>CAVLEF010000280.1:9860000-11125288 GCA_963661955.1 Leptosia nina
TATTCGCGCAAACTACAATATTGAATCAAATGTTTAGTTATATTGAGGAACGAGGCCTGATCAACTACTGGTCTCCAATCGATAAGAAACAGAAGAATATACTACAACTAAAAAAATGCTTCAGGATACCCAAAGTTGAAAAACTGATGTTTTTTTAAATACCAAATGCCTACGCTGCCTTTTGTCTAACTGCCTAGCATTAGCTCGCGCTACTTTTTTACAAAGCTTCACAGATTTGATTTCCGTGAAAAAAAGAACACCGGCTCTTTGAGTACTTGTCAAGTTGACACAATCAGCGTCGATCGACGAATCGAAAGTAAAAACGAATCATTGTGGTGGCCGAAGGTTAATTACATCTTTATGGATTGAAGTTAATGGGTATTGGGTACCCCTCGATGCTCGATCAATGATTAAATCGCAATTTTGATTGGGTTGCCTTACCACATAATGCGTTACGTAACGGTAATTTAAGGAAAACGTTAGAAATGTATTTAGCTACACATTTATAACATTGACGTTATATTCGTATTGAATGAATAATGGTAACCGTGAGTGGGTTTAAATCCCAGGTATAAATAATTTTGAGTGCAAAAGTTAGATGATTTGTATTAGTAGAATATATACCTATTAGCAGAAGTCTGACCCTGGGCAGAAAGGAAAATGGCATAATTTTTACTCATTGGTAACATAATCATATTAGTATTGCGTTAAAGTGGTAAAGATAAATTAGATACAAAGCTAAGAATAATTCTGAAAGTAAAGATGTAAAAAAATATATACCTCTTATTTTAAATTACGGTTTACTTTAGTCGAAATGTATGCAAGACATTATATAATTTACGTATAAAGATTGATAAGGATTAATAGTTCTTAATTAAAGTTAGGTAAACCCGAAAATTCTTACAAGATTGCTAAACCACTCTTCTATCAAGATATTAGAGATAATTCTCATTTTGAATTAACGTCACTACATTCCATCTATATCAGCCGAATCTTTAGCGAGGCAGTGTATTATTATTTTGTGGAAAAGGTCAAGCATAGGCCAGATGTTCATTGTAAAAAACAAAGAGCGGTCATAGATGCGGCGCACGCGCCGATCGTATCTCGGTCGCTGGAGGGCGTTACGAAAACCACTTACCTATCGGATGCCATCGCCGAACTATATTATCTTGGCTATTAATTTAAATGTGATTCGCATTAAGAACCTATACTCATATTTGGCCTTTGATAAAAATTAGTGTAGCTTTACTTATGTCAAATATTACGAAACCGGATAGACTGTAAGTACGATTGGTGATTCGGAACGCCTCCATTGTAAAACCTCAAGTTATTATATACTAGCAAAAGGTATGTTACCATATAAAGTATTAGCCGTGTCTGCGATTCCGTCTGCGTAAAACATTTATGGTGTCAAAATAAGTTTTTGCAAACCTCCTCATATATATAAATGACAGCTGTTAAAATTATTTAGTTATATTATTTATAAGTTTACAATATCAGCATAGATGCAACTGTTGTTAATATTAAATTGTTGATGTTAATTATGATAAGAACGGACACAGAAATAAGCCTGAAACAGAAAGCGTCCGCGCTGTATATATAAATTATCCCTAGTGGCAAATAACAGCAATTTTTTTTAAAATTTGCCTGAGCTTAAAATAGTTAGTAATTTACGCGAGTCGTACACATATAATTAAAAAACTTTGTTGAAAACGCGAATTAAGCCGCAGCAGCTGAAACGTCGGGTCGTAGTTAAAAATAGTTTTCAAACAAGTTCAACTAAAATATATCGCGTTTTAAACCGTTAAAGTGTTTTATTTAGTATGTACTACTTACGTCAACTACAGACAGTATTTAAGTTTAACTAATACATTTCGCATTTTAAACCGATAAAAGTGTTTTATTTCGATTGGTTGAGTTTTTGTAGGTACCTAGTACTATGCCCGTTTTTATTTCTATTTGTTTTCACGTAAATTCTAACTCCGACGACACTGAAATAAAGCACATAAGACCTCTTGAACCTAGCGTCAGTCGTCTCAGCTTCATTTTAATGTCTCTATTTCAAAGCGAAGCCATAAATGTGAATCAAAGACATCGTAAATTTTAGCATTAGCGGTATTTAACATGTATATGCTTAGCTAGTGATTGACAGAGTCTGCAGATAGGTTTTATGGGGCATAAAAATGTTGTTGATTGCTGTTTTGTTGGGATATGATTGAGATGGACATCACATTTCTATCTGAGAAGATGTTTTAGATAATCTTCTACTGTAGCTTTTTTTAATGTCCAAACCTAAAACAAGTCGACAGCGTATCGTAGATGTTATTGGTTGGAGTATTTTACCCTCCATCAAACGTACCGAATTCTTGTCTATCCACCTCTGACATAAAAAGTAGTAAATCTACACTACTACTTCCATTTTAAGGCGCTTACACACACATTTTATATTAGATTAATAAATAAAATCAAGCATTTAATATGTGAAATACATATAAAATGCTAATTAGTTTAATGTTTTTATAGCACCCAAAATGCAGTCAAAGTACACAATAACATTTATTAATACACTTTGCGTTTTAAACTGTTAAAAGTGCTTTAATTATGAACGAAATAGATACTATTGAAAAAATGTGCAGAAGATAAAGCAAAGATGCAAGGCGAATGGTTAAATATAATATTCTAAATATCTCAGATGCTATCTAAAATCTATTTGTTGTACGAGTAAGTCTGGATTCCGTTGCTCTTGCTTTGCATTCCTTAACAACACAACTCATCAATTTACTCTGTGTAAAATTTGACAGATCACCTGACATCCGACGCGGGGCGTTTGTGCTTTGTTATATTTTCTAGTGTTACAATTTATAAGCAGTAGCATAGAATATCTCAAACACTTTAACGGTTTCAAACGCAAAATATATTAGTTAGACTTATTTTAACTACGGTAATGTGTACTAGTCGCGTATACTACAGACAGTGTTTAAATAGTCTTTAAAGGCAACCACGTTGATTAAGACGAGAACTAGCGTAATAGCATCACTCTACCTTCATATGATCTACATTTAAACAACACTATCTTTAACTTTAAGCGCAAAACATAACAACATAACGTCGGGCTGTAGTCAAAGTTAATTGTAGATAACGAACATATTGTACGTTTAACCCGTTAAAAGTGTTTTATTTAAACAGTATTAAAAACCAACAGCCAGTGTATATAAAATTGCCTCTAAAATATTAAAAATCTTTTTAACTTCAAGTACTTGTACTACACTAAGTTCAATTACTATTGAATAAAGTTATAGATTCAATCCTAAGCGACTCCTTATACCTTTTAGGATATATAAACATAATACTCCATTGTTCAGTAGTACAAGTCAATGTCATAAATTCTCCATCTATTTTTTACCTATTCGGTATTTAAAGGTACTCCAATATGAATGATGATATTTTGCAAGATTTTATCAGAATGCCAGTTGCAAAAACAACATGAGTTATGACGCTTCCAAATCGGTTTGGTATGTTGTGTGCAAATATATTGCATGCTAAATATCATTGTGCTAAAGATATGATTTGTCATTAAAGAAATAATCTACCAAACAGTTTCACTAACAGCTAAGTAACTGTAGGGAGAATTATAATACCTGTTTGTTGCGTAGCTTTAAAGGAGAATACTTAACACAATATGATACATACAACTAATATTATATACACCGCTACGTAAGTCGCCTGACAATGATTTCAAATGAACAAAGCAATAATTTTTATTTGTGGACCTCACTTAAGAGAAAACCCCTTCTTATTATTAAAATGTTTCATTCATCTCTTTTATGACATTATTTTATCTTATTGTCTATCGAATCTCCGTTTGATGTTGTAAAGCTGATCTGAGTGTGTATGTCTGTATATGTAATGTGTATGTTAAGAGAATCTCCATTTAATTTCAAGGATACGCAGAGTTCACTTGTGTTTAATTGACATGTAAGTATTCAACTGTTTTCTAAGAGCTGTTATTTATTCCAATTTAGATATTTGCTTGTCCAGTCTCAGTCTGTAAAGGTGGTTACGACAGTCATTGTATGTTAAGCGGGCACTTCGTCTTTCACGCCAGGCTTTCGCGGATTTATTGTCGGCCGCGCCCTCTAGTGACACGACTACGATAAAGCGCCTATCTTAGCCCCAAGACAGGGTAAAGGACTAGTGTAGGTTATTATCGTAAAAAGCGAAAACAGTCGAGAAGGTGTAGCTTGTAAACACCTAGTATGATTAATAATTATAATTTCTATGCAATCTTGTATTCTACTACTACCTTATATGAGAATGTGGCTGAATTTTGTCTAAACCTTCTGTAAATGCATAAGCTATCCTAGATATCATTCAAGTTAGAAGTGAATTATAAAAATAACTTTTATAGATTACGAAACTACAGTTTTTTTTAAAGTAACGTAAGCAAAGTTCTGTATCTCTATTTATCTAATACAATATTATGTACAAAATACCTCAACATATAAAAGCAGGATAAAGACGCAGTTCTTCTGATGCTTTAGTTTCAAAATTCTTTGTCTTACTTGCTCACAGAGAAAGCACAAGATTTTCCTTTACTATGACTAAGAGCTATCTCAAGCCCTCTGATTGAATTAAAGCCAGCGTCATTGTCGAGATAGGCGTGTTGTGGGGTTACGATAACAGCCTTCTAACGGATATTTGCCTTGCGATGACAATAAAAGGAATAAATTTAAATGTTATCACGTTCAAAACTGATTATAAACTTTGATAGTACTCCACTTAAGTGCAATTCTTGAAGACAATATATACCATATCTTCACTTCCTCTACTACTCTGTGGGTTTTAGATACTCAAAAATCACCACTACAGTCCTAAACAGATAAAAATATATTCTAATAACAATATAAACCTACGACAAGATTCAATTCACGATAACCCGATCTAGTTAACAATAGGCGACTACTATAATTTAATAAAATAACAGTTTTAATATCGAACGACGTTGGGTTTCGTCAGTCTGTCTGTAACAATGGCGAAGCGTGCTGCCGCTTGGCTCGAGGCGGTCACCTTTGACCTCACACGTGCTAGAGCTTTGATTGGCTGAACGAAAGTAAACACTCATCGTTTTGTAATGGTATATTTTAAAACTATATCGAACGCTTTAGAATTGCGGTGTTCCTTCAAGAATTTAGAGGGTAAAATATAAACGAATATAAAAGTCAATATTGAAGTATGGCTGTATAATATGTAAGTTAAATACTGTGTGTAGTTTACGCGAGTAGTGCACATTGAAATAAAACACTTTAACAGTTTAAAACGCGTTATATATTAGTTATTTGAAAATTATTTTAACTACGGCCCGACGTTTCGGATGCAGAGGCTATGGTCTCCCGTGACCGCGGCTGCTGCAAAGCGTTAAAAATATCTTTCAAATAAGTGTACCTCGCGTTTTAAAGCGTTATCATAATACGAGATGATCGGTTTTTCTTATCGCTTAAACGGTTCAACTCAAATGAAATTTTACTGGAGTTTCATATTATAAATATGTGAATGAGAATTCTCAACATTCCACTTAATTCTACTATTAAATTGTATTGTACATTAAAGCGAATACTGAATTATTTAATGATAAAAAAATGACTTATAATATTGTAAGCAGAGATTTACAATAATATATGTAAATCTCTGCTTAGAAATTGTCGATCGCACTTTTGAGAAACCGCAAAACAGAAATAACCAATAATTTTAAGACGGTTGTTATAATAATTTATGTCAAAGACTAGATTTTTCTGAAGCATTAGACATAAAATAGGCTCATTATGTTAAACGGGAGCCACAGAAAATGGTGTCTCGACGTGCATCCACAAATTGATGACAGAATCCGTTACGCTATGTATACCATCATATGCATAACAAATCATAAATTGATCTACATTAGCCATTATGCGCGAAACACTTTAACATTCGAGACGTTTAATCAGCTTCCATTGCGTGACTGCGTCTACTGCACAATGGCTAAACGTCAACCACGAAGACCTAGGTTCGAATACTGGAAAATTTAATAATGTCTGGTGTTAAATTGTCTTTTTTATAATAAAGGAGGACAGACAAACATGGCGTCCACTTGATGGAAGGCGAAATACCCAACCATAGGACTTTTCAGAAAGATGCGCCGTCGCCCTATTATGGCTTTGGATATTAGAATTCGGATAATCCTATCAAATCATCATCGTAGCTCAATGGTTAAACATTAGATAAAGCGCGAGAAATTCTAAGTCTGAATCGGGATCATTTAGTATATTACAGTCAAATTGCTGTGCCTATTTGACAATATTAGGGTAATGTTATTTGCAAGAAAACCAAAATCTTATAAACCTGTCAGACAGTAATAAATATAGTCAATGAAACATAGAAATGTGTTTTTTGTCTTTACATAGTTCTCTAACTAACTAATGTCTAAATAATAAATACTATGTGTACAAAGTGGTGAGCATACATAGTCCGCTCGCATATAATATTATAGGAAATTGGCTCACGTGCGGCCTTCGACCGACTTCAAGCATTGTTCGGTGACATTTTAGCCTTGCTAATGACAAGCAATTTCGATTTTGTAACGGCGCACATTAGATGAATTGATATTGTGTTTTAATTCGATCCAAATAGTTCAGTAATAGATATGAATAACGCACGTTTATCTATGCCTTCAATTGTTATTAACCGAAAATAGTAATTATTTACAATATTTATTGCACTTAACTTAAGCCTGGTCTGGTCTCTTCTAGTTCTGTCTTCTAGCGTCCAAATTGGATGTTATTTCGTGAACAGGAATAAAAAACATTGAAGTCTTTCCCAATTTAAAATTAAACCTGTATAAGTTGTTTTGGTAAGGCTAAAACAGTATTTAAATAGTTTACAGAGGTTAACTAATTCCACATAATATTTCGTGTTTTAAACCATTAAATCATGTGTACTTCTGAAAAAGTACTCGAACTTACCATTACCTTAGAAAAATAATTTTCGCACTCAGAAAAACTTTCGTTTCGTTGTCACATAACAAAAAGCGTAATCCATAATGTTCTAAATTCAAACAAGTTGGCAGGCGTGCATCCATAAGTCAACTTGTCACACTATAACCTTCAAGATTACCCCTTTTACGAAGCGGGCGTAACCGTATATTATAATCAAGCGATTACGTACGCATCAATGATCCAAGGCCACTTTTATGACATTACAGAAACAAGACAAACAACATAGCATAGAGGGTAACGGTGTTTTAGCATCAGCTATGTTAATACTTTTATCTCGTCATCGTAGGCTCAGTGTCAAGTCGGCTGTCAGACTAGATGTCACGAGATCGCTTTGACGAAAATGACAGCGACAGAGGATGTCAACATTGCTAGAACGGATGAAAGTTTGGTTTATTTTAGTTTGTACTAAAAGAATACATGTTATAATCTTTAGCTTATCGGAAATTATCGTTCTTTTTTTTTTCATTTTGTAAATATGTATTCTTTATTCTTACATTCGTTACTGTTTATGTATTCATAATTATACTACGATTTATGAAAACACAATATTTGCATTTAGTAGGCAACCGTTTTCTTTCGATCCAAAATCAACCCGTGCACGTCTATATAATAGAAAAAATGAAAACACGCAAGGAATCATCGTCCTATCCGTTTAACGTAATAAGATCGTTAATCGCATAAATAGTACCATTAGCATAAACCAAACTTTCGCGCCTCAATCTTCAATATTTATAAACAATTAGCGAATGACTCTATCCAAGTTCAATTAAAGTTCTAATTAACTCTTAAGCAGCATTTCAAAGGCCCATTAGGCCAGAGGACGTGTCTAATGGAATTTCGGTAGCCAACTTGAAGATGGTGCTAAGAAATAATTACCCGACGCCACGCCCCGTTTGATTGCTTTCTGTGAGCGCTCGTAAATCTACATTGATCCCCTGTTATATTTCCCATTTGAAATAATGAGCCATCGTTGCTCAAGTTCACATTACAATCCAAATAGCCCGCAGTAATTGTTAAATTCCGAATTAATGACGACGTAATTAGGGCTTTCGCGTTTTATTGGGTAATGTTGGCGCATCGCGATGTTTAAGGAGAGGTATTAGTAGAAATATAAAATTATAGAGGTATGCGAGCGTTTAGAGTTTAAGGAAATATCTTGGATCGTTTCTTGGTAAATAAAAAGCTTAGTAGGCTTTTAAGAAACTATTCTTGTTATAGTAAAGTAACTTTTACCCACTTTTTAGTGTTTTTCTAGATGTATTAGACTAGATGAGTCGGCGACTTCGTGCGCGTAGAATACTTATTTTGGATATCAATTTTTGTTTTTGCAAAACAGCTCTATAAATTTAAGCTTTTACCCACCACGTCGTCCGCGTCTTGTTGTTTTTGCAATTTGTTGGAAGATAGACATATATTGTCGCGGTCTTTTATTTAGATCATTTAAAGAGGAATCATTATTTTGTGCTTTTTTTTTGCGTATCTCTAACCGTTTTTCTATAGCCATCCCCAATAAATGTTCTAACCAACACAAGCAGAAATAATTTTTCAATTTGAACCAGTACTTCCTGAGATTAGCGCGTTCAAAGAAACAAACTCTTCAGCAGCAGATATTGAAATAAAGGTAAAATTGTTCTCGGTGTCTGAAATTCTAACGTAGCTAAGAGTTAGGCTTTCAGAGATATATATTGTATTTTGTCTGTTTATGTAAATATGTTTTATTAATTGCAATTCTTATATTGTGTTGTTTTTTTTATAAACTTTTTCTTTTTAAATTTATACAAATTCAAATCAAACATTTTTTTGATTATACTATGTTTGTACTATGTATGCTATCAAATCGTACTTTTGATAAATTTAACTTACAATGAAATATAGACACTAAAATTGAATACTGTCTAAAGTTTACGCGAGTAGTACACATTTAAATAAAACACTTTAACGGTTTAAAACGCGATATATTAGTCTCCCCGTGACCACGCTGCTGCAAAGCATCCGAAATCTAATATATCGCGTTTTAAACCGTTAAAGTGTCTATAGTTACTCGCGTAAACTATAGACAGTATTTAATTAACCAGTACGGGCTGGAAAATGCAAACAAAGTTCGAATAACTAACTAATATATCGCGTTTTAAACCGTTAAAGTGTTTTATTTAATCACTAAAATTGAATACAAATAAAAAGCATTACTCAACTGACGCTCACAACTTATTTCACACGAACTTCCGTCGAGCACTGATTTGTATCGACCATTCTGCATCCACGTCCTGTTAACGGATTGACCAATCGAGGATGTAACTAAGGAAGGCATTTAGACCACTTAGCTGGGGTACAGTTATTTTTATTGAAGCCAATAGCCCTTAAATTTCCCACAGTTGGGACTGGTACAATCACTTGACAGATTACTCAATCTATCTTTGACCTTATTTTTTGACAACTTAACGTCTTTGTTTTAAATGTATGCATCTATAATATCATAAACGTTGTTACGTCATAATACTAAGCTTACAGTCTTTGGAACAGAGTGGCCGAAGTTGAAATAGGTTCAACGGTTTAAAACGAGAAGTATATTACTTTATTTGTAAATAAGGATGTTCTTGCTTTGAAACTCAATCTACATATCGGAATCTGTCCTTCAGCTGGTGAAGTTGGTGTTGCGAACCATTTCAAGTGAGATCAGCGCAACACATATTCTGTTTCCAACACACGATATGCACCCAGTTACATCATCGGCATTGCTAACCTCTTTCTACCCGACTTTACAAAGAAGAAAGTTATGTTTTCCAAATTTAAACTTTTATTACCAAAAAAAGTAATACCCAGCTTGTTTACATATTTTTTATTCAAAAAAACAATCTATAAAAGTAAATTACATTTAATTTAGGTAATATACCCCGAATAAAATAGGAATGCTTTATAGTTCATTTATAAAAATGTTTTATCTCCTAGATTAAACTTCTCCTAACTTTAAATTAAACTAATTATGTTAACCCACAAGGTTAACATAATTAGTTTAATTATCGATAATTTAAAAGAAAACTATAACAAATTATAATGATTAACTTAAACACCTGACATATATGTGTGCCAAGTAGTTTATAAACAAGCCGCAAGAGGGGATCTGGAATGAATTGGCAAAATCATCACTTCATGAGATTTGTTATTGTATGTCATGACTATGTAAATAGTAATGTCATCATGTATATAGTAAGTTGCTATAAATAAATATACTCCATCAAAGCTAATGGTTTCCAAAAAGCCACTAAACTTTATCTAACCGTTCTTAATCTTGATACATTTTTCTCGGATGCTCCTTTATCTGTAAGTAGCGTTTAGCCGGCTCAGTAACCGCGTTATCTTAACTAGCATCGTGTGGGAACATTTCACACGGACCGCTGAGATTCACAACAAAACTGAATGTCAGTGTTGTGTAACGCAGTGTGACATTTGGAAAATTTGCATTGAACGTGTGTTCTTGACGAGTGTTCGCTTCATTTTTAAGGTCCGTTCCCTGCATTGTTCGCTTGATCTTGTTTATCTGTAACGTTGGCTCCGTTACAATACGCAAGTTTCGTATTAAACTTATTTCTTAATGGTGGATTGTTTAATTAGGAAATGTATTTTAATAGTTGTAGTCTTATGTAAACGCTGTAGAACTATGTAATAAAGGTATCTTTTTTTTTATTTTGTCTACACATATTAGAAAACAAACAAGAACACAAGAAAAAAATTCACAGACATTTAAAAAGTCAATAACGTAACGAGAGGTGAATACCATTTTTTCGGTGTAAAGTAACAAGCCGGTATAAAGTGACATGCAAAAATCGGGAATCGAACTTGGTAATTGTGTCGACGTCTACATTAGCTATGGCCCATGGTATAATTATCTCTAAGCCTTTTATATTTGTAAGGTTATTTAAAAATATATACATAATTTATATGCTTGGATGTATCTTAAATCTAAAATATACTTCAATGTATAAAATACTGCATTTCTTAATTACACATTGAGCAATTAACAGCTACAGTGACTAAAGCTTAAAGAATTTAGTGTATCGTGAGAAATGCGCTGTAATAAGATGGTATCAGTAACTAGACGTGTCTGTGACTCGTCAGATAAGGTTTTGAAGAAATTAAAAGCGTGTTAACAGCATTTGAACAATTTTACATGTTTGCATATGCGTGTTGATCGTTTCAAGCTAATACGTTCTTGCATAGAAGACAGCACATAAAAGTTGAGGTCCACCACGTTGCTTTGGTGCAGGTTGGTGGATTCCGAATTTCGAATAGGTTAATATAAATTTTCCCAGAAAAGTTTCAAAGGGTAATAAGGAAATACAAGAAATATAGGTATTTTAGATCGGGAACAGTTAATTAAATAAGCAGAAACAAATTTACGTGCGTCTTTTATCATCAATGGCTGTCCCTTGCGACTTTGCGATTTATCCTGAGCTTCGTGTTTCCAGTTCTGTAATCATATCACTTTTTGGTTTAAGCAACAAAGCTATTTTTAATGGTATAGTAACTTATTTTTAACTATGATTCTACGATGACTATTACGTGATGATTCTATGTATGTCATTTCGAATGTTTTGTTTCAGTCGTGTTTACGCGAGGAGTTAAAGTACACAGGTACAACAGGTAGGCAGTTTTGAACCATGTAAAGTTTTTATGCGTTCTACTCGCGTAAAATATAGACAATACTTGTTTTTACCGTGTTAACAAGCTACCAAACGATATGATAAATTGTCGCTTCCTGTGTCGTTAGAATCGTAAAAATGCAAATGATTCATCCGCTCGTGAGCATTAAGCGACAGCCTGTGTGAATTTGACTTTTAGATTTTTGGTGACCTTGACTGAATTACTCTAAATATGCAAATTTTATAGGTGTAATATGGTAGTTAACACATGCGTATTTGTGCAACGAATATAAACAATGTGAGTTATTATAATAAAATTGTGAATTCTTGCTATTTAAAATGTTATCATTAAAATACTGATATTAAAACGACAAGTCCTTGTGTTTAAACGTAAAATCTACTAAACAGTTTATGAAGGGTTAATTTGGTGAAATAACCTAGCTATATATACAACATGCGCTGTCGATCTATTTTGGCTTTGGATATTCGGAAATCCAAAGAATAAAACCGAAACGGGTTTAAGCGTCACGACTTTTTCATCTGTGGACAGTGGTTCGTGGCCTGGACGGAATTTCGATATTCCTACCATCCATTCAATATCCGGGAACCTGGATGAAGACGATGTGGTTCAGAAAAATGATAAATTACAAAATTCATTGGTGGGGATCGAATCCACGACCGTTGATTGTTTGCAATACATAGCTACCATAAGACCAAGGAGCCCATCAAGTTTACACCTTAAAATGAAACAAGGACATCCTTTTTCAACAAAGTAAACTTCTCCATGTTAAAGAAATATAACTAACCTTATAGCTTTAATATAACAAAGTATGTATTTTGTTAACACAACGCAAAATCTCGTTTTGATTACACTAATTTGTCAGAGCTTCACGTCAAGTGGCTCCATTCATTACACATGTGGGAAATATTACGAAATTGAAAATGATCATATTTCTTTTAAAAGACACTAGGCTATTGCACAAAGATTCACCTAGTTTTCGTTGTTAACTATTCATTATGTGCCGTGAGAGAGTTTATGTTGTTGCCATTGTTGTAAGTTTGATAGACGCATTCCTAGGACATTGGACGGTTCGTATTGTATTACGCATAACTCATTTGCATATGAATAAGTTTTTAGTCTGTGGTATTTAACAAGGGTCAGTAGACGTGATACGCTATCTATGACTTACATTTTAAATAAAGAAAATAAATTGCGAATCACACTTTATTCTTTGTAAAAGACTTCAACGCGCGTAAAGTTACTTTCTTGAAAAGGCTACGAATCTTGCAGATTTATGCCCGAATACCTTAGCAAAATAACCTTGTACACCCTAAAAAACAAAACTCTTTTAACGGTTTAAAACTCAGTTTATATTATAAGTTTATTCGTACGCAGATTTTCGTTTCTGCATAGATAATATTAAATTATATTGACTTGGTTACACTCGTTACTTAATTTTAGCTATTTCTTCTTAAAAGTTGTTAATATTTCTTTTTTTAACAGGTGTGTTAGTATTGCGTTTTATAGAAGTTAAAATGCCACAAATCTTAAATGTAATGCTAATTCTTATAAGCAATAAAAATCCACGTTGAATGTAACAAGTACCCAATTAAACACACGATCTACTTGAATGAATACATGAATTTTAATACAAGAATTACTGCAAGGTTAAATTGAATATTAAAATTGGATCGATCATGGTTACGCCATAATTATATTTTATCTGGAATTCATCAAATTTTCCACTCTTTATAGTGATTAAATGTATTTGAATATTTGAATATATTAACCTATTAACTTTAATTTGTTCCATCAATTTACTTTTGAGACTCTGGTCAGAGTAAGTAAATAGTGAGTTCAAAGTAAAGCTTGACAGGCTCGTTCGTAAGCAATGTATGGCTAATAACGAAAAAAAAAATTAACGGGTCGTGGGTTCAGTTCCCACCGTGTCAAAGCATGTTTCTAATCAATTTATAATATTGTCTGGAAATCTAGATATCGTATGGGTAGTAGAAATATCGAAATTCCGCCCGGGCCACGGTGGTTCGTGAACGTGAAAAAACCGCCAAGTTTAGTCGCATATCGGTTTCAACCTGTGGATTTTCGAATATTCAAAACTAATGTAACGCATCTTGTCTATAGTTTACGCGAGTAGTACACATTTAAGTAAAACACTTTAACGGTTTAAAACGCGATATATTAGTTAAACTTATTTAGAAATGATTTTTAAATAAATTTAACTAATATATCGCGTTTTAAACCATTAAAGTGTTTATTTAAATGTGTACTACTCGCGTAAACTATAGACAGTATTTAAGTTTTTTTTTAGTTTACTGGACTTATAAAACATATAAACTATCACCTGTTCAAACTACTGTGTTCGTAAATCAGTTAATAACTACTAACTCCTTTTAAAAGCCATGAGAAAAATTGCACAGTAGCCGCACGATTAAATTAATTTAAAATTCGTTATCTCTGACCGCGATTTACTGAAAACGGATTGGATCCAACAAGAGTGCCTATTAAAATTATGCTGTCATTCCAGCCAATTAAAACGTTGCACCAATAAATTCAAGGCTGATTTATAGTACTGAGATCTGGTAATGAGAATGATAAGAGATTTTGTTAAGATTTCGAAGAACGAGGCAACTTTGTAGCGATTAATTGCCAAAAATTAATTAGTAAGCTTGCTTTTCATCTTCACTTAGTTCCATAGCAATATTTTAAGATTTAATTTTTTTTTATAAATACTGTCTGTAGTCTACGCAAGTAGTAGACATTTAAATATAACACTTTAACGGTTAAAAACGCGCAATATATTCGTTAAACTGCTATACTACGCCAACTGTATAGTCGTAGTTAGTATTTGGTTAGTATTCGACGGAAGAGATGGCGCTAGTGTAGCAGTTATTACTATGACGTCAGAGATACTCTCTAGCTTTAATCTCCGCGTGACCACGGCTGCTGCAAAGCATCCGAAACATCGGGCCGAAGTTAAAAATCATTTTCAAATAAGTTTAACTAATATATCGCGTTTTAAACCGTTAAAGTGTTTTATTTAAATGTGTACTACTCGCGTGAACTATAGACAGTATTCACTTTATCATTTCATTTTTTTTATAGGTATAGTGTGGTATAAATATTTCGAGTTACTGGTAGATTTTAAAATTCCGAATAAGGAAGTCCGAATTTTTTTTAAACTGCGCAAAAAGTACCAAATCGCAATTAATCTCGTTTACTTATCCGTTCACACGGTTTGAAATCGATATAAATTGATAGTGGTGTACAAATAAATTAACTAATTGGTGCAAGCTGTATTAAAATTGGCTTTTTCATCTGTGGACGATGGTTCCCCAATTAATATCAAATTTCCCGACAAAGTCCAACGTGTTTCAGAAAAATTATAAATTGATAAAAAGATGTTGGAAACATCGAACCCACGATCTACATTGCCGTGCATTGCTACCAAAGATCCCGATACAAGTAATAAAGGGTAAAATATGTACTGATCTTTTACACTCGATTAATTACATTACAATATAATGTAATCATATATAAACGTGTACAATTTCCAAACGAAAAATGACTTATTACAAGAATCAGCGTCTAAATTTAAATAAAACACTTTAACGGTTTAAAACGCCATATATTAGTTAAACTTATTTGGAAATGATTTTTAACTTCGGCCCGACGTTTCGGATGCTTTGCAGCAGCCGTGGGACGGCTGACTTATTCCGGGGAGACTCCCCGTGACCGTCCCCCGGAATAAGTTTAACTAATATACCACGTTTTAAACCGTTAAAATGTTTTATTTAAATGTGTACTACTCGCGTAAACTATAGACAGTATAGAATCAGCTTCGCCAATTATGCGGTTGTTTGATGATGCAATTCTAATTTTTTGCGATTTCGCACGCCGATGGGACTTTTTGGGTTTATTGTTGAAAATCACGATAATATCTATAGCGAAACGATTTCATTCGAACGAAATCGAGAGTGACGTTTTATTCAATCGACTTTTTGCGTTTTTCACTATTATCGCGCTGCCGTTTCATAACTTTATGATAATCAAAATTTTTGGGCAACTCCGCTGAGGTAACAGAATAGGCTTTTGTAATTTTTTACGAGAGGTATTTATTTAGGTAATCGATATTTTTTCGGTACTGTAGCGTGCCTATTACAGTGGCGGATGTAGGTATTCTATTAAAATGAAAAGGTTGTTTTTTACTACCATTTAGCACAAGAGTTGATTACGCAAATGTACAGAAATGTAACAAACAAACTTAACATACAGATATAAGTAACAGGTATCAACTAAAAATAGGCGTATAAGCTACTAAAAATCGAACTATCTGTTATAGTATTTAAGATAAACAGTAATAAATATATTACTGTTTATCTTAAGACTTCCCTTAAGACTATAATCATATTAGCGTTTTAAATAAAAATAACAGTTTGAAAAGCAAAACATATTAGTTAACTTATTTCTAAAAACATGAATTATGATGAAATAGTTGGTGCGAACGTAGATTTGACTATAACATATATAACATATATAACAAGCCATTTTAAGTCCCCCGTGACCACGACTTCTCTCAAGCGTCCATGCGTCCATTCTCCATGCGTTATGTTTCCTGTTTTAAACTGTTAACCGTGTTTCATTCAAATGTATGAGTAATCTTTTAGACAAAATTCCATAACTATACCTTAGGTAAGCTTTAATTAAAAAGTAAAGGCCAGGTCAATCGTAGATGCGGAATTTATGCCACGATCTAAAACAATTAGCGTAATCGAATTACAGAAACGTATGTGAAAAGCGCGCGTTTTTTGCGCGTCAACCTGCAGCGATCGCAACAAAGTGCGTGCAATGCGACTTAATGTTACGTGTGTGAACAAGGCTTAACTGAACAATTGAATTCCCATACACCGATTGCCATCGTTATGCAACGAAGACGTATGCCACGCGTAGATAACGAAAGTTTTTTTTGTCCAATAAAACTCGTGTGAGCGCTATTGATGACGGATAATTAGGTTTACGGGTTACTAGAAGCAATGCGAAGCCAATGTTCTCAGCTAAAAATAGATGCAACGTATATATACATTGAGGTATTTAATTTCTTTTTTTCTCTAACGGCTTATTAAAGACGTGATCTCCTCTCCCTTTGTTCTTCTTAATTGCTACATATGATTATAATACTAATCTACGTTACAAGCATTTTTTGAGATATAGAAGAGATGTCTATATCTTGAAAAATATTAAGATTATTGAAAATGATTAATTGTAAATAATCTATGTATCTTAGATTTTCTAGGTTATTTAGACTTTATAAAAAAAAATAGTTTAATTGTCTTGCAACAAATTAAGGGAAAACAAAGATGGGAGGATATATTTATACGTATAATAATTAGCTAAAATTTATGTATTTGATAATTTCTATTATATTATAAGTTTACTATACATTGATGATCTCAATATCATTTGTGGATAGTGGTGAGTAAAGATAATACGCAATATAAAACTAACTTAAAGACAAAAACCAATGTACCCAGAATTTGGTATACTGTAATGGTCGCCCATTTAATATAGATTGCTATATAAAGTTGACCTCAGACGTTCGACTGCACATTATGAAAATGAATCTAAAAATTATGCGTCTCGATCTATACCGACGTCTGTGCATTTTTTTACAATCTAAGTGTACTTGAGTGCAGACTATTTCAAATTTCCTTGAATTTTTATCAGAAAACTCCGTCTACGTCTAAAATACTCTTCGGAGATTGCCGTCCTAGGTATTTGGGATGTGCACGCAATTTTAGTCTTGTTTGTATCGCTTTTATGGGTTTTAAGGTAAAAATTCGTGTGCGCGATTCAACTTTAGAGTTTTAGATGTCGCGAATTCATCCCCGGTGAATACAAATATGGTGCAGTTATCGTGATTCATGTGTCTACTGCAGCGATGAATAATTTTTATCAAGACGGCATAGAAATAGATGTATTTTGTACAAAACAAAATGTATTATTATTATTGTAAGCTATTTACTGTTTTTTAAGAATACATATATCAAGATATGGTTCATAAGTTAAAGATATAATATAAAAAATGAAAGTTTTACTTAAAAATAAATGAAAGACAAATAAAATATTTTACAAATAAACAGCCTATTATACTTAAACTTACGGTATTATTTATATTTATTACTGATAGTCTTAAAATCTACATTCTTCAAGTTGTCCTCACTTTCAGTAAACCCGGAACCACGATAACATCGTACCGAATAGGTAAATTGTACTAATGTTCAAAGATACAATCAGTGCATTGTGTGTAGTAGGCCTATTATCGTTTGCTAATTTGCTGTATTTAATGCATAAAGATTATCGGACGGATCCGTAAAGTACTTTCAATTAAACTTTTTAATTAAACTCAGACACTTTAAGAAACCTTATTTAAAGTACTATTTAAGTTTTTTTTGACACAATAATTTTATACACACATCACAGATAGACAGTTTTCATATTACATATATGTCGCAAGTCTACTTAGTAACACGCGGGTTTAAGTATCTGATTAAAAAAAAAACAAAATAAAATTAAAGTGCAACATCTAAATAAAATTCTTCGCTCCGTACATCCATATAAAAACCACAACATTAATGGCGATTTAGGTTAATGTGGCGCCCTCTGTGACTCAAAAGTAAAACTATTTGTGGCCCTGGTTTCGGAGCCCCGGAACTACACTTACGTGCGGAGAGATCATGAATAATTAGTACGTAAATAAGCTTGCTCCATGCCCCATAGGTTTAAGTTTCGTCTGATTTCAGTTACAAGTTAAATAAACCGCCGCGTTCTAATTTCCCCATCTCGTTATAAAGGAACATTACAATTAGATAAGCAGTAATGATAGAATCGATTACAATCAATTCTAATACTCCGTATTCAATAACTGCAGCTTTTACTAACAATATGCTTGCGAGTTGTATGGAAGATTGATGATACTATCACTAACAGTTGGTCACTTTACATTCACTGTAATTACTTTGATATGCAAATGTATAAGGCTATATAACCTTCACCTATATGTCGATCATTTATTAGGATGTAATAATCTTTTATCATGTCATAATTGGGACGTAAAATTTGGATTTAGCAAAAGTGACATTTTACAGGGTTTGAAAAGCGAATTATTTACAAACTAGTGACACCTATTTTAACTACAGCCCGATGTTACAGATACTTTACACTCGCCGTGGTCACTGGGAATTCAAAATGGAGGGTGTCTCTAATGTCAAAGTCAAAACTGATTCAGTAGCGCCATCTGTCTTGTCGTTGTTGATATTTGAGAGGAACTAACTCACAGTGTTCTCTCATTTACCGGTATGAGTATTTTGGGATCTAGCGTTTTTTAATATGATGTTTTTGTCATCCTGACGTCGTCCTCCATATTAAATTTTATTTAAACGGACCAAATATATATGCTTAAGACACGGAGGTGGTAAATATGACAAAAAAATAAATTATATCTCATAGATAATATGTAAGTCTAAGTATATTAATGCAATTCTCAAATATCCATTTTTTAATTATTATCTTCTTAATTATATAGTTTTAATTGTCAGTATTTATGTGTTTTAATATGCACATTATTATAACTATTACTCTTTTATTCAAAAATGCTATTTGTCCAAGAAATCTTAGCGGGGTAATAACTCAAACTGTAAAAAATATATCGGCATTAAGAACATAATATAAGTGGACATTCGGTGCAAAAGAGCTTCCATAACGGTGAAGAAACGTCAAAAAATGAAAGCACTCCGCGTAAAAAATAAAAGCCTTATGCACTCACTGGTGCGTATAATAAACCGGAATAATGTCTCCGTACGATCGAAATTAAATCGAGCGGCAGTTATCTAACTACGCATCTATTCTGTTCAGTGAAAGCGAAATGTCTAATTATTTTTTTATTTTTACTCTATAATAACACAGATGACTTGGCAATTGTCATTGCAGTGTTGCTATGATTAAAAAACCAATTGCGAATTAAACACTTGGCGGGTTCAGTAACTATAAAAACGATATTATTTCAGAAGCAGAAATACGTCTGTTAAAATTGAACGGGTCTTTTCGTTGGTAATTTTTGCGATATAGTCAGACAACTACCAGAAGGATCTACAAACCCAAAAATAACCCCGGTATATTAAAAAAAACACTTGAATAGTTTAAAACGCAATGTGTATAAGTTTAACTTATTAAAATAATTTCCAAAATAAGTTTTACTAATGTACATCGCGTTTTAAACGGTTAAAGTATTTTATTTAAATGCGTACTACTCGCGTCAACTACGGACACTATTTAACCCCGGTATGATTACAATTATAACACCAATACACAGATAAGGGGTATCAATCTACTATTAGAAGAATAAAACCGAATATTTAAACTTCAAAAGTAATTTTATGAATTCACTTTCTATTATCGCCACTATTATAAATTGTTATTATACACTAATATAAAAGTAATAAAAACGCGGCGTTTTAAGAGCTTTTTGCTAAATTTTAGTGTGGTTCAGATTTTAAAACGATACCATTACTGGTGATTTATGATATTAACGTGATCGTTTTTTATATCGCACTTATTAAACTTTCCTTGTACTCGATATAAGCATTATAAAATTAAAGGGAAAAATTTATTTGTATGACTGTTATAATAACAGTAACTTAAACTAAATTAATTGGTAATATTTCAACGACGTTTTGACTATATACTAATATTGTCAATGTTAAAAACATTTATTTACTTATAAACGTCACATCAATTAAAAAGTAGGGATTCTAAATTTAAATTTATTTCTAAATATTTGCATTAACTATATTATCTTCCGATATACTTCTTCTTTGAGTTATTTGTATTAAACAATTTCAGTAAGGTACAGGAACGGTTCGAGAGTTAGAGCAAAAAAGCCTTACCCGTCGGCCGTCGGTGGTACGCGGTTAAACTTTCTGGTTTACTAGGTCGAATAATCTTGTTTAGTTTATTTTTTACTTGTTTTTATTGTCGCGTGAACAGTGACAATTGTAGTGAAACTGTAATCTTTTTATGTTGCCTGTAGTGCTATAAAAGTGGCAGTTGTAGAAATGTCTGTGGAAAATTTGTCTTATAACAGCACTATTTTTTTAGTTATTTAAATGAAACACTTTAACGGGGAGTCTCGCTGTGACCACGGATGTTAAAATAATTTTCAAATAAGTTTAACTAAAATATAATGCGATTTAAACCGTAAAAGTATTTTTTGTACTACACTGCAAACGTATTTAGCATAATTTTTATGCTATATATACAACGTAAGTCTTTAATTATAAGAATGTTACTGTAGAATGTTAGAGCAGTATCTGTGTAAAGCAATGTTTGTTTTTTAATACTACTTTTAAATCAAATTTAATATTTTTATCTCTTAAATATAATTGTCGTGAACATTTTGTATTAAAGATGCAATTTCATACTATTGTTTCCTAATATTTTTATTAAACCGTATTAATCAAAAGATTTATTAATTTAAAAAAACAATTTTATGAAGTTTTTATGTGGTTGAATTTAAATGTCGGGGCAATTTAAAACTCCTATGTTAAAAGACATAAATTGTGACTATCGTATATTTCGATTTAAGAATGTACTCGCAGGAAAATAAAGAAGTGAGAGAAGTGTGAACTTATTTGCATAATATTGTAATGTTATTGGTGATATATTTAAACTCGCATAAAATTTAAATAATCACCTAATCTTTCCTAATTTATTGCGTGTAAAATTTGATAAATTAATTTGTTTTATTTATATACACCGTGATTTATTCGTTGTTTTCATTAAATTTGGAAACGTGTTGAACTAGTGTTTTTTATCATATTAAAAATAAACTGACCTACCTTTCGTATTGAAGAATTTCTTCAAATTGTTTCCGAAAGAGTTTTATTTGTAAAAATCACTCCGCTCTATATTAAAAGTTAATTAAAATCCGTATTAATTGCGCTTATTGATCGTGCACGATAGTTTTCACTTTTGTTATCACAAAAAAAAATCAATCACAAAATCCTTAGGAGTCAGTAGCACTCAATATCCATTCCATCAGCGGAGCAACGGGAGACGGCGCTAGGCGCGTGCGCAGGTCAGCATGGCATCGCGTTATCAGCGCGAGCGGCGCGCCGCGCGACAACAACAGAACTTGAGAGCCGATCTCAATAATAACAAGAAAAGAAAACGGTCCAGTTTCAGCGAGGCTTCCGGATGGCTCGGACGGGGCGCGGTCCACTGTCTCCCTCGCTCCTACGGCCGCACTCTGCTCTCTCACTCTAACGGTACTCGGTTGTATGAACGATAGCGCTGGCCGCTAGTCGCAATTGCGACGCCGCCCAGTGCGACAGCCTTTGAAAATTGAATTTATTTTCCCGCTATCTCCAGTACGCACGCTACGTCATGTCATTCTTTAAAGTAACGGCAAATACATTTTAAAAATACTTCTGCTATTAAAACGTGCTATTACGTTAAAATTATTGCGCTATATATATTTAATACTGTGTGCATAATAAATTGCTAAAGGGCTTAGTTAGCCTTATCTACGGTTACGTAAGACAAGAAACTGTCTTATCATGCGCACAACTTTGCAGCGGCGTCGTTGAACTCTTTTGTACGGCTGTACGTTATTGCTACACAGTGTTAGTCAATATTTACCAGATAATTTTCACGTAGTTTTTAATTAAATTGTGAGTGCTACAAGAGTGATTGCAAAATTTAATTGCTTGCAATAAATACAGGTTCGTCGGAGAGCTTTTGCCCTTTTTGATAATATAATCGACTTAGTTCTGAAGCCGATCTATCGCCACCTTAAGATCAGAACACCGTGACTGTCCAGGATATGATCGATGTCAAATACCTGCGTTTTCTAGAAAAGCAAAAAAAAAATTTTTGACCATTATAACTGTATTTAAGTTAAAACTTTTTAAACATAAGGAGAAACAAATTTTAAATATAATAAATGAGTTTCTTAAAACGTCAATTACGTAAATTGAGGAGACGTTCTCTGTAACTTTAAGGTGTTAAAACTGTACTTAATAGTTCGCTAAATTGCACGAAAAGATTCCGAACTCGTTATTCTTTTAACAAAAAGAGAGGCTTTTAAACTAATAACATTTTTGCTTCACGGATTTCGTATGTGTTACGTTTTCTAATTATGTTTTTAATACTACACTTTAAATAAAAAACTTTGAAATGTTTAATAGGAAAGCTTGTAACTTGTGATGTTGCAAATTGGAGACGAATTTAAACTATTATATGTTTTACTATACATCTTGATATATTTTATACAGGAATTATTATAACACTAAAGTAGACTCTCATGTTTCCAAGAAACCTTTCTTTTTGTAAGGCTATGGTGTACCCTTTACAAAGTACACGTCAATAAAAAAAGACGTACAGATATTAAGATTGACTATCTCTATAGTTCAAAGCGCATAGCGTTAAATCATTAAAATAATGGGTTTAAAATATCATAAATTGATTTATTAAAGCAGACTAGACTACACAAAATCATTTAAATGCGATATATATTAGTAAAACTTACTTTAAAATAATTTTTAATTACGAACAGGTCTGGTCACAGGGAGACTTGTTTTAAACCGTTAGTGTTTTATTTTAATGTGTCCTACTCGCATAAACTACAGACAGTACATAAATATGTATTATACTTATGTTTTGTAATGTAGAGTAATTGATAACGCTGTCTAGCCAATATCAATGTCCAAATAATTACATCGGGGCATCACAATAAAACGTAATTATACAAAACAATTTGCAAAACGTAGTGTGCGGTCGAGTTGTTGCAAAAAACTGATTATAACGAATGAGATCACATCAAAAGAGAAACTTGTAATTTCTTATTGATAATGTTACGCAAACAATTTAACGGTAGCAAATGTTATGTCGGCATTGGCTTTGTGGTTGATTTCAAAAATTATTGTTCTTAGTTGCGAGCTCGGGGTGAAAATTTATACTATATTATATAAGGCTGAAGAATTTGTTTGTTTGAACGCGCTAATCTTAGGAACTACTAGTTCGAATTCAAACTTTGTGTTGGGTAGATCATTTGACAAGTAAGGCTTAGAATTATAAAATATCAGACAGTCCAATAGGAGCGAAGAAACAGCGGAAAATTTATGAGTAGAGTAAATGGGGAAAATTAATCTTAATAATTGACGCTTTCCATAGAAAGACGTGACGGTATATGTCTAAGTGTCACTAAGATTACCCCACAAGATGCGTTCTTATGGGAATTTTTTCTCGTGTACTTCATTAATACTTCATTTAGCAAAAAAAACATTTGCCAGGTCAGCTAGTAACTTATATGAATAAAAAAATCTTAAATACTGTCTATAGTTTACGCGTTTTTTTAAATAATAATATAATTAGTTAAACTAATACATCGCGTTTTAAACCGTTAAAGTGTTTTATTTAAATAAAAAAAATCTTATTTTTTTTTCGAAGTTGGGCACAGGACCTCCCCTCCCAATCGTAGGTTACAAAGCTCACACCAACCGCACAGCTCCCGTGCTAGCTAACAGGTACTGTGGGTATCGCAACTTAAGTAATAGTGATGCCCGAAAGAGTGCTGACTTAATACTAAACTCCGTGTAGGAGCTAGTAAATTTATTAAAAAAAACCTGATTACCCCACGAACCCGGTATCTAGGTACCTAGATACCGGGTTCGTGGGCAAAGGCAGTATGCAATGTACCTTAATCCCCAGGGTGTACATAAACCGGATACATGAAATAGATATCTTGTACTAGACGACAAGGTTTCACTTTTTAACAGCGAACCACTTTTTAGCTGCATTGCGATATATTTTATAGATATGAATTACAATAACGCATCTGAATCATTATGAGCCGTCAGTCAAGTCAGGTGGAGGTCTTATACATGGAGTGGAATGAAACGTGGAGAAGGCATAATAAACTTAAATATGTATATACCTTTAAAGTTACGTTTCAGTTTGGTCTAAGGTTATTTTTTTGTAAATTATATTTTTCGTTTTAAACCGTTAAAAATGTTTGATTTTAATATTAGGTGTTATTAAACAGTTATTACGAGTTTATACAGGTAAAGGTAAGGTAAATTATTTAAAAAAAATCTTTGGTATTCCTATTTAATTCGAAATTCAAAATTACATTAACATTTTTTTTTATTTATTAAAAAAATACTTACTTCATATTTTATATTATTTATATACCAAGTATGTGTTTGTTTTGTGTCGCTAAGAACTTAAAATAAGTATAAAATAAATGTATAGCAATACTTGAATTCATATATATTAAACTAGATGTCTACTACAGACTCATACGATTTAATTTAACGAAGTTTTAGTGTCCTTCTTTTATACTAAATACCTTTGAACAACTTTATCTTGAGCTATATGTCTAATTAGCATATCATTAACTCCTTACTTAATTGCTAATTAAAATGATCTACTGCTAATTGCGCGTTGGATTGTCCCGTTTTGTTGCAATGCAACCCTTTTTCCGGAAAATAATTACACAAAAAGCTAACGAGAGTTATCATCTAAAAATGGGCACATATACATTATGTACACGTTTTTCAGTACACAATCACTTATAAGGGTTTGCAAAAAACCCTCTCGACATATTTAGCTATATCGCTAGAGCCTTGCGAATTAGTAGCTCCAAATGAATCGATTGCGCAGTAGCCGCCTATAGTATAGAAGTTGCTGGCAGGGCGTGGTCGCGGCAGACCTTAGAGAACGGATGTAGCAGCCTCGTTCGAACTGCCATTACAGATCAACGTTTGATGATAACCACGTCTGAAATAAAAGATATAGCTTGAGTGAAAAGGTCAGAGGGTCGATTCTCGAAAACATGATATAGAATTTAACTCGACTTTTGTCATAAATTTTTTAAATTTAAATCTTGTATCGTATTTAGAATTCCGCCCCCAACCTCACATCAACGCTGAATCGAAATTAAAGTCGAAAATTACTAAGATCGGGTCGAGTACGTCAACAGCGCAAAAGTCGATTTGCGAATCCTTCGTTTTTCTTGCGCCAGAATATGATAATTTATGAGTAACGTCGCTTTTGCGTCGTAAAGTTTTATGGCTTAATTTCGCTTCGGGAAGCTCTTGAAAAACGATGACAGAACTAATTGTTTAAGATTGTTATTTTATGTTACTCATTGCGGGCATAAATTGAAAAAAGTTGACACAGATTCGCTCTTGGATTTTCCTTTATACTGGTATAACTTAGGTAACTGAAACATGATAGTCCTTATCACTTTTCAGTTACGTAAGTATAAACACTTCTTTTAAAGATATTATATTATAAATGTTTACACATATAATTATAATTTTTACACTAGAGGACAGACAAGGCCGCACAAATATCCCAGAAACATTTCGGCTTTGTAGATTTGGAAAAATATTTTTAAATTAAAAATGATATGTACTTTAATTATATAAGTGATAGACCCACTACTTTGTAGGCGTTTTTAGTATGTATGTTAATTTGTAATAAAACTTAACATACATACAAAATCATTGTAAAACAGTTTAGTATCATCGTTAAAAGAATTTACAAATATACTTAAGCAATTTTGAAAATAACTGTGCCATTTTAAATACTTACATCGTATTTGTATTTTTTTCCTTTTAACTCTAACTAAACACAAAAACGGACACGTAAACGATATGATGTTAGCTCTTAATTTTTTATGCCAACCGGGTTCGCTCAAGCTGAAATTCCGTTATCAATGATAATGAGATCTAACTCGAGTAGGCGGCCTCGTAATTAATTTTAATAAGTATCCGCTTGACCAGACGGAAAACAATATGCGGATCCGCCTAAGAGGTGATCTGATTAAATATGTAGGGTACTACGAAGTTATCACGGATATGTTTTGTCATTATATTAAACGTTAATTACGAGAATTCGCCTTAATTGTTCTTTGGTGTCATGTATCCGCGTTGATTCCACATTAGTTATTCTCTACGTTTTTCGTGCAACCTGTTAATGTGTAATTGCTGGGCTGCCAGTGCTTGGAAGACTATCAATATTCGAAGCTACGGCTTAATGTGCTTTGCGTGACTAATGCTGGCAACTAAAATTTATAAAAATAATGAAGAATTTAAATAAAACATTTTAACGGTTTAAAACGCGATATATATTAGATAAACTTGTTTGAAATTTATTCTATATATAAAAAAAATCGTGTTCTAAACCGTTAAAATGTTTTATTTAAATGTGTACTACTCGGGTAAACTACAGACAGTATTCAACAATTACACTACAACGAACATTTTCCCCCAGATTTCGAACCTGTGATTTGCATTGCACTAACGAACGAGACAGTGTGAGAGGTAGAGCCAAATAACTTATATTTAAGTCAATGCAAATTATAGCTTGCATCATGGCGTCGTTAATTATTTTAAAACAAATCGAAATAAATCATTAAGCGTTACGATAAATCACTTCAAGAAATAACTGAAGTAAAGGCGGTTTTATTACGATCTTGGTGACATTTTAAATCGACTTTTCTGTTACAATCTGCATCTTGGAAGATTAATTGTAGTATTATGCTTAATTAGCTATAACCCCCCCCCCCAGCAAGCCATAGGACCCCTTGTTCTGGGGAACTAATGTGAACCTTTGTCCCAGCTTGGGGACATAAAGTAAAAGTTAGTCAAGAGATCTAAGTTGCAGTATCTAATATTTTATTGCATTTAATAAATGTGTGATATAAATATGTCCCCGATAATCATTATAAATAGGGTAAGCACTTTATTAGGTGTTAAGAGGCCATATAAAATGATAAAATTTGATTAATGATCTTTATTAAAGGTAAAAATTATTAAATATGACAACCCAAGTAGGTTACATTTTAATGGGCCTTAAAAATGCAAACGATCGCATTAATCATTTGAACTATTTCAAATTATAGAAATAACTTTGTTTATGATCTTTAATACTAGGGCAGCAGGATTCGTAATGAGTCGAATATCGATGTTCGGTTTGCACGGAGCGGGTGAGGCACGGGGTAGCGGTGCGGGCGTGGTCGGCGCCGGCCGCTCGCCTTGACTCTACCGTCAACCATCGCATGATCTCCTGGTACACTGCGCTTGGTGCGTATTGATCATTGATATTATCTAAGATCAATTTTATCACCTGTTACTGCACTTGGAGTACTATAATAACACTGTTAGACACATTATTGTAGGAAGTTTGATTAGACATCATTTTTTTTTTTGGATAACACTTTCGTAATTTGCCAAACGGTTAGATCAGTAAAAAATTAGCTTTTAAATCTTAAAAAAAACAAAAGAAATCATCTATAATTCATTGTAGAAGTATGTAACACGTTGTTTGTGTTTAAGTTTATTTTTACATGTCCTATTAATATTTTATATATGTATGAATACTCTTGACTAATACA
Source organism: Leptosia nina (assembly GCA_963661955.1). Classification (NCBI taxonomy): domain Eukaryota; kingdom Metazoa; phylum Arthropoda; class Insecta; order Lepidoptera; family Pieridae; genus Leptosia; species Leptosia nina. Next base: position 9,888,144 of record CAVLEF010000280.1, read on the forward strand.
TTCTCCTGCAAATTGATTTCTTATTAATAAGTTAGTATTATAATACTAAATTATACTGACATCGATATCTTAGAAATCAGACATAAATAATACACAAATAAAATGCAGTAAGACGCAAACCTCCAACCACTCTTAGATTTGTCCTCAAAGTTATATCAAACGAAAACGACTGGCGTCGTTAACTATCAATTCCATATAAATCTTTGTCACTCATAATCAATCGACTTGTCCAAAATTTAAAATCTACACCTTAGGCTCTTGATGCAAAGATCAAAATTATTCGGTCGCAGTTGATTCGGAGTGAATGTGGCGACTGTACAGTGGACGGGCGCGGTGATAACGCGGCTGGAGCCGTTATCACACTCAGATGTATCGTACCTGCAGAGCTTTGTATTCTATATCCAGAGAGATACAGTTACTCGATTGCTTGACCCACTTAAGCTAGCTATTGCTTTAAAATACACACAGGGTCATTTGGAATGCTTTATTTTTGTTCAAATTAACCAGTGCCGGCGACTCTAGTCACGTTCTAGGGATTATTGCTCGCCTGTTTATTCGAAATTGCCAATTTGCTAATTCATTACGCCCTCGTAGCGTTGTAAACGTGTCGCGTTTGGCGCGCGAGAGGTCTAGAGTTCGAAGGCGAGAAAATAAATATTGATAAACTGTTTCAGTCGACCTAAGTACATTTATAGTAGATTTCAAGTTAATATAGCAAGATTGTTAACACAATAAGATAGTTAATCTTACCTTACTAATATTGTAAAAAGAAAGTTTTATGGATGTCAACTTTTTCGTGACAAAATGAGTCCTAAAAATTAACAAAAAAAAAAAAACAACACTTGGTCGTTGCAAACCTGCATTTTTATCATTCCACCACTATGGCTGCTGTAAGCAATCAAAACATCATCGCAGTTAATATTTTTTCTTAATATATGTCGCTTGTAAGTAAAATATTTTTAACGGTTTAGAACGGAAAACATATATTTCGCGTGTGTGTAATGTGTGCTGCGCGAATAAACTACAGGCGCACGTATATTTCGCTTCTTTAACCTGTAAAAGTGTTTTTTTTTATAACTCTATAGGAATAGAAATCCCAGATAATGTTTAATAATTAAGGTTTAACGACCTTAATTAATCAATTAACCGTCTTGCATACTTTACTAGGTCCGCTTAAGGATAAGAGACATCCGCTCTCCATAAGGATAAAGAATTAAGAATCTATGTCGAAACTCCATAAAAACCTCCTCTAATTACTACTAGATCATCACTTACTATGTTTTAAATCCTGCTCTACGATTAATTAATCTACCTCAAGATTCCTGTTAGATGTTTTCTAATTAGCTTGCTTCATAGTACATTGTATGTTACAAAAGTCTATAAAAATCTTGACTTATTGTTACTTAAGGCTTTTCTCATCTCATCTAAGAAAGGCACCTAAAAATAGTGAATTAATTAAATAAAAAAGTCACCCTTACCCCCCCCCGATGCAAAGCATCCAAAACGTCGAGCCGAAGTTAAAAATCATTTTAAAATAAGTTTAACTAATATATCGCGTTTTTAACAGTTAAAGTGTTTTATTTAAATGTTTACTACTCGCGTAAACTATAGACAGTATTTAAATAAAAACTAATTAAAGTAGACCTGTATTTTTTTATTAAGGCAAGAATCGAACCCGTAATATATGCCTATACGTCATACGGACTGGGAAATTTTAAAGCGTTATTTTAATCTTTATAATTAATTTATTTAAACTAAAAAATTCATTTCGTTTCGTTGTTTAAAAATCTATATCGATTCTATCTTATTACTGTTTTATCCGTATTTAGACATTACAAGACACAACTGTAATTATTCCGAAAATGCTGCGTAGATATATAACATTGTACATAAATCATAATCATCATAGAGATATGATTATCATAACAAGTATGTGAAACATCATTGGACCACTTAAATGATAATAGAGTACAGTCATGTAAAAATGTCGATTGATGCACGGTGTATAAAAATGTAATGTTTTTTAAAAACTATTTATGTGGGAATTATTATTTATTATTTTGAACAACATTCACATTTATTTCCTAAATACATAGATATCTTTTACATATTACTTTTATTATCAAATATACATTATTAATAACGAATATTAATATCAAAGACAATGCGTATCTAATAGTTAACTACCTATTAAAAGAAAAAATAAGTTTCAACACAATATAATAATAATTAAAAAGACTATCAATCAAAACAACTACTTAATATAATATTAATGGTTATTAATTATTCGACGACATTTACACTTCTCTTCCCAACTGTACACCGTATATAGAATATTCCGAAATGTATATTCATAGTCTTCCGTATCCATTTGACGGTTCAATTATCTCAATCCATAATACACGCCTCATATTCTCAAGTTATTGGCGGGGAAGACACAATACTTGCTTCGACAAATAAGGAAACTGCATGCAAATGCAAGATTCGTTCTTGACCAATCATCTAATACTTATGAAGTGGATGCGATAACTACTTTGTTGGAGGCTGTTCTAATGTACAATATTGCTTTTAAAACACTTGTTTACTAGTTATATATTTTTATATACAATAACCTATATATTACAATTAATAAGCCTTTTTTTATTTCTTGTCTTCTATACTTCAGGCCTGGAAGAGGATGCGGAGCGCTTAGCGACGAGGTCGCCTTTTATTGATAAGTTAGTACGTAAGATTTTATCTCTTATAGTTTTTGTTTTGTGCTATGTATTATGAATAATAAATAAATACAATGTTTCTTATGTAAAAATAAAATGAAATGTCTGTTGTACAACTCTATTTTTTTCAATCTCTCCGTGTACGATGTGTTGTAGTCATGAGTTCGAGACCTAATCTAAATAAATTTCAATATTTAAGTATGTTCTAATAAGAAGTGGAATATAATATATATTCAAATTGTAACATTTTCAATTTGGGAAATATATTCGTTTAGCTTAAACTACGACCGAGGTTTCAGATGTTTTACAGCAGCTTGCAAATATTGCCTGTAATTTGTATTTGGAGAAATTATCTGGGTCCGTACCTGTGTTGTAGTTTAAATTGATCAAAGATAAATCATTATATATTTTCCATCTTAATCCCTTACAAGTGTTCTATCAAACCTTTTTATTACCAGATAAATTAGTAAAATGTGGTAAAGTCAATACTGTCTGTACTTTACGCGAGTAGTACACATTTCAATAAAACACTTTAACGGTTTAAAACGAGATATATTTTAGTTAAACTTGTTTGAAAATTATTTTTAACTACGGCCCGACGTTTTGGATGCCTTGCTGCTGCTGCAAAATATAATCGCGTTTTAAACCGTTAAAGTGTCTTATTTGGGTAAAGTCTTTTACAAAGAACGCAATAAAACTTCACGTCTTTTTCATCTGTTTTCGGTGGTTCACCAGGCCGGAATTTTCGTTATTCCTACAACCCATTGAATATATAAGGATATTGTCTAGTATAATCGTTTATAATGACACGAATAAATAATGTATGAGTCTTAGAGATGATTGTCGTCTCGCGTTAGGACGAAGATCGCCTACGCAGAATCCTATATTGCTTTAGTGTGTCTTGAATTAATAATGAGCTTGCAAACGATGTGTATTGCAAATTGAGCCATCGAATTGCATTGAAAATTTATTTATTGATATTTTAAGCGTACATATATACATACTCCGCTGTAATCTATACTAATAGCTGATAAGTTTGTTTGTTTGAAGGAGCTAATCTCAGGAATGAATGGATTTTTTAATTTAGATTTACCGAGACCCTTCCTCGTATAAAACATACGCGCTGTGATTAATAGGCGTGACCATCACGTGAACTCCGTGCTGGATTGTCTGTCTTATCATTAAAAAAATCTACTAAATCTAAGACGACAAAGATTCAAACATGATACCCATCAGTGCAGTGTACCGTGAGATTTCAAGGTCTGGCGCAGTACTGTGCGCAATTCGACAGATGATCTCCTGTATCATCTTACAACGATCGTCTTACCCGTCGATCGATTACCGGAATGTCAGTGTACCGGTTCGGAGACGCACTAAATATTTGTGGCTTCGGCTTTGACTTAAGGGGTGCCGGCCATACATCCTTTTCCAATAGTAAATTACACTAGTTGTGTTAGTGATTTCGTTCGCGTAGTTTTTGTAAACCTCCAGTTCAACTCTATAAATCTAAGTGTAACCTATAACGTCGTCGGTGCCTTGTCGTGCCTCGAGAAATGCTCTAACTTACGCAAAATTTAATTTTAAATTTGAACGTGTATTTCCTAAGATTGGCGCGTTCAAACAAACCAACTAACACTTCAGGGATATTAGGGACACTCTCCATCTTTAGAACCCCGTGATCACGACAGCTGCAAAGCATACGAAACGTCGAATCGTAGTAAGAATTAGCCAAAGTTTAAATAGTATATTGCGCGTTTTAAACCATCAAAAAAGTTTTATTTATTTAAATAGTATATATAAATAAAATCTCGTTGTCAAAAAAATGTTTTAAGACGTTAGAATAATATTTAAACAAATCTTAATTAAAGTTATTAATATTGAAATTAAAATCCCATAGCGTAGCGTAGAAGAGAAGTTATATGTATAACATTAGAAGAACAAATGTAACTTCCGTTTTCATTGTTAAAGCTGCACGTTGAGATTTTCCTCCCCAACATTGGTAGCCAATAAGTCAAACACAGTGTGAAGATGGAGAAATTCAAAATGCGGTGTTGGAGCTAATGCAATGCCGATCTCTGGACGATTGCGAGTGGCAGAGAGCGCAATACTGTGGGCGGTGGACACGCAACGCAATGCAAATGTACGCTACACGATAGTAATATACTTAGTCTGACATAGGATGGTGCGTTTCACATTTGACGCCCATAAAGTATCGTATTATATTCGTCGAAGTTAAATAAATATAGTTAATTACTAAACTAATGGGAAAGGCCTTTTGAAAACGATGGATGCCGGTTTATGTTCTGCCCGAGTCGAAAACTTTTTCGATTTTTAATCTAAAGAAGAATAAGAACATATTTTTATTTTAGCTAGCTTTTAGGAAGAAGGAGATGGCACTTAACTATGCGGCGGAGAACAACGTTATGCTACCAATTCTGGTTATCATGGCTAATTTAGAAGCGGTCATCGGTAAATTTCGCCGATCCACACTGGAACAGTGTGGTGGGCTGAATGCTTTAAACTGGTTTGAGACTATTGTTAATATAAAATTGAGAGTAAAGTAGGTAAAACTACCTCACCATATTGTAAAAAATTATATACGATTCGAGTTATACATACTCGTACTTGAGTTTATGTTTTCATAAGTCCATATAAATATTTAAATATACAAGTTTTTCATTATAATATTTTACAATTTATAAACAATGTTATTTTCGAAAATAGAAAGTCTGCACCAATTGTCAACTGTTAAAGCTATCACCCTACGCCAGGCATACTATAGGAATCCTGTCTGATTTGTGTGGGCATTGTTCGCTTTATAACTGTTCCCTCTATTTCCAGATTGCTGGATCTGTGACCTATGGTAACAGCGGACAATGGGACGGATTTAGTTTAAACGATATGGGTTTAATACGGTTTTTATCGGTATTGGTTTTCGTTGGAAGAAAAGTTGCTTACATTTATTTTAATATACGCTAACGCTACGCTAATATTTAAGAGTAAATCTTTGAATTAATTTAAAACGGTTAAAAATATCTTTCATTTTAAACGATAGTATGAGATTTGAAAAAAACTATTCTTAAATATCTTTTTTTTTTTTTAATTAAAAATACCACGATGCAATGAGTCTTACATATGACAAGAAAACAAAATCAGTAAATAATTGTCACAAAAAAAATATTATACAGAAATAAGATACAAAAAATAGAAATTACCAAAAAATAAGAAAAACACTGTCTTAGTGTTATTGTAAGCAATGTAAAAATTGTCCAAGGAAATTCCTTATTAATATTAATATTTACCTCAGAAAATCTAAGTTCATGTAGATACCCACTTCTGTTCATCGCATATTGGATACCCTAATAGTTTATAATAATATAAGGGCGTGTTCAAAGTGTGAGTCCAGCGAAGCATTTCTTGTTTATCAGTTGTTTGACGTAACGCTTACAGGCATAGTCCATGATAATTAAGTCGGATTGGCGAGCTGGCGATATCTTCTCGCTCCGGGCTCGTTCCCGCGCTAATGTCTACTCGTTTCAATCCTAGATCACTAGGAACTGTTCCACAATGGACTCAAATTCTACAACGTTTCTAATACCTAAGAAAAATCTATTAAAAACGTTTTTAGAGCACAGTCACTCAAAAAGCGTTCGAAATTTAAACTAAGATTTGATTGGTTTAAAACCCGAAATGTATTAGATAAACTTATTTACACTAATAAGTTTAACAACGACCCGACGTTTCCGATGGTTTCTAGCAGCGACGGGACGTTTCACAGTTTCAAGATATGTAAATGAAGACTATACAGTACTTTTCTATTATTACATAAAGCCTTATTAATTGCTACTAATTCTAAACAATAAACAAATATATGTGTGATATTGCATATTCAGGCAATTTTCCTTTTTTATAATACTTTCAAAAAAGCGTTTTACTTTAAAAATCGAAAATAAATTGAAAAAAATTTCGACTCGGGCAGGACTTATATCGGTATCGTCAGTGTTAAGTGCTGTTGCTCTACCAATTGTGCTACCGAGTCCTTTCACGTCATCGTCGAAATCTTTCAACTTATTGATACATGCACCTCTCGCGCAAGTCCTGCCCGAGTCGAAAATGTTATCAATTTATTTTCGATTTTTATCAAACATAAAATCATCATCTCTACAGTATAAGACATTTATTCGATTAATACTTTTATGTAATAGGTTACTTTACGTTACAGCTTTATTTTTAAATAAAGAAATAAATTATACTATCGAATATTCCGTGTATTGCTATACAAGTAAAACATCCATTATGTACAGACCCTGGTCGTTGACGCCTGCGGATAAGTTTGACATTAGGCTGAAATAAACATTGATGGTTTGTTGTTTTCATGTCTATCGCACAAATGGACCCATCCAGCCTTTCTACGAATTTATTTATTGGCGCGGAAACACTTAGATTGTGAAAACTCGAGTTCAAAGTGGTTTGACTATATTTTCGCTTCGAGCGATATCTGGGAAGTCGATTTCAATATTATTTTACGATTCGAAGGAACTTTATTCCACTATTGAGGTAATGCGATGGCCTGTTAGATTTATTGAAATGTCCGAGACATAAACCGATATGATATTCCCTTTGGTTTCCTAACGTTAAACTCTACACGTAATCTAACGTAAAGTTGTAACAGACATACAACACTTTTTTACTATTCTTAAAACCTTTCAAAGTTGAAAAATTATGAGGAAATATCAATAATAAGACAATTGTTTCGGTCCGATGGAGCACAATTTGGGCAATTTACATGTATATAAAATAGTTCAGTAAAAGAGAAATATTGGTAAACTGGACTAGACCCGGTGTTATCAAGGCGTTGCGGGACGTGTCGTAAGTTAGATTCTCATCGGGTCCAACACGATTCTAATCAATTATACATGTATGTATTTAAAACATATTGGACTTCATCTGGAAATCATGATATTAAGAAGGAGGTGTCGAGATTCGAAATATCGAAATTTCGTAATAATATTTTTCACATGATGGCACTAAAAAAATAAAAATCGAAAAAAAAATCAACATTGAACTTGAATACACAAGTGTTAAGGTTGAAATTACATTGCGCGAGAGGTGCATGTAGCAATAGGTTGAAAAAATTCGACGATGACGTGTAGGACTCGCTACTCAAGTCATGCCCGAGTAGTAAATATTTTCGACTCTTTCTATCAGTCAGAATTTCTTCACACGCCATTAATGACAGTGAAAACGACATAATCCTGCACTCATACAGAGGAGATAGACAAGAGAATGCTTTATTAATAACAGAAGCGAGTTAATAATATGATTGATCTGAAACAACTTCCCCGCAACGTGGTCGCATATAATTTATGAACCGAGATTAGATAAAGACCACTATTCCATCTTGACTTCAATACGACAATAGATCTCAACATTACCATTAATTCTAATTGTTTCTGTTTTCCGTGATTGATTTATCATTTATTTTAAATTCTTTGTCGATATCGCACTTCATTTTTTGTTCGATAGAGAAGGACAGGTATAGGGCTCACTTGATGGAAGGTGAAATATGCTAGTTATATAGCATTTAAACAAGATGAGACAGATATTTGGAAATTCACTGACTAAACTTCAAAGCTTTTTCATCTGACGGTGGTTCGTTACGCTGATGAAATTTCTAAATTCTAGCACCCAAATAATAACCAAATTAAATACTGTCTATAGTTAACGCGAGTAGTACACATTTAAATAAAACACTTTAACGGTTTAAAACGCGATGTATTAGTAAAACTTATTTTAAAATTATTTTTAACTTCGGCCCGACGATTCGGATGCTTTGCTTTAAATAAGTGCTGTGTTAACTACATACAATATAGACAGAAAGTTTCAACACAGGCTTGCATTATAAAAAGATACATCGTCTTAAAATCAAAAGGTTTTACTGGTAGCAAAATAATCAGGTCTTGATTGTAAATATCTACTTATTACATAGTAACATTATATAAAAACTATTAATAATAATTTCACGCACTATGTGATTTACTTTCACTATATAAGTCCGGAGACATCTGCCGAAGGGAAGCGAATCAATTTTAATCCACATATCCCGCCATTAATGTCGTCGCTCTCCGTACTGGCGCGTACAAAATACAGACCTATGATTTATTTAATTTTCTCGATAATATATTACATACTTAGACTTAGTATATTACTCTACTACGCTTATTGTTAGAACCAAAGCCAGTTACTTACTGGTACTAATTTTACGATATTTTTCTTCACCGTACGTTACGTACTCAAAATTTTTTGTAAAACTTGAAATCGAACTTTCGACTCTCGGTCTCGGGATTTGGTACACTGCACTGTGGTTGAGTGTACATACTATTGATATATATACTTTTAGGCCGGCACTTATAATAGTCCGATATAAGTGAAACGGAATATGATCGCGACTGTACAGCACCTGCCGTCCGATCGCTCTCGTTGTCAGTGAGTCTTCATGAATAGCGCTTCCTGTAAAAACTTTATAGTTGTTTCTTACCATAAACATCACACAATTTAATTCTAATAAATATCTACGAGATTTGTAAGCATTTAATTTAATTTGTATAAAATAAAGTATGTACTTAAGAATCGACGAAGGGGGGGCTTTTGTCGTGCTCTTGGTGTATCTATAATTTTTCTGAAACATGTTGGACTTCGTTTGGAAAATTTGGTTATTTAAATGGAACACTTTAACGGTTTAAAACGCGATATAAATAATGGTTTGAAACGCGTTAAAAATGGCTGGAGCATGGACACATTCAGTTTGTAACCTTTTGTGTTTTTGAGCATGAAAAAGTAACATTAATAGTGGAGTTAATATTTTTATTAAGAAATAGTGATATGTTCATCTCGAACGATTTATTATCTGTGCTCTGCCGTCCGTACGTCCGTGTGACACGCCTGATTTAGACGTCCACCACTTCCTTTGTACTTGTTCACACGATATGTCGTACGTATATTTAGTGCGAATATTTCTTACTTGATCTTATTAAATTACATTGATTAATGCTTCGCTTTTCTAAGTTAACAATTAATCGGTGTTGTGCGTGTGTATGATACAAAGCAAATAGCACACACACACAATCACACACAGAAAATACACATACGCAATCAATTAACATATTTTATATCAGCTTTTAAGCAATTCCTATAGTAGCCAGAAACCTTAGTCTTTCGTCAAGCCTTTAGGGTCACGTCGGTTAAATTTTGGTAGATTTTGTTGACCTGGTTTGTATGACGGTTACTTCACAACATTTTCTTTCACTGAAGAGAATAGTTTCAAATCTATTTATAGTTTTATATTATTCGTGCACTACTAGGCATCGAACTCCTCACCGCAATAAGTCGAGTGCTATATCTTCCTTAAAATAAACAGCCCGGAAAACAAGATAGGCTAATTTAATTGTTTTGGCAGGCAGCTTTTTGCAAAGTTGTCTTATACAGACATATGTAACTCCCAACTATACCTGAGATGTAAGTAATAATTTAATTATTTACCACACCATTACAGTAATGTATTTGCATAATCTACTATTCATTCCGCCCGTGTAATCCTCGCGTGCCTCGCCAGAATGCAGGTGTAATGATCCAATGGTCCAGTTCATAGGTCGCTGCACATACTATCGTTAATTCAAGACATGTTTGTACTTATCTCTCGCTTAAGTACCGCTTTAAAACTAGGAAATTATTCCTCCAATTACCTTTGAATACAATATAAATTGATTCTGAATTAGTTGTATGGACTTTTACATCCTAAAGCTTTTTAATTTGAGGTCGTTGTTGATAAGGAAAAGGTCGGTTCAAATAAAAATGGTGTCCCGTACAAACGGCGAAACATTTTTATGTATTTAAAGAAAATAGTAGAAACGTGTAAAATAGAAAAAAGTTAACTCCAGTATCTACAACAATGAACTTTTCCTAACGTGGCTGTCGGTAGTTTACGCGAGAAGTACACATTTAAATAAAATACTTGAACAGTTTAAAACGCGATATATTTTAGGTAAACTTGTTTGAAAACTATTTTTAATTACGGCCCGACGTTTCGGATGATTTGTAGCAGCTGTGGTCACGGGGAAACGTTGGGCCGTAGTTTAAAATAATTTTCCAACAAGTTTAACTAAAATATATCGCGTTTTACCTGCCCTACCGAAACAATCTATTATTTTCCCGGGAATAGAACCCAGTACCTCTAACTCTTAATGCTATGCTATATAAAACTTTTAAACAGGTTACTATGTTAGGACTAATATCCCAATATTCTATGACCACAATATAATTTCACTTAGCAGCTGTAATACTTGAGTTTATTATATTTCACTTGAAAATTTTAAATTTGTCGTCCAAATATAGATCTCAGCACAACGTAAGCTATCAATCCACATCTGTCAATTAAAGAACAGTTACTTACACTTTGCCATGTTGGTATCATGCCCGACAACTTAAAATAGTATTAATCTATATTGTAAAATGAAATGATATAGATATTAGTAAATTTGATAAATAATTTATTGCTCCCAACGTACTACAGTACCACCGCCGTAACCGACGCTAGTATCTTTACTTGTAATAAGTTTATGATAGCGTATTGTAAAGAAATTGTATATAGATAAAAAAGACTTCACTGTCAAGTCTCTCATTCCTGAGATATACAAGTATATCTCAAGAATAATATAGTTAGACACTTCACATAACTGTCTAACTAAACATACAAAAATTGTACAATATTAATCTTATGTATCTATTGTGAACAGTGCGTGAGTCCATCTCGGTCTTGACCGTTTTATTGATTCTCTTATTTTACTATGATCTTGGGTCAACGAATTAATCACGAAAAATCGCAACTTAAACTTATATCACAGACTAAAACTTATGCCTCAAAAATTATTAATATTAACGTAAATACTGTCTGTAGTTTACGCGAGTAGTGCACATGTAAATAAGACCCGTTAACGGTTTAAACGCGATATATATTATATGTAGCAGCCCTAGTCCCCGTGACCAACTTCCGAAGTAAGTTACTGATATATATCGCGTTTTAAGCCTATAAATGTTAATTTAAATATACGTAAGATTTTCACATTAAAATATTTCGTCTCCTTCTACTCATTCCATAGACTTGTGCTCCTTAGAGGATTTGAAGGCGCAAACTCGAACGCCTAATTACCCATAATTTAGTGAAGAATGTGCTGAGCTAGGACTCTAGTGCTGTGCCCTCAGGATCGGCAATCGTTCCATACATCAGCGCATTAGCACGAGAGGTGTTGCTCTCACCGTTCTACCTAATGAAGGGACGACAAAATGTCCAAGAATCTACTAAAGCGATCTCGCCTTAATGGTAAATGCTTTTCGCCTTCCGATTTCAGTTAATGGTTGTTGAGTTTACTCGTGGATGGCCTAATGAGAATGGAGAATTCTAATATGTTGAGAAGGATTATATAGATTATAAATCTATTTAGATTGAAAAAAAATACGACGTAGACGGGTCTCGAGCTGGCATCCACAGCCTTACGTGCTGCTCTAACCAATTGAGCTACCGTTTTATACGTTATCGTCGATTTTTGTCAACATACAACATGCAACAATACATGCAACTTTCGCGCATTGTAAGCAGTAAAGGATTGTCAGATTACTACACTTGCCAGAACGCATATTTCTAGACTGTCGTGATCGTTACATGACGTTTCATTGTTGTTTTTATTTGCAGGCAGTTCATCAGGTTTTTCTGTTCGACTTAAATATTTTTTTAATATGTTTTACCATATTCGAACCCAACACTTGTGCTTCATACCGGAATATGCAGCGAAAAAGGCTACAAACTACGGCGATAAGTTTTATTTTGATTCTTCTCTTACTTTCATAAAGTATTGTAAATTTTAATAATATATAGAAAAGTATCTATTTGTTAATTTCAACCTTATTTGTCTTTAATAAGAAATCACTTGTTAGTTTTAAAATTATGTTGTTAGCAACACTAAGTTTTAGAAATTACATGTTAAGAAAGTGTTTTCCATTATCGATATTAAACTTTACCAGCCTCTTATCAGTTCCCAAAAACCTAAATATAGCAATAACTTTCACCATATTTTCAACCCCATAATTACGTGTTTAAGATGAATTATGCGCTACACTTAACTCACTGTGCAATGTGCACAAATTATTCTACAAAAAAATCCATTCAAGATAAACTCGCCTCTACAGGTATAGAAATAGGGGAACTTTCGGGAACTTATTTACATACACATAGGACGTTTTATTATAAAACTGTAGCCAGATTATTGGAAACGATAGGTTACATGCAAAATACTTCAGCGAGATATGATGAGCGTCGAAGCCTTATTTCAAGTATCGAAGAACACACACGACGTAACTCTAACATGGGGCTTCTTTCCCGTAAGGTGAAATTTGCATAGGTATGCGCGAACGCTGTTTTTCGATTCTGAAAAAACAAACTTTGAATTTGTTTCAACGATAAGGTGAAATAAAAGAAGTCTCAGGTTCGAAACTTAAAAAAACAATTGAATATTTTGTAGGGTAGTTAATAATTATTCCTGAAAGCTCTACAGTCTACAGATAATAGTATAATTATACAAAGCGTTTCCTTATATACAAGGCTTAGGTTTGGGAATCGTAATTTAAATAAATCACTTGAACCGTTTAAAACACGATTTATTTATTATTTTATATTAGTATAGCGCGAACTACGGCCCGAACTTTCGGATGCTTTGTCGCAGCCGTGGTCACGGGGAGACTATAGATGAAGGTTGTCTCTAATACACAAGTAAAAACTGCTACGCTAGCGCCATTAAACAGTTAAAGTGCTTTATTTAAATGTGTACTACTCGTGTAAATTACAGACAGTATTTGAAAATTGTCACCCAAATACCACATTAGCATTAGACCCAAAAAAGGGCAAAGACCACCACAGACGGAAGCGGAACCCACACCCATCACGACTCAGCAATCAGAGATCTTAATTATGGACGTGTCGATTATCATCTTAAAATTTCTACCTTAAAAGGTCCATAAAGAGGCACTAAGTGTACGCAATTTATTCGAGATTGCGCCCTCCAGGCTGAGTTATGTCACGACTGGTCTTCAGACACTTCTGTTGTGTTTACTGAATGGGTTAGGGCGCGTGCTAGGGCCGTAATAGATAATATCCACGTATGTTACTACAGTTTTAACTTATTTTAAATTCGCAAAAAAAAAATACAAATTGCGAGTTGCATCCGTCTCTAAAAAATCTGTTACTGTTTCATGCCCTTTTTCTCGATTCAGCCATTCGGTGTAGACTGCTAGACATAGGCCTCATCCATAGACTTCCAGTCCTTTTTATGCTTCATAAATTGAAAATTTCCTGTTTAGAGCTTTGAAACCAAAATATTTAATGTAAACCAAATTTTATATTTTGATCGTCGTTTTAATATTTTTAAAATCATCAAAAAACAATTGCTAATTTATTTTTGTAGCGCTATAAAAGGAAATACCTATTATATAGTGGTGTAAAGAAATTTCGAATGTTTAACAATTATTTAACTTTATTTTAAAATTACTATCTGTGGTGTATTTAACACTTTAAAAATCGATATAATATATTCGTTGAATTATTCTTATTGGAGTATTCTAACAACGGTAACGGGAGACCGTTAACTTAACTTATATAAATTTATTTATTAAATTAACTTATATATTTCGCTTTTTAAGCCGTTAAAAATGTTAAATAAGTTCAAACTGAAGAAAACATCATACGTCATGTTATGCATGAATAAAGTAAGTTTATCATTGAAATCAACTTTCATACACTGGAATAAACTTTTTTGATACTTTAAATTATTACATAGTATATCTGCGTATCACTTGATTTACAGAAGGTATTCAGTATCGACGCTTTAATCTTCAGATGTATCTTGTAGATGCGACTCAGGTAAGATACAGTTGCGATAAGATTATGTTTATTGTAACCTTGCTCGTAAGAAAAATTGAATATGAAATTGTTTTTCGGATCGAATCATACGCTGAATTATGTTCATTCAATTTCATATAAAATCCGATTAAGAATAATAATGTAAATAAAATTGACATTCATGCTCCATGAATTAATTCAATGTTTTACACTTTATAGCCAACTTTGACTATAATCACACGTAAATTATGTTTCTCGGGGTTGCATTATTTAATTAATTCGTAAAGAAATATATAATTGCGTAAAGTGAAGTGTTTTTGTGTCCCCATGTCATGGAACGATGTTTCTGTGGTCGATGATTAAAAACAATTTTATTATTATATTATTAATTTAATTGTTAATTTCACATTATTCGAATCTTACACCTCTAGTGCGTAATACAACACGGTTAGCTATTGAAAGTTAAATCAAGGACTGGCATATTTGTAAGCTTACAAGTTTCAGTTACAAACTAAAGCTACAAAGATAAGAAAATCAATTTGTCGATATATTCTAAGTAGTTTTAAACGTCATCTTACTTTTATTACTTATCAACTAAAAATTATCCAATAAACTTTTTTGTACCTTTGATATAAGTCTATTTCTATCTAAACGATGCCTGTAGCTTACGCGAGTAGTTCACAATTAAATAAAACACTTAACGGTTTAAAACGCGATATATTTACCCGGGGAGACTCCCCAGGTCTCTCCGTGACCACGGTTGCTGCAAAGCGTCCGAAACGTCGGGCATAAATTAAAAATTTTTTTAAAACAAGTTTAACTAAATATATATATCGCGTTTTAAACCGTTACAGTGTTTTATTTAAATCTATTTCTATTTGTAAAAAAATACCGTTATTTCTTACTAGATCCTCGAAAAGGATGACTATATATGGTATGTTTAGAAGTGTTGATAATGTGTTGCAGTCGCAATAAATAAAGTGATTTCCGATTTCTAATGAAATCGCTTAATTGCGGAGAGATTTTTATTAATATTTAATAAAGGTGAGCCTATTTAGGGCTGGTGCGGCGAGCGAGGTCCCGCTATGGTCACATCACGCGCGGGCTATCACTGTTATAACGCAGTTGCCTGCGGCTGCGCAGCTTCTACAGATACTGCCCTATACTACAATTTAATAATTTTCATACTTATTATATCATTCCATAATATTATTATTCCAACTCTTATTTTATTCTCCTACGTGTTGTGTATACTTTTATGATGCACCCTTTTCCTTTTTGTTTGTTATTCCTTCCACTTAATATGTATTTTTTTTATTTGTCCTGTACTTTAGGTGCCTGGAAGAAAACGCCGACTAGGGAAAAAGGCCGCCTCTTATTTATAAGTAAGTATGTACGTATACAATTTTTTTTCAAGTAAGTATTTGTTATAAATAATAAAGTTGTAATAAATGAAATAAATATCATTAAGATAAGTAGTTAGGTATTTGCTATCGGATTGTAAAAAAAACCTTTATTTTGAAGTCTTTAAAGTTTTCTTTGCAGTAAAGTTACTTAACATTTTAAAAATTAATTTCATTTATTATGTGAAACACAAAAAGTATCAAGCCACTTCTATCGCAGTTCACACCGGGAGCGGGTGTGATTGCGGCTTGCTACAGATAAGGTAAATAGCTCATACAATTGTTGGAATGGGACTCTGCCCCTTTTGTTAAGGAAGTGCTGTCTAATGGGGAGAACGTAGCTCCAAGCAAGACTTACATGGTGTCGATTGGTATGCATCTAGTACCAAAACGGCAGGCGATTGCCCACTAGCTGGCTAATTTTAAGATTTTCTTCAGTACTTTTAAAGGTCCCACTGCTGGGACACGCGCTTCATATAAGAGCTATGGCCATAATCTAGAACTAGTAGATAATAGGATGAAATATTAACGATTTTTTTGCAGCAGCAGGATGTCAGTATTGAAATAAACCTTCAGTGCACGGTTGTGAATCGAATTGCCTAAATATTGCACACTCACCGCTAGATCAACGCTGCTTCGTCTCATTTCAATTTGATTTAAGAGCATTAATTTGAATATTGTATTAGAAATGATATGTTTATATAATTGCTCTGTTTACATAGTATAATATGTCGAATGCAAATAAGAAATATACATGAAACTAGTGTATATTTTATTGAAATTATGAAGTGTTAACACGTGGACGATATTTTACAAACAAGGCAAAGTATACAAATATATACGATATGTAGTTTGCGTTGAAATACTTATATGATAAAGACGCTTTCTTTATTTTAATTATAATAAGTATGATTGGAGGTAAGTTCAATTTAAACCTTTTTGATTTCAATTCTTTTTTTATTAATTTCCTATTTGGTTGCTTCCATACTTCAAAATTATTACATTATTTTTCTCAATAGTAAGAAAAATGATACAACAATTTTGGGTAAACAGGAGCTATGTAAAAGTATAAAATAACAACTTATATCTCTTTTAAATAAAACACTTAAACGGTTTAAAACGCGATATGTATTAGATAAACTTGTTTGAAAAATATTTTAACAACGGCTCGACTTTTCAGATGCTTTGCAGCAGCCGTGGTCACAACGGTATTAGAATTGGAAAGTTATATCTCCTTTACATTTTTGCTTTTATTCTTGAAATATCAATCTACAAACATATAGCTTAGATGAATGCATTTAATTGTATGAAGTCATAATTTACACATCGTCTTGCTATCTTCCACATAATATGAACAGAGTATTCACGAAGATAATATCCGCTTAACGATACTATAAAATTATTAGGCGGTTTTCAAAATAGCCAATATAGGTAGTTAAGATAGCGAGCGAAGCAAAAGGCTATCGTTAGTTAACTAATAATGGTTAAACGGGTCGTGAAGATCTTAATATCGGTAAATCGCTCTAATTTAATAGCGTACTTCATTAGCGGTGTGTGGAAGTTAGAGCCATAATTAAATTACCATAGACAACATAAACGCATTGGTATGATAGTTGGTTATATTATTGCTACTGATAACTACTGTATATTACACACTATCTGCTATACTGGCTGTCTCAGCGACCACGTCCACGCAGATTAGTTATAAACAGTTTTCGCAGCGTAAACAACAGAAGCCCACAAAGTATACTAATTATTTCTATTGGTCACAGCGTGATGTTTTACGGCGTTGTCCGATAAATTCACTAACCAACACAAAAGTAATTCTTCAATTGGAAGAACTCGTTCCTGACATTAGCGTTTTCAAACTCTTCAGCTTTATATATTCGTGTTGTAAAGAATAACGTTTTCCTAAATTGAATGTTCCAGCGCACCAAACGTCATTAAACGCGCAATGACGTTACGAGTCATGTCATTTGTCGAAACTGGCCGGGTCCTAGCAGAATATACTTGCGGTGTCTTCGCGTTTGCCGGTGTTACTTTTGGAATCCAGAGTTTTTAATATGGGATCCCCGGTGTTTGACAACTAGAGGCCGTCCTCCCTATTTAAATTTTTGTGTTTTCTAATTTCGATTGCTTCGCATACCATTTTCGGAAAAATTCTTTCCTTTGCGAGGATTAAATACTGTCTATAGTTTACCGATAGTTACTTTTAAATAAAAACTTTAACGGTTTAAAACGCGATATATTAGTTAAACTTATTTGAAAATGATTTTTAACTTCGGCCCGACTTTCGATGCTATGCACACCTGGTCACGGGAGAACACACAGAAGTCGGGCCAAGTTAAAAATATTTTCAAATAAGTTTAACTAATATATCGCGTTTTAAACGTTAAAGTATTTTATTTAAATTTGCGAGGATTTTTGTTTGGTCAAAGCAAATTTTTGTCTGTTTATCTGTACGTATGTTATCGAATAACACAGAGACTGCCCTATCCTTTATAATATGAAATAAATTAGGCTTACTTCTGAGTGAATTTTGAATTGGTCAGTAATAAGTCTTGGTGGGTATTATAAGTTTGACCTTAAGTACATCGAGAGAAGCCTTTTTTTACACGCGTTATTTATATATAAAATATGATTATCGTCGCTTAGGAAGCTCTAAGAGGAAACCATAACTCTGTTATTGCTAATATGGCGCCTGTAGTTTATAAATTCCTACCAGTGTAAATTGAATTTAACGTTTAATGGACGTTCAAGTACTTAGTGTAAAATATTTAATACAGCTAGTGGTTTAAAGGAGTATAAGCAATAATATTAAAATAAATCCTTTTTTATTTTCTTGTCAATATAACTTAGTATTTAAGTAAATTCTAGTACCTAGGCTCTACCAATGTAAATCGTAAATTCAATTAAATCTAAAACATGAGATGACTCAAAAGTAAATAACAAATACTAGAATTTTGACAACTGAGGTGAGATGTAAGATTTAAGAGACAATACAAGCAGGTCGGAATTTCGGTTTTTCAACCCTTTTGGAGTCCGTTTTTTTCCCGCCAAATTTTTTTTAAGGGAGACATCGAGCTTTTCTCTAATGGGAATCAAAGCCACGACTCGTTAGTTATGAGAATCATTAGCGATATGTATGGATCATGGAAAATAGATATACTGTGTAAATAAAATAGGATTCATTAATAATCACGGGCTCGATCACCACATTTTTCTCATCAATTTATATTTTTTTCTGATACATGTTGGACTATGTCTGGAAACCTGGATATTATATGGGTGGTAGGTATATCGAAATTCCATTCGGGTCACACAATAAAATATACTTTATTCTCTTTAAAATTGTAAAAAATAATTAGATTCGTCATGATTCTACAGTTTGATGAGTTCCAGGTATGTAAAGCCCAAATAGGCCGCGCATTTTGTTTAGATGTTATATAGGGATGTTTCCCCTACCATTAAGATAACTAATGCTTCTGACCTCCTCTATCATAAAAACCTTAGCTAAGCTAACGAAAACTAAACTGAACAACTACGGCACGCGTACTCCAGCTTAGCATATAATGGGTATGGATTACATAAGAGGTCATGAGGGCGCACGATCTCGAATACGAACTGTTTTTGATGCACTTGTACAAGATAGCCATAACATGGTAACCGGCATACGTTCTGCCACTGGGTGGTGTGGCTTGACCCCTAATTATCAGATGAATTTTATGGCATTAGGGAAAGCAACGTAATTAGAAGTCTCCGGGGTATCTGGGGGGAAGATCAATTGATTTATTTCTAGAGATCCCGTTATAGAGACGTTCGGTTAATTTTAGCTGGATGTAAACTATACATGTATTAATTGTTTAATACTAATTGATAATAATAAAATGATTTATATGTCTCGTATTAACTTAAAGCTAGTACAACGTATACGGTACGTACGGTAGTCGACAAATTAGATATCAGACAGCCAAATAAAAGATTTCGCATTCAAAAATATATTGAATTTAAAAACATGCGACCTTAAAATAAAAATTAGAAGTAAAAACCATTGTATTTATTGACAGTATTGAGTGTTAGCTTATGCTACTATACACATTTGAAAAAATGTGAAATTATTATTTTTTGCTACG
Source organism: Leptosia nina (assembly GCA_963661955.1). NCBI lineage: Eukaryota > Metazoa > Arthropoda > Insecta > Lepidoptera > Pieridae > Leptosia > Leptosia nina. The sequence goes on from CAVLEF010000280.1 coordinate 9,908,338, forward strand.
GGCATATTTTATTAAAACTTGCCATCCGACTAGGCACTATTTTGTTGAAATTGGTTTTGGCAACGAAGGTACAGACAAAAGGGAGTCTTCATGGAGCGCACCTACGTATCTTTGTACTTTAACATATTATAGCCTAAATATTATATATTTAAATAAAACACTTTAACGGTTTAAAACGCGACATATTAGTTAAACTTATTTGTTTCCCCGTGACCACGGCTGCTGCAAAGGATCCGTAACGTCGGGCCGAAGTTAAAAATCATTTTCAAATAAGTTTAATTAATATATCGCGTTTTAAACCGTTAAAGTATTTTATTTAAACATTGTAGCTTATTTTCACTGGAATTCGATTTCAATGAAACATACTTAAATTTATTGTAAGCTCATTCTAATCTATTGGTGAACATCAAACAAAATACATTTTCAAATATTCTTCCCTTTATTTTTTTAAGTTAAATATTTTGTTATAGTACTACGATTCAAGTTTTGTATAATAGGTTGAAGTGTGTCTGTGAAATCCCGTTTCCCATTGGGATGGGGAAATTTTTTTTTTTTTTTTTTCAATATAATTGTTTGTGCCCTGCTCGTCGAAACAATTATTTGTTTCCCTGGGATTCGAACCCAGGACCCTCTCGCGCTCAACGCAAAATACTTCATATAACTTACACACAAGCATTTTCATTGCACTAGCTGCAAGATTACCTCAAACTAGTTACTCATACATGTCGCAAGACATGCATATTCATACAAACTTTCAGAGCTGATTTAACTAGGACCACCCCGTTATAAGCACGATTAACTCATTTGGCTGACACGGCGCATGCGCCGTTATTAACGCATTAACAAAACACTCGTGTGACGCAATCGGACGAGGAAGAATTGCCGTTCATGTTCTTGTTAGTCATATTTTAGTGGGAACTCAGGGAAGGATACTAAAGAATTAACAATGTGGTAGTTCTATTTTTTTTAAAATCTGTTTTAACGCTCAGTGTCGCTGAATAACTCTGAAAGAGGGACTGTTGGAGATTTCCATTGTAATATATAGATATAGACTGTTGTTACAAACTATATGTCTGCCTGTCAATGTAAATTATCAAACATTTTGTGAAAAATAAATTCCAATTCCTAAAACTATCGAATTTGGAATCGAAGACGGAAATCCGTCAGTTTGTCTTTGATTTTTTTTACAATTATAATATATGCACCAGTCCTAAAACTTCTTTCCTTTTGCATAAAAACTTTTTTGTTACCAATAATAATAAAAGAGATCAAGGTTTTTAAAATTAATTTAAAGAAACTTTTAACTGTTTAAAATGCAAATTATGTTAGTTAACTTGTTTCTGATTTAATTTAACTACGGTCATATCGCTGGCTACGTTTGGGATGCTTTGCATTAGCCGTTTACGTTCTTAACCGTTAACTGTTTTTTTTATGTTTACTACTCGCGTAAACTGCAGACAATAGTTGTAATATATATGTTAATATTTTTATACACAAATAAAAAGGGTTTTTTGGATTGGATGAAAAGATACGTCATATGTAAGATATACTGTAAAAGCTAACTTACGTTTGAAAATTCAAACTTATCGTACAAAATGCATCTCTTTTTCGTAAGCCATCGCGGGGCAACCATTTATGTGCCTCATCTCTCCGATAACAAGAACGTAAATTAAATTAGTGGAAACGGTAACCAAATCTCAGCATCACACATGTTCAACTCACGATTGTCGCTAGAATGTGCCGCGATAAGAACAATATTAGGTACAACTACCTATCGAGATTCACGAGAACAGTAATTTCAAGCGCAATAAACTTTATCGATTCTCTTATTAAATTCTATATTATATCGCGTTGAACACACGATCCTAATAAAAAGCTATCGAAGTACATATATCGCTGGATAAAAGAACAGCGAATTTATTTCGACGATTACTAATTAAGTGCAGAATTAAAAAAACAAGACTTAGAAAAAACTGTTTAAAACAGTATGATTACCCTATGAAATCCATTTTACGTCTTGATTTGACGGATAATGATTCATTTGATAACAATCTTTTTCAAGCGATTTCGTTAGCGTATAATTATTATATATTAATATTTTTTCATGAGAAAATACGTTTTTGCAAACCTCTTTCTCATCTCTATAAATTAACTAGCTGTGCCAGCGACTTTTTCCAAAACTATATCTTCGCTCCTGTTGGTCGCAGCGGAATGTTTTATAGCCAAAAGCGTTCTTCTAAGTATTTTAACCAATATAAAAAGAAGAAACAAATTCTTCCGCTTTATATCATACTAGCTGTGCCCGCGACTTCGTTCACGTGGATTAGTGACTTGGGGTAAAAGTTTTAATTATTTAGGTTGTTTATTAATTTATGTAATTGCACATTTATCGCAGCCAATGTTATTTTGCCGCAACACTCTCGCGTCACATCACTTTTACTCTAACTCGCACTCCCACTCTCACTCCCACCCCCACCCCCACTCCCCCTCCTATTCCCAAAAAGCCAAAGAAGAAAGTTTCATTGTTCTAGCTTCAAAAACCACGAGTTTCCATACAAACTTTCACCCCCTCTTTTAACACCTTACAACCCCCTTTTCGCAATAAAAAGCCTATGTTCTTTCTCAGGGTCTAAACCATCTGTGTACCAGATTTCATTCAAATCCGTTCAGTAGTTTTGGCGTGAAAGAGTAAGAGACAGACAGACAGAGTTACTTTCGCATTTATAATATTAGTAAGGCTAAGAATGAATATAAGTAAAAAAAACTGGCGCCATAAAAATACTACCTCTGTAGCTCAAGGATACACACAGTGTGTAAGTCGTAAGAAACTCAGTTGATAACGACCACTATATTATATAATTTTTAACACGATATATGAATTTAATTCACATTCTTCGATTACACTACAACACAGATATGAAAATTTATTCGTTAGCTACGTTTTGTATTAACGCACAGGTGCACACACAAGGTAACTATATTACGACCATTAAGTCACTTTGAGACAAAATATGATAATAAATCGTGCGAAGGAATTGATATTTTACCCATGGTAATTACATGTCAAAACAAATGGAAGCTATTGGAATATATTTTCAGTTACTACGTCTGTTACATTTCAATTTTAATAAGAGTCTAGATAGCGCGAGAGGCCTAAACAATAAATTGTTTCGGTCGGGCAGGCCACAGACGTCTGATTCGCTACTTGCCTGTAAATAAAACCGATCATACGATAAAGATTGCTTTGCCCCGTGTGAACCGGGATTGGATAATGTTCCATTTATTTGATTATGTAAAAATGCTTGATAATTAAATATAGACAAGACGACTCATGCCAAATACCAACTTGTCTGGACGACATCTGAAAATGTGGAATGTTATAATAAGGTATACCTTCATTTTGTGAATCAAACAAGAGTCCAAAAGAAACTTTCTTTTAAATAAAACATATTTAATTTTTTTTTAACTAAGGCCCGACGTTTTGGATGCTTTGCTGCAGTCGTGGTCAGAGGGATATTAAAAAGGGATAGAAAGGGGTTGTCTCTAATGTTTAAGAAAAAATAAAACGCTACGACATCTGTTTCATCGTAGTTGGTATTTGACGATACTGGCAGAATCCCTCAAGGACCAAAAATAATAAAGTAAACGTGAAATAATCGCGGTTTTAAACCGTTGAAGTGTTTTATTAAAATGTGTACAACTCGCATAAACTACCTACACATAAAACCTTTCTTTATTATATATGGATTATATGAATAAATAGTATGGCGTTTGCCAACTGTAGTTGCGTTAAGTTGCCTCCATAAAGTCCACATGCCACTAAAGACTATGCAGTCTAGAATATCTAGCACATTTTCTATCTAGATCGAAAGTAGTATGTATTTCTACTTTCAATCTTACTTCAATAATATGTAATGCATAATGCATGTAACGATAATTGCTCAAATCAAGTTTTAAATGACATTAACGACGCCAAAATCAAACCTTATCAATTATAGTTATTCCGCTGATTAAATTGTTTTATAGTGAATAATTATCCATGAAACATTTTAATTGAGAGCCCATAAAATAACTAGATTGTCCAAATGTCAGAATACGTTTGAAGTAATGCGTTTTAGATATGTTAAAAATAAATGCACACTAGAAAGGTTTCATGCAGTGATTTGCATAGCGTTATGCAAGGCGTTTTTATAGCGTTCTTAAATACAGTAATTAAGCAAGACTTTTAAATTGTCTGTGAATATCCGCGGAGATATCCTGTCATTAAAATCGTTCAGCTAATATATTACAGTAAGATAATTTCAAGTTACATTTTGTCGTGTCTAATTTTTATTAGCCTTTTACGTTATTTATTTGCACGCACTGCCATTACAGATAAACAAAATCCAATGTAACTGTGACACAATACAATACCATATTAACAAACGTTTTTAACTGTGGCCCGATGTTTTGCAACAGCCTTCATAAATACTAGTACTAAATATTATTGTATTGATAATATTGAAAAAAGAAGTTTCACTTTTTATATATCAAATATAGATCATATAGATATACATTTTAATTTAGAATAACACGTTAGAGAAAATATTTGGCATAGAACTATGTAAACACTGTCTATAGTTTACGCGAGCAGTACACATTTAAATAAAACACTTTAACGGTTTAAAACGCGATATATTAGTTAAACTTATTTGAAAATGATTTTTTAACTTCGGCCCGACGTTTCGGATGCTTTGCAGCAGCCGTGGTCACTGGGTCACGGGGGGTCACGAAGTTAAAAATCATTTTCAAATAAGTTTAACTAATATATCGCGTTTTAATCCGTTAAAGTATTTTATTTAAATAGAACTATGTATATATCCGGAATACACGAAAGAAACTACGACGACCAAGCTGATTTGTTTAATATTTTGTAGACGATTAGATAGTTTTTAACTATAGTCCAATATATCTTTGGTGTACTGTAGTAAAGAAAACCGGCCCTAGGTATTATCGAAGTTGAGAAATATTTTTATGGCACCGCATAAAAAACTAACACTATGTACTTTGTGTGTTGTTTTATTTATATATGAAAAGTAATGTACACGTCAGTTATCCTTGCCGTCTTACTCAATTTACTTAATTCGTATTTTTGTCTTTATAACTATAGTAAGTAATATTTTTGTTATAAATTTCTTGTAATACTTTGTTTTTCAGTAAGTAAATAGATTCGTCATTTAATTTTATAAAAGTACCCCCATGACCGCAGCTGTTGCAAAGCATCGGAGATTACGGGTCGTATTTAACGTAATTTAAGCAATAAACTTTGCGCTGTTAAAAGTGTTACTTTAATAATGATAATTATTTATTTTCTTTTAGGAAACGTGCCTATCGATAATGAAATTAGCGGTGTATTGGAAAACTATTTAAAACCTATAAGCAAACTTTCAGGTATTAAAAAAAATTTAAATCTTTATTTATTATATAAAGCTAGAAACAAAATTAAATCTTGTCAATAATAAAATATTTTGCAGATCTTTAATTTTTAATTCATTTTAATATTTTTTTTAAATGTTCTTATATTGATCTGCTTTACATAATGTAAACCTCCTTTAATTTGAAATTTTAAATATCAATAATCATATGTTTGCTTTATAGGCATCGCTGTACGCTGTCCCGTTTACTCCGCTCCAGTTATCAAACTATAAACCGATCTAGAATGATAATCGTAATTTTCAATCATTTCAGAACTATTTCCCAATCAACAAGTCGAGGTACAATTAGAAATAGATGGATCCAATTACGGTGGAACCGCACCGAAGCGCTATAACCTGCGCCGGAGTAAGCCCACGCAATAATCCAGATTTACTATCAATTATTCTTCAATTCCATAGAAGTTTATTACACATTGTAAATATTTACACCCGATTGAACACCGTTAATCTGCAATAAGTCCATAATAATGTACTTGGTACTATTCAGATTGCTACAAGAGTGCGGGGTTTTGTGCTATTGAATTTGATACTCGATTGAAAACTTTAATACTTTTCACATGTACTTTGCACATGAAGGCACTATATAATTTAAAAATCGAAAATAAATTGGCAAAAAGTTTCGACTCGGGCAGGACTTGAACCGGCATCGTCAGCTTTCCGTGCTGTTGCTCTACCAGACTCGGTAGCTGAATTTATTTTCGATTTTTAAACTTGATACTCGATTTCAACACTTATTATACATATACAGATTCGCTGTTTAAATGAAACACTTTACCTGTTTAAGAAGCGAAATATAAATGTGTTAAATCCCGATTCTCCCGTGGGGCACGGAGCGAATAAATTTCTAGGTCAGTGATCGTTTTGATTTACAGACAAGTAGTTGATCGGACTTCTGTGCCCTGCCCGACCAAAACAACCCATTGTTTCCTCAGGATTAAAACCTCTAGAGGATTTCTCAAAACTAAGAGATTTCTTTAGTTACAGAGGGTCAAACGAAATATATTAGTTACTTATTTTTTATTGATTACGTTTATAATATAGTCGTACCTAATATATTTTGCGTTTTAAACCGAAGTGTTTCATTTCATGTACTGTATTGTCTGTAGTACTCCCGTAAACGACATACAGTATCTCGTATTCTCTCTGTCTACGTTACATTTTTTTCTTGTATCAATAGCTATTTTAATCAAAAGATGATCTCATACACTTTCAGATCCTTTACAAAGCGAAGTTACAGGTAACTTGTTTGAATTAATGTTTTTACAATTATTATGGTAATCTACAGAAGCTTATGATAGCATTTTAAATAATTTTTCCTTGGAATTTCAGAGACAAGGAATTTTAATCTTTCTTTGTTAAATATTTTACAGTTATTATACTTTGTTTGTTAGGTCCTGAAACCAGTTCTTTTCCCACGATTGCCTCGACTCCTGTTAAAACTTTTAACCCAGGTAAATGAAGAAATAAAAATATTATGGAGTCATTTAAATACCATTACTAGAGAAACAATTATCGTTAGATTTATTTTTAGAAACAAATGATAAACCTGTCTACATGAGCGATTTGAAGAAAATGTTTAACGAATTTGAAATGAAACATTCAGAACGTAAGTTGCTCAATAAGTATAAGTAAAGGCAGTGAAAGCCTTACACAATTTATTAAGTATAAGTAAGTACGTTTGAAAACATTAATATTTTTCACATGTTATTGCACATGAAGGCACTATATAATTTAAAAATCGAAAATCAATTGAAAAAAATTTCAAGTGCAAGTTGCAAGTGTTAAGGTTGAAATTACAATGCGCGAGAGGTGCATGTATCAATAAGTTGAAAAAATTCGACGATAAGGTGTAGGACTCGGTAGCTCAATTGGTAGAGCAACAGCACGGAAAGCTGACGATGCCGGTTCAAGTCCTGCTCGAGTCGAAAATTTTTTCAATTTATTTTCGATTTTTAAATTATAAGTAAGTACATTATTTTTTAATTTTCAAAATTGTACTGCGCTGGGAAGCTTACAATGGTATTACTTTCTCACCGTGCTATCCGCGAATAATGTGCCATGGTTATGGATAATTATAATGACTTGGCTTTGATTATGAGTTATAATAAATTAGCTGTCTTGACTTCGTCCCTGTTGAATAGTTATTATGGGCATAAAAAGTTGTTTTTGCAAACCTTGTCGATCTTGTGAGTTAATCTTAAAAGATAGTCATATACTCACGGCGGTCATCATTTAGGTCCTTTATAGAAGAATAATTCTTATATCCATTTTTTTGGATATCTTGAATCTTTTTCACATTGCGCACAGCGGAAGCTCCAAAGATAAATTATTTTTCCCGTTCTATATACATTTCGCAGACTGAGGTTTTATAGCCTAAGCCTTCATCAAAAAATATTAATTTGAATATATACATGTAAATGAGAGTTAAGTACCTACGTTCTATAGTTAAAAGAAATTAACACTTATTTGACAATGTCCTGAAAACTAACCTTGTAATTAAATGAAAACACGGAATTTTAACGGTAGCTAAAGTAAAGGAAATAAAAATACTCACAAGGCTAACGATTTCATAGAATGAATGCCTAATTTTTTTCAGAGTTTCACAGCGATAAATCAGCGTCTTTTGTTAATGTAAAACAAAATGTGGGCAGTTTGAATGAGTTGCTTGGGTTATTGGGCAAAGGTAAAGTTTCATTTAAGAAATTAATTTTATTACAATAATTAAAGTGTCGGTCAAACTCGGAAAATAAAGTTTATCCCAACTTTAAAATCAGTAACAACGGACCACAGTGGCCGTCCCGCCGTTTGGCATCTCGTTACCTTATTAATGTCAAAAATTATAAATATATACTCTTATAAGTTAATAATTGTATATTCAGGTAATTTGTCACTATAATTATTTAATTACTAGGTGTCGCAGTGGAAAGGAGCGTCGGTCAACCCACAGAGGAAAATATGAGTTGGTTTCAAATAAAAATACCAAGAAGTTAAGTAAAAAAACACTACGGAGTGTTTTTTTTATCATAAAGAAAGACAGACAACCATGCAATATATATATTTTGGCTTTGAAATTTTAAAATACATAGACGGCAACCGAAACGCGATTAAACTTGACGCTTTTTCATCTGTGGACGATGGTTTCATTGTTATCACTTTGCCTAACGTTCTTAGGAACAAAAGTCTTGAAACAAATTAAAAAATATCCCCTGATACATTCTGTCGTTTAGTGTTATAGTTATTTGCATCTAAATAAAATCATTTGTTCCATACCCACGTACAGAAAACGGGATTTCCCCTAGTCGTAAAATGCGGAATCTATACAAAGTCTAAACTCGACATTCACGTCTGCTCTAAGTAATCAGGAAGTATGAAATGACTTTAAACAGCGGCTGTTTTTCAAATTCTTGTACTAACCGAATAATGTACAATGCAAGGCATTTAATTCATAAACAGTGTATGCTTGTTGAGTATAAAAAACTTATTCTAAATTTCCGCATAACCGACAAGGACGGCAAAATATAAACTCACTTCATCCGTCGTGTTATGTATGTGGCATTTTTATAGACTTTGTAATAGCTCGGTGGAAATAACAATAGAGACATATACCGATAATTCGAACATATTGTGTAATATCCCGTTTAGATTTGATAGTAGTGAAATACCGTTTCCCCCTCGTGGGGCATGGGGGCGAAAACATTTCTGTGTCCGTTTCCTTGTTCCGTTGTTTAACAGACAAGTTCTCTGCTTATTACTTGCCACTTGCAATACGATACGCAGAAATCGTAAAAACGTTTTCTATGTTCATTTTATCATTAATTAAAAAGTGAATGTACACTGTTATTTTAAATATAAACGGTCGAAGTTTGATTTTTGTGCTATCAGAATTCGTTTTTACATTTAAATTAATAATTATATACAGTATAATAGACTACGGTCTATTATTTATTTGTAATTCCATAAAAGACAAGTGATGATATTATAACTACATAAGTGCGTGTTAGTTTTTTCTATTTTTTAAATTTAGAATTTCGGATATTCATCTCCTCTTCTGTCAGAAAAGAATAGTACATATATCGTAATCAACCTTATTTACCTTGACATATATTAAACTACGTAAAAACTCATCCAAATAGCTAAACTAAGCTAATTATCAAGACTATAAACATCTGAGCACATTGAACAGCTCAATTAAAAAGTAATTTAAATAAACGCTACATAAACTATCGGCTAAGTAATCACTTGCGTTAGGCATAATAAAAAAGTGCTCGCTTTAATTTGCCTCGCGACGTGTGGTCTAATAATTTTATACTGCTTTGAGGCTATTCGCTAATGAGATCGTGGATTGGCGAGTATATGTATGATAAAACCCTTTTACTTTAATAATCTTTGTGTTTGGATTATAAAAGTCGATTTTAGGTATTATACTATTTTTATAAATATACGTAGTATCTACCACAAAGATTTCTTTTTATTAATTTCAATTATATTGATCAAATTTAACAATTTCAAAATAACTTAAGAAATTGTTTTACTAAGTCCGACAGATCCATGGTTAAAGAAGAATAAAATTTGTACTGCATTGCAGCCGCATCTTACAAATATAAGAAACATATTTTTATTTTATTATGTACATGTGAAAATAGCATTACAAAGGCAAGACTTGAACTCATGTCCATTGCTCCATAAAGCTTTACGAATTTTTCTCAGCAGTATCTTCTCAGAGATTTTGTTATATATTTTGTCTTTATCACTCGATATAAAGAAAGAATGAGACAAAAGCTAAGTTTTCCACTAAACAATCTTAAAACCTTCTCTGTGATTAGCACAATCCATTTTTGCTTCATGCATTATGTTTGAAGCTTTTCCTCTATCCTAATTTCGGAATTTTAATTACGAAATCCTTCACGATAGCGAATGTCGAGGCTAAGTAGAAAATTAATATCATTTAACAAAGTGCAACTTACGTAATTACACCTATCTGTCTAAATATTTAAACGGTGCTTTTATCGGTTAATTGTGATTTATTATATTTGGTATGTGAACTTGAATAAATCTGTCGACTTAGTGTTAAGTAAGATATAATAAGGAAGAATAAGAAATGACTAAAAAAGAAACTGGCCCAACGGCACAATATTAACACCGAAATTTCAATAGGGAGGACGGCCACAAACTATCAAACACCTGGGATCCCATATTAAAAACTCTGGATCCCAATAAACAGCATACCAGCAAACGCGAAGACACCGTTAGTCAATTCTGTAAGGACCCGGCCAGTTTCGCAAAATACCAACTTCGACGGAACAGATGGCGCTAGCGTAGCAATTTTTTACTTTGACGTCAGAGACATCCTCCATCTTTAGTCTCCCCATGACCACGGCTGCTGCAAAGCATCCGAAACGTCGAGCCGAAGTTAAAAATCATTTTTAAATAAGTTTAACTAATATATCGCGTTTTAAACCGTTAAAGTGTTTTATTTAAATTATTTCACTCTCAAAATGTTTTTGTCGTATGTAATATATGGGAGCTTTGAAATTATAACTAAAAGTCCGTACCACTTGGAAAATTATAACGATGTAAAACATAACATTAGACGGTGTAATGTAAGTGGTGTAATGGTAGCAATGTATGGCTAATAATTGGGTCGTGGCTTCAATTCCGGAAATCTGGATATTAAATGAGTGGTAGGAATATCGAAATTCCGTCCGGGTCAAGAACCACTGTCCACAGATGAAAAAGCCGTGTTGTTTCATTTCGTTTCGGTTTCAGTCTATGAATTTCCGAATATCCAAAGCCAAAATAGGTCGACGGCGCATTTTATTTAGATGCTATAGGCTGGGATATTTCACCTATCATCAAGTGACCCCATGCTTGTTTCTCCTCCTCTATCATTTGACAAGGATTTAAACACCAAAGTGCTTAAAATAACAGGGGTTGCTTTTAAAGTTCAATATTTCAGTATCATTAACATTAAACAAATCAAATACGCCGAAACGCATCGTAAATTTTGCTTCTATTCAGAATTTTGATCGATACATAAAATATACGGCTAAGACAACTGTACTGAATAATCTACGCAAGTATTAGCATTTCTTAAAAGGCTACTTTATAGGTCTTTCGCTTTAGGGCGTAAATCACATTGCACGGACCCAACACTGTTTTGAACTGGCCATAATGTTGATCTACTTGTTAAGGACGGCGCATTTGATATCATGGTGCATGGTAGCAACGTATACCTAATCAATGGATCACAGGTTCGATGCCCACCGTCTAACATGTTTCTAATCAATTTATTTTATTTCTGAAACGTGTTGGACTATATCTGGATATTAAATGGATAGGAATATTGAAATTCCGTCTGGGTACATCTACCGTCCATAGACGAAAAATTTCGTACACATACTTTGATCGCGTTTTGTTTTCAGTCCGTGGATTTCCGATTTCCAAAGCTAAAATAAGACAGCGCATCGTGGTAGATGGGTCCTCTCATATTTATTAAAAAAATAGATACCTTATTGAGAGACAGTATGAAATTTGGTAAATAATCTTACAAACACTTAGAAAGATAGACATGCAACTATCAGTTTATTTTATTTTTTTAATTTAAAATGTAAGGTTACAAACCTTGACGCTGTTAAAAAGAAATATTTTTCATTTCGACCAAATACATTTTTGGCACCAACAAAAGTACATTTCTTAAATTTCAATACGTTTAATAAACGTATACTAATTTATTGTCTATCTGTAATCCTCTGTTGTCCGTGGCCCATACCAAATATCACTTACACAACACAACATTCTCTGTACACGACCGAGCACCCTGCAGCGAAGCACCATAACATGACAGCAATATCGGGAGCTACCGTCACCCCTGACCTTTCTTCGCGATGGTCCCGACTTTCGCCATAAGCGGCCAATTTATATCTCGACCATTCTCAACTATCTCAATTAGTTTCTCGATAGATGACCCGTAATTTTGTCAGGTTGTGTTAGGTTAAGTGCAGGGCGCTGCTGTAAAGTTAATTCGTTCTATTGTACTTCACACCTGTTTGAAACATTGCAATAAACAGGAATAATTTAATACCGCAATTACAGTCGTATAGTAGGAATAAAGAATATTTTACTGGCATGAACGCAACAGGCAAATGCTTAGTAACCTTCGTTAAACCAAACTACTTAAACAAGTTTGAACTCGAATTGTATTTAAGTTCATTAACTTAGGAATATTTATTTAAGTTGTATCCGTAATTAATTAATTGTAATTAACTTAGGTAAGACTCGATGAAATTTTAATTAGTCTAGCCACGGTCAGCTACGGTTGCTTAAAATTCATTCGAAACCTCGTGGCATAGTATCAATTAATTTGAATATAATTCACGTTTTAACTCGTTAAAAATAGTTTCATTTACTATTAGTAGTTTCACTATTCGAGGAAGAGAATTCTTTGTAAACATTAGTTTTAAAATAATTATTTTATGCTAACGATTTTGTTACAAGTATCATAATTAATTATGCGCGGTATACGACCTCGGGCGAACAGTGCAAAAAATGTCGCTGGTAACTTTGGCCTGTCGAAATTGAATATCTGATGCATTTGCTAATAGTTTTGTAAGAGATCTATAATTAGATATCCTGCAGTTAGTAACAATGTTTATTTAAACTAGTATTGATTTTGTTTGATTAAATAAATCGTAAGTCCTATTTTAATTTGAATTATTTTGATTGACGTTACCTTTGAACGTGAGAGAGTTTATAATCGACGACTTTATACGCGAAATATTATAGTAATAAATAACTTTCATAATTTACGAATAATTACGACCTTATATTTAATTTTCAATAAGAGGAGTCGTTTAGATAATTAAAGTTATTGATGCATTTCTTTATTATGATATATTATGATGGTTATTTAAAATTTTGTACTAAAACAACTAATCGGTTTACATGAAAAATCTATTACATATTCGATAACACAGACGGGACTTGAACCTAAAACCACAGTGTCCCAACTCTATATCTATACGCCGGATCGGTCTAGACGCAGGTTCAAGTTCTATCCGTATAATCGTATTAATTCAAACTAAAATATAATTTTAATTTACATAATACCATCATGTACAATCACATGTAAAAATAATAAAGTTTTTAACCTAATTCTTGTGTGTATTTGCTTTTGAATTAAAGTTAAAATATAATGCGTAAGTATCAAGACCGTTCGATCCGAGGTATATAGATAGAACGTGCTCGGAGCCGGTGGCGGGCGCGCCCATTCATCGCACGCGCTGCCGCAACACTAACCTATTTTTCATTACTTAATAGGTTAGATCGTAACCTGAGATAAATGGCTACAGATATCCGTAAATCGACAAAACGACTTTCCTAGCTTTCTCACTAGTACACCGAGACAATTTCTCACCTAGAGCTTTGCTAAAATTGACTTAAATGCTCCTATTAGAAGGCTTCTAAATTGGTAGAGTTTTAAAAAGGCTTGAACATCGCCACAAACGGAAATTGAACCCGAGACTTACCGTTATTGTACCAATCGATGTACCCATTAAAATTATTGTAAGTTTGGACCTTGTCAAACTAAAATAAATGTTCAATTAATAGAAACTTTCAGGAAGGTACTTCTCACTAAAAAACTATTATGCAACTTATACAATTCCTAGCTGTACGATACAATTGTTAGATAAAGAATCCATTTTGTCAATATTCTCAATAAAACTATGTAATTTAGATTGATGGCTGAGATAGACTACGAATACACAAGGTCGCTACCGTCTGATTTGAAATTCGAATATCTTTTATCTTCGACAATTAAACTTTGACAATTGACATTCGCCATCACTGACAAGCTAATTTATATTGTTACGTAAATATTTAGCAATTAAATCAAAACAACGATTTAATTAAGAACTACTACTATGTGCAGTCGGTTAGTTATAAACGAGACTAAAGGTTATTAAAAAAATATCATAAAACAAAAAAGTACTCGTTAAATAATATTTTATTCCTTAAAAAAATATTTATGTTTATTTTATAATTATTGTACCATGACGTTTAATTCACATAAAAAAAAATTTTGACTCTATAGCCAATACAGTGTCAATTAACGATACAATTACACAATTTTAGAACTCTTCAGTCCCCCGTGGGCACGGCTACCGCTTTGCATCCGAAACGTCGGGCCGTTGTCAAATTAAATAAAAAATAAGTTTATGTTGCGTTTTCAACCGTTAAAAGTGTCTTATAATTGTGTACTACTCGCGTAAACTACAAACAATGTTTAATATTATATCTATTGTATTATTTATGGGATAAATTATCTTTTTACGTATTGTATAAGGTGTTCATCGGCGTGTGCAATTATGGCTGATAAGACAACAGTGAACTATTGTCACAGATGAGTCTTTTCAATTATATAACTATCCATAAGCATTAGCAAGTAAATGTCTTAAATAAAGAGAGGTCAGGCCGTTCTCTGAATAAGTTTTATTACACTTTTTAAATGCAAGTTTTTAACAATTTGCTCTCGTTTAAATCAACCTTGGCAGCAGTTGTAAATGTTAAAAAGTCACGCTGCTACGGCCCCTTTTTCGAGAATTTATGCTCGCTCACATATTCTTTACATTTAATTACATAATTACCTTCATTCTTAGACGGAGCAATATATTACAATTATATTATTACCTTATTCTCCCCGAGAAAAATAAGTAGATATTCCATTATAAGCAACAAAATTGTAAGACGCATTGTCTTGCAATAAGCACCAAAGTAACTTACATTGCTTCTTGGAGATAAGATCTTTGAACATTCGATAGGACAAGTTTAAGGGAAGGGAGGGCTATTTCTTACTCACAAAAGAAGTTTAGTTTTATGCTCCTTATTTGTAGATGATTTTACCGCTCTTTTTCTTGCAGTTTTCCTGTCAAACTATGTAGGTAGATTAAGTTTTGAACTACATATATTTATACTACTTAAGACATTAGACTTCTTAGTTACTATCACCAATAATATCGTCAGATATTTCTTATATATAAAATAAAATATTAGAAGATGTGATACCGCTAGAGGCAGAGTGGATTAACTACAATACTGCACAGTAACCGAAAATTGTTAACAAAACTCTTACTCAAACAATAGTATAAATTCATTTATGTTCCTTCTTGAAAATCATGTTCATTTTTATTAGGCCACTCTGCCCCTAGCAGCCTCATATTTATCGTAGCTAAATATTGACCGATTTATTCAACATTGTTTTTGGCTACTGCATCAATATGTTAACACATAAAAACCGCTTAATCGATATTCGCAATCGAAACTGAATTGATTAATTTACTTTATCGCTCTTAACGACAGTACCTAACTTTCACTTGACTTTGCTTCTGATATTACTTAATCTGCTCAAAGCCAGTAATTTGGGTAATACGGAAAACTGTTACATGTTTTATCTCATTGAATGATCTTTTAATTGCTTTTTCCTATATAGCTTTAAAAGCTTTTAAAAATGATATATGATAACAAAATTTTGAAATTTTGAATTTATTTCAATAAAACACTAACGGTTGACACGGGGGGTCTTCCAGTGAACGCGGCTGCTACAAAGCATCCGAAACGTCAGGCGGTAGTTAAAAATAATTTTCAAACAAGTTTAATGAAATTATATCGCGTTTTAAAACGTTACAGTGTTTTATTTTAACGTGTACTAATCGCGTAAACTACAGACGGTATTTTGAATTTAATGTAATGATGAATTAGTGAAAGTTATAGAAATAACGAAAAAATTTATAATTTACGTATAAACGTATTTATAGTACCCATCTATTTTTGTATTAAAGCAAGTATATATGCGTTGTATGTGTATGTATAAGTTTTTAAAGTATCTATTTTCTTTAAATAAGTAATATTGTGTGTATGTAGGTCTGATATCTGTGCCGAAAAAAGTTTTTTTTTTTAAACCCACGATAGAACAATGAAATTACCTTATGAAGTTCTAATTTATATAAAAATTGACAGTTTACCTTTAACTTTTAGAGACTCGCAAAAGTTACGTAAAGTAATGTATTTAAAAACAAAATAGTTGCATGAACGTTTATTTTAACGACTCATTGTTGAAGGATAATAAGAAACATCGATATTTTTAATATATTTATAACAAAGCGTTCAAGTGGAGTAAGGCGGGGCACGATCGTAAGATGGTTATCAATTGTTCGTTTTCACTGGTCGTGAACGGCCGACATCTTAAGGTCAGAATAAAATTGAAAGTGTTTTAATATCTGATTACAGAGGCGTATTATGATTTGAACTAGTAAACTAGTTTGCGAGCTCCCCCTGTTGCTGTTGCTTCGGAATTTATGAATCACTTAAGTGGGGCATGGGGCAGATACATTTCTATCTGTTTTATCTAAGAGTATGTAATCAGACTTTTTCCTGTTGGAGATTTTTTTCCGAAAAACGAACCCAGGACTTCTCGCGCTTTTCTTAGTGTGTTTAATTAGGCAATAATCTTATGAATAAATTAGAATTTTTAAAGTAGTTGTATATTAAACAGCTTACTGTGTCAATTGTATAAGGTGGTCTAATTCTATACCAATTGGGTAGGGTATAGCTCCCTATATAGGACACTTCTTTGTCTTCTAACCAAATAACTCTTGCGTATTAGTGTGTGGATTAGCTATGAATAATCTTTATAAGAATACAACTGTACTTACACTAAAGTCTAAAGGAACAAGTAGAGTTAAACACTTCTCGGGAGTCGTAAAAAGTGAAGTGAAAACGTAGACATTTAAAACCAATACAGCGAAGTAGGCCGTCCCTAATGGCATCCGTAACAATAAAGTGGAGTGAAGAGTGAATGTATTATTCAAGCGAGTTATCTCCTCTCGGAGGCACGAGCCACACAAATTGTATGAGCGTAGGGTTTCCACATTTGACGACATTTTTTTTAATGATAGAGAAGGACAGACAAGCATGGGGTTCACTTGATGGTTATCACCTAAACTGATGCGCTGTCGACCTTTTTTGGCTTTGGATATTCGACAGACTAAAAACGCGATTGGGCCTTTTTCATCTCTGGATGTACCCGTGACCGTGACGTGACCCGGACGAAATCTCTATATTCCCACCACCTATTTAATATTCATAACACCAGACGAAGTCCAATGAGAAAAATTAGAAACATATTGGATTCGGAGGGGGGGATCGAATACACGACCCATTGTTTATTAGCTTTTAATATACATTACTACCCCTAGACCAACAAGCTTGTCAGACATTTCGCTAGAAAAAGCTAAATAAATCTTATTATAAACCATAATACTGTATGTAGTTGAAGCGAGTAGTACACATTTAAATAAAACTGTTTAACAGTTTAAAACGCGATGTATATTGGTTAAACTCGTTCACGGGGAGACCACGGCTGCTGTAAAGTATCCTAAAGTCGGGCCGTAGTTAAAATAATTTGCAAATAAGTTACTAATACACATCGCGTTTTATATCGTTAAGGTGTTTCATTTTCATTATAAACCTATCAATTTTATAAAGACGAAGAGTTGTGTATAGGATGGGCACGAGAAAAATTATTTATGTTGGACTTCCAATGCGTGCGCCAAAAAAATTAAGCTAAAATAAATGTATGGAAAAATGATTCCCCATTAAGTAATCTAAAAATGTCCGTGACGTATGTGTTTGAGTATGTGTGAGATTAACTCACAAGAATAGTTTTTATTCATGATAACTTCTTTTTTTTTTTTTTTTTTTATTAATATTCATATTATCAATTGTTTGTAAGAGTTGTAGCAATTAATGTATTCAACCTACAAAACAACATTTATTGCATCTTGTTGTTATGTTATATGGCTAGTGTATATCGCCTTCCATCAATTAAATCCCTTGCTTGTTTGTTCTCCGAAACAAAAAAAAAACATACTGTTTAAATAACCTATGTAATAAAATACTATTCATACCATTTATTTCGTAACGCAAATCATCAATAAACATCACTAGAGCTCTACAAAAGGTCAGATCTGTGCCCCTTATTGATGATGGAGTCCCTTAAATCCCGTTACGTCGGGATAAATCTTGACGTGTGACAACCCTAGGCACGAGCCTCACAAATTGTGCGCGCGCGCCTAGATCCAAATCAGCGAGATAGCGCGCAGGACGGACGTCACGATGCGCATTCCCTGTGAAACGCATTCAATTAAGCAACCATCTCACGTAAATTACATTTTTAATAGACTTTTATGGGCATCTAACTATCTTAAAGACCGAGAAATAGACAGGCCTAGAATGCATTTTTACCACATTATATGTATTCAAAAAACTAGGCTACAGAAAATGGCATTTTTATGTATTCAATAGTCATGCTTAAATTTTTAAGATATATTTTTTGGCAGAAAATTTTAAAGAAATAATAATCTAGAATCTATTGTTACATAATACATAATTTTAACCACGAATATTTCAGTTGTGACTGTAATCTACAGACATAAGACAACAAAAAATATCAAATCACATCTTGCATTTGTATATTATAAAAAGTGTATCAGATTGTTATGTTTTCCTCCTTAACCAAATTGGAAATATATCTATAAATAGAATTGGAAGTTTCCAGTAGACAAAAATAGTTTTAGGGTTCCTTGAAGAAACCAGTTTTTCGACTAATGTGCTTCCTTATATGATCACACATTTTACTTTGCAAGATATAAATGACATATAATTAGTTTATTGATTGAATTGAAAAAATTTTGGGGGAGGAATTGAAACGGTTTTGTTTTTTTGTTTTTTTTTTTCCAAACCGGTTTCCCCCCCCCTTTTTTTTTTTTTTTTTTATTTTTTTTTTTTTTTTTTTTTTTTTTTGGTTTTATTTCAATAATTGTTCAAAAAAAAATTTAAAAACTTGTGTGTTAGCTTCGCCAATATCCAATAATACACAAATTGTTTTCCTTGACAAAACTCGTATTGAAGTCACATTATATTAAATCATATAATTAACAATAAGTACGTTTTTTTATGACAGACAAGCATGATGTTTCACTTGATGGTAGATGAAATACACAAGCCATATCGAAAGATAGTTGGATATTCGGAAAACCACAGACGGAAACCGACCCCGATTAAACTTCATTTTCTAAATTATATGAGTACATAAGAATATAGTATATAATGTTATATCTGCTTATACTACATACTTAACATACCACTTACGAAGTCTGAACGAACATTTTTCAGAAAAATCATAAATTGACTCGTTAGTTGCCATACTAGGAAACATAGCATGTATTGCTATCGTTACTCAACAGCGTTCTAAGAATATATTCGTTCCATTGCGGGCAAACAACATCTGAAATTAACTCTCTATTAACTGAGCCGACTCGTGCCTGGCCACCTTTTGACATTAACATGACATAATGATCCGGGAGCGAAGCGCAAAAAGTCGCTTTGTCAATATTAGGAAGTAATTAACCAGCATACAATTAAGTAGCATGGTACAAGTTGAATCAATGAATCAGCCGTTTTACGACGTTTATGATTTCTTTGGATAAACCTCGCTGGTACTTGACTGAATGGCCGATGTATCATTTTAAAATTTAAGAATTTATTTACTTTCAGTGCATTAAATGTGAGAGATCGAATCCAGGGTAATCATAATATCTTATGTTGAACACAGTCTGGGAACCATACTTATAGTTTACCTAACATTCAAATAAAAACAAGGTAGAACGCGATATATATGAGTTAAACTTATTTGGAAATTATTTTTAAGGCCGTTTTTCGGATGCTTTACAGCCATGGTACGAAACTCCCCCCGTATATATCGGTTTTAAACGTTAAAGTCTTTTATTTCAATACCTTACAAGATATCTTGATAACTGATATTAATTAAAAACACGGGCGGGACTTGCTCTAACCGATTTTTGATTTATCAACAACTTGTGAAAATATGAAAGTTTACAGCACAGTAACTTACAAGTTTTTTTTCCTTTCGTATGCCGACGCTAACATTGATAAGAAGCAAGGAGTTACGTCATATATTACAGAATAAAGATATTCTTAAAGAATGTCAACAATAAATTAACAACACAATAATTAGCTATTCAAGACTGCGGTCTAAACTATACATACATTCCTTTAATATTCCTGCGTTGCCTTATAGACGAAACAAACGATGCGTTACAGTAAAAATTTAGTTTATAATACATTGCGCTTTTAGAAACTTATTTACCTTTAACCTGTTATATCGACACCGTAATGTAAATGTAGGTGGAGTTTGAAATCTACTTTTGTCCGCTGATGTAAGCCGACCTTGATTTCTGCTCTTGTTAAAATGCCGGAACAATTTCTTACTTGGAATCACTCCTACACCGCTAAACTAATACATTAAGTTTATTAAAATGTGTGACATACTAATCTCATCGAATGCTAAGCAATAAAGTAATGGAGTGTATTATTTGTCTCGCGGCCGTTGCTTGTGGTTATATTATTTACGTCACGTTACGTAAATTTATTTCACGGAAAATCAAACTCACATATTACAAGGACACATGTAACATCGATATTTCATAAGATATCTAATAAGATTACATTTTACGTTAATTAAACTGTTTCATAATTTTGCCAGAATTCAAACCCTGAAGAGATATGACAAATAGCCTTTTGCGAATTTTGATTAAGTCACAGCGACATTTAAGTAGTTTTTTAAGGTTGGATAGTTAAAGCAATAGCACGGAGCACTGTGGATGCTGGTTTGAGCTTCGCCCGTGTCGTATTTCTTTTTTCAATCTAAAATTGATTTTAAATTTATATAATGAGATCTTTGCAATAACATGTTAATTGGCAAAGTTTTCAAACTTATGAAAAACCACTGAGAACTAACTTTGTTATTAACTTTAACGATTAAAAAAACACTTAACGGTTTAAAACGCGATATACCAATATATTTTGCATTTCTTTGGAGCAACCGAGGACACTGCTGCACAGCATCCGAAACGTCGGGCCGTAGTTAAAATAATTTTCAAATAAGTCCACCTAATATATATTATGTCGTTTGAAACCGTTACAGTGTTTTAATTAAACGTGCACTATTCGCGTAAACTACAGACAGTATTTAAAGAGAACGATGTTTTTTACACGAAAGCTCATGCAAAGTAATATTAAAAGTATGTTATTTCATTCAAGACAATACGTTTAGATCTTACTTTAATTGTTACCGCTAAACACTATGCCATAAGAAATCGAATAAAGCCAATCATTATCAGCCATCAATTTTTTAACACGACATCTGTTGCACAATAGTTACGTGCAAAACTGTAATTATCGGCCGCCTTCCGTATACGACGGTAACAATGAAACCGATATCGAATCGAAAACGATCAAAATTGGATCTCGGTCACAGATTGCTCAAACACGCAATTTATTAGCCTTGCGTTTGACCGACGGATTTTATGCTTGTAATACTATATATAATAACTAGAAATAAAGGGCACGGTTGGTGTTCATTTGAAGGACTTATTTTTGGTTTAAATCCTGTAATTTAAAATTGGAATGTAAATTCTATATACCTAAGTCTAAGTCTTGAAAAGTACTTTCTTAATCTAACTTCCATTTTGTGATAGAAGTGTTCCTCTACAAATACAGACAAGTATGGGGTTTTAGGTGGTAGATGAAAAAGCCCAGCCAGCAACATCTAAACAAGGTGCACTGTTTTGCCTTTAAGTATTCGGAAGTCTACAAATTGAAAGTGAAACGCGTTTAAACATAATTTCATCTGTGGTTCGAGACGCGCACGGAATTCCGATATACCTACCACCCATTTCTAAGATACCTAGACGGAGGTCGACATGTTTCAGAAAAATTATAAATAGATAAGTAAAATGATCGGTTCGGTAGGCAAGCACGGCAGGGTTCGCACCCACGACCCGTTATCCCGTATTATCCTTAACTATTACTGCGATCTAATGACGTCACGGTTCCTTTGGATCTAGTAAAATGTTTATGGGGTTAAGAAAAAAAAATCGGTATTACAATTTTATTTAAAAACTAATTCAAGTTACTAGAATATTATTGCGACATTATATCTTTTGTATTTATATGGCGGAAACTACCAATATACATTCAAATTATATTTTCCCCTTCGTGGGGCATGGGGCGAACACATTTCTGTGTCCGTTTCATTTATCAGTTCTTTAACACGCAAGTAGTTGATCAGACTTCTGAGCTCTGCCCGACCGAACCCATTTTTTGTTTCTCCAGGATTTGAACCCACTCTCGCGCTTAACGCAGTACTAGGTTTAACCATTTGGCTATAGAAAAGCTCATAGAGAGTACGAGTATGTAAATAATAACAATTCTTATTTCTTACACACTTACGATTCTCTGAATTACTCAAGTTTCACTGATAAATCTTTAGACCGGTCGCGAGGCATTACATGGAGAACATTTTTTGTTATTAAAATAAGTTGTAACAAAGCCAATAAACATTAAATGACAGAGGTCAAGCTACCCAAGTCGGGGATATCTATGGAGTTATCAGTTGCACAACTCGTAGGTTAATAGTAATTACAATTGATGGCCATTGTTCTTGTGACGCGAGGCCTTCGCTCGGCGCACGATTTTTGACCAATTCCTATCTATATCGAGTTGGTAATTACACGGTGTTACTGGAATTTGCCTATTAATCTTTGGTACTGTTATTAGAATTTTTGTAGGAAAATTTATAGCAACAACGAAGCTTGGATGAAAGAGGTCTTATCATCATGCTAAAACATACATAGTGGCTGTGGCTGAAGACAACTCTCACTTGAGTAACGTCGGTCTAAGGTCTTGAGCGTATTCTACGAGGGATAGAATCTATGTCCATCAATGGGACTGTTATAAGTTGCAACAGTTGCAGTGATAAGCCAATATATTTATGTCATTTATGTCATTTAAATTTACATGTAAAAATTTTATCTTAGAGTTTGAATTGCTCATATTAAAAATAAATAATATAAGGATGATTTCTTAAGCTGCGAAGCATAAGACATTGAACCTTAATACGCAAGTGTTAAAGGTTGAAATTGCATTGCGCGAGAGATGCATGTATCAATAAGTTGAAAAAATTCGATGATGAGGTGTAGGACTCGGTAGCTCAATTGGTAAAGCAACAGCACGGAACGCTGACGATGCCGGTTCAAGTCTTGCCCGAGTCGAAAATTTTTTCAATTTTTAAATTACATAGTGCCTTAATGTGCAATAACATGTGAAAAATATTAATGTTTCCTCTTATTAGTTTATCAAATGATTAATTAAGCATATTTTATGTAGTAATTAATTTAAATAAAACACTTTAACGGTTTAAAACGCGATATATTAGTTAAACTTATTTGGAAATTGATTTTTAACTTCGGCCCCACGGTATCGGATGCTTTGCAGCCGCCGTGGTCACGGGGAGACTAAGTGTTTTATTTAAATGTATAATGCTCGCGTAAACTATAGACAGTATGTAGTAATTAAGGTAATGACTAAGTTTATTTTGATTTATTTTTATATTTAGTTTGAGCATTACAAATGATACTTGAGCTTTTAAAAAAAATAATAGAAAAAAGTGTTTCATCTATAAAATATAAAATGGCTTTACCTAATATATTAACATACCTTTGCATTAAGCATTGCCTATAGTTTACGCGAGTAGCACACTTTTAAATATACCTCAACTGTTTAAAACTAGACCAAGTTTTGAACAGTTAAAGTTGATGTATATACGTATTAATCGTTGTGTTTTAGTACACTTCTTAATCAATGTCACGTATGACAGTAGTCAAAAGACTGCTACACATATGTTTCAATAAAAAATCGTTAAGAGAACGACAATCTCTATTTATTTCTCATATGATTGTCAAGGACCAACAAACGCGTTGTAACAGCTCTATATAAATACATTTAATTTTATTTGGTACCGGCTCATTAGTCAACTTATTACGACTGTAGATTACTAATCTTAAATAATATTAGCTTAGAAATATACAATTGACACTTAAACGCTTCTATTATAAATTATAATGGAATAAAACAATTATAAATGCATTTTGAATCCGGCAATTTAGATAATGCAAACTATTAAAAACTATATAAATGACTATGTCTATATGAAGAACGTACAAATAATAAAACGTATTGATATAATGGGCTTAATTACAATATAGGATGTACTATGTGTCATGGTGTCTTAGGTATGATGCAATTGCACCGTAGAGGGCTGGTGGTGTGTTTAGTGGTTGTGGTCGGCTATAAGATTTACCACACTCCCCACGTCACACTTGCCCGACGTGGACTTGCATTAGGCAGTCGAACCATCAGTTAAAAAAAAGAAAGTATAATGCATTTGTAGTTTAGCAGATGACTAGTCGCGCTCTCATAAAACAATATTAACTACTTTTAAATAAAACATTTTAACGGTTTAAAACGCGATATATATTACTTAAACTTATTGTATAACGCAAAGACACTGTTAATCAATTCTGCAAGGGCCAGTTTCGCCAAATATCAACTTCGACGGAACAGATGGCGCTAGCGTAGCAGTTAATGTTTTACTTTACCGTGAGAGCCACCCTCCATCTTTTTTCTCCCCCCGCCCCCGGCCGTTGCGGAACCCCCCCAACGCCCCGCCGCGGTTAAAAATTCCCAAAAAGGGCCCCCTTTTTTCCAAAAAAAACCCAAAAATTTTTTTTCCCCCCCCAACCAAAAAACCCCCTTTTTTATTTTAAAAAAAAAATTTCCTCCCCTTTTTTTTTTTTTTTTTTTTCCCCCCCCCCCCCCCCCCCCCCCCCCCCCCCCCAAAAAAAAATTTTTTTTTTTTTTTCCTCTCTCCCCCCCCCCTTCTTTTTTTTTTTTTTTTAGCCTAAAGCCTTCCTCGATAAATGGTCTATGATTTTACAGCTTTATATGTTAGTATAGACATATTATTATAAAATAAATTCAGGGTTAGTGTTAGCCCAGTTTCAAAAACTGTAATTGACTTCTATATAGCAATGTACTTGTAAATTTAAGAGGAAATAACACAACATCCTGTCTTTAA
The DNA here is from genome assembly GCA_963661955.1 of Leptosia nina. NCBI lineage: Eukaryota > Metazoa > Arthropoda > Insecta > Lepidoptera > Pieridae > Leptosia > Leptosia nina. Next base: position 9,933,865 of record CAVLEF010000280.1, read on the forward strand.
AGCTTGTTTGCTTAATTAAAATTGAGTATTGGATTGTTTATATGACATGGTCTTTACATTACAACATAGGTAAAATTCCCACGTCACTACCTCCAAACACGTCGTTATGCTTAACACTAAAAACATCGAAATGGTTAGTTTGACAAATTTAATATATATTATTTAAACTTATTTGACAATTATTTTAAGTACGGCCCGACGTTTTGGCTTTGACTCACCGTGACCACGGCTGCTCCAATATATAGCGCGTTTTAAACCGTTAAAGTGTTTTATTTTATGTATACTACTTATGTCAACTTCAGACAGTAATTTTAATATCTTTACATGTCAGGGAACATGATGGCATTATATGTATTAAAATTAAATTATGATAAAATAATAGACCCGGGTGGGACTTGAGCCTAGATATAGAGCTCAAGTCCTACTCGGGTCTATTTTTTTATCAATTCTTCTTATCATTCCATGCTACGTCTCTAACCAATTGACACGTATGGTAGCTCAATGCTGGTAGCGGGTACAAGTCCCGTCTGTGTCGTCAATTGTTTTTTTTCTTAATTGAGAACTATTGATTTTTTAAACGGTAAACTCCGTAATGTCTGTAAATGTACTATATTTGAGCAATAATGTGAATATTACCTCACTGTTGACGACTTCGCGAGGTTCGGAGTTCGACTCTCGATCGTTGAAAAAATTATTAATTGTCTCTACCAATTAAAAACAGAGACGATGCGGTTCAAGTCCTGCCCGAGTCGAAAATTAAAATTTATTTTGATTTTCAAATTATATTGTGCCTTCATGTCAATAAATATAAAAATAATAGTTTTCAAAAATGCATTTTTTTACGTTTAGACACGTGTTTGACTTTCGTTACGGAAAACACAAAGTAATCTTACAAACTGTCTATAGTTTTCGCGAAAAGTACACATTTAAATAAAACACTTTAACGGTTTAAAACGCGATATATTAGTATATGATGCAAAGCATCCGAAACGTCGGGCCAAAGTTAAAAATCATCTTTAAATAAGTTTAACTAATATATCGCGTTTTAAACCGTTAAAGTGTTTTATTTAAATCTTACATTTTTTTACGTTTCAACGTAAAGCTAATCGACAAGAAGGCTGTAGTCCCGAAAGTGGGAACTGATTTCAATCACCAAATGAACTACAACACACAATTTCGCTGTAATCACGATTAAAAAGCAATTCCTAGAACGTGAAGCAAATTATGTAACGCAATATTTGTATCACCCATAACGAAAAAATAATAACATATCAACGACATAAGAATTACACAAAAATACATTGCTCACAGCCTCGTCCCAAATAAGACGAATTTGGTGACCTTGCGATCGAGCTAAGTGGCAGATTGTAATGACACGTTGACATCCGATCGAAAGTGAAGGTTCAGTGGTGCATCTCATGCTAAAAATGAGTTCAGAGTACGTTCCTCGGCCGAAAATATATAATACAATGAAAAATATCACATCAATTATTTCTATTTTAAAAACAAACTTGTTTACATATTTTTATAATAGATTATTTTTAATACCTATTATATAACTTGTTCAACACGACTACTAATTAACTACTTTGGTAATTTTATGTATTCTTTACCTTATAAGTAAGATTCCCTTTTACATGGAGTATTATAAGCTGTTTTATAGTAAATCTTATGTTGTATATTGCTTTAACATCTAATCGTAGCATTTTCTATAGATCTTGTAAATAAAAACTTTCCTTAAAAATCACACAAGCAGCTGTACATACACTGATACATGCTCTCCGATGAATTGCATTGCTAAGCATGTATTTGACACAATAAATTCGGCTGGCATTATCTTAACACTAATTTAACTAGCGTGGTGGGTTAAGGACAATAACTCTTATCAATCGATTCCTAGCAGCGGGATTTATTTAGTAGTAATATAATAACTGGAGACTGAAAAAAAAAATCTTATGAATATCAACTCGTACGTAATCTTAGATTTGACAAAAATCTCTTAATTAAGATAAAATAATTCGCATTCCTTTTTTAAAAACAGTAACTATAATTGAATATTACTCTTAATCAGATAGTGATAAAGTAACGTACAGTAGTCAAAGTAAAAGTAGGTACAGCTTAAATGTTATAAATAATTAACGGTACGCCACTGGAGCAAGGTCCTTGCTTGACATTTCAAATTTTGACAGTTTTCACTTGTTCCAGTTTTAATGGCCAATTATGTGAACCCTAGAATGCCGGACAAGGTATTATCAACCTTCACCACATAAATTAAAGCTCAAAATCACTTGATTGTATTAGTATCGAAGACTCAATTTCGTGATTGATATGTACCTAAACTTACTTTAAATAAATTGAGACTTTCGAGCAATTTTTTTCTGTTTTAATAATTAGTTGTTAATAATTGATATTGAAAACTTATCTCTACTAAGTAACAAATAATTAGAGTGTTGATTATTAAAATAAAGCAATAGAGCATTAAAATGACTTAGTAATATCACTAGCTATATAGTTAACGTTTAAAACCGTTATATTATTTAATTTAGTATCATAAGATGGTCAAATATCGAAAGCTTTGTAGTCTCTGACGCTAAAATGTATTTCGTTTCGCTACCTTAATGAAGTAGGCAAGCATAATTTTTGCGATAACATTTTTGCCGATATTTTAATGAAATAAAAAACGGATTTAAACCCGTTTACTACGTGAAATGCAACTAAAGGTTTTGAGAACTTTTAAACAATAATTACTACAAATACTAAAATTTAACTACATAAAATAACTAAATAGTTTTTACTGTTCACTCATTTATTATATTTTTTAAGTTAAACCTAAGTTATTAAAAACATAATTATGTTTTAAATTAAACTTAAAAATCATTACTTAATAGTTTCCGTCGTGCACACCCTTAACTGTAATCAATTTGTCAATACGATTGTAATATTAACATGTAAGGTTACTCAATACATTCCAATTAAAGTTTCATTATTTATTATCATATAATTAAACGGTAGCCTTCGCGATTTTTAGCTTATCTTACACCACTTTCGCATGGCAACAAATTGGTCTACTATTTACGATTCGAGCTCATTAAGGTGCAAAAAATATAAAGTAAGATCTATCCTCATCGGGTTCGAATGATATTCAAAATAATTGAATACTTTAGACATAACCCATCAGTAAAGTAGGTTTAAATGGCTCGTAGTACTGACCACATGCGGGGCAAAAAAAATCGTGGTCACGGGGATGTGATCAGGGCTGCTGTAAAGCATCCGAAACGTCGGGCCGTAGTTAAATAAATTTTCAAATAAGTTAAACTAATATATGGGGTATATATTAAATTAATTAATTGTTTTAAACTATTAAAGTGTTTTATTTAAAAACAAAACTTACACACAATTACTAAACTTACCGTGTGTGTACATCTGTCTCATACATCATACAATACACACACACATTCAACTTGTTTTTGGAATTCGATAACGTCCTTGTTCTGATAATTTTTTGCTGTCAATTGATGGTATGTTTGACAGAAGGAATGCTATACGGAGATCGTGGCTAGCCGAACGTGATTCCGAGTATGACCAATTAAAACCTGACCTTGTAACCTTAAACTATGCGGAGTTGAATTTTACAGAAATATGAATTTGGTATACATTTATTTCACGAGCTCGTTGGTGAAACGCTAATGTACTGCTAATACTCAACGTAGTCGTGAGTTCGATTTCCACCGAGGCTAACATGTTTTTAATCAATTTATAAATTTAAATACTGTCTATAGTTTACGCGAGTAGTACACATTTAAATAAAACGCTTTAACGGTTTAAAACGCGATATATTAGTTAAACTTATTTGAAAATGATTTTTTAACTTATATATTAAAATAAAATATATAAATAAGTTTAACTAATATATGGCGTTTTAAACCGTTAAAGTGTTTTATTTAAATCTATAAATTTTCTAACATGTTGGACTTAGTGTGGTATTCTGAATATTAAATAGGTGGTAGGAATATAGAGATTTTCGATCGAACAATTGACGGATGAAAGGCTGTGAATTTTAATCGCGTTTCGGTTTCAGTCTGTGGATTTCCGAATATCCAAAGCCAAAATAAATTAGAGAGACGCCATGCTTGTCTATCCTCTTCTAGCATAAAAAGTTGTATGTTTGTGCTTTGTGACAGAGAAGTAGGTATATTTGTACCGCTCTCTGTACCATTATGTTTTAATTTAGACAGTTGTCAATTCAATGTCGTCTTAAACACGAAGAGACTTCTCCGGCTGTGTAATTATTATTAATTGTTTGGCATTAATGTGTATTAATGTCAGTGGGTTCGTTGAACGGGTTGAAGATTAACTATTGTGTTTAGGGTAACCAAAATCTGTCTATTTGTGAGAAAAAGACATTTAAATTAAATTTAAGGGTAGGCATAGAAGAGTTCTATTCTTCTTCTTTTTAATACATTTCTTCAAATTCAATAGGTGTAGGATCGTAGCTCAATTGGTAGAGCAACAGCACGGAAAGCACATCGGTTTAAGTCCTGCCAGTAAATTTTTTTCATTTATTTTGATTTTTAAATTACATTTCTTTCTCTTTCTTACCAACTTACCTTTGTTTTGTATATATATATAAAGCTGTCACTTTGTTTTAGAAACTTCTTTATGAAACTGTATTATTTCAAATCGTTGTCTAAACTTAATAGTCTGAAACCCATATGCGTCCCACTGCTGGGCTTTTGAGTCTTAATGGATATCCACGAATTTGGATTATATTAAGCCTTTTAATATTATAGCCACAAAATCTGTGATGATAACTGGAACCGATGGCATAACGTACTCCAGGCTCCAGGCACGGTTCTCTAAAATTATTGTTATTTTGATGTTCATTGCTGTTATCTTCAAGCGTTCTCTATAAATCTTTAAATGTGTTGTTTTTACTAGGCTTTTAAAAATTACCATAAGCGTCTGTACAGCGATAAGTACTATATCTACAACGTACATAATAATTTTCATTATTTATTGACCAGCCGCTGACATTAATGGGCAGTATATTGCTTTAGTTATTTGCTTTACTAGATACATTATGCGAATGATATAATCTAAGCCCGATAATTGTTACAATAAAATATTTAACAGAGCTCAATAACTTAGCATTGTTAGGTTCAATTCTGATAGATATTAATTTTATCTAACTTTAATTATAATAAATATAAAATGGATTTGAGGTTAGTTGCAACCATTTTTTCCCACGGCTGGGCAAAAGTCTTACCCAGCTTAGAACCATAAACGCTACCGAGTTTGAATTCGGACCAAAAAATGGATTTAAGATACGAAGACTCTACAGCAGTTATATATTAAATGTATGTTTTGCTTTAAATCGAAAATAAATTGAAAAAATTCTCGACTCGGGCAGGACTTGAACCGGCATCGTCAGCGTTCCGTGATGTTGCTTTACCAATTGAGCTACCGAGTCCTACACCTCATCGTCGAATTTTTTCAACTTATCGATGCATGCACCTCGCGCGCAACGTAATTTCAACCTTGATTTTTGTCAGTTAAGGTTCAATGTCTTATGCTTTTTGCAGCTTAGGAAATCATTGAAGATGAAATTACAAAGTTATAACATTTCAAAACATTAATATTTTTTACATGTGTTTCTATTTTCGAATTTAATGTATGTTTTACTTAATGTGGTGTTATCATTATCTCAAGTAGTGTATATGCATGTCATAAATACGCAGACTACGGTCTAAAAATCAAGTTTAACATATAAAGAAGAACATAAAAACATATTTTTCTTAGAAACGCTGATAAACTTTTAAATAGTACAGTGTTTGAAATGGCCTGAATATAATATAAAAAAAAATGATCTACTTGCTTTTACAACCTGTCCGTTTTATTTACCTATCTACAATATTGAAATTATTTTTCTTTTGGATGACGTATCGCTTCATACTTATGTGTACTTATTACTTACGTTCGTTATTTAAATTATAATTCAAAAAAATAATTACAAATGAAAAGGCTGTAGTAGGTAGCGTTTGCGCATTATACAAACCGCAAGTTTGTGGTTTTTCCAAAGTAATTTTGTTCAATTAGTCGTAGTCCTTGTGACGGTAAAGGGTGTGTCTGACCTTGACCGCGACGACCTTGAAAGGGAATGCTATAGAGGTGCTAATTACAAAATATTATCCAATATTTTATTATGGCGCTTAATTCGTTTAATTTAGCATTAGTTGATTAATCTCATTAATTCAATAATTTAAACACAATCCCGCTAGCGTCAAGTTTAAATACATTATAATATTATGCTTGCTGTTGTACTAACGAAAATAGTAACCCACAAAATATAGATGTTCAACGTTCTTTGAACGATCTCTAGGCTTTTGCCTGGGTTTTTTTTTTGTTTATTTTTTTTTTAGGGGGTTATCTACCTACCAATAGGCCTACCTTTTGCCTGGATCTTTTTCTATGACATATACACACACCTGTGGTGTTTATAATTAATCAAGTTAAAACATACATTTCGTTCAGTTTTACACGTATTTAGCTACTAGATATACGCTGAAGAATATATAATATATAGAAATTCAATAGTACCTAAGTAATATAATAAAGTTTAAATAAATTTAACGGTTTAAAACGCGATATATTAGTTAAACTTTTTTGAAAATGATTTTAAATTTCGGCCCGACGTTTCGTATGCTTTGCAGCAGCCGTGGTCACGGGGAGACACACACAGAAACGTCGGGCCGAAATTTAAAATCATTTTCAAATAAGTTTAACTAATATATCGCGTTTTAAACCGTTAAAGTGTTTTATTTAAATGTGTACATGTACGTACTGTACGTGTAATGTATTTAATATAATAAACTTTTTAATAATAGAGGGGGAGATACAAGCATGGCTTCACTTGAGGGGGGTGAAATATAACATTTACACAAGATGCGCTGTCGTCCTATTTTGGCTTGGATATTATGACACAAATTGAAACCGAAACGCGATTTAACTTCACGGCTTTTTCATTTGGGGACGGGGGTTTGAGACCCGGCCGGAATTTCGATATTTAATACCCAGATCTCGAACGACAGTTTCAGAAAAATTTGAAAAATATTGGACCTGCTGGGGATCGAACCTGCGACCTGTTGATTAGCTATACATTGCTATCACAAGCCCATCGAAAGGCTCTAATCGTCAGAAAAACATCGTGACACATAATTTAGAAATCTATAGACTGAATTATTAGCTGGTATTCAACAATACCCACCCAATTATTCAAAGTGTCTTATTCAATGCTACCTTAAATGAAGATAAGTAGGTCACTGCAGTGGTTACTAAGCTTTTACGGATATTCAATAGAAATAATATAATAACAGTCTTCGCTGTGTAATTATGAAAATGAGGCCAATAATATTCAAGGGCATGAAATCAGCAGATGTTATCGGGGTAGCAAAATTGTTTAAGAGCTAGTGGTATCTATAATTGGTGCATCTGGTTTTGCTTGACGCCGCCGGCATTGTATTGCATAGAACGGTATCGACTACGGTATTACGTTATTGTTCTTAGGTATTAATTAATAAATATAACTGATTCCTTTAAACAGCTAAAGTGTGTCTGGACATTGAATTTACGTTAAATTAAAATATTATGTTCAAAATTGATGTCCATGTTTAGGATTTAAACCTACCATCACTGCCGGTGTCACGGTGTCACGGTGTACACGGTGTCATTGTTTTGCAACATGACAGTATTTTTTTATTAATAAATTTCTGATACAAGATACCTACATATATTTGAGTGTTATAATATAATTCTAAAATATTTATCTCGATAATTTCTTAAATTATTATCTTATATTTATATTTATTTAATAAGATATATAAAAAACATTTTTCACATGATGGCATTATATTAAATAAAAAGAGATTTTAGAATCAACAAGTTTTGCTCTAACCATAATGGGACGGGTGGTCGTGTAGGGCACGGTAGCTCAATTGCACTGGCAACAGCACAGGACGCTGTGAATGCCGGTTTTGTCCTGCCCGTGTCTTAAAACTTTGTCAATATTAAATCAGTTTTTAATTTAAACTTAATAAAATAAGTGTATTATTTAATTGCATGGTCCAATCAGAGTTTCATTATTGCGTTTAGACTAGCCATTCAAGCGGCATACCTAAAGCAATCTAAATTGTGATCTATGAGCACAAAACGGCAATAAAAATTCAATTACACCAAAAGGTTACGTAAAGTAGACAAGGAGAATGCATTACCGATTAGCAATTTGACTAATTCTATAGCAACAAGGCGTCCTTAAAAGTCAAGCGCTCGCGCACGTGCGTACGAGATTTTGCTGATGCAACAAAACTATTCATTTATTGAATCATAGATCTAGGGAAAGTCTATTTACAAGTTAATGGCCTGTATTAATATTAGGCATAATAGTTTTCATCCTATATAAAAAGAATGAAACTTGTTACACCTTAAGTAAATTTGAATATTAATTTAATTTAACAGTTTAAAAAACGAAATCTATCAGTTAACTTATTTATAAAACTAAAAAAAACTGAATTTTGCTTTCTCAACAACTGCGACTGAAGATATACCTATTTATATATTATACATTCCTAACTCCTTTCAAAAATTAAAGCTATAAAGATCCATCTTTAATTTTAAATGCAAATTTCAGAAATTTAGAATCAAGATAACAATTCAATCGAACTATCAGAACTCATATACTTTGCGTTTACGCAATTCAACGAGAATGCCACTGTCTTTAATATTTGTGACATCTCTTTTAGAAAATCAGATTCCGAGGTCGATTGTTTTGTAATCGGTATTCTTGCATCGAGAATAAATTCTCATCGAATCGATTAGAATCGATTACAATTTGTAGATTTTCGTAATTTCATGTTACCTACAGTGTCTCGAATCACTCCTAATATGGGACTCGAAACAGACATATTTTAGTATCTATAAATACATTTTTATATGTTCGAAATTATTTATAACGGTTTCCCCGGGATTGGAACTCAGGAACTTTACTTCAACGCAATGCTAGATGATTTAACGATTGAGTCAGGGCGACGATGAACAAAACATCCGATTATTTGATTTATCATTCTTAATACTGGTACTATACAGACAAAGAATGCTTTTAACTAAAACACCTTTAAATAAAACACTTTAATGGTTTAAAGTTCGGCTCGACGTTTCCCCGTGACCACGACTGCTGCAAAGCATCCGAAACGTCGGGCAGAAGTTAAAAATCATTTTCAAATTAGTTTAACTATTGTATCGCGTTTTAAACCGTTAAAGTGTATTATTTAAATGTGTACTACTCGCGTAAACTATAGACAGTATTTAAAACACCTTTAACACACTTATATAAAAGTCTTTTGAAATCCAATATTATGATTTAAACAATACAACCTACATCTCTGTATTCATTTTCTTAATCATTATAATATTAACTTTTCTTTAACGGTCTTAAAAAAGCACAAGCATTTTTTGGTCGTAGTTTTATTCAAGGCTAAAGATATGTAATACACGTATGTCACTTTAATATATCTTATTTAAATGATACTTTTGTTTTCGTTTGGGAAATCCGGTAGCGCTGTTTAATGCATGCGTGGGAGTTGATGTATTGTTTACAGATTGTCGCACAACCACGCTGACAGATATCATAATCAATATGTTCGTGAGATAAAGATCGAGGAGCTTAGCGTTGCATTTTATTTAGTCTGTGTTGTAATAAAATTCTGTTTCTTTTTACGCCTAAACGGAGATCTATAATAAAGATCTGACTCTGTAATAATAAGTAAATCCGTTTCCTTCTATGGGATATGGACGGATACTTTTATATGCTTTACTGTCAATTTTATTCACGGACAAATTGTACATCCTTTGCGCAGTGCCCGATCGCTTGTGGAAGTTGTATAAAAAATATATAGAATTTTTCATCAAAACTATGGATTTTTTTTGATAACAGAGGAGGTATAACCCAGCCTGTAGCATCTAAACAAGATGCGCTGTTGGCTTATTTTGGCTTTGGATGTTCGGAAATCCACAGACTGAAACTGAAACGCGATTAAGCTTCACGGCTTCTTCATCTATGTTCGGACGGAATTTGTATGTTCCTACCGCCTATACTAATATCAGAAATGTTTATATAATATCTAACATAGTAGTAATAATTATAATGAAAAACATTTAACCCTTCTTTGAGGTTCAAAACAATTATCTTCCTAAGACCAACACAAACTTACGTCTACAAAATAATAATAAATTAAAACAACGATTAATAAATTGATGTCTAATCATGCTTTAAGTTAACGGCTGATTAAAATTAACCGATGGAATTTTCTAAGCACTTTTATCGCGTCTCAGACTATCTAAACAATGAGGAAAGTGGAGACTTGGGGTAATTTCGCAGAAAGGTGCTTAGATTTACTATATAATTAATACACCGCGGCCGTTTCGTTAGTCTTAATGCCCTGGCAACATTAACCCGTTTATTGTAATGGCAATATAAATTTTAATGGTACATCGCTGTGGATTATTCAAAAATATTCGAGACGAAAGTCAACAAAAGATATCATGACAGATTTAAATAAACAGACATTAGATCATATACCTATAAATTGAGTCTTACTTTGGCCACAGATAAAACAAAGATTTTTGTCTCACTGAGGCTTTTACAGCCTAAAACACTGCACTCCGCCATAATCTTTAGTTGTTTAAACAGTTTTAAATACATACTATCAAATAGTTAATTTTATTGTTTGTTAGGTTTGCTTTCCTTCGCGATTAGAAGCAGAAGACAAAAACTTCTTACTCTTACTACTTAGATCCTTGTTCCTCGCGCAGAAATTATAATACTTCTTGGCGTTCAACGTTACATATTTAGGACAGACTAAGATAGGGACAGGCAAGTATGGATAAGTTTATAGGTGGCTTTTGGACGAGCTGTTTACAAAACATAAATATTAAAGAATAATGTATTAAATATCGTTTAAGTTAAGCTTATAGCAATTAGATATAAACAAAACTCATTGAACTTATATTTAAACTTTTAAACAGCAGTAAAGGCTTATTTTTCATTTTTTTATTTATCTAAGATAGAAACCACGGCTCGTGCTATTTAACTAAAGAAAAAGATATTAATTTAAATAAGATTATGTATATATTTCATTTAAACGTCTATTAAAAAATACGTTTAGTAGTTAAAATATAAACACTACATATATCAAAGTTTCATATTTTTTACTTTATTTCACTACCTTAGGTCTGTCTTACATAATTTTAGCAAATTCCGAAAAATTCAACTTAGCGTCGTACAAAATATCTGTGTTAGACGTTATTCATAGTGGAATACTCACTCGTATTTGTAATTTTTAGTCGTAAAACGTTATACGAATACGAAGGCATTCGCTTAATTGCATTGTCCACGGTCGTGATACTTAACCGTCGGTCTTTGGGCGCCTGACAGAAGGCTTAATAAAGTATTGGATCAGATGTAAATGGAACAGCGAGCATTGCCCGAGGCTAGGGCGGGGTTTGGACAACACTTTCATATTATTACGGTCGCATTGCACGCGCACAGACGCGGCACGCACACAGACACGCCGTTAGACATTCGACATGCGCACGCGATCCGACCACTTTCAATGATTCGTTAGCGAAATCATTAGGAGATGTAATGCTGTATTGTAATACGTGTTTATGGTTATTTAAATGATTTATTTTTATTGATTGTTTTTGCCTTGTTGCGAGACAGAAAATAATGATGGTTGAATGAATAAGGCTACTATTATGCCTCGGTATTGCGAAGGTAATGTAACTATGTAATTTGAGTGTTTGGTAATGGAATCTGTTACGAGAAAATGAGTTGTCAAGTCGGTTATACGGCGCATTCATCATGCGGGGTGGCGGCCGTGTGTAGACAAGTTTGGACGGCCGCTGAGTGATATTGGAGAGATTATTTATGCAGAATCGATACGGATTTAGATCGATTCGTGATAATCGATTATTAAGATTAATCGGTAATTTACGTGCGCTTTCGGATTTCAGTTTGATATAATGATTTTCAATTTGTTTCTGCATTTAGACTTTAATAGACACATCGTTGAATATTAAATACCTCATGTTACCTAAACACCTCTGCTATACCTGCTTATATTGCTAATTACCTCTTAATTAGTAAAGGTAAGACTATATATGAGATTTGCTCTATTATTAAATACTAAAAGGTGGTCATTGGTTGTGGTACGCGATATCGATATCGTTGGAAAAATATTTTTTTTATCGTATACTTATACATATATGATAGTAGAACAGATAAGGCGTTCATTTGATAGCAGGAAAAAACTTCAGCCATTACATCAAATTATTTTATGAGACCGAAACACGATTAAACTTGACTTTTTCATCCGAGGATGATATTTCGTAACCCGGAGGGAATTTTATTATTTTCAGACTTCCAGTTACAGTCCCACACCTTTCAGAAATATTATAAAATAATTAGAAACATGTTATAGCCGGTGGAGATCGACCCTATGGCCCCTTGATTATTAGCCATACGTTGCTACTAGCACACCAACGAACCCGTCAAGCCATACCCATATCACGGGACCAAATGGAATCCCAAGCGCGACAGATCGTGCCGAAATCCCTTCCCTGTCTTCTTCCGAAAACACATCGCACCCGTTCATTAAAATCGCATGTCCGTCCGTCAGTGCGATTATTGCAATTATTTAAATTCACACCTTCGAAACGCGAAAGAGTGTTCCGAATAATATTTCGCAAGCGCAAGGAAATGACGTCCATTCGAAAGGTATAATTAGGGACAACCTTCTCGCCAGGGTTGGACCAGATTTATGCGCTTCTGACACGTCTGTGACGCGATAATTATCCGATGTTTCGACATGTATTATGTTTCAAATGCACACAATTAATTGTTGTCGATATTTAGCGCGTGTCTCAATTAATGTTCGTTTAGTAAAGGTCTTGTCTGATGTGGCACGATCTGACCGCTACTCTTGCCGTTTTCGGGCAAGGACAGAGTTGTGTGCTTAGTATTCACGTTAAAAGAAAATTGGGAACACTAATATATTTATATAGAACACTTTTAACGGTTTAAAACGCGATATACTGAAATTAAAAAAAATTACAACTCGCGCAGGAAATAAAGTGGCATAACTTTTGCGTATTAAGGTTGAAATTACATTGCGCGAGAGATGCATGTGAATGTCTTGCCCGAGTCGTAAATTTTTTTTACAATTATTAATTGATTTATTATTTATATAGTGCCATCATGTGCATGTTAAAAATGTTCAAATAAATTTAACTATTATATATAGCGTTTTAAACCGTTAAAGTAACTACAGACAGTATTTAATCTATAGCATATTTACTAAGTGTCAAATAGAACAGCTTCGAACAATAGGTTGAGCACTCCTGCTCTTTCGTACAACACCGCTCGCTTCCGCGTAATCCCTATATAGAGCAAGGGCTTTGTAAAATCTGGAATGGACATGATGTACTCCGCAAAATGGCTATTAATATCGCGTCGCCTTGGGCACGCCCAGGGCACTAACCCTTGTCGCAAGCTGCATTATGCTCTAGGAACTCACAAGTTTACACCGATGAAGGATGTAGGTGTATCAACCCTCCCTTTCACTGTTGCACTGGCATCAATAATCGCACTAGCTTTTTAAAATAAATATTCAATAAAAATATAGCTACATAATAAAACTATAAAACATAATAAAAGCATTTAAATAAAACACTTTAACGGTTTAAAACGCGATATATTAGTTAAACTTATTTGGAAATTATTTTTAACTTCGGCCCGACGTGCCCGACTCGTGCCCGACTATAATAAAAGCATATCAACGAATTGAGAACCTCTTTTTTTTTTAATCTATATCACCCCAGCTATATATTACTAACATATTTTGTCTTTGGATGTTCGAAAATTGAAACCGAAACGCGATTAAATTTCATGGCTCTATCATCTGTGGACGGTGGTCGGTGATCCAAACGGAATTTCGATATTCCTGTCCTTTTAATAAAAAAAAACAACATAAAAACAAGGTGAATGTCTACTTAAGTATTATCTTAATTATAATAGAGGATCATTCTATTCACTTTACACCAAATATGTCAAAAGTTAGTTACAGGCTAAGATCATAAACCACAATTCTTGCTCCAAAAATTATCAATAACTTTGTACTTGAAACAGTGTTTAAAGGGGACAACTTGTATCATATAATACATATAAATAATATACTACATCATTATACAATTCTTTATATTTCTTATCATTTCAATTCTTCAAGGGAAAAGGAAATCTAAATAATAAGGAATGAAATTGCCTTGCGAATTTAAGCTTAAAAGTAGGAAGTAATTTGCAATACGCTTAATTAAGTTTATAGATTAATAGATTAATTCGAAAGACACATGCATACATTTGATTAAATTATAATCTAATACTAATATTAATTTAGAGTAATTTTAAATTGTTATCTAGTTAAACATACTTGATTGCAATGAGGGTATAAAATAAATAATTTCGTTGCCATGGCAACTGTAATGCAATGAAACACTTGTGCTTTAATTCATATGCTAATATAATTAGACATTTTATCTCTATTCAAAGCAAGTTCTAAAAATATTGACATAGTACTTGACTTGAGGTCATAGCAAGAACATAGATTCCTCTTTATTACTTTATTTGTTTTACACAAAAGCCCAATTGGTAGAGCAATGCCGTGGTTTAAAGTCCCTCCTCTGTAAGAAGTTGTTTTAATCTTAAAAAATACAGCAACAAAGGTTATACGATATTATAATAAAGTATCTTTATAGCTTTGTTGCACGTTTTTTGTACGCGAAAACTTCTTCTGTAACAGTCTAAGATTCTTAAAACGGCGCGAGAGTAGACATGAAGCATTTTAAAATAGCGCTGATATTAAATAAATAAATAAAAAATTTACGATTTTGAATATGTCGTCTTTATTTCGGTGGTCATAATTAGTGAGTTGTGTTTTGCAATATCATTCTATATCATTTGGCCTGTGGATAAATCGTGAATATACTGAGTACATTACTGATAACAGATAAGGCGAGTGACGAGGCGGTGGCCGCTATATCTAGTGATAGGGCCTAGTTGCGAAATTAGAGCGGCAACTGTTAGCACGAGTATTACCCCACGGGCCACAGATAAGAAACCTTAAAGAGAAACTTCAAAACCCAAAGAAAAATTTAAAAAAAATACTCATACAAGATAATAATCTTGTAATAACTGACTAAATTTTACTTTGTAAACCGAGAAAAAAGTTTCGGTTTAAAGACATTTATTTCCCACTCAGATTACAAGAATCACTTACATGAGAAACTTATTAATAAATTATATACACATTACGCGAGTAGTTTATAATAAAATCTTAAAAAGTTTAAAAAATATATGTTTTTTATCATAATCAGTATTTTGATATCATTAAATAAAACATTTAAGTCGAACATGCCAGTAAGGTAAAATAGTTATCGTTATTATAAAACTTAAACTTATTAACATTATATGATAGTGTCAACGTACGTTTTTATGTTAAAATAAGTATTGATAAATAGAAGTTTCATATAAAACCCTTAAAAGTTATTTATTGACTGCAACTAGTCTATGACAAGAGTAAGCACGCGCACAGGTACTGCGCGTGCGCAGACCGAATAATATTATAGTAACGACACAGCCTTCGACATAGCCTGACAATCCACGATAAGAATCCGTTTGAAATGGTATTGCAGCTCAACAAAGCATATAAATTATTTTCACAACAGGTGGCGTGGTTTGCAGTTTTCACCTATGTGGCCCTGTTATAGACTTGTTCACTTACATTGTATTAAGTGTGGAATCACTTGGGTTCGAAAATAATGCAACATTCCACTGTAACGGTTTAAAACGTGAAATATATTAGTTACTTATTTACAAATTATTTTAACTACAACCTAACCTTTCGTTACTTTTAACTGATGTATTTCGTGTTTAAACCCGTTTAAGTGATTTATTTTTATGTGTACTACTAGTGTAAATTACAGACAGTATTTAAGGTAACTACGTACTTAATTAAACTCGACACATATTTTAATAGATTATTAAAATAATAAACCTTAATGCGGAAGTACTAAAGTACAAATTACATTGCAGTGCATGCTTTAAGGATGACAATGTGACAGAGTAGTTAATTGGTAGAGCAGCGATGTACGTTGGGAGTCGTGGATTCGAGTTTTTTAAAAATAAATTTCCAAAAAATATTTTCAATTTCTAGAAGTACCTACTCATACGCTTTAACGTGTTTAGAATTGTAATAAGACTCGTATATCAATTAAGGTGCGCACAGACAGACAAGAAGCGCAATATATATAATATAAAGAATAAAATGTGACGAATTCTCGCCCAGTTTTCGGTAATGAAGTAATTTGGTGACCGAGAGATTATCGAAGAATTGAGGTCAGCCGTACCTCTCACCTGCGTCAACTTATTTAAATGTCCTGTCATTTTATCAGTGCATTGATCAATTTCGACAATATCTATATGAGCCATGAATTTATTAAGTGTTGCTTGGGTTCCGAAAACGTAAAGCAGATTTAAATTAAACGCTTTTGACGGTTTCAAACTCGTAATGTACCTACTTATTACAAATTATTGTAACTACGGCCCGACGTTTCGGATGCTTTGCAGCAGCCGTGGTCGCGGAGAGGGAACGGTCCGTAGTTAAAAATAATTTTCAAACAAGTTTGACTAAAATATTGCGTTTTAAACCGTTAAAGTGTTTTATTTAAATGTGTACTACCCGCGAACAGAATCTGGATAAAATATTTTTTTTAATCATTCGAGCACACGGTATGCACATTCATAAGGCTTTCCTTCGCTCCGTGGCGAGACGGCTATAAAACCCAGTTTTCCTTTGACCTCCAATACTAGTAGGTGGCAAAGTTCAAAGATGATGTAAAGCACGTAAATCCAAACTCCACATTAGCTTCAACCATTAGCCGTCCGCTAAACGCTAAAGATAAATGAATGAACGAACAAATTAAACACCCACGTTGATCGATTGGCTCTCTTGATTTTTGTTCTCGGTTCATTATTAATCACGGAGCCGGTAATCTTGTGAAATTTATTACCTCTAAGCGAATCTGCCTCTAAATTTATCAACTGAATGTGTGGGCTAACGTACTTGAAATCTAATGTGTTCTGGAAGCGACCATGTGTTATACATGCGTCGGGTTATGTTTTGTACGTATTTCGACGCGATCATAGCCTACGATTAATATAGTTTTAAACCATTTCCTGCTTTTTCTAAACACTTTTTTTTGGCAACTTGAAAATCTACATAATAAATGGGAAGCGACGCAATTATAAATATATTTTATAAGGTAAACGCTACTTTGTACAAAATTATTGTGAAAACAAAGGAAAAAAACATGATACACAAACATTTAATTAACTGATCGATGTTTTTTTGAACTTTGAATTTAGTTCTAGTTTAAAGAGATGTTTAAATAAAACACTTTAACGGTTTATAACGCGATATATATTAGTTAAACTTTTTTGACGGAGATCTCCTTGTAACCTCGGCTGCTGCAAAGCATCCGAAATGTCGCGCCATAGTCAAAATAATTTTCAAATACGTTTAACTAATATATATCGCGTTTTAAACCGTTAAAGTGTTTTCAATGTGTACTACTCGCGTAAACTACAGACAGTAATTAAAAACTTTGTTTTGTTATAACTTACCTAAAAGTAAAGTTTGGCTAAATGAAAAAAAAGTAAGCCACATCTAGTATCTATATGCAATAGATAAAACATAATAGAGATGACCGAACGACAATTAGCCTACGCATATTAATTACGGGGAATAGGCACAAAATCGATATGTCCGGCTTTCTAATTTAATTTAGAGCATAGGCTTCGCGACGGCGGAAGACTGATAGAGGCAGATAATATCAGCGATGTGTTATTGCACAGGTACCGGCAGTTACATCGACGTTTTATTGAGCTATCGATAAGTTCGCGTTGTTAACCCAATTTATACATGAGATCTCTCTATTCGTGTGTGTGTGACGTCCCGTTTCCTCTAGGTAGGGATTATACTCCATGCAAATATACAAATAATTTTTGACAACTCTGAATGTTACATCTTATTGCAAGTGATGGCATTATATGAATTAAATTCGATTTTACTTATATAAAATATTTACTAAACATTAAAACTTGCTTATTTATTGGTTAGAGCAACAGCACGGAACGCTGTGAATGCCGGTTCGAGTCCTGCCCGTGTCACATTTTTTTTAAATCTAAGTACGATTATATACAAATAGATCAAACTTCTACGCCTTTAATTTATACTTAAAATGTGAAGAATTAAAAGTTTATCATCAATCAACTCAAATAAAATAAATTGGTGAAACAGACACGCAAATATGTCTGTGTGGCAGGGAAAATTATATTGAATGTCGTTGTATATATGTCGTCAGTATTTAATTATTTTTTGGTCTTTCTTATTTTTTTTGTAGAAATATTCTCGCCTCTATAAAATAACTTACTCCACGAAATTTGAAAGTTTTGTCTAGTTTATTAATAAATAGTATCAATACTTTATGACCAGGAATATTACAATAATGTACCAGGCTCCCATAAATGCATAGTTGGTGTCTTCCGATATGGAACTAGATCTGATAGCCGTACTGGGTTGCTTTCTACCTGTGTCGCGAGTTTATCGACTTACAAAAATACTTATAAAAATACTACTTAGTAATACTAAGCTAAAATATTATAATTTACAGCAGATTGTATTTAATAGGCAAAGGATTTAATTAAATATATTTCAATAGTTTAATAAAACGTAATTTTTTAAGCCACTTCAAACAATAAACTTATCAAGTCGTATTTTTGTTTTTATATATGTCATATATGTACTATTTGTTCGCAGACCTTCGCTTGTGAATCAATTTTGAAGATTGTTTTTTTTAATAGTTAGTATTTTCTACACACCGACTTCAGCATTATACAAATTCGAAGCAAATACATTGCATAACTTATTGTTTGAGGTTGGTCATTACATTGTTTTATTCTTAAGATATTATTGCAAAATGTATTAGGTAACTACAGCGCAACGTTTCAGATGCATTGCAGTAGATGTGGTCATGGGGGGACTGATGATGGAGAGGCGCCATCTGTTCCATCGTACTTGTTTTTTTCGAAACTGGCTGGTTCTCTACTGTTTCACACTGTAAATAAATTAACTAATACTTTTCACGTTTTAAATTGTTAAAAGTGAAATTTAAAAATCGAAAATACGCCGTGGTCTCCCCGTGACCACGGCTGCTACAAAGCATCCAAAACGTCGGGCCGAAGTTAAAAATCATTTTTAAATAAGTTTAACTAATATATCGCGTTTTAAACCGTTAAAGTGTTTTATTTAAAGGTGTATTACTCGCGTAAACTATAGACAGTATCTAATCGAAAATAAATTGAAAAAAATTTTGACTCGGGCTGGACTTGAACCGGCATCGTCAGCGGTTCGTGCTGTTGCTCTGCTGTTAAAAGTGTTTTATTGAAATATTTATTACTCGCATAAATTACACTACTTCACTTTAACATTATTCGGCATAATATTTGAGAAAAGAGATTGATACAAAAATTTGGTATACGTTTCTAAAACTAATAACAGCCGTACACAGCTACAAAGCAAATACAGAGATACATTATTGTAAATATACACCTCGTGGGACGCAGTAAACCTCTTAAAATTCACATCGTGAGGTTGATCAATCCACAGAATCTACATTTTGCCTCCATTTAACGCACCTGATAGCATAAATCTGTCAGCGAACACGAGCGAAACGAAATCCTAGATCGCTACATTTGTTAAATAAATATCCATTATTTTAACAAGACCAGACTTTGTTTAGTTTGTTAATGAAACTAATAGCTGGCTGTTTTACAAACGACGATAAATTATGACGCGACGTTTACATTTTGAAGAGGTGTATAGAGATTAGTTAGCTTGTATCTCGTTAGTGAATAACCGCTGGTCATGAGGACTCGGATTCGAATCCCGGATCACCCGAACTTTTAGTATTCCGGAGTTTGGAAGTATGGTGCCCTCAATGCTAGGTGATCAGAGAAATCCGTTAGTCCCGGGGGGTCCAGCTTCTTCGTAATTTAAGTAACGTGATAAAATAAATTTGGATAAGTGGGAAATAAGACCTGCGTCCAGCAGTGGGATATTTAGTTGGGTTAAATGAAAATTCTATTGAGATAGAAAAAAAACCGGTGTAAACGGTGGTGTAATAAAAGCAATGTATGGCTAACGGCTGCTCGTGTTCTCGATCCCCACCCGGTCCAACATGCTTCTAATCTGTATATTAAATGCGTGGTAGGAAAATTCTATTCGTGTCATGTACCACTGTCCACAGATGAACAAGCTGTTAAAATTTAATCGGTTTTTATTCTGTGGGTTTTCGAATAGCCAAAGCCATTATAGGTCGACAGTGCAACTTGTTTAGATGATATATGGCTGGAGAGCTATGCTGGTCTGGCTGCGCTATCATAAAAAGACCAATGCCCAACAGTGGGATACATAGGGTAGAATAAAAATCTATAAAAAAATACGACAAGGGCGTGACTTAAACCGGCATCCACAACGTTCCTTGCTGGTGCTCTAAGCAATTGCCATAGCTACCGTGTCACTTATATTAAAATTTAAAATAAGTTTTTAATGTACAGTTATGTAAATTGGAAATACATCGCAACGTATGTACGTACGACCGCCACTGTAGCTAAATGGTTAAATGGTTGCCTAGCATTGCATTAATCGCGAGCGGTCCTAGGTTCGAATCCCGGGGTTACAGTAAATTGTTTCGGTCCGGCAGGACACAGAAGTCTAATTAATACTTGCCTGCAAATAAAAAACCGATCAGTGAAACGGACACAGGAATGTGTTCGCCCTATGCCCCACGAGGGGAAACAGGATTTCAGTTCGCTACGTACAATTACAGCTTAATTTGGTTCAAATATATAAACTAAATTATACTGCGAAAGCAATATAACATGATTATGTATTCCATAACACAGCTATTAGTTAGAGCGGCTAACTCCCGGTTAACATTCGCAGGATACAATACATTTAAGTCAGCGCCGTACAAAGAAGAACAGTGAAGGATTTATCAAAGCCGGGAGCTCTAAGATGTTTCCGTGTTATTTATGCAGCCATTTTAGGGCTACCGAATGTTATTCTGCGCTTGCGCAATTGTATAAAAAGTGCATGATGTGTGTGAAGAACTAATATTGTTGCAAGTAGAGAAAACAGAAATCGTATAGAGTTACATATCGGGCGGTTTACCGTCATCACTACAGATTAAAAAATTGTGGCTTTTTCGTCTTGTAGGTTGTTTTTTTTTGTTTGTTTATTCTAATTGAAGTTATAGTTGAACATTGTATTACTTTATTATTATTATTTATATTTAGTTACTATAATTGAGGCTGTTGAGACCAGAGTGGCCTAACACTAAATAGGAAACTAAAAACTATAATAAACACTTTAAACTAACTAATAGTTCGTGTATACTAAAATAATTTAATGAAGGTATTGTGTTTCATTATACATTTTGGAGGAAAAAATTACATGCTTACTTATATCAGCAGTCAAAACTCGTCAAAATGTAACTTGACCACTCTGGTAGCCTGAATTATAATAAACAATTTCTCTTTCTCGCTCTCCTTATGCAAACGAGATACTTTTTAAACATAGGCATATTTCCTTATCAACAAGAACGTTTCTTACTCGAACATAAAAAATATTATCTAAACACAATTCTGAAATCGCGGTAGCGGCAACCCTAAAAGCTCACAGATGCGCGCCGCGGGACACCAAACTACATCGCTGTGCCCACGCGCCGACAGCTTGCATGCTATTTATTTACACATTTTCAGCCATTTTAAAGATATATCGCTGCTGCGTGCGATCTACGCAATTTCTGTTCCACGCCTAACTGTCAAATATGACTCAGGTGTTTCTAAATAACACAACGCAGAACGATACACGTTAATTAAAAAAACATATTAATTAGTTTTTGTCTCTTTTTCATATAATGCCTCATACATGTGATTTCTATATTGGAATGCTAAATGCATATTGAAATTGCATACATTTTTGTACGTTTGAAATCAAAACAATTGAAGTTCTATAAATCTCAAAAGATTTTAATGTGAATGTATATCCATCTAAGCTTACATAATTAACAATAATTTTACATAGAAATAATTACATGAAACGAAACCTTAAATTATGTTATTTCGGCAACCTATATTATTATGAATATTTTAACCAAATCATCTATTTATATAAAACACTTTAACGGTTTAAAACACGATATATATTTTTACGTTACATCGGATATAATAAGTCCAATCTTGGCATTCGCGCCAAATTTGAATTTTCTTAAATATATCTTTAGTGCATTATAAATAACCAAATAATCAACAGAACAAGGAATGGATGAATTAAATACTGTCTGTAGTTTAAGTGAGTAGTACACATTTAAATAAAACACTTTAACTTTGTGACCCGACATTTCGTAACGCAACTGCAAAGCATCCAAAACGTCGGGCCGTAGTTAAAATAATTTTCAAACAAATTCTTTTAGTGTTTTAAAAGTGAATTTTATTTATGAATTATTTAAAATTCTCCACTAGTTGCCTTTTACTATTTTTCGTATGGGACTAGGTTTATCTATCAGGAAGACACAATACATTTTATCGGTCAGTATTCTTAGCTCTACGATAATATCTGAGCCATCAAAGAAAATAAAATATTGTATGTTTACTACAGGGACAAGTGGATAACGCTAAGTATAAATAATTAAAAGTTCAAATCAATATGTTTAACATTTAACGATTAAGTTGCCAACGTTCCGTGGGAAAATGCATACAATTTATTAGGGTTTTGTTTAGTTCTCCACACTCAATCGTATGATGTAGTGGTTTGTTATTCAATTGCGATGAGAACGGGTATTCATATTGATGTCACAATTTGTTTATCATCGCCAAGAAATGGAAACGAAAGTATTGGTAAGTCGTGTGAAAATTATTAGTTTTCAAATAGTAATAGTAAACAGTACTTAGTTAAATAACTTATTTGATATAAATCATTACATGGTGGACGTTTTTTTGTGGAGTAAGTCGATTAAAAAAAAATAGGCTTCGGGAAATACATATATCTGCATCGACAGCGTTTTGTGCTGTTGATAATCGATTTTTAATTTGTATAGTGCCATTTTATGAAATAACATGTGAAAAATATTAAAGGTTTCAAAATTATATAATTACTAACCCAACCATTCGAATGCAACTCAAAATATAATAAATACAAGTGTAGTCTTATATAAGTGTACTACGCTGACGATGCCGGTGCAAGTCCTGCCCGAGTCGAAATTTTTTTCAATTTATTTTTTTTTTTTATTTGTTCTATAATAATCCATACACACTCGCTCATACGCCAAAAACCGTAAGTAATTTTTATAATTTTATTTCATTTACATACCGACTTTTGTAGCTCCATATAATGTTTCCCAAACGTAATTAGTAGTCAATTAAAAATATACTTATTTATCTAACAAATGAAAATAAGTAATTTACACTTATTTATTTTCATTTGTTATTAATGTATAATAAGTTTAATATAAATATTCTGTTTAAACAGTACAGTTAGTACAACTCAACTAATAAGTCGAATGTAAACATGTAAAAGTTATTGTCATTTGATAAGTTTTATAAAATAGACACATCTATGTAATTCTCGATAAAATAGTTTGGTTCTCTCCTAATTTCCCAACACTTCCCTATCGTAAGTGTCCATTTTAACACCAATATATTGTGTTAGTTCGAGCCATATATTCTCGGTAACAGATATATTGCTTGTTACAACCTGTAGCGACTATCAGCCAAGCAATTACCGCTTCGTTCCTTTGTTCAGGCCATCTGTCGCGTTCCGACGCCAAATTTGGTCATATTCCACTAACAATACTATATGGTACACATCAAGTATTCGCTTGCCTATTGTGTCAGAGTTTGTATTAAAAGACAAACAAATAAAGGCAACACTTTAACCGTTTAAAATGAAAATTTATTAAAAAACTTATTATAGTTCCCCCGTGACCACTACTGTAACCTAACTTCGCCCGAATGTCTGGATGTGTAAGGCATCAAGATCAAGAATAAAAATGGGTTACAACTAAATTTCGCATTTTAAACAGTTAAAAATGTTTTGTTTGTATATGTATATACTTACTAAATATTAATAAACTTAGACAAAGGGATCTCCAATCTAGGATTGAGGCCCTACGGTAGACACACTAGTAGTGAATATTATAAGTATTTTTTGGTACCTGTCGTAAGATTTAGTAGTGAGTATCAAAATTTTGCTTCCCCTGGAATTTCTCTTGGGGTGTACTGTAGGAAATACATCTTTGTGTTTCAAGTAGGTAAGTCTTCTATATTCGAGCGATTCTAATAATAACGTCACTGCAACACTGTTTATTAAATTGTTAGACGCACTTAAAAATATATCCCCCCCTTATCGGTATCAAGTGCGTTAGACACGAATGAAATTATAATTTACTGCTGAATAGTAGGTACACAGTGTCAATAAATTTTCTCCTAACTGCAAATTTGATGTTCTCAATTCCCACCCAACTTTAAGTACAGTTGACGAGACCGTACTAGTAATTAGGTTATTTATTAAGTTTATAATCCAACGATTACTTGAACGTTATGTTACATGCTAACAAGAGAGAGGTGGTGTTAACTTTAGTTGATATATAGAAGTACCTGACTCGTTGTAGTGGTCATTTAACCGGTATTTTACTCGCCGTTTTAACAGACAAAAACTAAAATCCATTGTCAAATTTATTTACAGACAAGTAACTTTGAGTTACAGACATGTAAGTTTAAGTTTCCCCGGATTTGAACCTAGAATCGCTCGCGTATAAAGATCTCTAGGTAACGATTCAGCATTGCAAATACGAGTATCAAAGCAGTTACTTAAGGTTTCGAATAAATGCGAAGGTAAAAAAAGCTTTATACAATGCCATCGTGTGAAAAAAAATGTTTTTAAACGTTAAACTCTGTAATTTCATTTTTAATAATTTTTCTTAAGAAATTTCAATACGCTAGCTAGGCTTAGAGCAACGGTACGGATCGTTGTGGATGCCGGTCTAGTCTCGGCGGCGTCGTCAATTTTTTTCATTCTAAATCCAATCTTTAATTTACATAATACCACAATCTGTGAAATATTAAAGTAAAAAAAAAACCTATTCGTTATTTTAAAATATTTTACACAATTAAATCACATTTATACATTCTCTAGCGATATATTACTGAGCTTCTTGCTATAAGCAGTTTGAAATTGTACCTCACTAAATAAGTCCACGCAGGGCATAGTAACACGGAGCTATTGAGATGTTAAGGGACCTGACAGGCGTATGGTAGGCACACCTAAAGGAGCAGCTGAGGTATGTAAGCACATATTGAATAGAATGTTAGTGATGTTCACTGTATGAAACAAAGAGAGACCACAGACGCAGGGACAGCTAAATATATTACAGCCGAGATAGCATCGGCCTGTTTGTTTAGGCTTAAGTGTACTTTAATAGCTAGTCAACGGGTAATGGATTCGAATTTAAACGGGCCTAAATGGTTTCCAAATATTTAGTAGTCATAGTAGTACGTGACATGTAGACATTAAAAGGGTGGTAGGAATGTCAAATTTCTAGAAGATAGAAGAGCTATGAAGTGTTAATCCGCGTTCAAGCTGTGGCTTTCTAAATGTTTAGTGCTGAAAAGAGGTTGATAGCAAAAAGAAATATATACTTTTTCTATCCTTGGGTTAAAGTCTTCTGCTTATAGTATCTTAATCCAAACGAATTGGGTTCGGATCCCGATAGACAAATGACAACTTAAAATTTTAATTTTGAAATACCTTCTTGAATCTTTGAAATATCTTTTCAACTACTCCACTTCATCGGATCGCCATTTGAATTAAACTAACCACACATGTATCGAGTAAACATGACACTTTTAACAAACTATGATTCATATTATTGATTGTCTTACTTTTAGGTATGTACGGGTATCATAGCCTAGATTATGACATAAAGGATCTCGCGCCATTTCATAAATAAATCATGTCAAACACATTTTCCCACGTCGCGACAGTTAGGCCCATAAAAGAAAAGTTCCGAGACATTTTGCGCAGTCGTTGACACAGTGTCATATAATTCTCACGTTTTAACACATTATTAAGACATTTTCCAACGAGTCTGCTGTTTTTTATTTTCACGCAAATTGACAGACAAGATTGATTGTACTTACATACAAACAATAAGTGCACGTCATCGATACATATTTATATGACGTTTTATAAACTTCAATGGTTTTTGCACATTATGGCATTTTATAAATTAAAAATTATATATTAATGGGTTGAAGAAATTCGATGAGACGTAGGACACGGTAGGTCTATTGGTTAGAGCAGCAGCACGGAACGCTGTAAATGTCGGTTCACGTCCCGCCAGTCGTAAAATGTTTTCAACCACAATATTTTTTTATTTACATTACATATTAATTTTTAGTGCAAAGATATGTAGAATGCTTATGTCAATGTAATAAAACTTTGTGTGTTATTATTAATGTTACCTAAGTTAATACATACATAAGACAATCTCACACTGATTATAAAAATAATTTAATAAAATAGCAACATTTTATTTTCGAATAATCGTTTCTTTTATATACATTTAATGTTTATTTACTTCAGAAATGTCGTTAAGCGTAAAATTTAATATTTATTCACTATAAATTGAATATACTTAGTCGTTGTCATAATTCATATTGAAACAATATATAAATTACTAGCTGTGTCCGCGACTTCTTCGACGTAGAATTGTTATTTTGGGCATCCAAATTTGATTTTGCAAACCTCTACATTCTAACACTCTACATTTATAAATTTAAGCTGCCCACGATACGGTCGCGTCCCGTCGCTCGCGACCCGTCGTTCGGGCCCCGTTGTACTAGCAAGTTATTTTAAGTATCTTAAAAGATAGACATATAAAGTTCGGGACTTTTTTTAAATAATTTAAATAGGAATCATTCTTTAATACATTTTTTTTGGGAGTCTCGAACCGTTTTCGCAGCGTAAGCATTTGAAACCGACAGAGATGAAAAAAAATCTCCCGTTTTATTCACATTTCCCGCTGTATCTTCGTTTCTATTAGTCACAGTGCGATGTTTTATAGCCCTCCTCGATAAATGTTCTAATCAACACAATAATAATCAACCAATCAAATTTTTCAATCGAATCATTAGTTTCTGAGATTAGCGCGTTCAAACAAGCAAGATCTTCAGCTTTAGTATAGATAAATACTTTTAATGTGTACTTATTTAGTTTAAAGGTTTAACAGTGTATATAAGAAATAAAAAATACTGGTTTTGTTCTTCTGTTGTGTGTTCTCATCTTGAACCACATTTTATTTTATATCCCGCAATGTTTCCAGTGAAACTTGTAAAGGAATTCTCTCAGTATATACATACATTTATAATTAGTTACATTTATGAAGTTCATACTATTTGTTTAAAAACCATAAATAAAATTGGAGGGTAGTTGAGTTTGTTTCAAGACGACGGCCGAGCGAAGGTAACGCGCGCAGAAGACGCTAACCGGTGCGGCTCGTGCGCGATGATTGTGCGCAGTTTTTGATTATTATGTTTATAACTGCCAAGTGAGAGTATTAGTTTTAACACGCGTGTGTAAGAGTGCTTTCTTGATAACGTCATTAAAGTTACCGCAAGTCCAGTGCGTTTTTAAAAGTAAATTCAGTGTGTATGGTGGACGTAATGGTGACCCTTCTGTTTTTGTTCCCAATCACGATACAAACTTATACGCCACAATAATAGTGAAATAAAATCACCATAACCACTGGACCGGAGGTATGTACTTAGAATATTAAACCTAGGTAGGCTTATTTTAAGTGTATATCGACAGATTTACCGTTTTTATCTTTGTGATGCACTATTGTTTTGATGGCCTATAGGGGACTCAATTAGTTTTCTAAATAAATAAATAGCAAAAGGAAATCTTAGGTTCAATATGCACTCGTGACTAGATATTGAACAAAGCAATTTGACACACCAATGGCAAAGACACTTATATCAGATGTGTTAAAAGTGAAACGACGGCCTTGAACTGACGACACATACGATTATAAGAATTGATCAATTGATCGATTGATCAATATAATAAATATATCGCTAATCTGCATACAGTAACCTTTTCATGTATTGTAGTCTGTAGAAGGCTTTGAAAGTTATATAAAAAGTCAAATTATTATAAGTTTTCTATTTAGAGAGATACAAATAAATAATTGTTAGACTTTTTTGAAAACGCTACATGTTCTCAAATTACAACTATTAAACTCCAAAAAGACTTAAATTTCAGCAAATATATAAACTCTTCAAACATTAAAATCCACTGTAGGTCAACCTCTCTCCGCCATTTCTCTCTCCAAAATCCACGTAACAATTTTGAAGAAAAGATATATGTTTAGTTAAAAAATATTTAAATGTCTCTAGTTAAAAAAAGAATCTCGTTCGAACCGGCGTTAGTTCCCCTTGAGATTTTTGCATCCGCAACCATTGTCAATAATGTCAAACTCTACTCGTCTCTGATCCTGGCATTATCAAATACAAAACAACTCACCTATGCAGATTTTATTCAAATTCAGCGAGACAACACCCGCCCACGTCATTAGAACGCAACGAAAATTCTCCCTTGTGTATCAACGCAATTTTAGAATTTACCAAGAGCTTTGACGACCATAAGGTCTATAATCGCTTGAGCCAATATTCGCTTGACAGTGAGATGCATTAGGTGTTTTGCATACAAAGAGATATAAATATTTCGTATGGATAAGTAGAGTCGGACAGTTTTGAAAGCCCGCACGGATGACACGCGATGAAGCTTGTACGTCTAACGATGGTTTATGAGTTGCGGATGTAAATGTATGTAAAATAAAGACGTCTCGTTATGAATTATGGGGTTTGGAGGTACTGTAAATTATGCGGCTTTGTCGTTAGCTCATTCAAATGAGGAGATAGTCGATGTAATTAATAGGTGACTTTCTAGAAACACTGAACGGGTGAATGGAAACCGCAAAAGTTAAAGGGAAGTTCCCATTTTAGGCCACCATCGACCAGGCGTTAGAAAAAAATATATAAAAAAAAATATTTTTAAACATGTTGACTATGCTTACATTTTAAAAGAAAGAAAAGTAAGAATATTTGATATTATTTTAGTTTAAAATAGTGGGCCACCCCGATCCAAGTTAGCTCAAAAAAATCCTACAATACCATCTTGACAGTAATATTATGTAACTGCTGTTTACGCGAGTAGTTTTAAACGGCGACATATAGAAATTAACCTATTTTTAAATTTAATTTTAATACTACCTGACATTTCGGTTTCCCGTGACGTCACGCTAACATTACCCAAAGCGCAGAAAACGTATACGTATATTAAACGCAGTTACGTAAGTGAGAAAACGTCGCTAAGGAAATCTTAACACCTCATCAATGCACATTTATATCCGGAGCGGTATTAAACCGTTGCACGGGCGTAGTACTTGTTGCATTTGACAGGTGATAAAGAAAGCTAAAATAGTGCTCTGGTGGGCACTGATATCGCACAACTATCCCGATTACTCGATTTTAGACAAACTGTTAATATACTTATATCTTATTATATATATCTTATTGTTTTAGTCTACGCGAGAATTTATTGAACTACAAAGAAACAGATGGCGCTGGCATAGCAGTTTTTATGTAATATATTACAATCTATATATTTAGTTTCGAATTAATCTGCAATTAGACGCATCTTTTGAGATTTTCTTGTTAACGTCGGGTCGTCGTTAAAATAAATAAAAATAATTTAACTAATTAATTTCGCGTTTAAAACCGGTTTTTTTTTCAAATTTTCCAGTTACTGAAATGATTCAGAAAAATGACTTAACTCCGTCCCTCTAACTGTATAGTTATAGTTATATTAAAGTTGTATATTAAAGTGTTATAATTAAATACTAGGTTCCAGCAACCCTAAATGTAACATTTTTTTCTAATTGACGTAAAAATAAAAAATAAACTTATTTCCAATATACTAGTATACTTTCCAATACACTTTAACGGTTTAAAACGCGATATACATATTCGTTTAACTAATATATCGCGTTTTAAACCGTAAAAATGTATTGGAAAGTATACTAGTATATTGGAAATAACTCTTTTTTTTATTTTTACGTCACTTAGAAAAAAATTTAAATTTAAGCTACTTTAAAATATATCGCGTTTTTAACCGTTAAAGTGTTATATTCAAATACTAGGTTCTAGCAACCCTTAGTAGAATCTGACAACCGCTGTAGCCAAATAGTTAAACTTGTTACATAGTATTGCGTTAAGCGCGAGAGATCCTAGTTTCGAATCCCGGGGAAACAATCGCTTGTTTCGGCAGGGCATAGACGTCTACTCTGCAATACAGAAATGTGTTCGCCCCATGCCCAACAGAGGATACCGGGATCTCGAGCACAATAATAGAGTCAATTCTTTGAATATTATTATACATTCGTATAGTTAGTGATGTTATTCAGCGCCTGTGGATATCTATTTGTTTGAATAGTCTAGTTAAGTCTAGAAATTCCCCTATTCGTATGTTTGGCCAATCCGGACAATTTGTATCGCAACAAGGGGTACTGTCACGCTACGAATTCAAAAGACCACTTAAATAGATAAACTTACTATATATATTGTTCTGTTTCTCTGTGTTGTCTTTGCAAAGATGAAATCAGGTTTTACAAACGGATTGATTTGTAAAGCGTGAAAATTTTAGTTTTACTATTAAATTCAATATTATGGAAAAATACAAACTTTTGTAGTGAATCAAAGACAATAAGAAACTTCAAGACTAGCTCTGTTAGCGACTTCGTCCGTGTAGAATAATTATTTTGGATATGCAAATGCAAAAACACAAAAATATTTTTTTGATTCGAACCAGCAGTTCCTGAGATTACCGCGTTCAAACAAGGAAAGTTCAGCTTTATATATTAGTATAGATACGTTCTAAAACGTAATGAGACATCGAATGTCACAACTAGGTACTGTGTCGGTTAACTCACGAGTTCTAGATACATTTTTTAATTTTTTGCTCAGCATTAATTTTCTTAGTAAAAAGTGAATCAAATCGATATGAATCAGTACCATGTCATACCTATCGCCATAATTCAATTTGACACATCATGTGAGCGATATGTGTAAAGTATTGTGTACTACAATAATAGAATATTAATAATTACCATATCTGATCTAAAGAAACTCACGATTTCACCTTATGTGTAATATTGATTCATTACATCCTTGCGTTTGACATTGACAAGGATCTCTTGGGAGCCGTGTGGGTATGGTGGGCATAGTCCCGAGTTCGATATCTGACGTCAAAACATCGCTATATATATATTTGCCAGTGTGAGAGGAGGACAAACAAGCATGGTAGCTTGATGGTAGGTTATATTCAGAAATCCACAGACTCAATCTAAAACACGATTAAACTTGACGGATGTTTCATCTGTAGAGGGCGGTTCGTACACCGGACGGAACTTCGATTTTCGAACTTCGTAATATCCAAATTTCCAGACGAAGTCCATTAGCTTTAGAAAAAATATAAATTGATTAGAAAATGTTGGACCCGGTAGAAACCGAACGACCCGTTGATTAATAACCATATATTGTTACCATTGCACCAACGACCCCGTCTTTATGGTGTAAGACTATATACTTAAATCATGTTTTTTTACCAGTAGATTGTAACGTGGTAGTTATTGAAATTTTAAATATTAATTGTTCTTTGACGCAGCATTTACACACGGAGATAATGACCCGAATTATTCCCTACAAATAAAGAGACATTTATTTCGCATAAGTGATGTGAAATAAGTAAAATCATTGGTATTTATTTGGTTCATTAATGTAATTTATGCTTAAATGCATAGAGCCAGTGATTTATATCAATAATCATTATTAAATATTGTTTGACATTTACTTTCAACGACCAATTTATAAGGCTAATTACTTTTTTTATCCGCAAAATAGCAGTAAACAATATTATTTGTAAAATACGCGTTCTGTTAATCTTACACTTGAGAATTTTTTTCATAATCATTGCATTTAAATAAAACACTTAAACGGTTTAAAACGCGATATATATTAGTTAAACTTGTTTGAAAATTATTTTAACTATGGCCGACGTTTCGGATGCTTTGCTGCCTTATGCTGCCGTGGTCACGGGGAAACTAAAGATGTCTCTGACGTTAATGTAAAAAACTGCTACTGTAACGCCATCTGTTATATAGATAAGACTACTTATACAATTATTAACCAACAATCGCGATATGTACACATATATATTTTTAAAATTATTGATATTTAAATAAAACTTCTTAATGGTATAAAACGCGATATTTAATTGTTAAACTTATTTGAAAATTATTCTAACTACGGTCCGACGTTAAAGTTAAGACGGTAAAAGTATTTTAGTAAAATGTGAACTACTCGCTTTTACTACAGACAGTATTTGAAATACCAACTTCGAGGGAATTGATGGCACTAGCCTAGCAGTTTTTTACTTTGACGTCAGAGAGGCGCTCCATCTTTTGTCTCCCCGTGACCACGGCTGCTGCAAAGCATCCGAAACGTCGGGCCGTAGTTAAAATAATTTTCAAACAAGTGTAATAATATACATCGCGTTTTAAACCGTTAAAGTATTTTATTTAAATGTGAATTACTCGCTTAAACTACAGACAGTATTTGATAGATATATTGTCAAATCAGTCAGTTGGTCCGGTATCCTTACATAAAAAAATTTTATTTCTTATCAAGTAAACGCAAAAAAAATTACAATTCAAACAGATGGTTTTAACTATCTTTTGAAGACGAATAACTTGAGAAACGGTTGAGCAAAAAGGCATGCCTTAAATCATTATCTCGAGTCAAATCGAATTCCATTTCCCTTATATTACCATACATTAGGTCAGGAGACATCTTGTCCCCCAGAGGTAAAAAAACATACCATACTCGTCTCGAAGTTATATGCAATCGAATAAAAACTGCATGTCAGAGATCGATTTACCCAATTAGAATCGATTACACGATTACATCGAGCCTTGTTTGAATGCGCGTACGCACGCACGTTGTGACATCTTCTAAATCATTCGCATGTTTCCGGCACGCTCAAGGAGAATGTCGTGTGAGTAGAGGGGATTTTTAATTTGCCTAGTAAAGACGGCTCTCTTTTTTATTTACATCGAAATTATTAAGTTTCAACAACTTTGAAACAGAAGTTGAAATTTTTACCTTGACTAGATAAGATACTGTCTGTAGTTTACGCGAGTAGTACACATTTAAATAAAATACTTCAACGGTTTAAAACGCGATATATATTAGTTAAATTTATTTGAAAATTATTTTTAACTTCAGCTTGACGTTTCAGATGCTTTGCAGCAGTCGTGGTCACAATTTTCATATAAGTTTAAACTAATATATATCGCGTTTTAAACTGTTAAAGTGTTTTATTTAAATTCACTACTACTACTTTTTTATACCGACTACAAGACTTGCTTCATAAGATGACAAATTCTTCCTTACTCCTGTGATATAAAAATATTTGAGACTTCTTCTTTAGTTTCATCGTTATTATAATAAAACACAGTGTAAAAAAGTATTTGGAATCAAAGTATTTCTCTTACGACAAAAATTCTCCATAAAATTACTTAGTCATGTTAAAATTACATTAACATGAGAAAAGTATATGTAATATTTAAAATTTGTTATGTCAACATACGAGTACACCAAAGAACCAAGAAATGACGCATCGTGACCTAATCGATATAAATGGATGTTAATAATTTATCGTAATTATCGAATCGGCAATTTGAAGCGCAATTGGAGATAATTTAGGTTTTCCTCCCCATAATAAACTCTTGCGCATATTGAGTTAGATGTCGCGGAAAACGCAATTATATAACTAAATACAGCCAAGCGAATGTTCATCATAAATTTTAAATGGAATCTGGAATCTTGATTTTAAATATTAGTTCGGTATTTGGAATTTTTCTAACTTAATAGAATTCGAAGTTTAAACTTTATAATATGTATCTTTGTTGCTTGACACTTATTTGTCGTAATTTAAATTTAAGTGCTAGTAAATTTAAATATTTCATTTGCCTCAACAGAAAAAATATTTTCCATATTGTGTTTTTGACGAAGCAAGTCCGCCATACGTTAAGCCGTCGGTTCCAACTTCCTAGTTACCTTCGGCTTCAAAATCAAAGAACAACGAGAGAGATTTATTTAGCACTTTTATTTAGCAGGAGAGCAGTTAGCACACATTTATATGGCCTTTTAGATTTTATTCGAAGTTTGCTCTAATTTTTTGCTAGATCTTCAGTAAAAAGCGGCTCAGACGCTGCAATGTGTGGATCGTGGTACCTTCCTTAGTATTATGTTGATTTAAGAATTCATTACGTGTGAGATACCGAGGTTTTCGTAATGAATTTTTCTTAAATGGAAAATTGACCGTGTTCTTCACGTCTGGCTAATGCGATCATGTCTGATCATGAAAAAGGAAACAATGTTTGTAATGGCGAGTACATACATTAATATGAGATCCATTAATTGTATGTAAAATGCTCGCTAAAATAGCCCGTTAGTTTTTAACCTATTTTTACACATTTCACGGCTTAGTCGTTTTATATACAGGCGCGATTCTAACCCAAGACCACGTTCTCCACCGATACGTTAGCATAATATTGCAGCAGGACAGTACGTTTGTTTCTTAATAATTCTATAATAATCCATGTTTTAGTTTACGCGAGTAGAACACATTTACATAAAACCTGGCTTGACATTTGGGATTCTTTGCAGACGTGGTCACGTCATGCTGTAGTTAATGTTATTTTATCTCATCTGTTTCATTAGTTGACTATTAAGAATAAAAAGTATTATTTAATGTTAACATATACTTTTAAATATCACAAGATTGAACAGTATGGTTTTTGAAAGCCAAATTGACACATTTTTGCAAGTTCTACTTACTGTGTAGATTTCATATTCCTTTGAGAATTAAATACCATAGTAGATGTTATTTTATTTAAACGTTTCTGAACCACCTTATACGTATGGTACTTACAAAGATTCAAGCAGGCAGCAACGATTATCTCATTCTACCATAACTTATATGAGACTCGATTCCTATCCACATTATGGCGACAAAAAATCATAATTCTACCATCTATGGCTAATTCCATATTTATTGGAGTTATTAAGTTTATATTGCTTTAGTTTTTATGTGAAGTTATTGATGAATGTGACACAGGGAGTCTCTATAAGGTAAAAAATTTGCTCTAAATAATAATTTCATTTTTCTTCAGCGAGTTTGAGGTTATATTCTAGATATGGTGAAATTGTTAGCTACTTTAGATGTTTTGCAATATTTCGTCTTGTAGTTAAAATAATTATTAGCATAAAATATTCAAACACAAACACTCTTGGTTTTGAATATCGCTGAAGGACAAATTGTTTACTCTGGGAGGGGTGAAAAGTCTAATCTACAACTTATCAGTAAATATAATTTTAAATAAAACACTTTAACGGTTTAAAACGCGATATATTAGTTAAACTTATTTGAAAATGATTTTTACCTTCGGCCCGACGTTTCGTTTGGCAGCCGTGGTCACGGGGAGACGTCACACTCGCGTAAACTATAGACAGTAGTAAATATAATTTATTTGTCAATCGATACAGAAGTGTTTTTTTACCGTGAGATTCACTTGTGTTGCTTTAAAAAGAAAAAGTTATAAATATATGGGAAAACTGAAATATTATACCTATTTAGATTGACGGTAGTCGGCCTCTTTGCTCAAAGCTTAAGTGCATATTTGAAACACTTTCATTTCAATATTGTTCCATGATACTAGTAGTATATAAAAATTATATACGTTACAATGTTGTGTATTAAGCTTTATCAATATTCACATAATACACGACACAGCAACGTGTTATGCCTTAAACAATTTATAATTAAACAAATTATAACATTTCTCTGCATAACTGACATGCCATATTGCTATATTTCAATAATTTCCAGTTCATCCATTAAAAAACGAAAGTTGTTTAACTAAAAAAGGACATAACGAGTCACTTAAGACGTTTAAATTATTTCGTAACTTACGTAACTTAATAAGTATAACGGATTCGGAAATAAATTAATAAACGTACTCCAGTAAGATCGCACTGAGAATTTAAGTCAAGAACGTCGAAATTCAAGAATAAGGCACTGTGCACACTAGACTAGGTAACTTTTTTTAATAGTTAATAATTTTTTTTGACTACGTTTTGCTTTTTTTTTAATTTTGTGAGTGTACAATGTTTTTGGCAGATATCTTTTGCGATACATAATTTAATAATCGAATTAATGACCGGCTCGTCAACAGGTCGTGGGTTTCAATCCCCACCAGGTCCATCATCTTTCTAATTTTTCAATTTATAATTTTTTTGAAACATGCTGGACTGAAAATCTGGATATTCTTCTTTTAATCCGGTACGCTCTTGACAGAGCGGTCGTGATCGCTATGTACTCGTAGTCTTGGGGGGGAAAAATCTTGAAATTCGGCTTCATCTGGATATTAAATGGTAGGAATATATAAATTCCATCCGGGTCAGGAACCACCGACCACAGATGAAAAAGCCGTGAAGCTTAATCGCGTTTTGGTTTCAGTCCGTGGATTTCCGAATATCCAACGGCAGAATAGATCAACAGCCCGGTAAAAGTGACCATGGCCATATCAGTCCAACTCTATCATTAAAAAAAAATCATTTTCGGGTAAGGCTTTAAACTTCTGTACTCTAATACTTGAACTGGCATGTTTTATCAGGTCCCAAACCTAGGAACTCACGCTAAGGAATAGGCAATTACTACTTGTCTCCTGAGTACCCACAGGCTTATTCTCAATTAAACATTTTATGATCCACATTCACAAGGTGCGCGACACATTGGCGGTAACAAACCTTCATGTGATTTCGAGGTAAAGTAGACAGTGAGTCAACTAGGAAACTGCTAATTAAATTCCTTATTTAGTTTTACATTTGTCATTTGTGCATTATTTAATTTTTAGCGTAGCCCGTATAAACGGAACAATTCCACTTAATTTCTTTTTTATAAAGATTAACAATCGTTCAGAAGATAAACTTAGATTAGTAGAACAACAGCAAGGAACGCTGTGAATGCCGATTCAAGACGTGCTCGTGTCATTTTTTTTTCAATCTATAATGGTTTTTTTTTATTTTATTAAACTTACAT
Source organism: Leptosia nina (assembly GCA_963661955.1). Classification (NCBI taxonomy): domain Eukaryota; kingdom Metazoa; phylum Arthropoda; class Insecta; order Lepidoptera; family Pieridae; genus Leptosia; species Leptosia nina. The sequence continues at coordinate 9,971,376 of CAVLEF010000280.1, forward strand.
TTACGTTTAAAAGTTTTATTTTGGTATTCCTACCACACATTGCGATGCTATTATATATTTCTTGATCAGATTTTTTTTATTTATAAAGATGCCTTTTTAATATATATAAATGTAGAGGTACTCGGACTAAAGACGCAGTTATTAAAACTTTTAAAGAAGAATAAGGTCTCCCCGTGACCACGGCTGCTGCAAAGCATCCGAACACGTCATGGGCCGAAGTTAAAAATCATTTTCAAATAAGTTTAACTAATATGTCGTGTTTTAAACCGTTAAAGTGTTTTATTTAAAAGAATAAGTCTGTTACAAATTTTTGAGTATTTTAGAACTTTAAAATAAATTAAGCAAGCGATACTCCATCCTGCAGCTCCTATCGAATGAGATGGGTCGTAGGTTCGAATCCCGCCTGCGTCTAATGAATGAATTTTTTTCACAATTTCTTTTACATATTTCAGAGTAAATAATAGCTTATTTACTTGCACGAATAGACTATATGACGTATTAGGTATATCGATATCACTCGTGATTCATAGTCATTAAACTGTAAGTGATATTTACGAGGATAAAGAACAATTATGACCATATAACGAAGATTATCTGTATCATTTTTTATCTAATACGGCAGCTGGCTATTGTAAATCAGATCTTTGTTGCAAGGTTTCAATTTTTTGCTCCACTGTATATTCAATACGATGTATATAAAAATAAAATGTAAATGTATGTTTGTAACCACAATTTTCTATATACATTAATCAAAACACTTCAGCGGTTTAAACCGTGAGTTATATTAAATAAGTTTAACTAATATATATCGCGTTTTAAACCGTTAAATTGTTATTTAATTGTGTACTACTCGCATAAACCATAGACAGTATTTGATGCATATATTCCTTTAAAATCCGATACATCTGTCTAAATATGTATAAAAACATTAAGATTATAATCTTTATTATCCTTTTTTTTAATATTTAGAATTATTCTTAAGGCCGAAAGACCGAAGGTGTTCAAGGAATACTCTCTCCACCTGGTAGTCTTAGAAGTCAAGAATTGATAAGACACTGGATATATTAAGAATGCAAGGTATCTGAATTATTAGAATGATATAACAAAATATATATTTTTAAGTTAATTACAGTTTAAAGCGTACTTAACTTAAGCAATATTAACATACTTAATTACTTTAGAAATAAATTAATAGAACACTTTAACGGTTTAAACCGCGGTATATATTTGTTAAGCTTATTTCAAAATTATTTTTACTTCAGCCCGACGTTTCCACGGGGAGTGTCCCCGTTTATTTAAATGTGTACTGTATACAGGTCATATATCTAAAGGTTGAAAATCGTTAGGTAAAAGTAACACATCTCTGTCCATTCTAATAAATTGAGCGAGATTGTATGTTTACCAAGATAGCCCAGAGGCAAAGTATTCCTAGCTACCGATGATAAATTTTATGTTCTTCTATAATTGAAACGTCTAACTGTTTGAATTTCTACATTATGACAGCGTTTAGTATTGCTTTCCGCAATTGGTTAGTTTAAGTATCGTTCTAGAAGATGGTGAGTTAGGAGGAAATTGATTTACTAAGCTCGTATAATATAAACGCAACTGACGTTTCAGATTTGACATAGGCTTAAAACCGAAGAACTAATTTCTAGAATTACGAATTAAAAGTAAATTTGAAGTACCTTTAATATAAAAAAAACTATTGAAAATACTAATATTTAGTTCAAATTTACGTGAGTAGTAAATAATGATATAAAGCACTTTTAAAAGCATAAATATTACATATTTGCTCCAGTGACCATAGCTGCTACAAAACAGTGGGTCGGAGATAAGTATAAGTAAACTATATATTAGTTTTGCATTTCAAAAGTTTCATTTGAAATCTTAAGTGTTGAATTACACGTCGTATAATTTTTATCTGAAAACTTTCCAACGAAGTTAACAAACTTTGCATTACATTTAGGAGTCGATGTTTGAAATCAATAAACTAAAATTACCTTATTCTGACTTATTAGTAATTAAAAAGGTTGCACAGCACTTATTTTATTATTAAAGCTTCAATACATATAATAGAAACATAAACAAAGAAAAATAAAATGTTTTACAACCGAATCCGGGGGATCTAACTAGTTACGAGAAACCATATTGCACACAATACATACTTAAGACCATAAATAAAAAATGCTATTTCATCCCCGTACATTAATTAAGTTATATTTTATTAATGAAATGTCAAGTTCCCATAAACCATAGTTCCCTTGTTATTATATCTGATTAATAACTTTATAGTACTCTATGATTTATTAAAAAAAAATAGTGATTAGCCTTAAATGGTCTTAATAGTATTTGTAGCGTAGCTGATTGAATACTGTGTATGGATGTAAATCGTCATTAAACGCTGCAAAGTGTTTATGTTACGGGTAATTTGATACGGGAAACTATTAATAATGACCGGTCTGTATTCATAAGGTCTGATTCAATTGGACAATGTGATAAAAAACAGCAAGGTCATGTATTTTTCGCCGATTACGAAAATTCCCCACCCTTCTTGGGTAAACTAATAAAATAGGTGAACTGAAGTGTAGTAGAAGAGAGTAGAATTGTAGTAGTATAAAGAGTAGTTGTATTTAAGAAACGACATTTATTAAAATGACTTTAAACTAAAAATACACAATTGAACATAGTAGTTAAAAATACAATTTAACTGCTTGTTAAAATTTAATAATAAGTAGAATTATTCACACGTCCCCAGTCTAAGTGATAAAGTATCTCAAACCCTGAGTTATAACATGGACCACGTCGGGAATTATTAATAATGGCTGGTCCTTTTTAATAATGCCCGGTTAATCATTTTAGCCGTAACGTTACTAACTCTAAACTGATTTCTATCCTTGAAAATATGTTCCTTGAAGTATCAAAAAAGTTTCATATTGAAATAAAACACTTTAACGGTTTAAAACGCGATATATTAGTTAACTTATTTGAAACTTATTTTTAACTTCGGCCCGACGTTTCGGATGCCTTTTGAAAGCCGTGGTCACGGGAATGTGTACTTCTGGTAAACTATGCAGTATTTAAGTTTCATATTGTTTTTTTGTTGTATGAAAATGACAAAAAACGTCTAAGAGTACAGAAAACTTATTTACTCCGTACAATGATACTTAAAAGTCAATTTGAACTGAACTTTAAAAATTAAAAAAATACTAAAGGTTGTCAGCCCTTGCCAATTTGAAGAAAAACAACACAAATAAAAGCTCACGACGAAAAGATACCGTCAGTATGTCTTCGATAGACTTTTTGTGCACTGTTTGCGATTGTACCCAGTTGGAGCAATTAGGTACAATCACAGCGAATATTTTGTTCACATTTTAGGGTTCTGTACGTAAAAGCTGTTTATTTTATGACCTTGGACTTTTTTGTTCTAATCCTAAACTAGATAGATAAGATATAAGCTAAGGTACATAGTTCACGTGAATAGTATACATAAATAAAGCATTTTTAACTGTTTAAAACTCGAAATATGATTTATATTTTTATTATTTATGTATTTAATCTGTTACAGATTTACACGCCCCGAAGTTTCGGACGTTTCGCAGGAGCCATGCTCATGGTTTTTTAAATGTATATTATAAAAACTGGTTGTACCTTATAAATTATCATAGATGGTGTATTTTTGCATTCTCAAAATTAAAGAGTATAATATCATAGATATGTACGGGTTTTCCCCTACAAAAAAAAGTTGTATTCCGGTGGTCCAAGCAGAGGTCGATCTCCCCTCGGGGCACACTTGGTCCAGCTGCAAACATGGCACCCAAAAGTCCGGTTATTACTGAATACTATAGTTTTATACATACGGAACCCGTCGTGCTCAAGGGCTACTCGCGCTTGGCAGTTTTTTATTTCAACGCTCGCCATTACCGGGGCAATAAATCACCCGCCGTCTGTCCATCGTCGTTAAGAACTTCATTAAGTTTTCGTTGACGTGATGTTTTTCATGGGAAGTCATGAGAACGAGAACTCGGGGCATTTTAATAGTGCGATTTCAATGTGACAAAACGTCATGGAATTGATTTAGTGAGCTGCTTCAACAGTGGAGAACGGTTTTAATTATGTTATATGGAATACAATGAACATTATCTTAATTACATTTAAAGCGCTTGCAAGCCTTGTAATATACGAAATAACCGTAAATAAAAAATCCAATTAGATTAAAAACAATTACGACACGGGCAGGGCTTGACTTCTGTGCCATCAGATTAAGACTTTAACGGTTTAAAATGTGAAATATTTATTTAATAAAACACTTTAACGGTTTAAAACGCGATATATTAGTTAAACTTATTTGAAAATTATTTTTAACTTCGGCCCGGCGTTTCGGATGCTTTGCAGCAGCCGTGGTCACGGGGAGAAAGTTAAAGTGTTTTATTTAAATGTGTACTACTCGCGTAAACTAAACAGTATTTGAAATATATTAGTTAAACTTGTCTTTCAATTATTATTAACTATGGCCCGACATTCCGACTACAGGACCGATAATAAGGCATCCGAAACGAATAGGTATATTTCGCGTATTAAAACGTTAAAGTGTTTTATTTAAATTTGTACTACTCGCCTAATATATATGACAGTATTGAGCTACCGTGATAAACAACACAATTAGTTAGAACAGCAGCAAGGAACGCTGTGGACACCCGTTTAATCCCGCCCGTGTCCTATAACTTTTTTTATCTAAATAGATTTTTTAATTTATATTACGCCATGAGAAAATAATTACAGCAAGTAATAAATATTAAACATTCAAAACTAACAGAATATTCCCCATTCTAGTAAGTCACCTATACATTTTTTTAAGTCTGTTTCATGCCGTACGCCGATTTTATTATAAACAGTTGATCAGTTTCGAGGGATTCGAACCCAGGACCAAACGTTGAGCCAACCATTAAAAAGTTGGATATTGCACAATATCTCATAACCACTTTGAAACTAAGCTAAAATCTACATCACTCCGATTTAGATTATTATTCTGCTACCATTTGATTTCGTTCTGGAGTTATTTAGTTACAGCCAGAGAAAATATCCCTAGAAAAGAAATACAAAAAAATCCAAATTGATCGTAATTTCCCTTGTCGTATTTTTAAACGATACAAAGCAAGTTGATACGTAGGGTAGTCACTACGTCATAAATACTACATGTTTTCTTGCAAGACTATGAAATGGTAAAACCTATAATATCATTAGTTAGGAAAGCACGGAAGGTTTAATTGGTAATAATTTGACCATGGCAACATCATTTAAAAATACCCACTCTTAAGACCTATATCAATTGTTTGCTAATTGGCATAAATTCCAAACGGGGATTCACATTGGTGAATGTCAGAGGTCAAACTTCTTAAATACATGGAAATCCTGTTAGTCACCCTTCCTACGCTTAAGTATTCCTTAATTACCCGGAAAATAATTCTACAGAACCCGATTACACCGACTTCATTAAAGCAGGTGTTTCCACTTCAATAAATGAATTATTGCATTTTTTAAATCGTGTTCACATTGATGGAAAAACCGAAATACTTTCTTTACTTACTACTACTTGGTAATTTTAAGTATTATGTATTTAATAATTATAAAATCCTTGCTTTTTAACTCATTTTAAAGCCTATACCGGTATTTAGTACTAGGGAGGTTTCTTGAGACAAAAAATTGAAAATTTCTTTTTGTTGTTATAACTTGTTTCGATGATGGCTGTAGGCTATAAAATATTTGGCTGCAAAGAAGCAGGGGGAAATGTGAAAAAACGGGGAAATTTATTAAGACTTGAAGAATAAGTGTATAAAATTCTAATTAATTGTATCCGATCTATCTATATAATTTTCATTTAAAAGCTGTACCTATTAGGTATAAACCTTAATTACCAAATAAAAATACGTAAAACACAAGATTTTTATATTTACTTGAACGTACTGTAACAACTGTATTTTAGTAATAAACAACTGTTCCGATTTTAGTACCTCACAAGGGTCTAAATCAGGACCTGTACTTTATTTTCAATTTGACATGGAAAATTTTAATGCCATATTTCAAGACGTCACGCAGTCTATTGCTTCAATTACGATGTTAACTCGAGCCACGTAGTTCCTATAAATATTAACCAAGCAACAAGCCACATCTATGACAGTGTGACCATGTATTAAAATTCAAACCGGTAAATCCTGGATTCCAATCGCCGGCAAGAATGTATATATCATAACTGGGTCTATAAAAATTGTAACAATGCAACTAAATGGGTACTTATAACTTAGGTACCTATTATGAGATCCAGCGCATGCTTCCTACACTTGTTTTATTAAATTATAACATTTATATGAAAACTTCGATAATAAATGATTTATTCTTCTATAAAAATATCAATCCACAGTTAAATAAAACACTTTAACGGTTTAAAACGCGATATATTAGTTAAACTTATTTGAAAATGATTTTTAGGCCCCACAGCAGCCTTGCAGCATAGCGGTCTCCCCCCGAGACCGCGGCTGCTGCAACCCCCCCCCCCCCCAAAGCATCCGAAACGTCGGGCCGAAGTTAAAAATCATTTTCAAATAAGTTTAACTAATATATTGCGTTTTAAATCGTTAAAGTGTTTTATTTAAATGTGTACTACTCGCGTAAACTATAGACAGTATTTAATCCACAGTTATCAATCATTAAACTTTTTTTAAAGCCGTGGTAATTTTTTTTATGATAGAGGAGGACAGATAAACATAGGATTTATGGTTACATATTTTGATGGTTGTTGAAATACCGCAGCCCATCTAATCAGAACGTCGACCCCTTTTGGCATTGCTACCTACCATTACACTGTACCCCACACACATTACCAGTATTTTTGTGACGGCCTCGTTACCGTCAAAAAAAATAGTTCAACGAAAAACACTCTTACCTATGTATCAATAACTAGCCTGTATAAAAACGGATCTTTTATTTTATTGCTTGTGTTTGTAACTATTAAAAAATAAAGCGTATTATTCAAAGCTTAATCTATTTTAAATGTATTTTATTCATCTCACTGTATGTTTCGTTGTATTTTACCGACAAAATTTCATTAATACGTAAGTCCTATATAGCAAAAGCTCCATTAATTATATTACATTCGACCTCCTATGTTTATGTGAGCAGTTGTACTAGATAGGGTTTGCGTGGCGCGTGCTCTTAGCTTAAAGCTGAATACAAACATCTTATTGTACTATCAATAGCCTTACTAGTGATGTGCCTTACTGGCATATTATTCGATCTTTTGCCATTCTATCTCATAGATAAATTCACTTCCCTCTACTAACTCAGATATGTGGCCACATTCCAAATTTAAAAATGTTAATTTAAATTAAAAACAAAAAAAGAACTCTGTTAAAAATTGACACGACGATTTTGTCATATCAACATTGCAATACGGAAAATAATGTGAGTGATAAATGAGGGTACTGGGTAATAAGTATATTAAAAAATTTACACTAGTGAAATATACCACGACAACCTTTATTTATAATTCACAATAAAACATAATTTACAGTACTATGTCCATTTTTTTGGAAACAACTAAGCAAATTAAGGCTGAATACGTTTCAGTCAATTACTAGTTAAACAGTTGTATGTCACAAAGTGAATTAAACTATTGTGCAAGAGCTTATCTATCGAGTAATAAAGGCAAACGCGAATTGTCGATAAACGCGGAAGTGTGATAATCGTTAATCGATAGTCGATAATCGAGTAGAACGCACTAGTTGGGCGCGGCTGTGTCGCAACCCCAGCACGCGAACTCTTGTATACTCTGTGCATTTCGATCTTTGTCATTGCGCTTAAATTGTTCAACTATTTTTGCTCCAGTTTCAGCTTCCGTGATGTCCGATATAGGTGCCCCTCGGTGTAATATAATAGATATAACTATATAATTAGTTTCTAAGTTTATTTACTTTTAAAGTTTAGTTTAGTTCAATACTTATAGTAGATAGTAACATTTAAATAAAAATTTTACGTTAAAAGCGATATATTAGTTAAACTTATATGAAAATGATTTTTAAGTTCGGCCCGAGTTTCGGATGCTTTGCAGCAGCCGTGGTCACGGGAACGGAATCAACAATTAAAAATTATTTTCAAATAATTTTAACTAATATATCGGTTTTAAACGTTAAAGTGTTTTATTTAAATTTAGTTTAGTTCACTAAAACGTTTGTTATTGTTGGTGACTCTTTCTCCCCGGGGGGCACAGAAAACCGGCGCTTCTTCTCTACTCTTGCATGGTGAAGCACACGCCGAATGTTTTCCTCCATTTCACAAGAACTCTCCTAAATTTATATTTTTTCTTCTTCTCGTGAAATAAATGGTTTGAGTTTAAAACAGGTCAACACAACGACAACTTATTTTACATTCCTTTAAGTAAATTTGGCTATTACTTGACAGTCATCCTCTATAATAAAAAAAAATATCGGACGAGCCTCGAAGTCGCCCTCATTACCTTAAATGCCACGTTTGCCATTATGAACGTTTTAAGTTTTTTGGCCGTAGCATGGCAGTCATTAATCGCAGCGGTGGTAGATGTTTGATTTAAAAATAATTCCTTAATTTTTACAAGATAGAATCCTCTCAATTAAATACGAAACACATTGCTTTCCAATTAAATCTATACTAATTATAAAGCTGAAGAATTTGTTTGAACGCGTTAATCTCAGGAATAACTAGTTCGAATTAAAAACAACATTTTTGTGTTAGTTAGATCATTGATGTAACAAGGCATCAGACTATGAACGGTAACTTTGTAACTAATGGGATCACACAAACAAACAAACTCTCCAACTATATAATATCACTACATACTTAATAACCCACTAAGGTAAGTAAATGACAGTATTTGCAGACCGTCTGAATACGCACCGTTAGATTTGGGTCTTCATGGCGATCTCATAATAGTGACTTCCGTAATAGGGCCTGGTCTATGACATTTGCAAAGAGTCTAATAAGACACATTTCTCAGAGGGTGTACCCGATTGTTTGAACGGGATGCCGTGGCGCCTTGTATAGAATACGCACAATAGCTGCACTCTCTATACGGGGATTTTAGATTGGGCTTACATGCCGCTGCATATTACTTACTAGTTGACGGGGCAAACGTTATTTGGAGTACGAAGTATTACGACTAAATTTGATTACCATAACAACGTTTTATGTGAGTTAATTCTCAAAAGAGGCATGCCGTCGCAGACTAATTTATATAAATAGGTTCGTTATCTGGAACCACTTTCCAAGCGCACGCCATGGAATCCCTCAAAGATGAATATTTTTCGTATTTCTCACTATTCTCCTTTTCCATTGGTCACAGCTAGATGTTTTACAGCCTAAAGCTTTTCTCGGTAAATGGACCAACCAACAGAACTATAATATAATAATTTTTCCAATTCGACTTAGTGATCCCTGAAATTAGCGCGTTCAAACAAACATACTCGTGTTTAGATGTATTCAAAATGGAATTTAATATAAGTAGACACTCGACACGTAATTTATTACGATAAGTAATAGATAAATTCAAAATTGTAACTATAATCAATTTTAAATTTCCTGAAAGAATAATACTTTTAAAATAAATGTCATAAATATCGGTATCATGTATACCATGTTTAAGCGAATGAAATTTATTAAACTTTCCTGTGTCGGGTAGTAGATTTAACTACGTATAGATTATGGTAATACTGCTTCGAGCTGGTATTCTACCATAGGGGCGAGTATAACTACGAAACATAGAATACAGAAGCCTATATACTTACACTATACTAGACGTAGGAATTGGCAACAAAGTTTGTTTGTACGCGACTATTACACATTTAAATAAAACGGTTAAAAACGATATATATATTAGTTACACTTATATGACTACAATTATTTTCGTTTCGTAATTTTTACTAATATATATCGCGTTTTTAACCATTAAAGTGTTTTATTTGAACACAGTTTGTTTTATATCAACTCATGTAATCCTTCCTTTATATCCAGAGTGGGCACTGCAGCATGTCATGATAGTGTCGCTCGATTCCTGCGAAGCCTTATTCAGATTTGCACATGTAGAGACCCGTGCCTTTACACTTACCGACATTTTCTGTAAAACAGTAAGAGGTTTATAATTTTTAGCGACATTACCGTTATTCGATAAATATTAGGACTGTAACCGAGATATTCTAATATCTAAAAAATTTTTTTTGGTTTGTATTTTCATTTGTATACAAGACAAATACACAATTAATTAACATTTTTCCCTAAAGCAACACAAAAAATCATTGTAAAACATAACGAAATCCAGTTCTATATTATAGTATAAAATTTTTAAAGATTTTTTTCTAAAAATATAAGAAAAGGGTAAATTCTGCAAGAGGGATTTATTTACACAAGTACCACTATGTTTTAGCACATTTGAGCCATGTTAAAAAAATTATTCTAATATGAAATGTATAACAGACAGAGAATATTGAATTTCGACAAATTTTGACTGTTTATGGTGTTTGAATATGTACACCTCATAAAGATGTCATGAGAGCTAACCATAAATAATACTACAACGTTCATTGTAGTGACTATAGACAATAAGGCGTGTCACGGAGCTAGCACCAGCGCCCACTTATTCGCTTCTATAAGGTATGCCTTCCACGTTAAAGTAATCTATATACTATATATTGCCCCAAATATTAAAGTACGTATTTACAGACTTTTACTTACTACACAAATACTTAAAATAATTGTCATTGTAGGGAGAAAAAAATACAAAATAAAATATTCTCGAGGAAGGCTTAAGGCTATAAAATCAGGCTGCTGACACGAGATGTGTAGTGAAAACGGGGAAAAATATTCACCTTTTGGGTTTCCCGTTGCGTGCGCTGCGAAAACGGTTTAAGTAACTAAAAATATGTATGATACATTGATTCTTCTAATAATCTAACACAATGCCAAAGACATCTTTTAACGAGAAAACGCATAAACGACAGGACGCGGACGACGTCGTGGATAACAGCTACAATTATAATGGAGTAGGTTTGCAAGCACTGTTACACACGGACAAAGTCGCAAGCACAGCTAGTTATATGTAATATTCACTATCACTAGTTGCTACATTAAAATAATCGCTCCGCTTCAAGTATAGTCCGATCATAAGGGGTAAGGCACGATAGCGAATGGCCGGTCTATAATAAGTGTAATTGCCTTATCGGCGTCCTTGTTGCGTCCTTGCTTTCACTGATAACGAACCGTTCGCTACCTATCTCTTATATCATATATTATTCAATCAGTAACCGGATGCAAAAATACATCTCAGCCGGTGATAAGGCCGTGAGAGACATTATATAGATTTATTTTCTGAAAATGTAAAGAGGAGTCTTATTAATGAGGTGAAGTTTCCTATTTTAGATCATCTAATTAGTTACTTAGATGATGCTGAAACTTTAATAGGAAATCTATGGTAAATGTTTAGTCCTAGGCTTGAAACTTCACCCCTAAAAGAGATAATCTATGGTACTTATATATAGTATCATATGTATGAATCATATCATAAAAGAGTATATATCAATATATATATATTATAAGTTGCCAAGGTGTCGAAGATTTAAAAAATGATGATATTAAAATTTAAATTCATAGAGCGCTGAAACTGAATTTATACATATAATAAAAATGTAACCAAACGCTGTCTTTCATGGTAAAAAAAAATAATTTAAAGGAGACCTTGATCAACGCAATAGTATCGTAAACAATGATTAGAATTATTTTTCTGTTTCTCTGTTTGTCTATTCGTTTGTACACGCGAATCTTAATTATATATTTTGGAAAACTCTACGTAACATTCAATGTTTGGTTTATGTCAATCGGTTCATAAAAAAAATGATATTTTAAATAATACAGCTCGTATAAAATAATACCTAGTAAGAGATCATTCTTTTTAATGTATTCAATAATTTTTATTTTATTTATTAGTTATTTTTATAATATTAGGAAAACTTAACAGCTAACATTAATAAATAATTTAGAACAGGAAGAGTAGAATAATGCTACACAATTTCCACGCGACATGACAGGTATGTAGACAAAAACTAAGGACGTCATTTTGACATTAAGTGATATTAGTTATTTTAACATTATTTTCTGTAACAAAACAGAAAAAGTTTAACATTTAAACTTCCAGTTTTATGACCAATTACTGAAGTAATCAACGTAAACTGAAACATTAAATCTATCTCAAGGTGCCGTGGAATTTTTTCGTTATTAATATTAGTTTATTAATATTCAACATTTAACTTAGTGTAGGTTTTATTTAATTTATTTCCTGGCTAGAATTTTAATAGTTTTTTTTATTTATAGATCACATTTCCACCTACATTTATGTTGTTTTAAATTTTAAATAAAGATAAATGTAAGCAACACAAATGGAATGGTAAAGACCCAAGACCTTCCAGCAGTCTTCAGCAAATAGCTAAGTAGATTTGGCCAGAATAGGCCGAGAATTAGGCTTTGATGATATATTTGAGTTTGTTTATACTTATAATGTTGTCAAGTAAGTGCTTTTGTTTCATCATATGCAGGAGCATCCTAGTTCTAAGATTCTATATGATATCGCTACGAAAATTGAAGTATTATATTTAAATAAAACATTTTTTATGGCTAAAACAAATACTTTATTAACTTCCCCCGTGACCACGGCTGCTGAAAAACATCTGAAACGTCGGGCAGCACATACTTAGTTAAATAGACAAAAATAAGTTAACTAGTATATTTCGTATCCCGTTTTGTTTTGTAATCTGTACGTATATTTTTTAATTTCTACATGTAATTTTATTTTCTTATATAATACGTTGCGCAACACACGTTCTGTATTAGAATGATTATGCATCCTTTTTTAAGATGCGAAAATTTAAAACGATGTTTTGATTCACCGTAATCGCTCTAATCTTTCTCTATACGGTTAAAACACCTTTTTTATTGAAAAAAAGTCTGATCAACACTCGAAGAATGTTCGACATCCAGCCCATTACACTAACATCAGCAAAGGTATGTCACTCGCCTCCAAGTTCGTAAATTTGTGATGGTGTAAAAAATTTCCCCTGCATTAGTTGAGAGTAAAGATCGGAATGCAACAGAGCAATCCGTTGACGGAAGTGCATCCTGTATTACATCTTGATTTATTAGAATTCTTTATATGCAGAGATTACGTTGGAAAATCCAATTTGCTAGAACGAGGTTGGCTTAGTCGTAGACTTTCCATAGCAAGGAAAATCTATTCATAACTTTCAATCTCTATTTGATATTTAGTAGCTGTGTTAGCGACCTTGTCCGCCTAGAATTTGGGCCACCAAAATTTGTTTTTGCAAACCTTCTTATCTTTATAAAATATAGCTTATTATGACTTCGGTCGCGTCCCGTCGTTCATTAACTTCTAAGTTAATTTTAAAGCATAGACATATAGTCTCGAGGACATTTTTTTAGTTAATTTAAAGAGGAATCACTTTTAACTTTTTGGTTTTTTTCACTTTTTTCCCCAGAGCCCGCAATGGAACTGTCTGAATGCAACATCCAAAATGCCGGGTTATTTAATTTAATGGATTAAAAATACGTTACCTACTATATTTCACCTTTTAAAGCGATAAAAAGATTTTTTATTAACCTACCCACGACGGGTCTGAAGAACGAACCAATACTAAAAACTATAGTAGATACAGTATTGTTGGAACTGCTGTAGGAACTGGTTTAGTTTAGATGCAGTTTTATTAATCACCCATATTATTTTGCACAGGTAACTGCCTTCATTTTCTGTACCGATTTACCACTTAAGTCTTATAAGATAAAGCGATAAGATATAGGATTTCATTTGTTATCTTATAAGACTGCCAATTAACACGATAATTATTTCAATTTGTCTCGTTAATAACGTCTGACCACTGGACTAATATTCTATAAAACAACTTAAGCCGCATTTGAGAATCTACAAATATTATATTTTTATACAATAAGTGAGAAAAGAATACTGATATAAAACGCGATATAAGTATATTAGTTAAACTTATTAAAAAATATTTTGAATACAGCCCAACGTTTCCCCGTTTCCCCCCGTGACCACAGCTGCAAAAGCATCCGAAACGTTGGGCCGTAGTTAAAATAATTTTAACTGATAATATATATCACTCAAAAATTCGAAAAGCTTATAGTAAATCTACCTTTTGTAATAATCTCTGGCCAAATTAATTAAAAGAAGAACCACAATTTGTAGATATTAATAATCCTATATTGTGCAATATTTTATCATCACTTAAGCATAAAAATTAATACCTTTTTTTCACTTCAATATCCTAAATAATACTTATTCGAGGATAATTATAATTATGTTATATCATGAGGAGAACGACTCCAAATGGTTTAACACATTACTTATTACTTAAGAGCAAGAGATCCCGAAGTAGTAACGGAAAAAAGTATTTTCCCTGGGAAAAGACGAACTCCTGGAAAATGTGTCCCAAGTTAAAAACGACATACACTACCTACATAATTGTCATAAAGTTTTCAACTCTCAATCGCTTTCAATGTGAATAAGGATAAATAAAAGAAATAAATTAAATCGTAAAATTTATTTGTCAATGCTTTACAATAGAGGGAAGAGTCTTTGCAGTTTAGAATCAGTGTCGAGATGCAATTTTGTGACAATATTTTGAGAGTGCCATGTGATATATTTGTTATAAGTAAATGGATAAATTGTTAAAATATAAATTCACAATTAAACATTGTAGATGTTTTTAATAAGCTGTCAAATAACTTGTGACAATATGTATAATTCAACAATTTATCCTTCTACGTAATTATAAGAAGTTCGTTTGTAGATTTAAATATTGCATTGCGTTGTAAGTAATTTTTTAAGACTATTATAAATAGCCACTCTTAAGGAATAAAAACAAATCGCTAATGTGCATGTTAGTCTTCTAATGAAATATATTATCACTTTAAATATTAATAGTAAACCATTGATGAATCCTAGAATATATTACGAATCGAAAGTAGCTTAGTCAGCTAAACAATTGAGCCTATGATATGCGTTATAACTAATATAAGTATGTACATTAACTTGTAAATAACAAATTTAACAAAATAATATTGATATTTCCGAATCCAATCCTATTTTAACTCTTTCGACAATTATATTAATCTATTACAATTTATATATTTTACGAACCAATGCTTTGGTAGAATTTTTGACTAAGACGATTTCGTTTATCGTTTATTTCGCCAATCACAAGTCATCTACATTACATTATTATATGTTAAAAGTAGTTTAAAATAGCTTTTCTTTGACTGGATTTCCAATTTTTTTCAATGCCTCAATATTATCACAAATTAGAAATGTAATGTAATTCTTATTACTATATGATAAAAAATTTCGTCGTGGATTTATATTTACATCAACATTATTCACTATTTACAAGCGGAAAATCCGTTCACAACTAAATCTAGGAACAAAAATTTCTGTACTCGCATTTTTAATACGATTTTTATAACTATCACTTAATTTTATCGTACATATATATCGATCATACAAATGTATCAGAATTATATGAAATATACATCGGGACATATTTGCGATTAGACTAACTTACTATTGCTATTTTCAATACTAGAGTTACGATTCCCCTGGATATACTTAAAGTGACAATAACTTAAGATTCTAACGCTTGGTATAAATTACGAAAATTATATTGTTACTCAAATTAAACCATGTACATATTTACGAACAAATATACTAGTCTTTAGTTAAATATTATTTTACCATTTACGGAACTGATCATTAAGAATTATTTAATACCAGAAGCTCCAAAATATATTTGTTGGTAGTCATGAAGGTATCGTAAGTTTGACGTATTTTTATAATAATCTGAAGAAAAATCTACATAGTATAGTCTAATATATCCTATGCAATTGTGTTATCTATTCAAAATGCTGATGCCATAGAGGCATCGGGTACATCATCGGCTAGGTGGATATCGCAAGAGGGGGACGTGGGGCATGCGAGGGGTGCGACGGGTGGGGTGTATGCGGCGAGTTCGCAGCAGACCTCGCTCCCGGGGAACACGTGACTTTGCCCATGAAGGATCTGATGTCATCGAAACACGCATCTTGTTCGGTGTCCGCTGAGCTGGGGGAATCCCCACCCTCAGCTTCGTGCTTCTTCAAATGCCTGTCCAAGTTCGTTTGCTGACCGAAACACCTATCGCACAGTGGACAGCGAAAGGGTCTCTCCTTGTTATGTATATTACGGACGTGTCTTTGCAGATTTGACGATATAGAGAACGATCGCTCGCAATATTTACATTTGTATGGTTGTTCCCCAGTGTGGGTTCGAAGATGACGCGTCAAGTTTGCGCTGCGAGGGAATACTTTTCCACAAAACTTGCAAGCGTATCTATCTCGGAGCTTCCCAGATCCGGCACTCAGTTCTCGGAACTTTGCATAGTTTGGTTGCCTTTCTGGCCCGTCAGTACCAAGAAGTGGGGATAAAAAATTAAACGGACTCGGGACGTAGGGAGAATGCGAATTCAAGATCGAATCAGGTGTCTGGAATGGAGGGAATCGTGGTCGGTACATGTCCATAAGACTAGCGTTATGCTGAGGGTGGACTGGCATTGGAAAGGCCAGAGGTGGTGATACGATCTGCGGAGAGTCTTCCCGTTTTGGCTCAACGGCCTCTACGTCGACGTCAGTTGTGTCATTTTCTGGAGTCTTTGTGTCTCTTTCCATGGGACTCTCGGGTGGGGAGTACGACTTGACGGACGAGTTACGAAAGGAACGATCGTCGTTCTCCGGTTCGGATTCCTTGTCATTTTTTCGTGTTATCGATAAGTCCAGTGGCTGGTCGTTTTGTTCCTTCTTCAAATCCATGTCTTCATCTGAATATTCCGATTTCTTCTCGACATTCTTAACAGACTTTGACAAATCTTTTGGGGACAGCGAAGAAGGTTTTGTTTCGGTAATGTCATTGTTGTTTAACTTTAATGACAGATTGTATGGACTGTGTTTGATATTATCTCTAGAGTAATTAAACGGCGCCAGTGATTGAGTTAACGACATAATTGTTGAATTTTTGGAGCCACTTTCTTCGACAGGAGATTGTTTTAGGTAAGGATTTTGCGGTTTTGGTGTCACTCGCTCACTATCATCCTTCTGAATCACATCAACGTCAGGTTCCGTTTTCTTAACTTCTTCAACAGACGCTGAACTATCAACACTTTTGACAGACATTCGTCCTTCCTGTTGTTGTTTAGCAACTAAATTAGCGTTGTAAGCCATATCTTGTTCCATGGCCAGTCTAGCTCCCTGAACATTAAAAAGAAGGGGGCTCAGGAACTCTGGAGGACAGGCAGCAGCTGCCGCTGAGAATAATGCCGGGTAGTGAGCAAAGGTATTATATGGAAGAGGCAATGAGGGCCTATACATGGGGAACGGATTTGTACTATTTGGCGTATTCATGACGTTGGGTATTGGCGATATTTGAGCTAATCCTTGAGGCAGCTGTCCTCGCAAGTTGACGTTGGCTGCAGAAGCGGTGTCACAGAAACGCTTGTGCTTAGTGAGTGATGCGTATGATGTAAAGGACTGGCCACATTTCTGGCATTCCACCAAAGCTCTGCAGGCGACGTGCATTCGTTTGTGTCGACACAAGTTGGAAAACTGCGTGTAGGCCTGAAAATATACAAGAATACAATTGAATGCTTTTTATTCAACTTCAGTTAACAAAGCTATAATTTATAAGAATAAGAGTTTTATCCTGTTGACTTTACAACAAAATGTAAAATGTGCAAAGCATCCGAATCGGCTTAAAAATATTTTCAAAATTCGCGTTTTAAACGTTAAAGTGTTTTATTTAAATTTAAAATGTTATAAACCCTTTGATAATTCGTAATAAATAAAAATAAATAATTTAAAAAACCTCACCTTAAAACAGACTTTGCACTGGAAGGGCTTCACGCTGGAGTGTATGTGCGTATGTTGCTTCAGACCGGATGAAGTGGCGAAGGTCTTCCCGCATTCGGGGCAGGCGTGGCTCCGAGCTCCCACGTGCTGAGCGCGTATGTGTCGCTGGAGGTTGGAAGGATCGGTAAATACCTGAAATATAGTCAGGTTTCGGAACGTGATATTATTTTTTCTTTACTTTTTGTGATCGATGATAAAATGACATCAGGTTTCGGAACGTGACTGGTTATCTATGCTTTCTACAAAACACGGACTTTTATTCAGGAATTGAACCTACTAAATTTCGTACTGGTAACAGTGTTAGGAATTATGTAATAAATATCTAATATGAAACATTGCATAAGACGTTTTGAAAAAAATGGTTTTATTAGGTTAATTCTGATTTTTTGTTTATTATAGATACATTTTATAGTAGACATTACTTCACAACTTATATATTGGTAAATGCCTATTTTTATAAACTTAATAAAAACTTACCTTAGGACAATTCTCGCAGGGATATTTTCTAATATCAGTATGGGTTAGGGCTCTGTGTCGAAGTAGTAAGGCCCGTGAACTGTAAGCTCGGTTGCAAAGCTCGCAATGATAAGCGGCTGCCGGCTGCGCGTGCGCTTGTATTAGGTGACGATCGAGTCTGAAATTGGAAATAAAAACTTTGAAATGTGATATATCGATTTACTAAAAATGACTTTAGTGGTTTAATTAACTTGTATAAGAAACATTTTTTTTATAAATGAGTTTTTTCTAATCCTGGCGTGTAATGTGAAGAAAGAGTAACAAATATAATAAAGTTAAAAATACTAATCAACTTGCACAATATCAACTTAACAGATTTAATATAAACGATATCAAAAATAAAGGGAAAAGGGTAGAAATATTTCGCACGTGGGTAGGAACGAACTTAGGAACACTATCTGAATTTAGGATACAATAGTAAACAAACGGCGTTGCGCATGAGCCACCCACGCAAAGATAACTTATGGCCCATTGCTCCATACATAATTCAAATGTGTTCAAAGTTCATGACGAAAATGCGAATTATTTTTGCAATAAAATGTATTCGCAAAAATAATATAATATTACTAAATGTGTTCTGAGTTCTTTATTAATTACACATAATAGGTTATCTTAGCTATTTGAACTTGATACATACATATTAGTATAGATAATATATATAAATATTGTTTTATGATAGAGAAGGACAGACAAGCATGGCTTCACTTGATCATAGGTGAAATACCACATCCATATAATATCTAAACAAGATGCGCGGTCGACCTATTTTTAGCCTTAGATATTCGGAATATAAATAATAATCTAAACTAAATAGACCATCGACCACAGACTATTAACATCGGTTAAGATAAATACTCTATTCAATTACATTTACCGGTTCTAGTCTTTGTGTCTATTACTCTCACAATGTCAAACATGCAAATTATCAGTTCTATCTCGGACCTCTTCCGACATTTGATGCAAAGCGTATATTATTTTCAAAAATGGTATCAGGGCAGTAACTGGTTCATAGCACGCAACTCCTGCGCCGTAGGCTGTATCTTGCACCTGTTACTCAATACGATCATTTTGCGATGTTAGAATTACATTGACGAACGGAATCATCTTATCTAAATCTAAATTATTATTTAGGCGATTTATTTATTATTAACCTAGTTTTCTTTGTACTTACGTCCTAATTAAGTTCTCATGTGTATTTAATTTATTTAAAAATTGACATTTATTTTTCTATAGTTTAATAATCTATAACTACAAGTATATAAGATGAGATCGGCCTAGTATACGAAAATGTTAAAAGAACTTTCAAATAGTGACTAATTCTATTCCCATCAGGATTCAATGAGACACATACTTCCTTTTATCATTAGATAGAACACATGTTAGTACTAGCTGTGTCAGCGACTTCGTTTGCGTAAAAATAAATTTTGGGCATTCAATTTTTTAATGTAACCTCTCCATATTTATAAATATATGCTGTTACCCACGACGTTGGTCGAGTCATTTAAAGAGAAATCATTCTTTTATACATATTTTATGAGTATTTTGAACAGTTTTTGCAGCGTACGGACATACATACATCGGAAACCAACAAAAAAATTATGATTCTCTCCGTTTTTTTCTAAATTCCCCGCTGTTTCTTTTCGATTTTTATGACTTATAGCCATTCTCCATAAATGCTCTAACTAACATAAGAAGGATTGTCAATTTGACTACTGGTTCCTAAGATTAACGCGTTCAAATAAACAAAAAAACAAACTCTTCAACTTTATATATTAGTTCATGTGGCTGAGGTATGTGTGTGTTTTAAATATACGTGTCTTACTTCTTAAAAATATCGATTGTAGTCTAATACGAAGATCTACGCTTGGTAATACGAAAGCTCCGTCTGTCGTTTGATAAGATGGAAGCGTTTTCACTCTCGACAAGTAGTCGCCGCCGTATCTTTTAATTAATCTACAGAATAAGATGTAGAGACGGTAATAGTACCGTCCACTCGTCATTGCGTATTCAAGTCTCGCACTTAGCAATCAAAATAGTGAACGGGAAAGTGGTTATTTAATTTAAATCAATCCGAGTTAGACCATATTTAGTTCTGATGTTTTCACGCATAAGTAATGCCGATAAATACGTGTTCCATTAGTAGGATATCTTTTATTTCACTCGATTTATGTTTGCCGCTCTTAGAAACAGGATAAATACGTAGATCTATACTAATATATAAAGCTGAATATATGCAAGAATACTACTCTTAGGAAATCTTAATGATCTTAAAAAATGTTCACGATACTATATGTCTGTCTTTTAAGAGTAACTTGCAAGAACGACGGGACGCAACGTCGTGGGCAGCAGCTTAAATCTATAACGGTTTGCAAAAAAAAAATTCGGTGGCAAACACACAATTATTCTACGCGAACGAAGTAACTAACACAGCAAGTTATTACGTGTATATAAATTCATAAACTCGTCGATCTCAGTCTACCATTATATCTATGACAATAGATATAGTTTATGAAACATGCGGGACTGTTCTAGAAAGCTAGTTACCATAATATGGATAATAGGAACGTCGTAATTCCGTCCGAATCAGAAACCAGGGTCGTTGGACATTCGGAAATTTCAACCGAAAAGCTCTATTACATTTTACGATATCTATGCATATTATTGAGAATTGAGTTAGAAAGGTAGCATTGTTAAATGATATAACTACTAAAGAGCCGTAAGCTAAATTTATTGTGAATTATCTAGACTTCACATTTCGGACGTACTTTTTAAGCAAATGTTTGAACCTTTCGGACACAGGCCGATTGTGTACTTCTTAATAGCTTCTTACGTAAACATTCTTTCAATAGTAACCGCCTTTTAAAGCTTTTTAAGTTCCTTGTGTATAACGTGTTAGAGAAGTATTTACACAGTTTAATTGTGGTACAAAACTGTGTACATTTACACATCACTAGACTACGTAGCGTAAAACACGTAAGTTATAGTAACAAACACTTGTAGGATAATTATTTTATATTTTGAAGTTATTACTATTCTTCTAATTATTTCGTCCAACTTACGCATACGACATGCTATGTATATTTTCATTTTCTTTTTAAATAGATTAAATTTATGTACAATCTGTGCCGTGTATCTTAAAGTGGTCTTGTTCCATACAAATTACAAGAGGTTACAATTATCTCGATCATAGAAAACGATCGAAATATTCACGGATTGATAACATCCAATGAACAACTTTCATTCCGGTCAGATTCATTTAACTCCACCCACATACGCCACTGGGATCAGTTGCGGTGCTAAAATGCCGCTACAGTTATGGTGTAACGCAATTGTAATGACGTGCATGTAATTCGGGGATCATTACGAGCTAATCAGTATAAAAGAATATAGGCATATTATTCTCTTTGATATCAATCGATAAAAGTAACATTTCTACTTGAAAACTTTTATATTTTTCACATATTGCATTGCACATGATGGCTATAAATAAATTAAAAATCGATTATTAAGAGATAATTAGGTACCTCAATTGGTAGAGCAATAACCATATGGATGCCGGTTCAAGTTTTGCCCGTGTCGTAATTTTTTTTTCAATTTATAATCGACTTTTACTTTATATCTGCTGTTTTTTTTTCAGTTAACTAGAAAAAGATTTTACTTACGTTAATTCCTTAAGTTAAACGACATTAAACAAATTTTAAATATTTAACATAATTTTAAACACATATAAACTGTTAAATACTGTCTTTTTTTTTCGCGGGGGGTGCCACATTTAAAAAAAAAAAATACCCGTTTTAAAACCGGAAAAAATTTTTAAATTGGGCGGGGGGGGGGGGGCCCCCCCCCCCCCCCCCCCCCCCCCCCCCCCCCCCCCCCCCCCCGGCGGGCAAAAAAAAAACCCCTTAAAATTTTTTTTTTTATTTTTTTGTTTCAACTTTTTATCTTTTAACATATCTCTTTCTTTCAGCATCGTGAAGACATTTCGAAAGAGCAGCGTTTTAGCGCCCCAACGCACTAATGATGCACTACCGCCGTAAGTGCTTACATTTTAATAACAATCTATTGTAGAGTGGCAGCAATGGTGCCACCTGCCGACTTGCAATTTCTATTTGTTATTTAGATAAGTTTTAATACACGTAAATGGTGTATCTGATACAGGTATTAGAGTTATTGCTGTTAGAGATCCCTAAAACATGCGTACGATGAATAAATATATTTATTATGAGGATTTTTAGAGGATATGTAGATTACCGGTGTTTATTGTTAAGGAAGAAATAATCTTTCTTAAGAAAGTACGTACCTAATGGTCATTGTTTTATTTAAATATAAGATTAGAATTAAGTTAATTTTAAAAATAAATTTTGATTATTTTAACAATACGAGACGGGCAGGCTCCAAAATGTGCTCAGGAAACAAAAAATCCGAAAAATAAAGAATAAAATCTAGTTTTAAAACGGTTTAATAACGTAAACAAAAATGCTGGTTGAGAGTTTCACCACTCGTAACAATTTCTTATAAAAAAAACATTCATAACGAATGTTTTCTTATTTATTTTATCTAGTAGTGAACATACAGATCCCAACTCCTAAGCTATGGTTCATGCTCTCAGTGTAAAATGTCTTTAATAAAGTATATTAATTATTGTAGAAGCATCTTTGATCAGAATCTTTTGATCGTCCGCGCCCGATACATCAATCAAAACTGAAACAATCTCAGAATACATTGTATGTAAATTAAATGTATTGGATATTGATTCTATGACCGATAGTGAAAGATATGGTTTATCTAAGTAATAAGTACTTCAGGATTAAAGTTAATAAAATGTTTGAAAAGGTAACTAACTGTCTGTAGATCACGCGAGTCATATACATTAAAATAAAACACTTTTAAGCCGATATAACAAACGTGTTAAAATTTGAAAATTACTTAAACTACGGCCCGACGTTTTAGATACTTTGCGCGTCAGCCTAAGCTTAACTTGTATATATCGCGTTTTAAACCTTAAAAGTGTTTTATTTCAAAAGGGAAAGTAATGAATAGTATAGTAGGGAATTTAATACTAAGTTCTATCATTCCGTTGGAGAGGACTCACAAGTTCAAGTGTAACAGAGAAATCATTTTGTTGCCCCACACCCCATGCTCCACGTAGATCGCGATATTCCATCACACTTATTTTTGCATATTAACTAAAATAACGTTGCATAATATCACGATGGCCTATAATTCTGATCTGTAACTGCTACTGTCATATCAGATGGCTTATCAAATATGACAGATTGCACGATGTGAGAGATAAGGACGCGACTTATTCAAAAGTAAAAGTGGAATTCTAACGCCGTAAATAACCTTATAATATCATAGTAATTGCACGATTGCCACTATTGAAACAAAATATAACTATATAATTTATAAATGAGATAATAATATAAAATAATTAACTTTCACGTGTGTAACGAAGTGCTTTTTATTTCAAGAAATAACAACTATACCTTTTTTTATTGCGACGGTATAATGTTTGCTTCTTTGTTTACTTCTGAAATTAGTTTTCTACATTGTTAAATACTTACATAGATTTCGGAAGTAAGCACATATTTTTGTAATAATCCTAGCCTCACTACACTAAACCAAAGTGCTACAGCTTGTGTTTTAAAATCGCCAATCGGTCAACTCAAAAAGGTAGATTCATTTAACATAATTGAGTGCCACTTTTCTTATGAACACTAAAAATGTTTCCACTATTATTGAAAATCTATATTTCAAGTACAAAGGGCAAAATGTTATTATAATCGATGATAATTGACTTGGACAATTTAACAATCACGATGTTCCAAATACATTACCAATTATCTAGTGATGCGCTGATAAGGACACGATAAAACTGTGCATGTCGATAATCTCGGGTCCTTGCATTATTAACGAGCGCTTCAATAGAATACGATGGCACACGCTACACCTCGCCTATCGTACATCGTATCTATGGTTTTCTATTATTTTTCGTGACAAAAGTCGTATTTCCTAATGAGATTTTAACTCTTATTGAGGCGATAAATGACAGCTGATAGGATTTTTTTTTATTGATACTACCCGATTGATTTTAGACAAATTTACTTGTGCTATATATGATGCCGCTAAAGGCAGTGTAGCTGCAATTATACGCTTGACTTACTTATATTTTTTATAGTTTAAAAATGCTTATCTAACAGTGAGCGAAAATTGTTAATATAATTCCTACATAAATAATATTACAAACTCAGTTTTTGCTCAAGTAATTCCTATCTTTAAATTGCCTCAAACAACCTCATATCGTGGATTTGATTTTATTGAACTATCACTGCTGTAAATTATTATTTTATTTAGATAACAAATATAAATTGTACAATAAGCAACCGTAAGGGAATAAATTCTAAGCAGTTATTTTTAGTAAACATTTTTTAGATCCAAAATTGCATTTATCTTAGTTTCATGTTAAGATTATTTATTTTTATCAGGAGATCCTCGTATTATATCATCTCTTAGAAATCTCACAAAATTGCTCTATTTGTAATAGACAGTAATAAATCGCGACCGGTTCAGCAATTCCATTTCAATAGATTCAGTTTGTAATTACACACCAGAAGCGATGTCGAAAGCGTGAGGAATTTAAGAGATTCGCGTGGCACCGACGGAGCCGGCAACATATCATCGATCGTGTCTTATCGAACGAGCACATCTCTACCGGACTGTACTTAGAACTAAATTCATTTCTTTTTAGATGACCTTTAGTTTGGGATTTTGCACTAAAGGTACAACGGTACAACATATAACAATACGTAGTATATTTAATTCATTTGTAGCGCTGGTTTGACCCAGGTTTGACTTCTGTCCATATGTTATAAACTAAAATAAAATTATTGCGATCAATAAGCACTATGTGTGTCTATAAAAATTGAAATCTATATTCAAGTTTAAATAAAAATTAACGGTTTAAAACTTATTAGTTAACTTATTTGAAAATGATTTTTAACTTCGGCCCGATCGATCTTTGCAGCAGTTAACGTGGTCAGGAGTTCCCTAACGTTAAACCGTTAAAGTGTTTTATTTAAATGTGTATACTCCGTAAATATAACAGTATATTTCAAGTTAAAAATTCATTCCCTAAAACTTTTTTATCCCTCAAAATATGTAGTCATTTTGCCACTTATGGCATTCTTATAAAAGAGCGTATCTAGAACTATTATATTTATATCTAACTATGGCCCGACGTTTTGAACCCTTTACAGCAGCCGTGAAAGCATCCGAAACACCGTAAGTAAAATCATTTCCAAATAAGTTAAACGGATATATTTCGCCTTTTAAACCGCTTGAGTGTACAGAATATACAATCGGTATTAAGTACAACCACTATCATTTTAATGTTCGCCTTATTAGAACAATATTCGCTGTCGTATTGTACAACGCATTACTTGCGAATCAAAAAAACCTTCCTTAATTCAACATAAGAGATTTCTTTGTAATTTTTAATTTTGTCAGATTACCTTTCACTGTAAGGAGGTTTATTAAGGCTTTGTTCAATGTTGTTAATTGTTTTAATTGCTCTTTCTTTAAGTTAATTGGTAAATCCGAGTTAAACCTGATAATTGAATAAAATGGTCAGTACTTTTCCCTGTTAAAAGCATCGCAAATATCTCTCATGTTTGTTAAGAGAATTATTTATAGGAACGCGTACAAGCTTTGTTAAGTTCAAATGTAGATGACTGTCAAAGTTTTGGATTAGTGTTTTTATCTGTAACTAAAATATTCGTCTTCTCTTTACAAGAAGTATATAAGTATAATAAAATATTATTTAGTAAGTGTTAAACTATAGATGGAGTTTACGTGTCTCGAGAGGTTATATCAAAAAACTTACGCGTCAATGTTAGGAAAAGGTGCATCACAGAAGGAGCAGCGGGGTTCCGTATCTTCGCGTTCTTCGTCTTCAGTGAGAGCTTGCGATCCACTTGATGAATTAACACTGGAACCTTCGCGACCTGAAATTAAAAACAGATCTAGTTAAAAAAAATATTTTCACAAAATTTAAACAAAATACAGATTCTAGGTACTTTATAAATTAGAATACAGACATTTTTTATGGATTATACCTACTTATATAAACTGGCCTAACACAAAATTAAAGCCTAGTCTAGGAGGACATAAACAGCAATATTTCGGTCGGGCATGGCACAGGAGTTTGTTCTAGTTTTTCAGTTAAATTGACACGGAAATGCATGCCGCGCATAGGGAAGTGGATTAACGCAAAGCATTGTTATCAATAGAGTAAGTATATTTAGTTCATCATATGTGATTAAAATTATTGTAGAAGATTAATAGTAATCCAAGAATCATGCGCACATGTCGGAAGTAACGCGAAATCACGAGCAAATCTACGCCCTACGCATTGTCTTATAACCATGACACTTGTGACTTCATTTGAAAAATATTTACGGTACAATAATATTAATAAATTTCAAGAAACGTCTACGTCCGGTTTTGATTCATTCTTGTTTCCGGTTTCTCTATAATATCCTATAACGGACACTTGTTAAGTTTCAACAATTTAAAAAAGGAATCAAATAATTAGACAAGCCGCAGTTAAATCTATAAGAACTGGCGTATTTGATTTCTAGATTCTTCGCAACAATAATCAACATATACTAACATGTTTAAGTAAAGTAAGTAAAAACTTTAACAGTTAAAAACGCGATACATATTAGTTTAACTTATTTGAAAGTTATTTTAACTACGGCCCGATGTTTTGCAGCAGCCGTGGTCACGGGTCTTGCTGTTTAACTAATATATAACGTTTTAAACCATTAAAGTGTTATGTAAATGTGTACTACTCGCGTATAACTACATACAGTATTTGAATTCTAACATGATCTCGCGATTATCGGAAAATAATAAAAAAATTGTTTATGTGAAGGCGAAACAAATAAAACCTCTTTTAAATAAAACACTTTAACGGTTTAAAACGCGATATATTAGTTAAACTTACTTGAAAATGATTTTTAACTTCGGCCCGACGTTTCGGATGCTTTGCAGCAGCCGTGGTCACGGGGAGAGTTTTAAACCGTTAAAGTGTTTTATTTAAATGTGTACCTACTACTCGCGTAAACTATAGACAGTATTTAAATAAAATATTTTTTAAAATAGCATTTGAAAATAGAATATCTTCTAATTGAAATATGATGACTCACCGCCGGTTAAGGATAGCACGGGATACACTAAGATGTACCAGGTTCCAAAGTCAACCGGTCACTATTTGATGTCAACACAATACTGAAGTGTTTGTAAATTATCATGCCACCCCCACCAGAGGGTTAATATGTTCACTTGACCCATTCAATAGTCGGAATCACCTATGCGTGACGTAGGTGCTGTATGACTTTTTAATTGAGGACTTTGCTATGGGGGTGCGAATGTATCGAATCGTAGACTAAAGATTATTATGAGACAGTAAGAATAAATACTTGATAACGTCGTATTCGAATGTCATCCACAGATACCACAAGAAAAACAGATAACACAAAAATAAAATAGAAAATCGCAAACCGCTTCAAAAAATATATAAAAACCTTTTTGTGTCAAAAGCACAATCATCAGCTTCGTTACTTCTAAGCCCTCTACTATGAGTTTACGCTAATTATACACATTAGAAATAAAATATTTTAAACTGTTTTAAACGCGAAATATATACAAAATTTCAACTACGTTTATAGTGTTGCATTTAACTTAAAATAGATTATAAATAAGTTTACTAATACATTTCACATTTGAAGCAGTTAAAAAGCATTTTTATTATTATAACCGTTTCCGGTGTTAGGGAGATATTTTTTATATTTAAAACATAACTCTCTATTTGTTAACTCGAGCAAAACTTACCATACAAATATAATTTCCGTTAGTACTGTCACAGAAGTGATTGGCATACGGTTTTAAATGAAGATATGAAATAAAAGCTCATGTTTATATAGATTTAAGTTACTACGTCACTTGGGCTTTTCCGCACCCCAAACCCAACAAACTGAACTATAGGATATTAATACATTTTTAGCTTCACTGGGCCTTTCCTACTATTACTATAATTATATTCTCGTTAAGAGGAAGATGAAAGTTTTTCGTTGGGATATTAAGATTATTATTTATTCATAAGTCTTTTACGCGTTTCTAGATAAACAGAAAAACGTAAGCAAAAGCCACCCAATTTTTACTTAAATTAACTTGAATTGTTTAATATTTAAATTATGTTAACAATAACTATATAATAAAACACATAAGCTTGAGCTTATATCTTTAGTAGGCCCAATGATGGAGCATCCGTGCGTTGTTAGTTGTGGGTTTGAGTACTGCTCCAGGTCATTGTTTTTTACTGTATTTTTTTATGAAGACGGACAAGTATAAGCTTGACTTGATGGTAGGTGACATACCCCAAGGATATAACATGTTAAGATGGCGATTAGGCTTCACGGTTTTATTCACGTGTGGACGGTGGTTCGTGACCCGGATATATACCGATGACGAAGTTCAACATACTGTCTACAGTTTACGCGAGTAGTACACATTTAAATAAAACACTTTAACGGTTTAAAACGCGATATATTAGTTAAACTTATTTGAAAATGATTTTTAACTTCGGCCCGACGTTTCGGATGCTATGCTGCAGCCGTGGTCACGGGGAGACGAAACGTCGGGCCGAAGTTAAAAATCATTTTCAAATAAGTTTAACTAATATATCGCGTTACAAACAGTTAAAGTGTTTTATTTAAAAGAAGTTCAACATGTTTCATAAAAAATAGATTTTTTTAAAAAACATTTGGACCCGGTGGGGATCGTACCCAGGCCTTGTGATTATGGTATATTAGACCAACCCGTTTTACTATATGTATTTTTCCAATAAGGATTTAAAACAGATTTTAGTCAACTAGTACACAGATATATATTTTTTAATTTCTTAGTACTGTTAAATTAATTTGAAGTTGAGTTCTCTATCCCAAAGTTTACCATATGACCGTAAGGGAATCGTTAAGTTTTCCCACGACCACCAAATGGCGCAAACTAACAGCGTGACGGTGACTTACCGATCTTTTTAACTGAATTAAGTGACCCCACACCAGCTCACCTGTTGTTTCTCGCGGTTAATAAGTACGCATTCTACTTTAGTTCATTTTTGCTCGTTATGTAACGCGTTATGTCGCCATCCTTTGTGGTTTATAATTTTAATGATAACAGTTCACTTGAACCTCACGTTATTTTTAATTACTTGAGTTTTAAGTATTGTATCGTTTGTAAATAATTGATTCGTTTTTTATTAATATCTACCAAATATATACTCATAATAAGTGATATCTTGCTTCTCCGTGGTGCATGAAACGAACACATTTCTGTATCCATTTCACTGTTTTGGCTTTGTATATTCGGAATGTATAGCCACATAAAATTTAATTCGAGCGCAAAATATTATGTAAATCGAGCCATTAAAATAACAAATAAGCAGCGTATTCTGTATCGTGACCTTTTGCTCGAATTCGCATAAATCCAGGCAGAAGTTCCTATTAGCTTAAGAATGTTTGAATAATACAATGGCGATCTGATTCGCTATTAGAATGTAACCCTGCGTGCGCCTGCGCCGACTTTCCGACGCATCAGGTGCGACCGGCTTACCGTTACACCCCGCGGTGCGAACGGTCCTTACCGGTATTGTCCGCTGGCGCAGGATGCTGATAAAACGCTGATTTGAATTCATTATTATTTATTACCATATTGCATGGTTATCATGCTTCTGGGTTATCGGTCCGCTGATGAAAGTTCAGAGATATACGCTGTTATAATTCCCTTGAGTTAAACTAAGAAAAGACGCGGCATCTTTATAACTATCTTTTAATTTTCATGTTCAATTATGTATATATATATATATATTTATTTACTTGTTCAAAGGTCCTACTAAAAATATTACCTTAACTGCATTTAATCGGATGCTTTGCAGCAGCCGGGCCCCCGGCCGCCGCAAAGCCCCCCCCCCCGGGGGGGCTTAAAAATATTAAATAAGTTTAACTAACCGTTTTAAACCGTTAAAGTGTTTTATTTAAATGTGTACTACTCGCATAAACTATAGACAGTATTTACCTTAACTGCCATAAAATACATTAATGATAATAATTTATTTACAGGTAAATATGTAGTTAATCAAACGTCACTTTTAACCGTTTAAAACGTGAAATGTATTAGTTAAATTATACTATATATTTGTAATTTATTTCAACGATCCTACGTTTTTGATGCTTTGCAGGAGCCATGGTCACGGGGGAACTGATGATGGAAGGTGTCACTAATGTCAAAGTAATATTGTCACTAGACACTTATTGTGCTATTACTTCTTCACATAAGTAATGTTAATAATGAAACGTTTACATAATACGTTTAGTGATATATTGGTAGAGAGTTTTTAGTTGTGTTTGAATATAATAAAGAGTTTTAAAATATGGATTTGTGTTATCTGCATTGAACTAAAAATTGTTTAATTTCGCGTCGCATCTAGATAGTCTAATCTCTTAACAAAGAACGAGACAAATGCCCCCGTTACAGATTTAACCCTTTCGCTAGGGGGCGGGAATATTAAATTGAAATATTTCAATTTTATTGTCCGTAATATTTATTTGATTGTTAAATAAATATACGATGTGGGATGCCGAGCGATTGTGCTCAGTTTGATGGGGTGTGCGTCTATTGTTGTTGGTTAATTTTTTGATTAATCATTCTACTTTTGAGGGATCGTTGCGAGAGTTGCGATCGAGTTATGTCTCTGTTCGTCTAAATGTGTTTGTCGCGTTAGAGCCGATTTTATTCAATTTTTTTGTATGTATCTACTGATTAGTCAGTATCATATAAAATCGGCTTTAAGGCTACGTAAGTGCTTTTAAAATAAAGTAGTTATTTACACAAACTAAATTAGTTACATTTGAGGAAAATATATTGTTATGTTCGCATAAATTTCGTTCGTTCACAAATATGTTTAGAGAAATACTGTGGCTCCATGATAAAACGGTTTGCAATAATTCATTCACTGAATTTAAAAGGCGATGACACATCATTTTCAGTTACAAACGGACGCAATTTAAAAGCCGTGGCATATGAAGAGAGGAGACGGGAAAAGTAAATAAACCTATACTTATAATATAATAATCTAACTATACATAAGTATGAAGCTATAATCATTGTCTATAGCTTACGTAATTGGAACACATTAAAATAATCACTTTTAACGGTTCAAAATGCGAAATATAATAGTTTGCCCCAACGTCAGCTACCAGCCGTAAAATGACAAAGACCACGAGGTAAAAAATTTATAAGACTAAATATTTCGCGTTTTAAACCGGGCAAAGTGTCTTATTTAATTAGGGAGCGTTCGTAAACTATTTTATATGTTGAATAGTTGCGTAGGCATAGAACATTGTATGTTATCAGATTTGGAAAAGTAATGTTGTGCTGTATGATAATACGGCTGCTGTTAACAAAGGAGCGTGTGTCGCGGCGGACAAAGCAACGTCATCAATTTTAATCTGCACGACAATTGCGCGATGACAAATGTCAACGCGACACTCATTCATTACACGCACGAACGCACGCGGCCAATTTTAAAAAAAGCGCGGCTAATAAAGGGTTAACTCGATATTATTATTGCTTGCGTTCTGATTATTATGAAATATTCATATTTATTTTTCGAAAGATTTTAATCCGGATTTCGAATTTTAATCTTCAATAAGCCCGATGTAGCTGCTACAGATAAAACTAGCTATACTTTGTTTGTACAATAATTGAATTACTATTGTAGAAACGTTAATATTTAATCAGATACTTTATTAAAAGATTGAGAGATATTATTTTCTTAAGTTTCACATTCCTCAAAAAATTTACAAATGTTGAAAAAATTAAAAGTTGATTATAAATTGAAAAAAGAAAAAATACGACTCGAGCGAGAATTGAACTGGCATCCACAGCCGTGTGCCGTGTTGCTTGCCCGAGACGTATTTTTATAGTTTTAAGTTTTCAAGGTTAAATTTTATTTAAACTTAATTCAAAGTTTATATTGATTGCTTGCTTATATTCAAGTCTATTATTTCCACTCAAAAATGTGACGTCACACGAACGTCAAGAAAACGTTACAAAACAATGATCGATCAACGATCGTTCAAAAGTTCTTTCATTAGAACCCACCATTCAATAACTTATCTAGCATGTGCCACCGAATCCATTAATCCTTTCGCAAAAGGCAACGCTATCGAAATTAATATGAATGAAAGAATCGACGGGATTTCACGATAAATATACCATCAATCATGTCTTGCGCAAGCCCGGGGCATTATGACAAATGCTTGAATGGAGCGGCTACAAATCGATTCTAATTAGGGATCACATTTGAGAGTCACTGTCGAAGCTGAAGTGCAGATGATAGACGATTGGGAACAAAATATTTCGAAGTACCTTTATTGACTTAATTACAACAAATACGAAAACATCGTGGGTGGCAAAACAAATTTTATCAGAAAGATTCAGTGATTTCGTCGGTATTGCCTTGTATCAGTTATTTGTTTTGCATTAGAGGTTAAACACACGAGATGGCAGGCATGAAATACCCCAGCTATATATATATAACAACTCAACAAGATGCATTAACCTATTTCGGCTTTGGATATTCGGATCCACAGACTGAAATGCGATTAAACTTGACGGTTTTTTTTATCTTTGTGGTGTTTAGTATCCAGTTTCCAGACGACGTCCAATATACTTCAGAAAACTATAAATGCATTATCAATATATTGGGTCTGGTGAAGATCGAACCCACGATCTATTGGTTATTAGTCAAACATTAGTACTATTCGACCAGCTGTAACATACGTTGCCAAGCTCGTTAAGCACTTCTGTAGTATATGTAGAACTAAGATTATTTCGTTCTATTTAACTATTAACATTCTTATTTACCGAAGCTTTTCTAATGTCTATTATTTCGGTAGGTTGTACAATAGAATTTAAAATAAGTTCAATAGAGTAGGTATCACGAATGTTAGTCTGTAAACACGAATCCTCACAAAGGTTTAGAATGTAGCCGCGCCTAGAACGCAATGACTCATTACTGACCCCAAACAGAAAAGACAGTGTCGGATAATTTTATCAGCACGGTAATTACGTGCAATTGGGATCGCATAAATCACTCGTAACGGTGAATGCGACGCCAGCGCCGGAAGTCATACAGGAAACACTGAAGAGCTTATGTGACAGTGTTTGTTTGCACTAGATTAGACATTTATTCTTGTTTCATTCTTAGTACTAATATCTATTAACTCTTTTATCTAATTACAATTAAATGTTACTAAAACATTATCGTTAACTTTTCAATTGATTATACTCAAAAGAATATCATCATCATACATTTAGCTTTCAACCATTGGATAAGTAAGGCCGGTGGAACTAAGAGGTCAAGAGCTTTTTATCGTTAGGTCACATACTGAATTAATGATTCCGATATGCCAATTTGATCCAGATGGTGGTATGTACGTACTAAAACGTACACCAAGGATAAAAACGACCGTAGATCGAAGTTGCGACTTCAAGTCTGGTGACCACTAGACGGGTTAATATCGAAAGGTGGTACCCACACGAGACGGAGGCGTATCCAGTGATAAATAATGACCGAGAACCCCACCGTCAATATGGCATATGCGTGATTTTTCACAACGTTCGTCGCGATTTATCTAAATTAAATATCGCATGCGCGCGTGCCGCCGTGTGTCGGTGCCTTGTGATTTTCCTTTCCCATACAGTGTGTGCTTTTATTACAGTAATGACTGTTATAAACTTTACTCTTGATATGTTCTTCTAAAACTATCTAATCGGCAGTACACATTTATAATAAAACTTTATGATTTAATTACTTGACTATTTAACTAACAGAGATATGAACCAGTAACATATTCATTTCAAGATAATAAAGTTATTTAAACTTTTCGATTTTTAAATTACTAGTGACTATTTCAACTAACAGAGAACCAATCAATGTTTTCAAGTAATATATATTGACAACCGCAAACTCGCGTCGTGTCTATTCTTATAATACATTTACAAAAAAATAATTACTTTAAAATACTGTGTGCACACAAGTACTTTAATTAATGAATATGTTTAATTTAACGTGATTTTTTCATCATTATAAAGTGTTACTAGATGTCAACAAGGTTTCAAATGAAAAAAATCAACCTGTGTATATACGCAATAAAAACAGTCAGGGTTCAGAACGCTACGAGGCAGGTGACTCCAATTAAAGCTGGTCAGAACCAACCAACCGTGACAGCGTGATTGTCAGTCAACTGTGGGATTTATTCTAATAATGTATACAAAATTATCTATACTTTTTGAATCGACAAACTTACTCCGAACGCAAACATATCAACAATGAATATACCGATTTCAGTCTGTGGATTTCTGAATATCGCAAGCCAAAATAGATCGACAGCCCATCTTAGATGCTATAGGCGGGGGTATTTTTCCAAAAAAAAAATTTTTTTAAAAATTTTATTTTTAAAAAATCAGTCTTTCAAATGACAGTAGACAGTTTAATCTTTTTGTAGCAACCTATAGCCACTATATGTTTTATGTTTTTAAAATAACCTTGTTATAATAATTACAAGTATGTATTTATAATGTTTATACAATTGTTTATAAGGTAAGATCATAAAGAGTATTCTTTAAGGTGAAGTGAATTAAAACTTACCGCCAGCAGCCAGCACATCTTGCAATGGTAACGGCGTTCTGGGGCCTAATAGTAATTCTTGTCCAGATGAAATGTCACGGGTTACTTTGTACCAAATCTGAAATTTCATTTGAATATTTAAGAATTTGGTATGCACTGTTTCGTTAAACAATTAATAAATATATATCCAAAAGATCTTAAACTCACTAAAATAGGTGAGAAAACGAAAATTAGTGTTAGTGTGTTGTAAAAACAATACCAAAATTAGATAATGTCTGAAATTTTGGTATAAAAATGAAGCCTATTTCTGCGAACACATTTCTGTGTCCGTTTACTGATCGATTATTCTTACAGGCAAGTTAATAGACGTCTGCCCTCCACCCGGCTGAAACATTGTATGTTTTTTCCCCGGGCATCAAAGAACCACCGCGCTTAACCGCCAAACAAAACCATTTAACTAGAAGTGTAAATTTTGGGTAGTTATCGTAATTTATTATTTACAGCTTTTTTTATTTAGTTACAAATATGAACTATCATACGTAGTAAATTTTATCATTATTATTTACATGTCCGTGTTATTCCAAGCATTTGTTTCAGTGAAATTATAAAATAATGTATATATTAATAAAATACACGTTACGTAGAAAATCATAATGATATTAATATCATACAGAGTTCAGAGTCAAACATATTAGGGCAAATATCAAATAGCGTTTAACCTAAGGGGGCAGAGTGAATCTAATCATCGCATCTGTTCACTCCCCTCTGACCGGAAGTGGGTCACAGTTGTTCGAGGGAACACCGATTTTCAGCCACCGGAACTTGCCAACGTTCCACATTCAAATGTTATTGGGGTAGTGAGAAAGACGCGGTTTTAATGAGGGTTGTGATTCGTTTGACTTAATTGTTCTAAAGTTGAATTATTATAATAGTTGCGCGGGAAAATGTAATTGCAGGCGATTTTTTGTAAACACCCTCTTTAGATGCACAGATTGTAAAATAGAATCGTGATTTCGATTTAGTTTGAAAAAATACAGATAATTATTTGCATACTTGTCCAGCTAATAGGAGATGTTGGACGTTCACGTCATGTGTGTAGTTTGTAGACCGGACGAATTTAAGCCAATTTGACTTGTCCGTTGTCCCGTCTAACCAGCCACGAACACCATTTTTTCCGAGCACCTGAAAATAAGAAAAAAAGCTCTATAAAATCTGATAATGTAACCAAATATTACATAACGTGTTAAAGCAATTAGCAAACTTAATTATTGTCTTTTCAATAATCGTAAACCTTAAGAAGTTTGATGAATAATAAAGCATCAGGATTTCTTTTTATATTACATTATTTAGATCAATGCCATCTAGCGTAGTCATTTGAAACTAAAATAACGAACGAATTACTTATAACACTAAGTTTAACCGCCACAATGTGATACGTATTTTCGAAGTTAAATATATTTTAGTGTTTAATTTGACAACCTTAAAAAAACAACATTTAAGTTCCTTTTAACATTATCACAATTAAATACAATCTAGTTTGCTCAATATATAGGTTGTTTGTCACAGATCAGTGCCATCTGTAAGTCGTTATCAATACTAGTGATACTGCGGCTTCAAAATAGATGGCGCTATTAGTCCCTGTCAAGATCGTCACAGCTTGCCCATTTATCACTCGACCGCCCTTGATAATTTAATTTCATAGGCACTGCTATTATTTATTACGTTTTTATTATACATTTATACGACGGTCGCAAGTTTTTGTTTTTCTTTTTAATTATAAGTGATTTATTGTTGGAGTTTCTCGTAATTGAGGCCTAGTTTCGAATTAGTTAGTAATTCAAATAGTTTTATAAGCAACATATTACCTGTATGCATATTGAACGAAGATATAGTGTAAGCACATAAATGCAAGAATACATTCTGTCGCGGGTTCGAACCCCGATTTTTACATGTAATATTGTTACTTTAATATTAAATTTTTTTAATTTCCTATTAAATTATTGATTTTTGCATACTTATTGAACTTAAAAGTATATTGACTGCACGAAAATCTTATTGAAACTCTGTTCAAGTAAGATCTATACACAATTTACACCAGTGCAAAGCCCATAAATTGCTCAAATTAAACATAATTTACCATAAGTAAAACAAGGGAGCTTTGTAGTTCGTTATGAGGGTTGGTCTAACCTACAATTTCTATCACACACTTCACGTTACGTCTGCGTACGCTACACCGAATAATAAAACATAATTTCGCCTTTATGTTCATAGGATTATAACCCTTAATACTATAAATACAAGGTCGAGTATCGTATAAAAAAAATGAATGTCGAGTTTGACGATTGAGCCATAATAGCCAATAATAGGCTGTATTTTTAGGAGATGTGTACTTTTAGATAGAGAGGGCTTTGTATCGTTCAATTGGAGGTTAGCTTGATCTATTGCCTTGGTAAATATTGTGTATAACCATTATTCCACCCTCAATTAGAAACTGCTTCAATAATGAAGACATATTCAATATTGGAATAAAAATGTTTGATTCATACGTACATTTGTGTACAAGTGCAATTGACCATTTACATAGAAAAAGATCGAATTTGATTGATTTTAAATTTATATCAGCTTACCTCATAAATGAAAATAAATAATAATATGATTCCTGTCTATAGTTTACGCGAGTAAGTAGTACATATTTAAATAAAAACACTTTAACGGTTTAAAACGCGATATATTAGTTAAACTTATTTGAAAATGATTTTAACTTCGGCCCGCGGCCCGACGTTTCGGATGCTTTGCAGCAGCCGTGGTCACGGGGAGACAAAAATGGAGGATGTCTCTGACGTCAAAGTAAAAATTTGCTACCTAGCGCCATCTTTCCGTAGAAGTTGGTATTTGGCGAAACTGGCCGGGTCCTTACAGAATTGACTAACGGTATCTTCACGTTTGCCGGGTATGCTGTTTATCCATCTTTTTTTCTTTCTGTTTATTCGTCTCCCTGATTAAACTAAATGATGATTAAACTAAAGATATCCTCCATCTTTAGTCTCCCCGTGACCACGGCTGCTGCAAAGCAGCCGAAACGTCAGGCCGAAGTTAAAAATCATTTTCAAATAAGTTTAACTAATATATCGTGTTTTAAACCGTTAAAGTGTTTTATTTAAATGTTTTATAATTGCAATTATATTACCCGCCTATGTTAGTAATCAAAAAAACTGTTTCAAATTCTTAATTTGTCTGATCTGAGTATGATTGTTACATAATATAAATAATATCGCATCAGTCTTTAACACGTCTTATCGTCGATAAGCCTGCTATCACCTATCACGCTGAAAAACAATTTCAGTCCTCGGCTAATGACAAATTGAACAGCGAGGGAAACGAGATGCATCTAATCCAGCGTAAAATTAAAAACGCGATCCCCACCCCGTCTACGAGGAAAAAATAGGAAATCACTTGAAAAATAAAAAGCATCTGTTGCACAATAAAGATATCGTAACAAGTGAGGTATTAATCAAAGTTAAACTTGGGAAACCCTCCTTACGCGTCAACGGCAAGCCTTTACGCAGCATTTATCACGTTATTAAAACTACGTCGGGTGTAGTAAAAAAGATAATTATCTTAGCGCAACCCTCGTCTTGGCTAGGGCTGCCGCAAGCGGGTTTACGCTTCAGTTGGTGACGTCATAAAACACTTGAATTCGGGTATTTTGACGCTGTTAGGTTTTTTAATAATAATAATTGCGCATATGTTGGCCCGAAAGCCTCCTATACTAACGGGACGTGCTGATATGTCACGATTAACATCAGTCTAATCGTTATTAAATGCAAATAAGCATTTGATAATAAAGATTTTTGTAACGCATTACTATACGAGTTTGTTTGGCATTGAAATAAGATATATATTACATACATCGTTCAACGCAGACACTTCGGTCAGGGGTTACAAGACTTTTTTTTTAAATTAATACGTAGTAATTTTATCTATATCTTTCGTCACTGAATTTCGAGATTTCAAGTCACTAAGTATACCACTCAATTTTAGCTAATCAGTGCTGACAATGCGTTTAGCGTGAAAAGTTAGTCTCGCAGAAACACGTGAATTAGAGACGTCCGATTTTTTTATTTATCTTTAGTAAAAAAAAGATATACCTATTATCTGATAACTACCTATCATTCGTAGATAATTATATTATTTGAAACAGGTAAATTACGATGTATGTCTTGTTGTCTCTTATTGTTGAATTGTGTTGCAAAATATTTTTTGGTGAGTAGTCTTATTAAGTTATTACTTTTTCTATTAAGTTCTCGAGAGTAGACAAGCCTGTACCGTGTACTCACTAAAGAAAACCTCAAAGTTTTTTTATACTTACGCCCTTTCGACCTCACAATTAGGTTTTCATGACAACTCATAATACGCTAAGCCGTTTAATATGCGTCTCGTTTAATATAGACAGCCCTATTTAAGGATACAGAGGGCAGCACATGTAAGCGATCAGTCATCGATGTACTTTGGGCAGAGGATGGTCGCGGACAGTGGCGACACTGAAATATTAGTGTCCGCTGTACACGACACTTATCGATGGCTGCTGGACATTTGATAATTAAATTTAAGGTAAATCATCATTTTATGATATATCAATGATAATTGCTCTAAAATATTCTTCACAATGCAAGGAATCATAATAATATGTATTGATTATATACTTTGTTATTGAGTGAGAACCATTTTGCACTCTTTGAAGCTAAGTTTAGGTATTATAATTTCTTTGAAAAAAAAAATATCTTGTTTACACATTTTATTTTAAACTATAATATAAATTACCAATTTAAAATCTATATATCTTCTACTATATATATTTTATAACAAGATTATGTTAGTATAACTTGAATAGGGCTAATATTTATATAATTTATTAGGCATTAACATTCACCATTTTTGAATCACTTTAATCCTCTTTCCGTTTCACGTTAAAAATGTATCGCGTATAATAATAATTTCCTCGAACATTCAAATACCACGATTTACACGCAGCTGAATTTATTCACATGATTCGTAAATAATTTATATTTGTAATGAAAAAAGCCCCGGTACAAAAAATCCACTAGATTTTCCCCGGTTATTTATCATCGTATAAAGTCGGTTCAGTCGGCACCGCACTGCAGATTATTATAAAAACTGAGTTTGTAATTTAAACGAACTGCGGTAGATCTCATATTTTCCGCGGAGATCGCAATTTCCCAGAATACTCGGAAAAGCTACAAATGTTCGCGACTCGCTCGCGCCGGAAAATTACATTTCATAAATTCTAGTGATGTACGAGAACAGTTATCGATGTTTATTGGTTGTAGGTGGGCATGTTAATGTTTCTTGGAAAACACTTGATGTTTTGTAGTGTTCAAATACATTAGCGGAGAAATTAGTAATTGTAACACAAAATATTTGAACTCTAACGAAATGTGTGATTTTTTTAAGAATCATAATTGTAACTAGCTTGACAGTCAAGAGAGTGATTACAACTATTGCATTTTGACAAGATTTAATAATTCGATTAAACATTCTACAGTTTTGTTCTACGATAGTTGCAAGTTATTGCAAAACAATAACGATTACAAATTTATTACCGACTGATTTTTTAATTACTGCTCAAAACAGTATTTAATAGTATGGTTACAAATGTAACAGTTGAAATGGACGTCGTGTGTTCTGTCTTCATCGACAACGCGCCCGGCGCATCCCTAGCTGCAGCTGAAGAGCGGTTGGAACGGCAGCGGCTATAACGCGTCGTTGCGCGAATCACACGTCTCGTTTCACAAGATAACAATTTGTGTGCGCGCTTATTTACCCGTGGCACGCCTGCGCCAAATTGGACCAGCCCTACATATGTGCACACTGGCCCCGTTTGAAGAATACTTATACATTTAAATTTAATTCAACTAGACGGTTTCTTACGTCACTTAACAATTCCTAAAATCACTAAAACATTATAATAACTAAACAAACGGCTAACATTGGAAAACAAATTTTTAACATTAAAATTGTATGAATTCATTATTCCGTCTCGTTTTTAAATGAAACTTATATAACTTTTTGGTGCCTTACTTGGCTTGATATGACTCTTGTTGGAATATGTAGGAAAATGACAGAATCCGTTCTGCCTAACTCATAAGTTAAAGTCAAAAGTTTATAATTAGGCAGAAAATTAAAATTTATGCAGATGTAAAGAAATATTTCATTTAATAAATGGTTAAATTCATTTAATTATTTAATAATGTCATAGACATGTTCGACTATTTTGAGGTTTTGTTAGTATTTTAATGCTTGTGATCGATACCGCTGGCTGAGTAGGTAATGTACAAAAAACGGTATACCGATTTTCAATTTTGACAAAGTAGATAAATAATAAATAGGAAACGTTAATCCAAACGAACGCATACATAAAGAACTCGAAATTTCCGGCCGTACATCCGAAAATATTCCAACAAAATAACCCCAGTTTTTCCATTAGCCGTGTCCACGTTTGTGCGGTGAGGAAGCGCGTTTCCTTCGCTTGTCTTCGCTATCAGCAGGAAAAAGTATTGCTTCCGGCCCTGTCAACGAAGAACAAACCCCGTTTTTATAAAGGAAAATCGGTCGAATCCAATTTTTTCTTCATTAAGTTAGGCCTTTGTTGGAGATATAAAGGTCTTCACTATATATCATTGTCGCCGTAACCTTAACAAATTATTGAGAAATTAGAATACGTTTCCTCGGTCACGTTTCGACCATTAAGCGGAGACAAAACGCCCTAATTCCTGACGCGACAAAATATCCACGAACGGCCGATATCATTGCGCAAAAAAATGGATAAACAAGTCTATTTTGCAGTGGAAGTGAAATGGTGTTAGGCGACTTTCGACCTTATCGATTTGCGTGGTGATAGGTTTCTATTCACGTGTCAGATACCGTGGGTGTCAAAATGCGATGTCGCATTGATCTGGTATTAATGGCACCCCACGGGTTGGCACAAAGACCGGCCATCGTTTGTTCAGTGATCGGTGAACAATCGCCACTGCCAATTGTGGACATTTTTGTGTTTGTTTGTTAGAATAACATCAAGGGAACACATGAATATATTATGTCTACATGTTAACACGAACATGTGCATATTTATTTACGGAATCACATGAAGTAATCAAGAAGAAGCTCTGTGTGAAACAGATACATATTGTTCTATAGATAATGTAATCGTATCAGATTAAGAAGACCGAATCGTATCTTAAAAAAAATATGATTAGTAAAACTATAATAATATACCACCTTCTGATATATACTTTAGTTAGATTAGTATAAAATCGAGTCCAATCAGTTTGGTAGATCACAGAATTGCTGATTAACTTATTGATACCTGTAGTAAAATGTTTGGCCCATACCCCACAGGGTAAAACGGGATTACACTTTATGAAATAAGCTAATGATTTATCAAAATCTAAGTACAAAAATTAAATCATAGTCCATCAATATTTTGTACTGTTCTTAAATTAGCCTTGAAAATTATTGCAAATAAATGTAAATGATAGTAACTTATAGCAAATTTCAAGCTACCTGCGAACTGAACTTCAAAAGGCCTATAAAAGTGTGATTTAATTTCGTCATTCGCGACGGGAGCACATCTGGATGTGTTAAAACGGATTAACCAGAAGATTACAAGCAAAAAACAGCCATTCGATGACAAAGACACCGACCGATTGTCAGCGTGAAAATTTCTAAGATCTCAAATTATTCGGTTCGTTTTGGTTTTTTTGTGTTCATCTATTGCCCCCGTTTCGCGCTTAACGGGGTGGCGATGGTTAAGTTTTACTGTTATTTTTTTCATTTGTAAAATTTTAAAGCCGTTAGGATATCCTTATATATAATATTTTATAACAAGCAATAAGAACAATTGGTAATACGGTCCACATTTCAACTCCCAATTGTATACTATATATCTTCTATAAAATCGCATTCTATCACGTAGTTTATTCATTCAGACAAAACCTAATTTAGATACATAATAAAGACACTATAAAATGTATTTATTTGGTAAAGGTAAAGTCGCTATGTTATAGAAAACACACGCAGTAATGTTAAGCCAACACATTTAAATAACCTTGGTAACATTAACAAACCATTAAATTATTTCATATCGTCACTTGAGTTCACGGAACATTTCCAAAATAATATAGTCATATAAATTTAGTAAATAGAATAGAATAGGTTGCGTATTTGTCCCCAACGAAATTACCTAAACTGATAAATTCTAACGCATACGCGTAGGCGTAAAATAATTATGTATTTTATAAGGCTATGAAAATTACATACTTAATAGTTGCTCCATTCAACCGTAAAAGAAGACAAACATACATTTTAGCTATATAAAATCTAGTATCGCTAGATGTGCGTCAAACTTAGCTTCTTGGCATTGTACGCATCAACAATTGGCCCTGTCGAGTTCTCTGTGTAAACAAGTCTTAACCTAACCCAATAATGGTGGATATATCGTGTTGCTTTCGAAGTAATGGGTTATTTTGTCTACACGGATGCTGGCGATGGTATTCTAGCGACCAGAATATCAAGAACCCTCACTGCTCTCATGGAACATTCAGTTAAGGGCCGTTGTGTGTTAACTTGATAGAAGTAATGTCCATTAGAATGCGCTGTCAGCTTTTTTACGCTTTTAACTAAATGTCAAAGATTTTCAATATCTCTTGTTGTCTTGGAGAACTGTTTCTCACAGTGAAGTATTTGTTTAATTTATGTCTGGCAACGTTTTTAGTGAAACTTGTTAAAAAGATAAGTCTTTAAGTACAGGTATACTTTGATTTAGTTATATTTAAGTACATACTATAGTAGTATAACTAACAAATAGTTATTGAAATTGTTAGTTAATTATTAATTAGTTTTCTTTATCAGAAAACTCTGTTAAGTTCCCTAAATAAATTAATATTTTTAAGACCCGTAAGGAGCATATTTCTATAATTATTTTGAGAATCGAACCCATTGTTTACTAGCTTATAATACATTGCTATCATTGAAGGAGTCCGTCAAAAAGTGAATAAGGCAATCGGCCCTGGTCTGGGAGGTCAAGTTATTCTGGTCAGCCGGTTACATTGTGGTAGGAACGTGCCGTGGCTTCAACTCGAAGCGCTATTATTGTTCTGGCCAGCTCAGATGAAATATTGCTCCAGTGGCGCGCTGTTTTGCGAACGAAAAATATTTGTGAAAATAAGGAGCCGCAGAGACATGGCTTGTGTAAACTTTGCAATGGGATTTTATTGCGCCGCCATACACAGTGGATTTGGAACAACAAAGATATATTGCTTGGTGAAAAACACGTTTAATGTGTCGCTAGAATTATGATTTATCAGATATAACGCTTAAATGTGTTGCCTAAGCATAAGAGGTTCTTCATCATCAGATCGAACCCGGGGGAATGATTAATTATTTGGGTGTGACAGAGCACAAGAATCTGATCAAGAAAGCGCATGCAAATAAAACCGTACCAGTACCAGTACCACGGAC
Organism: Leptosia nina; assembly: GCA_963661955.1. Classification (NCBI taxonomy): domain Eukaryota; kingdom Metazoa; phylum Arthropoda; class Insecta; order Lepidoptera; family Pieridae; genus Leptosia; species Leptosia nina. The sequence continues at coordinate 10,016,218 of CAVLEF010000280.1, forward strand.
ACATAACTGCGTTCTCCCTATGCCCCAATGGAAACATTATTTTACATAATACTAGAACTACAACCTCTCTTGTCGTTGTTAAATTTACCGTTGATTACGGTAACAGTTTGTTAGGATTAATAAAGACGTAAACACCTGGACATATGTGATTGTTCAACTGTATTATTAAGTAATGAAGGTAGATGTTAAACGAAAACCTTTTATTGCGTGAAATCAAACTTAGTAATTTATTCATTACTTAGTCCCGAAAATAAATATGAATTTCTAAGTTTGGAATAGAAAGATGGCGATGTCTATTTTAAAATCAAACTTAGAAATAAAAATGTTTAACCTACCAATCTTCGAGATCTCTTGTAAAAAATTACCAAAATCGATGAAAATCGGTAAGTTTTAATCGAATCGAAGCCCAAACACCGGCCCCGCCGAGGGGTGACACGATCCCTCGTTGCGCGAAGATAAATTTCTATCACGCCTGGAGATTAGCTTCTATTGTACAACGGTGTAAGATTAACTGATAAGTGTCTTCTTGTTAATAATAATGTTTGGATAACAGCTAGATGGGGAGCAGCCCTATCATTTGGATGTTTTAATAACGCGGATATATTACTGTGTGTATTTATTCTTGCGTTTGGTGATGAATTATTGATCTTATATATTAATATAATGGCTATAATTTTGAGGTTCGTTGAGATAAAACTACGTTGAATAATTAAAAAGTTCATAAATTTTATTACAATTTTACATATGACAAGATTTTGTAAAGATTTCACTTCTGTCTAACTGACACTACATACATAATGTTCCGGGATTTAAACCGAGGAACTCTAAGGAGCCAAAAAAACATTCACGTTGAACATTACAAAACTAGAATAAGCACATTAGTCTCAAGTAGTTTTAATTCAAGGTGGCATACAGAATGGACAGAGAATATGTTATTATTAAATTTAAACAAAAAAAAAACAACATTTTTTTGCCTTTTTTGGCTACAAATTTTCAATTTGTAGACATAATTGGCCAAAGACAATTAAAAATGCAAATTTACAATTGGCCAAAGAGAATAAATAGGTATGACACACCTATTGAAGCTAATGAATAATTAATTCGAAAAGTTACTAACCGACCTTTAACGTTCGCAATTGCGAAAAAGTTGAATATTTATAAAACAATGACGTTTGACGATGAGACAGGAATTGATAAGGACAATCTAAAGTAAAGACTTTATCGAGGTCTGATTTTTTTTGCTTTTTTCTCGTAGGAACACTGTACAGTGCTTTATTACGACTTATTCCAAATTATAAATGAAAGTGACGGACAATATACTTATTTTAATTTGTAATAATTTTATTTAATTACTTATTTAAATTTCTTTTCTTTATGTTGTAATCCATCTTAAATTTAATTATGGGTATATTGTACGATTGATTTTTTTAGTATCATCTCTTTATTCTCTATTCATTCAAGTCTAATTAATAACTACGAAAAACAAAACACCAATTCTAATCAACATAAAAGTGCGATACGCCGTTTCGCTTCTAAACGAGCAAACGCATGTGACAGTAGCCATCTGCACCATTGTAAACGGAGATCATACGCGGATCGTATAAATATTATCAATACAATAATATTTTTTATTATTATTACGCGTACAATACACCGTGTCAGCCGCCTACCGTAATGAAGATGTAATAGGGCTGTTCTCGTTAATCCTTCGCCGAAGGGGGTGGCCACTATGAAAAGATGTCACACAAATTTGACAGATATTTTGACAGCAATGCAACGGATTCGGCGCTAGACGTGAGATTAGTCAAAATTAACGCTGCGTTCTAATTCGCGATGCTACAAACACGTTTGACAATATTTTAATGGCAAATCAGCAATTCAAAGTGTTTTAAAGAAGCCTTCTTGGAGTTAAATCAAAATATTACTATTACTAGTTTTTTTTAAGCAAAGATTATTACGATATTATACGTATTAAATATTTAATATTATATAATACTTATAATGAATTAGCTAGATATATTTGTGGTTCTTATTTAAACCGACTTAACCATAAAAAAGTGAAAACCCGTTTGCCCCCGTGACCACATTTCAGTGGCCGTTGTAGTAAATTTGACTTCTGTGCCTGCCCGATCGAAATATTCTATTGAGATTTCCATGATTTCTACTGTTTGACACATAGCCTAGGTAAACATTGCCTACAGAGGCTTATACCTAAAGATGAGAAGCTGAAATATTTAAACAGACAAAGAATAATTGTTTATATGTATGTCATATTTTTACTACACATATATATGATACGAAAAAAACATTATATCGTTACCTACGCTTCAACACCGCTCCGCAAAGCAAACAGAACTCCATAAAACATTCATAACCAATTCCTTTTACCAGCTCCATCAAATATTACTGATGTTATATTCAATATTTTTTTTTATTGAAATTGCAATAATAATTAACGGAATCCGACGCCAATCCCATCAATTGAAAACGCGCCCTAAATGAATAATGCCAATCAAAAAAATTATCATTTTGATTGACGTTTGGCAATATGATTATTAAAAAACTTGTTCCTCCCGATCGAGATCGATTGTAATTCATACGCGCTGCACAGAGTATACATTTAAATAATTTATTATCTGTGCCAAGATAACAATTAAAAAACCGATGCGAAACCGTTTTTAAATCTTGTGAGAACTGTCGAGTGTTTCCCAAAAAACATATTAACAATACCCAATAATAAGTTTCGTTAGATTTTCGACGATTTCGTCGCATAAAAAACTTGCCAATCAAGTTTTAAAATTTTTAAGCACAAACTCGGTGACATCTCTCATTGTTGAGTTTACCCGCCTGAGTTTTTTTAAGGGAAATACTGCGTCGACGGGGTCACGCCCTGGCCAAAATTAACGCTTATTCGTACGCAACCTTTTATTGCACTTTGACACGAAGATCGCTAAAGAAATCTTCGGTTATCGAGCTTTCAATATCTTTATTGAGATATCGGAAACGGTGGTTAGATAACGTTACCGAATCGACACAATGGCCGACCCTTAAGTTTACGTAGACATGTGAACTTTGAGAATTTAATTCAATCCTTTTATGTTATTCAAAGGTTTTTGAATTCTTGCGAATTCGTGAAATGCATTCCAAATGCCGTGAATTATTATTATATAATTCTACATACTATCGCGGAACTCTGTATAAAATTCATTATGTAAAATAATTATGGTAAACTACAATAGCTATTATATTATATTAATTTAATGATTTAGCTTAATTTTGAACACTCTGTAGAATCATGACGCACAGACAGACAAACGAAAAAAACATTTTTGACGAATCTAAATATTTTTTTTAATTTTAAAGAGAATAAAGTATATTTATTTTTTTATTTTTCTAACTTTATCATTTTATTTACTATATTGTAATATTCTTACTCTACTTAATCGGGTTTGTAGATCTTTGTATTTACATCAGTAGCTTCTTAGGTCAGTAAGGACCGCTTTTGTTCTCAGTGAAGTAGGTATACAAAATAGCTTTACGTAAAATATTTTGTTCCTTAATTTGAACGCTTTATTTAATTAGTCTTTGTGAAACTAACATAAGTGTGGAACACTGTATCGTCCTAATAGTTGATTACGTAGATTCAAATCCCCTTTGTTACGACCACAGACATCACAGCCACGTCACAGGGGAGGCCAAAGCCGGCTTCAAAGAGTGTTCCGATTGAACGGAAATGATTTGGTCAGCAACCACATAATGACGCACTAGATTGGCGTATTTATATTCTGACACGTACCGGTTCAAAAGGAATGCTATGTGTTATAAATTAGTATACCTACGGACTGATATATTTAAGAGATCGCTTTAAATGCTTTAAAAACATCAACTATAGGTTAATTTTTATTCATATTTTAGATTCTTAACAAAGGCCATCGTATCCGTTTTATCACGTCACGTGTTTCGTTAAAATATGTACTTTTAAAAAATATTATAGAGACATCTAAATATGGATAGTGCTGGTTTTTTTTAGTGAAGGCAAAGTCGATGTTGATGTTAGTAAATGACATGAAAATAAATGAAACATAGTTGTATCAGTTCTTACTAACTACGTTAATAATAAATATTTTAATGGTTTAAAACGCTGTTCAAAACGTCAGGCCGTAGTTAAAATAATTTTCAAATAAGTTAATATATATCGTGTTTTAAACCGTTAAAGTGTCTTATTTAAATGTGTACTACTCGCACGCGTTACAGACAGTAATTTTGCCAATTTTATCTGCAGTTAGCTGCATTGATAAACACAGATAATAAATGAATAGAGTGTTTGAATGCTCTTCGAAATGAACGGCGAGGCGTGGCGTTATCTTCGCGGAGGAAACGGAAATCAATTGTCCGTCGCGATTCCAGGATTATGCCAATATTATTTAGCAAAAGTATTGAGTTACATTCGCAAGCGCATCTCTCACGTGTACTTTAAATGTAATATGACCATGAAGCATTAAAATTTTTCAGATTGATATAAAATATTTTAGAGGTTCCCCCGTGACCACAGTTGCTGCAAAGCATCCGAAGCTTTAAGAAAAATTTTAAGTAAGTAAATATATTACATGTTTTGAACCGTTAAAAGTGTCTGTAATTAACGGACATTGAAATAAATGAATGTGCAAAAACTACAGATAATACATAACTTTAACGCTTATATAAATTGTACTTTAACCACGATGACAATTTAAATAAAACGCTTTAACGGTTTAAAACGCGATATATTAGTTAAATTTATTTGAAAATGATTTTTAACTTCGGCCCGACGCTTCGGATGCTTTGCAGCAGCCGTGGCACGGGAAGACTAATGTATCACATTTTAAACCGTTAAAGTGTTTTATTTAAATGTGTACCTACTACTCGCGTAAACTAGACAGTATTTACGATGTCAATATTAAAATCTACTATCCTTTATTAAATGTCGGTAAAACTGTCATTCGATACAGACATGTCATAATTGTGGGTGTCGCATTGCAGTCAAACCAAACCTTTGTGATGAGACGAAGCGCGAACTTAGTTCCGGTCCTTTGGCCATTCTATGGGATATTTGCTATGAGTGTATTGTAGTTAAGTGATTCTATAGCGATTAAATCTTGCGAACTTCGAAATGGCTATCTTTTATTGCTATTTTGGGGAACATCGAATGATATGGGTAACGCTCTCTAATCGTTAATATTTACTGGTTAAATTTTTCTTGAGATACCGCGTTCTGTCTTGACGCCCGCAACCATATTCCAAGACTACTGGTGCAAGTGTTGTTTAGAGCATTTAACTATATATAAAATATCATGTTGCGATTGATAGGAAAGAAGAAACAGTAGGCAATGTGAAATAAAAAAAGGGGAAAGGACGCGACGGATGTTGTTAGTAACAGCTATTTAATTGAAAAGATAGGCAGATCTAGTTTATAATAAAATTCTATATTCATTTGTAATTTTCTAAGCGCATTACATTTTAATTCATTCATTCAACTTTATTAGTTAGTTATATTTAAGATATATCCAATAGAGATCGGATATGCTTTATTCTGTTTTAAAAATGTTGAAAAGCAATTACATGCATTCCTAAACAAGGAACAACACTGACAGACACATTAAACAAATCAAGTAAAGATGAAGTAGCACAAAAAAGCGCCCTGTTAAGTGAACGGCCGTTTTCTTGAGTAGGTGTTCACATCAATAAAATCAGCAGTTTATGGCTGTCGTCTGACACGTCTACCAAAACTACCAAATACTTCAGATTTCGGCTCATTTATTAACTCGACACTTAAATGACACTCGATTTGGAGAGGTTCGTTTCGTCCTTACGATCGTAAATTCAGTTAACAAGGGTCTAACTTTAAACCTTTGACTTCAATACTGTAATAATATTAAAAGTCTGCATTTTTTTATACGGACACAGTACATAGCTAAAACTTAAATAAGGCTTTGTTACAGGAGTACCTTTAGAGTCTCTGTGACCACGGCGACTGTAAAGCATCGACGTCGGGCCGAAGTTGAAATAATATGTAAACAGTGTTTAAGTAATATATTTCGCGTTTTAAACCGTTAAAGTGTTCTATTTAATGTGTACTACCCGTGAACTATAGACAGTATTTATAGTTGTACCTTTAGTATAATTTTGTTATAAATATAACATACTTCTGCGCTAGGCTTTTTTCGTTTCGCGACTGACCTGATTAATTTTATTTTAATCAATTGAATTAAGCTACTAAAGTCAGAGGTATTTTCGAACTGATGCAAAAAAGCAGACATACAGTCTAATCATTACAATACCCCAGTCAGGATAGGGTTGTTCCTAGCTACATTCTCATTAAATTTTATCATGATTGGTCAACCCGTTCGGCCGTGACAGAGAAACAAACTTTTAGCACTATAACTTCCTCGAAATTCTAGAACAAATAATCGAACAGCACTCACCTCCCACGCGTATCTCCTGTCCAGTGGCTGCGTCTCCCATTTTCCATTAAACGGTCCATACTTGGTACCGCTGCTGACATTCATCCTGGCATAAATACCACCAGATTTAAATATCAATTCAGACGGCAAATTGAAGTCTGAAGTCTCTGATAGGCTGTCATCCTTTCCCTCATCGTCTTTTCCATTCGGAATCTTCAATACGTGGTCTAGGAAGCCTCTGCTGGGAATATCCAGTGGTCTGTACAACCGTCCGTAGTCCGCGAAGTTCTGAGGTAGGTAAGTGTCCGGGAGACCAAAGTCAGTCCCATAATACTCTTTGCTATCGATTCCGGGGACCATATTCTCCTGCTTGATGTGGACTAGGGTGGGTGCTGTTTCTGATGCGGTGGATTCGGACGGGCTTGGAGGTGGACTGCCAGATTCCTGGCTGTCTGCAGCTGGAAATAAAAAAAACATTTATAGACTCTTTATTAACAGAGACTGGTTTATTAACAGAGGCATAGGCATTAATTTGGAAATTTATTCATTTGTTTATAAATTGTCAGCAAACAAAAATAATCTATATCTCAAAATGGAATATTTAAATAATATCATAATTTTATTGTCCGAACTTGTTATACATACAAAATAGATAAATCACGAATAAAACAAAACACAATTATTCAATAATAATTCATGAATATTCTATAAGTTTAAATTAAAGCCGAATCGTTCATATATCCATCCATCATTTATCCCTTGTTCTAGAAATTATCTGATAAATAGTAGATATTTTAGAAATGCAATTTCCTCATAATATATCGGATTTTTTTAAACAATTACGATCTCGAGTGATCCTTTATCTTATTCGCAATCTACAGGCATCCTGACGCGAACCTACCATTCTTATTACAGACATAAAAAAAATTATGGAATGCAAGATGGTGGCATTATGCTTGATTTCCGCTGGCAACAAAGCGTTTCCGCTTGTCTCTTGTCTCTCGGAGCATCCCTCCGAAATGCAAATGAACTACATTAAGATGTGTCTTTGTTTCTTTTATTCGCGGTAAGTAGAATGAGCTGGTATGAATATTCAAGATTTATTAATTATTTTTATGAACACTTGGACCTATGAGAGCATTGAAATTTCTATACTAATATATAAAGCTGAAGAGTGTGTTTCTTTGAACGCACTAATCTCAGAAAATACTAGCTCGAACGGGTAATGTGGAAAAACGGGGAAAATTATTCATCAAGCTACTCAAAAATATGTATGAAAGAATGAACCCTTAATGCTGTTATCTTTTAAAGTTAACTTGCTAGAAAGTCGTGACGCGAACGATTCCCAAAATAACTATTCTACGCGGACGAAGTCGCTGGCACAGCTAGTTATAGGTATTACCAAAACTAAGGATTATATGCAATTATTGTAATATATAATCACTTAGGTTTTTTGTTAGTTCAACTTTTACATCACCAATTGCTGAATTTAATATATATTGTAAAGTGACATTAGTATTGAGCTTTAAAAGGACCTACCGACTAACGTTATTCTACAATAAAATAACACAACGCATTATTATCGTATTAATAACTTATGTGTAACCTTTGTTTGGTTAAAAGACACCCGATTAAAATGATAAATGTTCACCATTTCGTTAATGGGCATTACGTTCTGTATAAAAAACGATAGTCAAACATCAGAAGCGGTGTTTAGCGAAGGAAACAAATTCATTACAAACGATACGTACGCGTGTCATCAATAAACTACATCCCCCGGCAAATACAGCTGAAAGAGACACTCCATAAATCATAACCACCCCATTACGACTAATATAGTTGTTAAAACAACCCCTATCTTGTCCATACGTTCCTCAGCACGTGGCATTCAAAAAACGCTATAAAATTAGACGCTCGATAGACTCACAATGGTAAGAATGATAATTTAGCATCATAAAAGTGCAGTAACAATATGCAGGAAGTTCGCGGTCTAAAGAAAACCCTTTAACGAAAGGCTCTTAACTGTCTGTTGCTATGTACGTTTCACCTGTCGCGACTAATTTTTAGCGAAATTTTTTACGAAACATTCCTGCGCTTGCGACGGTCGATTGTGCGACAAAACGCAAATGTAGTATTTATTGAACATAGGGTATATAAACGTATAAAATAGAATAAATTTAATATTATACATCAAACTAATTTGCAGTACATCCTGTAATCTAACGAGGATTCTATTAGACGAGACTTTATTCCTACTACTATACCACAGATAACTAAATATAATTCCGCCGCTGTTCCTCTAGCATTTATACCGGTCTGTATAGATATAGATAATATAACACAAACCTTTTAATCTATGTAACCTTTTTAATGTCGTATTTAACCGGTTCTCATTTTAAATTCCAAACCAAACAATAACAATTAAATATATCTGGCTAGCAAGACGTCGTAAAATGTGTTCGAATTTCAAATTCAAATTAGTCATCGCGAAGAGCATTGACGTTTTGTGAACGTTGGCTTCGTGCATGGACAATGCAGAGGAGTTGTCGTTAAATCTCTGGTTTCCGCAGAAATTCGCGCCAGATTTTAAATAAGAACATAGGCAGAATACAGCGAGGTATAGAGTTGTCTTTTCATAGGATTTATTATGTAAAACTTCCAACTATGTAAATGGAAATTATCATTCTACTATATCATTAAAAATGCATTACATACATTAGACGATTTGTACACCTTATATCTATATTTGTTAAATCAAAAATATATTATCAAGGAACAAAAAAACACTAACAAGGCACTATAATTTTTCCATGCGTATTATATAATCTAGCAAGAAATAGTTTAGGGATATACTATAATTAAAACCAAAACGTTGTTGTAATAATTTTAATACCGCTTAAGTTCTACGCAATACATTTCACAGATGTCGTTGTCCGAAGACCCCAGTGCGAGTACGATTTCACGTATTAGTTACGGCACTGACAATAAGCGCGTTTTACGTCGCTCTGTCCCGAGTTCATGGCCCAGCTCAATCATAAAACGCTTCCAACACGAACTAACTATTCCTCAATAAGATCTAACGCGTGTAATCTCTATTACATTGCCATAAGGTTTATTTTCATTTAAATATCAGAATTAGAGGTGCAAAATAAAAACGTTTAGGTCTCATCAGACATACGGATTCGCTAGATACGTATTCATTACGGATAACAATAGTTCACTATTCGCAGAAAGCTAGGCTTTCTAATTTTCTATGCTAGGTACTAGAAAAGCCATAGACTATAGAATACGACAAGCAATTAGGACCTATATTGTTTGTCTTATCTGTTAGGATGTCTTATAGATAGCAATTTATAAAACTGTTAGAAAAACGATTAATAAAATACTTATTACTAGATGAAAAAGGGTGCACCGTGCTTTACTCACATATGTAGCATGACGAATGAGCAATTTCAGATACAGATGTGACAATTTGTCTTTTAAAATAATTAGTTTGTCTGTAATAAATTTAAGTGTTTAGCAAAATAATCATTTAGTTGTATTTGCAATTTGCATTAAAGATTTCGTGTGTTTAAAATGAATATCAGAGCAAATACTTATAAAATCAGCTAAAATATAAAGTTAAAGAAAAATATACAAAATCAATGATACTTGGAGCTTTATATGTAGGTATATTAAATAATAATTACAAAATATAACTAGAAATGGCTTCAAGGTTTTTTTTCTCTTTCCATATCGAATTATTTCATATGAAATTTTACGCGTAAAATAAAAAAGAGATATTCCTTTTTTTTATTAAAATTGCTATATAGCAATTTTACAACACCTTATTTAAATAATTCGTGATCTTCATATTTCTTGTTTGCGGATATCGTTCGCAACTCGATGGTGTAAATAAAACCCTTAACAACATAAGCTGTATCAAATAAGAAACGCAAACAATCTTTGGATCCGGCGGCGCCCGCCAAAAGGTGACACCCGCCATCTTACCACAGACAAATAATTCAAAATTGCGGTTTAGACTCGGGTCTTTTCGCACGCACTTGACAGAATTAGATAACACTTCACGGGATTATAATGTAAAACAGATACAGAAAGGACAGCAATGTTTTTTTATTATCTGTGTTTAGGAATTTACAAAATCTGATGGGAGAGTGTATTAAATTTTTTATAATAACAATTAATAGATAAGAATCTACTTATAGGTTAAATTATATTTTGATATGATCAGGTAAATTAAAAATATACTTAGGTACAACCTATGAAAGTACTCTAGAAGTAATTACATTTGGTCTAAGCTGAAATTATATAGGAAAATATCTTTCGAACTGTTTAGTAATATTCATTATACATAGATATAACAAAATAATATTAATATTAAAACGTATGATAAAATGCTTTATAAAAAAAAATAACTCACCGGACATCTTCATATTCACAAAAACACTGTAAATAGAACAGCATAGAAATCTTTCATGACGTTTACACTTAACAGTCTCAAAGAATTTTCGAATAAACCTCAAGTAATTTGCTATTTTAATATCATTTGTGAAAAATAATCTGTAGAACTTAAAATAACTGAATCACTGCACAATATTGAGAAAAATAGATAATTTAAATTTAGAATTATCTAGTGATGTCCGCGAAGATACGCATTCGATGCGCTATCGATGCCGTCAGATTGAGATATGTGCGACGGCCGCGACGAACGGTCCCAGAGTAACGAGAGGAGGCGAGAGCTCATCCCTAGAATCCCGAATCATACCCTCGCCAACCCGGGCCCCTCCCCTCGCGCCCCGGCCCTGTCTTTGAGCACCCCTCTCTTTCATACGAGTTTAGGGGTTATACAAGCTTACGCTCTGAAAATCTTGTCTGAGCTCCTTTGTTCTCGTTATTTAATAACGATTTATCGTAATTTGTTACGTAAATGTCCAATTCAATGGTCCCTTGTTTCTCGATCGCTTCTGAGAAATGATCGCGAGCTAATATAGGTACGAGGTTTGACTTCGACTGTCGGTAATACTAATAAATCGCGTACCTAACACGTCCAGAATAATTTGACCCCATTCCGTTCACCTGATGCGTGGCGCTGGAACCCGACGCGAATAGAACGTTAAAAGTAAAGGAGGTCAAACAACAATGGTTATCGAACTATGCTGATTATGAAAACAATTTTTAACAATAACTTCTTATCGTGTCAAATTCTATGGGCAAACAGTAGCAAACGAATATCGAGTAAAGTATATATAAGTAGAGTATATTACAAGTGCGAGGACAGATCGTAGGTATAAAACAGTCGTAAATCGTTAATTATATTCACGGAGATGGGTTCAGTGTCGTAGATACGCTTCAACATTTTCAGCTGAAAGCGTAGCTATAGTGGCAAGTGAGACGGCAGATAACTAGACAATATTCAAGATGTGTAGCGGTGAGTGATTGGTCGAGGCGCGTGGTGGGCGGGGCCACGCGACGGATGCACCAATGGGATGCTCCCCGTTATCTGCGTCTTTGTCTGTCAACGGAGTCTGTAGCACCTGCGTCGCGCATCAAGTAACCGATTGAACTTTGATATAATATTGCGGGTATATACGACCTCTACGCTTTCAGCCAGACTGAAGCCCGTCTGGCGTTACATTTATTAATATCGACTTCAGTTTGTAGGTATTCCTTTAAGGGTGCGCGGACACACGTTTTAACTATACAAATATATTTGTGACCGAAGTAGGTAGATCGAGATAAGTTTTGAGTTTGGTATAAGAAAACCTTTTTAGATCGATATCACTAACAAATACAGGTACAACGTGATTATTAGTTTGCAAACTTTAATATCTTTCATATGATGGTAGTAAATAAATTTAAAATATTTAATATTGAAAAATATTACGACACATTTGATCAACACGGTAGCTCAATTGGTTAGAGCAGTAGGACGGAACGCTGTGGATGCCAGTTCAATTCCGCCCGTGTTTTCAAAACGTTAATCTTAAGGAATTTTAATTACTTGAAACAATTAACACCAGATCACAAGGTAAAATAAAGATGATTATGCTATCTACTGTTTTTCAACGTCAAAACAAATAGGTACCTAATACTAGAAATTAATTATTAATATAATATCCTTAAAATTACTTTACATTAGGCGCAAAAAGGATGTGATGTAAGAACGCTGATAAGAAAAGTATTTAGATAATGTAAATAAATCTAATCAATCAAATTAACTTTTTATCGAACATGTTAAAATTATCAATTTCTTCTTCAGACTTATTTTAGTTCTATATTTGTTCAATTACGTGACAAGGAACAATTTTATATTAATTTTGTGTTACAAAGCCTTGTGTTGTGCCTATTTCGCTAATCGATTGTATTAATGAAAAATATATACTTGATACTTTTTACGTAGTTAGTACCACTGTAGTCGATAAATGTGTACATACTTTAAAGTCTACTGTTTATAATTCTAGACATAATTGTTTATTGACAATAAGCGAAATCAGCAATTGTGGAGGTGACGAGTAGAATCGATTTGCAATAGACACGATGTCTGATAATCGATTCTTGTTCCATCAAAAATAATCGATTACGCGCTAGCCGTATTAAATCTAAGTGTCAAACTGTATGATAAGTTAAATGACTTGAATTTACAATGTGATAATCGTGAAGGAATTTTTAATTTATTCTCATACGTAGTTATTTTGATTAGACTCACTCATTTTCTTTATTTAAGTGGAATACAATTAAAGTGGACACAGAAAGAAATGAACAGTAGGTACGATTTCTGATAGTGTGAAGTGAGGTTAATACCCTGAACGAATTGAGTCAATGAATGTAAAATAGACGATATCGAACATGTAGTTTATACGACCAACAACTTTGGGCATATTGACGTTGTGTTATTTGTATTAAAAGTAGATATAACTATTAATAAGACATACATACACATATTGACATATAGGTCTATTTTTAATGGTCTAGGTCGGCAAGTAAGAAATAGACTTTACTATAAGGGCATCATTGTTAAGTTATGTCTGTTATTAAGCTTATATATTTTGCGTTTTAAACCGTAAAGCGTATTTTATTTATTTAATTCAATCAGTTTAATATAATCTTAACTCTAAATTAATGCTTTAGTCAACGTTTAGCTTCTGAGATACCTTTTTATAATGAATTGCCGACTTGTTATATGACATAGATTTAAATCAAATATAATAACGAATTTAAACTCCATACATAAGTATCTATGGGATAATTATATGCCAATTTATTCCGTTAGACGTGTTTTATATAGGTATTCGCGTATATTATCGTCTTTACAACATCAATTTAAATAAAATATTGTTAACAGATAAATTTAAATATTCGCCGTTTTATTCCGTTAAGCTTGTTTAATATATGTGTAAGTTTTCACCATTGACAGTATGACCTTCCTTAATTCTATTTCTTGTTTTTGTTTTTAAGATTTGCGCACGAGTGGCGGTCATCGTCCACTTATAAACGGCAATAACAGAAACGTTCCGTACATCTGTTGAAATCGCAACATTGTTAGCTTACCTAACTACTGTCATAATTTATGAAACTGGACACAATGGTGGAAATACTTGGCACAGGTCTGCGTCTCCTAAATAAATCCAACATCGAAACAAACTTGGAGCGCGGGATGCGAAGCGAATTCCAAATGACTTTGCGGCGACAATTTTATTTGTGGACAGCCCCCTTTACCTCCCTTTGTAGCCAATTCGTGATAGCTTAAGGAGGTGGCTTTGAGTGTCCTACTTCCCCTGCCTTTGTTGAGATTTTCGCCCGACTGCGAGATATTGGGAGTTGTGTATGTATAGGTACCTACTTGTTATTTTGACAGCGTTCGTCGGAAATTGCTTTTCTTTTTTTTTAATCAAAATAACAGTTACTGTGTAATCTACACATATTTAATTATATACCTGGGAACATCCATTTTAAACTGTATTCTAACGCTTTACTGATCTTACACACATTCTCTTTTCAAAATATTCAGTGTAACTGAATTATCTGTTAATTACGTCGGTAATTTCGAATTTTAATTCTGTATTCAATCATATTTTTTTTATTATATTAACATCAATTCCTATTTTAAATTACTTAAAATTATTATTTAGTTGCAATCTTTATTATAAAACTAACTGAATAATGACAAAACGTCACGATATCTCAATTCCTACATTAAGAACACGGAACACCACAATCGAGGGTTCCAGATACGATCGAAATTTTTTTAAAATCCAAAACATATTTTAAAATTGCACCTTACTTACTCAATTCAACACTAAACGTCTACACTACGCCATTCCGCCCTCGATAACGCACAATTTCTCTTCCTCTTAAGCACTTTAAATTGATAGATAAGGATTCGACACAACTCGTCTATTCGTAGCCAGAATATAAATGTGATCATTTCGATACCCTTGCAATGGTCACCAAAAGAATTGTATTTTAAATGTCGAGTTTAAATCGCGTCGACAAAAGCGAGCCATTTCAATTTAACGAAGAACCGAATGCGATCGGCGATAGCCCCGGGTACCTCCCGGCCGATCTATACAATTTATAGAGGTAATAAACTTGCATTGGAAACTAGCGGAGCCGTTTCCTTTAGAATTCCATGTCATTTGACGGGAGAGATATCGGCTTTTCTTTGTACAATTGAAAAACTGTGCTTTTGATCGTGTCATCGAAGTTGTTGGTGAAGAAAGGCGATGTCGGTACTATAATGCTGCAAAGTACTAAATATTTGCTTTATTTGGAATCTCTAAAGGTCATGGTTGTATGTCAGCGAAGCCTTAATTAAAATACATTTTATTGCGCCGTATTTAAAATAATTTGTTTCTAAATTTACCTAATACTTTTCGCGTTTGAAACAGTTAAGAGTGTTTTATTTAAATGTGTTCTACCCGCGTAAATTGCAGACAGTACTTAAGGATAGTTTGGTTCAGATTTTCTTATTTTTTTTAATTGTTTTGTTTTTTGACGAAGTATTTGATATTACTGTTACTGAAAACATAGACTTAGGTTGACCACTTAAAACATGAAAACAATATTCTATTGTACATAATTACCTATACGGTTATCATATGTGAATAAATGACTAATGTAATTTTTTTTATTACTTATGTAATTTGTACTTTTCAACTACGCTTTAATTTTGACAAATAAAATGAAATCCAGTTTCCTCTCATAGTGCTAACATATTTCTGTGTTCGTTTCACCGATCAGTTTTATTAACAAGGAATCATTTACTGATCTGATTTATGTCCCACCCAATCTATTTTTTCCCTTGGATTCGAACCCAGGACCTCTCGCGCTTAACACAATGCTAAACACCTCTAACCATTTAGCCACAGAGTAAATTTTACAGATAAGCAATACGTAGTTTCTAGGTTATTTACACTTGTTTTTTTGACTAATTGTGCAATAAAAACGTAAAAAGTAAATGGAAGCTCGCGTTAATGAAACAGTAGTCACTCGCAGTATCATGTCAAATTAAATAATCGTGGTGTAATTGAATCGACGATCAGGGAATACAGGCGACTCATCAATCACCACACCCCAAGTGTTGCACGACTTTAAGTCTTGAACGTAAGCGGGTTATACGAAAGTTATTTACGAAAGCAGAAGAAATCGCTTGTATAACATAAAAAAAGTATTTTTTTAGGCAAGGGAAAACCCTTAAAAAATTTTTTTTTTTTAATTTTTTTTTCCCCCCCTTTTTTTTCTTCCTTTTTTTCCAAAAAACCCCCAAACCTTTTCCTTTTTTTTTTTTTTTTTTTTTCTTCCTTTTTTTTTCTTTTTGTTTTTTTTTTTTTTAAAACCCCTTCCCCGCTTTCCCTTTTTTTTTTTTTTTTTTTTTTTTTTTTAACAAGTTTAAACCTTAAAAAAAAACTAATATATCGCGTTTTAAACCGTTAAAGTGTTTTTAAACTAATACATATCGCGATTTAAACCGGTAAAGTGTTTTATTTAAATGTGTACTACTCGCGCAAACTACAGACAATACTGTCGATTTAATGTCAAACTGATAGAACACAGCCTTATAACCTATACAAAAACAAGCCAATATTAAAATGCAAATACCGATTTACCATTTATATAAATTCATGATATATTGTATGTATCACAATAGAATTGGTCATTCTCTCGTTTAGCGAGCTAGTTACATATCTATTTAGTTTTCACGGCGTTATTGTGTGCTAATATTGTATGATATACGATTTATGTAGGCGGCTTTGCAAAATTATAAGCCTATTCAATACTTGCACCAAATTTGTGTCAGTCAACTGAAAAAACTGCGGCAGGTATCTCTCAATACACTTACTAAAAACTATGTTTCTTGTACACATACATAGGTTCTTTTACTAACAAATAGGTGAAGTAATAAGTATATTCACTGTAAAAAAGCTGCTTCGTTACGTAATGCGTTACGGTGCCAGGCTTAATTTTTTTTTACGTATGTGCATAACGATTGCATACGTAAGTACGTAAGAGGAACGCAAATACTAATTTTAGTATTGATGTACTTAGCGATTTATATTTTTGATTTTTTCTAGGAAAAGTGCTTTGTAAATACTAATTCCTAATTAAAAAATAAGCCACAAGCCATAGTAAAACATCAGACACTACATAAACAATGAAAGGCAAACACTAAGCTTATGACTTAGACCACACGCTGTTGATAAAACCACTTAGGCCGTTATCCTTCCTTCCTTCCACTTCAGTTTTAGTAGTCATTAGAGGAAATCCAGCTAATGTCTTGAGGTCTACCGACGCTCTTGTAGGGGAGGCGTTGAAAATTAATGTTCTCCATTTCCTTACATTAGACAGTACATAGTCATGAGGCAAAATTTTGATTATTTATTATCATTATTAACTTTAAAATGTAACGTAAAGTTTTTGTGACTCCAAGATTTTACTAATTTTTTGTTAAAAAACTTGAATAACAGCGGGACTCGAACGGGCATCCACACAACTAGTGAGCAGAAGCACGGAACGCCGTAAATGTCGGTTCAAGTCTAGCATATGTCGTATTTTTTTTAAATCTAAGTATATTTTTAATTTCTTTGCGTCTACAATATTGCGTTGAACTAGACATAAACATTCTCAACATATAAAACATCTTAACTACCCCAAAATCGCCTTGATAACAATAACCCCGGTTGCCATTCACTTCGCCCCTTTGCAAATTATACGCAAGACCAGCAATTACTACTTGCTAACAACAGATAGATTTGTATGACAAAGTGCTTTTTTGTCGAAATATGATACGAAAACGCGCGTTTGCACATTGTTGCTCTAACGTTATTTCATTTCGATGTTTACTTTTCTAGTTATTTATATTTATACTTTTTTAATAAAACGCGCGAGGGTGAAATATTATATAATTTCATCTTATAAACTTTACTCTTCTTTACCCGGCCCAGTCCAGTGTGACCATCATTCAGCAGCACAGCTGAGACCGATTGCTATCTTTATTTATACTGTTTGTAGAAGCATTTAAATAAAACACTTTAACGGTTTAAAACGCGATATATTTTAGCTAAACTTGTTCGAAAATTATTTTTAAATACGGCCCGACGTTTCGGATGCTTTGCAGCAGCCGTGGTCACGGGGAGACTAAAGATGGAGGATGTCTCAAATGTCAAAGTAAAAAACTGCTACGCTAACGCTATCTGTTCTGTCAAAGTTCGTATTTGGCTGGGTCCTTGTCATTAAATTTATTAGTTTTAAGTTTTATAATTTAATAGTTAAGTAGTTTAAAGGAATTTAAAGTATTGAATTTGAATAATTCGTATTTCGTTAATTTCTTCTCTTCGAATAGTCTTTTTGAGAAC
Source organism: Leptosia nina (assembly GCA_963661955.1). NCBI lineage: Eukaryota > Metazoa > Arthropoda > Insecta > Lepidoptera > Pieridae > Leptosia > Leptosia nina. The sequence goes on from CAVLEF010000280.1 coordinate 10,034,510, forward strand.
AAGACTTCTGTAAAGCAACTAAAACGTCGGATCTTTTTTTAGGATCCACCTAACCTTCAAGCATCACGTAGAGTGTTAAACGATCTTGAATTCGATAGCTGGGAAAAATAATTGGTGAGTTGCACATGAATCTCATTAAGCCTAAGTAAAATTAATCATTTGAAAGCTTTATAATTTTCGAATGTATGTTATTGCACAAAATGTATTGTACAAATTAAAAACCTGCTAAGATTGAAAAAAAATGGCTGACACGGGCGGGACTTGAACCTGCATACGCAGGGTTTTGTACCGCTAGTGAAATTAAAGCGACGGTGGCTCGTTTTTTTTTTTTTTTTTTTCCTCCGGCCCTTGGGGGGGGGGGGGGGGCCCCCCCCCCCCTTTTTCTTTCCCCCTTTTTTTTTTTTTCCCCCCCCCCCCCCCCCCCCCCCCCCCCCCCCCCCCGCCCCGGGGTGGGGGGGGGGGGGGGGGGGGGGGGGGGGGGGGGGGGGGGGGTGTTGGGTTTTGTTTTTCCCCCCCCCCCCCCCCCCCCCCCCCCCCCCCCCCCCCCCCCCCCCCCCCCCCCCCCCCCCCCCCCCCCCCCCCCCCCCCCCCCCCCCCCTTTCCCCCCCCCCCCCCCCCCCCCCCCCCCCCCCCCCCCCCCCCCCCCCCCGCCCCCGGGGGTTTGTGGGGGGTGGGTTTTTGTTTTTTCCCGTTTTTTTTTTTGTTTTTTCCCCCTTTTTTTTTTTTTGTTTTTTTTGTTTTTTTTTTTTTCCCCCCCCCCCCCCCCCCCCCCCCCCCCCCCCCCCCCCCCCCTTTTTTTTTTTTTTTTTTGGTTGGTTTTTTTTTTTTGGTTTTCCCCCCCCCCCTTTTTTTTTTCCCCCCCCCCCTTTTTTTTTTTTTTTTTTTTTTTTTTTTTAATTGATTAATTCGAGTACAGAAGATTTTTAATCCAATATAACAATTCCGTCTGGCCCATGCCCCAAATACTTTTCACTACAGTACAACTTATCATAATGTATTACCACCATTTCGTCAATCAACTTTTATCATCATCAGATAGATACTTTGCCGTTCTAAGAAATGTAAGACCGACCTTACACCTCACTTCCGAACAACTTCATAGAAAAGAATACGTAAACACTAAGTAAATTATTCTACGATTTTTATATCTTTTCGCATTAATGCGCTATCGTAAAGTGTTTCCAGGTCATAGGTGGCGCGAGGGGATATGATAAGTTAACTTTCGTTATAGAACCGACAGTGCGAGTCTAAAATAGCATTATTAAATTTTTATGTGAGATAGATAAGATATGTGTAGGTATTCTATAAACAATACTTATACATAGAACTTATTGCAATTAACTAGGATTTTTTTCACACCCAGTGGACTTACTGAAAATTAGTTTCAGGTCAACACAGAAACTTATGTAACCTCAGTAAGGTCCTATTCTACCTAGCTGTTAAGCTAAACTTTTTTTTTAATATGCTAATATTATGTTTTATATTTTATTGTGTGACTTATGATATGAATTTATTTCTTTCTTTCTTTTATAAATTATATACTTCAAAAACCGTTTTTCATAATCTCTCGCAATTTCGTAATACCTATTAAAATAATTTAGTGTAATTTCAAACTGTATTTCCAAATTTTCCATATAATATGGATTAAAAATCTATTTTAGGTTGAAAGGATTAGATTTACAGGTAAAACTCGAATTTTTGTAGATTTTTACTAAATCAAACAAACAAAGATCTTCGTGAATATATGAATTCACGAAGATCTTTGTTGGTAAAAATAAACTTATTATAGGATATAAGATGGTTAGATGTATCAAAAATCTTGTCGAAGAAATAGAATATAATCATTCTAAGTTCAATCATTTAATTAAAATACTTTACTGGTTTAAAACACAATATATGTTAGTTAAACTTATTCTAAAATTATTTTAGTTTTGGATGCTTTGCAGCAACGTCGGGCCGAAGTTTATTTTAATGTAAACTTAAGACAGTATTTAAGTTGAATCAATTTTACATATTACAGAATGATCTCACTCTGAATACCAAAACTCCCAAAATCAGTTTTAACTGAATGATAGAGTCGCGAAGGGTGAACGATACCCACTGCGATCTGTCACCGGCGAATGAATGAAAGGGTTTTGTCGCGTGAATTAAATCAGCCAGCGGGAGGCTTCAGAGGTGACGCGCAATTGATCGGAACCGGTTATATCCGGTTCTTTTGTTATGTGTCACTCTTTCGACGAGGATTTCATTCTATTAGCCGTCCTAAGGCATTTTCTGATAAGTTTTGAGTATGTGAAATACAAATGAAAGTAGAGACATAACCACAGACTAAAAATTCACTATGAACCGTTACACAATGAATTTTTTGGTTTGTGATTATGTCTATTATGGCTAGAATTGTTTTGTTGATTCGTTCGTAAGTAATGTTCCACATTGATAGTTCTAAATAATTCCAAGATTGATTAATCCTCTACTTTCTACTTTAAAAAAATAGGACATATTTTTTAAAACTTAAGACTAAGTATCTACTAAAGTACGATTACGACTGGCCTATCAAAATTATTAAATTGAATAATCTTTAATAGACCAAAGTTGCACTCATTGTTTATGAAACTATCTGTGTCAGCGACTTTGTCCACGCACAATAGTTACTTTGGATATCCAAATTTGTTTTTTCAAAGCGCCCTGTTAAATCTGTAAACAAAAATCTGTTACAAAAGGATGAATATTTTTTTCGGGAAACGTTCTCACCGACATAAAAATATTTTTTAATTCTAACCAGTGGTTCTTAAGATTAGCGCCTTCAAAATAAACAAACTCTCCAGGTTTATAATATATTAGTATAGATCGAATATGAAGAAAAGTTAAGCTCTTAAACGAACTTTATGAAAAGTCTGCTAATACTTAAGACTTTAGAGTTACCAAGTAAGTTATAAGGATTCGATGTTATGCATGACACAAGCCATAACCGATACTAACTTAATTCGCAACTTATTAAGCAGGTCAAACTTTTGATTGTTACAAACTTATCTCAAGTTACTTTCAAAAGATATTGCGTAAACAAACCTTGAACTCAAAGTATATCAATCAATCGCGAATTTCATAACGCGAGAACGGGGGAAATTTTCATCTTGCGATCTAATAATTACCGTTCCGATAAAATATTGGCAGGGCTTCCCTTTCGATGCACGACCGAGCCACGACTGTCGTTGTCACCTTAATTTACGACCTACAATTATAACTTTCACATCTTTGATGCCAGATAACAATAATCGATCTTATAGTTCACGCTATAAGGTACAAATTAGAGGGCGTCGATCAATTGCTTTTAGATAACTACGAAATTGAGGCAGAACGTTGAAATTTATTACTTCTCGAATTTGTATCTTATTTTTCAAATCTACAAATATTTCGTATAACTTTACGTTAACCACCAAATAGGTAAAACACTTTCTATGTATAAATTTAAAGAAAAACTATTCTGGAATCTACAGTAATTTTTATACGACTGATAAAATATCACATATTTGTTTATTTATTACTACTTTTGTTTTATAAGGCTTTGGTATGTAGACACGCATAATTAATACATATAACTTTAATATTTAAAATATCTTTTAACATAGTAGTGTCTACTATAGGTGGTTCTGTTTATTTGTCAAATATAATGGATAAAAAAAACGGGTTTTTATACAAAATATATATAATAAGCATTCTAATAGATCCATAATTCCTGTACTATTAAAATTATTACAACATGTTTTATTTATACTCTAAATAAAAAATAAATTTAACACAAAGTTTTCTACCAGGGTTTTTGGTACATAACTATGTACTCTAGGTAAATGCTTCCTCTAGCTTCTTGCATTTTTATATTTACATACCACGCCCTAATTTAGAGAAAATAATAATTAATGAATTATTGAAAAGAGGAAAAGTGATTAGTATCCTTTACTTTTTAATGAGCTTTCCTGTTCAAATTTCATTCGATATTCGATAATTGGGTAAAAACTGAGATAACACGAACTATCGCTTCATTATAACGAAAAACATCAATAACCAGTCGCCGTGTCGGCAGTGATAATTATTAATGACAAAGCCAGTTTCCCGTAATTAAAACCGTTCATTAGCCGGAGTGATAAAATGATGATTAGAAATAATAGATATTTTACGGCGTCATTTTAATAACAAAAGAGGTTTCCTCGTTGATGACCTTTGACTTGTGCATTCATGTTAATTAAACTTTATGGGTGTCGCTATCGTTTTAATGTTATCGATCAGTGACCCGTAGTTAAATTCATAGGAATTAGTATTCAATATTTTTGGGAGCTTTTGGATAAATACTGTCTATGGTTCACGCGAGTAGTACACATTTAAATAAAACACTTTAACGGTTTAAAACGCGATATATTAGTTAAACTGGTTAAGTTTATATTTTATTATGACAGAGCTAGAAAAAATAGAGATAGAAAGAGAGATTCACTTGAACAAGAGTGAAATATCCTGGCCATATATCAACAACACAATTTATTTTGTCATTAGACATTCTGCCATCGTGATACTAAAGCTTTCAGCTTCGGACGGGAATTTTGATTCATACTTTAATGTCCTCAATTTCCAGAAAAAGCTAGAATTTTTTCAAAAAAAGTTTTTTTTTAATAATACTAGGTTTAATCTGTTCCCGTCATCCGACATTGCTGCCATTCAAATTATATACATTGATATATTATAGGTTGGAGTTCTTCACCTTCCATCAAATGTTGCTTGTTATTTTATCTATGTCACAAATAGTAAATTAGAAACATTAAACAATAGATGACATTAATAAAAAAAATCTATAAAATTATGTTATAATTTTAGTCGACAGTAATTATAATTAACATTTCAATAAACAATAGCTTGACACCATTTATCTAAACGCGGACAGAGAAACACGGAGATGTTATTAAGCTGCCAGAAGCCACGGCTTTATTTATAAAATAAAAATCATTTGACGAGGGTTTGCCATTAATTTCGGCGACAATGTGATAAATAATAAGAGAGGTGTAATGCGGGGGCGGAATCCCTCTAAAATGTCGCTTTGATGGACTGGTTTTGAAGTTTTGACGGCTCACATCCTAATTTTCTTTTTGACGCCCGAGCTATCCCCGCTAACTTTTCAATAACAGTATTCTTTGTGATATTTCAATTTCGAATTGCGATTTCGTTAAGTGAAAATCTCTTAGGAGTATCCAGAAAAGAGGAAAATTTGATATTTATTGGCCGTACGTAAATTATAACGAAAATTTTATCGGCCTAAGACTTACCAGTTTTATCGAAAATTTTTATAAGAGTTATTTATATACCAGTTTAGTTGATCTAGACACTCTTCCTCTTTCTTATTTAAATCTTTTTTCTTCCTTTCTGTTAATATATAAAATACATGTACATACAAGTGATAACTTCCCTAAGTTCAAATATTAATTATTGAGCGATAATAATTTGCCGTTTATAAAAGCCAGACAGACAGCTGCAATAACGCATAACGTTGCAGTTCCCGTTATGACTTAAACAAACAGAATAACAAACTACAAGCCAATTACAAGTAGATTCAATTAACAAATCTAATTAACCATTTTCAAACTAATTGTTTTAAAACAAATTTATGTGGGGTAGATGTAAATAACGTAAATTAATAAAGAATAACGAAAGTTGGATTTATAGTTATTATTCGTATAATAACTATATTCTCTATATTCGTATATAGAGCTTATTTTTATGACCTTTAGATCCTAGAAATGCCTACCTATATATATATATATATATATATATATATATATATATATTACGAAAAACGGATCTTGTATCCTTTTACTGCATTAGTCCAATACGTCAAGTTGGGTCTCGATTGTTTTGGCTTCAAAGCCTGTCCGATGCAGACCCGTCGCATACTCGATGCATTTTGATGTACACAATGAATTATATCGACAATCAATTTATTTGGGTGTTAACCTAATTTGTATGACGAGAAAGTATTAATTCAAACGGTTTTACGGTTTAAAACGTGGTAGTTTTAAACTTTTGCCTTATTTTAAGGTAAACATTTTTTGAGGAATAACTTATAAATAAAACGTCCCTATGATCTTTTCTATTTATGTTTATTTTAAAACGGTTTTTCTTTTATAATATTAGGTATATTAGTATGGTAGATCAACAGCACGTCTATCCATCGTCCAATCTCACCAGTGCAAGTGTCACAACTTTGTAATGTAAGAATTATAATATTTCAATAAGTAGTTAACATTTAAATTAAACACTTAAGCGGTTTAATACGTGAAAGATATTACTTAAACTATTTATATATATATATATATATTTATATATATTTACTTTCAAATAAGTTGAACTAATATATTTCGGGTTTTAAACCGTAAGTGTTTTATTCAAATATGTACTACTCGCTCAAATTACAGACAATTTTGTACCTACTGTCGGTACTGAAATATTACGAAATCGAAGCAACCAATTGTCGATGTTATAAAAAGTTATAACTCAAACAGATATTGCGTATGCCGAATGCAACAGTAAATCAAATTTAACCCGACCTAGCGATTCATGGAGCGACGCGTGATCCGTGAAAAATTGCTTATTTTAAAATACTGCTTCCCTGTTTATACAGGCTGATTCTTTAAATTGGTATATACAATAAAAAAACATCTGACTGGAAAGTGAACCGAGATTTAACGTCGGTGAAACAAATAGAGAAATGTGTCTTACCCCATGACACAGGTCTATGTTTCTCGTAGATTAGTAAAGTTTCCTAGACCACTAACACAATAAATATTCTTTAAGAATAGATAATATTTTCATTGCAATAAGAACGCATTTTTACTTTTATATACTAAACATAAGTAAGAACAATATTTCAACATCGACAGCCAAATAGCAGTACATTCTTGTAAATCATGTTTTGTATATCATATTTTATTCATTGCGATGTAAAAATAAAACAATACATATTACAATACATACACATACACATTCTATTCTTTTATATGTTAGTGGTTGTAATATTTTATTTAGAAGCACCCTGAATATAACACGCGGGTCCTGTCCATATATCATGCGGTGCTCATCACGTTTTTAATAAAAACTGTTTCGAGCAAACTCTGTTGACTTTATTTTATTTGTGTTACTTTCCATTTGGAAAATAATGTCAATATTCTGTAATGGATTAAAGTATTATCTTTATTTAATGAATTATAAGGAAGTATTAAGGGCAACCTAATATTAGTAAATATTATAGAGCTGAAGAGTCTGTTTCTTTGAAATCGCTAATGTCAGGAATTACTGGTTCGAATGGGATTTTTGTGTGGTTGGACTATTAGGTAATTAAGAAAAGTTTTAGGTTCTAAAATATCATGCTATCACGCAAAGAATTAGTGGGAAATGTGGAAAAATCAGGTAAAATTTTTTATCTTTGAGAGTTTCCGTTGCAGCCGCTACGAAACCGTTTCAAAACACTCCAAAAATATGCATGAAATCGTAATTCCTCTTTAAATCATCTAAAAAAACTGTCCGCGCAAATGTCAATATATGTCTATCTTTTAAGATTAACTTGCGAGATCGACGGGACGCCACCGACGTCTTGGGCAACTGCTAGGATTTATAAAGATGAGAAGGAGGTTTTCAAGTCAAATTTTGATACCAAAAATTACTATTTTACGCGGTTGAAGTCGTTGGCGCAGCTATTGTTTAATAAACAACATTAATGTGAAATATCGTTGAATTGCATGGGATTTTCGGTCATTTCTTTTACTCTCTTACAAATCGATTGTATCCGGATATAATGATATAGTTTTCGTAATCTGCTTTCAAATTATCGTAATTATAAACCACGGGCCCACTTCAAACCTCTCAGGTTGCTGTCCAAATATACGTTAGGGTCCGTTACGATTCTTGCGCTCAAAAGAATTTTATCGGCAAAGTCGGACCCCATATCTATTCTTCTCCTTCCCTATGTTTGAAAATTGATACGAGCAAAAATTTACCTTATTTCTTCAGTTACAAAATTTAATTTGTTTTAACACATTTACTATTAAAAGTCGAGTGTCTGTTAAAGAAAATAGTCAATAAACAAAAGTTTAGTTAAATTAATGCCTTACTTTTAATGTCTGCGTACGCACAAACAGAGTGTTCAGTGAATTATGAAATATGGGCACATGTTTTTCTCAAATAAAAATATTTTGCATAATAATTCATTCGTTGTTTTATATTCTTATCGATGAGACTAAAAATGTAAGTCCGTATCAGAATACGTCACGAATTTAGATAAAATTCTGTAGATATAACTGTTTATCAATCACCAGTGCATGTAGTATAGAATATAGAGAAAATATATGAATGTGACGTATTAGATTAAAAGTAAAACGAAAAGAAATCCGTTAATGTCTTTTAAAATAAGAAAAGGTTTGATTTTTCATTATTGTTTAAATAAAACACTTTAACGGTTTAAAACGCTAAACTTTAAACCGTTAAAGTATTTTATTTAAACGTGAACTACTCGCGTAAACTATAGACAGCATTTGCATTATTGTGTTGCATTATTGTTTAAATAAAATACTTTAACGGTTTAAAACGCGATATATTAGTTAAACTTTATAAAGATTTAAACCGTTACAGTGTTTTATTTAAACGTGTAGTACTCGCGTAAACTATAGACAGCATTTGCATTATTGTGTTTTTCTTAAATATGTATTGGTGGTTATGATTGATTGATATTGTGTACCAATTCCTAGGCCAATAATAATGAGCAGCTGTAGTTATAGAACACCTTTTATACAGATCGAAGAACAAAACTCGGCTCACTTGATGAAGCCCTTGAAATAATAAAGGTATCCGGACATTGTGAGCCGAGGTCGGGAATCAAATCTACTTTTACTAAACAATTGTTTTTTACCCCACTGCGTCCCAGCACAAAGGATGCTCTGATAAAATCACAGTTCATTTGTTAAATTGCTTCATTTTCTTGGGAATTTCGATGAATGAAGGAATATTTTTGCATTATAACTCTACTTTATACCATTAACGCTGTGTTACGTTTCATGCAAATTTATAAGATGCTATTTATATCTTCACTTTAATATAGTGGCTATGTTATTATTGATATCTGTGCAACATCTATGTTTCAATAAAATCTTCAATTGGAGTGTGCGAACAATAAATATTATCCAATTAGTTTTATAATATGTCCGATGATATAGCCTGTGTATTTGGTTACACACATTTAACAAACATAAAAACATAAACATTAATTGTTATATTTTAGCCAATAGCAACATTTTACTTCGTAGACACTTGCCTCTCTTTTGAACGCTGGTCTAAGCCTAGGTAAGGCCGTTTCGTAATTCATTCGAATAGTTATAAAAATAAGTTTCAGGAAATACACAAATGACAGTCACACGTACATAACCAATAGATCTTGAATGTTACAATTAAAATAATTGTATTATTTCTAAAGAAGGCTATGTAGATTATCTGTTGATCCTAGTGACAGTTAAAAAAGTGTGAAATTTCAATTTGCCCCGTCACCCTTCCGTTTGCAATTTTATGTTATCTGTAACACAATTTGGCCGTCTCTTTTTCTGCAAAAAATGCACTTTTTCTACAATTTGTGACCTTTTGTCACAATTTCGCACGGTTCGTTATGACAATCAAAATGTCATGGATTGAATACGACTAATTTCGGTTTGAACCCTCCCTTGGTAAAGGGTTAGCGTCTTCATGAGATAAGAAAGACTGTCTTCAGATGTTATTGTTTGCAAAAGGGTTGATCCCTTCCTTGACCTCTCAAAAGGTTAATTTTTTTCCGATCCGTGAATCTTCGGTGTGAGGTTAATTATTGGGTATTGTTAGTTATCTCAGAAAAGTATCTCTCATAGATATTTTTTATTTAGATTCTGGAAGTACTTGTAGCTCCAATAGGTCCAATTACATTGATTTATTTTATTTTTGAAAAAGTACGATTACGACTGGATTATTCATTTATAATCTTAGAATTCAGTTTATAGTTAGGTTATCTATTTTGACTTAATTAATTACTGTTTGAAAACTTTAATATTTTTCACATTGCACATGATTGCACTATATAATTTAAAAATCCTCCCTTAAAAGTCCTGCCCGAGTAGTGTGAAGCTTTTTGATCTTATATACGTTTTTTTAAATATTTTTTTTCCGTCGTCCTTATAATAAAAGTGTAGTCGTGTATCTCACGAGAACGAACAGTTTCGCTAAATAAAATCTTACGCCATTTTGTCTACAGCATCACGTGTCTTTAAATACATCGTGTAGTAGATATAAAATATTCGCATACTCGACACACGCTGTGATCCATAGGCGGCCATTTTATTTCTCGTCATTACTATAAAATATTCAGTTCATTATAATTTATATGCCCTAAGCGTATAATAATAAGGTCTAAAATTCTTCAATTATACCTTAGAATGTAGCCACAGGGCGTATCTGTTCTGTAAAGGTAGTGATGTGAATAACTCCTTAGAAATCCTTTAGTTATCATTTGAATGACAATAAAAGTCAAGTCACACGGGCAGTAAATATGACCTTTTGTATTCTGTACATACAGAAGACGTTATTAGTATAGCTTAATTATTTACTTTCCCTGGACAAAGATACATTGATAGCAGTAAATTATAACAGCTCCAATTTTAGAATAATACTTTGATATTGTTCTTTCTTTATTTTCATCGTATCGTTTGCATGATAAATTACAATGGCAGGACTCGAACCGGCATCACAGCGTTCCGCACTGTAGCTCTAACCTATTAAGCTACAAAGTTTATCTCTTTATGGATGCCGGTTCAAGCCATGACCGTGTCGTATTTTTTTTCAATCTAAAATCGGATTTCAGTTTAAATAATGCAATTAATAAACATTGAAATTAGGTTTTTATTTAGCTCATTTTTAAATAATTTATTCGGTTTAATAAAATATTTTAATATTCCGAAAATAAAAAAAAATATTTTCAAGCCGACGTTTTTTCTAAGCTAGCCAGAGTATAATATTACACACTAATTACTAGAATTGAGATTGCTCACTGCTTTCAAAAAAAACACTTAACTATTTAAAAATCGAACACGCGCTCGCCTACTTATTGTCTACCTTAAAAATAGAAAAAGCCTCCGTAGCTCGCATAGCTACGAAGCTACGTGCGTAGCTCCGAACGTGGCCATCGATTTGCGGCTGCGAGTGACAAAGTTTTTCAAGATGGCGGGGGCGATGCTCATATTTTTTACTGTCGCAGGGTGAGCACTGGAGCCTATCGCTACACCGCTCTCCACTCGTCTTAAAAGCTGAAGGTTCAATGTGTGCTTGTCGGTGTCTGAGATTTTGTGTAGACGTGCGTGGCTCGTCTTAGGGTTTCACTGTTACGATTGATATTTATAAAAACTTTGATATTTATCACATGTAATGCACATGATGGCATTATTTAAATTAAAAGTTTATTTGGACTAAAATTGCCTTAGATCTTTATAATCTTCAATTGTTAAATAGAACGTCCGTAGCATTTTAGAACCTCACTCCCTAGAAATGGGTAGGTGGTTTTATGTAGTTATAATATTTCAATTGCAAAAATCAAAGACAAAAACAAACTTCTGTCATTTAAATAAAATATTTTAACGGTTCGAAATGCGAAATATGTTAAATTATATACAGTAGTGACCACAGCTGCTGCATCCGGAACATCGGGCCATAAAAATTAATTGTTAATAGCTTAACTAATATATTTTGCGTTTTAAACCGTTAAAGACGTTTTTTTTATAAATGTACTACTCGTTTAAAGTACAGACATTATTTAGTCTGTAGCATACAACTACAATCTTGTACCAAGAATTTTTATCTTTAGTACATAAAAAACAATAAATTAAGGCCTATATAAAACAGGGGCCAATTCCAAATGTGGGAGCTATTAAAGGTCTGGTTGCAATAAATAACCCAGTAAAATTGATTTAATATAGCAAAATGATTACACAAGTTACCCAAAATTGGGTTGTTAATGTCAACAGTGGGTAGATAATGTGTATCTGCGGATAACGGTCCGGCCGAAGTTGAATACATACCCTGGAGCCATGCTGACTGGGTACGGTTGAAAGGCAAAACTCTGCAAGTGAGTTTTATAATTTTTTTTATATTCGTTAAAGATTTATATACTTTATTTGAAAGAGCTAGAAAATAATTTAGCATTGAATACTAGATAAAGTGTATTTTTCTAATCGACAGCAATACTCTGCTATACATCGTTCTAAAGAAGAGAGTATTTTGTTTATAAAAGCAATATTGCTTTATATGCAATATACATAACAAAATACATGGACTATTTTTTTTATCAACAGCAAGTTATTTTATTATTGGCTGTAATTAACGCGATTAGTACACATTTAAATAAAAGACTTTTAACGGTTTAAAACTCAAATTATACGTTATGTAATACATTTCGTGTTTTAAGCCGTTAAATGTGTTTAATTTTACTACGTCATTAATTTGAATTATTATCGTTAACTGAAATTTAGGGTTTTGTGAAAATCTCCCTTGCACCCTTTCACTCGGAACCTGTCTATCGAACAAAGTACACAAATCCGGTAGCAGTCGAAATTAATTTCACATAGCTCGCGGGCGACGGCAACAAGCCGACCATCCAGACACGTGAACTGTTTGCCTAATCATATTACCGCAAACAGCTTTAAGCTCCATTCAATGAAAATCAAGTTAACTTATAAGCTAAATCAAGTAATTGTACATAAATATAGACAAAGATGATTTCTTAATTTTTGAAGCAGTAAGAGAATGTCTTATAGGTTTGCGTCACCAATGTGCTTATATAATTAAGTTTTTAGTATATTAGTATAGCATATATAGTGCCATATTAGTGTTAGTCTATCTAAAATAAGGTGTCATCCTGTTTTGAACACATTTGTATCTTCGTTTTTCTAATCGGATTTAGTAGGCAAGCAGTTGGTCAAACTGTGCCCCACCTGAGGTAAACAATAATTCCCCAGGATTCGAGCTCAGAACCTCCCACATATAACAAAAGAATTAAGCAACACGTTTATGCATTTTACTGGAGAGGCGGTTATAGTGAAAGATAGTTTTTTGATTGAATACCACCACGTTAAAAATTGTCATATAGATTTGCCACCAAATGCTTATAGCTAACAGTATACAGTATATTAATAGTATTGTGCCAAATTAGTGCTGTGTAATAATAATTAGTAAATATAGATATAAAATTTGACACTAGAAGATATTTTCTTTTATCGTCATTTCTTTTAAATAAATCACAATTTAAGTGTTAAAATCTTTATCTTTGAAGTTACAGATGGCGCCAGCATAACAGATTTGGCTTTGACCCTTCATTTCACCCCCCCGTGACAAGCATCCAAACTTAACCGGGTTGTAGTTAAAATTAATTGAAACTTAACAAATAAAATTCGCTTCTTAAACCGTTAAATAGTTTTGAATATGTCTACCTCATTCTCTAGCCTACTGCTACACGTTATTTTTCTCCTCACATTCGACCTTCATCGCTGACCCACATAATGATTATTGAAATACTCTAAAAACAAAAGCACTTATTAATATTCGCTATAATGCATTGAAACGACCGCGTCACTGCAGAAATTATCTTTTTCTGTTCGGGCGCAGCTCCCAACAACAAAGGGTTAAAAACAAAAGACCAAAACAATGGTCACAGTTTAATATGAGTTCGCGGCCATTATGTTTGATTATGGGAAGAACAGAGAGATGAAATCATTCAAATTGAAGCGAAATATTATTTTCATTCAATTCCCGCGTTCTTGAATTACAATCCATGCGTGATTTTTATATAACAAACTCGAGTGCTGTTCGCGATATAATGATAATTTGTTATGTTAATACGATCCAAATACGCCAGAATTGCCGATATAATTATCGCGTTTTACTTTTTTGACGTTGTACTAGTACTCGTGTGTGCTTTTCGGTTTTTGATGTTTCTTTTCTTTTTCATTAGTGCTTGCTGCATGTTTTATTATGTCACGTCAATACGCCGTATGTTAAATATCAGACCGTCATTCGTAAAATTAGAACTACTAGAATAATGAATATTTTTAAATTTAAAAAGAATAAAATATTTTATTTTTTATTTTATTATAGTTGCTAGTAAAAATTAAAAACTGACAGAAAGACAAATTAAAATAAAAAAATTTTAAATTTAACATTTAAATAAACACTTTAAAATCTTTGAAAATTATTTTCAAATAAGTTTAACTAATATATCGCGTTTAAACCGTTAAATTGTTTTATTTAAATTTACTACTCGCTAAACTATAGACAGTATTTAAAATTAAACAGGATTTATTATAAATAACATCTTTTATATCGTAACGTGCTTGACATATTACTTACAAGTTAACCGTAGAATACAAATATCTAATTTTATTTATAAAAAAAAAAATTGACCAAGAAATCTGAAAACAGAGGAGAAAAGACAGGCATTAAATTCACTTAATCGAAAGTACAATTACTTGTCTTTGTCTTTGGACATTCCTAGATTTGAGGCGAAGTCTTACACGCCTTAGAAATGTTAAAAATTAAAGTAGTCTGCAGTTTACGCGAGTAGTACACATTTAAATAAAACACTAATGATTTTCACTTTAATAAAACCTTTCCGTTTAAAACGCGATATATACTAATTAACTTATTGGAATGGAACAAATGATTTTTAACTTCGGCCCGACGTTTCGGATGTTTTGCAGCAGCCGGGGCCAGGCGGATTAATGAATTTGGAATTGATAGATTTGGAATGGAAGTTTTTACTTTAAAAACACGAATACTTAGAATTATTACCTACGACCAATTGATTATCAAGCTTTTATATTATTGGACCAATCTATTAAAATCATTTAAATCTCTTGTCCTATTTATTCAAGGAATGCATAAAATTGAGAACACTGATAAAACAGCTATAGCTGCACTTTATTGCAGTATCACGCGTATCGCATACAATATCTAAATATGCGAATCCTATTAAATCAGAAATAGGTATCCAATCAGTGGTGGCATGCTTCAGTGGGTTTATGCAGTCTTTATAGCGGTAATATACTGCCTCCATGCGGATGCAGGCGTTGCATTGTGCTTATTTTAAGTAAGTTTTATGTACTTTGAGGTTTCGCATTTTGCTGACTTGCAAGAAGTGCCCCTGCATCATTTATTCATTAAAAAGTACTTCCTTGGATGGAGGATGGAGTTAATTTGATGGTAGGTGAAATTCCCCCAGCCATATAACTCTAAACAAAATGTGCCCTATTTGGTTTTCAGTATTCGGAAATCCATAGACTGGAACCGAAACGCTATTACACTGCACGATTTTTTCATTTGTAGACGGTAGTTTGTGACCCGCACGGAATTACGATATTCCTACCACCCATTTAATATCCAGACGAAGTCCAAGAGGTTTCAGAAAAATTATAAATTAGAACCAAGTTGAACTCGGCGGAGATCGAACCCACGAACCGTTGAACGAGCCCGTCAAATGTGACTTACACAACTCGCCTATTAGAACGATCAACGGCTTAAGTAATCCGCCAAGTAATCAAGACAAAGTATTCTAAGTACATTCATATATAGATACATTTCCTTGTATCGCTCACCATTGGCATTGATAAGACGCTATCGATGATAACAAACATTCATAATACAATTCTTATGAAATGTGACGGTTCATTTTTTATTTATCATTATTCATTTGTTTTATGAACAAGTACATATTTAGTACATTGTAAATACATTGTAGTTATTAGTGTGACGTTTCATCGATAAATAAATGGAAGTTACGAAAAACATGACAATTTGTGAGGATGTATGTACTTTATACGATTTCAAATTTATAAGCACTTAACGATACATCAGCTGATAAATTAATTTTCATTTAAAATCTATGGAAATGGAGCTCTATAGGTTTTTTTTTATTTGTGTTTGCATACATTTCGTACATCTATACTAATAAATAAAGCTGAAAAGTTACTTTTGTTTGTTCGAACGTGCTAGTCTCAGGAACTTCTGGTTCGAATTGAAAATTCATTTTTGTGTTAGATCATTTATCGAGAAAGGCTCTAGTCATTAAAAAATCAGTCTGCGACTAATAAGAGCGAAGGAACAGCGGAAAATGTGGAAAAAAAGGCAAACAAATTAGATGCCCGAAATAACTATTCTACGCGGACAAAGTCGCTGACACAACTAGTACAAAATAAAGAGGAATTGCGAGTGCGCTATTAAAGCAAATCTTTAGATCTAATTACGCATCGCAAACCCCTACTAATTGGCTATGTACCTACGATGTTATATTATATAGTCTACGCAACGAATCCATAACATCAGAAGTGGGAGTAATGTCACAGAAACCGTTTCCCTCTACACATCCGCACGGTTTGTCAAACTCCCCTCGAATTGATAAAATGGCTCTGCCTCGAAAACGATAGAAAAATCCACAAAAGGCTGTTCCCTCAACGACTCTCGACCTAAACGCTTTAACTATGTCCCAACCCCATACTTCAGGATTGCTCACTCCACTTGTCTCCGAAATGCCGTGAATTTTTTATTGGAGTTTATGCTTAATTGCCGGGGCGGAAGAGTTAGCTTCCCGTGTTGCTGTCGAGATAATGATGGCACTTGAGCCGATGGTTTTGGTATTGCTTCTAATTGGTGCTGGTCCTCATGTAAAACTGTTGCACGCGCCACCCTTATGTATAATATATATTTAAATATTCATACGCCATTCAACTAACAATATTACATAAAATAACTCATATAAACTTTATGTTCTTAAAAGTATCTTTATTTCTGTTGCAGGTATATAAAAAATTATGTATACTTAATTAAATTTTGATTTCAAACCCTATCAATTTTATACACACGTCTAACTAAATCATACATAGGAGAAATGTGATTTTATCCTGGACTAAGAAACTCGAAACTTAAAATTTTACTATCGCTCGACAAAAAGTTTATTAATATCTTTCCGTATCCGGATTAATAGCTAACAAAATGGGAAAACCCATTTTAATACAAGAAGACTTATCACAGTGTTTTGTGTAAATTTTTATCAAAGTTATAAAATAATTACAACATATTGAAAAAATAAGTAGGTCTCATTATTATATAAAAAGAAATATTATATTAACACTTATAGCTGACACCAAAATATTACCCCCTAAAGTCCCGGTGACCTCTTTTATCGTGTTAAAATTTTAACCTTTTTAAAATATCTCATGTATGCCTGTGAAATTAAAATACGGAAGCCTTAATATAAGATTGTATTACATAATGAAAGTGGAAACGTTTGTATAATACAATTATGTACGGTTAGCATGTGAAACGATTTATTGACTTGAGACCTCTCTTCATTTTAATTAGAAGCCATAACGAATCGTCAGAGACGAGGTTATAATATTTTATTCGCGTTCTCTTTATTGCTAATTGGCATGGGTTACTTTTTAAAAACACCATACACTTTGAAGTATTGAAAATAGATAGCTAAATATTTTTGTTTCATATTTGAAATGAAATAATTATTAATATTAAGGACAATTTTATATAGATTAAGTTAGGAACGAATAAAAATGGCTTTGTTCTACAAGTATACTTACGTCAAGACGTACTTTACACCTATTCTATTTTCAAAATTCTGATAAGAGTTCCAATTATAAGATTTTGAGGTCACTTTTGATAAAGAACGGTTTGTGTTTTTTCAAATACGTACGTGTACACATAAAAACAGCTTAAAATACTAAACGAATAGTACACATTTTAATAAAACACTCTAAAGGTTTAAAACACTTTAAGCTTGTTTAAAAATTATTCTTATTATGTCTCCCCGTGACCACGGCTGCTGCAAAGCATCCGAAACGTCGGGCCGTAGGTAAAAATATTTTTTAAACATCGCGTTTTAAACCGTTAAAGTGTTTTATTTAAATACTAAACGAAGTCGAACAACATTATATAGTTGTTTAACAAAATCTGATAAGAACTAGGTTGTGATAAATAATCATTTCCAAAATACTCAAAACCTGGTTTGAATGTATCAATAAAAAAAAATCTTTCAATTATAGATACAATTCCATATATATTACTAGATATAGGACTTTATAACAATCGCTTTTTTAATAAGCCTGTATGTTTAATTAGTCTGTTATGTCGAGGCCCGTGTGTCGTTTATAAGACAGGAGTTTTATCGCTATACGTGCTTTCTACTGAATTCCGCTTACGCTGACCCGAGACGGTTTACGAGCGCTATTAATGACATATGGTAACGACCGGGAAGAGAACTGACGACCAATACGATTCTGTTATTTCTTAACCAACTGCGCGGAAAATGAAATGGCACTTATAATAAATAAAGTTTCGTAATCTTTACATTTATGTTCTTTCAATAAAAAAATAATCAACTATTAAAAAGGGATTTCCTTTTATTTAAAAATTGATTTTCTTTTGCCCTTCTGATAATCAGAAGGTACGTATGTATTCGTGTAGTTTGTCAAGATATTTTTTTTTACAATACAGATAAAGACGGTTCATTTGATGGAAGGTAAAATATCCTAGCAATATAAAAAATTTGCAAATCCAGAGAATAATAATATTACCTATGCATGTAGTATTAGTGATAATTTAGAAAATATACTAATATTATATATTTAAATAAAACACTTTAACGCGATATGTTAGTTAAACTTTTGGCTTGCTTTGTAGCAGCCGTGTTCGGCTGAAGAACGAAGTTAAAAATCATTTTCTAATAAGTTTAATTAATATATCGCGTTTTAAATCGTTTTATTTAAATGTGTACTACTCGCGTAAACTATAGACAGTTTTTAATATTATATAGTTGAAGAGTTTGTTTGTTTGTATGTTTTAACGCGATAATCTCAGAAACTACTGGTTCGAATTGAAAAAATATTTTTGTCTTGATTAGAGCATTTATCGAGAAAGGCTTTAGGGTACAAAAAATCAGGTTGCGACCAATAGGAGCAAAGAAACAGAAGGAATTTTGAAACAAAAGCGAAGCAATAGGTTCGCTGAAGGTTCGTGATTTTCACAGAAATCTTTGAGGGTTTCTGTTACGAAAATAGTTCAAGATACCCAAAAAAATTGTATGAAAGATGTATTCTATAAAGAAAAAACTTCAAAATGTCTATGACAGTTAATGTCTATCTTTTAAGATAATTTCACTAGAACAGTTTTTATGATAATCAAATTTTGACAAAATACGTATATATATTATTATATATATATACGGCAAAAGAACGTTTGCCACGTAAGCTAGTACATTTATGTTTCAGTAAAAAATCCAAAAATTATCCATAAATATGAAAACTACACACTAAAAAAATATCAATCAATAACGTGCAGGATAATTTGAAACTAAATAAAACCGATACTTGCCTTATCAAATATTACAACCGAGGAAAAACTTATACAGATTATAAATAGAACGTCAGACTGACAAACACTTGATAAATTTGATTTGCGTTGAGGCCGGGCTCAAGGAAAACTGTATTGTTTATCACCAAGACACAATTAGTCTTTTAATACGAATGATTATTTTATTATTTAATTACACTACTTTTCATATTAAATCTACCTGTGTAATATACTCATTGTAATACAACTATTTCTTAAAACAATTTAACTTTTCCATGCAAAGTAAATAGCGCAGAATCAGAAAGAACATTTAATATTTCTGAAACTTGGATGTGATAAAGGAAATAATATAGTAATCATAAAATTTACATTTGAAAACAGTTTCTACTTAGCCGATTTTAATGAAATTTTGCAAATATAGCTCAAGCTTTCAAACCACATTTCGATCTGTAGTTTACGCGAATAGTACGCATCTAAATTAAACACTTTTAAGAGATTTAAGAAAAGGCGAAGTATATTAGTAGTAAGTTATTCTTAATTTATTCTAACTATAGCCCGGTATTTCGAATGCCATGATTAAATAATTCCCTTCTTTACCTTCACGCAAACTTGGGTTAGTTAAATATATCCGTGTTGTGATACGTCAAATGAATAGCTTTCTATAGTTAATATTCTAGAAGAATCTATTTCAAATATTTTAACACGTGTTACAAAATTGATAAAAATAATATCATTTTAATAAAATTATCGTAGAAAAGGAACTTTACGTCATATTTATAAGAACACAGTAATATGTCTTTCCTGCTTGGGACAGACATATTACTGTGTTCTTTCAATGATTGGTTCTTTATTCGAAAAATTTCATGTACTAATTACAAGATTTTATTTTCTATGCACGCAGTAATAAATGTTTATACGAAAAACGACCGTTGCAAGTGCTCGAAGGCTACGTCACGCGACTTGTGACTTTTGTGATAGATAATTTATATACAGTACTTAATATTATATTTAAAAAAAACGTTAAAAACATGTTTTACAATAAAACTAAACGTCTCAATCACAAAATATATTCAGATACTTACCCCAAACCTTCCTTCCTACTTGCAATATATTTTATTCGTCGAGCACAAACACTCACACCATTCAAAACCAAGTCACTGCACAGTACAGGACAAATCATCTGCTATCGAAACGATAAAGTCAAAGATTAGACAAAGGTATAATTTCATTTATTTGGGGCCCACGTGAACAGACAATTATTAGCGATAAGATCATCAATATTTTTTGTACGTGGCTATCGTCTGATATAAGATAAGTAAAGAGTATAAACTACATATTCAAGTACCATTTTAAATCTAATTGTAACATCTCTAGCATTAAACTTAACCGCCTCTCACATTTAAATAAAACACTTTAACGGTTTAAAACGCGATATATTAGTTTAAGACCCACCGTCGCCCCGTGACCACGGCTGCTGCAAAGCATCCGAAACGTCGGGCCGAAGTTAAAAATAATTTTCAAATAAGTTAAACTAATATATCGCGTTTTAAACCGTTAAAGTGTTTTATTTAACAGTTAAATGTGTTGACTATCATTGCATTAAACGCGAGAGGTTAAAATCCGACGGAAACAATCTATTGTTTCCGTCGGATTTTCGGCAGGGCAGTATGATCAACTATTTGCCTGTAAAAGAACCGATCCGTGAAACGGACATAGAATGGTGTTCGCCAATGCCCCACGGAGTGTAAGACTTGTGTAAGAGTTGAATTGAAATTGTTTCAAATAGTAGTATCTTTTTTATTCAATAAATTGAGCTTTTTTCAGGACCTTTTACCAGTTTACTTAGATAGAAATTACTTAGTTAATATTATACAGAAAATGGAGGTGATGTTAACACATCCGTACTTTGTTCTGGCGATTTAAAAGAGAATTTGACCTACACAATCTGATAATTTATTGCACATCCGATATCAAATATGTGACGTCATATTAAATGATATTCAACAAGAAGTTAAGTTTCAATATATGAATATATAGTGATGATGTTGAAAAAAAAAACATACCAGCAGCGTTTTCATCATTGTTTGCTGTTTCTCCGTCGTCTTCATTGCCTGCAACAGAAGAATTGGATTTCATATATTTTTCTTATAGATCTATTAAATTTCACTCTTATATTGATCTGAGTTCATTTTACTATTGGTTTTAATTTTTTAAACTCAAAGTAGACAGTAATTAAGATGCTTTAAGAAATAATAAATAAAATCTAAATAAATCAGTCCTCTGTCAAACGAATCTTGGTTTCAAAGCACACCTCTACAATACAAAATAATTCTAATTCATATCTATAACCTTGACATTATCAGACGCTTATCAACCGCTTTCAAATCAATCCACGACTCCATTCACACATAATTGTGAATAGTTTTGATGACAATAACAAAACACTATCGCCATAACCCAATCACAGGAAACATTCTTGCCGTTTGCGTCATAGGTCCGCACCAAGTCCCCTTAATTGAGACAGCAAATGAAAAAAGTAATGATAATAATCACATTGATATATGGGGTATGGGCCCTAATATCAAAACATCTTGAGCTATACTACACCTTTCCACCCACTTATAGTCTCAAATAGTTGAGGCACGCGACTCGAGACCGGAACAAAGCGGTCTACAGACCATCATTACCAAATCGAAGAAAAAGACGCGAGCCAGCTGCCTTCCTACTTCCTCTTCATACAAAACCATGTAATTTAAGAAGTATGCTTTGTGCTCTGTACATTCATTACAGCACTCAATTTGGCGCGTGTTCTTATCTACGTAATATTTATCTTTGTATGCGCGTGCCGCTTCTATGATAATAGAAACCGGTTTTGAATATTAGGGAGGTAATGCATATGGATGGACTATACGTAGAGCTGGGACTGACGGTTTGAAAATATTAGGCGCACTTTCATAAATATCAAAACTAAGATAACAATAATAAAATTAGTTATAAAAAATAGTGTTGCGAGGGGAGGTTAAATAGTTACACATATTACCTTATTTTTTATAGAAAGCCGTTTTTTAATGTAATTAATAAAATTATAGTACCCTAGCCTATGCCATGTACCAAAATAAGCTATTTCGGTTTTCAAACTGGTAAATCGTAAGGAGATGATAAACAGTCTTCGTTTAGTCGAAGCATTGCTCAATTCCGAAGGCCGAACAATTCACAAACCCAAACTTTGCAAGATTGCCGATAACTAATATAGACTATAATACGAAATAAACAGTATCTATTGATTTCTAATTAGAAAAAGAGACTATTTATCGGACTCTTTGTTAACGAAATCTCAAGGTCTTATAAAATAAATAAAAATATATATATTATTATTTTTTAATTTAGTTTCAAGTTAGTCACACTCATTACTATAACGATGTGTGGATGCGATTCCAATGTTTATTTTAAAGATGCTTCAGATAGAAATTATCTTTCTAACGTATCACAAACAAGCAATGACTAGCGATTGTAATTATTTTATACAAAAACCTAAACAATTATATTCCTTATTTAAAAAAAAATATGATTCAAGTAATTTCCTTTTCAAGGCTGTCTCCGTTACTTGAGGCTTAAAAGCCCTGCGCGGGAGGTCTTAAATTAATCGATTTTTTTATGATAGAGGACGCTACAAGCTTGGACTTGAAATGCCTGTGAAGTCTAAACAGCGCTTTCGTTTTTTTAATGCAGATACCACTTCAAATGTCCGACATTTAATAAGTATGTAGATTTGCCTTTCCTTTGATCCGACGTTCTCTAAGCTTTAGTCAGGCTAAAGCACGTAAGTCGTAGTAAAGACGTAAGCACGTCGAATTTTTAAGTTATTCTTAATCAACTTAAATAAGTTCGCGTTTAAGCCGTTAAAAGTGTTTTATTTACTGTGTACTGAGTGTGGAGTAAGCTACAGTTATATTTTGGTGAATTTTAAATCGTTTAGTATTTCGCGTAGCAACAGAGGGTGGCTCAATAAATTCCTCATTACATTTATAAAGGTCCACAAATCCGCGTTCATTAGAAACCAGTCTCAAGATGGCAATGTCAGCTGCCGGGGGCGGCGGTCTTCCGCTGCATTGTGGCACACGCACCCGCTTCCAGGACTGCGCACGCGCAGCTATGCATATGCGATACGGATGTTCTTTTAACCGAGCCTTTATGGGGTCATTTGGCCTTCCTCTGCACCAGGTCATGGAACTCGACGAAGTCTGTCTCGGGTGCGTTTGAGTCGTGTTTTAAGTAATCCTCCGTAAATAAATATATACGTTATAGTAGTCTAATATATAATCCTTATAAGTCAAGTAGTTTGTCTTAATAAGCATTTTCTTTATTCCTTAAGATTGTTGGAACATAGTCGACCCAATAAAATTAAGATATCTTCCGCAAAGGCGAAAAGGGGAAATGAGTGAAAAGGTAAATAAAATTAAAATTAATTTAAAACGCACACAATTTCTGCTAAAACCACAGGCTAGCTACATAGCGTCTCAAGCAAGTCTCGTAAGCCGTTAAGATTTCCTTAGGCCTTTGGGTGTGTAACAAAGAGTGTCTTTGGAGATGGGCTACATACACACAGACAGCGAAATTTTAGTAATAGGTTCCCATTTCAACCATTAAGTAGTTACGCGACCCTAAAAATGTTAGATTCAATCTCGAATCATCCGTTATCATTAATTGTGATAAAAAGATGTCATTAATTATGAAAAACAATTATTATCTATGTTTGTGTCATCGTGACCACAGATAGTCCGAAACTTTTTTTTACTAAAAAATATAGTTTGTAGTTCTTTAGTTCTTGGTCACTCCTTGGGGGAGGAGGGGGTGCACTCACTCAGGGTAGGTCCCTCTACTCATCTAATTTTTCTTTCTTCCATACTTAAGTTTCTTTTATCATATTATATGTGTCTTATTAAAATAAATGGTTTAAGTTTGAGGCAAATAAGTGCGAGTTTTAAACCGTTCAAAGTGTTTTATTTTTAATTTAATTTCAATGTCAACTCACGTAAACTACAGTCAACATTTAAGCGCATTTCAAGAAAACTAGGTTTTAGAAGCATTATGAACGAGGGAATAAACCATATTTCGTACAAAATATTAACCCCTCGATCGCTGGTGTCCTTCCAGCGCGGCCCCTGTTTGCACGGAAGCTAAGCTGCTAGTAACGGTGTTTGCGCTCACAAATTTATGTCAAATCGTCGGCGTACTGTCACAAATCTACTTATCTATTGCAACCACGCCTTCGTTTATATGAGCTTTGCCAGTGGACATCTGTTAGAAAAGCCATTATTCTGAGTCTTGACATAAAACAGTATTTCCTATATTAAAGCTGTTATTTTCTATAATAATAATCGATGGTTTTTGATGTATATGTAATCAAAAATGTACTAGTTTAATAAATATAATGGAGATTTTAATCCATATTAATTTTAAACATTCCAAATTGTTTTGTGAACTCATAGATATAGCTCGGATCGTCTACAGATGGGAGGACTAACTTTAATTACAATATCTATATTATTTAGAAGTAGATTTTTAAAGAAAGGAGATAGAACGTTGGAAGTAAAGTTCTACCAATACATTACAACAATACACATATCTTATGTTATTGTATTTTATACGAAATGTTTAATTATGCACAGATTAATAAAAAACATGCGAACGCAATTAAAGTTCTTAAAACTCCTCTTAAAGTATCAAAAAATCCTCCCCAGGTTTCAGTTCCCCGTGTAATATAAATTGTAAATAGTTTAACTAATATATTTCGCGTTTTAAACAGTCAAAAGTGTTTATTAAACTCATCCACACAGGTTTCAGTACCCTCATTACCATAGCTACTGCAAAGAATCTGAAATAAATAAACAGGTTAACTAATATATTTCGCGTTTTTTACCGTTAATAGTGTTCTATCTATACAGGTGTACCTACCTATGTAGGAATACATTATATGTATTCGTATTACACAATATTATGGCAACAAGCGTATAAGACGTGAGTTAGATGGATGTATTTGTCGTATCGAAGGAGCATTGTCCATTGTATTGACGCCTTCACCATTGTTCTAACCAATGTTTACATCGAGCCACATCGATCCGATGCACACATACTTACATAATGGCTTCTAGAACACTCATACCCTTGAGGAAGCTAACCCCCTATGTCATTTATAATTTTAGAGAAATATTATCGTAATAAGCACGTGTAGCTGTCATTTGAACAGAGGTAAATCCGACCACAGACTGCAATTGTTCGGCGTTCGCGTTTAGCCGCTAAATTAGATGATTTATTGTCATCTCGGATTATTATATTGCTTTTCACCCTTCAATACGCGTCGTGTTAAACAAAATGGACGCCAAACGCTCGAATTTTATACCTCTTAGAAACATTTTATAGACATTATTTTAAAAAGCAAGATCTCTTGAATTTTTTCCAAAATAGTTAAATGTTAAATGCTTATTCAAAAGTTAAGAACAAACCATAATTTATACATCCCTTAAGCTTCGACCCTATTTGATAAAGGGTAATAAAACTTAAAAATAACAGGGGACGGCTGTCTATCAAAAATTTGCCGATCACAGTGAATGTGCGTATGGACGAATTTAATTTTGAATATATATTTATAGCCTTCCAACTAAAATAATAATATGGTTTTAATCTTACTTTATAGAAACTCTTTAACGGTTCAAAACGCGGTATATTTTAGTTATTCTTGTTTGAAAATTATTTTTAACTACGGCTCGACGTGTTCGGGAATTTCATTATTTTGACAGCGTCCTTCGAGTTAAATCGAACTTTGCTATGTACTTACTACATATTGTATGGAAATGCGTTACGTCGTGTAATTTAAAAATGGAACGATCTTATATCCCGCAACATGGCAACCAAAAAGGTAATCGAAGGTTTAATTTAAATTTCGAACTGACTTGCGTATTAGACTAAAATACTTTGGCGTGTAAAAAACTGTTATTTGTTGTTTGTCAACTACTTCATTGGCTTTAATGTTCTGAATTGTTGCGCGTTGAAAATATTTTAATATAAGTCTTGCCCACAACCAAGACATTGATACATTCATCTGGTTGTCTATCAATACCTCTCTTGCTGGCCGTTGCAGTAATGTAAAAGAATTTAACGTTACTCCAGGTACATATGAATTATTTAACACACACATTCGATCAATAAAAAAACTTATAATCCTATAAAAATGTTAAATGGAACAATCGTTTTACAATGATAATACACTTGATAGAATAGTCATTGTAATGAAGTGAAACTGCACTTCCGCCATCGCGTAAAGTGTCTACGATGACATCAAACACGAATTAACTCTCAACTCCCCTCACGACTATCAATCGTAAGACACGGACACGATCTGTTAAGTGGTCTATCGGACCCCGTCGCGATTAAATCCGCTTCTCACGCGACACAGTAGGCGGACGGTTAAGGGATTATAATGCACGCGACTGTACAGATATTGTCGATTTAGTTGTGATACGCGAGAGTAATGATGCTAGCGTAATTGTCAGGGATTCGGCTGGATCCATTAAGGTTTATTAATTCGAAAGGGGTGCACGCATTCCCAATATCTATTACAATATTGGAATCTTAATATTTTTTATGATAGAGGACGACAGACTAGCGCGTGATTCACTCGAAGGTAGGTAAACTACCCTAGGTATATAACATCTAAGAAGATGTGTTGTCGACCTATTTTGGCTTTGAATATTTGGAAATACACAGACTGAAACCGAGATGCAAGGTAACGTGACAGCTTTTTCATCTGTGGACGGTGATTCTTGGCCGTCCAGATATCTCTAGCAGATCACCAGATGTTTCAATTAATTAAAAACATTTTGAACTCGGTGGGGATCTAAACCACGACCCGGTCGTTATTAGCCATATATTGCTACCAAAACCCGGTCAAAATTTTACTAAAATGCGAATATCGTAATAGCTGAAGTATTCTTCCGATGATTTCTTTCTCGGTCCAATAGTAGCGGTGCATGGCGATTAATTAACGGGGGTCCGATTTCCATCGGGTTCAAAAATCAGTTAATTCTATTTCGTTACACTTCACTTGGAATATCGAATGAGTGGTCAAAATATCAATTTATCACGTCCATAGACGAAAAAGCCATTTCGATTTCGGCTAGAATTTTCAAAAGTCTTAAATAAAATGAAAACACATATTTAGATATTTATATAAGTATTATATTTAACCCTTAAGTACTTCGCCTTTATAAAGTTAACCGTGCTTGTCTGTCCTTGTCTATCATAGAAAAAAGACAAATAAACTCAAAATTTTATTTGTATTTTAGATAAGAGATATCTCATTTGCTTCCTTTAAAGATACAACTGAGATACACACTCATAAATCAATTCTTCAAAAGGCCGATTTGAAGATCGATGTTTTAAAATAAATATTATAGATACGATATATCATTAACAGATATAGATAAATGAAGATAGAAGATACACGTGTAACGTTACCGAGTTATTGTACGAACTACGAGATACTGAGTAATAATAGACCATTTTTCCTTAATTTCCTCCATATTCTTATTTATATAAATCAAAGATATACTTAAGGATGTTTGTACCATAAACAATGTTATCGCAATGTACTTTATAAATTATTATTAATTTATCGTAATTATAAGTGACATTATTATTAAAATAACTACCCACCCTCTCTTTTATTATATCAAAAATATTTTTAAAGAAACTAATATTAGCAAATTTATTTATAATTTAGATTAGTAATAAAATTTCAATGGAGCTTATATATTTTTTACGTCAATTGAATAGTAAGTTTAATTTTAAAAATATTTTGTCTGTTTATTTAAAAAAATCACTGTGTAAAATGTTATCCTCAGATAATATACATACTTTTTAATATAATTTACAGATACAAAACCCTTGGACTCATATCTAACAGTCAAATACTCAATTTGATTATTTCAACCCTTATAACACATATGTTCGGGTACAGATAATAATTTACGCAATTGTGATCCGAAGCCCCCAATCACAATAAAATATAATCTACACATGTCCCTTGCACAAATATAGATATGAAATAAATTGCATTCTGCCATTATCCATAATGACCCCATTTATAGCAGTGTAGGTGCTAACACCGCAATAAAAGTAAAAAAAAAAAACAATAATCTGATCGCTTTTTACATTTGTTATAAATGTAATTTATGATACTAAGGAAATATATTATATTTATGTAACAAATAGAAAAAAAAAGGTTTTCTTTTACTTTTTCAAGCTATAAGGTCGGTTTCAGAAAGATTAGTTCTTTTTTATAAGTTTATCTATGTCTGGTATGACACCTTTAAGAGTTGTAAAAAGGATATCAATCGAAATATGGTAAGAATTTTTAACACTATTGTCTAGTTTAAATTTTAGTTAAACTCGTTTGAGAATTATGTTTAACTAAAACATATCGCGTTAACTGTTAAAGTGTTTTATTTAAATTTGTACTACTCGCGTAAACTACAGACAGTATTTACTATTTTCTAGTGTTTGAAGTGGTAGTTGGTACGAATATGACGCAAGGCTTTATTCAAAATTATTGTTATCACATGTAAGTACACCAGACAGCATAAATTTAAATTTTAGCGAACAATATCATATTTTTTTCAATCTTAATTTTAAAATTCATATTTAGGTTTTTTTAGAGGAGGAAAGACAGGCATATGGTTCACTTGTTGGCACAAACCCCGACCACACTGTCGACTTATTTTGGATCTGGATATTCCGAAATCCACAGACTGAAACCGAAATGCGATTGACAGTTCTTTATCTGTGAAGTGTAAACGGTGGTTCGTGACCCGGCCGGATTTTCGATTTTTACTATCCATTTAATTACCAGATTTCCAGATGAATTCGAACATGTTTCAGAAAGATTGTTAATTGTTTTAGAAAAATGTTCGAGCCGGTGTGGATCGTATCCATGGCTCATTGATTATTAGCTAAACATTGATACCATCACACCCGCGAGCTCTTCAAATTTATTATTTCTGTGTATTTTTTGGTGATCTCTCAAGCAAGTAGTATTTATTCAATGTCCTAGACACATAACGACAGTATGGTAGTTGTATCGTTATATATTTCGCTGTTAATTTAAATAACTTTAGGACCTAAAGTTAATTATATTCTAAACATAGAAACTCAATTTAATCGACGATTACAAGACATAGTACAAACCGTTTCTTACTTTGTTGCAATATATTCACGTGTACCGAAGCGTATCCGTAATTATTTTGACAAAACCCAACTCTGCAAAGTAAATTGCGTATTTGAGACCTTACAAGTGTCGAGGGTGATAGATCAAAAGAGCTTTTGTTTTATCTCCGCATGACAAACTTGACGTTTACTTGGCTTCTCTTTGTACATTTTCTTAGAGAAAACGTTCTTTACATCTCATACGAACAATTTTATTTATATTACTCGTACGCACAACAGTGTTTTGTTTTTGTTTGAGTTCTAAATTCACTGTATGGTAAAATTTGATTTACAGTTTTCGATTCTTGTCTAGCACTGCAGTTAGTTACTTGGATGTTTTTAAACAAAAATGTAGTATAGTTCCATCCCTGAGTTGTTGTGCTTCGAAGGACACTAACGTAACTGTGATTGTAGTTAGAGCCAACCACTCGAATTGGGGCAGCGTGGTGATTCTTTCTTATGAGAGACAAGAACCTATAGACAAGAAGTTATATTTTTATTTGTGTATTGCTGTAAAGGTCACTTATATCATACATTTGTAAATGATTACTACTCATTGGATTATATGTTTGCAATTGCATTTTTTTTATAGCCTTTTTGCATGTACTGGTATTTTTTTATTTTTTTGATAGTGCTTATTTTAATAGCTTTTTATATGTGTTTTGCATGAATTCAAAATTTATTCTACATTAAAATCGCTTGATGATATAGACGGGGTCATTTTAATTCAAAATATATTTTTAAGTTACCATGCGCAGAATAATTTTAATACATGTGAAGAATAATTTTGTGTGATAAAGTCCTATTCTTTAAAAAATAGTGTCATAATGTTAACGATTCCTCATTTTAAAGACTAAAGTAATTTTATAACTCACGCGTAAGTGGGTACACAAGACGCGACCAACCCAGTTTTGCGCCGAAACTTATTCCCATAACAGTTTTCGAATTAATCGCGCTTAATTTCGATGAAGACCGGCGGATAATGTCGAACGGGCGACATCTGTTGGATCGCTGCGACAACTCGCATTGGAATTATTGTTATTAATTAGAGAGGGTCCTTGGATTAATTAAGTAGGGCGCCAATCACGACGTCAATTCGCCCGATTCACTCCAGTCTTAGCGAACGTCTTAGTTACTATCGCGTCTAGATCTAACAGAAGATAGACTAACTAGCCTCGCCGAGTTGGAAGATTTCGAAGCAGAAAGATTGTTTCTTAGAAAAAATCTATATGAAAAGTCATTATTATTTTATTACACAGGAGGTAAAGAATTTTATCTAATAAAATATCACTAGCAATGGCTATAATGGTGAAATGAATTTAACAAAATTATTTACAAATCAGTGATAAAATATGGATTTTTCCGTCATTATTTGTCGTATGCTGAGTATGATGATAATTAAAATGATTTAGAAGAAGAACAAGACAGCTGAGACCTCTTTAAACTAATATTACAATACGGTAATAGAGCTCTTTTCTAACAAAAACATTTATGTTTTTTTATACTTTGAGACATATTTGGCAACAAATACTACTCGTATGTAAGTACATTTAATACTACAATTACGTAATTTACTGACGTCGCAAAACATCACTAATGATAAGAAGCGAGATATTTTGACAAACACCGGTCGTATAATGATTTATATTAAATAAGGATAAAAAATAAGATAAAATTAGAATTTATAGCTTTATTTGTTTACATTACCTAATAATACAATGTTCCTGTTACTAAACTTCGTAACGAAAATATGCTTAAATTTAATATCAAAATGGATCTGATGGATGTATCTCTTTATTTAATGTTGGTAAATACATATTTATGTATAACTTTTATTATCTGCTTAAATACTTCACTTGCTAGAAAAAACGTTCAATAAGAGACAACTAAATGCATAGATGATTAATAATAAAACATATATAAATAACAAAAAGGACGACTACAGACTAATAGTGACTGCATAGATTAAATCTGAATTTATTAATTATAAGTATTAAAAACGTAAAGAAAAACACAAATATCAGGAAGAAATTAATTACTAAATTCTGTCTATAGTATACATAGGTCTACGATCTCGTCGTTGCCTCAGCAATTATCGAGAAGGATCATTTTAATCGTGCGCGAATTGACGGCGTAATGTTCTAACAACGTGGCGCCTTCCTAATTCTTGACGGAACTACACGCTCACAAATCTTAAGCACCGAACGAATCTCCTTGGAACATAACGAAACTCTACTTAATTAATTTTCAACTTTAACTTTCAGATGTTAACAATACGTTATTTGAATGAGAACAAAACTCAACGTGAGTTTGTCTGTAGTTTTGGCAAGGACACATTTAAATAATACACTTTTTAACTCGCTACAGCAAAGCATCCCAAACGTCAGGCCGTAATTAAAATAAATTGCAAGATAGTTAACTAAATAACTAAATTAAAAATCGATTACAAATTTTAAAAAAATACGACTCGGGCAGGATGTAAACCGGCATCCTCAGCGTTCCGTGCTGTTGCTGTAACCAACTGAGCTACTGAAACCTATACACGCACATATAGAAAAAGAATAAACAGAGTCGTTCAAGGGACACTACAGTGTGCCAGATACCTGGCCGCAACTGTAACGTCTGGAATATCCAATGCCTTAGAGAAACGGGAAATCAAACTATGGTCTAGAAACATTTATTAAATAAATAGTTACTTTAATGTACCTACATAAAAGTTGTTATAAAAGAAAAAACACAACACTACGTCGTCGAGCTTTCACACAAACGGTGTTATTCTAATCTTAATATATTCGTAACGGGTAAGTGTAAGCGAGATTAAAACAAAGCACGGGAAAGCTGCACAACTATTGTCGAATCATAAAGCGTTTCCCCGCATCAGGGCGTCCCATTATGAATGAAAATTCTTTAATTTCTTGCGCAATTAACATCTGCAGGCCGAGTCG
Organism: Leptosia nina; assembly: GCA_963661955.1. NCBI lineage: Eukaryota > Metazoa > Arthropoda > Insecta > Lepidoptera > Pieridae > Leptosia > Leptosia nina. Next base: position 10,067,161 of record CAVLEF010000280.1, read on the forward strand.
AAGCGAGCGACGCCAAGTGTCATCGTAAGTTTCAGAACGCGTCATTAAGGGCATCTGCAGCGCGGTAAATAACGAAAAACGCTGCCAAGTGCGAGTCGGATTCGCCGACGGTGCGTTTCGTAATATTCCAATATTAAAAATACTAAAAAAGGTTTATTGTTTTTCTTGAAATATGTATTTACAGTTAATTCATACACTTTTAACGGCTTAAAATGGAATATATATTTGTTATTATTTTTAAATGTATATTGTAAATATAAAAACACTCTTTAAAACGATGTATATATTAGACTACTTTTTTTATGTCAATATTTTTTTTTGTGAGAATATTAATATCTATATTGCGTAACTAATACGCGTCTTCTATACTCGTACATCTAGGTGACGCGCAAACGGCAGAGTCTTAGAACGAAATCCGGTATTAAGCTTTTGTTACGGAACCCTAAAAAAACGTCGACAAGAGGTGCTGTGGGAGGGGTGCGATGAGAGATTTTATTTAACAAAGTCTATATTAACCCGATGCAATTAGAGAGAGTTAACGAGATGCCGGTAATGACTGCGGCGGACTATTCTGGAGACGAGATCGCTGATAAAAGGAATTAGAAAAATCAGAGTGTAGATAAGAATATTCCACGAAATAGAGTTTCCAATACAAGATCTTATTCTGTGTATCAATCAATTTAAATAACACTTGTTTATAGAGTTTACACTTTTAAAGTTTCTTATATCAATATTCTATTTATGACAGAGCAGGACAGTCATGCAGATACTTGGTCGACTTACGACGCTGACGATGCCGGTTCAAGTCCTGCTCGAGTCGAATTTTTTTCAATTTGTTTTCGATTTTTAAATTGGTCGACTTAGTTTTGGCTTTGGGTATCCGGAAATTCACAGACTCAAACCGAAACGCGACTCAACTCCACGGCTTTTTCATTTGGTGACGGTGGTTGGTGAGACAGAATGTCAATTCCTACTACCTATTTAACATCCAGTTGATTTTATTAAAAGTTAAATAAAATTTAGAATTATCGAATCTTGTATGTTTTTGAACTGTCAAAAACAGTTCAAAAAACCAACCATGTGTCATAATCTTGAAAAAAGTTATTTTATAGACTTTTCTACAAAATCAAAAGTTATTCCAAATCCGTCGATAATTTTAATAATTTTTAATTAACCAGAATAAGCCCGTGTCGTTCATGTTGACACATTACTAGAAAGTGATGCGAATTCAAAGCTCCGCTTTTGAATATCATAATCGTTAGAGTTGGCTATTTATTGTTTAATTAACACTCGACCTCTGGCCGTTCCGCCGGCACCCCCATTGTTTATAAAAACTTAAGATTGTAATAAGGAGGAAAATCATAAATTAAAAAAAAAACACTTAGACGAGGTTTGTACTCAGTTTTATGGTTTGTTTATCATCTACAAAAATCGTTTATTTGTTACTATTATGGTGAACAAAAATACTTCATATCCATCATCGTAATAATAAGAAAGTAAAGCAGGGTATGAATAAAAGTACATATGACATTTAGTTACAACTTGCTCATATATATAAAAATAAATCTCACTTGAATGTTTGTAAATTGTAATAGTATAATTGGACTAAAGCGAAGGCAAATCCCTTAAAACGAACTTAAATTCAGATGGTACCATTGCTGTCATGGTAGAAAAGCATGGTTGATAATCAATGGGTCGTGGATTCGATAAACATCGGCCCAAAAAATTTCTAATCAATTTATAACGTTTCTGGAACGCGTTGGACTCCGGCTGGAAATCTGGATATTATGTGGGTGGTAGAGATATCGAAATTCCATTAGGGCCACAGACCGCCGTCCACAGATAAGAAAGACGTGAAGATATATCGCGCTTCTGTTTTAATCTGTGGACTATCCAAATATACGACACTGCATCTTTTTTAGATGTCTTATGACTGTGATATATCGCCTTCCATCGAATGAACATTGGATTCACATGTTTGTCTTCCTTTATTATAACTAAAGTTAATTGTTGAGCTTGAGTTCCAATTTCGAATACCAAAGTGTTATTTAAAAACAATTGTTCGATTATAATACTCAACGATTCAAACAAACAACGATAATGACTTACAAGGCCCTTATATTCTCATTGAGGTAGATTGCAAAGTTAACGCAATTTAAAGATAATTGTTAATTAAGAACGGGATAGTGAGGGGCACCTTGAGGTGTCATTAGGTGAAATAACTTAGATAGTGGAATAGCATGCGATCAAAATTGGTTTGTTAAACCTAATAGTTACGTTTCACAGACATTACCCTCCGTTGTTGATTGCACTAGTGTTGATATTCTTATTAGAATTTATTTGAGCATAATAAACTTATTTCAACACTAAACAACACTTACTTATGAAAAAGCCTGATTTTTAAAATTCGCTTAATCTGAAACATAGATCCAGAATATGTTTACTTAAAGAGCATACTTAGATGTTTATATAGTCTAAATCTAACGTAATGAATACAAGAAATTGTAACGTTATAAGTGTTTTATATTGAAATGTTGAATGAAAATATGGATATATATTTTTTTCATTATTTTCTTTTGAAACTTTTACTTCTTGAAAAAGTAATCAAACAAAGTAATTGTTAGTTATAATCTGGTATTGCTCGCAGTTGGTACTTGAATAAAAATAAATTATAAATACTTACGACGCGACGAAGGTCATTTTTATAACGAAATAATTAAAGTAATTCATGTTGGAAAACGTTGAAAATATTTTTATCAATTTCCTTTTTACTATATAATTAACAAAGCAGACTTCCAAACTTATTTGACTGATGATATTGTTATATCCAATAATCTATTACTCACATTTATAGTCGTTGTAACAGGGTGCCAGATTTCTTTGACATCTAACCTCGCACTTAGCACGACCAGCATATCTTGAGCTACGAATTCTCGAAACGTGAAGTACCTAACTTCAGCTTCTTCAGCAACTTGATCGTTAGAAGTATTTATATTACATTGGTCATTTTTTAAAAGTGACTAGCGTATTTACGCAATACCTAGAATTGAACCAACAGGAAAAAACTTTTTTTAATGGTGAAAATTATTCCCAGCCGTGGGATTCGAACCCACACCTCCAAAGAGAGTGGTGTCAGAAACCAGCGTATTACACCGCTCGACAACGTTCTTTTTTTGTTCGTTTATGAATTTTCCTAAATTACAAAAATATTTAGCTTGCAAATCTGAAAACTTCTACTTACAAAGAAAATTTTAAAGGATAAAGTTAAAAAATATATTTTTTACGTAATTTTTCTCAAATCTAATATACTAGAGATATTTAATTCCGCTTCTGAAACCTCTAACTAAGCACTTCCTAACTACTAATTCTAAATAGTTCTTGTTCGCTTTATCTAATGCTGTTATTGATAGAAAAATATAAGTATAGATAGAGACCTACTCCTCTGGTCTAGGGGGTGCACTAAATGACAGGCGCCATCTGTGTGGGCCCATAAAACAACCCTTCTTATTGGACCCTGTATGTAGTGATAGTTTCTTGTAAGAGTGGTAATATTTAAGGGAAAACTTTTATGGGAAAGCGAGGGGCTAAAAGCTTTTTGACAAGAGACGAAAATCGTTTCATGATTGAAATTGTGAAATATTATTTATATCTTTTTGAACAAAAAAAAAGTAACTTTTTCTATTAATACACCACGCGTTATATGCACAATGTTAGAAATATCACTTTGATGGAAAGCCGGAAATCAAAGTCAAGACCTCACGATTGAAAATCGATCAAAACTACAACGCAATAGTGAATAATCCGTCCATTGCATTCCATTTTAGTATTCTTGTTTGCATTTTTATCTACAATAAGCTGTTAATAAAGAAAATAGATAAATATATAGCTTGAATGTTCTTTTACAAACTTGTGTAATCCGCCATGTTTGTTCCAACTAAAAGAAAACATCAAAACAGTGATTTAGCCAAAAATAGTCCCCCAAAACGAAATAATTAATTCCCATATTTAATATCTAGTGATAATATCTGCCAGTCAATTAAGCAGTTCTGAATTCCACATAAAACCGCTGTCTTGTTTTCCGCCGTGGCTCTTATCATCATATTCAATCTGACGCGGTCAGAAATTGCCCCCCCTTTATGGATATTTCACCCCCCCGGGGGACACTTGACCCCTCTTATCTGATACATCATCTACCCCTAAAATGAACTAATGGGCAAAACATAGCAATAGAGAATTATGATGTGACATAACCATATTTTTTGGGACTACAAAAGTCCTTAACTTTGTGTTTAATAAACTTTTTGATATACATAACTTATAATTATATACAGTTTAGTTATATGTTGAATAACTGTATGATTCTATGAATCCTTTGTAAATAAATATTTACATATGTACGCTAATATCTTATGAGATTTCTTCATTTATGTATTTTTTTATAAGAAATATTATTTTCCTTAATCTAAATTAATAGTTGCTTATTAAAAATGTACATAGTTTATCTAGTAATTTATATCTTTGAAACTTAAGTGCAATAATAACAATGTATACAATTATTTGGCATTTTTACATTTTCGCGTTTATGCAATAAACATTTCCCTCGCAGTTAATAGATTACAGATTTAAAACAGTTATATTAGTTATTTTCGATTTTTGCAAAATTAATGTTGCTGATATTTGTATGTAAAATATAATTAAAATGTAATAAATATGATATTGGATCGTGCATAATAAGTTTCTTTATTTAAAAACCTTTTTCAACCTAGATAGGAGTTATGTGGCTAAAATTGACACGAATTTCGTGGTAATGTTGCCAAATGCAAAATAGAAGTGCGATTGTGGTATCTATAGTCTGGTATCACCGTTAGTGTTGCTATCATAACACATTACCATAATCGGAAGTCGGAATACGAATGACGTCTATTAATTATTTGGCCACTGTTTCTGTGAATTGATAATGGCTAGCTATTAACTAGTGTTACGTATAGCATAAACTTTAATACATAAATAATATATATTTCATTTGGTAGAAGAAAATGCTTAAAACAGAAGCGCAAATGTATTAATATATTCTTGAAATATTTAATTTTGTATTTAGTTTAGTAAAAAACATAAATGGTACATGCATTAAAACACTTTTACGGGTTAAACGTGAACAAAATATAAGCCATTTTTGTTAAATTACGATTAAACCTTACGTTGGGTTGTAATTAAATTGACCATAGAGATGAAAAAGAGAATCTTATGTCTGTAGTGACAATTACAAAGAAACAGATGGAGAGCATGGCAAATTAGACCTTAGATCAGACTACCATTTTTAGTCATTCTAAAAATGCTACCATTTGTAGTCTTGCTGAAAAGCACGATGTAACTGTAAAGCGATTTAAATAAACAGATAATATGTTCGTTCTAAATTACAATATTTTTTTAAATAATAGAACCTCTTAAACAAATTCCCTTGCTTGTCCTTGACATTATTTTAATTTTTTTATTTATTGAATAAGGCTTACTAATTAGGTACACAAGCATTTTTTAAATTACTTAAGCAATTTAAATAGTAAGAAATATCTATATATTTATATATATACCTAACTTATTCTTAGTTAAACCTTACAATTATTACAATAACATCAACAGTATTTTAAATTTTAAAGTCTAAGTTTGGGCGGTCCTAATATAACGTACTTAAGTAAATGTAATTCTAGGCTGAACTAAATAGAGTGGCATGTAATCTGAACCTATAAACGTGCCTGATACCTCGACCGATAGTGGGGCAATTTCTGGCCACAGTAATGACAGCTATTAGCCGCGCTCTCGCCATCCTGTCGCATAATAACCCCGCATCATGGGCGGAGCGTATACAACCTACTTTCAGTAGGCTTCGCTAGTTGGAGCGCGATGCTTTGCACGTTATGTCAAACAGTTAATTGCTCTTGCTGGAAATTCAATGACGTTTTATGCTTTACCTACGTTGGCAAAGTATTTTTCTATATAACGTAAATTCCACAGGAAATAAAAACAAAAAGCCTAAAGGATTAATATAGTTATAGAGTAACTTATTACAGCGCGAACTACCCGCGTTTATATCTCAAAATGTAACCAATCTTAAATACTGTCTATAGTTTACGCACAGTAGTACACATTTAAATAAAACACTTTAACGGTTTAAAACGCGATATATTAGTGACCACGGCTGCTGCAAAGCATCCGAAACGTCGGGCCGAAGTTAAAAATCATTTTCAAATAAGTTTAACTAATATATCGCGTTTTAAACCGTTAAAGTGTTTTATTTAAATGTAAACAATCTTAATGAATAATTCACCTGACATTTATTAAAGCAATAATATAAAATTGCAAATTTTTAAGAAAGAAGACACTAAGATATTCAACTACTAAGGAATAGGTCACAAAAGTTACCGTCTTTATAGTCATAGTATAAAATTCAGCTTCCCAGGTAGGTTTTGTGGCATAGGCCCTATGCAACATCAAGTTTTGGGATTCGAACCCATTTTTCTCTCGCTGAACGTGTGGCGATCCTGGTTAGTCTTTAGTCTTTATCTTGGTTATAGCCAGCGAGAACATTGGTTGTGCCCCGTGGCGACTTAACTTTCAAGTCACCTAAATATTTTTCACATAAACTTTAATACTAAGTCTCGACTAACTATCTCAGGTAAGATCTTTAAACCATTTTAAAATTAAAATTGAAAACTGCATGAGACAGGCAATAAAAAAAATGTGCTAATTTAAATTTAGAGTAGGTATATGTACTTGTGTATATTTGTGACATCTCAATAAAACACTATTAAATAATTTAAAAATCGAAAATAAATTGAAAAAATTTTCGACTCGGGCAGGACTTGAACCGGCATCGTCAGCATCGAGCAACAGCACGGAAAGCTGACGATGCCGGGTCAAGTCCTGCCCGAGTCGAAAATTTTTTCAATTTATTTTCGATTTTTAAATTATATAGTGCCTTCATGTGCAATAACATGTGAAAAATATTAATGTTTTCAAACTATTAAATAATTTTTAATTTTAATTAAATAAAACACTTTGAACGGTTCAACATAGAAAATATATTACTGTATTTTTTGCGTTTCGGATGTTTTAGAGCAGTCGTGGAGAAATTAAATAATACATTTCGTATTTTGAACCATTAAATGTATAGCATGTACCACTCTCCTTAACTACATATTTTTTTCTTATCGTGAAAAACACTTAGTCTCAGGCGAGACGTAGTCCTATAATAAATTCATGAATTTTTAGTTCTAACCGTCGTTCTAAGAAAAATGCCGTCAAGTATCGGACAAAAGACTGGACATGCCGTGTGGATCGAAACTCGCGTGTCGTTGTGTCGTGTCGCGTCCGACAATAAAATTATAAGTTGACCACAGTGACAATCCACTGATTTACGCCGGCACACACGCGAATATTCTAATATAAGAACTTAAGCTTACCCTACTGCGACGACGCCAAGAAGGGTAATGCTTTCATTAGTCTATGTCTGTTGTTGTGCACAACAAATGACTTGAATGAATGATGATGATGAATTTTGCCAAACATTGTGTCAAACGATTCGCAAATAAGCATATTTATATGAATAGAATTGACAAGTACCTTTCTTTGATTTCGCTTAAATGTAGCGTAGGTGACGTAGAGAAGAAAGAAAAATGAAATCCCTATTTTCGTGGCACATGGCAAACAGAACTTTGTATCTATTTTACTGATTATTATATGAGATAATGCATATTACATTAATTAAAAATCGATTTTAGATAGAAACAAATTTACGACTCGGGCAGGACTTGAAACGGCACAACGTTACCTGCTCAAACCAGGACGAACACGTTAGCTCATTAGTTTAATCTAAATCGATTTTTGATAAATTTTTATTCACTGCCTATAAATAAAAAATACCAAAAATCGATTCTCAAAGCCTAAAGGATTTCTCGTTTCTAACACAATGAAAGGCAATACGTTAACCATTGAGTCATAGAGGTTATTTGTTTCAACTTTCAGTTTTTGGTATTAATAATGCAATAGAATTAAAACCTGAAAGACCAATCTAAAAAATTAACTAAGATACCATATATAATATTATTTATGGTTTAAATAAAAATGTTGATACCTAATTTAAAAATCGAAAATAAATTGAAAAAAATTTTCGACTCGGCCAGGACTTGAACCGGCATCGTCAGAAAAAAAATTATCTTTAATTTGCGCTATCCAGTCATTCCATAACCTCATAGTCATAGTTTTATAGACTATACTTGTTATGGCATAAAAACAGGAGGCGGACAAGCTTTCAGGGAAATATGTCAGATAGGTTTGCGCACGCGTGACTCTAGCCTAATTAACCGCTTTTCTACGTCGCTTTGATCCTGATAAGTTCTTTCCTTAGATCGGTTCAGATATGAGCTAAAAGGTAGGTTATGATTATGTCAATCTCGGGGTCACTTGAGTAAGTTCTTATTGTAAGTCCTTGATACTTTTCTCTTGCTAGAAAATAGACTTTTCAAAAAGTGCTATGCTGATTTTATATCATAATAATTTTTTTTCAGCGTCAATAATAGCCATTGTGTGATAGCTGTCCAAAGAAAACTATGTCTTTAAAATATGGGATCTTTGGTCTAATTGTAGCAAATAATCAACGGTCGTAAATTACCCTCTGGGCTCCTCAATCTTGAATGGCGGGAGGAATATAGAAATTCCTGAGTTACTAACCACTGTTCACATTTGTAAAAGATGTGAAAATCAGATTTCTTAATCTGTGGATGTACAAAGATTTTTTTTTATATGGCTGGGATATTTCTCCTTCCAACATGTTACCACCATGCTAGTCTGTCTTCATCTTAATTTCTGTTGTTATTAATTTGTAGAATTCTAGGCATATACGTTATTGTTTGTTTCATTCGTTATTGGATTGCACAATTGTTAAAAGAATAGAAACAACATAGAATTTATAAATAAAAATAATAAAATGTAATATTAAAGTCAGCGCGTATCAACCGTGTCTATTTTTAATAGGTAGGTACTCTACGGATTAAGGACACTTCTTACGATTTTCCAGTCTAAAAGCTCAATTTCCAAGTTTGTTTTCTCTTCAAAATACCATCGTTCCAATTATTCCAATTGTGGCCGAGGGAATGATGAAAATTCCACATACCGGCACGAAAGGCAAGAAAATGGCACGAAATTACTCCACAGATAAGCGTAAATAGCGGCCACGCTGTCTGCTTCGCCACTTAAAATTCAATTTGAATGGAAAGACGTCTGCTTTGTTAACTCACATCCACTTAGCTGTAATGACTGTTAATAGCTGGAATTTGGGGGTTGCAGACGTTGAAATACAAACGATTATTTACCTTTGTTGACTGTTTCGGTAGCTCAGTGGTTAAATGTAGCCTAGGATTGTGTTAAGCACGATAAATTCTGCGTTTGAATCCCTGGGAAACTATAAACGAAAACACGTTACATTCTGTGTTTGAATCCCGAGGAAACTATAAATGGAAGCACGATAAATTCTGTGTTTGAATCCAGGGGAAACTATAAATAGAAGGACGATAAATTCTGTGTTTGAATCCCGGGGAACTATAAATGGAAGCACGGTAAGTACTGTGTTTGAATCCCGGGGAAACTATAAATGGGTTCTATACCTAAACTTAACATAAGTTTAGTAAATAGACAAAAAAATATGTTGGACTACCAGGGAGAAACGGAATTTCACTGTTAACCTTTATAACTTAACAGACAGCAAAAGACGAATTATTGAGTAATAAAATAGTAAAATAATAATTAAAATATTATATTTATTAAATTTAAAATAAGAAAACTATCCAGGCATGATCTATATAATTGCATAAGAATATTTAAAGGTTGGAAAAAATATTATATTACTTTTTTTTTAGAATTTATATAACTGAAGGACTTTTTGTACTACGGATTTTTTGTTTGTACTCTAGCCTCTAAAGCAGAATTATCAGAATTAGACATCGACAGCAGTTAAGTGTCAGCTATGCCTTGATCTTAATTTCAAACCAACATATAAATGAAAACAGTAAAACAAAACAGTAGGTTACGAATACGCAGAACTCAATTTACACTTGTGTTTATTATTATGTCACCTGCAACAGCCTTTGCATATTTTAATTATGTCATTTGCTTGATTACTGCACTGAAGTAATTAACAGTCTTTGTGTACTTTTATATCATAAACACACAAGATGCAAATGAAGTCGTGTTACCAATATCCCTTTCTTTGTTTGCACAAATGATTTGTGCAAATTGAAATTAAATTGCACGATACCTCGCCTTCCTCTACTAAATTGTAGCAAAGTAGCACAACTATTAAAACCTCGGCAGTTTTTAAACTGCCTTAACTACCTGTACACACGTGAACGTATAAATGCCGTCTTTACTTTGTCTTATCCAAACGTACTTGATATTACGTATTCTGCAGTAATTATATCTTGCATTGTTTAAGTATTTCTCTCGCTATACTTTGATAGGTGAAATTCTAAAAAATATACATCTTTAAACTAAGAACAAAAATTCATGGCACAATTTTATTTCATTGCCCTTTGTTGTTATTGCGTTTTAAGTTTTTTCCCTACGTACCTCTTATCTCTACTTTACTCATTACAAATATCTATATATTTTTATATTATTTTGCATACTTAATTTGATATATGGAAATTGTTTAAACGTTTGTAAGTGTACTCAGCGGATATTTTTAAGTCAGACTTAACAATAATAGGGACAAAAGTTTGTATTTTAATGAATATTCTTCGAAAACATTAATTGCTAATAACTGATTAACTAAATTATAATAAAATATTACTCACTCAAAATAGCTAATTATCTTTTTGGCTTGTTGTAGGGGCACGGTATTACATTATTATGCACAGTGTTTAGTGCCTACGTTTTTGGTTGTCTGAGTCTGTCAAACATAACTTTCTATATTTAATTTAGATCTTTAGACACGTCATGTTTTTTTGATACATGTTGGACTTCGTCTGCTAATCTGGATAAATGGGTGTAGAAATCTCCAAATTCCCCTGTCCAGTTCGTGGATTTCCGAATATCCAAAACCAAAATAGTTCGATAGCGCACATTGATATGTGTCTGGAATATTTCAGCTATCATGTATGAACTTTATGCTTGTTTGTCCTCCTCTATTAAAAAAACATTTTAAACTAAATTAACATCTTATGGTATAACTACTGCCACTGTTTAGGTAAGTCGCGTGGAAAACTATAATACAATTACGCGTAATAAAAAATATCATTGACCCAAACATGACATAGTCTTATTTATTGTGGTACGCCCATTTCATGAACGCCTGATGGTATCGTCAGGCCTACCCCCGACCACGCGTCGAAGATCGGCCATAAGTCAAAAGTCACGAAGCCAGTTAACATTAATTGACGTGACTTCGCCTTAACCGCTCATAATATAACCTCTTATCAAAAACTTAACCTATATAGTGTAATGTCTGATGAAGTTTATTGGGGTGTAAATCGACGACTTACTTGGGTAACTGAATTTCAAAACGATGAAGACTTCGTAAGACGAAGATGTAATGAAACTAGATAATTGAAACATAATAAAGAATTTTGAAATTGAATTATAATTTTTCAGTACCAATTTTAACAATATATAGTGTGCAGACTATTTTGTGTTGTTTTGTAATCTACCTGTTATGTAGATGATAGAGAATGTAAATCTTTCTCCCCGTGACCACGGCTACTGCAAAGCATCCGAAACGTCGGGCCGTAGTTACAATAAGTTTATCTAACCCTAAATACTGTCTATAGTTTACACGAGTAATACACATTTTAATAAAACACTTTAAAGGTTTGAAACGGGATATATATTCGTTAAACTTATTTGAAAACTAAGCTTTAAATTTTTCAAATAAGTTAACTAATAGGTATAAATTGCGTTTTAAAGTGTCAAAAATGTTTTATCTAAATCTATATGTCGTTTGAAGGAATTTGCTCATAAGTTAGGGATAACGGAAATAAAATCTGATATTAGGAGTTTCCAATGTGTATTTTTATGAAATACCTTTAATGTAACTAAATATATTTCTTGAAACTGTCTTAAGTTACAACAATTGCCAGACCATTACTGTAATAATCTCATAGTCTTCAATGTAAAAGGTCCTTTACAATGTATATAACTAGTACGGTAAACAGAACATTTGAGATATCGGTAGGTGCTAGATTTGTTTCATTAGTGCGCGTGCGCCGATAGCCGGGACCAATTAAACGCTTTTATCACCAATTACTGTTTACGATGCTCTCAAATACACTTCCATATTGTATTCATTAGACTATTGTTATTATTAAATATTTTCGTTTGTTTTATTTATTGTAGCATTAGTCGTCACAAAAGTAGTCTGACATTGCTTATAGTTTGTGCATGAATATAAAACACTTTCAGCTGTTTTAAGAACGAAATAGATAAATTTACTTAATTTAATTACGACCCGACGTTCTGGATGCTTTGTAGCAATAATTAAAAATAAGTTAACTTTTGCGTTTTTAATCCGTTAAAATATAATACTATTATATTTAAATTTAAAAAAATCTCCTATCAATCAAATCACATTATTTTGTACTTGTCTAATGAAGCTAAAGAATAATTTGTGAGGAATTTAAAAAAAATATTGTTGTGCTGGTTGAACAACTTATCGTGGAAGGCTTCAGGATATAAAACATCTGGCCGCGATTAATAGCATATCGATAATCGAGGGAAATGTGGAAAAAACAGGGAAAGTACTGTACTTTGAACGTTTCTGTTGCATACGCTGCTAAAATTATTAAAGAAAGCGAAAAATTATGTATGAAAGATCTAGTTTTCTATATGTTAATCTATATGTATTTCTTTTAAGATTAACTGGCAAAAACGACGGGACGCGGACAACGTCGTGGGTAACACCTTTAATTTATGCTCCAGAGCTGAGGTGAACTATTCCACGCGAACCATGTCACGGGCACAGCTAGTAGATAATATTACTTAAACGCGAAAAACACTCATTGACAAGAATCTGGAACACAGTTGTAAATATTTATAAATATTTAACGAAATATGAAATAATTATCAGTTGAATCTATTGCGTGAGGACCTTAGTTAAATGTTGTGAATGCGCCTTTAGCATGATTAACCATTCCTTAATATTTTACGCTTCTGTACGCAATTTTTGAGCTTATCGTGACGAAAAGGCCAGATAAAGCACTCAAACGCTAGCTTATTTAGGAGACGTGGATTTCTTGTTAGTTATTAGGATATTTAGACAGAGTAAAATGTATAAGTATGTTCTTATTTTATCTTACAATAGTATGAAATGCAAATAAACTGTTGCAATGTAAGTGTTGGACCAGGTGGGAATCGTACTCGCGACCCATTGATTATTCAACATACTTTACTACCATTACACTAATGGAGGCGTTAAAACTAGCTTTGAATATAATTATTTTTAATTGTTTTTGACTTAAGGTATTCAACGAATAATTATATAAATAAAAGACAATAATTACTATATGTTATGAAGTTGTAACCAAATATATTATTTAAACAGAAAACCGTGCTTAAAACAAAAACACCATTGTTTAGTCTTACTTAATGAAAGTGTCACTTGAAACTTATTTTGACTGTGTCTTGCATAAATTATCTGACATCAGCAAGGCATAGTTAGATTAGTTAAAAAGGTGCGAGTACGAGCTAAATATATAATTTAGGTTTAAAGATTTATGAATGTATGCCACCAGGGTTTTTTATCATTTAAGACACGTTCATATTATGCGTATTTCAAGATACAAACTATAAGAAAGATTTGTTACAGCTTATATCTTAATTTTTTTTTGTTTGGAATCTGGATTGATATTGTTTGAAGAATTTTGGACGATAATGTGTAGGTCACGGTAGCTTCATTGGTTAGCCGTTAGAGCAAAAACACGAAACGCTAGTGGATGATGCTTCAAGTCACTATGTAATTTTTTCAATCTATAATCGACTTATAATATTTTTTTGTACCTTAATCAATTGAATATACCTATCTAATTGCTGTACTATCTTAACACATTAAATAAAAGAACTGACAGTTTAAACATTGTTTTAACATTAAATATGAAATTGTTACTAGCCTTAAAAAATCCCTAATTCTTGTCAAGGATCTATACTATGAAATGCAAGCTCTACTAAAGTTAGTTCTAGACGCTTTGACAATGGAGAATCGTTTTTCACTTGCTATCGATAACGTTATCAGAGTGATAGATGAGGCAGCTGCATTGTCCATTGACGGAACGCAAGATGGAACTTCATTCAACTTGCTATTCGCAAAGATCGAAGCGACTAGCGTTATCTCAATTGATTCATCGTTATTAAAGAAACACGCAATTCTTGTAGACGAGCAGTTAACAGACATCTTTTAGACAACTTTATCAAATATTGTCTGTAATTTACGGGAGTAGTACACATTTGAATAAAACAATTAGTTTAGAGATTTTAACTACGGCCTAATAATGCCAATAAGTTTATCTAATATCAATCGAATTTTAAACGTTAAAGTGTTTTATTTTAATTAGGTACAACTGCACTGTATGTTCGTGATATAGTTATAATGTACTGAAGTTAGTATCTTGTAATTTATTAAATACAGATCTGTTATGAATAAATAGTTAAACATTATTTTATAATAATTGATTCCAGATCAATAAGAAAGTTCTTTGAAAGTAAACAAGTATAACTACGACTCTTGTGGACAGACATTCTACAATAAATTGTGTAAGGCTTTCGCATTTCTCATATATTGTCTTTCGGCTGTTCGGCTAACGTGAGCGGGAAGAGGTTCTCATGTTCGCCATCATGTGTGGACGGCATCATCAGGAGATGTTAACCCATCGATTGCTCGAAGAATTCTTCGAAATCTCGCTCAGTCGGCTGATCAGCCCGAAAGACAATGATATGCAGACATTGCTATGTCCAGTTTATTTAAAGGCACGTTGATTGTGATTCACTTGAGTTAACCCGACTAAAACTATGTATATTTGTTACTAGGGATTTTAACCATCTTCGTACTTATTGCAATATTAGCCAATTCGTTTTACTGATTAACAAACAGAGATCTAAAAGTAGTTGTGAATCGGTATGAAGAGACAAAATTACCTATTTTGGACAATTTAAAGTACATGTATAGCTAAGCTTGAATTAAATTCCTTAGCAAAACATCATTGAATCATAAAACTGACTCAAAACTGTTTCCTCGTATAATTTACGAAACGTATTTCAAAAAGACCCATAGATTTCTTCCATACATAGACCCATAGAGGTTATATTCCATCGATAATAATCCATAGACTACGTCACTCTTTTTACGTCTTAAGTCATTGAATATGATTAGATCAGATTGCTCATAAACAATAAGGTTTTAATAATGTTCGTGTCTTGTGACCATTATCATACTTGGCGCGACGTTGGTTAGATAACATCTTATTACGCGCAGTGGACAATAACCTGCATTAAATTTAAAATATGTATCTGTTACCTCTGTAGCTCTATGATTTAATAGCATAGCATTGTGTTAAGCACGAAAGGTTCTGTGTTCGAATTTCGGAGTAACATATATTACGGGATAGATTTCAGGTGATATAAATTTCAGTCGTGTTTAACTAGGTAGTTTTAAATCGCGGATGCAATAAAAAATCGAACACTGATACGAACACTCATTTGTTTGTCCCAAGCCCAACTGGGGGAAAATGAGATCAAATATAATCTATACTGATATATAAAGCGAAGTGAAGAGTTTGAATGTTTGAATGTGTTAATTTCAGGAACTACTTTTTTGAATTGAAAACAAATGTGTTGGTTAAAGCATTTTTAAAGGAAGGCTAAAAAGCTGTAATACATTGCGCTGTGACTAATAGGAGCGAAGAAACAGTGGGAAATCTTATCATGTAATGTATTATGTTATTCTTAGCGAAGTTGGGAAAATCCCAAATTTTATTCACTCAATGCTTGTGAATTTCCGACGCGTACCTACGCTGCGAAAACGGTTTAAGAAATATTTACGACATATGATTCCTCATTAAATGATCTAAAATAAATGTTCGCGACACTATATGTCATTTTTTGATACCCACCCCGTCCTCCTTGCATTCCATTGCAAGGAGGACGGGGTGGATAACAGCTTAAATTTATAAAGACGAAGTGGAGGTTGGCAAAAACAAATTTGGATGCACAAAATAACTATTTTACGCAAACGCAGTAACACAGCTAGTTTTTTTTAATAAATATAGTGATGCGTGTACAATTACATTACATTCCATTACTTGACCTTCAGCAGTCAGCAAGACCACTGCCAACAGTAATGTCCAACGCAATATAATAGGGCGACCGTGATTAGGTATATTTTATAAGGTACTTCGTTCCCTACAGTGCCCATCTCGCCACAGGCGTCATGACCTTACTTAAGTTGACGAAACTATCAGAGTAATGTCAAGGTTCCATCATGAACCTCTGCGATCGGGTTTGGAATTCGTTACTTGTACCGTAATCTAAATTAGAGCAGCCTTTTGTTTTAATGGCAAGGACCGACGTTTGTTCTAAATATACCAATAAGTTTGTTAGTTACGTTTATCATCAGCACTTTCAAAAACACTAAGTTTTAATTTATATAATAATTTTAATGATAATAGAGAACAGTTGATGTATTACTAGACATATAAAAGTATTAAATAAAAAAAATATCTACCACTCATAATATTTTATGACATTTTTTTCGCAATTTTTAACATAATGAGAGATTTGAGTCTAAGTCAAAGCCGAAAAAGGTCGACAGTTAGATGTTATATTCAAATCCTGAATCAATTTGCATGATATAAACACATTTCTGTGTCCATTTTATTTACAGGCGAGTATTTGCTCAAACTTCTGTACCATGCCTGACTGAAACGATCGATAGTTTCTCCGGGGTGCGAACTTAGAATCTTTAGCTTTTAACTAACTCCTAGGCTACACTTTTAATCATTTAGCTAAAGATCGTTAGATGTTATATGAAGTATTTTAACTCCCAACAAAGAAACCCAGTACCTGTCCTTATTTATAAAATCTAATTACCCTTCATAACAAGCCTGTAACACAGTTTAACCTATCTAAAGAAAACTCAATTCCGTCCTACTTTCCTTTAACCTTATTTTCCGAACACAAAGGAAAACAGTAGCCATTGAAGTATATGCTTACCTTTATCTTAAGCATGAAACATGGGTTTATGAGTCACAGATAAGCGTATCTTGCTGAGATCACCACCTCGCTATGTTATGAAAGTACACTCGTAAAGCGATTTTCCATTGTCTTGTATTGTTGACTTATTGTCAGATTTTAATATCATGAGTTTTTCATTTTATAACTCATAATAATGAATACCTCTTATTGGTAAAATAAAAATTCATTTAGATTGAATAAAAATTAACGATGCGCAATTGAACTGACATCCAATTATATAAATACAAATGTCATACCGTGCAATTAACTTGTATAAAAATGTATTAAAACTCTTATCTTAACTTTATCAATATTTTAAGTATGCCTTACTAAGTATGGTGTTGGTATTATCTACATCTTATATTGAACTATCATGAATCTATAATGTTGGTAAATAAAAAAGGGATATGTTTAATACCTGAATTATATATATAAGGATAATATATGCCTATCCTTTTATTTCGTTTCTACATCTCACCAATCAACCCAGTAATATGAAATAAATTAAACATAAGAAAGGTACATAGAAAACGATTCTATTTCTAATAAATAGTGTTAGGCTTTCACGGCCATCGTTCAGCATATCATTGTTTTTGGGGCTACGCCGCCGATGTGAGCGAGCAGACGTTCTCGACGGAGAATTCTTCGAGCAATCTAAGATCCTAGCCCGTGATGGCGAAACGTCGCGAACCTCTTCTCGCTCACGTCGGCCGAAAAACTAGTCTATGTTCTTGTGCACACGATTGTACACGAATAAAATTCACATGGGTTCTATACAGTTAGCACAATATTGCTACGGCGTAGCGGTCTACGAAAAAATTGTTTAAATTTGTAACCTTATATACCAATGTCATCTTATAACTAACATATGACATATTACAAAAAGTATGCTTCTTATTTAAAATTGTAGCTGTAGCAGGTTATATTACGTAATTGAAAATCATAGAATCTCTGAGGCCGCCCTACTTTACTCAGTAATTATAGCACTCGCCCATATGACCCCGTAACTTTGTATAGTAGTTGTCTTTGCCTCTAATTAATAAAATGTCACTTGACGACGTTTTAATTAAAATTTTAATCTTCAAGCGCTATTTGTACGTGCCGTTGCTAAAATAAGTAGAGTTTTAAAAGAGATGTATACAATAATATAATACTTGTAGGAATTAGATTGTTAGAGCTGTTAGAAAGAATAGTAAATGCAGCGATAATAATTTAAACAAAACACTTTTAACGGTTCTAAATGCGAAATATATTAGTATTCTTTTTGTTAGCCGTGGCTATCACGGCTGCACGGCCGTCGGGGTACAGTTGAAATAAATTAAAATAAGTTGATTAATATATTCCGCGTTTTAAACCGTTAAAAGTATTTTTTACAAGTGCATACTATTTACGCAAACTACAGACAAACGATAATAATTATTTTTAGATATTTTAAAGTAAGTAATGTTACTAGTACCAAATTTATCAACTCTTTATTTCAGGGCAATGTTGTACTGAAATAAAAATTTAAAAAATTTGTCTGTTTTGCTTTGTAAACGATCGACGACGCTTTCATTATTAAAAGCATAAATAATAGAGGAAAATATACTCTTTTGATTTAACTCAACGATATTCTATTATTATTAATTGTATCTTGTTCAAGCCCTTTGTTTCATTTCTCTTAGTTAAGCGCACTCTAAACTTGTCTACTGTCGTATCAAAGTTTCAAAACAAAAACCGTTTGCATTACACAATGAAGCCTTGTTTGCAAAATGCTGCCATTTGCGGAGCGAAAACCACATGTAAGGCCGCAGTCTAATATAAACGGTATAGGTCTTGTCAGTCACTGTAGACGTGTTGTAGACAATGTTTATTATAGTTTTCGTTTTTATAAAACAGATTGAAGGCTGCTTGAAAGTCTACAAATATTGATATTATTGCCTTAATATGTTTTTGACTAATCAATATAAGTGCCTCAATTGTATAATTTTGTAGCGTCCTATAACATTTTTTCGGATTCTAAGGTTAGGCACTTATAAGAACGCGTTAAATTCATATACATATATATTCAACAAAGCACTATTTTCCATTCCCTAAACATTAACTTTTTGACAAAGACAGCATAATATGTCTGTTAAATAGTAAGCTATATTTTGCCTAGACTTGTCCTATAGCATTTATAGGAAACCGAAGCTTTATTGTTTACAAACGTCTGTCAAATAGTAAAGAATGGTAACGTAATGTTTCGACTTTTATTTGCTATTCAACTTTTATCGATCGCGCCACAACCTCACCTATGGCCAATGAAAACTCAATCTAATAATGCCGGAAAACAATTTCCTTGTAAAAACATCGTTTGCTTTATCGAAGGTGTACTTTAATTGTACCATGGGTTACATGTGTATTCCCTGTTATTATAAGTATGTATAAAGCTGTATAAATAACTAGCTGTGTCAGCGACTTCGTCTGCGTAGAATAGTTATAACTCTATAATGTTCAGTTGTTACCCACAAGGTCGCCCGCGTCTCGTCTTTCATGAAAGATAGATCTTAAAAGATAGACAGATACTATCGCGGACATTTTTTAGACCATTTAAAGAAGAACCATTCTTTCATACATGTATTTGGGGGATCTTGAACCGTTTTCGTAACGTACGCAACGGAAACCGATAATAATGAATAATTTTCCCCGTTTTCTTAAAAAGTCCTGCCCGTGTCGTAAAATTTCTTTAATCTGAATGAGTTATTATATAATGCCATCATGTACTACTAAGAAGTCTACTCTAAATTCAGTCAATACTGAATTAAGGCGAGAAGTAGAATGGAAATATTAATAACAGTTTTGGTCTATAGTTTTTATAACTTTGTTTCATATAGATCGTTTTTCAAGATTCAACTGTCTATGGTAAATCGCACATCTTTATTACACGCATATGCAATGTTCACTCGAGTGAAGCCCAGGCAAAAGCCGCTATAACCTTAGTCAGACGCAAAGTGGCGACGTACTTCAAGCCTGACGCATTCTGTGATAAGTATAGCGCTGTAAAAAGATTAAAATAAAGCTCGGGAGAGCCTGGACGTCGTTTAATTTACGACGGCGTTGTGTGGCAAGAGAAATCATTATCCCAGCGCCATCTGCAGGTAAGTTACGACGCCCGCTGAAGCACGCACCACTCGCACATGCGCGCACGCACGCACACCACGCCGCCCGCTGTCCACCGGCCGAACAATCGATCGTAAATCAGCTTCGATAAAATTATAGGAGGGAACACAATGGATGTCGCCTCGCATCGTGTGCGCTCCATAACCTACCCTCCATTGAGGACAGAGAGTCCGCTTTCATATACCGTGCGATCTTTCCGACATCTAGCGCTCCGTCTCCGAGATAAAGTCTACATTCGCACGTGTACAGACAAGAAGTGTGTATTCTCAGATTCCCGGCAGAGGATAATCGCCGCTAAAATTGGAGCACTTGAGAGGTTATTCGCGTGCCCACATCGCGGCACTCGTAATTGCGAAATTCACGCTTCGCGGTGCGGTACAAAAATAAGATTATGGATTCCGCTGAGTTCCAGCGTTATTGTGATTCGAGGATCCGTCCATAGGTATGTCTGCGGGCTTTACGACTTCTATTCCTGGAGGAATAAACCTCAGCTTATTGAATATTGTTCTGGTTATTTGCGGAAGACGTCGCGATTGTCCGACGAAGCGAAAACGCGCTTCATGTTTATTGTTTCCTGAGCTACGAGTATGAGTCAAAAGTGAAGTATGATTTAAAAGTGTGTTGGTACACTCTTTAGCACCCGAAACATCGAGCCGCGAAAAAAAGTTTAAACAAAATAAACAATTTTAATATTTTTACATGGTACTGCCATGATGGCATTATAAAAATCAAAAATATATTTAGATTGAAAAAAGGACATGGTAGCTCAATTGGTTAGTAGCACGGAACGCTGTGGATGCGGGTTCATATTATATAGATTTTTATTTTATAAAATATATAATGTTTTAATACGTTTGAGTTTTCTTATATTAATTAGTACCTTCTAAATTCGATTCAACTATGTGACTCTTCGTTAAGATCAATTGAAATATTTACCAAAGAAAATTACACATATAATATATAGTATAGTATGTTGTGACCCTTTGCTCAGGGAACGTAAAGCTGAGAATCAAATTTCACGACACTCGAGATGAGATGGTTTCCAGAGTTTTATGAGAGTCGTAAAGACGTGCCCAGAATCACATATTTGTTCTGAACCGATATACGTACCTTTAACAAATCTTATGAGAATTTTACCTTCTTCGAACCTTCATCAATAAGCCTTACATTTTAATTTTAGAAATAAATATACAATAGATGTGGAATATCAAAACAAGTCACGACCGCATCTTGCATTATAAGAAGATAGCTACCTAATTTCAGTACCTAGTTTGATATAATTAGAAAATAAATAACGGTTTAAAACGCGACATGTACTAGTTCAACTTTACGAATTATTTAAACTGAGACTGACATCCCTTTAACGGTTTAAAACGCGATATATTAGTTACTAAAATTGAAACCGTTAAAGTGTTTTATTTAAATGTGTACTACTCGCGTAAACTATAGACAGTATTTACATTCCACGTTTTAAACCGTTAAAAGTTAATTTCAATGTGTACTACCCGCGGTAACTACAGACAGTATTTAGTATGATATAGTCACTCATTAAAGCATATTTATTATAAAACATATATAATAGATACTTATATGATCTTCTTCCAAAAAATGTTTAGTCTAGCAATGCATTTTTTTAATTTTATTTTTTGTGCATTCGTGTCAGAAGGAAACCTTCATAAGACGGACAATATGTAAATAAAACACTAATGGTTTAAAACGCGATATATTAGTTAATCTTATTTGAAAATGATTTTTAACTTCGGCCCGACGTTTCGGATGCTTTGCAGTAGCCGTGGTCACGAGGAGACTAAATGGAGGATGTCTCTGACGTCAAAGTAATACGATAATACAAATTAAAAGATACTTTTTAGGTACTTAACATATGACAATTCATGTAAATAATTAGTTAAAAAG
This sequence comes from Leptosia nina, assembly GCA_963661955.1. NCBI lineage: Eukaryota > Metazoa > Arthropoda > Insecta > Lepidoptera > Pieridae > Leptosia > Leptosia nina. The sequence goes on from CAVLEF010000280.1 coordinate 10,089,481, forward strand.
TTAAATATTAATAAAGCTATCCGATAAAAAAGTGTATCTAAATAAGAAGTATTTGAAATATTTCCCTCGCGCTGCAATACAAGAGAATAAAATAAATATAGCTCTAATGTTTTATTGTTTACGTAGTATATAGCTATAAAATATTCCATTCGGAGATATGTATGCACTTAGATTTCAGCTATAAATCGTATCGTAAAATTGATGATTGTGTTTGCGTTGTGCAAGCGATGTTTTCCAGCCTGTCTAGCTGATAACGGGTAGCCAATAGGAAATTTAGTATTTATTAGCTTTTTATTATAGTTGAGTAGATGAAGGAAGGCGAAATACCCAGGCCTGATTTAATTTTTGCCCATTCAATCCACGGACTGAAAACGTAAACTTTAGACTACAGGTTTGTTTTACTAAGTATGGTGGTTCATGATCTGGACCAAATGTCGATTTTGCCAGTTTTTCCAGATGTGTGTGACGGCGTGTTTCAGAATATGTATATATTTTTTTGAAACTTTGAAATGATGGGAAGCGAATCCACGACCCGTTGTTTACTGCCGCACATATTAGCTACCATTCAAAGGTGATTCTGTCTGAAAATAGCTACAAAATAGTAAATGTACGCCTAAAATAGTTTACCTACATTTCAATAACGTTGAAAACTTAAGTAAACGCGGTATCCACAATATTACTAGTTTAAGATAATTGGAACATAAGTTTGATTTCTCAAATCTAGTCTTTATACTTTTTATGCTTCTATGACTTAGGTCTTCTAACTATATGTATCTAAGTACTACTGAAAGCGCACTTGTTTCCCTATTTATGAAGTTCAGAAATCAAAACTATACTCTTCGTTTACTTTGTTAGTACAAATATTTAGAAACATCTGTGCCAAATACTAAATATATCCCGAAAATAATAAAATCCAATGCTGTTTTATTTCAAAATAAGAATATAGCCAAAGTATTGATAAAAAAACGTCGTTATATTTACATAAACGAAATTACATAGGAACAAAGCGACGCGTCACGTTTTCACGAACATATAATGTAAATAAATAATGAAAAGCCCGTGTGCTCATCCAATGACAAGAGACAGTAGAGGGATCGTCCCTCTCTGTTCGACAACAAAGCGAAGTAGACTCTATGCGTGCTACATACAGTTTATATTTACAAATCAGTCAACGAAGGATGCCCGCTGCTATCTTGTCAGGCGGGGGAGTAGCCGACCAATCGCGCGTCGGCGCATCACTATCTTATACCTAAACATACCTTGCGCATGAAGACGCCTCGCGACAGCCTTCGACCGCATCTCGGGAGCCGTAATGACAAATCGATGACAGTTGCGAAGTTTTGAATTTGGAATGTTTCGGGGTGCGCGCGAAACCGGCGGGCGGCAGTTTTAGGCGGGCGGGCGGCGTGTCAAGTCCTGTAGGATGGGTGATGGTGGCGCGAGCGGCGTGTCCCGCAGACGACGTGACACTGCCTTCACGTGGTCGAGACCGCGGGGAAAGCGATTTTCACGCGGGAAACGATAGTGTCCGGCCGCGGTGTCTCGCGCTCGACTGTCACCGCGTTACACATTTGAGCCGGCCGAGCCACACAACACCCCGCCTCTCACTACTGAGGAAGACGGTTTACGGTCTTTCGTGTGTAATTGATAAGAATTTTCTTTTATTTTGGTTATCTTATGTATGAATCATAGTCTCGTAGTAGCTAAAAAGTTAACGTAGAAGAAATAATTATTATTACGTTGGATAGCATTATTGTAACTAATATGATACAAATAATACGTCGTATTATTAAACTAAACTGACCAATACAATCTTAATATACTTTGTACAAATCCGTTTTCTTAACCTAACAAATAAACAACCCCCCAAAAATCTCCAGTTCTTCTATCATTTTCTTTTTTTTGTTATTATTTGCACTGATAATCGATTAGATATGGACATTTGTATCAATTGTTACTATGTTTCGATTATACACAACAGAAGTTAATATATGTCTATTATTTGCTTAGTTACGTAGCTTTATGTATAAAACGTTTTCTAACACGCACCTAGGCTCTATTGATCAATTTTCTTTTATAAAACAAAACAGCTATTGCACCTTATGCCAATAAACGGTTTTACGCAACAATTTAATTATTGCATAGACGTAGCAAGAAATTAAATTGTTCAAGTTATAGTTTAGCAGATCTTAAACGACGATTTCTTCTATCTCAATCTATCATTTAATTAAATATATACAATGTTACTGTCACATCTCATATACAATATGTGTGTCTAATATTCCGGGCTTCTTTTATCTTCTAATACTGTAGCGTAGCAGTCTTTACGATAGTGGAGGGCAGACGAGTACGGGGTTCATTTGATGGTAAGTGTAACACCCCGGCCATATGACTTGACTATGACAACAAAATGCGCTGTCGACCCATTTTGGCTTCGGATATTCGGACATCCACAGACTGCAACCGAAACGCAATTAAATTTTACGACTTCATGTATTGACAGTGGTTCGTTACCCGGACGGAATTTCGATATTTTATATCTAGATTTTAAATATACGACGAACTCCAACATGTTTTAGGAACAAATTGATAAGAAAAATGTTTGACCCGGTGGAGATCGATCCTAGGACCCGTTGAATAGCCACACATTGCACTATAACACCAACGAGGGTCTACCATTTAAAAGGGACACGAGACATTCTGTGTTAGTTATTACGATAACGCGACTAGTGTTTTTACTTACCCCTACCCCCCTCGGTGGGGAGACGTCGTAAATATGATTATCAGGTGGGGAGGCGACGTGGACTAATCATATTCTCCGCAATTTACATAAATATTAGCGTGTTCCGTGACACACGAGCGACTGGTCATTACGGAGCTTCGCCGTCTTTTTAATGAAGTCCGATGTTAGATATGAGTCTTTGTCTTTTTTATGAGTGATTAATGTCCGTGGGTGTTTGTTGTGCATTCGAAGGTTTTTCGATTTTGTTCTGTTCTAGATCAATAGTCTAACGGCCGCGAAATACTGGCCGTTGCGTTTCAGTAATACATTATTTTGGTAATATTATAAAGCTGATGAGTTTGTTTGTTTGAAACGCGCTTATCTCAGGAACTATTGGTTTGAATTTAGAAAAATAATTTTTGTGTTACATAAAATATTTATCGAGGAAGGCATCAATCAATCAATCTGCAATTATATCAATCTGCAACTAATGGAAGCGAAGAAACAAGGAACAATGTGGATAAAACGGGGAAGGTTATCTATATTAGGACTTCCATTGCGTGCGCTGTGAAAACAATTTAAAAAACGAAACAGTACGTCTGTTAAAATGATTCCGCTTTATATGTATGCTAAAACGACGGGCCGCGTACTACGTCGTGGGTAGCTGAAAGCTGAAAAGGTTTTTTTGCTAAAATTAATTCAAAAAAAAAATTAAGGCCGAAGTCGCGGATACAGCTAGTCAAAGACAGCGACATCAAACTACAATAACAACTAAGTAAAAGAATGATTCAATATGGAGCGAGCCACAGACGCGCGAATGGTCGTGTCTCCCATCGCGGCGCCGTTCACTTTGCCAGGCGTTTTTTATAATTAACCCATAGCTGATATTGCCGATTGAAAGTTCTTATTATAAATTAATCCTATAGTATATAATGTCACGTTGTTGCGTTAGCCCAAATCGACATGTTATCTGTTGTTTAGTATGCTAAAAATAAAACAAAAAGTAAAACACAACATTGATCGCACAGTATTGTACCAAAATACAACAACAACACCAAAGAACAACTCTTCCTTGTTGTTCTTATTTAATAAATAGTCTATGTTAATCACATCTCAATTAAGAATTAAAAGCGTGTACAGGAACGCAAAACTAATTTTCAACAAGAATAATCTACCCTTTCTAATTAGACCGCAAACAAACCGAAACGAAAATAAATAATTAATTACAGCAGCGTCCTGAAATGCAGACTTTACCCTTCAAGGGGCCAGATGTTAACAGACTCGGAACAAACCCCAAATATCTTGTAAAGCCACCCACCGCGTCCGGATTACTTAAACCACACACAGGTGACTACTCATCCCGATACGTTCGTAACTAGACTCTATATACACGTGCAAAAGAACGTAAATCGCCTAACGTTCGCTGTCTTTTTGTCTTTATTGACTTCAGAAACTGTTTCTTCTTTATATCGTAAGATGACGCTTTATAGCTAAAGGTCGCAACCGCCGATGCCGTTACAGGAAAATAGTTCCTATTTGTATAAGAATAAATGCTAGTTCTGAATCAGGTGGCGAGGTAGAGAATGTTTTTCAGTTAAAGACGCTGCGGTGATATGATATTATCGAAGCGAGACAGAAAGGGATAGTAGAGCGCAGGCCCCTCGGCAGACGTCGCAGTTGCCATGGCAACGCATCGATTCGCCGCACCCCGGCCCTGTGATGCAGCCTCCACACGTATCCAGGTCATTCGAAGCCTTAGCTGAACCTGCTTAGATTAATTCTGAGAAAGCAAACAGTTAACTTCCAACAGGATTATGTTATTACGTGGCAGTATTTAGTAGCTAGGTTGAATTAAAATTAATTTCCTTGGAGACATGAAAGCTACAAACGTAGAAGTTTTATGATAATGAGCAATATAGAACTGTAATATAATTTTGTAGACTTACTCTGTCTTTCAGTACGATGTTAACTACTTACTAGCTAGTTTAAGTTTAAAAATGTAACTTAAGTTAGACAAATATTACCTATGAGTTTTTTAAATTTTAAATTATATCATTAACATAAATATACGAGTGATTGAAACTTACGAGATTATACCTACAAAATATAAATTAAAAACGATAATTACAAATACATTACCATAATTGTACGTTTATTAAATTGCCTAATTTAATGCCAAAATGAGTTCCGTCAATATAAGCGTAACAATACCTTATTAGAATTTACTTTGATCCGCTCACGAACGCCGACCCAATTTTTATCTCAAAGACATCGCTTAAGCCTCGGTAACTCAACAAAGGAAAAGCTGGACCTAATAGGGCCACTCGGTGACGTGAACGCACCTACTCCTTGCGCCCTTTTTACCTTCCTTTGAGGTGGGCCATCAAATGAGGCTAATTTAAGAGGCTGGCAGTGACGCGTCAACAAAATGTTAGCTAACATTTTCGGTACTGCTGCCATTCTGGGAACAATGACTAGGAAATAATTGAGACGCTTCTACTATGTGAATGATGGTGAGAAAATGCAAAATATAGTTCTAGCAACAAATTGTGAAGTAACAGCTTACAATAATAATTGATGGGTGCAATTTGCCTATTATCGACAGTGTAATTTTAGTGATAGAGGACTGACAACTTGATGGGGGTGGTATATACCCCAGCCATGTAACACAAGATGCGCTGTCGTCCTATTTTGACTTTGGATATTCAGATAATAGGCAGCTTTAGCATAGACATGTTTTTATTATAAGAGAACAATATATTAGATTAGAGTATTCACATTATACGATATACAGGGAATTTCACGAGACACAAACCTTGTTTTTTCCACAGTGACATCGCCCGTCACTATTCAAATTAAGATAGCCTTATCTATGAAACTACATATGTTAAACCTATTTAACAATATTTTTTAAAATGCACTATCAAAATTAACACCTAGAGTTACTTTTACATGAGATAATATATTTTTTAAATGCACTCCATTCTATTTCCATCCAGTTTCTAAACAATTTATAAATTTTTCTCGAATATTTTGGACTTCGTCTAAAAAATCTGAATTGGGGTCGGAATATCGAAATACAGTCCGAGTCAAAACCCACGGTCCACAGATGAAAAAACCTTGTAGTTTACATTGATTCAGTTTCAGTGTGTGAATTTCCGAATATCATTATAAAAATTGGCTTTTATATGATTACTAGCTGTAGCCGCGACGTCGTCCGCGTAAAATTGTTATTTTTTTTTTATTTATTAATCTCCCCTTTTTCCACATTTCCACTGTTGATTCGCTCTATCGGTCGCAGTGATGTTTTATAGCCTTCCACAATAAATCCTCCAACCAACACAAAAAAAAAAATTCAATTCGAACCCATAGTTTCTGAGATTAGCGCGTTCAAACAGACAATGAACTCTTCAGGTTTATAATTTAAATATAGATATAATAAATACATAGTTCATTTATATAATTATGTATAGATATCCTTTGTTTCCATAATTCGATTATTTAATTAATATAAAAAAGATAGTATTTATTTAAATAAAATACTTTAACGGTTTAAAACGCGATATATTTTAAACTGTTAGTGTTTTATTTAAATGTGTACTGCTCGCGTATTCTACAGACAGTAGATAATATTTACTTATATGTTAATAAGGAGGAACCTCCATTTAACCTAGATAGATACAAAATGTTGTTCTAAGTAATAATTAAGACCAAGATCTAGAACGTTCTTAGATACTATATCGAAATATTTTCTTATCTATTTAACCATAAACGTCTACACTATCGGATGTTCAAAGTTAATTAAGCGTGAAATTGAGGTCATATTTCTTCATTGGTTCAGGTCGTAAAACAAACATCACAAACATGTGAAAGACATTCAGCATGCTATTTCATATCCTTTTTTATTATTTGTGAGGGCGTACCATCATACTACCCATATATCATAATTACAAACAGTTTTATTTAAAAATATTATAATGCTTATCTTTCAGGACATGTAATATTTTTTTATTATATGTTTGGATAGAACAATATAATTTAAAACAACTCTCAACCTATGTAAAAATTTTAAACTTAAAAATTACGTATCAAACCCAACTCTTCTTTTGAAAAACAAGTAAACATCAATATTTCTAATTGTGACATCTATAAAAATTAAAAAGAAGTAGTACTAGTTTATTAACGTACGTAACTGATGTTTCGTTTATTGTACGATAGATGGCAGTTCTATGAAAGTTTGACGTCTTGCAGAAATTAAGCAAAGCGCCATCTAGTATGCATTTGTATTTACTATTTAATTACAAATAAGTATAAACCTAAAATAACAAAAGTTTGTTGAATTACTTAAAATAAACTAAAAACGTCTAAATTAAATGTACAAAAGGTTTTACATCTATTAAAATAAATGTCTTAAATTTATCGGATTGCCCGATTATAATTCTTAAGCGTATAAAGGAATACCATTTTAAATTTTTGACACAAGCGTCGCATTCCGGTCTTAGGTTATTCTCTTTTTTTTATTGGATACTTGTTAGTGTTGCTAGTATGTCTTTCCGTAACCAAAACTTCAAAAAGATATTTTAATTTCTTCAGCACTTATTTCGGTGTATCCTGAAAAAATATATATTTTTGTTACAGTTAAAATATTAAATAATAAGTTTGATATATTATTGAAATTGTCCTTACAATATTCCATCATTTAGGGACTGCATCTTTAACGATTTAGAATTTGCAAATTGCAACACTGGTTTTATATCATGTCAGAAACCTTGCTTGTATCCAGCTTGTGTATTTTATTTTAAAATATTCTTTTTTTCGTATAAAATCCATAAAATCTATCTTTTAATGGTAGCAGTAGTTTTATATTCGTTATAGAATTGTGATGATAAGTGCTGTGAATAACTGTAGTACGTGCTGGGAACCTAAAGCGGCATCGTGGAGTCACGAAAACGAAGGTAAAAAAACTTCATTGTTTCTACTGACGCTTGGGTTTGAAAGAAAAATTGGAAATCGATCCGGAATTTGTTTCCTTCGGTCTCTTTTATGTAATTACAAAACGATATCCTATTTATGCTTAAAATTATTGTACAATGCCGTAATAGAAACAACAAACCTATACAATGTGCGTCGTAACGTCTGGTTAACTATTTTGAAATTTTATTTGAAATAAAGATAATGTTAGAATTGTTTTATGTTACTTGATTTAATAATCGTACTTTATGATTCGCAATAAACGTGCTGGCTTATGACGGTACGATTAATTATGTTATAGTATATATATTTATTCTAACTTCAAACAACAGTTACTTTTTTATTTCTACTTCAAATGACAGTCCTTTAGTAGTAAGGTGATGTGCTATGTAGTTAAAATGCTCAATTTTATTTGGTTCTATAGTTTTATTATACTCTTTTTCTATTATTTTATATAATAATAATAATACATATTATGTACATTAATATTCATATTTTTTCACAAATTTCAACAACTAACAAAAAAACAGGTTATAAAGTTAAGAAAATCTTTTGGAATTTGTACCAATTAAAATCTTCAATCTATTGAATTAATAACAGTTTCTATAAACCAAAGTTAATAATACATATGATGTTTAACATTTGATTATTCAAGTTAGACATAAACTATGTATCATGTTCCTGTGTTATAGTTTAATAGTTATAGTTCCAATTTATTTGTGAAATATATTAAAATAGATAATTGTTATAAAACTTAAAATAGTACTTTATAAAAAAAACTTCAATGGTTTAAAACGCGATATATTAGTTAAACTTATTTGGAAATGATTTTTAATTGAACGCTCATCCAGCTACATACTATACACTATAGTACCTTATTACAAAAGATCATATTTAATATTGTTAAGTCACACATCTATTTGAGCCTTTGAGCTCTAATTTTAAAATCATTGTTAGTCTTTAGTTCCCACTGCTGGGAAGGGATTAGAGATTATTTTTTGGTATGGCCTTAATCTATTGCGCAGCCTTATACTTACTTATGTATAGGGCATGTTATTAAATTGTTGCACTGTGTAACAAGAAGCATAATAAGAAATACATTTTTATGCATACAAACTTGTGACTACACATTTGGAATTTAGTGCACACAGACACACAGGCCAAGTAAATTGTTACATAAAACATTGGATCTCTATTAAAAGTTAAAATTTTATATTTTCTTAAATAATTGTAACTCATATTGCATACAAACAAATTGTAAGCAAATCCTACTAACCGGATGTGTGTTGTATAGACAACTAATTACAACAAATCTGACATGTGGCCACACCAAAATTCCCAAGTGCTACATGTATCACAAGGTATTTATAATAACAAAAGGTGACATTTAAATATTTAATGCCTTCAGCGGAGAATCAAATCTGCTGCTGACCTTGAGTCAGTCACTTTGTTATCCCCAGATGACCTCTGAGATTGCTCCACAATGATCCTTTGAATGGGTTAATGATAAATCTCTATGCCATACTTAAATTCAATGTACTTTTTTTAATGTCATTACGGGCTTATTTCCTCCTTAGATAAACACAAGTTTTTGTAAGCAGTAAGCTCTAAATATGCCAGACCAAAAAGAAGCAGATTTTTTTTAAATATGTATCTTAAATCTATAATTTAAGTATATAAAATAAGATATTTAAGCTGCATTTGATTTCGAAGAATTAAAACAAGATCAATAGATTTATAACAGAACTAATATAATAATAATCCTTCTGACTGGACATTTAAATGTTGTTTTTACATTGAATTCATGTATTGTAATAAACACATAATATGTAATGACTATAATAAATCTGACTTAAAAGTATATTATTATAGATACTTTGAATAACTTTTGCACAGGAATATAATTTTTTTTGTTAAATAAATAATTTTCTGTCAAAGGTTTTGCTTATATCTCTTTTTAACGTGAATATTTGCAATAATATCTTTCACTGCAACAACAATATTATCATTATTTATTCTTACCAAACCACACGAAATACAAGCAAGTTTTATTATAGCTGGCGTTATTGTATTCAGCCTACCTGCTCTGGTCGGCGCAACTAAGCAAAAAAGAAGGGATAATTTTTAGTGGAGTCGTGCCTCTGAAAGAACAAAGCCTTTATACTTTTACCTAGTTATAGTTATCCAACGCGCCCGCAGGTGTAAACTTTTATCTTTTGCGGAACGTTTTTCGCTTAACCATACAATTTTCACCGAAGGGCTGAAGTTTACATTGAGTCATGAATATTTCTATTTCATATGTATATTCAATGTATATTATCTATATTAGGTAATTACGTCACTGCTAGAATACACGGCATTTATTCACACATACGACAGAATACAGATACGTACACAAAGGAGAATCGAACATCTATCTTATGTTCAGATTAATTAAAATTCATACTAAAATCGAGTTCACTAATGTTGCAGAGCGCTAATAAATGTCTACCATCAGGTATTACTCAGTTTCATATATTTTTCAGTAAGACCAATATTATTCATAGAGATAGAAAAACCTTTAACACTTATATTTATAAAAAGAGACCAAAAATTAGTTTAAAAATATATGTGCTTATTTTGTACTGTCACAATATTTTAATACTAATTCGTTTCTCGTTCAAAAACCTCAGACTATAATTTGTGTGCAGTCGAATTCGCATATACGGTATTGTCCCATTGTCCTTTGTAACATTGTTTCTTTGAAACTCATTTCATTGTCAGCAAAGTGTAATGAATGATATCAAGTGTCGCGTGTTATACATATTTTGCTATGGAAAAGATCAATGAGGTATGATGATTTTCACCTGCGGGACATTGAGCAGACATTTTTCTGGGTCCGCTTCACTGATCGAGTTCTACCTTAGATTAGCTGATCAAAACTGATTGGCTGCCTGACGAACTTCACCATTAACGGAGAATAGACTGGCGACATGCCCATGGTGACAACTATTTTTATCAATAAATAAAATATACTTATGTAAGTATTTAAATAAAACACTTTAACGGTTTAAAACGCGATATATTAGTCCACCACCACCACGGTTGCTGCAAAGCATCCGAAACGTCGGGCCGAAGTTAAAAATCATTTTCAAATAAGTTTAACTAATATATCGCGTTTTAAACCGTTAAAGTGTTTTATTTAAATAAAAAAATATGTAAAAATGTATGTTTATATATATTTCAAACAAAATAGCTCGCGTGTCCAAAATTTGAACGGCCGTTGTTAGACGTTAACAAGTGTCGATTTATCCGGTTACGATAAGTTTGGAAAGCAAAAAAAAATGACAGGTGGCGTTCACCCAATACCCTTGAACCGAGTCGCGGTCACCAAGTCAGCTGCTCCCCAATTGGTAGGCTTTGGTTCGTTCAACCTAGACAGATATACTGCTAATAACTAGCTTTTATCGGCAAAGGGTCTTTATTTAAAGCCACTAAAATATTGCAATTATTACAAGATATTTAGCATTTTTCATTTAAAGTGTAAACTCCCATGTAATCAGCCACCCCCCTTTATTTAAGAATGATAAAATGATCGCCACTGTAATTTATAAGATTAATTTAGTAATTAAAATTTGGTCTTTTATGGATATACCAAAAAAAAAAAACAATGTCCCCTTTGCCCTTAAACAAGAAAAATGACGCACATAGAGGCCTTACATACTTTTATTTGATTATTTCAAGATGTTTGAAGGATCTCATTATTATTGGTAAAATTTTGATTAATTAACTATAAGTCACTGAATAACTCACAATTACCCTAAATCCCGTTCGATTACACCTGTGGTTTGCGTTTATTGGAGCCTTGTTTATTTTTAGTTTTCCTGTTACACACTTGTCCTCTCAGTATTTTGACAAGGTTTATGTAACCACAGTGTGAATAAGTAAGTTTTACAAAAGGATCCTCTACTCCACTGAGAATGTTAACCTACACACTACCCCAATGAACTTTTACTGGGGTAGTGTTTAGGTTTTATGAACAATGATTGATACTACGAGTTGAAGAAATTCGATCACGACGTGTTCAACACGGTAGCTTAATTGGTTAGAGCACGGAAAGCTATGGATGTCGGTTCAGGACCCGCCCACCTCGCTAATTTTTGTTCAACGTAAAACATAATAAAGTTATGCATAATTCTTCGTTTATTTTCTTGTATAAAACCTTATTATCTTGCCAGAGTATGTAGGTAGCTGTCAACTGTATTAGAGAACAATGAATAATTGCTTTGATTGTTGAACCACGTGCCTGACGATAAATTATAGTCAAAATATCAAAGCGACAGACGAAACGGGTACGTACAGAAAATGTTGCGGAATTACAATTGTTTAACAGTCGCCTAACTATTATTATTGGTAATTAATTGTTGCCAGTGACAGCTACGAAATTAATTGTAATTTGCGAGTGGCCCCGTGTAGTAATGCGGACTATTTGTTTTCTATTTACTGCGTCCGAATATTTGATACTTGCTGTGTCAGCGACTTCGTCCGCGAAGAATAGACATTTTGGGCAGCAACATATGTTTTTGCAAACCTCCTATGAACACTATACATTTTGGCTTGTTACCTACGATTACGTCCCGTCGTTCTTGCAAATTAATCTTAAAAGATATACTGTCTCGGACGTTTTTTTGGATCATTTAAAGAGAAATTATTATTACATTTTTTTGGATATATTGAACCGTTTTCGCAGCGTACGTACGTACGTAGCGAAAACCCACAAAAAATATTTTTTTCCGTTTTTTTTCACATTTACCGCTCTTTCTTCGCTCCTATCAGTTGCAACGCGATGTTTTATAGCCCCATAGCCTTCCTTGATAAATGTTTAACCGACATACAAATATATTTTTTTAATTCGAACCAGTCGTTCCTGAGATGAGCGCGTTCAAAACAAACAATGAAGACCTTTAATATTAGTATAGATATGTAAAAGTATAGGTCGTTAATATGGTTTCCATTTTATAAGCATTTATAGTCAATAGAGTGTCCTAGTCAATCAATCGCAAGTCTTGCCTTATTAGACAAAAAAGTTAATCTTTTACGGAGTCATAACCCGTTACTCCATAATGAAACAAAATCACATGTTTTACTAGAAAAAGTATAAATAAATTGTGACAGCAAAATTAATTGTAACGCTGTAATTTATTATCGTGTTAATATTACATGAAGTGCGAATAACGATGCTGTAGTGTTATTTACACATAATTCTCCGTTGTTATTATTGTCTGTTAATTATTAACTGGATTTGTTGCTTAATTACTGTACTACGCAAGATACACAGTTAAATGTTTATTTGGTGCTTAAAATATAAACTTTATAAAGATAAATATGCCGTATAATTCAAAATTAAAGTAACACGACAAAGAGTTCTAAAGAGCTACGATCCGCTATGGATAACCATAAGCTATAGTCGATTCGAAACTTGCGTAATAAATATTTTCAAACTACATTTTTTTTATGTATAACAGCAACTCTTTATTAAGAAACCAATTTTATTTATTGCGTCAGTTGTACAGTTACTTACCAATATAATATACATTAAATAAGACCTTTTATCCGTTTAATACACAAATTATATTAAATAAAACACTTTAACGGTTTAAAACGCGATATATTAGTTATACTTATTTGAAAATGATTTTTAACTGCGGCCCGACGTTTCAAATAAGTTTAACTAATATATCGCGTTTTAAACCGTTAAAGTGTTTTATTTAAATGTGTACTACTCGCGTAAACTATAGACAGTATTTACATATTATATTAGTTTCTTTTATCTATGAGCTCACTTTTCGGAGGTAGACAGGTCCTGGTCTAGTGTTTCATTTTATTTGGCAATTTTTTTATATTTTCATCTCTTTCGAATTGTAGTTAATAATCGTTGTTAAATTGCTACAGATTTAATAACAAAGCAAACCCAAGACTCGTTAGGCCGTACTCGCTCTATTCACTATTGTCTGAGAAAATTTCAACGATCAACATTCTCCACTCATTCCATTAACCGTTTTGAAACATTTATTCTAGAATTCATATGAATGCTATTTGCTCGTAGCTTTCAGTACTGACAGTACAACTTTATATACTATAGTTAGGTTTATTTTAATTGTTAAAGATAGTTTTATCAATATTATACTATTTACTATATATGTATATGAATATATGTTATAATTTAATTGCTAGTATTTTTTCGACTGTAAATTGAACTGCATATATCGTGAAACCAACACTCTGTTTCAAAGAATTTTACACAATTAAAGCAAATCGGCGTGTAAAAATTTGGCGTCAAAATATGCACATTAAATGTATGCAAATAATGAATTGATTTTTTGTAATAACAAAATCAGCTCTCAGTGATCTAAGCAAGGGCTTACTCGGGTTCAAATCTCGCCTCTTGTTAATTTTTCTCTTAAAAGTTCGTTTTGACTTCCCGTGGAATATAATAAATAATCTGAGTTATTATTAGACTATATATACAATGTTTTTTTTATTAAAAGAGCCCTAGCCACGATAACATTTTTAAAACTGTTTAATATAATAATTTCATAGATAAGACTTTCCTTTGAAAAACAATTGGTTGGAAAATTCCTGTCTATCGTGTATATTCTAACCTAATATGTGGTCCTTTTTTTATATAAATTACTGTTTTTCTTTACGTTCTCCACTCATTTAAAGCAGCACGTTTATCCCAAAGCTGCGTATTTAAATAATAGCTCTGTCAAATATAGTGGCATAAATTTGAAAAATTAAAGTTCGCATTAGCGAAGGTGTAACAATTCCATTTTGTTCCATTCTTTTCGAATTTCGTTATCGTCATGTAAATGACATTTTAGCTAGTTTAGACTCCAGCTAGTTAACGAAAACCGTCGGAGTTCGTACCACCCACTGTACACACACCTGGTCACACGCATATGAACTGTCTCAGCATATAAACATAGTGTCGTTATTGTTGCCACGAGTAGGTAATGTCTTATTGTTAGCGGCTGAACCATTATGAGGCGAACAAAGGTTATCATGGCGATTGTGTTTCATGATCAACTACGTAACGTTTTGTGTACGTAATCGATGATTTTGTAATTATAGGTTCTGACGTAATGTTTTTGCAAGTGTTTTGACCAAATATATACCAAGATAATGCTAAATTTAAAATATAACTAATATATAGGTATTGTTTGCTGTTTGCGCGAGTACTACATTTGAATAAAATTTTAACGGAACTGTCTAAGTTTGCGCGAGTAGTACACATTTAAATAAAACACTTTTAACGGTTAAATACGCGATATATTATTAAACTTATTTTAAAATGACGTTTAACTTCGGCCCGACGTTTCGGATGCCGTGCCGCCGCCGCCCCCCGCCCCCCCCCCCCCCCCCCCCCCCCCGCCCGAAAGTCGGGCCAAGTTAAAAATCATTTTCAAATAAGTTTAACTAATATATCGCGTTTTAAACCTAAAGTGTTTTATTAAACACTTACGTTAAATACTCGAATATCATTTAAATGCCTACGGCAGTACAAACGATGAAATTTCGAGTTTTAAACCATTAAAAGTGTTTTATTTAGACTAGGGCTCGAAAATAAAATTTAGCTATCTAGAAAGCTATAGAAGAAAACAACAACTATGCCTCAATGTCTGAGAAGTTTATTGAATATAAGCGAAAAAATAGTTAAACGGGTTACCTTTAAACCTTTAGTTAATTATTTTTGTTGATGTAAAATACGTCTAATCATTACGTAGATGTATGTTCCGTTGATTACAATTTGTAGTTATAATTGAATTGCATCGCGCACTGCCAATTTATTAGCAGTACTACCTGAGCATATCGCGTCATTCAAATGTTAAGCGTTAAATTAGTATGAAAATGTAACCGCAAACTCGAATCAAATGCTAGTTAAATTCAAATGGGCGCAGTGACGCGGCACTTAGTAGGCGCCGCACGCTGTCAACTTTCGCAATAATACCTCGCTTGGACTCGAAGGTTGAGACGAGGTAAAGTGTACACTGTTGGGACTGCAAGGGCATCGCTTCTTCATTCGCGCCGTGGGATTTCATTGATCACCAGTAAATTTACCTTATTTATTTAAATAGTTTTACGCGGCTTACGTAAACCAAGTACCTTACTTAGTAGTTGATTTGTAATTTTTTTCGAAATTTGAAATGTTTTCGTCTGTAAGTCAGGCTGATGTCGTGTGTCTTTACGACGATCCTGAATTGTGTAAGACAATTTTAGAAAAGGACAAAAATATTTAAATAAAACACTTTAACGGTGTAAATAATAAATAAAACGCGATAGTCACAGGGAGGCGTGAGCACGGCTGCTGCAAAGCATCCGAAACGTCGGGCCGTAGTCAAAAATAATTTTCAAACAAGTTTAGCTAAAATATATCGCGTTTTAAACCGTCAAAATATTTTATTTAAATGTGTACTTCCCGCGTAAACTACAGACAGTATATAAGGACAGAAATAATTCAACTTATTTACTTAAAAAATAGCTAGTTTTAATTTAAGCGTGTAGGACTCGGTTGCTCAATTGGTTAGAGCAACAGCACGGAACGCTGACGATGCCGGTTCACGTCTTGTCCGAGTAGTAAATTCTTACAATTTAATTTTATAAATCATTACTTGCTTTCATTTCTCAATGTTTTGTGGCAGGCCTAAAATTTACAGTGCACTTTTTTTAATTTGAAAGGTATACCTATGTAAAGGTATGTATAAATTGTACAAATGATTACATAATGAGTAATAAACTATAAAGCATTTCAGCTATGTGTCACCATGTTTAGATGTTTTTCCATTTTACTAGATAAGGATTGCATAGACATAGTTAGACAAACCGTAATGCTCCATTTCAATGATTTAATTTTAAAGTATCAGTTTGCATCGTAAATCCGTACAGATTGTTATCAATTGGAACTATTTTGAACTCGAAATCCCATCCACTACTTCATCAATCTAGGTGCCCACCGAATCCTCGTATTTATTTTGTTGTCTACAATCGAGACGTCCTAGTAAATTGCTAAAGAAAATACTTATCGCAGAGAACCGTTTGAATCGATTTATAAGTTCTTTTTTTATTATGGAGGAAGACAGACAAGCATGGCGCGTTCCCTTGTTAGATGGTAAAATTCCCCAGCCATATAACATCTAAACTAAATGCGCTGTCGTCTTATTAGGACTTTGGATATTTAGAAATGCACAGACTGTAACCGAAACGTCATTTCATTTGATGGTTCGTAACCGCGACGGAATTTCCTACCACCCATTTAATGTCCACGTTTCCAGTAGAAGTACAACATGAAATACTGTCTATAGTTTACGCGAGTAGTACACATTTAAATAAAACACTTTAACTGTTTAAAACGCGATATATTAGTTAAACTTATTTGAAAATGATTTTTAAAGAATATATCGCGTTTTAAACCGTTAAAGTGTTTTATTTAAAAGTGCAACATGTTTCAGAAACTTTGAATTGATTGAACCCTTGATTGTTAGCCATAGATTGCTAAAGTCCATACACTGCATTACACCAACATGTCAATTTCAATAGTATTTTTCCCATAATAGAATAACAATAATCATATCGCCGACCCAAAAGTTGTAATGTAGGAAGTGTAGTCTTGTTCTTTATCACAGTATTTTATTACGTAAAGCAAACATTCATACGGCGATCAGATTAATACATTTCCTCATGTAGCGTATCTACACACACGTACATGTTTCTATCGTAATTTATGATCTTATTTTGTATTACATTTTATGATGATTTAACGTCACATGGCATTTTGATCACGACAAGGTCGTGGGGTGAGACGAAGATTAAATTAATTGTATTTTGCCGCGATCAAAGAGATTGTACTATCGAATTTCTTTTTATTTATTAGATTCGCTATAAATTGCGCTTCCAAACCCTTCAGACACTAGATAGAGTATTGGTTTTATTTAATAGGATTACCAAAATGTCCTTAACAATCACTTAATGGCATTATACCAGAGCTTTAGCTATTTCCATGCTGAGATACACAAAAACTTTATTAGTTTGTTACTACTAGTTGATTCTATGGACTTGTTTCTTGAACCCCTTTATATGGTAAATAGCTGTGCCCGCGACTTCGTTCGCGTGGAATAGTGACTTGGGGTAGAATTTTTAATTATTTAGGCTGTTTATTAATTTATGTAATTGCGCATTTATCGCAGCCAATCTATGTTGTAAGTGCTACTTTGCCGCAACACTCTCACCTCACATCACGCCTCTCTAACTCCCACTCCCACTCCTATTCCAAAAAAAGCCAAGGAAGAATAGTTTCATTGTTCTAGCTTCAAAAACCACAAATTTCCATACAAACATTCAATTTATAGAGTTCAACAGGAGAAGTAACTGAATTTATCTTATTAGCAGTTGGTAAAACCATTGTTTATTATGCACTCGCCTTTACATGTTGTAACAATAATTATGTAGCTGCTATGAACGTGCTGTGGTTCGGCTATCACCGACGATTGACCACAGCGTTCAATATTAATGCGATTTATTTCACATCTATGTTTTAACTGCGTTTAATTATATTTATAGTAATAAAAAGGTGAAGACGATGTGGTTTTTTGCACTTATCCGCTCATTCAATACTGTCTGTAGATTAAAACGCGAAATATATAAATTAAACTGCCAACGGCGGTCTGCCAACCGTCTCCAAAACGTCGGAAAGTTAAAATAATTTTCTAATAACTAATATAAATCGCGTTTTAAACCGTTTAAGGAGTTCATTTAAATCATTCATTCAATTTATTGTTATATAGCCTAATTATCACAATATATTATTGACGATTTACGTGATAGATGTGCCAAAATTATCAGTGATTCGCGATCGGGTTTTTTTTACCCATCGTCTAGATATTTGGATATATTCGTAAGCCAATATATATCAAGAGCTATTTAAATGTTAAATGGCTGGGGATTTCACCTTCCATCAAGTAAACCTACCCCTGTCTGTCCTCCCCTGTCAATGAAAAAAAATTACGATAAGACACAATAATGTTTTTGCACCGACCAAATTAGGAGTGACTGCTCGTTATTATATTTACAAACCAGTTTTTATTCGTCTCCGCGGCTCAATGACAAACGCCTTCTTTTTCCGTTAAGTACTCCTCGTTGGATCATAGCGCTGGTATATGTATATTATGTAGATTTGATCCGGCGAGACACAAAAATCGTATCAACTACTTGTCTTCAAGTAGGAACAGTGCAGACAGTAATGTCTCCGCCCCACTTAGATAAAACACGTGTTAATTCATGAAATCCATTTAATTTATACAAGAGCCAGAATGGAAATTCTTCACAAACATGACCCAAATGCATTGTTCGAATTCCTTTTGAAAGTCGGATTATCATTGTACATTTTCATTGTCTATATTCAGCAATCAGTACTGTTTTAATAATTTTAAAGGGCCGAAACCGTTTTTGTCCATTTTTATGTGTACTATATAAAACGCGATATATTAATAGTTAAACTTATTTGAAAATTATTTTTTACTTCGGCCCGACGTTTCGGATGCTCTGCAGCAGCCGTGGTCACGGGGAGACTAATATATCGCGTTTTAAACCGTTAAAGTGTTTTATTTAAATGTTAGTACACATTACTCACGTAAACTACTACACTAGACAGTATTTAATTTTAACTTATCTTACCCGGGTGGCAATAATCGCTTGTCCTACATGTCTATCGGGCCCATAAATTAGAACTCACACATATATCTTATCTAATAATTTTTAGTCTACAATTCACGTCCGCGTTAAAAATTCGCTATCCGCTCTTCGCGTTACATTAAATTCGACTCTCGCGTAACAAAGCAATATTTCGTAGCCGATTTTAGATTTACGTTCAGATAAATATTTTGTGCCCTGTTTCATTCCATGGCACAGACGTCCATACTGGAGTTTATGAGACCGCCTTTATCGGGTCATCTAACTGCGCAATTGATCTTGTGCTGACAGTTCTTTGTTTAAATAAAACACTTTAACGGTTTAAAACGCGATATATTAGTTAAACTTATTTGAAAATTTGCAGCAGCCGTGGTCACGGGGAGACCCCCGTGACGAAACGTCGGGCCGAAGTTAAAAATAATTATCAAATAAGTTTAACTAATATATCGCGTTTTAAACGGTTAAAGTGTTTTCTATTGATATTTTTAACTACGGCTCGACGTTTCGTATCGTTTTTTTTTCTTCAATGTATTGTGTACATTATTTTTTTACAATTTGTGTTTTATTAGACAAAATTATGTTGTTATTTACAGTATAAACATTTATTTAAAAGTTGCACACAAAAATAAAAACTATGAACTACAAGTGTATAACTATAGTTAAACAATTTATTTAATATGTATTTGATCTCGACTTACTCTAACAAATTTAGTTAATAAAAATTTGACTAGCTAATGAAAACTCTTTTGATTATTACTAATATCTCATTTTAATGGCATCGAACCACCTTCAAACAAATAAATATTGATTCCTTGACACAATAGTATAATATGATAATTAAATTAATCATAATAATAGTTAGGATTCGTGCAAAACTACCGATTATGACGTAGACTGCAGCATTGAGGACTTTCAATGACATAATTATTATTTCTTACTGTGATATTTTTTAAATAAAACACTGACGGTTTTAAACGCGATATATTTTACTTTAACTCGTTTGAAAATTATTTTTAACTACGGCCCGTGGTCATGGGCAGACATGCATGCTGCAAAGCATCCGAAACGTCGGGCCGTAGTTAAAAATAATTGTCAAACCAATTTAACTAAAATATATCGCGTTTTAAACCGTCAAAGTGTTTCATTTAAATGTGTACTACTCGCGTAAAACTACAGACAATTTACTGTGATATTTATTAAAAAGCTGCGATGCATATGTAGCTATTAATACTTTAAAACTTACTTGCTCTCGTGTCTAAGAAATATTATATTTGTCTGGTAAACATCGTGGGTGGGCTGGTTACGTCAAAATATCCATCGAACGAAACTAATCTTAATGTATGTGGATTTAAAAATATAAAGCGATAGTTTGTTGATAGAATGTAATCTATAAATGTAAGTAGTTATTTTTTTACTAATAGCATGTATTTTTATAAATCTGTTATTAGAAAATGTTTTTGATAATGTTATATATACACTATCTATTATATATGCTATGTAAGTAGTAACCTAGTCCTTTAAATAAAAAAACTATGTGCGTGCTGACGTTATAAAAATAAACAAAGTGACGATTCTAATGTCTTCTAACATGTTATATTTCAAAGAAGCCACATACACTTGCATTAAGTAAGATAATTTCCTAGAACAATGTCGAACATTGATAGATTGCTGAGTTATTTTCCTCTTGTCGATTTTCGGAATCTCTCAATTGGGATAGTACGGTTCAGTGGCGACGCGACGTCCGATATCCGAGTGGTTTATAGCCGCGTCGCTCGTACGCGTCAGGGGTGGTGAATTCTAGGCCGTCGGCTCGCTGGAATTCACATCTGTCCGACCACCGCTGAGCTCATAAAGCTTTTCGCCATATTGCACATTAATTACTCGCGCAAGCATTCATCTATATTGCTTTATCTCGCTTATTTACATTGGCGAGTTATTTATTTATAACTGCGTTAATCGTTTACGTCAAACTATCGCAAACCGTCGTTTGCGTATCCAGTTAATTTTATGTAATCATTTATTTTGTATTTATTACAATTACATTACGACGACGTGATTTGTACCTTTAGTTGAAGAGAATAAAACGTTTAATGAATCCAAGAGGCGAGATAGTATAGAAGATCTCGGGGCACATTCTGTACTATTTCGTAGGATTATTCGGCATTAGAGGGTGCGTTATCTCAGGGCGGCACATGGCGCGGGGCGGGAGCCGGCCGACACGCGTAGCTTGGAGCCACCGAAGAGCGCCCGACTGCAACGCTACGTCAGTTGAAATCCGAGCGACGCACGGGCCGACCGCCTCGCGCCGTCACGCGACTCCGGCCGCACGCGGACCTACCCTCGCACGTTCGATATCCCGCCAAATCTTAGGGTCGCCGGTCCCGCGCGTTTTTTCTCTCGGCAAAGTTTATCGACCCCTAACTACCCCATATCGACCCTCACTTTCGCTCCCCACTGTGCTCCCCTAAACTTCGGCATAGACGCACTCGATCGACCGTCTCCGTGCAACAATTTGGACTAGTGTGTCACAATAAAACGGAGGCCGATTTCGTTTCCTTTCCCTTCATTGTTTCCTCAGTTTCGCAGCCGAATTTGCATAGCACGGTGGCCTGTCACTTTTATCCTTGGTCGCCGGAAAGTTCCATATCCATAGATTGCCAAACGGTTTTGCGTCACCGTTATCTATATTCGGGTCAATCAGCCGCGCTGAACCATGACACCGCGCTGACATTGACGAGATAGCTATCCCGAGTGCGAATGGTGAATTGCAGTGCCGTCGAATTGAGTGTGGTGTGCACTGTCTGGTGAGGAGCAGCCTCGCAGCGGATGTGCACACCGCTGCCGTCTTGGTGGTTCGTGCCGGCTGGAATGCCAGCTGCTCTTAATCTAACTAGGTATAACAATCTATATTTTCATCTCCGTCATTTTATTATTAAGTTTATACTTCTTCCATATTTCAAACAGAGAGACAGACATCATATTTCCCGAATAGATAAAATTTGATCTAGATTGTGCATTTAACTTATTGATTACAAACAATCAATAAGTTACATGCATCACCAAAAAATCTCTCTGCATATTTTAAGATATGTTCGTAGTTACCCTGGCGTGTATATTGATTTTTGATTTCAGCCTTATCAGACTTTCAAATTTATGCCTTTGTTGACCTTCACACCGCAGCTCATGGCTCCACTAAGCTGAAAACCTACCTAATTTAAATTAATTATTGCTTAACTGTGCCCATAACGTAACCTTGTGTCGTTGAATGTGTAATGGTCACAAACTCCTTTTTGTGGCCCACGCCTTGAAATAAACAGCTGAATAAACCTTGAGAGTGGGCACTGGTAGGATATGAAGGATTTACGGATAAAAAGAATATTGCCAAGGCAACCTAGACTTATTCCTAAGTACATACGTACACATTTCGTAACTTAAAACACACATAAAGTAACACAAAATAATTATCAGATTATAATAATATAATTCTCCTTTGGATCTGTATCTATTAATTATAATAATACATCATCTAAACATGAAACAACTTTGAAGCGCTTATTGATTTTGAGGCAGCGTCTCTTAGGAAAACTGTTTGAATGGAATAAACCCTTATAACTGCAAATATAATGTTATGTACACAGTTTATCCGCCATAACAATAGACATTTACCTGCTTAGTTTATACTTATTGTACTATTATTGTGTATTTGATAGTTTTAGGAGTATTTCGACAATGTCTATAATTAGATAGATATAGTATATATAGATAATAGTCTGCGTCTCCCGTTCTTACCATTACGTAGGTATCAGTAATGGTTTTAAATATGATTAATCAAGATTTTTAGATTGGCATCACCTATAAAAATGCGTTTCGAATTCGTTCTCTTAAAGACGCGTCGACCAATAGAGAAATAAAATTTCACATCAAATTTTTCTCAGGCGTTGGGTAAAAAGCGATAACTAATCGTAACCATAAAAAGATTATAAAACTTATTTGTATAGATTTACTACTACTAGTAGTTACCAGCCATAAACACAAACTTCCATCTTTTTGTTTATTATTCGTAAAGAATTCTAGACTACCTTTAAAAAGATGTGAGCCCAGGTCACCTGGTCTTTGGAAGGACCTCGTATTCCATCACCTAATGATAAACAGCTGCCGTTTACTCGATTAGTGATTCTAACTTATCGTTGTTTTATTTATCACTGCAAGCCGGATCTTGCGTCAGTGCAATAAATAACAGATGTCGGTATACAAAATAGTGCAAAACTTGTCCTTCCTGGATTCTTTATGCGGTTCCATAAATCAAAGGACTTAATGCTATTTTAATTACTAAGACCTCCATTAGAAAAACTTCATGCTTCGTTATACAGATGTTTATGATGCATGCTATGTATGTGTTTTATCTACTTATGATTGTTGTATTCCCGTCATAACTGAACGACAGGAAAGGTGTGTCTGATAATTTTGATTCGCAGCAAAGTAAAATTAAACAACTTGTTATAAGAGCGACACACACAGAAGTTTATTGCCATGTATATATAAGTAACAGTCATGCATATTAATGTTACCATATGTAATATAAACTAATACAGATTCGATATTGAATATGGTGCAGATGGTGCCTCTAACGTAAAATGAACGCCCATATAGTGTGTTCTGTACATTTAGACTTTGATTTGGACTATTAAATTTAAGCTGAAATGAATTCGATATATTTAACGTTTATTTGATGAACAAATATTCAGTACTGTTCGTGGTTACGCGAGTAGTCACCAATTAAACACTTTTAATATCCATATATGGTTATTGCCACTACAACAGTCTACTAAGTAGACTAGGTCTGTATATTTTTAGATTTGAAAAGGAAATATCCTATATATACCTCTTAAAAGATTTCGTTCTAAGGACTCCGGACTCTAGTTGTATCGATCTGACCTTTAGATGCGACTCGCTACTTGACGTCTAGTTTGTTGCGTAATGTTTGGAAATATCCACAGAAACGGTTATTAAGGAAACCTGTCTTATTAGAATTAAATGACCTCTTAATTGCTATTGATTGTTCTACGTGGAAGCGGTGCGACTTGCGAACGACGCACTCTGAGAAGTGCTAGGGCGTATTGGCTTCTCTGATACCTAGTAGCTTATGTTGATAAAAATATGTACCCCAAGAATACTTAATTTGATTGAATTTAGAAATGCGTTTTAAATTAACCCAAACTACGGTATTAATATCTGGTATCTCTCGAATCCGCATCTTTGAATTTACTCTATAACAATTTCTTAGAAAAACCAGTGAAAAGTCATTAATTGAGTTTACAACTACAATATATAATACGCAATTGGAAATCGTAAAAGATATTATTCTATTACTTTGTATTAAAAGCATGTATAACGCTAATTAATTTGTAATTAAGTAATACCAAATGAGTCCACAAAATGTTTCTTCTTTGCTTGAATGATTAGTTTATGTTAAGATGCGTTTTGTTAGTTATAAACGTATGCAATAATAAGTCGACAGCGCATTTTGTGTAAAAGTTATGTAGCTGGTATGTTTCACCAAGTGAATAGCATGCTTGCATTCCTATCGTTAAAATAGTATCGATATCACACTTACTGTCTTAAGGTAACATGAGTTTACTTTTAAATAAAACACTTTGACGGTTTAAAACGCGATATATTAGTTAGTTTTACTAATATATCACGTTTTAAACCATTAAGAGTGTTTTATTTAAATGTGTACTACTCGCGTAAACTATAAACAGTATTTAAGAGTTTACTTGTTTGTAATTATTAATACTAATAATAAACGTCATGAAAAATGCAATTCGACTAAATATTAACTACGTGATGATATGCGTATTTTGTAAATAATTTCGTTAGCACTAAGCGCCGTTCTAATGAAGATCACGAAACGTACAGATAGTGATGCAATCAATTTTATTTATTATTATAACATGTTATTTAATAAACCGCCGGATAACAAACACAGTGACACGTTCGCTGATACGATTAATCAGTACACGAAAATAAATTAACGACAATAATATCAAAACAATACTATCGTGACATCATGCGACACTCGTTTGATTGACAATATATAGTTCCTAGTCATGTATAAGATCTTAGTACTTGGTAGGCCGCTTTTGGATTTAAAAAATATTTTATTCTACCATGATAACATGGAAATAAGTAAGGTAGAAACCTAAAAACGCTTTCTAATAAAACACTTTAACGGTTTAAAACGCGTTATATATTCGTTAAACTTATTTGAAAATTAATTTTAGCTACGGCCCGAAGTTTCAAATAAGTTTAATTAATATATATATATATATACACCGTTAAAATGTCTTATTTAAAAGTGTACCTACTACTCGCGTATTTTACAGACAGTAAGAAGTATTTAAAAACTTCTTCACATAGCTAAAATATTTTTTCGCGTTTCTGTAGTTTATTCGGATAGTACACATTTAAATAAAACACTTAATGGTCGAAGACGCGATGTAGCTAATTTCTATATTAACTTAGTTAAACTAAAGCCATTTGCAGCAGCCTTGGTCACACCAACATATGTTTCCGTTAGCAGTGTTTTATCTAAATCTTTTATCGTGTCAAGTAACTAATATGCTATAAAATGTCTTTAATTGTTGATCACTTTTGTAGTCAAATCAATCAGAGTGACGTCCAAAACGGTTTAACTGTTTATTGAAAAGGCGTTATACTATACAAACCATAATTTTCCCGTATGCTACTTGATTCTCAGTCGTCGTACTTGCGAAATGGTTCTAGACGTTTCACCTTCTTCACCTCTTCAAATTTCAGTTTTTCAAATAGCTGCGAAAGCTTTCTACAATCTAACATATTATATGTATGGATTTTCTTCGTAAGTTCAAAGACATTTATTCTAGAACAATTTACAAACGAAAAGCACAGCACTGCAGACTGAAGTTAATGTTAAGTAAAACAAAACAGTGAATAAACAGCCGTACTCTGAACCCAGTTCAGTTGCTAGCGTTCAAGAAGCGTGAACCGTCGAGTTCGTTGTTTATAAAACGTTTTAACTATGCATGAATAAAATTACACTCCATCTGAAACCTGATTACGTTTATTTTCTTAGCTGTACGCGGCTCGCGTAGATACAATTTATCTTAAGGTTAACATTTATATATTTCAACATAGGTACCTAGTTATATAAATTAAAAATCAATTTTGGATTGAAAAAAATACAGGACTTGAATTGTTTAGGTATGAAAATTATATTGCGCGAGGTGCATTTATCAATAGGTTAAAAAATCGACGACGACGTGTAGGACACGGTGGCTCAATTGGTTAGGAAAACAACACAGCACGATACCGAAGCAAGACCCGCCCGTGTCGTTTTTTTTTTTTTTTTCAATTTATATTCCATCATGTGCAATAACATGTGAAAAATATTAAGTTCTCAAAATTAATGTATTAAGGACAAAACAAAAATCGAAATCGATCGAAATTACATTGCGTCTGCGTAACATCAGTAGAAGATTGACTGGGCCCTTTGTCAGAGCAACAAACAGCACAGCACATTTTGAATTTATGGTAACTTATCTTGAGACTTATTTGCGCTTGCGCCCCAAGACTGTTTGTTAAAACTATTCAAAGTAGCATACATAAAGGATAATGTTAAATGAAAGTCTCCCATAAAACTAAATGAATTAAGAAGTTTCTCTAGTGCGGTCGTCTTCTTTTTAAAACTTTGTATCCCTTTTAGCGAGGCCCTAATCCAATTTGCTGAAACTCATCTCGCCTTTATTAGGTTAAAGTTGGCCTTTTAGTATAAATAGGTATTTTTATGTACGTATTATCAGACGATGTGCTTTAATAAGTTACTCAAGTTAAGGTCAGGTTTTGGCCTTGGGGTCTCTGTATTTTTATACTTTTTGGTATTTAGAGAAAAGTTGTTGCTAAGTGTGTATGTTTGAATATACAATGTTGTACTAAATAATTCTATTCGCCAAGTGTTCGCTCGTATACGTTGAACTATAGAAAGCCTTATTTATTCTTCTCCAATAAGTAAAATCTATTACCATTGTCTTTATAAGCAATAATGTTTCATTGCTTACCACTGTAAGGAATTACCATTTTAAATCTTTTTGAGACATTTCGGCTTTCTTACGAAGTCTCACTGTAGTCGAGCACGTGTCGGACGTTCAAGAAGGAGGTTAAAAATAATTTGGAACTCACACGATCTCATGTTTAAAACACTCGATATTTCGCCACCAAACTACTAGACACTGCGCCCGATTCATATTTTAGTATAATCCAATCTCATTGATAAAAATTCTGTTTCGAAATCATGAATAGTAGATTTACGTCTTTCTTAAATCACAATGGCATATTTAGTCTTAAGAATTTTATGCTCAATTCTTAAGGCTGATGGGCGGCGCCCAAGAGAATTGTAGATAAGGGGAAACCGAGTGAGGATTTATTTTTTATAGACGAGTAGAGACCGTTGTTGGCATATTTTTATTGAATAGTATTATGTGACGTAATAAAGTAATTTTAGCGAGAATAGAACGGTTTTATTAGTGTAAAACGGATATCGATATATTCACGACGATACTAATAAAACATATTTTGTGTCGTATCGCAAATCCTTGGATAATATTTTACTATACCTTAACAAATAAAATCATTAGACTGGATGTAACGTTTAAACTGCCCTCTAACAATTGACCCATCACACCACCTTAAACTCGACTGTACAACTAAAACAAATTTATCGTCAATAATTTCCTTTTATTATAGCCATCAAGCATCAACTACAGATAATCAATATAATAGATGTCTGTTAAGCTATGGATAATTCAATGTAATGTATAAATGCTAGGTACTTATCGATTCGACGTAATTTACCTGAAAAACGGTTGTAAGTGGAGGGCGGCACGCGAGCTATTATGTGTCCGCGAACGATGGATGAGCAATTTTATTTTAATCCTTTTATTGTTTCGTGTTATTGCGCTGCATTTCGAACAGTTCTACTATGTTAAATGCTCCTTTTCTGCGCCCGTTTTGTTTCCAATCATTTTTACAAAGGAACAGAACTTGTTGTTTACGATATAAAAGGATTGTTTAGTTTAGGTTAGAAAAACGGTTTTCTATAAGCAACTAAAAATAGATACGGCTTTTAGCAGCTATATATAAAGAAAGCTTTTTTAACTGGAAAATCGTCTGTAAAAAAAACTTTTATCAATTAGTTAACATTGGGTAGTAATTTCTGGTCTTAGATCAAAGCGACAGAATTAATCATTAAGTAATGAATGTTTATGGGGAATCACTCTTTATCAAGAACAAAAGTCTCCCGATGCAATCGTCTTCACTAAATAAAGGACGCTTCGTCGCGAGTGAATGGTCCGCTTTGTTTCGAGGAACTAGTTATATTTTAGCCGAGTTCACTGCACGAGTCCACGTAAACACGCAACATTGAGAGGACGCCCGTGCCGTCCGGAATTTAAAATGCGTCCAGCCGCGATATTTTTAAATGTATCCTAACGAACGGTATTTGAGAAACTTTAATGTATTAAGAATGCTATATTGTGTATCTGTTTATTCACATAGACAAAAACGTAATTTACTAGTGTGTATAAATATTTCACAATTTTAGTTAGATATAGATAAGATCGTTATTAAGGATCTGCGTCAAATAAACGTCCAAGCCTTATCTGAATAATATAAACTTTATAACATATATATTAATCACATCTATGTAGTAAAATATATCACTATTCTTAAATATAAATATGATTTTTCGATCAAAGCGCAAAAGCATAGTATTTTCAAATCTATAAAAATTATAAGCGTAATTAAAAGTTTTTTTGCTCATATTATGTTTTGTAAATGACGTACATAAAAACGTTTAATATTTTACATATCTGTACAAATATTGAAGCGGGTAATGGCAAAAAGCATTACTTAATAATTTCCGGGTCGTTAGATGATAAAGAAGCTCTGACGTCACACCGCTGGCATTGGAAAACTACAAACAAAACTATTCTGCAAGGTTTCTGTTTTTCTTATTACTTTAATTTAAAAGGTTTTACGATATACAGATATTAGAAGAGTACAACGTCATATATGTCACTGGAAGTAAATTTTAAATTACGATACAAATATAAAAAAGTACCTATTGTACCTACTATAAATTGTTATTGTTAATATCTCTTGATATATAAAGACTCATGTCTAATTATATACTATGAATTTCGTGAATAATATATATTATGAAATAGACTATAATGTCATCATATGCAAGGTGCTTTCTAATGTCTGTAGTTTACGCGAGTAGTACGCATAAATAATTTTCAAACAAGTTTAACTAAAATATATCGCGTTTTAAACCGTTAAAGTATTTTATTTAAATGGTATTTTCTGTCAATACTGTAATAACCACTTACCAAATTCAATATCTCAAAATGAAGATTCCTTATCAATAGTAAATGATGATTTAAGTACACAAATTTAGTCACGTATAGTGTGATTATTAATTTAATAACGACATTATGTTCTATATAGGTATTATATATTTGAAGACGCGGGACTTATCTCGGCTGTAGACCATATTTCAATATGAAACACGTTTCGCGGTTTTCAAAGGAGTATTACTAATGTGTTTCTTAGAAACGTAGACCGCGTTTTTGCTGGGTATTCCGTGGGCACCTGATAATTGTTAATTCGTGTGCCCAAAGTGCTGGGGGCGTTGATTCGTTGCTACTTCCGTGTACTACAAGGCACACGCTGCCAAGGTCGTGTGAACTCTTTGTCTACATTTTGATACGGTCATAGCCATAAGATAAGGGATATCCATACCGAATGTATGTATGTACCTACCTACACATACGGTTTAGAAAAATGTAATTTATC
This sequence comes from Leptosia nina, assembly GCA_963661955.1. Classification (NCBI taxonomy): domain Eukaryota; kingdom Metazoa; phylum Arthropoda; class Insecta; order Lepidoptera; family Pieridae; genus Leptosia; species Leptosia nina. Next base: position 10,119,791 of record CAVLEF010000280.1, read on the forward strand.
TTTATTTAATACGTATGTACTTATCTAAAGTTATCTAAAGTGTTTTGTCTGGTCTGTCTTTACCTACTAAGTACTCAATCTCTGTCTAAGATAGACCTATTTCTATTAAACTTTTTGATAGATAACTAATGGTATAAAGAACAATTTTACTTTATATTTGACATAAACACAATTTCAACCATCCATATTAACCAACCATTATTTTTAAACAAAAAACTATGTTAATATGTATTTTCGTTTAAAAATAATATAACAGGTGTGGTACATGTGTAACTTTTTAATTGTAATAAATTAACAATCACTAACTTTACCATGTGGTCCAGAAAAGCTTTCAGACTTATTATATTAACAAAGGTCACCTTGTAAAATCAACTTCGTCTCGCCCGCTTGCCAGCCTTTATCAAGAAGTTTAACAGTATATTTCATTTTAATAGTTAACGTGCCCGACCATGCACAAACGTGACAATTACCATAGTTTTCTCCTAGGCAACATAAAAATGGCAGATTCAATAAATTCGTGATATTCTCCAAAACAAATGAAAAGCAAATAACACCTTAATGTTTGCGCTAACGACTTCGAAACACGAACTTCATTTCAATTAAGAAAATTAGATTAAAAAGAACGATCTAATTTCGCTCATAAAAAAAGAGCAAAACACAGCTTGTTGGCGATGCTCTGATTTCATTAGTAGCTTTCATTGACCGTTTTTGCTTCGGATCAATGTTTCGTAACAGCCGGGTACTCACTGGCGAACTGGAACTAAAACGGGACCATGAGAAGAAGTGATTTTTTTAATTACAACTTATATCCCTTAATTACGAAATGACGCCCCGGTGTTACGTTGTTATTGTGTTTAAAAACTTACTATCGAATCTGTATTACAAACTTAGCATCCGCAAGAATCTAGTTCCGATTACCGCTCACTAGTGAGTACCCGGCTTAAGTAGTGATTATAACTCGCCCACTTGTCATCTTCTGAATTGCCCAGCGTATTATGTTTATAGAATTGCTGTAGATATACTAGGCATTATAAAGAATGTTATAGGTACGTACCTAAGTGGATTATTATAGTTTTCTCTTTATCAATAACTAGATATGTCAGCGACCGCGTAGAATAGTTATTTAGGGCATCTCAGTATGTTTTTGAAAACCAACCACACAATCCACATCTTAATAAACTGTACCTGTTACCCACGACGTTGTTCACGTAAAGTTAATTTAGTTCGTGCTTGCCAGTTAATCTTAAAAGATACACATCATATACTGTGACGGACATTTTTTTAGATAATTTAAAGAGGAATCATTGATTCATACATATTTTTGGGTTACTTGAATACCATCATAGATATAAAAATTCCCCAATTTCCCTCTGTTTTTCGCTTCTATTGTTCGCGACATGATGTTTTATAACCCCGAAGAAATGCTCTAAACAAACAAAAATAATTGTTCCAGTAGTTTCGTACCAGTAGTTCCTGACACTAGCGCGTTCAACAAACTAACTTTTCAACTTTGTAATATCAGTATAGATTTCGGAATTCATCTATGAACCAATTGAACTAACTGAAACTCATTTGCACTTTGACACTTCCATGTAATTGCATTATTTGCAAATGCGAGACCCAATTAAAAAATATCCAACGTCGCCAATGCAACTGGTTTCTTGCAATGTTTTTTCTGTTTGCGGAAACTAAACACGACATTTATCATTGTTGTTTGTTTCCCCATGATGACTCAATGTAATTCGTCTTTGTTCTAGTTCTGCCATGGCAATTAATAAATAAATATATTATGATTAATCTCGTCAAGTGTAAGTGAAGTCCCGTTTCCCCTCGAGGGGCATGGGGCGAACTCATTTCTGTTCAACAATTAATAATTTAACCGTTCAGCTACAAAGGCGGTCGAGTAACCGGTATTCTAAGTTCGTTTCCCGGTTATACCCGAATTAAATACTGTCTATAGTTTACGCGAGTAGTACACATTTAAATAAAACACTTTAACGGCTTAAAACGCGATACATTAGTTAAACTTATTTGAAAATGATTTTTGCAGCAGCTAAACGTCGGGCCAAAGTTAAACATCATTTTCAAATAAGTTTAACTAATATATGGCGTTCCAAACCAAACCACTATTAAAGTGTTTTATTTATATACCCGGATTAGATTTGCAAATATGGTTAGGTTGTCCCAATTCCCTTTGTAATCTATCAAGACGCATTCGTACGTACGTAATTTAGGCACGAGCCCTGGGAACTATAAAACTGGCTAATAATGCATAAAGAAACAACGGATATTACGTGAAAATTATTGTCTGCATTGTACCAAGGTGTAAGCTAGGTTCATGTATTATTAAAGAAGGTTAAGCTCAGCGCTTTCTTAAATGAAATAAGAATTTCTTTGTCTTAAAGCAGTTTAAGACCCTTTTGTCATTATTTAAGAAACATTTTCTCGTCTCACAAGTGAGTGCTGTGGACATTGAGATTAAAAGTAGCTTAGCTAGCTTTTGTTTAATCCGTTGATATGAAAGTATAATATATATTGTATATTTCATTGTTTCGTTTTGTTTTATCGTATTAACGGTATTAGGAGTAAGGGAAAGAAATTGCTATGCTAAATATCGCTTCTTAGGCATATACGAAATTAGATTTTATTTAACTTTTAAATTATTTATGTATGCCTATAGGGACTAAGATAATTTCATATAATAATATGCTCTCCTTAGGCAATAAATCAACTAACCATTTTCTTTTCTGGACAAGCATTCGAGAAGAAATCTATAAGTAACTCTTTGAAACATTTTTCTATATAACATAGAAAATAACTACAATTTTGTCCGTTTACCTTGAACACATCCATGTGAAGTAACTCTATAGTATTAACAAATGCCGAGTCCTTTGTGTTACGGTTTACACTACAATCGTAAACATAGTGCGTATGATGGACCTTAATTCATGGATTAGAACGAGTTGCAATAGTAGGTTAGCCGTATCGCCCCCTTCGTGCGTTGAACCGGCGGCTTATATTTAACTGCAACACGTGTGCCTCGACACAGTTGGAGAGCGCTTTATTAGAAACTGCTTTCAAACTTAGAATGTCCCTTTCGTGTCTTTCAGAATTCGTTTTAATGTTGCGACTAGCTGCAGCATCTTTAGGTGACTCGAATGCATTCGCCTTCTTACATATAATAGCCATAAAATAACGATATTATATGTAAGTTAATTTATGTTAATTATAGAGGCGACCTTGGAATTCGATATGTATGAAACTAAAATTAGAACGCGAAATATATTGGTTAACTTATTTCAATTTATTGTAAATACGGCTCAGCGTATCACCTCGGTATCATGGCGGCTGCGAAGCATCCGAAACGTTAGGCCGTAGTTACAATACTACACACGTTAATTACAGACAATAAAACAAAAACTACTGAGTGTCGCATCTACTTCTTGTTCTGCTTTTTGAAGGAGCAGTCAGATTTAATTGTGTTTCACCTACAAGTGATGCTTATTCGTCGTAAAAAAAACTTAAATATATATTTACAGCGCTATATTTCTTCAACATATCATGTCTACCAAGTGCTTATGTTACGTACTGTCTTTCGTAAACTAAACAGCGAACAAGTAACCAAAGTTCCTTATCTTGATAACGCGGCTAAGTTCTAAAAGTGCGAAAACCGCGCGGCACTTGGCAGCCCTTTTTAAAATTCTACCTGGTAGATGTACAATAGCGTTCACTGAACCCTGTGCGTCGCCCACCCGTGTCATTGTGATGCTTTGCGACTGACGTACACTTCTATTGTTGCTTCCTCGCAGACTTACACTATTAAAACAACTGACTGTCTGTCTCGTAGTGTCAATTTTCGCCTTAGAATTTCAAGAGTTTGCACATTTCACAGCATTCGTTTTGTTCCTCAAAAATAATTGCACATTCATCAATGTAGTTTGAAATAATATCCTAAAAAGGTTTCCGTAAAATTACGTTTAGTTTATATTATCGTTTTAGTCGTGGGTTTAGGTCTCAACTAGGTCCAAATTTTGGCAATATAGTATTTTTTTAAGAATAATTTCACGTAATTGGATAAAAACCTTGTATGATGTTATTTCTAAGATGGAAGTATATTTTTCTTCATAAACGTATGAGTATTGATTATTACTGTTCAATGTAGTCAGGAACCATTATTGAATCAATCAATAAACAAATTAATTCGTATTTGTGTAAATTCAGTTTAAAGAATAGCGTATCTACATATCGTGTTATCTCACGGCAAAAAGGTCGACACATTTTTCTAGCTAACTAGAACAAAGTGTGGGCAACTCGCTAGTTCAGTGCATATTGTGTGCCGGCCACTTTGCCTTTGCCAACACTATAGACGTGCTTAAACTTTCCCATTCACACTGCTTTGGACATTTACCAACTCGGAATTAGTTGCGTTTGTTTTATTTCTTTTGGATGCTTCTTAAATTCCCCTTTATTTAGGTGAAGAGTTTGCTTTGGCGAACTGCCTTTATAAGGATTTCTAAATGAATATTCTTTCCTTTAATTTCTTAAACCATTTTATTTTTACCAGATGTACGTTGAATATTTACCATCGTAAAGATGAATTTCACATTTATTATTGTATCGTATTTCTGAGGTGGCTCAAGAAAATTAAATGCCGCCGGCATTTGTCGGCGCTTGATAACTGAATTTTGGAATTTCATTATTTCGAATTGGACAATTATCTTCGTTACGTTACGTACGCCAAAATATTAAGACACTTTCGATTTAGGGTGACGAGTCTCAAAGTACGTGGATTTAAGAAAGTACCTCCCCTTATTTTGCAAAATAAGGCTATGCTATATGAATAGAAATGCAGACTGTCTCTAATGCTATATTTTAGGCTACATTAGCTTTTGACATAGGCACGTAGTTTGCTACAGCACCACGATATCGACACTGAGTCGACAAACTAGCTATAACTTCGCGTACTTGTAAATAAGTTATCAGTATCGCTCGCTAGCAAAGTGTGTTACTATAAACATAACTTTTCCGTCCACGGATCGTTTAGTGCAGTTTACCGTCGATGCGGTCATTAAAATTTGAGTTTCACGCTAGCTATTAATATTGTCACTTGCTGGTGGAGCAAATGAGTTCAGAAATTTTGATACGAGTCTGTGCGAAGTCGCGTTCGTTGGATATTGATCGCATTGCGCGCGCAGGCTCTGCCCGAGTGTACACGGATGATCGTTGAAGCGTTTCGGCGGCGTGCCACAAGAACTCGAGTGAACACTTGGACCCGTCAGAGGGTCATCGATGACTTATCTTATTCACGGGCGCCTTCACTACTTTCATTCATGGGCTATTTTAATAACCTCATCGTTATATGCTTCACACGAGAGCTTCACATTGAAACATTCTTACGAGTTATGGAACAATTTGTGTGCGAGAAAACCAATAGTCAATACAAACGTGTTCATAATTGGAATAGATAGATAAGAATTGGTTATGTGTAATAATATAATCTAAACTTTCTTTGTTTCACTACGTAGTTATTGGTATATTTAATACGGACCATATTTTTAAGACTGTCAAAAAAAGGAACTGGCTGGTAGACTATTACTTTTCTTCTTTCCACTAGTGAAATGTACATCTTAAGCAACAATTCCCTTAAATAGTCCATCACGTGTATTAGGAGCAGTTGTGTTACGCAAAGCCTTTTAAAGCGAGGTGGCTTCTAAATTCAACGCAAACACAATTTATAGTGTTTACATGCATGTTGAGAGCGTGGCGCGCATTCGCAACTAAGACTGTGGTCTCGTAGAAGCATCGCTTGCAAATATAATTTATACAAATGTAATATTGTTGTTTCCCTCTTTTTTTATCCTCTTCTCTCGTTATTTTGAACCAGCTTACCTGGCAAACGTTCTGTCTTCATATTAAGTATTTCGATCGCAATTCAATTACTTCACATAAAAATCATTTTGTGAGTTAATCTTGATATCTAGAACCGTTGTCGCAGCGTTCGCAGTGGAAACCCTAAATGATCAATAATTTTCCCACTTTTAACAACTAAAGACGCAACGACAAAATGTTCAACTAACACAAAATATATTGGTCAATTCGAACCAGTAGTTCCTGAGATTTTATACAAAACAAACAAATTCTTCGGGTTTATAATAGTAGTATAGATAAATGAATTCCAAACGTTGATTATTGATAGTAAGTTAGTCATACCATAGGCTGTACGCAGTTTCTATAGGAGACCGCAGCCTTAGATTGCAGTGTACATGTAAACGGTTTGTATGCATTCAGCTCGGCCATTTCGTTGTTTTCTAGCACCATCATTATGTAATGCTCTCTTTAGACAATTATTTAATTATTATCGAATAAATATCGCTTCCGAGTTCTGATAATATCAAAACTGTTAAATAGTTAATCTTATTATTTATGACGAGGGGCTTATTATCTCTAGGTATTATCTTTCAAAGTCACAACAAATACTTTACTTTAAAGCTATAGCTTCACAGAATTATTAGCATTTTACCTTATCCCCGATAAAACGTCATAGTTTAGGTCGGGCAGAGCACAATAGTCTGATCAAATAGACCTGTATAGAATACCTGTAAAAAAATAGTAACGATCAGTAAATCAGACACGGAAATGTGCACTAGCCGATACACACCAGCCATATAACATCTAAACAAGACACGCTTATCTATTTCGGTTTTGGATAGTCGGAAGTCCATAAATCGAAACCAATCGTGTCCTGGACGGAATTTTGATATTCCTACCAAATTTGAGTTCCAACACGTTTCACAAAAATTAAAAATGATTAGAAAAATCTTGGACTCGGTGGTAATCGAACCCGCGACACGAAAATCTTCATTTAAATATTCCTGTCATTTTCTAATAACAGTTTTAAATTAAGGCAGAGTAGCCTAACTGCATTTTTTTGACTTGAGTTATTTATATAGCATAAAAATGTTAAACTACAAGAGCACAGTGACCGAAAATTGTTAACATAATTCGCACACAAATAATAGTACAAGTTAATTGTGCATCTTCATTTTCCTCCATATTGAAAAGCAGGTTTTTTTGTTATTAGGCCACTCTGCCTCTAGCAATTAATGCAACTAGTCCTCCTTTATTCAAACGTCTATTAACCACACAAGGAACAGAATATTAACGTATTGAATATCTCATACCGTTGTCAATACACCTGTTATTGGATATGCACATAGGATATCGTAACCCTCAATCGTACACTTGATTGCTGACCTTGCCCGTTCGCCGGATAACTTTAGCTTACCGCCTCATCTATTGCTTACTCACTATACAAGGTCCTCTACACTTGTCGTTGTTTATGGCATTTCGTAAACCCCAGTGCCAAATGAATCCAGCGTTATCATAACATTCACATGGTGGCTTCTAGTGCCGCCTGTGCTATTGATTTTTTAAATCACAATTATCCTACTACATATATAGTTACATGTAAGAATATAAGAGTATATGATAAGAATAAAACACTGCAACGGTTTAAAACGCGAAACATACTAGTTAAACTTATTTACGGGGAGACTGGATGGCAGAGATCTCCTCATGACCACGACTGCTGCAAAGCATCCGAAACATGCCGAAGTTAAAATTAATTTTAAATAAGTTTAACTAATATATTTCGCGTTTTAAACAGTTCTAGTGTTTTATTTAAATGTGTGCTAATCGCGTAAACTACAGACAGTATTTAAGAATAATACAATGATTTATAGTACTAAGGGTAATGTCATTAATAATAGCGATATAGGGTTGTACGCGAAAAGTAATTAATGAGCTAACTTGGGTGTTCAAATTTTTAATAGTTATTAAGGTAATAAAAAAGGGTTTTAAAATCTATACATGGAAAATTATAGTATTTGTTTGATTTCATCATGATTCTTTTGGTAGCGTCTCTTCGATCGAAAAGCAATGGCAAGAAGAAGCCATGGCCAGTGTCCGAACTTGACCTCCTTACAGAACATGCCTGTATGATTTTATATAATTAGCGGGTGTGCCTTGATTTCTAGTTCCTAGTATTCGATCGTTGTGTCAATAAGCCATATTTCAGTTCTAATAATATGTTTAATAATGCCTTTTGTTGTTTTAGGTAATTTCACGATTACAAATTATTCCCATCTACAAAATTGGTACTTTAAGGTAGGCATAAAAGTTCTATTGAATAAAAATTAAATGAATTATTAAGGTTATCTGAAAATATCTTTACTGTGATAATATTAATGTCGTGTGTTATAGTAATTTTATTTTATTTTAATTTTTATACATTGTGATGTTCATCTGGCCACATAAATATATTTACAACTATATATAGTTGGAATGTTTCGAGGTTGAGAGCCAAATGCAATTTGAAAGCCAGTTGACAGGCAGGATTCGGTGAACGGTACATCGAAATATATGCCGCAACGCTCGAAACTTATAAATTCTATTAACTTGCCTTCGAGGCTGAGTCGCAAGGTTTTCTTGTACATTAGGTAAAAAAATATTTTGAAAGTCGTAAGGCCGTGTTCAGAATCGGCAGTGGCAGGTTTTAAATAATGTGGAATGTCGCGGGCTGCCTACGAGCGAGGTGGTTTTTCTGCCGATCATTTTGAACGACCCGACGTCCTTCGCCGACAACTTCGTCAATAAATATTGCAACAATGAATGACTTTTCGGATTGTAAACATTCGATAAGGGTGCTTACGAAGCGTATCTTCGCCTCGACACTATGCGTTTTGTAATGATTATGGTTTCGCTTGAATTCCTAAAAAGGAAGTATTGATGTTCTTCAAGGTAAGTGAGTGTCCAATAAAGCGCGTTTAAAGATTGGAAACGCTGCGCAAGCGCACAGTCGACGACTGCGACACCTGTCTCTGGACCGGTGAATAACGGCCTTGCAAACATCACGAATGCACCGTAAAAAGTTGCTGAGGTGCATAACGGTACGCGGTTTCTGCAAATCGCACTAGTAAACCATTCTCCCGGCACACATAGATCGTTCGCAATTTATCTGACCGGCATACGATCTCTTATTAACCAGGACAGAGGCCATAACGCTCATTACAGTGTGGCCTATTATTTGAAATAATGCGACAATAATGAAAGGAAGGCCAAAGTTCTAAAGAAGGTAATTTGAATTTTTGATTCTACAGTTCGCGTTCAATGACTCGGTGTGGACATCGCTTTCCTATTTCATCGCAGGTATTTCCTTGATTGCGTACTGTACCTAATTTTTTATTCTAGAATTTTAAAAGGGGCATTGTTCATTTAGTGGCCAAGTCAATAACCCTAACCTATCTAAAATTTTTAAAGTTATTCTAAATGACTTAACAAAAATTACTTACTAAACCCACATCACGTCATCTGCTCAAGAGGGAGGAGGCCAGAGTGCTGTGCGCATGCCCCGCATTTTTGCGTACCATACTTGTGAGCAATTTTTACCCTTTACTTGCGCAAATTCGAATGTAGTCAGCCTAGGTGAAAAAGTAAAACGTTCACGGCCTACGAGTTCCACGCGACTTAATGCTCGGTTATCGCTTAAAATGGATTAAATGAAAACGAGACGCCAGTACGTTTCGTTAAGATAAAGGAAACGTAAATCAATGCGACAAATTCTAACGGGGCAAGCAGTGTGGGGGAAATGGTCCGCCGCCGTCGACCTGCGCACGCGCACCGCTATACTAGACCATCCGTCCCAGTTCGTTTCGGCGCGTTGCTCCGTACACGTGTTGTAACTATAGTGTAACTAATATCGCCGTTTTGTGCTCTCGTTCGGTTAACGTTGATTGTGACCCCAGCGAAATGAATGCCCCTTCCATGGAAACGCTGTATGGATCAGTGTTACGAGTTTGAGGTTTGTTCTATCAGCGCTTCGCTTGTTTGCTGCTGACCGCAGTAATTATTCCAGTTACTCTGCACTTCAAAACAATCTAACAACGCGTTGGTACTTGACGAATTCCAGTTTTAGAGACGTGACTAATAAATTATGATTAAGACTGTAAACGTTTATAATTATAGTGATATAATTGAACATTTATTGTACACAACCGCCGGTCATTACCGTCATAATTATTTTTCGATTTGTTTTTAGCTTCTAAACTCATTTAACAGAACATTCAGCTAATTAAACAAATACCACATGTACTAATTAATTTTGTCGTTATAAAAACGAGTAATTTGAACAATGTTGATGAAGAAGGAACACGGAAGACATTTTACAAGTCGGCGTAGCCATATTTACAGAGAATTACTCCGGCTTGTCTATTTGGAGTGCGATACCGTTATCATCAAAACAAAAATTAGATCGTCCGACTCTCTTATCTTTGACCTTTGTCCATAAACTGCACTAACAAGTTGGACGTAGCGTGTCCTTACTGGCGATTTGATTTTAGCAATGCTCAATATGCATTTCATAATAAATATAATATATATCTTTGTAGTAGGATGTAGGTAATTGTGTTTCAAAAAATATTTAAAAAGTATGTACGGTCAGAAAAATCACATTCGTTAAACCCTGAAATGTGTTTTTCAGGGTAATTATTTAAACAAGTTATAAAAGGTTTATATCGAAACCTTTTGTTATTCTTGCCTTCGAAACCGTGTTTTCTTGGAATTCGAATGTTGTCCAGCCACTAGTCACTAATTATAAAAATACTGTAATCTCAATAATACTATAATTTATACACTTAACTATTCGAAATGATTAGACTATACATAACATTCTATAAACATATTTTGATTATCTCAAAATTGATCCTTAGATAATCTTACTAGACATGTTATTGTGTATGTAGGTAGTATATTTAAGCATTTCATTATTTCTTAATTCTTGATACGTGAACGATTGTGATTCCTCTAAATGACTTCGGACAAGGACAATCCTTGCGTTTAGCCTAAGTAGTTATAGTTATCGGGGATCCATTAAAGTTTGTCCAAGTCAAGTTTAAGAGACGTCATCGTAGTGACATTTCCATGAGGTAAATTTATATAATATGGGATAATTATTTTGATAGTTTACAGTAGGGGTAGTATATAATTTAAATTAAACACTTTTTACTACATATTTCAAACGCAAAATGGATTAAACTTATTTTAATTACGTAACGCACGACGTTTCAGAGCCTTTGCAGCAATCGTGGTCAAGGGAGGACTTTTTATACCGTTTAAAGTGTTTTATTTAAATGTCTACTCGCGTAAACTACCGACACTGCTTAGCGTATGTTTGTTTCTAAAACCAAAACTTTTTACATAAAAATCACGAAACACTATTTCAAATTATTATATACAATAATGCGATAAATATGTTATTTATTAATTTGTCCTTATTGGTATATTTTTACACATTTACAATTAAAATGTTCATTTACTAAGTGAAAATTAAGAACAATATTTTTTTTGGAAACCGAATAATGTCACATTGATATGCGGCATGGTGAAAAGTCACATTATCATCCTACATCAGACAAAGTATAAAAGTGTAATCTTCCCCTTTTCAGCGTTTTCCGTATTATTGTCGATATTGGGGCCAATTATTGGTTTACTTAACCCGCGAGATTGGCAGGCTAATTGCCGAGAGGAATGTTCTCTGTATCAGTCTCAATATCTCGGGAATTAATTATTGACAATGTCTCTTGGATAAATCTAATGATTTGGAAATAACTCATAGTATAATGTAATCGGTCGTGGATTGGATTCTACTACCAATTCAAATCAACATCTTCTTATTTTTTCTTACAACAATACAATCGCAACAGCAAACTAGAGGATACAGTCAGTTCTTTGACCCAGCCAGTTTCTCCAAATACTAACTACGAAGAAACAGATGGCGCTAGCGTAACAGTCTTGTCGGGCTGTATTGGAAAAAAATTGTTAATAAGTAACTGATACATTGCGCGTTTTATACCGCTTTAAGTGTTTTGTTAAAATGTGTACTACTCGCGTAAACTACAAAAAATACTTAGGTTAGATGATCTAGTTGTGATGCAAATATCTCATCATTACTAACTGTGTAAATATCTCCGGAATTCTCTTAATCAAACGACTCCGGAAGTACTATATTGACTTTTTGCCTAAATATAAAAACATTTAAATTTATTAATGAGGAAGTAAGCGTTCATGGCTAATTTCTGTTTTGGCTAAAGTTTTATTTTTCCTAGCCAATGTTTGGTTTGAAGGAAATCTTTTAGTTTATTTATTTCAAAACTGCTCTGCTTCGCTTGCGTTGAGATTATGTTCTACGTCTGCCATCTGATATTAGGTCCTCAATTCGAATCGTGGAAGTGGAAAAATAAGTCCACGACACATTTTTTCTTAAAATATTTTCCAGACTGCACAATGTTGCTAATGCTTTTAATCGCAAAGACTTTACGTGGTTACTTCTAGTTAGTGCTCCTTGCTTTCCTTTTAGGGTTAAGAAAGTAAGCTTCAGAATATTTCAGGAGATTTTCCTTGTATAGAAAACTTTCAATTTCCTCTTTACCAATAGTAGTTAAGTTTGTAATTTTATAGTTTCAGTGCTATAGTTTTATACTGAGACTAAAAAGTTAAAAACATTCTTACGTTTGTTTCATTGATCGATTTTATTTATAGTCTCCAACTGTGCCCGACCGAAATTATTGTTAATTAACAGGTCCCCCGAATTCGAACCCAGGGCATCTTGAATTTGACCACTGCGACCAAAGCGGCAATGGAATTAATAGTATTGATATTGATTAAAAATATATCTCGGGGTCCAGTGCGTTAAATTACTATAATTAAAAATATACATTTATTTTTCCTACCGAAGGTTACGTTGTTTGTTATCTTGACGGTGTGACCAAAGCGACCTCGGTTGGTGAGAAAATCGCAGTAAATTATAAGAAGCATAAACCTGAGGGACAGACTATACCAATAAACGGCTGATCGGCCAATATTGGTAATGTTTGTGGATACTGTTAAAAGTCGAAAGCCTTGGGCATTACAGCGAAGCTTGCCCGCTCGATCGGTCGCGAACGATTGCAAATATTCACGTTCTTGACGTCACACCGATAACAGAATGGTCATAGGGCAACGTTCTTATACAGGAGAGGTACTTCAAGCAAGACAGCTTATTATACCTTAAACACGAGGCATTTCAAACTTATGTTTTTACTTTTTTGTTTATAATTTACAGCGGGATAGATAAAACATTAGCTAGTTAAGCAAATAAGCCCGCCTCTTCTTGAGTTTAAATCGTGTTAACTTGGATATACATAATTATTTAAGGAACATTATAAAATATAGTAATTGATGTATATGTATATGCTCATAATCTTTTTGGATTTTATAATTTTGTTAACGCCGCACTCTGATCAAAAGTGACTACGATTTTAATTCTAAACAGACAAAAATAAACAAATCATACTTCATCGCTAGTTTTTAGCACTGAAGCCATTTCAAATCTGCTAAGTTGCCGTTAAATAGTTTGAAATTACAGTAAAAATCCATTTTTTTTTGCTGTAATTGATGTATTATCAAAATTATGCTAAATGAATCTTTATTATAGTATATGAAGTCAAGTATTTTATACAGGGTTATTCAAATGTTGCTTGATTTTAACAGAATTCTATAGTTAGACTCAAACTTAAGCAATTTTCGTAAACCACGTCTTTATCGAATCTAATATTGTTAATGGTGCTGGAACGCTAGGCTAATAAAGAATATTCACTTTTCAATGTTAAATGTTATCGTGATATTTATCGCTTGTTGATTTGTGACTTTTTTTATTACTTTTATATCCAGACAATAAGGAATAAGCTTCATCTTGTTGTGTCTCGTGAAAGTAACTGTTACTGATATAAGTGGATCTGGGTATTTCCTATTGCTTGTGTGATACATATTATGTTTTTAGGGTTCAATGACCTCGAGCCTCTGAACCCCGTCTCATTATACGCGCTAAATTTTGCATGACTCTAAACTCGTTAAGAGGATGGTTTAAATATTTAAAACAGTTCAAACTTGGGTGAACTTGTTCGTAGGACTTACGAGAGAAACACATTAGTATTCTGTTGTAATGTTGTCATTATTTTTTTACTCTGTCTTTAATACTTTATCACGTGCTAAACATCTCATTAACATAACGTTCTAAGCGTCGCCTTCACATGAGTTATTTTCTTATTAAAATTAATATCAAAACTAGGAAGTGTTAAATGTTTTGCAATTTCCTTTAAAGTAAAGGATTTGAATAATTATTTGAAACATTAATTATATAGAGAAGAAATAAAAGCCTCCGTTATGCTGCAGCTCAAATCGCGTATTGAGACCAAAATATCTAAATAAAAACTTTAACGGTTTAAAACCATATATTAGTTAAACTTATTTGAAAATGATTTTTAACTTCGGCCCGAGTTTCGGATGCTTTCAGCACCTGGTCACGAGAAAAGATGGAGGATGTCTCAACTCAAAGTAAAAATTTACTCTAATTTTCTCAAGTTGGTATTGGCAAACTGGCGGGTCCTTACAAATTGATAACGGTGTCTTCGCGTTGCTGGTATGCTGTATTGGGATCAGAGTTTTTAATATGGGATCCAGGTGTTTGATAGTTTGAGGCGTCCTCCCTATTAAATTTCGGTGTTTTTTGATTTCAATTGCTTCCTACCAATCTTGGAAAAAATCGATCTCTTCGAGGATTTTTGGTTGGTCAAAGGAATTAGTGATTGGGCCCTTCTATGAGTGTTGATACGCAGATTTGGAGAGACTTTATGTTTTATATCCGCGAGTTTTCGAATAAATCGGCAATAAAAATCATTTTCAAATAAGTTAATATATATCGTTAAACGAAAGTTTTTTTAAATTTATATTAACAAGACAGTATTTAACCAAGAATATCGTTTTCTGAGAAACTGGTTCTAACAAATAACAATGCATCCTGAGGATTTGGGCTTTCGTTGGTTATGCTAAATGCATTTCTCCTTTACCTACATTTTTAGAAAACATGCTAGTTTGCAGCACGAACAGACAGCATCGTTAGGGCTTGGGATTTGAGCAAATCCTGTCCAATTGGCTTAGATGACTGTATTTTCATCCCTGATTTTTGAGGAGCATATTTACCTAGCGTATGAAATCCCGTTTACAGCTTAAAGCGTACACACCTTGTATTCGTTTCAGCGATCGATTCTATGTACAGGCAATTAACTAATTCATAGATACTGCTTTTTTGAAACTATTTGTTTCGCTCAGATTCGAACCTCTCGAACTAAAGGCACGCTTACATTAGGTTACGCTTAACCAATAAAACATCGGAAAGAACGGATTTTTTTTATAAACTGAACTGAAAATTTATTATTACGATTCAATATTATACTTACATCAATTCAGTTTAGATTTTGATACAATAGTTGTAAAATGTAATAGTTTTTTTCAATTAAGTAAAAGCTAACGCGAATCGAAGCCAGCACTTATCATCTTTGTTAGCAAAAGTTCCTCGTACAACTCATTTATGATGATTCCAGTTAGTGACTTACCATCTTCTAAAACCCACCACTCTGATGTTACCACCGCACAAATAACAATTTGTTGTAGGGGTATATTTGGGCATTGTTTCTAGGCCTTCAAGTCGCTTCCTCTTCCTTGTTCCAGCCACAATGCCTGCCCCACTTGTGGCCGCCGTGGAGCCTCGTTGCTTTTGTTTGTAGAGTAATATTGTACTACTTCGTCGCTTTCAATTTGTGTCACAGTTACTCGGTCCGGCGCAATAAATAACACGCTTTTCATTTTGTTTTCACACCTCTGCATAGATCTTTCTCATCGCTGCGGTATTTAATACAATATCTCGTTTGTTATATTCATTTTTCTCTTCTGCGTTGTTCTTTTGTTTTATTCTTTAGATGGATTATGTATTTTTATTAAACAACGAAAATTTATAGGACCTTTTTTTTATATACAGTCTTATTTAGCTTATCCTTGACTTAATTGTATTCAGTCTAGTGTGACATAATATCTATAAGGTTCTCATAAAACCATAATTATAGGTACTGGTCAGGTAATAACCCCAATAGAAGCGATACAATTAGTTTTAGTCTATATTACTAGGCGCTGTTTAGCAGCCAAAGAAATATGTTCAAGGTTAGTGGTACGCTAAAATTATTTAATACTATGTACATAATATACGGCATTTCTTTGTTATAGTTCAATTGCGTTTTAATCTATGGAAATTCATTTTAATAATAGTGTAACAAAATAAAATTGGCTGAAAGGCTGGAATCTCTTATTAACGGACGAGCATTTTAATTTCAAGGGATTCTATTGCGGCCTATAGACGCATATGATATCAAAGGAGCGGCGCCCCCGAAAATTTATATGCCTTTTTTATCTGCGAAGAATTTTGTAAGCACAGCCGGCTTTCATTTCGCTGAAAAGCGCAATTTTCCCCATTCACTATGGCTGCCTGGCGCAATCGTTATCGTACGTTCTCCTGCGGCATCGCCCATTTCCTAATGGCGGTTTTGCGTGTGTTTAGCTTTTTAATGCATCTCAAACTGGCTAGACAATAACATTCTGTTTGCGCCTCGATATATGCTGTAGACGTATTCAATGTTAAGGATATACTTTTGTGTACATTAAAATAATAGAGAAAAATAAAAAATTTAAAAAATTAACGAAATTGTTCGAGCTTACTCGCCTACAGCTGTTATTATCAAAACCGCAATAAATACTAAAAACTCGTGCTCTCCACTTCCGCGTTGGTTTATCACGTACATGAAGCGATCAAATTGCAACAATGTACAGTAAATCGTAAACATAATAACATAGTGTGTCTTGTAAGATATTTTAATGATGTTGTTATTGTAATTGCTTAATAAGGCTACTCTGCTTTACCGCTATACTAGTATTTCTCGTATATTGGAGTTCCAGTCAGGAACAAGAAGACAAAAAACATATATCTAAAGTAGAAACTTAATTTAGATTTGTTTTAAATTTCATTTGACGATTTATGATATTTCATTGCTAAAATCGATTCGATATGCACACGAGAGCTTAAATTAACGTAAAACATGTATTTTAGATTAAAAATAATAATTAATTTAATAATAAGACACTGTCGTAAACTGAGGAGACCTATATCGAAAAAGCATTCGGAGCAATAATTTAACATACACGATTGTGACACTCGAATCTAATAACAAAAGCAAATAGATGCTCCCAACATTTCAGTAAATCGTGAGTCTGTCCATAAATTCCTTTATTCTCAAAAGTATTAAGTCGAAACGCCTTCAGTGAATTTGGTTAAGGACATTTTGGCGCAGATTTGCTCTTTGAAAACACGAAATACAACGCCCGCTTGCTATCTGGTGTACAATAAAGAAAATTACTCTAAGAACAAGGCGCAGTGAGATCGCAATGATATTTCGGGTGAGGAAAAAACAAGAGGGTCGTTTGAGGCACCTCCGGGAATACTCATGTCGTCCTCTTTCTTTCCAAAAGGAACGAGTGGAAAGTAAGATACGTTCTTAGTATTCTTTTACACTTAATTAATTCAGTTTTCCTTAAGGAAAAGACTGGTAATTAAAAACTTTTAGGCAATATAAATATAAAGTAGTTTTTTTTACTATTTATCGTTTCCGAATTTGTAAATCGTGTAAAAGTTTTAAACACGGTACATATTAATTAAACTTATTTGAAAATTATTTTAACTACGGCCGCCCAACGTTTCGTTTCTTTTTTTTCTGGTTTTAAACTTAAGGTTAAATAATTTTAAAAGGTTAAAGTGTTTTATTTAAAAGTTTAGTACTCGCGTAAAGTACAGACAGTATTTAGATATATTTAATATTAATATGTTATGTGTAGGTTTATTGCGCAGTAATCACACAATTTTTCAATGTGTGTAAGATATTTGTTTTACTAGTAGCGTAGGATATCACTGAAAATCGTTGTGCCTATGTTCAGGTTGTAAAAAACTAACTGGTGTCCCTTACACATACTTCTTCACATTCTTTATTACCTGGTCCAATGTCTAATGTTTGTCTTGGCGGCACATTGCGCAAGAGAAAAGAATTTCCCAAACTATTTGTTAAGTTGTAAACTATACATTAACTCGGGTTCATACCGTTTACTCGTTAATTGTGTTCGGGCAATGGTGAAAGTTGGCCGGGCCTTCGAAAATGACTCATATTTCAATAAACAATATTTACATGTAAATTAGGACGAAGGTATAAGTCAAGAGAGGTTTCTCTTTGCCCTTATCAGCTTTCTTATTACGTGGAGTCTTGCTGTAAGGTCTTCCGTATTATTATTATTAACTTATACATATTATTTATATTATAATTATTATGTATATACATAATTTGCTTTTTTCGCTATTGACAATGTTCAAATGCGTTGAGCGCGAGAAATTCAAATTTCAAGACCAGAGTAATATAATAATTAAACCCGTCAAATATTGCCTGTTTATAAAAGAATTTATATCAATGATTATTTTTTATTAGATGGCCATCTTGAAACTGGAAAGTATGAAATATCATTTTTAAAAGTAAATTAAAGAACTGTACAACTGAAAGTATACCATTATTTCAAATAGAAACCATCGCTAAAAGGTAATACCATCAGTTGACCTGTTTAGAGCAATTACCGATGTTAATTACGGTGGCTAACTTTCGTTTAACTATCGAATTAATGAACTCAAACGAAATTTCAACATTCTGTTGTGTTCTGTGTGAAATTATGCAGTGGAGCTATGTGCGTTTTGTGGTTAAATGCAATTTACGGTGATTTTTTTTCTTTTCGATACAATCTGTATAAAGCCATTTATATAGCGTGCCTCTATTTTGTTAAAATTAATTTAAAAAATATGTACCTAATATACCTAGTTAGAAAATAAACTTTTCAAAATATTTTATTTCCTATCTGTCAGATATTTTCGATATTTTACCAATAGTGGTTGTACAGCAAATTGTTTTCATTTGTATGTGAATTGGTGCACGTCATAGCTAATTGTTCTTTAGAAATATCTGTCCGGTCAAAGACAGATGATACGTCTCGTGGACGGTGGATCACGCGTCCAGCGTGTACCTGGGCGCGCAGTACGATGCGCACCTCCGCTTCACCTCACCGCGGAAACGGCCAAGCAGGTAGCCACTAGCCCGCTTACGTACCGCCGTGTGCCGAACAGACCGCGTCAGACTGTCAGTGCGCGCGTTCTCTCGCCGCCAGTGGTAGTGTCCGAAGTGCGCGCACGCACGCGCCCGCATTGTGAGCATGGTGTCTGCACCGCTGTTGTGAAGTGTCGTCGCTGTGTTTATCGAAAAAAAAAAAAACAATTATGTCCTGTGAAAGGAGAACAAAGGCCGCCCGTTTCCTCGACCTCCGGTGAGTTCGGTGCATCATACTTCCTGTCGTGACCCGAGGATCCTTTAAATGTCTTTCCGCGTGTGTCTCGCTTACTCCGAATCTACCTGCGATCATATGCTTTGTGTTTGTGTTGTAAATGAAACAATAGATATCGAGGCGGTTGCTAAATTATGCTCATCGCTCGCGCTAATAACGACAAAGACGTTTGAGGAAGCGAATAATAGTGCTATTAAATTGTCTGCAAGGATTTACTTCAAGAAATAATTCACAATGAGTTTCCAGTTGGTTTACGTTTTCAAGTACAAAGCCATTAGTGCGCGACCTTGGCGGACTAAGTTATGAAATCGGTACCACGAGCACATGTTATCTTAGCCGATTTGTGAACATCATCGTGGTGATGTGCGTCAACGTGTCCTCAGATCCTGACGAATCTGGTGCGAAGGTTGAAAGGAGAATTGCATCTCGCGTGGTGATTGTAAGCAATAAGGCAACTAGACCTGGCGCAGATGTGGGGCGCCCCCCGCCTCACCTCCCGGCCTTGAAAGGCTCTTGACCAGGCCAGTGCCGCCGATGTCGTATTTATTGCAATCTCCACGATCCGTACCGACGAGGTTATTGACGCCTCTAGACAACTATTCGTTCCTCATGG
Source organism: Leptosia nina (assembly GCA_963661955.1). Taxonomy (NCBI): domain Eukaryota; kingdom Metazoa; phylum Arthropoda; class Insecta; order Lepidoptera; family Pieridae; genus Leptosia; species Leptosia nina. The sequence goes on from CAVLEF010000280.1 coordinate 10,139,748, forward strand.
GAAGTCGCGACTAACAGATTCGACATCACTCTAATGTCTGTCTCCTTGAGCGCGATCGTTCTCACAGATATTATTAACGAATATCCACAATGCCTATTGCGTCACTGCCTAGCTAGTTTCCGCCTTCGAAGTTTTGTCTGTTCGATCTGAGTCACGAATGATATTCGTAATGGAGCTAACTTAGAATCGTATTGTCTTCATTGCCGAGTGCAATGTCCTTATTAAAACCACTTGTACGTTAATTTTTTGCCTCGATCGTGTACCTTCGCAGTAAGTGGATTTTCACATTCTCAGCCATAGTTATAAATATACACTCGTCAGGCGAGAACTGCGTAGGATCGATGGCCAGCCCTAGGTGAAGGCCGATTGTTGTAGTTCCTCGCCCTTTGGAAACCGCTCATTGACGATTCGCCTACAGACCATCGATATTTCATCGGCGGCGTGCGAACGTGACTTTTTCACGTTTAACGACGTCTTTTCTGCTGTACAAATCCATAGATGCCTGTTCTTTACAGCGGCGGGTATTGACTATTTCGTGTGACCCAGTGTAGTAACCATATGGCGACAGATCCACACTTCACAAAGCGAATGAGGCCAGCATATGTTGCCGCTTTCACTCCCTGCATCACAATCATTGTTACGTACGTTATTCAAATATCGGACTTAATCGCGACTCATCGATGCTCGTATGTAACATTATCTTCTTTAGGATTAACTGCCTAGATATTATAAGTACATACAACGCTTATTAGAATCACTAGATTTCTATCTTAGGCGAAATGGCTGATCTGATTTTGATAATACTTGTCATGTGCATAGCTTTGCGAGGAAGAATAATCAATATCTTTCCTATTGTCTAGTTGTTAAAGTATGCGTTTACCGCTTTGTTACTGGTGTAATCGCATTAATTATATAAAGTACATCTTGGGTCAATATTTTTAATTTGATTAGGCGACGTCACAAAGAGCCGCATGCACGGACACGCGCGTTCACAATTACACACTGCACTCGGGGGTGGGTTTTTGTCAGCAGCAGCTGGTAACCCCCAGTAGTGACTCACGTCCTGTATATCTAACCCGACGGATCAGGGTGCGTGTCATTGACCCCCAGCCCCACACTCGACACTCATACACCACACCATTTTATCCTTTGCCCTTTTGTAATCTATTATTTTTATTCTGTATCGTTCAAACAACGGGACCCTGCTTTTTATCGATTTTCATTTTCCACGCTCCATTGCAAATGTAAAGCGAACGATTCTACTCCCAGTCTCTATATCCGTCGTCTTTATTTTATTATTTTAAATGTACTCTTTGACCCTCAAACAGCTTGACCGAGTTTGATAATACTAGCTGTATTTTTTATTTTAACGTCTCGAGAAATTTCATCATTGTATTCCAGTTTAAATTTTACATTTCACTATATTTAATAAGCCTGTATATTTTTATATCAGATTCGTGTCATAGCATCGCAACAACTACGTCTGTTTACGTCGACATATGCACGATCGTAAAATGCACGTAATTTACTATAGTATACTACGAAATTGTGAATAATGATAAAGAATGTTATTTTTGTGTAGACTACGTTATTGTCGATACCCGCGAGGCACATCCGACCTGCGGTACCGGTTTCCAGCGCAGACGTTCGCCCACAAAGAAAACGAATAAAACAATCGCTCGCGTTTGGTTGATTTTTTTACACTGCCATTGGACGTGCCTCGGTGCGTGCGAAGGATTCCAACAGTTTCTTCTTGAGGCTGACTACATCTTCATTTTTTAATGTTCTTTAACTCTTCACTTGCTTTGTTACTCGCCTTTTGTCCTCCTATCCTATCATAATTTAGTCGAGTCTTTATTAGTAAACTAGTCCCCCCAAAAACAGACTACTGATGGATATTAAATATGTATATTTTAATTTTTTCATACATAATGTATAATTAAGAGCCTTTAAATTCCCATTTTCCTCTGCATTTGTCAAAAAGAGGTGTTACGTTTAGGCTGTGAAAAACATGATCATGTGTTTCTTTCTGGAATAAAAACCTCCAATGAAAGCATCAACTTTATAATGTAAACAGGAAACATATCTTTCTACTGCTTTTAAAATTTAATACATCCTTTACGACGAACGAGACTACAATTCAAACAACACCAATACCGGCTGTATCCATGTTTTAAATTGAAAAGCTAGCTTCCATGATAGAATCTGCCTTCATCGCTTTACATTCGCTGACGAGGGACGACTAAGGTATACGGGGTACATGAATTATTCATGGACCCAGCACTCTCGAAGCTTCATCCCAAAATCAGGCACAAGGATTTCAGGACTGATAAATTGTTCACGCACTAAAATCCGCTATTAATAATGTTATAACGTCTTTATGAGAAATTTAGAGTACATTTTCGTGTAAAATTGAGGTATTATTATTAAAATTCAACTAAACACATACTTCATATATTAAGACTTCACAGACACTCAGCACAGTTTGACTTACTGAAAGACAAATGCTAGTTTCAAGTATTACTATAAAAAATTATACTGACGTTACAACAAACAAGAACCCCATACCATTAATGTTTTTCTATTGAAAGATACAATCGTCAACGTCAAGTTTCGTAGCGTTTGCGATTTATACTAAAACTAAACTTGACAGAATAATAATAAAGAAGCAATCATCACTAAAAGGCGTAAATATTAAACACATTACGCCCATTTAACATTTATTCATCCTCAAGAAACGTTCATTAGAAATTAATCAACGATTTCCCTCATTTGAAAATGTTTACAAAGTTTCTCATTTGTTATTTGTATAGCTTGTGTAGATCTGAATGAATTTAGGTGGCGCGCTTATCTCTCTCGGGCGACTGTGCCGTCGTGGAGACAGGAGTATCATTGTTCGCGTTCAGACGTCTACATCCACTTAGAAAATTGTTCGTTCCGTAGTTATCTAAATCTTGAGAGATCTCTTACTCCTCTGGAAACCTTTACTATTGGCTTTGCAATGTAATTTAAGTTTTTAAATGGTGAGTTATGTAGCTTATATAACAATATATGTTAAATTATATTCCTGGCCAATATAATTATGGGTATTATTATTATAACTAAGTGCGGGGAATGCTTTTAGTAAGATAACTGCTTATCTGTCTAGTGAATCTCAGCTTTTATTTTTATTATCTTAAGTTAACTTTAAGCCGAGTATATCCGAAGAGAAAGTCTGTTAAGTTATAGCAAATGTATAACTTTGCATATCGATGCACAAACGTATAAGTAAACGCACTGCGTTAAAAGCCTACACAATGGCCCGGCGCGGAGGTCTGTTTAAATTGTTTTTACCTTCACTCTGTTGTTATAGCCTATTGTGCCCCAATGTTCAGTCAAACACTCAATGGCCCAGTTTCTCCTTCTCATTGTCAAAGTTTTATTTCCTAGTTTAGATTTTTTCTACGATTTTCGCAACTGAATCTGTGTTTCTACTAATTGGAAGTAATTTTTGGTGAATTGTTTTATTTCACGCCTTTAATAAGCTACATAGTGAATAATATGTTTAGTTATTAGAAAATTAATCCAACTATTGTCTACACAATTCTAATTAGATAGTCAAAATGCGTGACATTATGAAAACAGCTATAGTAACAAGATAACGATAGACAGACGGATATATTGCCGGTTCACAGTAGTGTCATTTTCCTAAAATCCTAAGGAAACTTAAGTTTCTATATAATTGAAAGGCATCGGTTCTGTCCTCGCGCTCTTAATCGTGCTCGAAACAGAGTGCAAAATGTCGCCTAGTTCCCCTGTCACCTTTCGGTTATCTAGGGTCGGCGCAGGCGTGGCAGCGAAAGCAGCGCTCCCTTGACACGCTACGGCGTACGCGCATTGCTGTCAAGGCTCGTGACTACCGCCGCGCAAATCAAACTTACATAAACATTGCCTATTACTCATATCATAACAACCACGGCGTCGTCTCCCTTGCGCGGTATCTCAAGAATTCATCACAATGATTAATGTTTATACTTTTTGTACTCGATGTTAGTTTCTCGTTTATTTTTCTTATGGAGTCTCTGTTGTGTCGAAGGACTCTTTGTTGAGTGCACGTGTTTGCACTTACCTTGGTGTGCTTTGATTCTTTATTTGTATATCAGAACTCACCCGGAAGAAACGAAATTTATAGGAAACATGATGACTTTATCATGATCATGACACTGTGGTTCTCCAATTTTGATTTAAAAAAAATAATCTTTTAGTTACATTTTCTACATGCAAAATGTTATGGTTAATTAAATTGGTTGGCTAATACGGTTTTATGATCTGCAACGTTGAGAAACTCATAATCTTACCTTAATATTAATTATATTATGAGATTTTTATTTTTTAACCTTGACACGAATGACATCATTATTAATATTCCTATTTAGATCTTTTCGCAGTTTTGCATGGAGATGTACGTATAATTGCTCGGGCCAAGGTCGAAATGCAGTTTTACTGACAAGAGATACGTTCAAAAGACCGCCATTCGCTCTGAACTCGCATTTATAATTTAAAACGCCGTTAAAAAGATACGACTTCGTACCGCGACACGACTGCAGGCTGTATGGAATTAATATTTCTCTTATATCTACTGTTTTAGTAAAAAAAAAAAACAATAAAACAGCTGTCCCATAAATTACTGTTATATATTAAAAATACTAACAGTTACTCATTACTGTGTACGAGCGTAAAAGTATTACGAGCCTTTGCTTTCCCCGTTACTAAGGTAATGTCAATTTCAACTTACTTTAAAATTTATTACATACTTTTGTAACTAGGAGCTTAGGAACTTCATCTGTCTTTTGCTGTTCTTGCTAATCTTTAAAGATAGACTAATACCGTTGCGGACATTTTTTTTATTATTTAAAGAAGAATCATTCTTATATACATATTTTTTGGCATCTTGCACCGTTTTCGAAGCACACGCAACCGAAACCCTCTAAGATTTAGAATTTTCCTTGATTTCTCCACATTTCCCACTCTTCTTTTTAACCGCTCTATAGCCTAAAACTTTCCTCAATGAGTTTTCAATTCGAACCAGTATGACTTGAGGTTAGCGCGTTCAAACAAACAAACTCTTTAGCTTTATAATATTAGTACAGATAGATTACGACGGTTGTTTAAGTAAATCAGTAATATTTCGCTAATCAATAATAAATACAATTCGCGAAAAAAACAACTTCGCATAGGTCTGTTCAGGGCCAGGGAAACCGCTAAGTAGGTTTTTCCTTGACACAAGGCTCTGTTGTAACGCAGCAACTGACACAAGGTTGTCGTGACACGCCCTAGCGATTATTTAATTGTTATTAAAAAAAGGGACACTTAAGCCGACAGATATGACATTGCGGGTTTTGTATCTGTAGTGATCTGACATTTGACATCACTAGCGAGTTATTTTTACTCTTACTTTACGAAAAGTCATAACGGCTTTGAAATTTGAAAATGGAATTTCAATTTACAATTTTGTAAATTTTAATTTTACAAAATTGTAAATTGAAATCATTTAAAGGTATATTAATCACTACTATTGATCGGATGTACTGAAACTGGTGTTTGTGGAATAAGCTATGTTCACACCGCTTATACGTTTAAGTTGTGCGTGTAACGTCATCAATATTAATCGAAATACCCGGAGTAAATCATACGAAGCTTATCTAAGACATGGCAAAGTTTGTCGAACTTGCAAATTAGAATTGAGGGAGATAAAGGATTTACCGAGCTTGTAGCGACACCTAAGTTTGATATTTATACACATATATATAGTTCGTACTGATAATAAGGCCAGATAATATTAATGTCTGAAGGTCAATGACCTTTTTAAACTTAATAGGTTGCCTACATATGAAAAAATATATTTACTGTCGCCTATTTTTAGTACACGTATTGTAGTATAAAGTAGATGCTAACCAAAAGATAATTTAAAGAAGAAGCCCGTCAAATATGAATAATTTCCCCGTTTTCTTTTGTCACTTTCGTACTGTGTCCTTGCCCCTATTGTCCGTTGTTTTATAGACTACTAGCGACCCGCCCCGGCTTAGGGTGCTATGTTGATACTGAATACACTACAGAAAAACTGTAAACCTTCCTCTTGGATCACTCTATCTAAAGCGTATATATAGGGACAGAAAAAGCGACTTTGTTTTATACTAAGTAGAGGTATATAATCTTCCTCGATAAATAATTATATACACACGTATAAAGCAGAGTATAGTAAAGTTAGTGTTTTGGACTGTATGCTACCCAAAAGCGAAAAGGTTCTTGGATACCAAACTCCAAAGAAGCCGATACATTAAGTCGCCAAATATTTAAACGCCGAATGAGTTTTCGTAACGCTAAAGTACTCATACGGCCCCGGGGCCCTGCCGGACCAAAGTTGAAGTCTTTCGTAAGACGACCCTTGTCGCACTTTCTCTGAGACGCGTCGTTCCGAATAATGTGAAATGTCCCACCGCTCTTTATGCAATTCAACTTTAAAACCTCCGCGCTCACCTGTGAACTTTAAACCTGTGAAAATTTATCGCTTTCAGTTTTCGTGCATTGCAGTAATCTGACCTACATGCGCCCACTGTTTAAACTGGCGAGTGCTAAATCCTTTCGGTTTAATATCAATGATTCGGACTTAAATTTAATCCAATTTGACAACTATAAAGCAGGCCACTTTTGTCTAGGCAATCGTCGTCTATTTACATAGTTTTTGTCTTGGTAAAGACCATATTATAAAGAAACAACAATTATTAAACGACAATTACTAAACAACTATTTTTATTTAATTTTATTTATTTTACTATTTTTATAATATTAGGAAAACTTAACAGCTAATAGTTATAAATAATTTATATGCGTAAACCGAAAAACTAATGTAATCATGATGAATGAAACCTTTTAACATTTGACATTTCTGAATTAAATTATTTTCGCCTGTTAAAATAAAACTATTTTAGCGGTTTCAAATGCGAAACATATTGGACAACGTGACTTTTATATTATAACAACTCGATGTATCGGATGCTTTGCAGCGTCCGTTGTCTAGGACTACGGTAAATACATAACTTTGAATAGCATATGTGTATAATGGTTGAATAAATATTTTCATTGTTACACTGTAAATTTAGAATTTAATCTAATAAACAATATTAAGAAGTAAATAAAAATTTCCAATGAAAAGGAAGCCACTCAGCTATGTCGGGACTGATTTCCCAACACAGGTATTCTGTGATCCCGTCACAGGTCGAGCTGACAAGCGAAACACCATTATTTAGAGGCAAGACCATTGGAAGTACCGTCAGCTCTCAGCTAATGAATGAATCATGCAACACACACCCTGATCCAATTAATAATAAATCCACATTCCTCTACTGTTCTCGCTGTTATTCAATTGAGTTTCCGGACGTTTCAATTCCGGCCGTGTTGTTTTTATTTGAGTTTCGAATTAAACGTCGCCGTGTTGCCAATCAAAATTTATTCCGATATACCCGTCTTCGGTCGGCCAGCCTCTGCAGTCCAATTATATCATCGACTAGCTGTGTCAGCGACTTCGTCCGCGAGAATCGTTATTTTGGGCATCCAAATTCGTTTTTGCAAACCCTTCTCCCTTATAAACTTTAGCTGTTACCCACGATGTCGGTCGCGTCCCTTCATGTCGTTCTTGCAAGTAAATCTTAAATGATAGGGATATAGCGTCGCGAACTTTTTTTTAGATCATTTAAAGAGGAATCATTCTTTCATACATATTTTGGGTATCTTGAACCGTTTTTGCAGCGTACGTCTCGGACACCCATAAGGATGAATAGTCCGAATTTTTTTTACATTTCTCACTGTATTAGTCACAGGGCGATGTAATAGCCTATATCCTTCCTAGATAAATGCTCTAATCAACACAAAAATAATTTTTCACACGTTTCAAGCACGTTCAAACATACAAACAATCTCTTCAGCTTTATATATTAGTGTAGATTCTTTTCGTCACCAGTATGATGAGGTTTAAATTTCGAAACGATCACTTGCAGATATATTTAACGTGGATGCAGCGATTGTGAAATCGGCTTTGGGACGAACGGGTTATTTCGAAAGCGGTGACAATGTGTCTCTTAAGATGGGTACTGACCATATTCTGTTACGTGTTACGTCGAAAATTCGTACAGCTCGTCCCTATTGTAGCACTGAACAAACGGTCGATATATCGAGAACATTCAGTAGCGTCGATGTTAATTTTAATTTCATACAGAATTTGTATTTCTTTATGACATATGAGGACAGACAAAGATGGAATTCACTTGATGGTAGGTCGTACCGTCGCACAACGTCGGGTCGTAGTTAAAAATAATTTTCAAACAAGTTTAACTGAAATATATCGCGTTTCAAACCGTTTAAAATGTTTTGTTTAAATCTAAATTATATGCCCTGTCCACCTATTTTGCCTTTGGATATTCGGTAATTTACAGACTTAAAACGGAAGGAATAGCCTTGAAGTAACCTTCAAGGCTATCTGTGGACGGTGGTTTGTGACCCGGACGGAATTTTAATATTCCTACCACCATTTCCAGAAGAAGTGCAACATGTTTAAAAAAATATATAGATCGATGAGAAACATATTTGACCCTGTGAAGATCAAACACACGACACGATGATTATTAGCCACGCATTGTTACATCAACGCGCCCATCGAAATTGCATATCCACAGTTAACGTAGTGAGGCTGTAAAGCAGTCAATAAGCTAGAACTTAACGATGTCTGAATGCTGGCTCGTTGCCGGCTAACCGAGCAGTTGTTGCCAATGTCGATGGTAGTTACCACTAATCTATCCTATAACCTATGTTCTGATGAAGATCCACTAATGCCGTCCATCTGTATCAATTAGAGCTATGAACTAATAGGCATCTGTGTCACTAAATGATTATGACTCGTACACTCATTACGAGACACAATACGTAGTGTCCAATGTTAATAGTACTTAAAGACAAGTGTGGACGTGTTCATTTTATACTAGCTGTACCCGTGACTTCATCCGCTTGGAATAGTTGTTTTGGCCATCATATTATTCGTTTTCAAAAACCAACCTCTTCAGCATTATACGTTATAGCTGTTACCTACGACGTCGCATACGTCCAGTCGTTTTTTGTAAGTCAATCTCAATGTAGGTATCTATTAAGAACATTAAAAAAAAAGAATCATTTTTCCTTTATACATATTTATTGGTTTCTTAAACCCCTTTCGCCAGTGCACACACCGGGAACCCTTAAAGACGGTATGATGACTTTCCCCGTATTTTCTTTCTGTTTGTTCGCTCGCAACGTGATGTCATATAGCAAGCGTTTCTCGAAAATGTTCTATCGAACCCAAAGCACAAGTGCTTCCTAATATTAGCGCAATAACAAACAAATTCTTTAGCTTAGTAATTAGCTTAGCAGTATAGGTAATAATTATTATGTTTTGAACTTATTTAGTATAGCATATTCTGTAAAGAGCTTAATTTAAACTGAAGAAATGAATAAAGCAGTTTCTACAGTGGATCAGTTATTATCTTAAGCCCTAGTGAATAAATGAAGCCACCGCGACTCTGTGTATTTTCTTATAAGACCATCTCAGCGGAGAGGGCGCCGAATGGTAAGTGGCTGCAATATTTACAGTGCGGTGTGCGGAGAATGTTCGTCATTTGTCTAGTTCATTGTTCGTTGGCAGTTGGCACACGCTAATGTAGTCGGCCTAGCGACGCTCGATTCCATTCACCTCTCACCGAGCGTGAACGTCAAGCTGTTTTTAGACTATGCTATTTAGTATTACTAAGTTATATCGTAACAATAGTGTTTCTATGATAGAGTAAGACTGAGAAGCTTGAGGTTTACTTGATGGTAGGTGAAATATCCCAGCCATATAATGCGCATCCAAACATGAAGCGCTTTCGAATATTCGTTTATACACAGACTGAAACCAACAACGATAAACTCACTGTTTTTAAAGGGGAAGTGTTTTGTTTTTTAAAGGGATATCTTTAAATATAAAGAAAGTTTCACGAAATAAGAAATCGCTTTTATTTTAGGTATTTGTTTTGTTGAAAGTAATTTTTATTAAAGCAAAAACACTGATAAGACTTAGCTGCGTTTTGAAACCAAAGTCAAGCAATTTCTAATGTTAAATACTGCTTGTAGTTTACACATTTCAATAAAACACTATAACGGTTTAAAACGCGATATAATACATATATTAGTTAAACTTGTTTCAATATTATTTTCACTACGGCACGACGTTTCGAATGCTTCGCAGCAAGTGATGACGGGGAGAGTTTAACTAATATATGTCGCGTTTTAAACTGTTAAAGTGTTTTATTTAATTTTCTAATGTTTTCTAAATAAGTCGTTGAATCGAGTGACGTCATAAAGAAGTTGCTATAAGTATTACAGCATAGTGTAAAAGGATCCTCCTTATCTGCAGCGTTCGCCGCGCTCGCTCGGCATTTACTTTGCCCATATTCCAATTTTATACTTAGCGAACGCCTCGACCGATATCACCTGGCTGACCGATAGGTTTCCCACGATACGAATCCAAGTGATTATGAGTCATCGACCTTTTTTATAAGACAATTCCGACAACTCGATTACTTCATCGCTGCTGAGTATCGGAGCGTCGATTATTCAAATCGTTGTTACAGTGACGCAGTTAATTTGCCTCGATCGTGATCAGTGTAATTTCTAAGCGACGTAAACGCCCAATTAGTTACGTGGCGCTTGTCCACTTTACGGTCAATTGCGACAAGCTTTTTCTTGGCTATAGGTAGATGTTAGTCTACATCTATAGCCAAGTAAAAGCTTGTCATCAACGGAGGTGACTGAAAAATCGTCGCGCATATTGCAATGAGATACAGACAAACAGTAAAAATAAAACCACATAACGATCTTGTTCGTCCGTTTGTGGTGAGTCTTATCCTTTATTTACTCTTTTTTGTACGCATGCACTATCCTTAATTAAACCAATTTTGTTATTACTGTTGTTTTGGGAATTAAAACTAAACTAAAACAATTCGTAAGATCTTTAAAATACTATTATAATGTTTAAATAAAACATTTTACGGTTTCAAACGCGAAATATATAAGATAAATTCGTTTACAGTCTACGCGAAGACCCGTGACCACGGCGAAGCATCCGAAACGACAGGCCGTTGTAAAAATAGTTTATAAACAAGTTTAACTTATATATTTCGTGTTATAAACCGTTTACAATGTTATATTCAAATGTGCACTACTCGCATAAACTATGGACACTAGTACTATGATTTTACATATGTATACTACAAATATGTTCACTTATTCATTATTATTTCGCATGTATATTCTACTTCTAAATACGTTGAATCGTCGGATTACCTACATTAGAATGTCGAGTGCATCCGCTCACAAACGGGTTTCGACCGAAAGAATTGTTGTCCGTTTTGGTTGAAGAGGTTTGCAGTCGGAGGTAACGCGACGACATCGACAGGGTACATTCACTACCTTTCACTTCCCGCTTTTATTTTACCGCTCTAGGCGATCGGATTCGGCCTTGTGACTCTGTCTGCCTGCTAGGCGTCCCTTCCTATCTTAAACAAAGCTTTGCCGTGATCTGTACTAATATAAAGATGAAAGATATCGTTGATTTGACAAAATGCATTTATTGTCAAGTATATTTCGATATGTCTAAAAACGCTGAGATTGTCTATGAAGAAAGTTTAAAGACTGGTAGAATTATCAAAAGTTTACCGTCCACCAGGTAAACCTGTACATTTTCGAATTAATTATTTTTTATTACACAACACACACAATTACAATGAACCAGAAAAATATAATTATCTTTAAACTATGGAGTGTAACGGACGGCCTTATCGCTATTAAGCGATCTCTTCCAGACCTTCCACTAAGTTCCCACCTTAATCTTGTCTGTCGTCCTCTCTTTAAAATGACACAAGTTCATATGCAGGCATTGAACGCGTCGTTAATAATATTTGGAAGCGGTTTCTTGATGTCATGATTGATTTTACTTCACAATTACGCGATGACATCAGAGCGATGATAAAAAACATTTCGTATTAGATTTCGTTCGCATGTATTAGAGCCGGCACCAGGGCCGCGGTAACCTTGGCTTTTGAGCGGCGACTTTCACGGTTAGGCGGCCGCCTATTATGTAAGATGGCCGCGCGGCGCTGCTCGAAGACGTTGCCTCGACGACATCTGCCGAGACTGTCGCGAACGGAAACACTCTCTTAGTGGGAAACCGGTTTTTTGAACTCTACTTGTCTTATAGTTGTAGAATGGCATTCTCAATGGGTCATATTAGTAGTATTATATTTAGCAAAATCAAAAGTAATTTATTCACGAAGTTATCTAGGTACACTTATGAATCTCACACCAGATTAAAAAAAGTATAGATCCTAAATTGTAGTTTGTGTTTGCTAACGCTATTATCGTTTCATACCTAAGCGAAAAATATCAACTTAAACATCTATAGACTACACGAAGGATCATTTCTGTACCTTACTTCAGTTATATTACGCATAAATTACTATGAAAGGGTAGCCCCGTGTAAATCCAGTCAATTAGTATAATTACTAACAGTTCTTCTGGCTGATAACTAGTTTAGTAATACCGTGATTGTTCTAAAGGAAAATACCTTTTCGCAATAAAAGATGATAGCTATGTTGAGCACAACGAGATTATTTCCGCGATAAGTCGGGGAGTCGTGTAGTCTTAAGGATCGTCGTGGTGATAGGAAAAATATGCTAACTTCGACATTTGATGTTACAGGTACAAGAGCGGGGAGCGCTCAGTGAGGGGCGGTGGCGGTGGCGGCGCGGAGGAGGCGCGGCGCGGCGGCCTCAAGGCGCTGCCGAAGCGCGCGCGCACCCGCTGCAGGGGGGTAATGAACATGGGGCAAAAGCTCTCCGGCGGTGTCAAGTCCGTGTCCCGGGAGTGCACGGCTCCGTTCAAGGCGGTGGTGGCGAGAGAGCTGGCCCCCGAACCGCCGAGGCCCGCGCGTCTCGACGCGCTGTTGGACGCGCCGCCCGCGCACTCCGACACGCAGCTCAAGCACGCCTGGAACCCGGATGATAGGTAATTAATTAAAAATCGGTTATAAATTGAAAAAATTACGACTCGGGCAGGTCTTGAACCTGCATCCACAGCATTCCTTACTGTTGCCCTAACCAATTGAGCTACCGTGTCATACACGTCATCGTCGCTTTCACTTAAATTTATTAATTATTTCTATTATAATTAACCCGCCATACTTCTATAAAAGTAATCTTAACCCGTTTATTAAAGTATTTAGTATTTATTGTTTAATAAATTAAATACAATATATTTATTGTCTATCCCTTAATAATAAAATAACAACTAGTATTGAGGCTATTCCAGTAAGTTTAATGTAATAATTAAGTATATTACGGGGCTGTTTTATTGTGAGTACAAATAAATTAAAATAAGAATAATAATGTTTTCTCTACTAAAAAGTCATTGAAATGCGAACTTAACTAGCTTCAAAAAGAGATTTTAAATTATTAAGTTTACTTGCGCTAGGTCGAATAGTAATGAAAAATATATATCAGTCGAATTCCCTTGTTCTGCAGTCTGTAATGAATAGCGCATAAAAATAAAGAAAATATTTGAACGGATTTGCCAGATAAGGTCTGGTATATTATTCAAATAAAGATACACATAATTGATTTGAAATTGTTACGTCAGTAGTTATATGTTTTATAGCTATTATCTTCTTTTTATATGCAATTGCCTCTGGTGGGATAAATGGATATCAATGCAAGTAAATCGTGGGAATCCTGGCGACCACCTGCTCTACCTGCGCATAACGTATTGTCATCACTAGTCCCCTAAGATATTTGTGTGTCATCCTTCTAAGATCACTGGCTTCTATTATGTTGTACGTAAAATAAACTTACGAGCTGTCCTTCTCGTACATATACACACAGAGCGAGACAGCGGTACCTAGTTTAAGAGAATATCAAGATTCGTTCCAAAGTAAAAAAAATCAAAAACAAAATCTGTAAGTAAATATTCGATTACTATATGCAATCTAGTTGTGTCAGCGATTTCGTCCTCTTGAACATTATTTTGGACGTCAAAATTGTTTACAACCCTTCATATTTATAAATTCAATACTAGTTCGCTCCCGTCATTACGATCTTTGTTATTCGTTGAATAGTTATTTTGGACATCTAAAATTTTCAATCACAGAAGTTCCTGGATAAGCGCAGCATTAATTTTTTTCACGTTGGTAAGTTCAGAAATACATTTACACTAAACAAAACTCCTTTCCCAAGGGAACGCGTTGGAACTTCTTACGCAAAGTCACCGGCTTATAAGCGGATATTTGTATTGACTTTAAGAGTAAACACTAGCTACACCCAGCGCTTCCTAGAGGCAATTCTCTAACACGAAAATTAATTACGTTGCGTTCATATGGCTGTTCAAACGTCACTTTTTAATGTCCGTACAAGGAAACGCCTAAACGGCCTTGATTTTTTTGAAACGGTAACTTTTCGATTTTAATAGACAGTCTCAAATATTCCACCACCGACGTCGAATCCCCACCATAAACTGTATGTGGACAGGCCCCTTCACTATTCTACCTAGTGCGAGGAAACTTTATTTGAATACCTTCTCAAACACCAGTGTCCTTGTCGCTTGCCATTTACCAATCCTCATACGTATCGAATTCGGTAACGCAAGGTTGTCTTATCAATAAGGTCAATAGGTCTTCATTGCGAAATGCAATTCCGTATCGACAGATCATTCGCAGATCGAACTTGAATAATTGGTGTAATTATAATTATTAACAGAACCGCGTTTTGATTCACTTCTATTTAATAGTTACTTACATTAATTTTAACAATAATGTTGTCGCATCCAATAACAAGATTAAACACATAACTTCTGTTTTATCAAGGCTTCTATAACGGATTTCAATCATTTTACATTCAAATAATATCTTAGTACGAATCATAATCTTAATATGTGAAGATGGGTTATTTTGTTACTAAATGCTATTAATATTAAATCTTTAATGTAAACAAGGATAACCGTAAATTTTGCGATTTCAAAACTTTTAGTACTGCATAAAAGAAGTCGCAGGAAGAAACCAAAAACTTTTAATTTTATTGGTTTGTGTATAATTTGAGTGTAAATAAAGTGTTGAACAAAAAGACTACGTTATAAATAATATTTAAAGTCAGGTGTTTATCGTGAATGCTAGTATTATGTATTAGTTTATATATATTGTGTTTTAAACCGTTAAAGTGTTTTATTTAAATGTGTACTACTCGCGTAATTTACAGACGGTATTTGTTTACATTTGTTTATTTTTATGCTGGAATGTCAGAAAAATCTTCATGTACTTAAATGGTTGTCGCATTGTGATTACAGATCATTAAATATATTCGTGAAAGAGGAGGATGCCTTAACTTTTCACCGACATCCGGTGGCGCAGAGCACAGACTGCATCCGTGGGCGGGTGGGCTATTCGCGTGGGCTCCACTGCTGGGAAGTCGTGTGGCCAGCCCGGCAACGAGGCACGCATGCAGTAGTCGGCGTCGCCACTGCGCACGCGCCGCTACATTCGGTCGGCTACCAGAGCCTTGTCGGCGCGACGGACCAGAGTTGGGGATGGGATCTCGGAAGAAATAAGGTACATTTCTTAAGCCTATTATATTATACCCACCTAGCTTAGGTTGAGTTAGTTATATTAAAGTTAATAATAAATTATCATTTACCCTTTATTCGCTGACTTACAGGTATATCACAATGCGAAAGGCACGGGCGGCAGCGGGAGTACGTACCCTGCGCTGCTGCGGCCCGACGAGCAGTTCCTCGTGCCAGACAGGCTTCTAGTGGTACTCGATATGGACGAAGGCACGCTGGCCTTCTGCGCGGACGGCCGCTACCTGGGCGTCGCCGCGCGAGGTCTTCGGGGCAAGACGCTCTACCCGATCGTCTCTGCGGTCTGGGGTCATGCGGAGATCACGATGAAGTACATCGGCGGCCTCGATCGTGAGTATTATTTCTTACTAATAGCACTAATCATTGTTGATTGATGAATTAAAGTTTTTCCATTGCTTTTATTTTTTACGATTCTGAATATTAAAATCCAAATATAGGTCGATAACGCATCATGTCTAGATGTTAAATGGGCTATGGAGTATTTCACCTTCCATCGCTTGTCTGTCCTACTCTTTTAATTAAAACATTAGAATTTATGGACTTATTGCCATTATTATTGTTACAGCTGAGCCACTACCACTAATGGAACTATGTAGACGCGTGATCCGCCAACGCGTCGGACGCAGTCGGCTTCGAGCCGCCGCATCACGGCTCGCCCTGCCACCGGCGCTAACCGCGTACCTCCTCTACCGGGCTCCGTAGCACACGCCCGACACCATCACACGTTCGCCCGTCGACGATCACCCGGACTCCGCCGATGAGCAATCGCAAAATGTCGACGAGCAATCGCAAAAAGCCCAAGCGCTTGATGAAGCGCACGGTTCGCGTACATCGTGTGATGGCGACGTCGCTTCACGCCCAGATAACCTCGAGAACAGTCCACCAGCTCCGCAGACTTCGGTCACACATGCGCGGGTCCGTTGACGTTCACCATCACGCACGCACACATACAACGACGACCGCCCTATAGTGCGCTTTTTCAAAGCCAGGCTGTAAATTCAAATTCTAGATTTAGCGTGACCTGCAAAAGCAGTGTCTTTGAGTGACGTCACGGGTTCTACTCGCGCAAAATTACTTCACAAATACCGCATATGTAGAAACGAGTTACTTTTATGATGAGTATTGCGATATTACTATTTGTAATATTTCTACGAAGACGCAAATTATATTGTACGTATTGCGGTATTTTAAGGAAGCTACATAGGCCATATTGTATAAATAGCGGTGACATAGTTTGCTATAGAATTACAGGTTTTTAGATGTATCTAAATCTGTCTCTGTGCCTATACAAAATACACGAGCTACCTACAAGCAAGACGAAAACAAGTTGTATCGCTTTAAACCCGTATAACTGTAGAGTATTATGCATATACATAGGTGGCCTCGTTGGACCCACACTGCCCTTCCCTTGCGCCAATCTATCCATGCTAAACACTATTTAATGAGACTCAGCAGTGTGGTCGCGACGACGCCTCACAATTATAGAAAAGCTTACGTTACAACCTCATGTTTAGCAAATATTTTTTCGCTTTAATTGGTTAATCACAAGCATCTCGATTTTTTATTTTTATATTGTCTGTGATAGTTATAAATATATGAACGACAGTCTAAAAATATACAACACTATAGCGCCGTTTGAACCGAGTTTACTACTAACTTTCACTTAGCGGATGTTCGATTAATTTTAGCAATTAAATATTAAGTATAAGTTAGTGACACTGAAAATTACCAAAACTATTTTATTTCGTTTCGTACACAAGCCAATAGAGCGACCATGATCTCTGATAGGATATGTCTGCATCGCTTCAGCCGTCGCAGGGTCGTATTTGACGTTGGACAATGTCGATCAACCACAACTCACGAGCCTCGGTAATCTTAAGGTGAGAGGTCCACGGAGCGAGTTCTACGACAACTTTGTGAAAAGTCTTCTTAAAATATTTTCATCATTTCGTAATGTATTATTAGCCTGTAATTACTGAGCGGTAAATTAAAATTAATTGGGTCTTAAGTCTTTAAAAAATCCTTACTACGCGTTATACTCACATGCTCACTAGAAAATTTAAAAATAATTTCCGTCTGTCGCTCCGTGAATCCTCAACGTTAATTAATTATATAGAATTCATCGTTCTTCATATTATCGATAGGTAACGGTAGCGAGAGGCGCCTCGCCCCGCCCTAGGCCAGTGTAATCGTTGGCGATCTTAACCCTATGTTATTATTAAGTGACTGGTTTAATTTTTAGTTTAAGGAGATTAATTCCTATTGTAAAATTGTGTGAGTGTGTATAATGTATATATTTGCACGCATTATACTCGGTCGACGCTGATGCCCGTTCGAAATCATGTACTCGTATCGTTTTCCACGATAGTCCCTATAAACTTAGCGCCGTACATACGTACCGCGGATCGTAGTCTTCGTAACGTCTTCTGTTGTGACACTAGATTAGGTATGAACGCAATAAATTAACGAGCATAGTATTTTTAAAGCACTTTACTAATCGAAATGTCAGCCATTTTCGATCCAAATTAGTTATAACGTGAACATGTAAAATAAGTACTTCCATTTTAATAAGATTTTTGTTTCGAGAGTAGGTTATTTTATCGCATGTGTAGAGACGCCGCGCGGCCGCTATTCGCGTTACAACTCGTTTATATATTTTATATGCATGGATTTTATTATTCGACAGTGTGATTTTATTTTGGAGTGTCTAGTGCAAGTAACGGCCGAGCGGGTGTAATATGATGAACTGCCAAATGCGAAGTGTGTGCGAGAATGTGTGTGTGTGCGCGAGGTACGAGTGCGATGTATGCGGTGTGCGTGTGTTAGAATGTTAATTTTCGTTGTGTAAGATATAAATAATCATGGGTAATGTAAAACACCAAGCTCGATTATTGTAATCCTTTGCGGGACGCTCCGACTTGACCAAGTACTAGTTTGTGTGCGTTATTTTATTTGCATCGTAATAATTCGGCGTAGTGTTGACTGGAGCCCTAAGAAAGGATTGTACACTTAATAAAATAATAATTTTGAGTTCTATGAACCGAGTTTAGTCCTGTATATAAAATAAACATCGTTCAATGACTTTATTAATGTAAGTGGAAATGCATTTTAGTTTTATAAGTTGTAGGCAATATTTTTAAAGTCATGTCTAACAGAATTGCGATTTACATTCGAATCTCTTAGATACAATGATTAAAAATAGCAAAACGAATGGAATACATAAATATAACTGGTTAAGAAATAAAACTGATATGAAAGTAAATGTTTTTTTCTTATTTAAACCTACCTAGACGAATTCAGAATGTCATTTAGAGATGCAGCATGGTTTCTTTACTATTTTAGGCCAGACACAAAAATATACTAGAAAAATGATTGTATGTAAAATTACATGTTTTACACTGATGTAATTTTACATATATTTTAGGTCTATGTAAAATTACATCTCAAAATAACTAAGTAGAATCCGATGCAATTTTACATGTCTTTTAGGTCTATGTAAAATTATTTTGTGATGTAATTTCATCACCTAAAAATACATGTAAAATTACATCGGATTAACTTAGTTATAATCCGATGTAATTTTACATAACTAAAACTTAATTCTTGTTATTTTGAGATGCAATTCTACATAGACCGAAAGACATGTAAAATTACATCTCAAAATAACTAAGTAGAATCCGATGTAATTTTACATGATTTTTAGGTCTATGTAAAATTACATCACAAAATAACTAAGTAAGTAAAATCCGATGTAATTTTGAATGTATATTAGATCTATGTAAAATTACATCACAAAATAACTAAGTAAGTAAAATCCGATGTAATTTTGAATGTATATTAGATCTATGTAAAATTACATCACAAAACAACTTAGTAGAATCCGATGTATTTTTAGGTCTATGTAAAATTACATCTCAAAATAACTAAGTAAGTAAAATCCAATGTAATTTTACATGTATATTAGATCTATGTACAATTACATCACAAAACAACTTAGTAGAATCCAATGTAATTTTACATGTATTTTAGGTCTATGTAAAATTACATCTCAAAATAATTGTAAGTAAAATCCGATGTAATTTTACATTTATATTAGGTCTATGTAAAATTACATCACAAAATAACCATTTGTATCCGATGTAATTATACATAACATAGGATATTTTTAATCAGATTTAACTATAGCATTAACTGTTTTCGTCATTCAATTATTTGTTATCTGGAGAAAAGAACTGTATGACGTTGACAGAAGGCAGTCCTGTCAATTAATTACCATTTTCTGTGAAGGAAATAAGTACCTCACAATCACCTTTTCATAGTTCAGGCCGTGAAGTCTATATTTTTTTTACAATTCCTGTCCATATGGATAGGCATTATAAAAAAAATGAAATGGATTTTTTACTAATTAAACTTCGGTGCTATAATTTACAATTTAATTTATTTATTTATTACATAGATATTTCATTACAACTAAATCACATTAAGAGGGGTTTTCTACAGTTTTCACACGTCATACAAAATAAAAACTTATCACTAAAGTAATATTAAGGTTAAAATGTAACAGTCTTGTATTTATATTAAAGCCCTATTTAAGTACATATGAATGTTTTAGAATAGAGAGGGAAGAATATATTTAGTATATGTATGCGTAATATTTAGCCATAGCCATATGGTAAGAATAAAAATAAATGTTTTCCCTCTGTCACACAGTAAAATAACAGTAATTAACTTTATCTGTCTGTTTATAAATGCAGTTATGCATTAGCCAAAATTACGACTTTTTGATTAAATATTAGCATACAATTTAATGGAAAACTATTATTCAGTATCTTAAAATATTTGAAACGCGTAAACATTATTCACAAAGCGTGTGATGTTCCAAAACAGTGTCATCGCTGATAAGTATTGTGTTGTCATCGGTAAAGTCTTGAGGGACGTCGATTTGAGCTGTTAGTTCATGGAGGCCTTCTATTAGTTCGTTTAACGACGCCTGGAAATATAATAAGCATTAATTACGAATTCTAAAACGGAAACACCTTCCTAATAAAAAAACCTGAATAAAAAGTATTTTATAATTTTACATAGAATAACACAATATTGTACCTTCGTTTCACTGAAGTTTTCCAAGTATTTATCAATAGTGGGATCCTCTCCTTCAAACTGCTCTACAAGTACTTTGAGATGGTCTGGCAGCAGAGACGAGTCGAGCTGACCATTCTTCTCATCGCGAATAATTCTGTTGTAAACAATATTTTTATGTGTATAAAAAGGAGAATAATGCAAAAAAATAATTTTAAAAAATTGTACTGTGTGTATCTTGCTTATTTTGTTTTTAAAATAAATACGAATAAAACATTGCTTTTAGATTTTTAAATAGAAGCAATTAGAATACTGCCAAAAGTTACAATTCCACGTACAGATCTGGGAACACATTCCACTAGGAATTTCTATCAAATCAATATTGTTTTTATGATATCTGTTAGTATTTAGACATGAAAAGAAGATTTTAATTATGATATTACGATTTTATCTTTAAAAACTAACTTTAACATACTAGAGCTGTACCCACTTAAGCATACGGCGACGGGTAAGCTCCGGACCAGTGAGAACTGTAAGCGTGGCCAGGGTAGTCGCGTCGACAGCGCGCGCGCGCCTCTCTAGTCGAGGCCAGTTGACTCTCAATACAACGGAGTGACGCCCTCGACGACCGAGCACCCGTCTACTGCCTTGCAACTCGGAGTCGAATGATAGACATCTATATTGTACTGAAACATAATTAAATATGTTATTATACTATGAGAATTCTTCCATATAGTCATAGATCGATACGCATCACATAGACCTTTTACCATAAACCATAATTACTTACTACTACGTTTTAAACCGTTAAAGTGTTTTATTTAAATGTGTTAACTACGGCGATGTGAAAATTATAGATAAGATATAAAATATAATATGTTTGTAATTTTCTTATACTGTTAGAGGAATACTGAGATGACGTCATCTAGGAGGAAACAAGAAGTAGTGGTGACAAGTGTATAAGCTTGTGCGCGCCTTATTTTCGACGTTTTATTGTGCCCACAACTTGCCTAAGGGGTGACTCTGTCCGATTAAATAGTCAATCTGCTATTATTACTTCGAAAGTAGAGATATTTAGCTTTTTTGTGATTAATGTAATGTAGAAATGGAACCAGTTAATAATGATTGCCCATTTTGTATTGTATTCAACTTGGTCTTTAAAAGTATACAATAAATTTCTAGATAAATGTCTATATTTTATTTCATATTACAAGTAAACCAATAGCTTATGTTACGGTGTGGTTGATGAAGAAGTATTAATGTTGCAATTTCTTACAATTAAAGTGTACAGTTGCCGATATAAAGGCAGGTACTGATCCACGATTGTACAGTGTGAGCTCGATAGGCCGCCGCAAGACAGCCCGCACCAGCGCTGTCTCGCCATACGTTACTAAGCCAGACCATCTGACGGGTTCCCCTCCACCACAACCATGTAATTTAATCTGAAAAGTCAAAGATTTATAATTTAATAATTACTATTAATAATACTCTTGGTACCTTTGACATAGCCGAAACTTATAGGCAGTAGGTAGGTGGACAAGGGCCCCGGTCTACCTAATCCTAAGGCTCAAGAAATAATCGGGTCCTCATCTCTTTTAGCATAGCTTGAAATAAATGAACCTCCAAAATTATAAATTGCAACAAGAACGTTAAAAATCCTTTTCTTCTGTGTTTATATCTTCTCAAAGATAAGGCTAGATGGCCTCTAAGTTCCGGGGCCCTGGTGCACTGCACAACCTGGCCCTACGATAGCTACGCCACTGCTTATAGTTATTTGATAGTAAACTAGTTGAAAAAGTATAGAATTTTGGGTGATTTTACATCTTTCATTCATTTGATGGGTTCTATCTACAATTAACATATAATGTACTATTTATGGCTGAGTTTAGAGCACATACCTTTCTAGAGAAATCACTATTTTTGTCATAAACAAGGTGTAAAGAAGCAGCATACGGCATAGATGTGGTAGGATTAAATAGGATTGTCAATGGACGACACTCGCATGGACCAAAGGACATTACATATGTACCCCTTGTTTCGGTCGAGTCTGGAAAATACATATACAATTGTGTCAGGCTTTCATGGCCATAATTCAACATATCTTTGTTTTTCAGGCCGTTCGGCTGACGTGTGCGAGAAGACGATCTCGACAGTTCGGCATCACAAGCGGATGGCATGGTCAAGAGATGTTAGCTACTCGCGATCGAGGTGTTGGCCGGAACAGCCCGAAAAATAATGATATACGAGATATTGTTTTTATCAGTTTTATGGTGCCGGACTTATCACATTCAATTTATATATGCACTAGCGGCCCTGTCCCAGCTTCGCACGGGTAGACATAAATAGGTATACAGATATTAAAATTA
Source organism: Leptosia nina (assembly GCA_963661955.1). NCBI lineage: Eukaryota > Metazoa > Arthropoda > Insecta > Lepidoptera > Pieridae > Leptosia > Leptosia nina. Next base: position 10,162,916 of record CAVLEF010000280.1, read on the forward strand.
TAAGCATGCTAATTAAAGGAACCATTAATCACTAAATTAGAAAAAAATTGTATTGCGCATCTCGGGATGTTTTTTGTAGATATTGATATACTCTATAATATAGTCGAACATTTTTTGTCCTATCATTAATACATTTTGCAGCGTATGCGAAGAAAGACATTTTACGGCAAATTTTTTTACGCCTTCGTTGGTTGAAGTAAGAATTTCTATAGATGCCTATAGTAATCAAGTACTAAATATAGCCTATATTACTCAGTGATAATAAAGCTTTCTAATGAAAAAAGAATAATTAAAATAGGTCCAGTACTTTTAGAGTTTATCCATTACATACAAAAATACAAATCTTTCCTCTTTATAATATTTGTATAGATTAAACTCATTGTAATCGAACTATTTCCAATAACAAAGTAAATTTCAATCAAATTTGAACTTATTTTTTTCATACGCAATTAATAGCGCTAAAGTCGTTTAATTTTACCACACCTTGTATGTTTTCAAATAAGTAAGACGCAAACGCACTTCACATTTGTCAATGACTGTGCCCGGGACTTATTACTTTATTTTATTTATTCAAATCAAAACAGTAGTTTCCGAAATTAGCGCGTTCGAACGAACAAACTCTTCAGCTTTATAGATTGTCATTCATTCTAATGTCTGTAGCTATAATCAGATGTTCTTTGTTAATTGATTGAAGCCGTATTTAATTTTGAATATGATCGGAACCTTTCTAGCTCCATCGTATTAAAAATAATGTAATAAGGCGGCGAATGTCTAAAGATAATAGTAGTAAAATAAACAGCAAATTTGATACAGACCTATATAAAATCCTTCTCCGACAATTTGACAGCGAATCTGCACCTTGCTATTGGTAGAGTTCTTCAGGCTAAGCTCTTTTTTACCCGCCTTGATCCAGGATATATTATTGAGATTAGTTTTGATTGGGAATGATTTTTGTTTCTCAGTACCAGCTGTTATTGCAATGCTGGTTATGGCTGATGTTATAACGTCTTCCAGTAGTAAATAGCTGAAAAAATTAAATAAATAGTAAGCAACAAAAAAATAAATAAAAACATTAACAATAATAACTAGGTATGTATTACTAAATCTTGGATTAAACGGAATAAAAGTGTTAAAGCCAGGAAAGGAACAAATCGAGAGTTTACAATTAAAATTATTTTTATAATATGTAACATTTTTACACTATTTGACATTTTGTACAATATGTAACATTTTAACAATATTTGACATTTTGTACAATATGTAACATTTTAACAATATTTGAAAATTATTCCATATCTAAACGAATATATAAAGTTAGAGTTTGTTTGTTTGTCTGTTTGAACGTGCTAATTTCAGGAACTACTAGTCCGAATTGAAAACACATTTTTGTGTTGGTTATAGTATTTATCTAGGAAGGCTATATAGGCAATAAAACATCGCGCTGTGACTAATAGGAGCGATGAAACCGCGGAAAATGTGAAAAAAAGTGGAGCACAGACAGGAAAGACAAAAATCAACAAGATACGCTGTCGATCTATTTCAAATTTGGACATCGGATATTAGGATATCGACAGACTGAAACCGAAAGGAGATAAAATTTTATTGCTTTCTCATCTGTGTATGTTTCTTTCATGAGTCAGGCGGAATTTCACATTTACCCATTTAATATCAAGATTACCAGAAACAATCTTTAAACATGTTGGACCCTATGGAGATCGAAGCCATGACCCGTTGACTCTCGATGGTCAAAAATAAATAAATATTATTTTAAAGCATTACAGAGCGTCGAGAAATAAAGATTTATGAGATACATTTAGTCTTACCCATCGCTGGCAACATCGGGAGAACCGGTATAGACGACATGTATCTGCCGCGTCTCCCCGGGACGCACCTCCAACCGGCCTGGAGACACTTTGTATGGAATTACAGTAGGATCACCGCTAGCACTCTTAAACTTAACTATCCAAGTACCGGACGAGTTGCCCGTATTGTGAATAGTTATAGGAGTGGGGTCTGCAAGAATAAATGGAAATAATTACAATAGTACAATCGTTGTCCAGTAGTCGAATAATATTTCAATATTAAGAAAGAAAGAAGTTTATTTACTACCATAAGTCACACAAAGACTTATTACCATTATTATTAATGTAAAATATTAAATATAAATTGGGTTCATTCGTGTCTGAGATCTAGCGTCACCATTTTATTCATGGAATAATTATTTATTATAATAAAGCAATATGTGAACCCTGAAAATAATGATAGTGCTTCTTTTTTAAGAGTATTTTTACTCTTTAGTTTAAAGTATAGCTACACTACATATCGGTTTCATAAATGTTTTATGAGTTATAAGTAGTAAATGTTTAGATAAAAAAATAGGGTTCAAATGCACACAAACATGTTCATTTCAGTTTGCACTTACCGCTTGATATAAAAACTTTTTCACTGGACTGCCATTCTAGTTGGGCAAAGCCAATATTTCCAATTAGATCGACTTTCTTCAAAACTGTGTTCACACCCATTAAGTTGACATTTAATACGCCGTTGACTGTCGATTTCTTATTTTCTGCAAAAAAAATTACTTATTAAATTATGGAACCCACATTTATCCTTAACATGAAACACCGAAATAATATTATAAATTCGAAGCGAATTGTTCACTCCCTCCAAGACAATATTTTAAATGTTAGACCACTTGCTTTAAAAGTGGGGGGAGGGAAACGCGAAATTTAACTTACTTCTATCCGAATCGCTGAGCTGCGGTGCTTTGAACATAACGATAACTTTAATAGCCATTCCCTGGCTAAGCCGGCACATCTGTCTACTACCCATGACTTTGCCGTGTTCCGTTGGCGGTTCCATCAAAGCCTTACTAATATCACTCTTCTTGATCTCTTGCACATTCCTGATTATGAAAAAGCTGTCACCCGTCACTATACACAGCTCCAATTGTAAATCAACCGGACAATCACTCACTAATATAAAATACTTTGTTATAAATGACTTTTCTAGTATCGTTGGAAAAGACACTATATTAACTCCCTCAGTAGACACTGCTTGTATAGACGGCATTAGAATTTCCAGCAAAACTGAGTGCTTTTGTGTCTGAGTGTCATCGATGGAGGCGTCTTTCAGGCTAATAGAGAAGAGAAGCTCTTCTTTTATCTCTGTATTTGAAGTTACATTGAATATAAATTTTTCTTCTTTGCCAGGGGAGACGAGGAAGGGCTGCCGGGGTGATTCAATGTTAAGATCACTTGATGTGTCGAAATCAATTTTAGCTGTTAGCCAGCTGTTTAGGCGTGATGTTATGTTTATAGTTATGGGCGTGCTGACACCTGCAAATAACCTAGTTGTTAAATTTTGAACACTTTTATATAATACAAGGACCAGATAATGATAAAACAGTATTTAAATTGCCTCCCCGTGACCATGGCTGCTGCAAAGAATCCGAAACGTCAGGCCGAAGTTAAAAATCATTTTCATTTAAGTTTAACTAATATATCCCGTTTCAAACCGTTAAAGTGTTTTATTTAAATGTGTACTACTCGCGTAAACTACAGGCAGTATTTAAAACAGTATTTTTCGTGTGTGAGAATTACATTATTATAGGTGAAACACCAAAGTCTGTAAATTATTGATATTAACTAAATGCAAGATTTAGCTACTTGTAATAGCTAAAATTATAAGTAGCAATAGTGGTTTTGCACTTTTTAATGTGTGTCTATTATGATGCATACATTTAAATATAAGTTAATGTATTACTCACCAACAAAGCCCTTAGCCGGTGCAGCAATAACATCAACCCATTGAGCTGAAAGAAAAAAAAGAAAATAAACCTAAAAAAAAATAATCTAAACATGGCAAAATCCCAGCTTAGCAAAGTTAGCAGAAAGAATAGTTAGTTTAGTTAGTGGCCCATGCAAGTAAAGCCCACAAACCTTTGGCTAAGCGCTCTTCGTTATATCGTTTCTGCTCTAACACTTCGCGCCAATCTACAGACTTGTCTAATTCTTTATACACGACATTTGGGGAGGGGATGTTTGATGCATTAGCCTCGCCTGTAAATAACTACTTGTTTACAACCTAGACTCTAGCAAAAGTGATAAAGTATAAATCAATTTGAAAAATCTATAATGGAAAAAAATAAATTGTTATATGTACCTGGATACCATCAGTCTCCCCAGTATTAAATAATAATAATACATGTATGTACATATATAATGTGTTTACATAATGCTTCAAAGAGACAATGTTTCCAAAATCTCGTATGCCATAGCGATCAAAAAAATTACTAAATACATACTTTATATGGAGAATTGGGAAAGCAAATGGCATAATAAACAACTCCGACTCACAACTCGTCACAACCGCAATGGTCAGATTACATAACTAAATTTGTGTTTAATAATGCTTCTAAGTCGCATTTTCTTATTTAACGAAAAAAGGCGCTGTTACATATTATTGTAGTTGTACTACAGTAGAAAAATGGAAATGATATAAAGCATTTCCTATTATAATGCCCAAATACAGTGCTAAAAGTATGAATGTTCTGTTGTCATTTCCTAATCTTGTCTACAAGCTTATAAGTTTTAATTAAGGGAAATTATGTTTACATAAAACACAGAACTACTTACTTCCCTTGCTCATGTGCATTGGACTGGTAGAAGATTTGAAACTTTTATTCTCCTGTACTGTTGTGGGGGTAGATTGACTTTTACTCGACGGCGATTTTGATCTAACGATTGACGGTGTTTTGAGTAAGTCCTGATCCAAATTTGTATTGAAGGAGTCCTTTGTCACTATAACTTCTGGTATATTTTGCTCATTCATTTTAAGAGCGTCTACTGATACCACCGTACTGAGTGTGGCTGTCGAACTGGCTGTGTTTATTTTCCTAGCGTCTTTTAATTTTGTGACATAAACTTCCTCTTCATTATGTTTATTATCGAGTGTGTTCAATTGTCGCTCTGTTAGAGGTTGCTTCTTATTGTTTGATTTAACTTGATTATTTAAAAGAAGCATATCTGATACACTCACTAGTGACTGACGATCTGAAACAGCAATGTATAAAATGTTATCTTTTGCCTCTGGCTTTGTCATAAGGTGCATTAATACGTTTATATAATCAGTAGCTTTATCCTATTTTAGTTAATTTCAAGTCTACAATCAGAAACAAGTTTACAAACTAAAATCATCAACTAAAACAAACAAATATGTGTAACAAGTAATGTGATATGTACTTAGCTAACACCTAGGCTTTCGAACTCTTTGGCCCTCATAAATGAGAAGTGGTGGAATAATGAATATGCAGAACCGTTTCCCAATTACAATGGTCTAAAGGGAAAACCCAAGTGGCTTTACAAAATTGCCATAAAAGCGTTATACAATTTATATAAAACTTACTTAATAAATCAGCAATTTTAGAAATACTCAAAGAGTTTTCTAAAGACGTTTCAGTCTCCTCGGGTATGTATCTGTAAGATGTTTGCAAGTTTCTCAATAATAAATCTGCTGGTTTAGTCGGTTTCTTTTGTGTGGATAGTGGTTTTATCGGGTTTATTTGATAATTTGGATCCGGCCCATTCTTAAAATAACAACCCATTTCACTCATTCCAGACACCTCTGCTTGATAGCGAGATACTTCGCTTGGCTTAGTCTTAGCTGTATTCAATCGTTTTGGTTGTCTAACAGGAATGCTATCTAGATTTTGATCCACGGTGTATGTATTGTTTTCTTTCTTTGGTGTTATATCAAATACATTGTGTGAAGACACTGAAATATATAAACTTTTGTAAGAAATGTACCTTGCTACACAGGAAACACTGTACATACTGTTTTTTGGTATAATTTATTTTGCTAATATAATATAAATAGAATAAAATAAAATGTAAAACCCAAAAAAAAAACATTTTTAGTGGCTTCAAATGCAAATTACATATTATTAAGTTTTTATTTCTTTTTTTATCATTAGACCCTATGTGATGGCTGTACAGGACGGGCGTATGTATGGCATTAAAAGATTTTTAATACCATACAAAAAATATGTGATATTAGCAATGTAAAATATTTTTATAGCTACAGACATAATAAATAAAGTAACATATTGCAAAATTCAAAAATCTTTAAGGCTTAAAAATTTGTATAGGCTATACTTTAGTTAGTTAGCTCTGGGTTGTCGACTTTGAGTAACGGGTATTATATAAGCTGAGGAGGTCGCATGCAAAAAAAAATGTGATACCCCAATGCATCTAGTTCCCGCGAACAATCATTTAGGAAAGGGCTTTTATCATATTAATCACCTTCTGTAATGCTAGGATACATATATCTGTCTGGACTATCCGCATTACCCAGAATTGTGGAGACGTTTGGGCACTTTTGTTTGAAGTATACCTCCCTTTCAGACATGTTTAGTACACTGGCACTGAAAAAACAATCATAGTATGTATATACAGAGAAGCAAGAAGTAAGCAAGTGTATGATAAAAGTTGTGTACTGTGCACCAAAAAATACTATTCATGCCTATTTTTATAGCAAGAGGAACAATCGTAATTTCGTCATAAGTAGAGGCTAACCTGTTTCGGCAGTATGGATTGCAGATGGCCAGAACGAATCGTAAGCATGATTCTGACACATGCAGAGCAGAAATTTTTAAAGAATGGAAGAAATATAATTTCAAATACACATTTAATGATAACTTACTTGCTTTCCTGAAGGCTTACTATGTTTTGGGGTGAATCTTTCATCATTTCAGAAGCTAAAGTGTCGTCAATGGGCGCATTGAACTTTTCTTTTATAAAATTGTCCTCCTCTGCAGTTAAATCTACCTGTAAATATTTTCAGCCATCATAGTTGAACACCGAGATATAAATAGCCCTTCAGACTGCCTCTGAAGTTCAATTTTGAATGGTGTATTTCGTTTTCACAAGGGAACCAGAGAATTGTTAGGATTTCACAGAATATAAAAAACTGATCTTTTACTAGGCAAGAAAATTTAAATCCCTCTTTTTGTAACAAAAGAGGATAGAGACACATGATAGAAATCACTTAATTGAATAATTGGAGAAAAAACAATCCATATTTTATATAGGTATGCTATGCTGTTATGTGTTTAAGCCTAACAAACACAATATAGTCTTAGTTTTAAGTACAAGGTCTATTTATTATGTTAATACCCCCAAAAGTAAGTACTTACTTAACTATATCTAAAAAATTAACTAAAAGAATAATCTAACACATATTATTTAAAAACAATTCAAATAAGTTTTTAATCTTACTTACATTATATTTAGATGAAAAACTATATGCAATAGAATGCCTTATAACTTCTGAAACTTCTTGAGTCTGTTTCTCCATGTGGCTCGTCAAGCTTTCTGAAGCAACTGAATGTCGGCCATAGCTCTCATATCCAGGTATCCCAAGTCTAGCTTGATTTGAATCTGCTTCAGTTGAGCGACCGGTCATTTCTCCTGGGTTGAATGGTGTCTGACAAAATAAAAGTTACTTTTACTATATTACAAAGTTCAGAAAAATATTACAAAGACTGTACTGATAAAAAAAATATGTTAGTAACATCTTAAAGTTTTTATGAAAAAAAGATAAGCATATACATATATTAAAAAACACTTTTTGAATTGTTTATATTCATACCATATGTGTACCAAGTAATATAAATGATTTTAAAAATCATTTCATGGCTTATCATGACCTTATATTGGTATATACGATGTAAACAACATCTGGCCATGACAAAAACTGTTGACAGTAAAAATTATACTTACTGAAAGAATGCTGGAATCTCCAAAGCCTGTAAAATGAAAAGTAACATACAGTGATATACAAAAAATAGCATTAAAATTATGCAGCAGTTAAAGAAATGTATCACGAAAGCGAAGTCCTAGGTCCCATGATGATACATGGATCAAGACTTAATTCCTTCCATTCCAGCAATAACCATATTGTTATAGGTGAATTATTAACAACTCTCAGTAAAAGGAAAAAAAAGCTTGAAAATAGCGAACCAGATATTAACGTTAACAAAATTATGTTTACCGTGAAGACGTTCCAAATCCAGAATTCCGGAAGATGACTCCCCATATGGAGAATGGTTTGTAGCAATGCTTCTATAAATTAATTATAAATGCTTTAAGATAATATCTAATTATACTTTTCAATAAATTTCAATAAAACCAACTGAATATGAAACTCACGCCTACCTATTAACGAAATCTTCGTTTAGATTTAATCTAGGTCCATTGTAAGAAGCATCTTCTGCCAATCGCATTAACTTTTGTAGTTTGTTTGGGGTAATTCCCTCCATGATTTACCCTTATAGTCCTCACACGATTTTATGTAATCTTAGTCAGAACGTAAATACATTGAAATAAATTATAAGCTTATAGTTACCAAATTCTTCACACTTCGTAAAAATTCGTTATGATTTGAACATTTTAAATAATAGACAATATTTATAATGTTAAGTCATAATATGTCAGTTCTCAATTGTATACAGCTGTGGTAAATTTACACCACAGATTGCAATTTGCACACGTGACACAATAAGCAATTAATTTCTAAACATTGTTTTAAACTAAAAAGATCAAATTCAAAATCTAAAAATAAATAAAACTTGTATGATTTAATAAGCGCCTTCAAATAGTTGCAAATTAAAAATCCTTCCTACAGAGTAATTCTTATTATAAATTATATTGTTTTGTAATTGCTTTCATATATTTATTTACTTGGTGCGAAGTAAATTTGTTTAAATTCAGTTACCTATTTGTTAAAATTTATTTTACTTTACCTTACCTATCAAATTCTACAAAGATATCTTTCATAAATTTTATCCATGTCGTGAAATTTTAAAAGCATGTGCAAAGTTTGTATCTTGAATCCAGTCTTCAGGGCTAGACAATATTATGACTATTTTCAATACTTAATAAACTGGCATTGAATTTATATAGATGATCTGAAAATTTAATGGGCATGTTGGTGTAATGGTTTTATGCATTGTATGGCCAATAATGAACGGATTGTGTGTTCAATCCCCCACTGGTTTCAACATTTTTCTAATCAATGTATAATTTGTCTGAAATATTGGACTTTGTCTGGCAATCTGTATATTATATGGGAGGTAGAAATATCAATATTTCATCCAGGTCACGAACCACTGTCCACAGACGAAGGAGCCATGAAGTTTAATCATGTTTCGGTTTCAGTCTAGAATATCTAAATAGGTCGAAATCTTGTTTAGATGCTATAAGCTGGGTTATTTAATTTTTAATAAACATATTTTAGACGTGTAACACCTGTCAACTATTACTAAAACTTGGTATTTATGTGTTACACTTGAATAATAGATCCATTTATAATTTAATTTACTACCACCATATGGATTTGAAACTCCGTTGAAGCTTTGTAATATGCAGTTGAACATTTAGGGAGATGGCAGGACAGAAAAAAAAGATCTACAAGTAAATAAATTTATTTATGTAAATCTTAACCAATAATGAAAACTAATAATACCAAGTTATTGATAATATGTCATTTACGCAGTACTTTCCAGAAAAAACATAATTCACATAATTGGAAATAGTTAAACGAAATTAGCTGGAGTTAGGTCCAGTCAGTGGCAAAGCATTGATTTCTTTGTTAAGTCTTATCTGTTCATTAATTGCTCGCCAAGCATCTTCCTTCTCTTTTTTGGTAATAGGTCGCTTCTTTTGTTTAGCAGCTACCATTTTCTTATAAATATCAATACATTCTAAATCAACTTGATCCAATTGCTTCTTCAAGTTAAGCCTTATCATTTCTTGTTTACATAAACCAATCAGGTTTTTCAAATTCCTACAGTTTTCCTTGCGAACAGCCGTTAGTTCAGTTTGACACTTTTTTATTTCAGCTAAAATTTCATCATCAGCTGGATTGGTAAGTGGTGGTAGGTCTTCAGGGTCTAGGATGCCCTGTTCAACTAACTCTTTCCTTAAACATTTTTCTAGGGTTAAGGAGTTTTTGTAACTATTTTTTGTAGCAGCATAATTCTTACTTTTTATATCAGGTATTTCATATGGCATGACATTTTCCTCCATCAAGGCTGATACCAATCTTTGTGTAAGTGGGCCGGTAATCATATTTTCTGATGATTTCTCAAGCTTTTTCTTAATGTTTGTTGTATCTGCAGTACCACCTGTTTTTTTGTTAGGGTTAGAAGCATTTTGGTCTTCTGAAATATGCTCATCAGCCCACACTTCAGAGTAATGTCTTCCAAGAGGTGGTATGGGTGGTAAAGTTGTATTGCTACTCTGTGCTAGAAGTGAATCCAGAAACTTTATGTCATCCATTGTCACAGGTGCACAATAAGGATCAACTGAATTCCAAAATTTATAAGGGATATTATTTTTTGTTGTAACCTGCATTTGAGAGAGTTCTAACTTTACAGAATTGTCAGAGTTCAGAGCCTGATCGTTTGAATAAGCATGTGATGCACCAGATGAAGGGTTGCTGTAATTTTTAAACTTAGGTAATTTGGGTTGGTTGGATAACTTAGTATACTCTTTGGATTTTACTATTTTGTCATCTGGAAACTTTCTTTTGCCAGGATATTGTAACTGTTTGCCTGCTGCTTTGACCTTTTTCTCTCTTTTTGATTCATTTGTATCAATACTTTCAATTTCGCCCTGAAAATATCTTATACGAAGTGCTGTATTGCAAAGCAATGTCTCAAGCTCCAGTTGCAATGCATCTAATTCATCCATGCCAATAGGTTCATCAGCAGATCTTGCTGCAATAGCAGTGAGTCTAGGTAAAGACACAGGATTATCTTGTTGTCGTATGTACGGGATAGGACACATTTCCGCCCTAGTCTTGCCAGCAGATATTGAACCTGGTAATTTAGCTGGTTTATTGTAAGGAGATAATCCAGGACTCGCTGGTTTACCGTTATCATGACCCTTGGCAGCTAATCTCCCTTTACTGTTATGGTGCATCCTTTTGCCCAACATTTCGGTAAATTCAATTTACCCGCGCAATAAATAACACAAACTGCACAAATAAAACAACTGTAAAAAACTATAGTACTTAAACGTTAAATTGATTGTCAATGTAAAATGAGTATAGGATTTTACTTAAGAAGAAGTTGTTACTGTTTGAATTCATACAAAATATAGAAATAAGGTTCTATATTGGCACAAGATTATTAAAATTTACACTGAACAGGTATAAATAAAAAATGGCGACGATTTTCTTTATTGTTAAAGGATGTTTTATTGACAATTGTCACTATTCTGACGTTTGACATTATATAAATAATATTGATCGTATCATTAAAACTTCAATAATGAATTTCTATTTTGTTTGAAATATTTTTAAATTGAATTTAAAAAGTAATACAAGATTATTAAATGAATAAATATTTAAGAAATACATACTATGCTTTTATGACTAAAATCTCTAATAAAACGTATAATTGAGGCCACCAGAACCAGACTGGCCCAAGTGACATTTTTTCGATATCAACGTTTATAGCGAAATTGTATGTTGAAAACGCTATATTTTCAAAAAGAATGACCCATAAATATTGAATACTGTCTATAGTTTACGCGAGTAGTACACATTTAAATAAAACACTTTAACGGTTTAAAACGCGATATATTAGTTAAACTTATTTGGAAATGATTTTTAACTTCGGCCCGACGTTTCGGATGCTTTGCAGCAGCCGTGGTCACGGGGAGACCATAATTATTGTTCTATAAAAAGTTGCATCACTTAGAAAGTTTTGGCATAATATTATTTTCTCATAAAATAAAACTCTAATTGGCTCAAATAACTTGGGCCGGTGCCATAACTTTTTTTTGTTTAGTTTGTGGCTCATGTGATCTGGGGCCACTTTGGCACTTGGTTTCTAGTAAAATGTCATGAATGTCAGATGCTTGTCAAGTCAACTTATTTTCGGCGCTCAAAACGTACCTACTTGAAAATATTGCAAAAAACAAGTTTGTTTGAATATCAACAACTTTAAAAATATTTCTTAAAAACAATGAGTGAAGAAGAAAGTGCGGAATGTACTGCAAATATCGTTCAAGGTAAGGTTTAGTTAGTAAGTATTTTTGGTTGATTGATCTGTACGTTTCACTAATAAACAATACATTGTTTACAGATATTCAGATAGAAACACAAACAACAAGTGATGAAGTAACTCAGACAGATGGAATTGAACGAAATCTACGGGGTACGTATGTTTTATTGAGTAGGTATCCGGTTAAAATACCTATGTCATCAAAAAGATTGTCATAACAGCTACATGATTTTGCAGATATACTTGGGTCAAACCCGATCGAACCCTATGAAGATTCCGGTTCCGAATATGTTCCAGAACACCGTAGTGGAAGCACGTCACCAAATTTGCAACACATCCTTGATGGTTCGGCTGATGAAAATGTTGCAACTTTACTAGGCAACTAAATAAGGAAACATATGCGAAAATAAAATACTAGGAAAAAAAACGTAAGAAAAATTAAACGTGCAAAGGGTGAGCAATATACTAATACTAAAGGTGTCCTGATTCCAGCTAAGAAAATAAACATTGAGTATCAATGTCCCTGTTCAGGAAAATGCCATGATAAAGTTGATCCTGAAAGGCGTAGACATTTATTTTCTAGCTATTATGCTCTGTCAAATTTTGACTTACAAAGCTCATATTTATATTCACTGATAACTGTTGTAACTAAGGCAAGAAACTGTACTACAACAGATAATACCAGGCCTAAGAAGCCTAAAACCTTTAGCAGGTTATACCATATTCCTGTTAATGGTAAGGAAATTTGTGTGTGTAAATCTTTTTTTAAAGAAATCTTTCAAGTATCAGATGGACGGTTGACTCGAGTTCTTAAGAATAAAATACTTGGTGATACACCTCCCATTGACATGAGAGGCAAACATATTCCGAAAAATAAAACCCTTGAAGTGAAAATAACTGAAATCCAAGATTTTATTAACACATTTCCAAAGTATGATTTACACTATACGAGGCATAAAAGTCAGACTAAACAGTACCTATTATTTTTTTATTATTATACAGATTCATGTAAGCGCTGCGACAGTTTTAAAATAAAAATAGATGCTTGTGACAGTAATGAAACCTTAAAGAAACATGAACTTACAATAAAATACTGTCTTTAGTTTCCGCGGGGAGAAACCAATTTAAAAAAAACCCTTTCCGGTTTTTAAACCCCATTTTTTTTTTTTTTTTTTTTTTCCCCTTGTTTTTCTTTTGGGGGCGGGGGGGCGCCCCCCCCCCCCCCCCCCCCCCGGGGGGGGGGGGGGGGGGGGGGTTTTTTTTTTTTTTTTTTTTTTGCCCCCCCCCCCCCTTTTTTTTTTCCCCCCCCGGCGGGGGGCGGGTCCCCCCCCCCTGGGGGGGGGGGTTTTTTTTTTTTTTTTTTTTTTTTTTTTTTTTTTTTTTTTTTTTTTTTTTTTTTTTTTTTTTTTTAATGAACTTACAATAGCAAAAGAACTTCATCTTGGAAAAGCGGAATTTGCAGTGGAAAATTTAAAATTAGACACTTTATATGCCAAAGAGAACAGCGATACTACTGTGATTATCTTCGATTTGATGAAAACTCTTCCAACTCCTGTGATCTCAACTGGCATTTGTTATTATAAACGTCAGTTGTGGACATATTGCTCAGGCATGCATAATGCAGGTAATGATGATGTTTTCATGTATGTATGGGATGAATCTATAGCTTCAAGAGGACCTCAAGAGATATTCTCTTGCCTCCTAAAATATACAAAAAAAAATGTGCATACAAAGCATCTAATAATGTATTCTGACCAGTGCGGAGGTCAAAATCGCAATATTAAAATGGCACTTTTATGTATGTATGTTGTCTCAAGTCCACATTATACAGTGGAAAGCATTGATCATAAGTTCACAGTTAGTGGACATTCCTACTCATCATGTGATACAGCATTTGGTTTAGTTGAAAAACAAAAAAAATTCTTTCCAAATATTTATATACCAGAACATTGGCATGATGTTATTCGGGCATCAAAAAAAAAAATCCTTTTAAGATTGTAACAATGCAAAAAGATGATTTTAAGTCGACTAAGTGTTTAGAATCTAATATTACTAATAGAAAACTTAGTGTTGAGCGCAGTAAAGTGGAATGGTTGAAGATTCAATGGATACTTTATAATAAAATGCATCCATTGTCTATGTATTATAAATACTCCAACAACCAAGATGCTCTTTTTACTGAGGTCATTTTCTCCAAAAGAACTTCAAGAGACCCTTCCAATTTTGAGCTTGAGGTTTTATACCCAAATGGAAAAAAAAACAATACTGAAAAAAAGAAGGACCCTCTATGCCTTTTAGAGCATGCACCACCTGCATATCACCCTTTTTACCATGCACTGAGAGACTCCAATAATGAGGAAAATAATCTGGATGGTGACTTAAGTGACTCTACATTTGAATAGTTTAAGTATTTACTTTTGGTTGATTTTTTAATATTTTATTTATAATAATGGTGTTTGCAAGTGTATACACTATTATTATGTCAATTGCCATTATAAACCAGTCTTAATGTTATTAATTTATAATAATTTTAATTCAGAGGCTGTTGTAATAGTTTTAACTCATGTTTAGTAATTTATGTATGATGCATGATGTTTAGTAATTTTATGTTAAGGCTAAGCAAATGTTTAAATATGGTTTTAAATAATAAAAAAATACAACTTTGTAATTCTATTTATTTCAATATATTTCAATGCTGTCAGTGGTATAAAAGTAAAAAATAAATAAAAGTATAAAAGACAAATGCCATAGTGGCCCAAGTGAAAAAAAACAGAAAATACCTGTAATTAATGTATTTTAATAAATGCACATAGAATCTTAAGTTTTCAAGCATCCTTCCTAAAATAAAAACTTTTGTCTATTATAAATTTATGAAGATATTTGGATGTATCTTTTTCTCAAAACTAACTTAGTATGTTATTCACATATTTGATTTTTGCATTTGGGTCACTCTGGTTCTGGTGGCCTCATATGTACTTCTCGCGCAATTAGATTTAATATCTTATCGTGTTGTAAAAAAAATAAAATATAAGTGTAATCGATTTTTAACTTCTACAGTGCTATCATGTGCAAAATATTAAAGTTATGATTCAATTAGTATAATGTTGTACATAACTTTTAAGATAGGCCGACAGTTTCCAGTCGGTAGGTGGCGCTTCTGAGATTATTACACACGATCCCGATACTTCATTTACCCGTATCGTGTCGGCCTCAGAATATATCACTTTGGGCTTTTCGTCATTAGTTTCGCCTCTGAATTCTTCTACTGATGTTACATCTGATAGTGTTCTGGTAAATGCTAGAAGATTGTCGCCTGAAAAAGAAAGCAACGATGTGTACTTATATATAAGGCGATAGAGGCAAAGTGGTCTAATAACAAACAACATGATTTTCAATAAGGATGACAATAAAAGTGCGCAATTAACTTAGGCGAAAATGAATTTGTACTATTATTTGCGTAAAAATTATAATAACAATTTTCGGTTATGTGCTGTTGTAGATTAACATTTTTAGACTATCAAAATATAAATAACTCAAGTCATAAAATTGCAGTTAGGCTACTCTGCTCCTAGCAGCCTCATAATATTATGAAGTATTCTTTAAGAAAATGAAACTATCTAGCATACGAATATAATTGTCACAAATATTATTATAATCTGTCCAGCCATTTTTAAAGACTAAAATATTTATAATAATATATACTAATATATAAAGCTGAAGAGTTTGTTTGTTTGAACGCGCTAATCTTAGGAACTACGGGTTCGAATTGATTTTTTTTTGTTTTGGTTAGAGCATTTATCGAGGAAGGCAATAAGTCTATAAAAGATCTGGCTTGGCGCTAAGATACCGCGGGCAATGTGAACAAAACGAGGAAAAATTTTCATCTCTGTTTCAGGTTTCAGATGCATACGATGCGAAAACGGTTCAAGACACCCAAAAAATATGTATGAAATAATATTTCCTCTTTAAACGATCTGAAAAACATGTCCGCGACACTGTCTATCTTTTAAGATCTACTTACAAAAACAACGAGTCGCGAGCGAAGGGACGCGACCGATGTCATGGGCAGGTTAAATTTATAAAGATGTAGAGGTTTGCAAAAGCAAATTTGGATGCCCAAAATAAATATTCAACGCGGTCGAAGTCGCTGACACAGCTAGTATTGTATATATGCTATTGGAAATAACAAACTGGATCATTGTGAAGGGACTTTCATGTACATAATTCATTTTATAATGGGGAACGCTGGCGATAATTTTTTAACTTGATTACGTAAGAGGCACGAAGGCTGATAGTCCGCAACTAAAACTTTCAGACCATTTGTGCGTGCCATCAAACAATAGATTTTTATTTATTCATGTACAGAAATATAATTAAATGAGATCTAAATACAAAACATATTATAGAGCATACAATGTTTAAAAACTAACGACAAAGTATTCAGTATGTGCTAATGTTTCGTTGATATTTTGACAAATCAAGGGTTTGACTTCAACTAATTGCAACCTATAGTATGAAATAATTATAAGTATGGTATGATTATAGTGTTAACAATTGTGTGTGGTTTATGAAAACACTAGCAAGGTTACTATCAGACAGTACAGTGACAGGTAATGATATTATAAATGTAAATTAAAATAAGTGCACAGATAACTTACGCATATTGCACAGTGTTGAGGGAGGACTGGAAAAATAAGTAATTAATTCCAATTTCTTATCTATACCAGGTCTAAATCTGTATAGATTGCTGAAATAACTCTGTATACAATATATGTATTTTCTAAAGGATCTCATGCAACTCATTCTAATTTCTGTGCTTACTACTGTCTCCCAGAGATCTTTTCCATCTCCCTGGTCTTCATATTTATAAATATTTTTATGTCCTGCAGCGTATACCGCATCATTGTGCAAACATGTGGCTGGATTTTGCATTGCATCAGGAAACTTTGCAATTTTCCTGAATGATCTCTCTTTCAAGTTATATATAATTGCTGTGTCTCGAACTACCCTGAAAAGGTACATATATATATTTTAACAATATGTTTTTAATACTTATTACAAAATAGATCAACATTGCATCATAAAAATAAAATAAATAAATAAAATATACTTCATTCTCTTTAAAATTTTAGAAGCTATTTAGATTCAATCAATTTTTGTTTGTCTGTCTGTTCGTCGTGATTCTACATAATAAGTCAAGATAATAAGCTAATTTTTAACTCATCAAAATGTTAAGCGATGACTTTCGTTCAAAGACTTCATCCATATATATACTAATATCAAATTAATGGTTCACCGATAACAAGGAAATCCCTTATAAACGATCTGGGCGTTACATTTGATTGCAAGTTAACGTTTCACGATCATATAGTCGAACTAACCAAGGAATCATTTCGACGCCTTGGATTTGTTCTGCACAATGTTCGCGACTTTCGCAATAGGCATGCTATATGTCTCTTGTCCGCAGCAATATTGAATCGAGTTCGTCCGTGGGGAACCCTTATGAGAAAAAATATATACTAATGCTCGATAAAATCCAAAAAGTCTTCCTGCGATTCCTTTTCAAACACCAATACGGTTTTTATCCCTATTTCTACCCGACTTTGTTTTCATTAGGACACCTTGGTTTTAATTCTCTGGAAAGCCGCAGATCTCGTGGGCAATTAACTATAGCCTGTAAGTTGTTTCGAAACCAAATCGACGATTCTTATTTGAGGGAAGGTTTTTGTCGACTGTTTGTCCCGGACAACTATGGCCGCGCTAGGATCCCAAAATTCTCGAGTTTTCGCCGATATCGCGAATTTTGATGTCACTCAACGCTCTCCTCAAGTTAAGACCCAAATGTGACCTCTTCGCAGATTATTGGTCATCAATACTAAAAGAATTGTCTGCCTTTGAAATTATCTCCTAATGTAACCTATTTTAAATTGTTATTGTTTAAATATGTGTGTCTCCAATTAATGTAACTGGCTATTGCCGTTTTAATTGCTGCAAATAAATAAATAATAATACATAATGTTAGATGTCTTGTTTAGATGTTGTATAAACCTACCATCGAGTGAACCCTGTGCTTGTCTGTCCCTCTTATTTTTATCATTAAAAAAATCTTAAAATTGAGATACTGACCTAAACACACCCACACCTCCAATAATGTACAGATCATCACCAACAACCACACACCCAGAATGTCGTTGATGTGGAAGCAGTACACCATGCTGTATCCATTCTTTTCTTAATGTATCATAGACTTTAATATCTCTCATAAACAACCCAGTACCCCGTCCATGCTCCCCACCGACAAGTACTATTTTGCTTGGCCCCCAAGAAACTATACTCCAGCCCCATAAGTTTTTCTCAGCTACTTCCAGCCACTGTTGAAATTTATTTTCAGGTGTAAAAGAGTACAAATAATGTGGTAAAAACTCTGGCTTCGAGCCCTTTAAAATCCAAAGTGGTACTATTGGTGTGTAAGTCAATTTCCGGGCAATGCCACTTTTAATTGCATTAAAAATTTCATTGTACACCCTCTCTGTAAATGTTTCACAAATTGCAGTTTTATGATTATGTAAGCTTTCACATGATATTTCTAATTTATTATCAATTAAATACTCTAAACAGTCAATGACTTTAGCTGCTAAGCTATTTTCAAAGTCCTTCATGAAATCCTGTATTTCTTTTATGTCCAGTATAGTGATTCTTCTGAGATCTAAACACCCAAGAATTACTAGCAAAGCATCAGCACCTGTCTCATGATGCAATAGCCATTGGTACCCAAATTTAAATATATCTGCCTCACTCTCTGAGTCTAGAAATGGGTGTGACAGATACCAGGCAAGCATATGTATTGTTGGAATATAGTTGGGCTTTAAATCTTTAAATGATAAAAGGCCATGCATAATAGCTATTTTTTCTAAATTATTGTATGCGCACTGCTCAGCTATTGACATAATTTCAATCCAATTAGACACTGAGAGTTGAAGATCTAGGGTATATTCAATCTGCTTTATTAGCTCTGTGACTTGTAAAAAGCTTGCAGCAACTGCTATATCCCCAATGGTGTTTAAAGAATATTCTGAAAGATCTATTAGACCTATTTTCATGTATTTCAATATAATTTCCATAGTATCTGGATCTAATGTCTAAAACAGAAGATAAATTAATTATAATGAAGATCTCATGTTCTCGTCGTGTGTACTCGAAACAATGAAGAACTTACATCAACAATAATTTTTTCTAGTTGATTTTCTACATAGTTCCCACTAAACATCGCCTTAAAATAATCACTGTATTCACATAATGTAGCTTTGCTAACATTAAACACTTTATTTTTTATTGATAATGACACGTCTGTCATTATTTTAAACTTTATAATAGAAAACTTGTTCTTATATATCAACTACTAATTATTTCGTAAATAAATGATAAACTTAAAAAAATATATTTCCCTCGTTTCAGCTGCCGAGTACTTATTTGAATCAGCTGGTACTTGTATAACAGGTACAGATGCTGTCAATGTCAATTTAAAACCAAGAAAGAATGCAAATCATGAAGTTGAAGATGTCATACGTATATATATTGTGACTGGCAAAAATGGCAAACATATATCTCGAGTTTTGAGAAAAGTCCAATTTTGTCAAACGTTAAAATCTTTAAAACAACTATGAACTATGATTATCTATGCTAATTTTGTACCCTCCCTCACCACATCTGTGAGTAATGATATGGCGTGAAGTGTGAAGCCGTGAATTTTGTACGAATTGTATTAATTTATTAGTGTGAAGTTCTTAAAAAAGTTTCACGTTGAGATCTTCATTACCGCATAAACATCGTAGATGTCAAAATATCAACTCAATGTTTACAAAATGCTCTTGGAATGAAACTGATTAAGCATCCTCCCAGCAATGTTTTCCTGTCCCCTTTGTTGTTGCAACACATTTAGTTCTAAGGAACTACTTCTTGATCATCTTACTAGTTTAACAAATAATCTGTCTTGTCCAATATGCAAGGCCGGTATTTCGTCTATCGACGATCTCTTACTACATTTGAAAAGTAGTTGTGCACATCCAGTTATTTTAGTTGATGAAAGTCATAACCAAGCTGAACAACAATTAGGATATGAGTTGGAAGCTAGCGATGATGGTATTACTCTATTTGCTAATGTAAATAAAAAATCTTAAACTTCCATACTGAACACTGAATAAAATACACTTAAAAGATAAGAATAGGGCAAAATATATTTTTAATGTTATTTAATTTTAATTTCAGAAGATGGGGCAAAGCCCAACCCAGAACAAATTACTGAATACAATTCTTTATACACAGAATTAGTTAGCGAAAATGTTCAAGAACTGAAGCTTGTTAAGGAATGCAATAATAGATATGTTCTTATAGGAAATAATGAATCTGTGATAAATGGTGGAGCCACTTTGGTATCTAAACAGAATGAAGATGGAACTGTATCATTCAGTATAGAAGGTTAAAGTTACTATAAATATTATTCACTAGCTGTGTCAGCGACTTTATATGTGAGAATTGTTATTTTGGACATCTAAATTTGAATTTACAAAGGCCTTTATCTTTATAAACTTAAGCTGTTACTCACGACTTCAGTTGCATCCCTTCCTGTTTTTCTTGCAAGTAAATCTCTGCCATGCATATGTCTTGCTCTAAAGATTCATTCTCTCATACATATTTTTTGGGTATCTTTTTTTTTCATAGCGTATGCTTCAGAAACCAACAATGATGAATAAATTTTCCAATTTCTTTTACATTTCTTACTGTGTCTTCGCTAGATTAGCACGTTCAAATAAATAAACAAACTTGTAGCTTAATACATTAGTATAGATTAAGAGAAAACACCCAAGTAATTCTAAATAGAGAAATGTAAATATTTCAGATTTCTCTGTTAAGGATATTAGTTTTTTTTACAGTTGAATGTTAGCTACAGGGTATACGCAAGTTATAGTGTTGTGTTAATAATGTGATACTTTTTGGGAATAAATCCTTATTTAAATTAATTCATATAGCTGTAAATCATGCAACATATCTAACACCATCTGTTGGGGATTAAAGTCAACTTCAGAAACTATTTGACCAATTACAGAATCGGAAAATACCGACTGCCCTGATGAACAGCAAGCTGATGAATATGCCAACACAGCTGTGGATTCTGAAAGCCAAGCAACAGGTGATCCTGAACAGAATTTTGAAGTCTACAGCTGTAACACATGTGATATGACATTTACTTCTGTTCTTGAACACATACAGAACTATCATAATGACCAAGATGTTGTTGTTGAGGTATGAAACAATTTTAAAATAGAACTCATGTGATAAAGTTGCTTATTTTATTATTTGTTTAATACTGGCATTGCATTTCAATATTTAATAATTGGGGCCTTCCTGCGTTACGCCATAAAGGTAGTGTTATAAATGGATATCTTTCAGGAGCCAATAGATTCAGTTGCTGACAATCAAACTGTAAGTGATGATGTGATAGATGATAAGCAAATAGCACGACGGATGATAACAGATACAGGGGATATTGTGGAAGAATTAGTGCAAGATATAGGTATGGTAACCATTATAGATTACACCACAGTATTATACTTAAATGCATTCCAAAAGGTCAGTCCGATACCAAAGAAAACATAATTGATTTGCTTGGTTGCAGAACAGGCAACAGCTGCCTAACTTATAAATAAAATACAGCCCGTTTATAAAAGATGTTACAAAAATTAACCAATATGACAAGTAACTGCAAACATTTTATATTCTAGAACAAGCGGAGCAAGTTCCTAGCGCCGATATTAAGACAAAACAGGAGAAAACGAAACGACGATATGTTAAGCAAGACAAAAAGGAAAGTGTTACTGGTGAGAACGTATTATAAATTAATTTAAACTATTTTTAGTAAATTTTCATTAATAAATTTAATATTTTCCTAATTGGTAGAATGCTGCCTGCTGTTATATTCATTGTATAATTATACTCTTTGTGAACATCCTCAATCTCATAGTTGGTGCTAAATTCCATCTTCGTTTTGGTACTGAATCCTTTATCTATACGTGTCTCGAAAATTTTATGTTATAACAGAAATAACGGAGCCCTACCACAAAGTGATGCTGAAGACAATTGTTGCCCCAAATGGGACCATAATGAAAGCATACTGCTGTATGTTTTGTAAATCCCTTGTGTCATCTTTGGCGGAGTTCAAAGATCAGCCATGCGTCCGGAATAATCCCTGTGAGTACTCTAATATCTATTTAAATTTCTTAAATGTAAAGGGCAAAATTTGCTTGCAGCTAGTTATTATTTATGGGGTTCATCCTCGCTTATCTACGTCCTCTAACAAAGATTCTCCTAGATGGAATGTGGATATTTGATTGTCCACAAGCTGAAACCGTAATGCAATTAATTTTCTCTGCATTTCATCTGTGCATGGTGGTTCGCGACCCAGGCGGAATTTCGATATATTGCCACTCATTTAATATGCAGATTTCCAAACGAAATTTAACAGTTTTCTGAAAAATTATAACTTGATCACAAACATATTGTAAGGATCCAACCCACGACCCGTTTCTTATTAGTGCTAAATTGCTATTATGAGACCAAACAGCCCATTAAAACATATGGCAATTTTAATTAAATATATTAGCTGTATATAATTATATTGTTACTGTCATTTCTACCTGTGAAGCACGGGGCTAACTTTCTGTGCCATTATTACTGATCGATTTTATTTACTGGCAAATGTTTCACCGAGTATAACCAATGTCTGTTTTAATTCCGATGATATATCATCGGAATTAAAACAGACATTGGTTATACGTTCATACATGTATGTTCTATTCCAGCGAAGTACATATGCCATGTTTGTAGTGTCACCTATGATAATGCTAAGTCATTGTGCGCGCATATGAAAGCACATAAGGAGAAACAAGGTAAATTTATACAATAATTATCAATGTAGCAGATAGTACTATGAATCTGACCTACCTATCTGCCTACCTACTGACCTATACCAATATTTTCTTTCAAGGAAACTGGGAAAGAAATCTTGTTATCACATAGACGCATTTTTTTAGTACTATTTTATCTATTCACTTAAGTGCTCTGCCCCCACAAAAAATGTATTTTTCTCCCAAATCGGACCCCAGACTGCCGGTGATTAACGTTTTTTTTTTTTTTTTGATTTGACTCTTACGTATTGTGTTCCTAAGGAGCCACGAATACTAACCGGGCGTTTAATTAACGTATTCGTAGTCTTTTACAAGTAAGCGATACTACTATGAGATATACTGCTTTTTTTCGCACTTGCCTCGGCTATGGGTTCAATTCCCGCTCGTGTCAAATATTTAAATTCGCAATTATAAATTAAAGTAATAATAAATTTTTCGGTTTCAGTCTATATAATACGAACATATTTTATTTATATGGCTTATTAATAAAATATGTTCGTATTAAATTTTTGCTTGTTGTATACTGTACATTTTCTTATGTATTTCAGATCCCACCTTAAAAATAGTCACCAGTAAGTTTGAATGCGAAGTGTGTAATACAAAATTTCGAACGAGCAAATCTCTAAAACTACATAAACGGATGCATGATCCTATTAAGTAAGTAATAGTTAAAGACAGACAGACAGGAATGGTCTTTTTATATATTTAAGTCTTAAAATATGACCTTGTTGATCCAATGTCCAAAAAAATTAGTTCTTTCTATATCAGCAAATATTAATCCGTCAGTTCGGGCAAAAATATATATTACTAGCTGCGTCAGCGACTTCTTCCGCGTAGAATAGTTACAGTGCGATGTTTTATAGCCTTCCTCGATAAATGTTCTAACCAACACAAAACTTTTTTTTTCGATCCAATGATTTTTTCAATTTGAACCCGTTCGTGAGATTAGCGCGTTCAAACACACAAACTTTTTAAATAGATCATTTCAATTACAGACCGCGACCTATACAACCGCCAGTTGATACATCCGAGAAAAATCCAACGAAAGATAAATTTCTGTGTGGCGTTTGCAAGAAGTTAATACCGTTGGACTACCTTAAAATACACCAGAAGTCGCATCAAAACGCTGACGATTTCACATGTGATTTGTGCAATAAAAAGTTCCCCACAAAGGAATACATGGAGATGCATATGAAAGTACACAATATGTATAAGGTAAACACCGATGAAACAAAGAAAATAAACTTTTTTTTAAATTGTCTATATAATTACATGTCTAGACTTATATATTTATTGTTACTAGATATCAAGTATAATTATAACCATTAAGAATTGATAGAAAACTCTGTCGTTCTAATTAACAACATTTATATATAGTTAGCCTATCTATTCGATAATGTTTTAGGTAAGTACTGGTAAAACTTTGGTCTTTATTTGCATCATACGACGCCATTTTGCTGTGCTTATAACAAAATGGCGTAACAATAGTAAATGTGTTTCACCACACAATATATAGATTAAAAATAATTTCGACAGGCTGTACCAGGGAAACAGGAGAGTGGATCGCTACCGTATAAGTGCGTGTATTGTTCTAGAGAGTTCGCAAGACCACACGAGAAAGTCAAGCATGAGAGGATTCATACAGGTAACTCCAAAGATGAGAGAGAAAGAGAAGACAAACAGATACATACAACAAATACGGGATTCTAAAATCGATTACATAGTATGCCCTATACCTGTCATGTAATGTGTAATATAATTAAGGCAAATGCGCTTGCGCAGACCTACTATTTAATAAGGTTATTACACCATAAAAAAACCTTTGAATTTTAAGTTAATTTGAGATTTATATGTATACTATGTTTTTATATTCGTGTGACTGTTTCATTTACTAATTATTTATTTTCCCTATTAACAGGTGAAAAGCCTCACTCGTGCGAGATCTGTGGCAAGTCTTTCCGCGTAGCATACTGCCTCACTCTGCATATGCGCACGCACACCGGCGCAAGGCCATACGAGTGTCCACACTGCCCTAAAAAGTAATCATAAATCATTTTTATCAAGATATATATAATCATACTGTATGTATAATTCACCGAAACGGTTTAAAAGGGAGACTATTTTAGTGTTTATAGTTTTAATAACTGTTTTAGGCAAAATTGATGACAGAGCCAGGACTTAACCCACGGCGTGCTGATGCACTACCGTTGTTATTTTATAATCTAAAATATATTTTTAATTCAATCACTTACAACAGTGTTATGTAAATGTATTTTTTATGGATATTTGGAAATTCCTGTTTAATTATGAAAGTGTAAAAGTATTGTTGAATGCTTATATTTGACATTTTACAGGTTCAAAGCGCACAGTGTTTACTATCATCACATCCTCACTCATTCGGAAGTGCGCGCATACAAATGCCCCTTTTGCCCCAAAGCCTTCAAGACGTCAGTGCAATTAGCAGGACATAGGAACTCTCACACCAAACCTTTTCTCTGCCAACAGTGCAATAGGTACGTACTGTAAGCAGGTAAAATCTAAGGGTCCATAAAAAAAATTAATAACATATAGCTGTGGATTCGACCCACGTTTCGAGACACGCTTAAGGAATCCATTAAGAGACAAGCAAACAGATTGATAGTTTGTTCTTAGAACCAAATTAAATCCTAATCCATTCATCTTAAAATTATGCTTATATTAATCATTTATCTAAAAAGTCTTTGCCTGCATAATAATTTCAACCCAGGGGCTCAAAACCCACTCAATCTGTAACTTTCGGCATTTACGGTATTACGACTATTGACGCCCTTTCATCTCCTTGTTAGAAGAAATAAGAATTCGACATCTAACTAATCCCCACCTAATTTAGGGGGTAAATAGTCTTGCATAAGAAATGAATTGCCCTTCCAACCCCCTCCCTCTAAATCATCTTACATATTAAATGTTCGCCGGTCTTTTTAAATTCTGATCGTTGATAATTTAGGCCGTTCGCGTCGCTATACGCAGTGCGGGTGCATATGGAAGTGCATACGCGCCAAAACAACCTTAAGTTCAAATGCACCGAGTGTGGCGCTAGCTATGCGCGGGCCTTCGCCCTTAAGGACCACGTCAAACAGGCGCACGGCCATCTGGGGGACGTACAGATCGATAATATTGTTACTGTGAGTATATGAGCTTTGTATGTATAGATATTATCTTACACACTTTTTTAATCTATACTAATAATATATAGTAGTTGTAGGATAATCTTGATACCTTTTACTTACAAATTCCTATTCAAAGGTCGAACACAAAGAGGTGGAATCGCTGTGGGAGCCAAATCTTATGTCGGAGTCGGTAGAAGTTAAATCTCAGGATGCGGACGTAAGTAATGATCCAATAACATAAGCCACGAGCATTCGAGGACTTGATGATAAATAAGAAATTCATTAACATTAGTCCTTTAACTGGTCCAACAACTGGGACTCGGAGCATAGCACCTATTATATATATACCTAGTACAGACCTTACAGTATTCACAGTATTCACTTGACGTTAGTTAAAATACCCCAGCCATATAACATCTAAGCAAGATCTTCTGACAACTTATTTTTCATTTAGATGCTCTGAAGTTCACAGACTGAAGCCGATACACGATTATACTTCAAAGCTTTTTCATCTGTGGGCGGTGGTTCGTCACATTTCCAGTCGAAGTCAAACGTGTTTTAGGAACATTAAAATTGAAACAACAACAAAAAAATAAAGAATTGATTCTTTGAATTTATTCCACTTACCATCATACCATTATATTAAAAATAGTTTTTTTTTTCAGATCCCCGAAATTAATTCACCAGAACTTATTGCTTAAACTAAGAGTTTAAAATTAAGTTGTTTATATGTAGATAAATTAATATTCTAACGAAATGATTAAAATGAAATATATCGCGTTTTTGAAAAGAATGTGTTGCTGTCCTAAAACATTGTTTTTAATGATTTAAGAATTCATATTATTTTTTCTATTGTATTGTTTTAATTATATATATATTTCTTTTTAAATTAAATGGTTGTCACATTTTGTATATTGTTAATGTGTTGTTTTGTGTATCAAATAAAATGAAGTTGCGTTTACAAATAATTACGGATTTCTTTGCGGTTTTATAAGAGCTGTCACATAAGAATTAATTAGGAAAAGGAGGTTTAATGTTTAAAAAGCTTGTAGATAGATAATTACGTTTTTAAGTAACTTGGGCTTTCTGCCGTCGGGCACTTTTTGGTATTAGCAATTCAGGACTATTTCTCAACTACGTGTCTTTTACGAGGACCGAACCCGTATACTCTCACATAATATAAAAGATATGAAGAATAACTACTACTTTTCTGTGTATAGGTAATGAGTATATTAAAATGCAAAATAAGACGGCATTTATAATTAAAAATGTTTGATGTGTCAAATTAGATATACTTATGTACAAAGAAAAAATGCCTAAGTTTCCAAAAAAACTTTTTATAACATTGTAGGGTGCCTATTGTAAATACTTTTGTTCTTAATTAAATAAAAATGAATTGTATATGTTAAACATGCTTTTTTGGCATTCATTTTAATACTTTGACGATTGTTTATGTAGCTAAGTCTACAAGTGGCACAAAAATGTATAAAACATCAATTATTGTACAGAATCATTTCTTGATAAAAAAATGACTAATCAATTCTTTCACGTCTAACTTAGTCTAAGTTAAAATGTTTAATAAAGACTTATTTTGTCTAAAAATAAAAATTTTATAACTTCCCCCGTTCCCGTACCATAAGCTAACGAATATTCTTTTTTTGTATTGTAGTTTGTTGGATCACGTATCCATCTAATCAATTATGGCAATATTTATGTAATTCTACATTTTAACACTAGAATCTAAAGAAATGCTAATCTAGTCAAAACAAAAAAATAAATGAAAAATAAGTGTATAAATCATATTTATTATATTTTTTATAATAGATAAACAAAATGTACAAAATTGGAATTTTACAGTTTTTTTGGTATGTAGCTGTTCGATGAGCTTAAATCCTAAAGTCCCCATCTTCACCTCCTAACATATCACATTGTACTTAAATATTACGTAACCGTCTTTAAACTTTTTACCTTATAACGTCACTACACTAGCACTGGAATAATGTTCATAGATCACGTTTGTCCGTTCGTCCACTCGCCCTCCATTCGCCACACGGAAAACGCATAGCTTAGCTTATCTTGAGCTAGGTATTTGCCGTGCTCGCTACCAGCATCGCTTGTGTCACTACTGGCAGCCGAATCGCTGTTCGATAGAATCTGATACAAGAACTCTATATACTGTGTCGCAAGTTGCAGTGTCTGTATTTTGGATAATTTATCGCTGGGTAATGACGGAATGATCTGACGGAGACTCGCAAACGCTTCGTTAAGACTCTGTGTCCTTTGACGTTCTCTTACATTCGCCATAACTCTCTGTATTTGCATCTCTTCGAAGGATTGCGTCTTCTTACGCGATGACTTCGAAGACCTTTTTTTGGTTCTTCTTTGTTCGTCGCTTTCCTCGCTGCGTTCCTCTGTGGATGCGCGATACGAATCAGCCGATGGCACCTGCCCTTCGCAGTAAGGACCCCTGTCCTGCGAGTTGGAATCCTCTAAGTAAAAAGTTCTGTACTGTCGCTGGCGTTGTTCGTACATCGGGTCGTATTGTTGATACTGTTGCTGGTAATCAGTTTCTTCCTCAAATATGAGGTTCGCAGTCCACGGCTGGAGAGGTCTGTCTGTTCCATTGCTTAAGTCCATAAGGTGGGTCGGCGAAGAAGGTACGAAGGTTTGCATGTCTGTATCGCGTTTAACTTCGACGGGCATGTAACCGTAGTAATCGTCCTCTTCAAGACACTCGGTGGTCTCGCGTTTGATTGGCACTCTATCACAGTCGTAACTCATAGTTTGCGCGGGCGCGAGGGTCGTGCGACATGTGAAGTAGTTGCGCGTGCGCATCTAGCTAATGACTGAATGTCTCAAGACGCGCCCTGCCCCTACCCGTTTCATTGACAAGATACAAAAAGTGGAACAGTTTTCGTGGCAGACGCCTCCCGCGTAGCGCACCTCCCACTCTTGCAGGGTTGAATACGAGAGAAAGAGACGGCGATATCGGGTTGATGCTTATCTTGTCATCTTTAGGGTCGCATTTACCGACGTTATATACTCTGGTAGGTAATAGATATCGGACGCCATATTGATTGCATAAAGGCATCCTGTGTGATGAACAGTGAATTGCAGCGACTACACATTGCTTGCACCTAATATGAAAATCCATAGTTATTGCAATACACATTTAATATATCTATAAGCATAAACCATTTTACCAACCAAAATATACCTATAAAGTTATCTAAAAACTAAAATTATTTTAAGTTCTTTATAATTTAATTAAGTTGTTTATTTAAGTAACTATCATACAATACTCAAAAAAATTGTGCCTTTTTTTTTAGGGGGGGGAAAAACAAAATTTTTTTTTTAAAAAAAAAAAAAAAAAAATTTTTTTTTTTTAAAAAAAAAAAAAAAAATTTAAAAAAAAACAAAAAAATTTTTTTAAAAAAAAAAAAAAAACCCAACTATCAGCGTCGGTCAAACTACCCCCATCGTATAAAACATCAATATATTTGTATAGAGTCTATTAAATTAGGAATTTCGATTATGATTCAAGTAATTAAAGAAAAAATGGTTTGAGCAAAGCCGGGGTATAGGCCCAGTATTTTGGCCACTTGGCTTTAAAGCAAATATTAATACGCCATAGAGAACAAAGCGTATATTAACATAGTTTTTCTTTTTACCTTTGACCTAGGTAACAATGCTATGGCGCCGCGACCACCCTTGCTTGCTTTTTATGTGTCTCGTCAAACGGTCGCCGGTTCGACTAAAAATAATCGTGACGTAATCAAAGCAAGAAGTCTATCCCACGGACCTCAACGTATAATATAAATATTTAATATGTTTATCGTCTTAACTCTTAACAGATCGCCTCGACGGTGTCTGGATAGTGTTATTGGATGACAGACATTTTATAATGGCCATGCGATAAGTACTTTTGTCTGGATCTGGAATATATCAGACGTTTTATTATATCTGCCTATCGACTTATTGTTCGTGGGGCTATTATTTGTATTAAATATATTTGGGTGAACTTTAACGGGATCAAAAGCGAAGTGTGTTAATGAACTGAACAACAGGTAGGTAGGTAACTGTAAAATTTACTTGTTAGAAATGTATGACAATGTTTCACTAAGTATCATTTATAAGTAAGATTACATTTTTTTATAGGTAAGTTATGAAGTGAGGAGCCTAAGTTTAGTAAACATAGCAACTTCTATATCTTTACCTTTTTAAGATCGAGGGGGACAGATAAGCGCGATGTTCACTTTATGAAGGGTGAAGTACCCCAGACATTTAAAACAAGATGCGCTGTCGACTTTTCTTTGTCTTTGGATATTCGGAAAACCAATAGAGTGAAACCAACGCGATTGAACTTGACGGCTTTTCCATCTGCGGTTCGGAATTCCGGACGGAATTTTCAATATTCCTACCACCCTTTTAATATCCAGAGAAAGTCCAACATGTTTCAGAAATCTTACAAATTGACTAGAATAATGTTGGACCCCATAAACAAGATTATTAGCCTTAAATAGCTACTTTTTTCTACCATTGAGATAGAATTAACAAAAGCAAGGTTTGCCTCCCAAAACATCGATCCACCGACGCTGTCTAATGTCCAAAAGGGGTTATTTGGCTTGGTGTATTTCGGGAATAATTACCAACCGCAGCAACTGCGAGCGACGATGTATTTATAGCGTCATTATTCAATACTATATTTATAAGAATCTTTTCAATACACGCGTACAGCGTACAATGGCGTTAAGCTTTTCACTTGCTCCTAAAACTGTCAAAAGAGTATGTATTTATTCTACAGATGCTACAGATTATGTTTGTAAATAATGATTATGAATATTTAACACAGATAAAACGACTTACAAAAGTCACAAAGTTCGTTTCGCCTACTAGGTGACCCATGAAGAAGGTCTGGGGTGAACACCACTCTTTCGACCGAAACATTTGATCGTTTCGGAATTCGAACCCGGGACAACAGACGGCCGCGGAGGCGGTATAAATCTTTACCGTTATTTTATTACCTATGACTTACTTAATGCTTAAACTGTATGAGGAGATACAACATGGTCAAAATTCAGGATGGCTGAACAAACTTAAAATTAGATATTACATTTTAGATAACGTACCTATAGCTATAAATGTGAGTATTTTTTTTCCCAATTTACGGACGATTAACAACATAGGTAATTAAAAAAAATAAAAATTCAATAAGTTATTAGTTAAGCGTACTTACACGCGTAAAGTTACTTATTTAAATTACAATCACATAAAATGGACAAAAAAATATATTTCGCGTTTGAAACCGTAAAAAGTGTTTTATTAAATAAGTAGTATACTTGTACTACGCTTGCATTAGACTACTTAAACATACTTATTTTATATATTCTATGAATTAATGACCTACCTATTTGATATATATGTTTGTACTTAAATGTATCCTAATAATGTGGAATTTTAAACGCTTTATAAATAGTGAAATTTCAGTCCATAACACTTTTGCAAGATGACTCAGCGTCGGTTGCACATCTGCCGAACACTTGCTTCCGCCAATAATCACAGTTCCATTCATAAAACTACTTAAACCGTTATCTATGGACACTCACACACCCCTGATAAGACTTTTCAATGAAAATATACAAAGGCTTAGAGTAAAAACATGTTAACGTAGAAGTATTATCTAACTAGTATACTTCTACTTTTTAATATATATGAGGCCGCTAGAGGAAGAGTAGCCTAACTGCAATATAGCAGGTTAACTTGACTTAGGTATCTATCTATCTTTATCTAAAAAAATCTACAAGGTAACAGTAAGCGAAAATTGTTAACATAATTCTTACAGAAAATAATAAAATATTCATTTTCGCCTAAGTTAATTGCGCATTTTTATTTTCCTTCTTATTGAAAAGCATGTTTTTTTTGTTATTTAACCACTCTGCCTCTAGCAGCCTCATAATATAACAATCGGGTAAAATATATGTGTATCTAATGACACGCAAAATGAAAAAAGATTTACCAAAAGTAAACCAAGTGCTTATTATTTACTTCATGTGTCTATTTAATAATACTTACTGATTACACGGGAATTCATTTTAAATACTGTGTTATTCTATAAATATCTTTGCAACAGACTTTTTAACACAACCATAATGTTGCTGTAAAAAAAGGAGGCTTTCTGTTTATCAGTCGGTTACTGAAGATTCGAACTCGGGAACTCTCGCGCTTATAGCAAGGTTAGGCAATGCCATATCACTATTATATAACAAAGGAGCATAATTTAACTATAATATAATAGTAGTGCATATTTACTTAAAAACTTAAAATAAATAAGTAATCCTTTTAGCTTGTCTTAGTAAGAAACGCTCGCAATAAGTTTTGTTAATTACGTTCTTATCAATTCTGTTAATCCCTTCTAATATAGAGCAGAGATAATACCCTTTCATCCCCTTGTTAAGAACGGCACAGATGTTTTTTACTAAGAGATTAACGCGTACTAAGTTTATTTTGTTAAGAGTTTTACGACTTGGTTTATTTTCTATTTGCTGGAGTTGCGGTTGTAAGTGACACCTGCTTCAGATAACAGCACTGTTCAAGAGATGTGCTAAATAGGAAGAACATAAAATTGTTGTGCGGTCGTAATGTAAGCAAATACTGCAGAAAATATGTAAGAGGACGTTTAAATTAAAATAATAATGGAGATATTTAGATCATTACAAATAATTATAACACGATATTTATATATAACACTCATATTGTCAGATGAATTTTCGCTGGTGACCTTTGTAAAAACAAACTTTATATCAATCTCAAAGGTACTGGCTTTTATTGAAAAAAATTTTTGGGTGGGCTGTACCATCTATCAAAGAAGGCTTAGGGATGGAAATCACGCCAATAAATATGTCTATAGTTTACGGGTAGTACCTACAAATTTAAATAAAACACTTTAACGGTTTAAAACGCGATATATTAGAAACGTCGGGCCGAAGTTAAAAATCATTTTCAAATAAGTTTAGTTAATATATCGCGTTTTACCTTAAATGTTTTATTTCAATCACGCCAATAGCGAAGAAACAGTGGGAAATTAAAAAAACGGGGAAAACTTTTTTAAGATTAACTCACAAGAGCCGTTTTATGGTAATACAACTAAGTCAAATTTTATATGGCAAAAGAACGTTTTCCAGGTCAGGTAGACTACTATACACCTATGACTAAATGTAATTATTATTACTCCAGGTACCTATAACTTTTGTCTTCGTTGTACTCAGCATAAGTGTAGAATTGTATACAAAGTTTATAGTATAATAATAGTGTTTAGTTCTTTGTCTTGAGTTAATGAATTTAGTGAAAAACAAGTATTCAGTTTTTATGCGTAACTAAATGCCCGGACAAGTAAGCGTCGATACTCGTTTCACATAGGTAGGAACAGATCAAAGTTGTCATAAAACATTTAAAGTTATTACTTATTACCAAACTACTCCCTTAATTACTACTAACCCGACATTTTCTCACGCAAGCACCGCACATCTGCGCGCAATATGCCAAAAATAGTGACCGATGATGACCATTGTCTTATTGTGGATAGTAAAAATGGAGATTAGGTACAGAACGGCAATATCGTAATAAATAATAACGTCTTGGAAATGCTCAGCGCCATAAAACATCTGTGAGGCCTTTGCAGCTGCGCTTAGAGGGAAATACGTCACACGTGTGCCCCATCTATAGGCCGGGCGGCTTACCTGTTTCAACTGATAACGCGCTATTGTTCATCAAGTTAATTCGACGATTTCATTAATGTGCCGAACATCTGTGCCGGATAGGCTGTTTTCAGAAACGGATTTGTATTTCGAGAAATTCACTGATAAAAAACAATGCGAAAATGAAACACGTTAGTGCTTGTCTAAAAGTTTTGAGGCGAGAACTCTTAACCTAATTCTGAGATGTTTTAAACAATTTTTATTAGAAATTTTAAATATTATGCAGTTGATAAAATATTATAAACTAGCTGGGTCAAGTATATAATAATAGTGCCATTCTAAGACAAGTTAATGTTAAATTTGTTAATTATAAATGAGATGAATGGACTATAGATTTGGCTTTCATGGTGTACCTCCAGCGGCTCGGTAAACTCACAGATGCGTCGCATGTGTGGAGACTGAAGCTCCGAGACGACTAATGTGACCATGCTTTGGTATTCAAAAAATATAAAAATTAAATTATATCTAGACAAAGCTGTCTGTTGTTTTTTCAAAATTCACATCCTGAGATGCATAAATAATAAGAATTATATTACTTTTTACTTCTTTCAATTTCTTGAAAAAAATACATATTACATTCAACTTGACGTAAGCGTGCAAGTAGGTACTTTAGTTATTAAAGTAGGTACATATTGTCCTTATTACGTAAACATGGTCTGTTTGAGTACAGTGCGCTGGAGACAAACAAGATCAGTTTCTTAGGTTTGTCTGATGCCTCTGTAATCGATTAAATTCAATCTCTTTTCTTTCAAAATACATACTTTGCAATAGATATTACAGTTTAATTAATTTTGTATAATATTAATAAAATAAGTATATTGCAGATTGAAACAAAATCGTTCTTTGTAAATGCACCTTTCTCAAACTTTCAACCGCCATCCGTGCTATCTCAAATCATGAAAAGTCCTAATTATATTAGAATAATGGCCACCGATCTATCCCTGCATTGTCCGGTTCACACGAAATTGTTTTGTTTCAGTCGGTAGGTAACGCCACCCCAACATTCCTACCGATCCTACCTACTCGGAACCTTGCCAACAAATCACACACGACAATTGTAAACTGTCATACATGACTACAACATTAAAGGCATTCAGAAGGTGATTGGTAGATAGATACATATTAGATTTTTTGTATGGTAGAAGAAGAGGAGAATGGCCACCCAAATAGCTATATAACTAAAATTTCATTTATGAAACCAAAGACTGAAGCTGGCATGCAATTACACTCTGTGGCTTTTCCACCAGTTAGCGGTATTTCGTGACCTGGGACTGGATTTCGGTTAGCTATCTGTTGGTAGGAATATAATAATTTCGAGATAGTTCGATGTTTCTGCATCACCTTAACTATTTTATTCATCCAAAAGAGAAACTAGTTTTTTAAGTATGTTCATACTGTGTTGTGTGTCTGTCTGTTGTGTAGAACTTATCAAATATGTATGTCGGTATTAAATAGAAATTTCAAACATTAATACATGTCGTGTTAAAATGTTTGAACGTCATTATAATAAGTTTGAAGTCACACAGGACAGTTAGCTAATTCTGGAATATTGCCCATTGCTATACAGCTTGCCCAGAGGATGTTAGGTAAGTACACATTACGAGTAGATATTCATTCGCGCGTTGACATGCGCGGGCGCAAATCTTTATTTACATACTGCAGTGAACGTAAGACAAACGCGTATGTACCTCCTTAGTTACATTCTAAAATTTGAATATATTGGTGCCTTGACCGGTATATTTTGATCAGCTAGTATTAGGTTAGTCTTTTCAAAGTTTGACTAATTAGGTACCCATCTGTTATACCTTTTTTACATTTCTAAGTGCATTCTATTTAAATTGTACAGGTAGCCCTTCCATTACCTTTATTGATCGATCGTATAACTTTGCTATATTATGCGTTACCCATGTCTTTAAAAAAGTTATTGTCGAATTATACTGTTTATACACGGTTTGTTTATTGAAAATGTACTACACACTTTAAAAGGAAATTAAGTTATTGAAAATACATTTTTTTTATTCCTAGTAGGTAATAGGTGTTGTTAAGCTACTCAAATATTGGTAGATGGCATTTAAATAAAACCAATTTTAATAGCTTGAAACGCGAAATATATTAGTTAACTTATTTATAATTTTATTTTATTATTGCCCGAAGTTTAATTGTGCCGGGGGGGGGGGATTCATTCTTCATTTGTTAGCTAATACATTTTGCGTTAACTGTTTAACATATTGCATTTGAATGTGTAGTACTCTCGCGTAAACTGCAGACAATACATAAGTAGATATAAGTTACAAAGATGAGTATGTAATTATTATGATATTTCTTATAAAGCAAGATAAAAGGTTGAAAACTACAGTGTATTTACAATTAACTTGTGTTGTACATAGCCTGTAATTTAATTTACCTTAAGTTTATAAATTAAAAATTTACCTACTTACAAGTTACACTTTAATTAACTTATTAGTGCTATTAGTGACTGTTTGCGAAAAAAATTAATAAATAATATATTTAAAAGTCCTTTTGAAGCTGAGCATTGTGTGATTCACTCGATACTAATATTATTTTTAACAACCTCTCAGCGTCGAATAATCCGAAACCGTCGCGAAATAATAATCATATTTACTCCGAAAGCAAATGAGCGTAGCGTTGAAACGTTTAGTAACGTCTTCCGTTCACTTACTTTAGTAGTTCGTACCAAAGATATCAACGGAATTCATAAAACTCTAAATTTGGGTTCATAAAGATGGGATGTGTACTTAAATTTGGTTTCTATTGCAAGTACATATGTATGTGATAAAGGATCGTTATATAAAAAACAAGATAGTTTTATGTTGTAACCACTACCTTTATATTGATAACACGTTACACGCCAATCTTTAGATTCCAATAATGCTTAATGGAGTAAGCTTTATTCGAGTCAAAAAATTAACTGAATGGTTTAATATTGAGATTGAATCTATACTAGTATGTAAAGCTAGAGTTTGTTTGTTTGTTTGAACGCGCTAATGAACTACGAATAGCGAGGAACGCTATAGGCTATAAAACATCGCGCTGTGACTAATAGAAGCGAAGATACAGCGGGAAATCTGAACAAAACGGGCGAAATTTTTCATCTCTGTGGGTTTCACATGCGTACCAAAAACATTTGTATGAAAGAATGATTTCTCTTTGAATGATCTAAAAACAAGTCCGCGCGATATGTTTATCTTTTAAGATTAACTTGCAAGAGCGACGGGAAGGGACGCGGTCGACGTCGTGGTTAACAGCTTAAGTATATAAAGATGACGGGGTTCGCAAAAACTAATTTGGATGTAAAGTAACGGTTCTCGCGAACGAAGTCGCGGGCACAGCTAGTAGTAAATAAGATTCAGCCACGTTACTGTAATGGTAGCTATGTATGGCTAATAATAAACGGGCCATGGGTTCTAATCAATTTATAATTTTTCTGAAACTCGATGGAAAAACTCCGAGAAAGACCTGGTCGCGAACCATCGTCCAAACATAAAAAAGTCTTGAAGTTTAGTCGCGTTTCGCTTTTATACTGTGGATTAATTAAATTTAAGATTACCGTAAAACGTATTGTTATTTTTAATATGTATATACATACATACTTACCTACTCTACGCGTAGAAATTAGCCGGCGCCCGATCGTTAACAAATATTCAAACCTTAGGTACTTCAGATCGTAAATATAATTTGGTATTGCTTTATGTCATTAGGCATTTGAAATGCCGCATCTGTAATGAATGAGTAAAGACAGGCGTCTGGCGGTATTCTTTTGAGGTCTGACGTCATGCTTCTCCGCGGATTTCAACCCAATGCACATCAAACAGTACCCACTGTTGTAATTTATTTATATAAATATATTAAAACTTTACTGGCTACCGAAATATTCATATTTAAACTGTTTTATTTATTTTATTTCCATTTTATGATTACCATCGAAGCGATCAGATCCATTTTTCGAATAGTGTGTAAGATTAAATGTAAAGCATGTCATTGAGCATAAGCCATATTTTATAATATTGACTTCGTCCTCGTGTTAGTGAATAGTTATTTTGGGCATCATATTAGGTGCTTACTTTTGCAAACAACATCCTCACCTTTTTAAATTATAGCTGATACTACGTCGTCCGCGTCCCGTCGGTTTTGCAAGTTAATCTAAAAGATAGACGTATGTATACGATGACAGACATGTTTTTAGCTCATTTAAAGATTTTACACAAAAAAGTTTTTCAATTCGAACCCGCACTTTCGGAGATTAGCGCGTTTAATAAATACTTTTCAAACACTGTCAGAAGTTTACGTGAGTACCTAGTATACACTTTAACGGTTTGAAACGTCGAGCCGTAGTTAAAAATAATTTTCGAACAAGTTTAACTAAATTATATCGCGTTTTAAACAGTTAAAGTGTTTTATTTAAAAATACTCTTCAGTTCTATAATATTAGTATAGATTATTAAGATAGCATTTAGTGTCATTTTAGTCAGACATAAAGACGAGCTGTGGGCTGTTGTCCTTTCTTGGTTTAAACCCATGAATGTAGCTTTCCTTTTTTGCGTCTTAATTTTTTAGTTAAAACTGCGGAACGCCTTATCTCCTTACATTTTTCAGAGTCACTATAATTTTAAGCTTTTCAAGCCAAACATCAGGTTTCTTTTAGACTATGTATTCTTTAGACCCCATCGCCGCTCAGTGTTGATTGATAAAAACACGCATCACACGCATATTTTATATTTATTTTAAATGTATATTAGGTACATATTACATTTCAAGAATAAAGCTATTGTTTAACGAATTTTAATGTGAAACTATCTTCGACAAGACTGCTAGTGCTTGTCTTATTGTATCGACCAACGTAAAATGGATCATAGATAATTTGTAGACAGTTTATATTTTATTGAAAGATATTAAACGATTTACCCAGTACATGGTGTGGATAATGGCGTATTTCTATTTACTCCTGACAGTATGTTTATCTTTAGACGCTTTTACGGTCGCCGATGAATTATTAGCTGTCCGCAGAGTGACAGCTTGTCTCCGGGCTTGAAGCAAATTAAAACTTAAATACGAACAGGATTTCAATTACTTTTTTGCTTTGAGTTTTTAACTTTTTAGGGGCGATTTAGATCTGAATTCCCGTGGGGTATTGGGACTAATGTTATTTCTCATGACTTAGAATTAATGAACGGATTTTGTTGAAAAATTTAAATAAATCAAGTTAACTTTTTTTTAACTTTGCTTAACTTATAGATTTTATATGAACACCCGCATAGCATGTTGCTACCATCTCTACTATGTAACTATCAAAGTTATATTTTTCATTCAATAATTTTTTGCTACTACAAACTTTGTTATAACTTAAATTCACAACGTAATTTTTTCCTTCCATTTCAAAACTGTTGTGTGCGCCAAGCAAGAGTAAAGCAAAATAAGTAAGGAAGGATAAAAATAGATAGTCTTAAGAATCGATTATAAATTGAAAAAGTTGACGACTTGGGATTAATTTTTTTTTCGCAATTTACAATCAAAATTTTATTTATATGGTGTCATCATGTTCAATAACATGTGGAAAATACTTTAATATTTTTCAATAGATAGTCGATACGTCCTTTAAGATGATTAACGTAAGATAAATGATATTTTGTATTAAATTTATATTATTTTTTAGATACTAAGGAAAACAAAACAAGGAATTCAAATGCTTTATTTTATCTATAGTACATATTCGCAGTTGCGTGTGATCTTATTTAATCTGTAGGGAAAAAATTTATAACACAGATTATAGTTTGGATGTTCCCATATACATACTGCTTTATTGATGACATTTTACAAACCTTGGCATTTGGCAGTTAAACATTACTTCCTTTGACGTAGGCCATTGGCGGCGGCGCCACAAAATTATAATTCAACTTTCAAGCATTGTTTACATTTTATTGAATTTGTTAATTGTTATTTCAATAAATTAGCACAATGAATCTAAACAAACGTATACTATATTAGTTCTTAATTAGGTAATTGCTCTACAGAAATCATGGAAAACGGCGAAACATTTTTATCATGTGCGGCGACTGTTGAGTGGATGACTCCCCAGGGTTCGATTATTCGAAAAATTACACTGAAATCGGCATCCCTGCGATTAATTAGAAATGAGTTTCGTGACATGTTTATGGAAGTAAGTGGTGATAAGCACGCTGCAACGAGACTTGCACTAAAAGGTATAAATGTATTCAAAAAGTTCATGGCTGAAGGGAAAGCTAGCATTAAATTTCAAGAAGCCGGTTGTACAGTTTTTATATCTAATGCACCTCCAACGAATCTCGTTTCTTTCTTAAGAACGATTTTTGTGAAAATGACTGGTGATAGAGAGAAATCCTTAAACACAACACCTTCCAAACAGACTGTCCGTGCGAAGCTTTTAAGCGGTAAGGCACAAGCTTTCGAAGAAATAAGCCCCGTGACTGTAGCAGATTTGTGCAATGCAAAAAGTAAGATAAGTAAATCGACTACAACAACTCCTTCCCCACCTTCAAAAAAACGTAAACATGAAGATATTGGCAAAGGACCTGCACCTAAAAAGCTGTATTCCCCATCACCTCTTACTACTACAAGTTTGCTAAATTCTGAACAGCAGAGAGTATTGGAGGCATGCATTAGCGGCAAAAACATATTTTTCACTGGGTCTGCTGGAACCGGAAAGAGTTTTTTATTAAAAAGAATTGTAGCAGCATTACCTCCTGATGTAACAATGCCTACTGCCTCAACAGGAGTAGCTGCTTGCCACATAGGTTAGAGTAATAAATTTATTAATCATAATATTTCCCAAGACAATCCAAATAATGCAATTATATGTTAGTTTTTAATTCAAAATCATTTCAAGTTTAAGATGTAAAAACTTAGTAAATATTTTTTTTCCACTATCATATATTCATTAAAAGTGTTTTGGGTTTGGAATAACATTTGCTAGTGTATAGAAAGTGTTAAGATATAAATACATTTATTAAATCAATGTCAATAATACTAAGCAATAGTTGCAAGTCTGCAGAGATTGGTAATTAGATAAATGTTTTTGAAATTCTATGATTTTATTGAATTTTTTTTAATTTCAGGGGGTACAACTCTTCATGCTTTCGCTGGAATCGGGGATGGCACTGGTTCAATAGAAACTTTATGCAGCAAGGCCTTGAAATTACCACTAGTTGCTCAGAAATGGAGAAAGTGTAAACATCTTATTATAGATGAAATATCCATGGTTGATGGAGCTTATTTTGAGGTATGCTTTGAAAACTTGATTATAATTTTTTAGAAACAATTCTAAATAATGCTAAGAAGATTGTTTTGGCCATTACAGCAATATTTACTATATATTTTGTTTTATTCCACAGAAACTTGAAACAGTGGCCCGGCATGTACGAAACAATGACAAACCTTTTGGTGGAATACAACTGATTTTGTGCGGTGACTTTTTACAGTTACCTCCTGTTGTAGACAAAAGTAAAACAGGGAAACGATTTTGTTTTCAGACTGCATGCTGGGAAAAGTGTATTGATTTATGTTTTGAATTAAAAGAAGTGCATCGGCAAACAGATAAAGAATTTGTATCTATACTAAATAGTATAAGAATAGGTAGAGTAACAAAGGAAATAAGTGAGCGCCTTGTAAGAACAGCTACACATAAAATTGAAAGCGACGGAATTCTCGCAACCCGCTTATGTTCTCACACTAATGATTCAAAAATGATAAATAACTCCAAGTTGCGAGATTTGAAGGGAGAAGAAAAGGTATATTCAGCACAAGATAGTGACAATGCCACTACTTTGCTAGATATACAAACTATAGCACCCAATAAATTAGTTTTAAAAATAGGTGCACAAGTCATGTTGTTGAAAAATATTAATGTCAATTCTGGCTTGGTTAACGGTGCCAGAGGGGTAGTTGTAAGGTTTGATGAAGGATTACCAGTTGTACGATTTAAAAATAAAAAGGAATATACAGCTAGAACGGAACGATGGTATGTTAAAAACTCTAATGGCTCTCTCTTATGTAGAAGGCAAGTGCCATTGAACTTGGCTTGGGCATTTTCCATCCATAAGTCACAAGGCCTTACCCTAGATTGTGTTGAAATGTCTCTATCGAAGATCTTTGAAGCTGGACAGGCATATGTTGCATTAAGTCGAGCGCAGAGTTTAGAAACCTTGAGAGTGTTGGATTTTGACTCACGGCATGTCTGGGCGAATCCTGACGTCTTAGAATTCTATCAAAAGTTTAGACGAAGGCTACAACAGATGGAGTTAATACCACTTGGAAGACCATTAGCAGATAAAAGTAACAAAAAGGGAAAGCTAAGAGAAATCTTAGAAAAACAATTACGGAAGAAATAAAGACTGATTTTAAAATTCCAAGTATCATGTTAATCTGAATCTATTTATTTTGTCATTAGTTTGTAGTTAGTAAATTTTTACTTAGGACAATAAAATAATTTTTTCAATAGATTTTCTTTTATTTTAAGTATATGCTTTTGTGTACATGATTTTTAGTCAATTCAATTTATCTGGCTTCAACTGCTGTTAAGATTTCGATTTGTTCTTCAAGTGTTGTAAGCTTTTCTTGCAAGCATTTTATGATGTATTTGTTTGTATCAGTTTCATCTATTTCTTTCTTGTTTGTCTTATTTTCTACTGCATTTTGTAGCAAGTCTATTTGTTTCCTTTGTTGATCTATCAGACGTTGAGATCTAGTACTTAAATGTTCCTGTTTTTTTACAATTAACCATAATTGAGCTTCATTTGACACTTCACCTCGAAATTTCAGATCTTCAGTCACCATATTATCAAGGTTACGTGGCTCTCGCATTTTGCTTATTGAGTTTTTAATGTCCAATATCAATTCTGATTGTGATTTTTTGCTTAGTAACCTATCTATTCTATTCTTAGGGCCATAGGTCTGAAATATAAAAAATATTCTATATTCTACACCTATAAATAAAAAATAAAAAAATTTAGTTATATACACTTACTCTAATTTGCGGGTCGTTGCGTTTCGTTATTTGTGGGTGTTTCATGCTTGATGGGAATATTGTAGGGACAGCGTCTGTTTTCAGTTTTCTATTACCATCGAAACACTCATTATCAAAGTGTTTTGAACAGATTTTACTTTTATTCCAGTCTAGTATAAGACACTTGTGCCTTAGGGCCCGTAACCATTTGTTACGCATTTCAGTAGACGTTGGACACCTTTAAGTTAAAGTTAAAATTGTTAATCTATTAGTACCGTAAGTTTATTTAAAAATTATGTGCTACTTACCCATGGAATAAAACACCGGGAGGTTTTTTCATCATATTGCAATATTGAACAGCACATTGCGTAGAAGACATGCTACGTGTACAAACAAAACACGTAAGTTGTACTTATTAACTTTGTAATAATTTCTCCAACTGTGTATTAAGGACAAATTAAGAATTCCTTATTTTGCAAAACAAAACACTAAGTGAACCATAGATTACTATAAAATATATAAAAATATATAATAACCAAAGAATTTACAACACAGAGTGTCTAACTGATGCAAAATCGAAACAGGCTATAAACTGTGAACCACAGGTTATAATAATGTTATTTGTTCACCGTTCACCTAGTACCTTAAATGATCAATATAATTTTTTGTATTGAGTAAACGAATTTTGTTGAATAAAGTCCTTAATATTTACAATATGACACAGTCGATGATAACTTTCCGACATAATCATAGAAAATCGAGAATAGCTGAACTTTCACTAAAAAATCAATCTATGGTTAGGATTATTGTATAGTTACTGGAATAGACAAGCTTGGAACAAACGTTGTAAAGGTGAAACTCAAATAGTAACTAATTTTTAATGAGTGATTAATGTATCCACTAGATGGCACTCATAAGCGTTGAATATATCTACACTACGCTAGTCTCAGGAACTACGGGTTCAAATTATCGAGGCTATAAAACATCGCCCTGTGTCAAATACAAGCGAAGATACAGCGATAAATGTGAAAAAAATATTCACCTTATCGGTTTCC
Source organism: Leptosia nina (assembly GCA_963661955.1). Taxonomy (NCBI): domain Eukaryota; kingdom Metazoa; phylum Arthropoda; class Insecta; order Lepidoptera; family Pieridae; genus Leptosia; species Leptosia nina. The sequence continues at coordinate 10,206,900 of CAVLEF010000280.1, forward strand.
GAGGGGTACGCTGCTAAAACGGTTTAAGATACCCCAAAAATTAATAATTATTCCCCCTTAAGTAAGTTCACGACGGTATATGCCTATATTTTAAGATTAACTTGCAAGAACGCCGGGAATGGTATAATAATAAATTTGTTATAATCCTATAGCAATAAAGGTAAAATAAATTACATGTTTCGAAAATAATTTAATAACATATGAATAGATATAATATTTTTAAACATCTTAATCTAATCCGTAACACTAATAGCAACGGGGGGTATGAATCTCCAGACATGACTAATCTCTCCAGCACACGGTTGAATAATAGACGAATTTTCTTCCTTAATCGGATCCTCGGATATGGGCTCCGTGGTTGAACACTGGATGTCAATTTTGAACTCACCAGGAGTCAAAAACACGACCGTACACTCATGATATGCTTTGGCTGTTTCCTCTAACGTTGTCAATACGACTCTAAAAAGAAAGTATTTCAGTAAATTAGTAATCCTATTCATATTATTTTCGAAAATATGAACTTAACGCTAGATTTTAAGTGAAATTTCTATATAGAAAGGTAGCCTGTAAGACGTAGACGAAGTAATTACGAGAGGCGATACCGTTTTTTTTACTAACTTTTGTTAAAAAGTAATTTAGTAGTCATTTGTTTGTGCAATTGAGTAACCTTAATAAAGATATAAGTTAAATAGATTTGAGCAATGATTGTAAGCAACTACTACTATTTGAATTGAAAATGTAACTAGCTCTTCCTCTATCAAAATGTAATCTCTGATAATCTCCGTTTGCTTTTCTAATACCGTTATTTGTCGTTTTAAATTCTATCATCAGTCTTTCGGGTTTATAATATTATGATTTCAGTAACATAACATACTTCTTACTTAAAAAATGTCTATAGTTTAGACGAGTAGTACACATTTAAATAAAACACTTTATTGGTTTAAAACGCGATATATTAGTTAAACTTATCATCATTTTCAAATAAGTTTAACTAATATATCGCGTTTTAAACCGTTAAAGTGTTTTATTTAAATTCTTCTTACTTATTGTTCCCAGCTGTAGCGACAGAGTTCTCCAGCTTATAGTTGAGCACACCGTTGTTATAGTCCTGATAAAATTGCACAGACAGGCATAGCTTATGCAAAGGCCGTGCAAGATGGTTCCCTATGGACACGCCGAGGGAGAGGCACTCGCCGGCGTTGCAGCTGTACTCTTCTTGAGGTTTCATGCATTGTTTGTTTATACTCACTTCTGAAAAAATAATAGATATTTAATTCGTGCTATTTCGTGCATATATTTTTTATTATTATCTTTTTATTCACACTACTTGACAATAAGTACTGAAATTTACAAAAAAAAAACGAAATTTTAACTTATGTAACATTAATTGTAGCGCAAAACAAAATAATGCGAAAGACGATATATCTGTCGCGTTTTTTCACTAGCTTCGACGGATTCGTTGGTATAATGGTAGCGATGTTAATATTTAACGGGTCGTGGGTTCGATCACCACCGGGTCTAACATGTTATCAATTTTGCAATGTATATTTCTTCTGAAACATGTTGTTGGACTTCGTATCGAAATCTGGATATTAAATGGACGGTAGGAATATCGAAATTCAGTCCCGATCACGAACCACCGTCCACAGATGTAAAAGCCGTGAAGTAATACCCAAAGCCAAAATTGCTCTACAGCACATCTTGTACAGATTGCATGTTCCAATAGCCGTACAGTGCAGTCAATTTTGAACTCATATAATAAAAAATTCTTCTTACCCCAATTAAGCGGGGACATCCTAACAATATAGATCATGGCCTGCGATAACGTGATGCCTTTGACTGAAGCTCGACCGCTTATGTTGGACTGTAAGAGATTCCAACGTAGTTTGACATTCTGTGTTATATGCTCTGAACACATCAACTCCAAGCTGTTTGAAGATCCTGTGCTTATCGATCGGATTTCTGTTGTATCTGGATTTGAAAAATATTGGCGGAGTAAAAGTTTTTTAATAACAAACAATCTTTTAGGGGTTTTAAAATGTACATCACAAGCCATGTACAGTAGGCGAAACGATCTGTGTACGCACGTAAGAATACCACAATGTAATTAGGTCTAAAGCATTAAAAAAAATTATAATACAGATACATACATGCATATAAGGAAAAAAATAATTAAAAAAGTTATTTAAGTATAGGAAGGGCGATGTCATTTTTATTTATTTATTAATCTAAGGACTGTTAACGTTTTATTACATTACTGATATACATGGTATAGCTTAAGTATAACAGGTAAAAAGATGCTAAATTGGTCAAAGAACAAAGACAGTTTGGAAACACGAATACGCTAAATTGGTCAAAAAAGAATACTTTAATTTTGTAACAAAGTATATGCACTTAAGGTTAAAATAGAGCATAAATTAAACTGAGCGAGCTGCAGGTAGCAAGGTGCAAAGTTTGCTGGGTAAGTCCAGGATAATATCAATTAAATCACTATGCTCTAGCAATCTAATACCGAGTTAAAATATTTTTACAATTCTACCTTCATTATTTGATTTAGGAGTCACATTGAAGGGACACCTATCCAGAGGTACGGGCACTCGGCAAGACTCCTTGCCTTCAATCAGAATGTGCTTATTTTCTGTATAGTGTAGGTCTATTTCTTCAGATGTCAAGTTGGTGACGTCCAACACTAGGTACAGTTGACTAGGGCTGAAATTGTAATTAGTAAAGCTATATAATGCTGATCGCAGATCTCTTAGTAGCGCACGCGCAGCATTTTTTCTCGCATATGATATAAAGGTGTGTTCGGCGGGTGCAGCTTACAGATTAATAATTTCAAAGTAATAACTTTGTACGGAAAATTTGTTGTTAATGGCAATGTGTTGTAACAATCAACAGGTCGCGGGATCCATCACCACAGGGTCTATAATTTTTGTTTTTTTTATTAATTTCGTTTTTTTTTTTAATGTTGGACTTCGTCTGGAAATCTGGATATTAAATATGTGGTAGGAATATCGAAATTCGTTCGGGTCATAAAATGCCGCCAAGTTTAATCGCGTTTCGGTTTCAGTCTGTGGATTTCCGAATATCCAAAACCAAAATGACAATAGCGCATCTTGTTTAGATGTTACATGAGGGTCTATCACCTACTTTCATGTAAACCCCATGCCTCTGTCCTCCTCTACCATTAACAAGTTTTACATTTCCAATAACTATATATTTATCAAAAAAGGGTTAGCTATTTTTCTCTTCTTTTAATTTTTTATTATATTATATATATTACAGCTCAAATCACAACATTTATACTATTATTCTAACATAGTCTTTCTTACAATACTCTGAATGTTAATAAGAAAAAAATATATATTTGGTATATTAATCTTACATTTCAGCTGGTAAAACGTCCCAGTGCGTGATGGATACACTAGGTAGCAATTCCAAGTTCACTTGTAGCGTCGATTGGCGACAATGTTCTGCGTCTCCTCCGCCGGAGTATCGTAAGAGAAACTGAAAACATTATTGTGTTGATAAGCGTGAGGTTATATTATGTAATAAGAAAAGTAATGTAATACGAAGTTCTAGCCGGAAGTTAAAGAAATATTAGTGGAAGTCACCCGATCACTTTGCTTATACTAATACTATAAGTTTACAATTCATAGCATCTTGTAATAAAATGAAATGCCAAAAAACGAGTCTACAGCCAACTCCCCCCAGCTAATTCTTCTTAAGTGAGTTATAAGTTAAGCCGCAAATTTTACAAAAAATTTAAAGTTGTAAATAATGTCGAGAAGTATTTTTCAAACGACGTTGGAAACTTAGCTTATTGTTCAATTGTATGTTAAAAAATAATATGAAATCTTGATTTTACCTGAGCCTCAATTTGTCGTCCTCGCGACGGTGGCATGACAGAAAGAGGCGCTGACCAGCTCGTTGTTTGGGAGTTTGTAGACCTGTAGACATTCCATATTATATAAGAGTGCACGAAAATTAGACCAATTTTATATAAAGTCTTACCTAAAACTACCAGACGTTCTATTAAGAAGACCACTGCTTAAAGAATTCTGTGGGTTAGAGCTCTGAGTAGGCAACGACGCATGCGCATTGGGCACTGGAGACCCAACTCTCGAAGGATAATTCGAAGTTAGACTGTTCGGGAATAAATTGTCACATCCACCTAAATCCAAAAAATCTGCTTCTCCATATAAATTCATAACAATTGATGCTGTATTGTTCGGTTTTATGGGTAATTGGGATTGTAGGTCGTCGTTATTCCACTGAAATACCTTTGTTTGCAATTGGCTATCCATATTCGACTGCAAACATAACAATTATAAGATAAACAATGTTTCGGTTCGAAGGACCAAAATTTTCAAACTTTTTTGTTGTTTGGCTAATAGATCTTTATATATACAAACCTGAATAGAGAGATCCAAGTATTCAATAGGCACGTTACTCGTATTGGTTATTTTAATTACACACTCTGTGCTTTCACCGTTGTATAACGAGATATTAGTAACACTTCCAGAAGATTCCAAATTGGACATAAGATTGCCAGACACTGCGACTTCAGTTTCGATGGTGATAGTTGGTAAACTAGGGATGACTTCAAGAGTAAACGAAGCAGGGAATTTATTCGGCATTGGCATATTTTTTAGGCGACAGTTAGATTTTACACCCAGTGTATGAGTGGAGTATCCTAATATTTGTAGTTCTCCAACTTCCTTAGGTGTCCCGTGAAGATTTACTGTCGTAGGTGAATCTGGAGGCAGTATTATTGTCTCAGGAATAGATTCAAATACTATGCCGGACGTAAGAAGGCGCATGTTGGATACTTTTAGTTCAAATGGAAGGGGGTTTGTTAACTTCATTTGGACTTCACAGATGTCGTCTTCGACCCACAGGTATTCTGGATAACAAAACAATGATGAATAAAAGGCGACCTACATACTTTTAACAATAATAATAGATTTTTTAATTAAGCTGATCGTATTGCGTTTAAAAATAAAATAAGAAAACAAATAAATGGGAAAACACAATAATTTTACATAATATATAAAATACGTACCCATTTTTCCCTCGTCTTTCTTAGATTTCCTCTCTAAACTCCCAAAATGTATCGGCGTGAATATGAATGGTCCCTGCTGCGGTTTCAATTTGATGAGGTGAGGGGTTCTTGCGGGAGGAAGTGGTCGTGGAGTAAAGTGAGAGCAGTGAGGCACGTGGGTGAGGTTAGCTGGGGGGATAACTTCCCCTGTTTCGAGAACTAGCGGAACTGGACCACCCTCGCATTGTGCAGATAATGCCTAAAAGAAACCATATACCCAATAATATGGTTGTCACATTATCTATACTTGGTTAACAACTGGTTAAATACAGTATGTGTGATGATTATATCTTAATAACACTAAAGATGTTTAAACAATTACCTATAAAAAAAATTACATGAAATTTTATTCAAACATTATTTTCTTTAATTACTCCCGATTATAGTGAAAAGCTTTATTTTGTTTGCATACCTGTAGCTGTATAGCAAGGTCACGTTGTTCATGTTTGGTGAGATGCGGCCACATTGTTTGCAGAAGGAAGGTCATGTGTCTCGTGGCTAGAGCGGGATGCACCATGCGTTTGGCTGCCACCACAACCTCTTGAAGTAGTTGGATTTGAAGCACAGGCCAGCCTGTCGAGGTCAAAAAGTTATAAGGTCATGGGTTATTTAGTGCACGTGGTATCTTATTATACCTGTTGGTTTTTCTATTTAAATAAAAACAAAACATTTTTTTGCTTTGTTTTTTAGCTATAAGGTAAAAGTCTGCTTCCTTCTATTTCCTATTACCTACAGACTTCACCTAAAGTAAGGTGATGCATGTCTTACCAACTTGATGCTGGATAACATAATTGGGATCCAAACTGAGCTTGTGTCCTGGGAAGCTGTGCAGCATAAGATAGTAGCATCTTCTCCAATCCGGATTCGGATTATTAACGCTGACATGGCGTGTGGCTGCAAGACGTTGGCAGAAGGCAGCTTTGCGAAGGAAACCTGAAAATTGCATATATATTAATATGAAGCTATGTTAATATACTACAATAATAATACAGTGACATTGGCGTTTATGGTACAGAAAACTGATGTCTTCCTTAAAAAGTATTGTATAAATAAAACCAACAACTTTAATAGTATAATTGTTTGTCTATTGTTAAAGCTGAAGTCTCAAACATATACAGATAAAAATAACATACCAATTTCCTTATAAAGTTCAGCGAGAGTATCAAATCTCTGTATCTTTTCCTGCTCACTCAGAGTCAGATTAATAAACATAACATTCTGCAGAAAGCCAGATGCAATCAGACTGTTGTTCTGCTCCACAGCTATCCTCGCTGCTTTGAAGCAAGCTTCCGTTTCGATTATACCAGCATTTTGATACTTGCTGTAGTGGATAATCGCTTTTCGGTATTTTTCTGCTATATCTTCATTACTGAGTAAGTACTGGTTGTGCAGTTGTGACTGAGGCTGCCTCGGTATAGATGGTAAGTCAGGTGTCAAAAACGATCTTTGATATTCAATATCGCTCGACAACGACTCAGTATCGGCAATCTCGGATTCCGATTGTCTTGATGAGGTTTCGATGCTCTCAGATGACGATGGCGTTAACTCACTCGGTGGATTAACAGGACTTGAAACTTTGGACTTTTGGGGTGAACCCATCTTGAATTTCCTGAATGGATCATTTGATTGGTATAGCGATAGTGACTTCAATTTTAGCGGTGAGTTCTCTTGCAAACTAGCGTTGCGTTGTAACGGTGTTGAATTACGCAAATTCGGATAAATTAGTATAGCGGATGCAGCACAGTGACCTAAAATATTAAACATAGGCTTTGAGCACCCTCTAATTATTGTAATGTAATGCAAGTTATCAGATATATTTCTTGGGTTTAATTATTGCTATATAAAGAATATAATTTCTAAAACCTTCTTTAGCAGCAGCCAACCAAAGCCAATCATTAACAGATTTCAATATTTCCGCCGAAGAATGATACTGAGTCAATGATTCTGCTACCAAGCCAGATTGTAAAGTTAAATCTGCGAGATTCTTTGTTACTCGGCCCATACATCGCTTTTTATTATTGCGGGATTCCATGTCAAGACCTTAAAGTGATTGAGTATTATTAATCTATAAATGCATTATTATACTAACTATATCATTAACACCTTACCAACAAAGTCTCTCTTTTCAAATGGTGCTAACAACAAAGACACCTTCTCCAATTTCTCTTTAGACCTCTCCAGTCTTTTGGACTCAACAACCCAGAACAGCGAGTTAATTAATTCAGCAACATGCTGTTCCAAATCTAACACTGGATCATTTTCACCATAGAACATAGCATGTGTCTTGAAGTTAGATGGTGTAGTGAAATTCTCCTCAGGCAGTGAATATGATGTAGTTGATGATGATGGTCTTTGAAAACTTTCTGATGATGATAGACTGTCTGCTTGTTCACTTGGTATTGACATTCTAAAAAAATTACATTAATAAAACTTAATCTCTCAACATGTAAATTTTCTTTAATAGTAGAATATAAAAGTAAACATTCTTATTATTTTATTTAAGAAATGGATCAATGGTCTGACTAACTGACCATTCAACACATACTTATCACTTAAGCTACTTTTCTCCTTGAATAGCTTCTCATCTTCAAAAGCACTGTAGATCTCTGGTTCTTGTTCTGGCTTCTTTAAATTATTTCCAGGGCCAAACATGAAAGCCCGAGAGTCAAACAGTGTGTTTGAATACTTTACTTTTAACGATTCATGCACACGGCACACCTCATTTAGTTCTATTTGGTTAGTAAACTTGCTCAATGTTATCAGTCCGAGGAGACGTCTGAAATTGTAGTGTTATATACTATTTAATTATTTCAATATATAAACTATAAATTTCATACACTGAAATCTACACAATAGGACAGATAAATCCTATACCTAACGAAATTTAAATCTCAGTTTCAACTCTCAATAATTGTTCCAATTAAGTTGTCAAAAAGTCGATTATCAAAGAAAATTAATAATTATATTGATACTTCTTAGATATTACTTACCTGTGAGTTTGAAAGTCTCCCCAATCATTATTCTCAACAGGATAGTCACGAACATATCTCACCCAAATATCCCGTACTTGGCCACTAGAGTCTAAAGAAACAAGATTATAAGGTACAGTTAACAACTCTTATACAATGTATGTTGAGTTACATGAAGGCTAGGCTTACCTGTAACTTTAATATTGTTGACTTTTTGAATTCTTTCCCATAGTTTATTGAAGTTTTTGAGTACGCCCCCAATACCCTTAACAAGCACCAAGAGGCAGGCATGGTGCTGTATTTCCTGTGTATAGTCAGGATGCGACATCACCGACTCCCCGGGTGCGTGAGATAATATATAGCTCACCGATGAGCGCATTGAAATTGCTACAAAATTATGCACTATATTACATCGAACAAAATTACCATTTACATAGCATAATATAAGCCAATGTTAATAAAGTATATAACAGAACTGTGTAGCTACAGAAGTACATTAATTTGAAGTTTTCTAAGAAATTAATGCATTACATTATACAATTTTAATAGGGAGAAAACAGAGTTCCTGTTTTTTTCATATTTGTTTTGAATTGCAATTTTGACGTTTGCCCTTATTATTATGACACGCATTGATAGTTGACAGTTCTAAGGTTACCGTCGTGCTGAAGTTCACATATGTGACAATTGACAAATTTTAATCCAAATAGAAAGCTAACCTCTACTTTTGCAAGTTGTGACCGGAATATTTTGTTTGTTTACTTTAGTTAAGTTAAACCAAATGTGAGAGATAAATACTTGAAAAGAACCATTTTCATTTATAGTTTAGTATACAAAGTGCAAAACATTTTATAAAATATATCTAACATGGCATCAAAAGAAGGCGGCGAAAAAAATAAGGTTGTAAATGTTTAATTTTTCTTTAAAATTGGTAATTAATAGCTTATTTACATAAAAACTTAAAAAATTGTATCTTTTTGCAACTATTACTTAACTTGTTCTATTTCCCCAGGGTTCTCAAGGCGCGGGAGATAACAAAGAAAAAAGGAGAAAAGAATCAATTCTCGACTTAAGTAAATACTTAGAAAAGAGTATTCGTGTCAAATTTGCTGGGGGCCGTGAAGCCGCAGGAATTCTAAAGGGATATGACCCTTTGTTAAACTTAGTATTGGATAACACAACAGAATATTTAAGAGGTAAATTTTATTTTCTGAAATTGCTCGCTTCTACTATGTTTGGGAACACAAAATGACGAGCATATATTTTGAAACGTAAAGTTGTAGATAATCCAACCATCAAATAAAAAACTAATCATGTCTCTCTCTGTTCACCCCTTTAAATGATGTGTAACATATAAATCTCTAGGCAATGTTTACAAATGTATTAAAATTTAAAAAATAATTATATTTTGACTTAATTTAAATAACTAAGCATTTGTTCAATTCTTTCCAGACCCTGACGACCCATATAAATTATTGGATGATACCAGAGCACTAGGTCTAGTAGTGTGTAGAGGAACATCTGTGGTTCTTATTTGTCCTATGGACGGAATGGAGGCGATCCCAAACCCTTTCATAGCGCAGGAATAAGTTTAAGATTGCTAAGTTAATTAAATAATATTAAGACTTATTCCCTTCTTATTTATTTAGACATAACCATTGTGCTGTACAGTATAATGGAGACACAAAGCAAGTTGTTCTTTCTCACTACTCACATCATCCTTACACCACTTTTTACCAATGTTGTATAATATAACATTTGACTTTCCAACTTTATTAACTTTTAATTAATTATTAGTGAGGTAACTGCAATATTGCTATCTCTTATTCTCTTAATAGTGCCAATTAAGCTGCTGTGTCAAGATCGATTTTAAGGTTTTAATCCCTTCAGGATCATCTTTTTTTAAATCTACTAAAGTAATATTTTTAATTGAAAAAAAGCTTAGTGGAATAATGTATACTATTACAAATAGTTACTCATTTATTTACTTCCTGATAAGAACTGAATATTACATCAGCCTATTTATTCTTCCTTTTAGAGATTAGACTAAAAATAAATAAGATATAATTAAAAGTATCACACAGATAATAACTTAAAAAGTATTCAAAGCTAAATTGAATATTCTACTCTTAAAATAATGTGGTAACTTTTTATTTGTATCAGCTGGCTAAGTCTACTCAAAACCAAATTCGTTTCGTATCCACGGATAACTCTTCGGGCAATCCACACAGGTGATCATGTATTTGTCGTGTTCCAAAACTTTGGAGGGTAGTTTGCATGTCCTCGGTTTGCTGCATGCTATCTCCGATTCTTGGAAGCGTCGGTTCTTGCACTGCCAGGGTTGGAACTTCTTCAGTTGCAATACTGGAGTGGGTCGTTTCATCCAATCGATGACTTCACGGTATGTTACGAAGTACACGTCCGGTAGTCTTAGTAGTTCGTCCGTGAATTTCTGAAAGATTTATTATCAGTGAATTAGATTGAATATAGGATTTATAAAGACCGAGTCTTATAAGACCTCGTCTTATATCCATATTAATATTATAAAGAGGAAAGATTTGTATTTTTGTATGTAACGGATAAACTCAAAAAGTACTGGACTGATTTTAATAATTCTTTTTTCATAAGAAACCTACATTATCACTGAGTAACATAGGCCATATTTAGTTCTTGATTACTGAAGGCGTAAAACAATTAGCCGTAAAATGTCTTTCTTCGCATATGCTGCGAAAACCATTAATGATAGGACAAAAAATGTTCGACAATATTATAGAATATATCAATATCGCGAGAGGTAGTTAGACATATAACTATTATAGTTACGTCGCTATAACTACTTTTTTACAATTCACAAATTAATAGAAATGCCGATCAAAATCAGACCGTGTTATCCATACCATTTATGAATTTTTATCCAAATAAATAATTTAATATTCAAGACAGTCTCAATACCTGATGATTACTTTTTAATAAAACATCCATTCAAAAGATATCATGAAATTAAAATAAAAAACATGCCGCGCATCGAGTAACTAATTTGACGATAGAGGGGCAGTGCGGTCGGCTCCTTACGCAGTGGGCGCGAACGACATTGAATATTTCGAGTTTTTTTTAAAACATTTTTATGCTTCACTTAAAAAGTTCTTTTCAGAGCTACTTAGTTTTAGTATTAGGAATCACACTCTGCATAATATTTGTCAAAGTTCTTTTCAGAACTATCGCTTTGAGCTTGAATATTTTCTTTTATTATTATTAGTTTATTCTTAATTTCTCTATTTAAAATAAAATACAATATGCCTAGAAGAAGGTCGCAGCTATCTAAGAATAGTTCCCAACAATTAGCAAAAGTTCGTCTATTGGAGAGTCTTCTTCCTAAAATGATCGTCTAGAAAGTGTTAGATTGTAAGGGTCCCAATCGAGCCAGAGAACATCTCGATTGTTAGTTCCGTCTTGCAGAACAATAATCGTCCAAGACTTAAGGAAATAGAACTAGGTATTCGCGACGGCACGGACTAAACTAAGCTCCAGGCTCCTACACAGCAGATAGACAACGGTCGTTAACAGCTAGGACGCGCAATACTTTTTTCTAATTTAGTGATTCATGGTCATTTAATTAGCATGCTTATATTTAAATTCTGTATCTATTTATGTCTACTGTCGAAGCGCGTACTACTATAACAATATAAATATCCTCAATTATTGTAAAATGTAACAGAAAATAATTTCGAATGCAACGTTAAAAATTAAAATACTTCTATCTTAATAATGTAACTTTTGAAACATATATTTAATATATATCGACATCATCTAGAAAAACACGTGAACTTTCTCCTGCTTAACTAAACAATGGGGAAATCGTCGAGTACCAGAAGTGTGAATAATTTACAAAATGAATTATACAGTCATCGTAATACCGCATAATATAACATCGTTTATTCTGAGGTTTACAGTACTCTTGAATTCAGTTAATGAACAATATCAAGTAATGCAACTGGGAATTTTTGCTAGGCTTCTGTATCCCAAAGATTACTTTTATAGATCCAATGCTTATACGAGTAGGTATAGACCTTTGAGCGCCCAATTGCTTGTCGATTTTTACTACTTACTTTAAGTGCCGTAAGATAATCATTATTCTTTAGCCACGTGGAATTTAAGTGGATACCGAACGGTGCCCGATTCTTGAGGTAGTGTCTCTTGAAATTATCCATTAGGACGTTGTACACGTCGTTTCCGCTCAACGTGGATGGACAGTATTCGAGGGTTGCGCAGGAGTGGTCTCCGTTCTTCAGTGGGTTTATCACCATCTCCCATAACCCAGCGTAACTTCGTGTTGGACAATATTGGTTGTTACCTAGACATAAGTTCTTTTTTTTATATTGAGATAACAAATGGCTGGAGGAGAAGAACAAAAGTAGAGGAGATACTTTTTAAATACTTTTTTTTTTAAATTAAACATCTTTTTAAATATGTAATAGTATAATTAGTTATGGTATTAACTACGTTTTAAATTCTTTATAAGAGTAAGCTTTGAGACAATATTTCAAACTAAGCTGTAGTGTAAAGTATTGGTTGTGTTATGGTATGTCTACTCGTATAACCAAATAATTCTCTATAGTAAGTAGTCCCTGCTTTGTAGTGATAAAAAAGATTTTTTTAAACATGCATAGGCCCAGCCTGCCTCTGCTCATACATACATAATATTTACATCACTAATGTTTGTTTGCATAAAAAGTACATAAAAAGATTCAGAAAACGTAAAAGTTTCATTTATCGCATATATGAATCATACCGTCTTGTTACATTATATGCTTTACGCAACGTATTTAAGAAACCATTACAAAGATGTCAAACGATTTCTGCGAACAATACCCTCTCATAATAACTTACTTAATGTTTCACACGATACACTTATTTACTAGATCCTCTCTAAAAACAGTTGAAGGTACTTATTTGTAAAAATGTAGGACACAATATGATTCAATATGGCAACGGGTTAAATGTTAGCGCGATTTCTTAGTAAACGATATCTTAGGTCCAAATGTTCTAATTTCTACAGTGTTAATATGAAAAACAATATAGAGGCGTATACATATAGTAACTGTAAATATGAATTTTGCACAATCCAAACTTTTTTCAAAATATTGTATTTAACGCATTCTTCTTCATTCGTAACAAAATTTGAATTACCAGTACATTGATGAGGCATTTTGTAGTCCAATGTGTATGGCCAGAAGGGTGGGTCGACCATTGGTGCTACGACAGTGGCGTCATAGACGAAACCAAACTCTTGCATCATTAAGAACTGCCTATTCCAACCTACGGATAGGTAAGGCACGCGCATTCCTCTGAAAATTATAGATAGTTAGCGTTCGTTGTTCGTGGCTGTGGTGTTTGTAACATTATTAAAAACGCCATTAACATTAAATAAACTGTACATAATATGTTCGACACACACACCCACATATTTAATGTTTAATCGTAAGCTTAATCCATCTTTCCAGTCTCTTCGTCTTTCTAGAACTCGACCTGGTTCATCACCAAAAACATAAGGCGAGAATGTGGGTGCTTCGATACTTTGCTGTATGTTGTAACTAATAATATAATAAAGGTGAATATTATCTATGCATTTTATTTCTGTGTTTGTTTTATTTTCCTCAGTAATAAAATATAAATATATTCTCGTTACTTTTATAACTTTGACAGTTATATTCGTGTTTGTAAATATCTTTAAAGTAATATCATTATTGATGATTTTTTTTTATGCGAATGAATGTATTACCTGAATTCCTCCATCCATACTCTTCCAAATCTATTGATAATGTTAGCTTGCCCCACCATTTCGTCGAACCAATCCTCAACTGTTGCGTTTCTGGACCACCATTCTTCGGGACCACGATGTCTACCAAAATATTTATTATGTATAAATCTTATTGTAACTCTATTAATGTTTAAACTATGAGCTGACCATTTCCAATATCAATTTCGTTCAAAAGGCTGGACTGATTTTCGTAATGTTTGGTGTCATTGATCTGCACCTGATCATACCACTATTTCGGAGTACTTCGTTATGAAACATGTCATGATTCTTAGGAATGTAAAGAGAATAGAAACGGGTCTCTCACGTAACGCGACTAAAGCTGTGTATGTCTTCTATACTTAACGATTATTATAACACATAGGTCAGTACATCATTGTGACTTATGTAATGATGCCGTATATGCAATTCCCATTTCCTTATTAAGTCTGAAAATCACGTCTAAATGACAAGAAGATAGAAAGCGGCCATTTTCATTATGATTGATGACACTAAAGATTCCACTTACGTTATAGAATGTACGGCGATTTCATGATCGTCATTCCATAGCTTCTGGACGTGCCTATAATTAGTGTAGAGATGGGACACGAAGAAAGTCGCTTTAATTGGACATCCATTAGGGTTTTTGCGGTCCGGTGTTAGGATGTGCTTCTGGTATATGTCCCAATTTTCGTGGTTCACAGGCCCGTCGAATGTTAGAGTGATCATTTGTGGGGTCTAAAATGGATAAGATGTTAGGAGTTTGTTATGTAAGACCTGGGTCGATGTGCAATCTGTATATATAGACTGTTTGGTTTAAAGAATGGTCTTTATTACCTATTTATATATATATATATATTTGCACATTTTTAACAGTAGAACCGATACGAGTAAGATAATTAATTGTTACTATAGTTGAAATATAACATAAAATGTGTCAACTTAAGATGGTAAATATTTGAATAATATTTGAATTTACTTGTAAATGGTTTGTTCTTGGTGGTCATTTATATAAAATTTATGGCTGTCCTTCATTTAGGCTTGTCAAGATTTTTTGACTTTTGTCTGGCTCGTAAGCATAGGTTCTTCTCAGATCGGAGGTATTAAACATATTTGTCTAAAGTGAACTGACAATAGTAACAGTTGTCTTACCTGACTAGGAATCAAGTTTCCCGGTGTAGCGTTGCCGTGTTTCGTGCAAAAGCAGTTAGGTAACTGGCATAACCCTGGGTCACATGGTAGAGCCGCGTTTGGATCGTTATTGACATCACACCAGCCCTATCGACGACAGTGATATATTGTGAATAGTGAACATTGATAATATGAGTACATTTCTTATTTTATTAACAAGAAACATAGTGTCAAGGTATTTGCGTTTGGCATTAGTTGCTTGAAGAATTGTTTACATTTAAAATAATTATTTTAATATATTAATGCATATAATAGTATTCAGTCATGTTATAAACTTGTTTTAGTAAAAGTAATATATAACTATGATAAGTCAAAGTAACATTACGTAAACGTACTGTAATAATACATAACAGACATGATTATTCATTATTTACTATTCTTTTATAAGGCTTTGTATAATAACTATAATTTTAAATTTAACTTTATAATTTAAAATTAATATCTAGTACATTACATACATATATATCACATCATTACAGTTTTTACATCGTAATCATACTTAAATCGACTCTTTTAAATTCAGAGTCGGGTCGTAGTTAAAATAATTTTAAAATAAGTTTTGCCGATATATATCCCGTTTTAAACCTTAAATCAGATACACAATCCAAAAGTTTAAACTCTATAACTTTTAAATAAAACACTTTAACGGTTTAAAACGCGATATATTGGGGGAGACTCCCCGTGACCACGGCTGCTGCAAAGCATCCGAAACGTCGGGCCGAAGTTAAAAATCATTTTCAAATAAGTTTAACTAATATATCGCGTTTTAAACCGTTAAAGTGTTTTATTTAAATGTGTACTACTCGCGTAAACAATAGACTCTATAATTTTTCCTTTGATTTCTGTTGGTCTATTTTAGCGAGAAATACAAGTATAATTATCATAATTGGCCCAGTTTGACTGTGATTGAAATATTAATGAGTCATGCGAGGAAAATAATTTCCTTCCTATAAAAGTCTACATCGGAAGTTATTGTATAAGTAGATTGGCGGTAAATAACAAATTTGATATGCGGTGAAAGTGGACGCACATTAGCGAAAACGTGTTATGTAAATCGGTTCAACGAGATATCTTTGATATTATAGATTTCTTTGGGGTAGAATCATCTCAATATTCGTTGTTTAGAGGATAGAACTGTATTCAAATACAGTAACACATATGTGCAACAATTTAAAATATGTTAGCATTAACCATATCAAAACAACAGCATAAAATTTTCTTCAAACTAAATAGTATAAATTGCGTATGGCTTTCACGGCCATCCTTCATCATTGTTTTCAACAAGTTCTTCGAGCAATCGAGGAGCTAAGATCTCCTGATGATGCCGTCCGCTCGTGATGGCGAAACGTCGAGAACCTCTTCGCGCTTACGTCGGCTGAACATCCCGAAAAACTGCTATGCTAAATAGTATAAACTGAACATTATCGTCCTTTTTTCTTTCTCCATACTGTGAGGGTTTTTTTATTATTAGTACCGCCCTAGTGTAAAAATAATTGTTTGGTTGTTAACAATAATATTATCTTATATAATAGAAAACCGGTAAAGTTTCTAAGGCAGTCACTTGAAAAGAATTTTAAAGGCATAGCTGTAACAGCGACGTAATATGTTGATTTTAAAAGAACAAGAGAAAAATACTGTCTGTAGTTTACGCGAGTAGTGCACATTTAAATAAAACTTTTAACGGTTTAAAACGCGAAATATATTACTTAAACTTATTTGAAAATTATTTAAACTACGGTCCGGTGTTGCGAATGCTTTGGAGTAGCCGTGGTCACAGGAGACAAGAGTACTTGGTAGATTTAGAACAAAAATAATTTTATTTAAATGAAATACTTTTAACGGTTTTAAGCTCGAAATGTAATAGTTAGCTTATTAACAATATTTTTAACTACGGCCCGTTGCAAAGCATCGTGTCGCGGATTAAACCGTTATAGTGATTTATTGAAATGTGTACTCGCGTAAACTACAGACAACCCTTAAGAATAAGTTTTAATTAGTAATATAGTTAAGAAGCAAGAGTAACTATTACTTACTTCATCTGACGAATCGGAACAATCGTTAGCACCGTCGCAGAAGTATTCAGCTAGAATGCATGTGTCGTCCGCGCAACCGAGATGCGTCTCGTTTGCGCACTTTGCAGCATCTAGCAAAGGCTTGGGTACTATGGTCTCTGTGTACATATATTTTGCTAAGTTCATTCATTATAAGATCATGTACAACGTTCAGTCATTAGATAAGAGTGGTAAGGTGGAATGTCAGTCCACCACGTCAGAGTTTTTTTTTTATGATAGGACAGAGAAGCTTGGAGTTTGCTTGATGGTACGTAAAATACCCCAGCATGTAGCATATAAACAAGATGTGCTGTCGATCTATTTTGGCTTTGGATATTCGGAAATCCACAGACTGAAACCGAAACGAGGTTCGTGACCTGGACACAATTTCTATTCCCTGCAACCCATTTAGCATCCAGATTTCCAGACGAAGTCCAACATGTTTCAGGAAAATTATAAATTGATTAAAAAAATGTTTGACCCGGTGGGGATTGAACCCCTTTAAAGGGGAACGCTTTTGATTAGCGTAACACTAATTAGCCAACGATTGTAATGTAATATCGCAAGATATTACATTTGATGTAAAATTATGCATTTTTTACTTTACCTGTAGTGAGGTCGCAGTTATGAACATTCTGGTACATATCGCAGAGTTGTCTGTTGACATCAAAGAGTAGCCCTTTTGTGCACTGGAATTCAAACACCTCGTCCTCTAAGCACAGGTAGTATTTGGAACATTCGTCGGCAGTCCACATCGTGTCTTCATCTCGGTCTGGATTTCTAGAAAATAATGTTGAATCTAAGCAATTACTATTTTTAACATGGTTAAGAGTTTGCCTGTAGGGCTGGCTATGAATACGTAACATTGTAAGGTTTAATGAGTTAAAGATAAATTAAATTGATAAACTAAGGTTTAATATCGTACGTTTAATTAATTGTGTAAGGCTTTTATGCTCATCGTTAGTATGATACTGTTTTCGGGCTGTTTGGCCGACGTCAGCGAGCAGGGGTTCTCCACGAGATGTTAGAGCTCTTCGATTGCTTGAAGAATTTGTATGAATTCTTCAAGCAATCGCTGGCCGAACAGCCCGAAAAACAATGATATGCGCATACGTTTAATATTAATTAATCTCGCATTGTTTTAAAATGATTTTTTAGCTTTTTAAATGCGATGTTTTAATTGTGTTGTAATGTAGCAAAAAAGGTATAGCTATGTGCTAGAGGTTCTGGGTTCCGATACATGAATGTGACAGTTTCGTTCGGACAATTTAACATAGACATCTGATTTACTTCTTAGTGAAATAGAATTGGGTAGAAACACAAAACTGCTTATAGGGTAAACTTATAAAAACCTTTTAAATACTTTACAGGCTATAATAGTAAGGGCATAATAAATTTGTTTTTCAAAAGCAAAGTCTGATTATTTAACAGTTAATCGTAAGTAAATCAGGGAAAGTGGATTTCTCGCGACGCGACAGGAAATGTTGATTGGTTACTGTGTGAGATATGTGTTTGAGACAAGTTTAAGATCAAAGTTAGTATGTAATCAAGACTTGAATACATACTTATAAGTATACAATTATTGATTGCAATCAAATCAATTAATTATTTGTAAAGATAATACAATTTCTTTACAAATAATAAATCACTGAAGTTTTAATAACAATACTTTTGTTATACCATTAAATTTTTTAATGCTATTAGTTTAACGTATTACAGCTTGCTTATGGACCCACTTTAGAATTGCATAAACATTGCTTTAAAAACTTTTTAACGAAAGTAGGTTCTTAACTTCTAAACTTATTCGGGGTTTTCCCGCCCATTTTATAGTATTATCTATTTTTTACAGTTTACAGAGTATAGAGATTTCTTGAAGTCTATAAAAATTGAACAGTCAAGACGCGATCTGTCAATCTCAAGGTTGGCGAAAGTTTAGGTCAATAGCCGCGTAGACAGTAAAAATGGCGGGAAACAAAACAACTGCGTTTTATTTGTTTCATATAATCAGTGTCGCGTGCGTTCCTGCATGCGATGTATCTTACTATTTACGGAAGTAACTATTCTATTCATACATTATATTATATTGTACTTGTTGATTGCTATTCTTTGTAAATGTGGTGATATTATCACGTACTTAAATATTTATCACAATTCTTGTCTGTGGTAATCGATATGAAAATGACTTAAGAATTCGGTAGCTTATGATTTCCTTGTTGTTTGCTGCCGTCCTAATTCCTAATGCCCGCTATAGGAAATGTGGTAAAATATATACTTCATCAAACACAGGTCACCAAAAAGCAAATAGGTAGATATATTAAAACTTATTATTTGTGAAATATTAATAAGATACATTCTTCGAAAGTTATATTAGAGCATATAAATTATAGGAAGATATTATACCTAATAGCTTATAATATTTATAAGTACCTATGTATACAATTTCCTACAAATCAAGCTGTTGCGTCTTTATGTGACTCTTGTAAAGTATGTAGTACTTAGTAAATCAAAAATATATACATATATTCTATTTTAGTAATATTTATTTATAAGGATTTTTCACTTGCCTATAAAATCTCCCATTTTCGTGACATTTAGTATCCAGTAAACTTCGTTTATTCACATGTTTTCCTTGTGTTCCTGTAAAACAAATAATTGAAAAAACATTTTCACACGCGCGACATTGTTGTAGAAGTAACACCAACAAACATATTTCTTTACCTATAAATATAACCGTAAGTGCTAAACTAAAATAAAACCGAGAGAGTCGGTAAGCCATGTTGTAGGCCCAGCTTCTGTTATAATACTGAATGATAGCAGGTTACTAATGAACTTTCCTTTCGGTAGACAGCCGTAGGTACATATTGGTAGAGAATGTCTTAAATTGATTTAATAAGTATAAAAAATGATAAAATAATTTCCTTGGGTCACACGGAGACGCTATAACCTAATAATAAATAATGGTGTATTAGGAAGGAGATAACAACTATCTCGCCTTTGATCTTGATTATTCATGATTTTTAACAATGTTTGAAGTTATTACAAAATGAAAGATTGGTGAAGAACTTTAGTAATTTTTAAATATCTTCATGATGCTTACTACTTGAAATTCCAACACTGCTACACTTACACCTTCTGTTTCACTGCTTTCTAGGTTTTTAGTTTCATGTTGTTATTTGCTTAGTAGTGTTGTAGTATAACACACTGATTTATTATCAATCTTTATTAAAGTTTATTGAGAACATCCTTCTCTGCAAAGTTGGTTAAACTTATTGCGAAAGAATGTTGTGGACCATCTCTATCTTACGCATAAAAATATCGCCCTTATTTTTACTTAGATTATATGTAACCACATAAAAGATCGAATTATTTTTTAGACTGTCCAATAAAACGGTGAATATTAATTTAAACAATTTTTCAGAGTCATCAGAGACGTTTTAAAAAAGATAACCACGCCTTTAGTTCAATATTATGCTTTCTATGTGCCTATCCAAGTCTGTGGTGAATGTCAGAATTCAATCAAAACAAATTGATTTCTCGAGTTTCGATTTCTTGTAGCCACTGAATTTGCCGGTGATAATTTTCGATAACATTATTATTGTTGTGTGTTCTTTGTTTATAATTTATTAATAAAATAAATTTAGATAAAATGAAATGCCTCTCAACAATAATACAAGTTCTTATAATGTTAAGCGTGTGTTTTGCAACTCTGTCGCCGCCGGCTGATAAAAAGTCACAAAAAAGGGGTTAAACCTCAAGAAGGTCCTCGGAAGAATAATGTATTGGATAGGAAATTAGTTGTTGAAACACCTTACGCTAAGGATATCATAAAGTATCACGCTACTTACCATCAAAGCACTACTTGGCGTAATTTCGTAAATTCAGTTTTAGGCTTCGTTACACCGGTTCGTTTGTTTTCACTTATATTTTTAATAACAGAGGATTACATTCCTTATATAAGTTTACCCCTTAGTTCTTACATAATTACCAATTTGCAAATGTCAGTTATTATTTACAATATTGTGGTGAAATATTTTTAAAGCTTCGTACAAAATACGAGAGATACGAGGCTGTTTATAATTTATTTTACAGTGGAACAACAAAGGTTATGATGTAGCTAAAATGTGGGCACCAAAGTTTAATTACATTGCTCCAGTGTGGTTACATGTAAAAAGACAGAGTCCAAGTATTTATATAATTTCTGGCCTACATGATGTGGATCATGCGTGGATGAAAGCGGTAAAACAAAAGGGTGTCTCAAGTAGTATTAAAAGTAAGTACTGTCTGTTTTACAAAATATTGTAAATAAGAGTAATTGTGCATACAATGCATATGTAAACTTCCATCCTTTAAAGAAAACGTTTCATTCTGTATTTTAATATAAAATAAAGTTAAGTTAATTCTATGAGTCTTAAATAAAATTAAATAATCTCGACATTCATTAAACTAAAATCAATGATATGCTTTCATTATTTTATTTACTGCATAATATATTTGTCTCTTTCAGTATTACCAAGGTTACTATTTGAAAACTGGCAACCATCTGATCTCAAAGCCTTCTTTAAAGAGCCATCATCACTCTCAGAACAGAAAGCTCTAATTGAAGAAGTGAAGAAAACATGTAAACAGTGGAACTTTGATGGTATAGTGTTAGAAATGCTTTCGCAGATTGGAAAGTATGTGGAGAAATCTGTGAAATTCATCCAACAGTTTGGTGAGAATATGTAAACTGTTTTAGTGTTGTGTTATTAAATTATACATTTATTCAACATTATAAGCAAAAAATTATACATGAGTTTTAAATGTCAAAAGGGTAACTGGATTTTTATGAGTGCCGCATTCTTAGCTAATACATGTTTTAATTAGATTAAAAAAAAAATCTTTAATTTTGTTGACGACAGCTTTTTCTTTATGTATGTACTTACACTTTTATGGATTGTTGCATTAGAGACTGATGCTATATAATAGAAATTTACTTATATTAACATTAGTGTTTGATTTCTTGCATAGAATATGCAATATGGATTCAACATTTCTTGCAGGCCTGGAAATGAGTGAAGATGATTTGAAACTAATTCTGGTGTACCCACCATTCCGAGGTTATCCAAGTGATGAGTTTTTCGTAAAAGCGTACAACGATGTTTATCCTTACGTAGAGGCAATTTCAGTCATGACCTACGATTTTTCAAGTCCACAAAAGCCAGGTATGTGGTGAAAACTTCAATCTAATATAATAAGCCCTGTTTGTGTGTCTCATTTTATAAGTACGAATTTGGGTACGAAAAGAAATATAAAGTAGAACCAATTATTTAGAGTTTCTTATAAGTCCTCTTTAACTAGAAGGTCCAGTGGTGGGAATTGTGAGGTCTTTTAGCAGTTTAGATTGTTTTCACCGGCGGATTCGAAACAGGCATATAATAATTATGCACCTCCACTATGTGTTTGTTATAGGTCCAAATGCACCATTATACTGGATGAGACTATGTCTAGAGAAGTTAATTGAAAATGAAGAAAATCCATCAAAGAGGTCTAAAATATTACTGGGATTGAATTTCTATGGCAACTCCTATACTGCCAATGGTGGTGGACCTATTGTAGGAACGGAATATATTGAATTATTGAAAAATGCCAAAAACAACCAGATGTTATCATATAATAATAATACTGCTGAAAATTATATAGAAATTAGGTAAGTTCTTATAATATTGCTCTTTTTTATTTTAGTCAGTTAAAAAGGTAAGAAGTAATTATTCAAGTTAGTTATTATTGTTATTTTTTTAAATTGCTGGCTTCTTTATTTCACCATAAAGTTAGATTTATTGATTGTGACTCGCTAAAAATAATATATTTTGTATAAGTAATTATTATAACCTTTCTTTATTAACAATATATCACCTCATCATACCACTTTCTAGTTAATAACTCTTTAAATATGTAAATTTTCATATTATTTCAGAACGTCGCAAGGAGCCAAAAAAGTATTTTTCCCCACACTGTACTCTATACAGAAGAGACTAGATTTAGCCAAAGAATTTGGAACGGGAATTGCCATCTGGGAGTTAGGTCAAGGACTGGATTATTTCTACGACTTATTTTAAATGTGATATTAATTTTAGGATTAATAAATTATCTCTCTTAATTTGTATATAAGCGTTTATTTAAAACCACCTTAAAACTTTCAATAATAAAATCTATGAAACCGTTAATGATCTAAAGAAACCTCTCAGTCTTATTTACAATTTCTTTGATAGACAAAAAAATAATTTATATAAGTAATATAACCATAAGCTAAGCGGCTTGAGGCTTTCTCTTTAACTCCATCATCGATTGCGGTCCTTTCATCACGCGATGCATCAAATCCCAACACATTTTAGATGGGAGAAGGCTGAAAAACATTTGTATTTTTATAATATATTTTGCTATTCACACTTAAGAATTGAAATATGCAAGGTGCGAGAGGTAACCAATTCCTCACGTATTTGCGATTCGTGCTCATGGTAATGGTCTAAATGAATTCAAGTATGTTGGTATGTTTGTTCTTTACTCTTTGTAGCTAAATAGTAAATCGTGTTGTTTAGCGTTGCATTAAGCGCTAGAGGTACGGTGTTCGAATCCCAGGGAAAAACCATTGTCTTGGCCAGGCAGGGCAGAGAAATCTAAACTCCTACTTGCCAGTAAAAAACATCATTAGATGGTCAGTGAACGGACACGAAAATGTATTCGCCGCATGCCTCATGGGGAGCACGTTTGTAGGGCAAGTATGTAGGTGTAAAATAAAAATGATATATTTCATGGCCGCAAATATCTTCTTGCCTTTTCAAGATATTTAATTGTTTTTGTTTAATAAGAGGCAATAATAACTTGTGTATCTAACAGTTTAGTATTTAAGATCTAAATTGTTTAATTCCTCACCATTTAAGAGGCAGTAGATATCTAACTGAACCAGGCATAATGCAGTTGACCTCGTTCTTCCGAATGGAGTCTATCATCGTCTCTGCTACGTAATCAGGTTCCAGCATCGGCACCAGACGAGGTGTGACGCCGTCAAACATCCCTGTGTTTATGTAGGAGGGGCAGACTAAAGTTGCGTGGATCGTGCTGTGCCCGTGTGCCTATTACATAGAACGATAGTTTATTATTTAGATGGTATGGCAATTATTATTATGATAGCGATAATACCTAGTTTATATCTGTATTTTAGGTGAGAATTAAACTAGATATAATTTTACAAAATAAACGTAAGCAATGTAATCGGAAAATGCTTTATAAACTCTGGTCCGCCTTATTGCATTTAGTTCCAGTCCTTAGTTTAGAACTTTGGTGGATCGGTTTTTTTTATGTCTAGTAGCTAGGGACGTCAGGGAAATGGGAGTCCCCCCCCCTTATTTCTGTTGGAACATGAGTTGGTTCTTTTTTTAATTACTACCTATTATTATTAAATGTCTAGTATAAATATTACGTCGTTTTGTTGTACTTTTATTTTCTAACACATCATTATATTATTTTTAGGCAAGATTGGACGATCCATTTTAGTTGAGTCCTGCCTTACGATTTGGTATTATTGTCAGTTCTAGTCGTTAGAATTTGGAAAGTTCATCATCTACTGACCATGATCAGTGAATTGGATATCTGCTAACGTGTATTTTTGGTGAGTGTTATTTGAGCTGCACCTATATTAAATACTGTCTATAGTTTACGCGAGAAGTACACATTTAAATAAAACACTTTAACGGTTTAAAACGCGATATATTAGTTAAACTTGGGTTAAACGGTCTTCCCGTGACCACGACTGCTGCAAAGCATCCGAAACATCGGGCCGAAGTTAAAAATAATTTTCAAATAAGTTCAACTAATATATTGCGTTTTAAACCGTTAAAGTGTTTTATTTAAATGTACCTATATTACTATTTTGTATTTACATATATTATACATATTTGGTAGTTACACATAAGTTTAAAAATTACCCGTAACTCCGTAAACAAACTTTCGTGAAAGCCGACTGTAGCAAACTTGGTGGCGCTGTAGTCTGTACAGCGATAAGTTCCTAACAAGCCGGCAACTGAACCAACAGTCACGATGTGGCCTTTTTCTGTCTCAATCATATCTGGGAGGAAGGCTTTTACTGTCTGAAATAATTAATTGGTAATATGTAGGCATGCTATAATATGCGTAAACTAACTACAAAGATACGAACTGTTTTACCGCCTACGATAAAAAATGTGGCAGAATTCAAACAACTGAGAATATTTGAAAAATAAACTAATTTGCTATCGTTGAATTTGTAGTATCTTCTGTAGGTATTAGGTACTCAAAAGATCTAAGCTTGTTTTTTTTTACCAAAAGTTAAAAGCGACATTTGTATTGCTCGAATCGATGTAGTTTATAAATAATATCACGCAATGGAAAAATTAAACGTAGCTTACCCAGTAATGAGATAGAATGTTGACTTTGTATGTAGTTTCAATGGCCTTATCGTTCAGCTCCAAAAGAGTTTCTCCAAAGACCACCCCAGCATTATTGATTAGAACGTCCACCTTACCGATCTGAGAAATATAAATGTTAAAAGAATTTTAACTAATACATTTCGCGTTTTAAACCGTTAAAGATTTAAATGGGTACTAATCGTGTAAACTTAGGACATAATATTTAAGGATGCTATATTTCAAGTACTTATTTTTTTTGTAAATCTTTATAGAATTCAGTAGGGTATGATATTGTCTTTCCTAACTACGGCTATTTAAAATATTATCTTACCTCTTTCTTAACCCTTTCAGCAGTCTTATATACAGCATCACGGTCAGCTAAATCAACAGCATAGCTCGCCACTTCATATCCTTCATCTCTTAATGCGCTACACGTATTTCTCAAAGCTGTAAATAAAAAAAAATCGTTATGCAAAGCCTTTTTGATGCCAGCGACGTAGAAAGCAAAATATATAATTATCTCTTTATACGTAAGTATCGTGGTTATATCTACTAAAACATTTTCCTTTATTACTTTTCAGGTTATAAACAAGTAGGACGCTACTACTAACACTCTGTTGTGCAAACGAATTGCTATTCAAAGTGTCCTGCATGTCTAATGAATATTTACCAGCATCTAGTCTCATGCTATATACCTCTTATAATTACCTAATATTGTTTTTACTATGCAGATAACAGTACTTGACGTGGATTTTTTTGTTTCTAAGATTTAAGGTAACAATTTCTTTAATATTATAAACAAAAATCTCTATAACGTTATCTATTTTTTTTAACAAAGAGAGATGCGAAGTTACGAGCTCATTTCAAAGTTTATAAATTAACTATTAACTGTGTTACTTGCGACCAAATGTATTTTTATATTAAAAGAGCAACGTAATAAAAGGAGCGTTACTACACACACCATCACATCAGTTTTAAAATTTGCTTGCTGTTTGTGTTGAACTTTTAGAAAACAAAAATGACTGAGAAATGTTTAGCTTGTGTCTATAGAAAGAAATGAACCCGAAAGCGTTATTTTCTCGAGTGGATTATTATTTAGTGTAAAATAGAGTAAATAAGGAAAATTAGAAAAGAATCTGCTTCTCAAAAACTTACCATCTTCATTAATGTCCCAAACTACGACTTTTGCCCCAATCCGAGCAAGTTTGACAGCCAGCTGTCTACCAACGCCACCGCCTCCTCCGGTGACCAGTACCACGTCGCCTTTCAAACTCTTCATAGGCCTCAAAGCATTAGGAACTAGTGTCCAAAATAAGGACTCTAATATGTAATAACATGACAGCAAGAGGAAAAGTACTGTGTCCTTGGCTATATCAAATATACTTGACACTTGCGAGGGTGTTTTAATTTTCGTACCTTCCAACATTTTTGATCCTGGAAAAATAGATTATTGATTGATTTCAGATATAAATTTAAAATCGATTATAAATTAAAAAAAGATACGACCCACTTAGGCCGCCTCCACAGCCTTCTGTGCTGTTACTCTAACCAATTGAGCTATGGAGTCGATTTTTTTCAACCTATTGATACATGCACCTCTCGCGCAATGTCGTTATAACGTGGTGCATTTTCTATACTTTATATAGATCCAGGATGTGGAATAACATCTGAATATGAATAAAGTTTTCAGATTGAGATTTCATTTAAATAAAACACTTTAACTGTAAAGCGCGATATAAAGTTAAACTTATTTGCAAATGGTTTTCAACTTGGCCCGACTTTCTACTTTACAGAAGTTCAATGCTATGTCCAATAAATACCATTACCGGCAAACGCGGCCCGGTGGAATTCTTAAACCCGGCCAGTTTCGCCAAAACCAGCTTCACGACAGTGGCGCTAGCGTAACAATTTTTTATTGACTCAGAGTCATCCACCAGTCTCCCGTGACCACGACTGCTGCAAAGCCATCCAAAACGTCGGGCAAAATATTAAAAATCATTTTCAAATAAGTTTAACTAATATAATCGCGTTTTAAGCGCTGTTAAAGTGTTCTATTTAAATGTGTACTACTATCATAAACTTGTAGTTTTTATTTCATGTTTTTATGATAGATGACAAATCTTTCATAGGCAAAATATTTTGTTTAACAAATTTAAACCGGTAAAAGAAACCGTGTTGTTATGCTCTAATATACCGGCTTTAGTTAGTTATGTCTCAGCGTCCTACTATTTCTATATCTTAATAAATCTCTTTGAATAGACTTTATCGCTGTTGGTCATCTATGCTTTAGGCCTATCAACAGCATTAATTGTTTATTTATATTCTCTTATAACTTATAATATTTGGAACAATACCTTCGAAATTAATCGTTGAACATTTTGATCACATACCTAGGTTTGTATCAAATAAATCCAGTTAAGTAAGGTCAGTTACCTTCACTAACATCTAAGACTATTTTGTCTCTACCTAATTGAGGGACATTCTTTGGCCTGCAGTTATTTTCCACTATAGCAAACGAGGTGTCTTATATCTAAGCTAAGTAGAGCTCGCTTATAAATAAAAAGTTTATGTTACAACCGATTTGAAATAACACTTATTGAAATTTAAAACCTTACTTAGACATTATATTTCGCTTACAAACAAATTGTTTTGAATTCTACAAACGAATGTTCTAAATGTTTTGAGTTGAATTTGATGTAGGAAATGAGTCATCAATAGAGATTCAAATACTGTCTATACTCTATAATTTACGCGAGCAGTACACATTGAAATAAAACACATTAACGGTTTAAAACGCGATATATTAGTTAAACTTATTTGAAAATGATTTTAACTGGCAACATATCGGATGCTTTGCAGCAGCCGTTCCCTGTGAACGTCTGTTAATTAAAATAGAGATTTAATTAATTATTAGTCTTTAATACTGCACATACTACGTACTTGGTGTTGTAAACAAAATTGAGGTTGCCACTTTTTCTAAATTTAGTTTTTCTATAATTTGCACAATTAAGTCGCATAAAACTTGTTTCATTTTTTCACGTGTACCTAATGTTTAAAAAAATTCGACAATGCATTCCCAGAAAAAACAAATTAATGAAATTTTGCAGAAATTTAAGAAATACAAATTTTAACGGTTTAAAACCCGAAATATATTAGTTAAACTTATTTTCACTACGGCCCTGCGTTAAAATTTGCGTTTCAAACCGTTTAAGTATTTATTTAAATGTGTACTATTTGCGTAAGCTAAAGACAGTACATAGTAATTCATATTTTATTTAAATTAACATTTTACTAAAGCAAATAGAATACAGTATATTTCTTATAAAAGTATACGTACCTATTTCTGTATCCTCTTTTAAGCACTTTTCACATGTATCATAAGTTTCAACGCAGGTTTTGAACTGGTGCGTGCGCGCGCGCCGGTTGGCCTACAACTGCGGTCTACTCTCGTGCTTTCTCCTACGGTAACGGTATTCTGACTTCCATCTAATATTTTGAATACATCACGACAATTAACAGCTAGTGATGCTAATATAAAGTAATAGATTTAATCTGTAGACGTCGATTAGTGTAGAAAAAAGTAAAGAAAGAAAAAAAGAAATGCGCACATTGTACATTTCTCTGTCCAATTTATCGATTTTATTTCAAATAATTACTTGATCAGAATTAATCGTTCTCTCGGATTTCGAATCTAGGACATCCTATGCATATGCAAGGCAACCATCGCGATTAACCACTAAACAATGAAGTATTAAATATGTATTTTATTATAACAAACCTTCTGTTGCACCGAGATAAGTAAAACATATTGTATGTTGATAACTATGTTATCATGGGTATTCGGTTATTTTTCCAATTATTAAGTGAAACTACGATTACTGTTTTTTATTTAATTACTAGCTCTTTCAGCGACTTTGTACGCGGTTCATTTTTTATTTTTGGGTATTTTGAACAGTTTTGGCAGAACACGCAACCGAAATTCGCCAAGATTAAAATTTTCCGTGTTTATCCCACATTACCCACTGTCTCTTTGCTCCCATTGGTTACACCATGATGTTTCATAGCCTAAAGCCGTCCTGAGAAATTACAGTTTATTTTAGCACGGAGGAGAACATCCCTTCTGTTCTAAAAAAATATATTTTGATTAAAAAAACATTATGACTATGGCGGGACTTGAACCGGCATCGTCACCGTTCCGTGCTTTTGCTCTACCAATTGAGCTACCGAATCCGAATGCTAGGATTCGGTACGGAACGGTGCCGGTTGAAGTCCTTCCCGAGTCGATTATTTTTTTCAATTTTTTCGATTTTTTAAATTATATAGTGCCTTCACGTGCATGTAAAAAAATAATAAAGTTTTCAAATATTAGATTTTTTTCAAGTTGTTATAAATTATAGAACGCCTACTACTGCTTGATTATTTTCAAAATTGTCGATCAGAAACATTGCTAAGTAAAGAACATGTTTATGTCTCGTGAACTAACAATTTAGTATTCAGATGTATTAGAATTACTCATATTATTATCTACGGTACTTTTTTGTAAAGGTCTACAAAGTACACATATAGTAAAGTCTACATTATATCATGATGCTGACAAACTCTGATAATATAATATGGCAAGGAAAATATAACAGGACGAAAAAACTCATAGTAAATGATTAAATATATTTATTTATTTATTTAATTCTTCATTGCAACAAATACAAAATTTTTTTTTTTTTTTCCTTAAAAGTATTCTTAATACGTAAATTATTCTAACCAGTTATATAGTGCAATGGGCGGCCTTATCGCTATAGAGGGATCTCCTCCCGGCAACCCTTGGGGAAAAAAAAAAAAATTTTTTTCTGGGGGGGGGGGGGGGGGGGGGGGGCAAAAAAAACCCCAAAAAAAAATTTTTTAACCCCCCAAAAAAAAAAAAAAAAAAAAAAAAAACCCCCAGGTGGGGGGGGGGGGGGGGGGAAAAAAAAATTTTTGGGGGGGGGGGGGGAAAAAAAAAAAAAAAAAGTATATACTTATCTTGTTGCAAAAGTTCACTTTTAGTCTTAGAGCAGTTATTTCCATCCGACTCTATGCTGATTTGAACTTGACCAGGGTATACATGCTTTTGTCTTCTAACGCGTACTTATGTGCTTAAGGCGTACTATACAGTTGTATAATTCTTCCGTTATTAAAGTTGTCGCAATCTAGTGGGCAAGAGCAATTTGAAAGCACTGTAATTTAGTGAACTTACATTAGTGCCACCGGTCATTTGAAATGCACAATGTTAACATATTGTTTCGTATAGCTATATATAATTAGGTAGCTTAGTGACTGTACGTAATAGTTATAACGGAACATATTTTCTACTTTAATTTTATTCGAATTAAGCATTGCTGTTTTGTTGTGTTGAAAGTTGTTCGTGATTTTAACATTCTTCATTTTGAACCGTTTTTGCAGCGTACGCCTCGGAAACCAATAATGATGAATAAATTTCCCAATTTTTTCAAATTTCTCGCTGCATCTTCGCTTGTATTACACACACAGACAGGCGATGTTTATACCTCGATAAATGCTCTAACCAAATCAAAAATATTTTTTCAATTCGAACCCATACTTCCTGAGATTAGCGCGTTCAATCAAACAAACAAACTCTTCAGCTTTATATTTTAGTATAGATAGATAATAATTTAAAGGTGCAACGTGTACTAGCGCCATCTCGTCTTTAATTAACGAGGCATATAAGTTCTTAACCTAGAACATGCGTAGAACGAAAGAAAAAGGTAAGAACCAATACGTACTAATATTGCACGAATGCTTTTCGATTATCATACACCACCAACAGATGGCGCTAAAATCGATTAGGCTTATTCATAAGTCAGTGAACTCTAGTGTTGTATTTTATGGTTTTATTATACAGATGTTATCTACGTTTAGGCAAATTGGTGTATGGAAATTAAATAGGGGTGCTACATAATCACAGATTATAAATAAAACTTTGTTACCACGTAATCAATAGTAAAATACCGTTTTATTATTTGTACTTACTTTCAAGTGTTTTACTATTTTCAATATATTTGTAACCGGCAGGGGTACAATAATTAGAAATTAACTGAGTTGGAGAAGCACATTCAAATCTCGAGAGAATATAGAAAGAGTTTTGCGAGAATGAAAAAAACCTAAAAATATCGTTCTCAGGAATGTTTCTGTCTCACGTGCCTTAGAGAAAACAAATTTTGGGTGGGACTTTGTATCTTAGTTTTAACGTCATTCGTTAACAGTAACAATTAGTTAATAGAATGCTCAAAAATGGTTAAAGAAAAAAACGGGTACTATAATTTATGTCCCATAAAACTGTTTACTTAATTAGTTGGAACTGAAGTTTATTCGCCAATTGTAGCAACGTAGCCGCGGAAGCTACGAAATAGGGCTCGTAGCTAGTTTATAACCTCAAACAGTATTAAACAACATTTTACAAAAGTATCGTTTTAATTAGGATGAGCAAAGTGTTAAAAATATTTAAAATTGACATTAATAATACATATTTACATAATTCTTCTTTTAAACGTGTTTAACAAGATAAGATTAATGTACAGAATGCGAGCGAACTTAAAATAACAACAGAAAGTAAACTAAGAGATTACTACTTTATTGTTATAAAATCTGTACATATTTGATGACGCAATATATACGTTTAAATACTTATAAAAGCTTTCGTTCCTGTTTTATCAGTTAATTGTTAGGGGTTCGCGAAGGTCAAGATCTCGCAGCGAGGGTGTGAGGGTCGAAGATTGCGCGCGCAGTGTGCAGTCGTTAACTGTCGTTCAGTCTCTGGTTCAGTCGATCCGCAGCATCGCGCGCTGTTGCCGGCCAGTCCCAAACGGCGACCCAGCAGCCGCGGAAACGCGTTCTAAAATTTAAATTATTATTTTTTTTATTTCTTGACAGTCTTATTAAATTTTGTATTTTTAAGAACGGATTCGACCACAGATTATATTACAGTGACACAGTGACCGGCGAAATTGCGAAAGACCAACAAAAACAAACTAATAGGTGAGTTTGAGTATGTAGTGTTAATTAAATGTTGTCATGTTAGGTAAACGTTTTCGCATAGTTCACAAGATATTGGAAAGTATTTCAAGGCGATCGCGGTCCGGTGTGTGCTGACTTTGAATTTACAGAATGCACCTTTTCAGAAATTGAAATTGTATAACACCATATGAGCCTTAATCGCCAAGTGATCGCCAAAAGCAGGCATTAAAAATGCCTCGAGGGTAATTATAATTATTTTAAGTCGGCCGGGTAGTTTTGGGTTCGACAAGTTGTACTGTCGACATTAAATTTAATTTTAATCTATATAGACTTTAACAATAAAACTTTTTCTTTAAAACACGTGTCTGCCATTGAAAATGCAAGCTTTATAAATGAGGTTGAAATTCGATGTTGTAAAATTAACAGTCGTTCATCGATTACAAATAATTACCTTTAAACCAGTTGGGCTAAATCTTCTTTGGGCCAGGGGCGAAAATATTTTGCGGACGCGCAAAGCGATATTTCGAAAGCTGATTGTGTAGTTCTCTGTTTAAAGATCGAAAATCTTCAATGACATTTCAATTACATTAAACTACTTTTTACGAAATCGATACTTAATTATCTGTGTTTCGTGCAAACTTTTTTTGATACCTATACGATCTTTTTGACAAAGGTCACATTGATCAAATTGTCAAAATATAGTTTAAAATATAGATTAAAAATTTGGCGCCAAATAAAGGCCGCTCATGGTATCTGTAGCCGTACATTTTCTAGATAGCAAGGTGCATATTGCAAGCTGCAGGTAACTTATCGTGTATTAGGCAATGCAAGGCCGTTCAGACCAGTCTCATTGTAGGTACCTATTCAATATAGTTTAGTAGTAAAATGAATAATGAAACACTCATCACAGTTATCGACATCATAAAATTGATTAGGCACGTTTGGAGGCGTAAATTTTATCTTTTTACAGTTAGGCACAGTTAGTTAATTAATTACAAGAAAGTTATCTATGTCAGATCGATATTGTCTACTTTCTCATGATAATCTTATTTTTTCTATTTATTTCTAAATCTTAAGTGTAATGTATGCCCGTTAATTGCAAATTATTTCACAGACTGTTTTATTTTAAACATAATTAAAAAATAAATAATTAAGCGATTATTACACACTGAGGTTTAGTAAACTTAACTTAAACAAAACATTTAAAACAGAAATATAACATAATGTTTACCCTTATATAAATATATCATAGACAATAGTTGATATATGTGAATACAATCCTTCTTTGTCACAGATTACACACACGGTAGGTGTAATCTGTGGCTCTCTGGAAATTGGTCTTGAGAAATAACATTGCACATTATTTGAAATACTTTTTGTACAACACCATGAAATTGTACATATTCTACGTTTTTACTATTGTTAATAGTGACAAAGATAATAATAGATAACTTTAGAAATAAAAAACGATTTATAAAAAAAGGCACGGGCAGTACTTGAGCTGGCATCCGCAGCCTTACGTGCTGCTGCTCTCTCTATTTAATTTGGTAAGAGTGGCACGGGAAGCTGTTAACAACGATCCCGCCTTTATATATTTTTTAAATAAATAGATTTTTAATTTATACAATGCCATCATATGCATGTGAAAAATATTCAAGTTTTGAGATAAATAACGACAAAAAACTTGATTGATGTGATGCGGCAACTATAAAGCACAAATTTGCATATTATTATAACATCTGCATGTTTAAGCAAGATTAAAGTTTTAGCAATCGCATAGAAATTAATAACTCTACCAATAATTAAATGTATAAAGCCTTCAATATAAAAATTAAAGTAATTGCTTGTGTTACGAAACGTTGGTAATAATTTGAGCAAGTTTGTATCGATAGTAATACTTTCTGGGTCATTGTCAACGTTGCGTACGTGCTAGTCTTTATTTGAATGCTGTAAATTGCTGATCCTTGGAGAGATTACACTGATCTTGAAATTTCAGTATACATCTATACAAGGCGTCTCTTTAAATTGAGATTTTTGATTTATGGTTTACTAGCTGTGCCCGCGACTTCGTCCGCGTGGAATAGTGACTTGGGGTAGTAATTTTAATTATTTAGGCTGTTTTATTCATTTATGTACTTTCACCCCCCCTTTTAACCCCTTACAACCCCCTTTTCGCAATAAAAAGTCTATATTCTTTCTCAGGGTCTAAACCATCTGTGTACCAAATTTCATTCAAATCTGTTCAGTGGTTTTAGCGT
Organism: Leptosia nina; assembly: GCA_963661955.1. Taxonomy (NCBI): domain Eukaryota; kingdom Metazoa; phylum Arthropoda; class Insecta; order Lepidoptera; family Pieridae; genus Leptosia; species Leptosia nina. Next base: position 10,241,692 of record CAVLEF010000280.1, read on the forward strand.
GAAAGAGTAACAAACAGACAGACAGAGTTACTTTCGCATTTATAGCAGGCGTGGTCACGGGGAGACTGTGAGGCAGTCTAGGCAGACTAGTCAGTAATGTAGACTAAGAGGTAGTAAATACATTTTGTCCTTTGTATCATTTAAGTTGGGATTTTCTGAAATCCATAGTTACTTTGGGAGATAGGAAATGTGTTACTGACCTATACAACGTATAAATAGAAGGTCATGTGACTTTTCGGATTTGTCAGGTGAGTTAACAATATGTAACTTTTCTCATACATTGTTATTGTTTGGTTGGGTAACTACGATCGTTAATATTTGTGTGGTGTATGTGCTAAAACCAGCTGTAGCTCACTATTGATGATTTTTATCTATACTAGTATTATACAGCTGAAGAGTTTGTTTGTCTGTATGAGCGCGCTAGTGTCAGGAACGACTGGTTGATTTATTTTTGTGTATTATAATATTAATATTTATCAAGGCTATGAAGCGTCGCGCCTTGATAAAAAGGAACGAAGTCATAGCAAAAAATGTGAAAAATAAATGGGGAAACTTCATTTTGGGTTTCTGATGCGATGTAAAAACGGTTCAAGATACCCAAAAAATATGTATGAATGTTCTCTTTAAATGATCTATAAACGTCTAATTTTTAAGATTAAATTGTAAGAACAACGGGGCACGAAAGACGTCATGTGTAACATCTATAATAATTGATAACGATGAAGAGGAGGTTTGCAAAAACAATTTTTGAAACCCAAAATAACTATTCTACGCGGACGAAGTCGCTGACACGGGCAGGTTGAAATAAAATCATTAGAAAGTTCTTGAAAAATTTTCATTTTTAGAACACAGTTCAGTTGAAGTTTTGGTGCCTGGCCAAAATCTTCGTATACTTACGATTGTTTATGATGTTAATACCGCGTGCATCGGTCGGAGAAAGTAGTGAAAGTCCATAAAAGTAAAAGAAATACCGAAATTGAACGGCACTCGTACTAGTTGGGTAACTGGTTTGTAAAGTCAAAATATCCATGAAGCAGTTACCTATTCACTACTTTTTATTCATTGGTTCACTTGTTTTTATTATATACTTTAAGTATAGTGACATTACATTATACACATCGTTAATACACTAATAACTTAACTTAAACTTTAACGTGACGTGACGTGTCACGTGACCACGGCTGCTGCAAAGCATCCGAAACGTCGGGCCGAAGTTAAAAATCATTTCCAAATAAGTTTAACTAATATATCGCGTTTTAAACCGTTAAAGTGTTTTATTTAAATGTGTACTACTCGCGTAAACTATAGCCAGTATTTATACACATCGTTATTAATTAATTGCTTAACGTTACATGTAAATAACATTAAAATAAACCCACTTTAACGGTTTGAACCGCGATATATATTAGTAACTTATTTGAAAATTATCTTTAACTACCAGACGTTTCGGATACTTTGCAGCAGTTGTGGTCACGGGCAGTCTCCCCGCGTTTAGAGCTATCGTGGCAATATATATCGCGTTTCAATTTTTTTTACCCTAAACTACGCGAGTTTTTTTGGTGTTCCAATATTTTCAATAAATTGACTAGATGTTTTTTAATAATTATAATATCATTTTTATCCTCGATGTCCTCGACTGACATATGAAAAGTGATGACGCAAAAAGCATTTAAATTATTGTTTTTGCTCGACTAGTTATAATGCATTTTGTTTTTAACAGACTACAAGTATTAGGAATAAAAAATTACATTAATGTAATTTTTTTTCCAAGACCTGTCCCTAGAATACACCTATGTCAGACACAATTTTTTTCCTCACGTTGGCATAACTAATAACATACACGTCGTTTAGGCATCAGACAGCGGTAAACAAACATACGTGTATATATAAATTTGCAAATTCAATACTAAGTTATCATTACCTGTACACGTTTACGTGACTTGTACTGATTTAAATATAACTCTTTTAACGGATTAAATCGTGAAATGTATTTATAACTTACCCCCTTGACCACGACTGCTAGGTACAAAGTAGCCGAAACGGGTTGGGTTGTAGTGAAATTTAATTAAAAAAACCTTGACTAACATATTTCGTGTTTCAAACCGTTAAAAGTGTTTATTTAATTTCAATACTAGGTGATGGTAACTATTGAGCCACCCAGGCGGTCTAGCTCCAGCGAAAGGGTCTTTCAAATAGTAACAAAGTCGAATGCAATCATAATGACATAAACAAATCTACGGTAACTATGCGAAGGTATAGGAAATATCATAAACCTGTTATATCGATTACTTCGTTTACTTCGAGTAAATTAATTGATAATTATCGTAAATTATTGTTCGAATGAATGAGTGTTGCATTCAATATTTACTCGCACGATGCACAGCATAGTCCTTAACATTCGTTTGCAATATCCGACATTGTGGTTCAATTATACAATACGTGTATTCAATTACAATAGCGTATTGTTTGACATATGTTATGAGGTATGAAAAAGAATAACCTACATTAGGATTTTAAATTACTAGCTATTAAGTTAATTGAAGCGGGGTGATATAGTTATAGTTTTCGTGGATGTTGCACACCGTTAATATTTGTAGCATTGGTTTGTATGGGGGTTAAAAGTCCTTGGCCTACGTTTTATTAAATTGCGGCGTCGACAGGTGTTGGCTTCAGATATTTGGAAAAAGACATACTGACAATTGACAATCAAAATTCAAACTTACACTTTACCAGACTTTACAGACCAAGTTTAAAATCTAGTGAATTCGAAAAATATATTTACAAACATGCCACCGACATTGAACCCGGAATGTTAGCAGTCATAATCTCATTTATTGTATAAAACAGTTAAATTAATATATACAACTGTGAAACATAATAGATGGGATGTCTAACTAACAGTTATTTTTAAATTCAAATTGATATGAAGAGTAGTTAAATGTTGAACAATAAAATGAACTAGTGAGTTATACCAAATTTTATAGAGTTCTAGCAAGTGATTGTCACAATTCCTTTGAGTAAACTTCAGGAAATGTTTAAGACCCTGAGGTTACTTTCGTCTTGGCATTATAATTACAGGTACATTTCACTTGTCAACTGTCGTTCCTGGAAGACACCTGACCTTGTATATACGTAAATGTTATTTCCCGCATTGTTAATACAATATAATTACCTTTGTGGAGCTAAAGTGTTTGTAAAAGGATGTTTAACGCGGTCTGAGGGCATGTTTTATCTCGGAATGTTTTGTTAAAAATCTTTGAATTCTATGCTAGCCAAGTAAAAATATAGTTTTCTTATGCATTTCATCTATGTGAAAGATTTCCAACTAAAATAAACTTGTCAAATAGATATATTACATGCAGAGAGATGGTCCTGTACGTTGTCAAACGTTCTTTATTAGCGAACCAACATTCAAAAGACAAACAACTTCTTATTGTTTTTGTAATCTTGTATGTACTTGCTTATTGACATCTATTATTAAATACTTGATAGAACTAAATTAAACGAGAATTTAACGATTTTAACACGTTTGAAGTTAGTAAAAAAGCACAAACCGTACTTTATCTCTCTTAGATCAGGTTATACTATGATAATGTCAAGGTGAAATAGGAACAGTCTAGAATACTCGAATGCCTTGAAATAATTAAATTGAAAACAAAAACTTACGAGGTATACTGTGAATACTCCTTCATTACATTTGCATCATTATTTTGCGCTAGTAATTGTCAACTTGCATGACTTTTATCTGTATAATTGTAGTTTAATAATATTATTATTGCACAATACGATATGGGTTCGAATCCCAGGGAAACAAAAAAAAATTGTTTCGGTCGGGCAGGGCACAGAAGTCTGATCAACTACTTGCCCGTTATAAGAACAGATCAGTGAAACGGACACAGAAATGTGTTCGCCCCATGCCCCACGAGGAAGAAACGCGCTTTCACTTGTTTTACAATACTAGAACTATTTGTTTTGTATTTGAAACGAACATTTGGTTTGGGAAATGCCTGAATTCATAATGTTAAATTTATTTGTATTTATGATTTTAAATGACCTAAGCGTGGCGGCGACAAAAAAAGGAAACTTACAACGCGAGCGTTGAATTCTTTTGTTTATTTAAAGTCGTACTCACTAACCCTGCAACTTTGTTATACATAGGTCACAGGTTCACTATCCAAAACACAACCCGCACCTGACTACCTGCAAAACATGACTTGACATGGGTATAAACAAGTTTTTACTACTTTAGTCTGACATACCACAATTACAAACATTTATTTAAGCAGTATTCGTTCCTACTTATGTTTTTCAAGATTTGGGTAAGGTGAAGGTCTATTTCTTCATAAGACAGATTGGTCTAAAGAGCGACGTAATCGGTATGGACACAACTTGTTATTAATAATAATTCATCGCAATATTTGCGTCCTAATATCTCAATATGGTTACAACACAGCTTGCATCAACCTGTGAGAAATTTTTCACATATTTGAAATATCGTCGATTCTTTATCTGTCACTTGTATAATAAATAATATTAGCAACTTTTAATCTCGTTATGAAACAGACCCGAGGCGTAACGCGCTGTACAAGAAAAAAATATAATTAAACGATTAAGTATAGTGCAGTGGTAGGTTATAAGGAATGTTTATATTTGTACCATAATTTTACTTTATTTTTCTAAGAGGCTTGTCAATAACAAAAAATATTTTTTCAATTCGAACCAGTGCGACCTGAGATTAGCGAGCTTAAACAAACTCTTCAGTTTTATTCATATTAGTACAAAAATCTTAACCAGATTTCATATTTAAACTTTGTGATTCATTTGTGCAGACTTTTTTCTATGGTGAGGTCAGTCAAAAATTCCAAGAAACGAATTCAACTACAATCACTTAAACTGCCAGCACAGCAGAGATTCTTTTATGATATCCGAACAGTAAAACCTGTTTAAAATCTGATGATTCTCTAAGCTATGTTGCACTTCAATACTAAAAGGAAGACACGATAACAATTTTTTTGTATATATATATTGTAATACGCATTGTGTGTTATTTACAGTAGTATTGATTCAAGATACACAGGTTTTTTACTTTTACTAATTATTAACGTGTCTTTGCAATCTTTCACATAGTTTTACTTCACTGTGTATATGTGTATGTATATGTTATATAGTTAAAAACAATGTTTAAATGGTATAATAAGAAATAGTAGCGGCCAGTCGCATTCCTTAGTGATTTTTTTAATAATCTTTGCATAAAGACGTTGAATACTTTACCGCACCAATAAGTACATATACATCAATATTATTTATAATTTTCTCCGTAAATCTTGCAATTATGTACGTCATAACATGAAACCTTTTTTGTTACCTTCAAGTTGTCGAGTTCGTTTCCCGGTTCAAACAAGTGGTTGTGAGTACCTCTCATAACAAAACGCACTCTTCATGTATTTTCGAGCACAAAGAAACTTACTTTTGTTTATTACTAACAATTCAATTTGAAAATGTCTTTTTATCTTAGAGGATTTATCAAGGAAGTCTTTAGGCTATAATATTGCGCTGTAACTGTTAGGTGGGAAAAGCGGGAAATGTGGAAAAACGGGAAAAATTATTCATCTTTGTTGGTTTCCCATGCGCACGCTGCGAAAAAGGTTCAATATACAATACGTATGAACGAATGATTCCTCTTTAAATAATCGAAAGAAATGTCCATCTTTTAATACATGTATGCAAATATAGTAATTTCTTTTCTAAAAGGCTTATAAAAAACTCAAAAGGCGAAGTTTTTGGATATACACATAAAACTTAGTGAATAAGTATCGATATTACTATGATAATAAAAAATTCGTGTTGCATTCGCGATAGACACACTTTTACGGCGCTGTGTCTATTGTTATTGTTATTGAATTTGGTCATGGCAGTACAATGGACAACCTTCACGCTTGTCGTTATGATAAATCATTGACTTCTTTACTTAACAGTGCATACAGAGTTATACTCAATAATATATATATTCTAAACATGTGTTTTTGTTTATTTGAACGCGCTAATCTCGGGAACTACTGGTTCGTATTCGAAAATTTATCGAGGAAGACTTTAGGCTATAAATACCACGCTGTAGGAAGGAGGATAGAAAGAATAAAGTCAGTGGTAAATGTAAAAAAATATCGGAGGAAATTATTTATATATGTGGGTTCCTATTGCGAAAATGGTTCACCACCCAAAAATATCTAAGAAAGAATGATTAACCTTTTTAATGATCTAAAATAAAGTCCGCGACAGTATATGTTTATCTTTTAAGATCAACTTGCGAAAACGACGTCGTGCACAGCTAGTATTAGATAATATTAACATTAATTTGACAAGAGTCGAAACAATGGCTGTAAACGTCGTATTATGTTTACATCATTATTAGCTAATAACTCAATTAACAAATTGACATGTCGAACGCTTAATTTTAAATATTATAGAAGTACGATATTTTTTTATATATTTTTTTTTAGTTGTAGTACACTGTTCAACATTTGAATAAATATATACTACATGTATGTACTAGTATAGTATTGATATCTGCATAGTATTTTTATACCTAGTATCTTAACTTTTTCAATCATTAACTATTTATTATATTCGCCGCGCCCATTTTGCTGTCATTCCACTTCAAACACTTATGTGTATTATTGTACTGAGAGTATTATTAGCATGATTAATTATTACACAAAAGAGCAAACTATAAGTGATCGTTTGTAAATATCATGATGACCTTCTTGATCGAAGGACTGGCAGTTTACAAACGCAGGGCTGTCAATTCGCCGAAAAAAAAATCGCGACTAATTATTATATCCTTTGTTTTCTGTTTGTTTGGATAGGCTTATTTATTATCTTTATTACACATGGCAAGAAAAACCACTGAAGAGTTGTTACTGTTAAGAAGATATTAAAATTTATGTAACTTTAAAACAGTTTTTTGATTACGTACCTTTGTTGTAAAACTAAGAGGCATTTAAAATTTAAAAGTTTGTTTTTTTAATATATGAAAATCTTATGCCAATTCTTCTATAGATGTTTTAAATGTGAACGGAAGTTAAAAATGTTGATAAGAAATACCAAATTTATTTTCTAATCGAAAGTAAGGTAATCGAGGTACCGATATCAAAAAATAATAGTACTAACAGTTTTTCAAGTTGTAAAAAATTTGTGTTAAATTCATAAACATAATAATTTTTTATAACTTTTTACTTTAAAACCAGAAATAAAAAGTAGACGTTGATAAATTATAAGCTGGGATTTCTGTAATGAGGTAGGTACATATTTTTTAACTAATGCAATTCCAAATGTCCAATTATTTTTTATTTTCATTTAAAGAAATAGGCAAAAAGTGAAAGGAATCCGTATTTCAGGCTAATTAATTGTTCAGTCAAGAAATATTATTAGAATTTCGATTTTAATAACACAATCCTCCTTCAAACACTCCGCTTTTACATGGTTATTCATTTATTTACACTGTGTATATTACAATAAGTAATTACAAATATGTACGTTTGTTAAATTATTATTTTTATCATAAATTACTAATACGCTATATAATAAATAGCAATGCAAAAATACTGCTCAATTATATTAGGTTAGATCCCTCATCGAAATATGAGAAAAAGATTAGAACTAAAATTGTATTTTGCAAACCAGCCCGCTTCTAATCAAATCATTCCTAATTCATGCGATAAAAAATCGAGAGCCCTATTTCAAGCACGGTTTGTGCAATGGTTGCATTCACCGGCCGTCGTCGATCCATTGCGACACGAACCGTACGAAGTACTATAGTAAACGCCTAGCTTCTCCATCATTCGGACGGCCAAGCATGCGCGACTCGATAAATGTTGTCTACTGGTTTATTGAAACAAATGTTTAAGAAACCTCAAACATTATTAGTATAAACATACACTTAAACTGTGAACATTGTACAATTCTAGTGTTATTAAGCATTCATCATTTTATAAAAAAAAAACATAACAACAATAAGTAAGAAGGTGACCCAAAAACGGGATTGCTCAGGATATAATATTATCATTGTATACTTGTTGTTGTTAATTATTTTTTTAAGCTTAGGGTTCGCCCTTAAGGTTTAGCTTTGTAACATTTTGCATATCCCACATTTCACGCTGTGTCGTCCCAAATATGTTAGCAGATTTATTACATTTTCACGGTGTTTAATCAACTAAGTTAGTTGGCAATACTTGGTAGACGTAACCATAGATGTAGGATAGTTACAAGACTCCACGTATGAATTTGTCGACACTCGCGATAGAGATATGTCGCGGTGCGCATACTAGCCCCGCCGTACCACGTTGTTACTCAATGAATCACTTGAAGAAGTCTTTGAACCGATATCGACAGTGCTATCACCAAAACGTGACATTTCGCGTGACCCCAGAGATAAGACCGCATTTGTGACATGAGTATTCGCGTTACAAAATGCGTCTTGAAATATCATTACTAAACGTTGAGCTAAAATTCTTTGCTTTGTATAAATGGACACGCGGGACGTCTAGTTCTCTTTTAAGTATTTCCTTTGCGTATTGAACTCATCGTTGAATGTTCTTCCTGTTTAGTGGTAAATAGTGTCTCACTGTATAGATGATAAAATATTTGGTATGTCATCAGTGTTTAAATAAAAAAGTATATAAGTAGAATATTGCATGTATTCATTCTGACGGGCTCGTTGGTTATGTTAGCAAGGTATGGCTAATAATCAAACGTGGTCAAAAGTTCGTGGGTTCGATGGTGGGGATCAGATTTAACACATTTATAATTTTTCTGAAACATGTTGCACTTTGTCTGGAAATCTGGATATTAAATGGGTGGTAGGAATATAGAAATTCTGTCCGGGTCACGAATGAAAAAGCTGTGAAGCTTATTCGCGTTTCGATTTCAGTCTGTGGATTTCCGAATATCCAAAGCCAGAATAGGTCAACAACGCATCTTGGTTAGATGATTAAATGCTAGACCACGAAGAGAACCCCGTGCTTGTTTGTCCTCCTCTCAAATCAAAATAACTCCTAATGACAAGTACGAAGCAGTCTTATCCTAAACACAACATAATGACTACTATTCTGAAAATCTACCTAAACAACAATTATATATGCGCCGTAAATTAGTCAATTATACCAAACAAAGAGATTCCCAACTATTAAAGTTAACTAACATAAGACTAATAAACACACTCTTATTGTTTCAGTTAACCGTAAAGTTATTGCGGAAATGAGATAAGACATAACAGAAGATTAAAAACAGTAAAAATGGAAACGATGCACACCGAAACTCAAGAATATATAAACGGCATGGCGCCAGGACCCTTGACGAGGGAGATACCTGAATGTATGAGGAATAAATACACATTGATTCAATCGATTTTCGACCTTACTGTAACGCTTCTCACAGCCATTGGATATCTAATTCAAGGGATATATAGATCGCTTTTCAGACGGACTAAGAAAGATTTGAAGGGTCAAATCGCCTTGATAACCGGAGGTGGTGGCGGACTAGGAAGCCTTATAGCCTTGAGGCTAGCAAGGCTAGGATGTGTCGTCGTTCTTTGGGATATAAATAAGCAAGGTCAGTACTTAGATATACATGTAGACAAGTCCACCAAGTTACTTTTTATAATTAATCATGAACCGCATTAAAATAAGTTTAGCCGTTTACGCCGAGCTAACCTTAAAGATAAACATATAAATGGAATCTTTTCAACTAAAGCTATTTCTTGTGTAAATTAAAACTGGAAACGCGAAACGATTTCTCAAATGATAATTATAATATTTCTCTCATTTTTGAAACATACATACATTATTGCTTTTAGTAGTGGCTAGATGTTATACAGCATACATCAACAGCCTTTATTAGAGTCAAAACTTAGAGGGTAGTCTAACATACAAACTCTTCAATAGTATACGTCAACTTAGCAGTAAGTAGTGTAATTGTATAGTTGATGCTCTGATGATTCCTATGAATCATAGTATACGAAACAAAATAAGTAGCTAGTAATCTTAAGAAAGTACGTAACGTAATTTTTGACTGAAAGTCAATAACCTAGAACGGTTGCCAAGTTAGAAATATACTTAAAACGATGACACACATAGTGACTTAATATACTAGTTGTGACAGCGAATCCGTCCGTGTACAATAGTTATTTTGGGTACCCAAATTTGTTTTTGCAAACTTTCTCATCGTCTTTATAATTATAGCTACACACGTTGTTTGCATCCGGTCGTTCTTGCAAGTTAACCTTAAAAGATAGACATATTGTCCTGGACAAATTTTTAATTAATTTAAAGAGAAAATTTTCTTATTTACATATTTTTTGGGTATCTTGAACCGTTCTTGCAGCGTACGCATCGTAAACTCACACAGATGAAAAATTTCCCGTTTCTTTGCTCCTATTAGTGACGACGCGTTTTATAGCCTAAAGCTTTCCTTGATAAATGCTCTAACAAACACAAAAATAATTTTTCAGAGATTCGATCGATCAAACAAACAAACAAACTCTTCAGCTTCAGTATTAATATTGATAAGATTACCATATTTTTAAAATATTAATTTAATATTAATTAAAAATACGGTAGCTTTGTTATTTATGTAAATATTATCCCGCTACATTTACAAAAAGAAGCTAGTAGCCAAATAATATATTACTATCGATGTAACATACATTACTATGTTATATCAAACTCATTAATATTAATATAACAACTCATAAACTTTTAAGAATCATAAAATTTATTATAATGAAGCGATACATCAGTTGAAAGAGAATTTTCGTTTAGTTAAATTATAATTAAATTTCGAAATAAGATTTCATTTTGTTTTGGTCCAATTAACGAAATGCCGTTTACGGTTATGAGGTCACACTTCCGTTTTGATATCACTGTCCTTGGCTAAATTTAATTAAATGCACTAAAATTCTCGTTAAATAATTGCAATTATTGCAAATATAATTTTAATTTGCACTTCAGCCTCGCACTTTGCAATTGTGAAATATATATAATTCGTATTTATAAAAGTTTTTGAATCTTTTGGTGTCGCTAATACGTATAATTAACTTTAGATTATTATTACTAATTTTTTTAGACGTTAAAAATAGTAAGTAAACAAAAGTACTACCCGATTTCTTATTCTATTAGCTTCGTGTAAAGTTATTCTTTAGGGTATTCGTCTTGATCCCTGGGGACTAGCTGGATTGGGAAATTAAATGGTTGTTATTTTAAATTGGTGTGTTTTTTATCTATAACATATATCTACATATTATTATTATTGACGCGTCGCCTTTTCTCCTAGCCAAAAACCTACCCGCATACAATACTACGAATAAATCCGATGACTTTATGGTTCATTCGTTTTATGAGTTAATCGTTTGGAAAGTCAATGGTGGGTATAACATTTCTATAGGCATATTGCATTCTATTCGTCTCGCGCTAATGAAGATGTATTTTGACGTTACATGAAAGACTTATAAGTACACTGATATACTAATACTAGCTTTTGCTAGAGGTGGAAATACTATACCCGCGATACTAGAAATGTATACTATTGACTGGATTATGATGTATTGAGGTAATTCTTCTTCTTCTTAATTTTATGATTCTATTGTAACAACTTGACACATTGGGGGGGACATTGACATTGACATATTAGACAAGATTTTAAAAAGAAAACCTACATTTTTTTGTAAAAAAAATTATCTAATGAATAAAACTCTTATTTCTTGATGAATCATATTGTGTTGTGCTAATATCTATACTAATATACAAAACGAAGGGTTTGTTTGTTTGTTTGAACGCGCTAATTCCAGAACAACGGGTCGTTAAACAATTATTTTATTTATGATACCCAAAAAATATGTATAAAAGAATGATTCCTCTTTAAAGGATTAAAAAAAAGTTCGCGACGCTATATGTCTATCTTTTAAGATTAACTCGCAATAAAGACGGGAAGGGACGCGACTGTACAGCTTAAGTTAATAAAGGTGAAGGGTTTTGCAAAAACGAATTTGGATGCCCAAAATTACGATTCTCGCGGACGAAGCCGCTGACACAGCTAGTTTATATAAAAATTATAAAACGTCTTATAATTTTTAATAATATATAAACTTTTAAGGCCGTGTTACTAAGCTTCTTAAGTTTTTGTCGTAATCGAAAAATGGTTCTTGACGTTTTGCTATCAAGAGTGAATGACATCATTAGGAGATGTTGAGGGTTACGTTAAAGAGAGTCTTAGTCATTAAGCAGCTTGAAAAGCTAATACTCGTAATCGAAACATATCGTATAATTGATTTTTGACTTAGACTTTGATGTTCAATACTTTTTACGGTAGAGGAAGATAGATAAGAATGGAGTTCTTTTGATGGTAGGTGAAATACTCCAACCATAACATCTTAAGAAGATGCACCATCGATTTATTTTGTAGTAATTGTAAGAAGGGATTGCGGGAAAGAATTACTCTACTTACACGTTTGGCCGAACAACTACGAGTATGAACACTCAAGATGTGTCAATCACCAAATTAAATTAGTAACTTGAAAAATCTAAGACGATGGATGCATATTCTTAGTTTCCCATATTAATTTATTATATATATCATGTTATAAATTTACATCTATATGTTTATATGTTAATAATTTTGCTATAAGAATCGTTTAGTATCTGCAGTCAATAATGTTATGTAAATCTTATGGGAAAGAATTTTATCATCAGCCAAAAGTTTCCGTTGAATTTTCTAATGAAGAGCTTAGCTAAACGGAGGTAAACTGCGGTCTTATCTTTTTATGTTTCCCCGCATAGATAACTCCATTTCTAAATATCATGAATATAAATTTGTGTTTAAGAGGATAGAGACAGCCGCCTCACTGCTAACTGTTCGATAACGGCAAACGTTGTTTTGCCATATAAATAATTTTACTAAAATGGCTATTAAAAAATAAGGGTTGATCGTAGAAGGGTGGAAATTGAGGATTGTATGTATTTTTGTATGTTGTATCATAAAAAAATAGAAAAAAAATTTCGTTAAAAAATAAAAAAAAAATTTATGGGTGGACTACCCCTAACATTTAGGCTGATGAAAAATAGATGTTGGCCGATTCTCATAGATACCGGATAAGCACAAAAATGTTCATCAAAACCGGTCTAGCCGTTTCGGAGGAGTATGGCAACGAAAACTGTGACACGAGAATTTTATTTATTAGATAATATGTAATACATTTTATGAGATGCAAAGTGGACACGGTAGCTCAATTAGTTAGAGCGGAACGCTGTGAATGCTGGCAAGTCATGCCAGTGCCGTAAATGTTTTCAATATATAATCGATTTTTAATTTATATGGTACAATCATGTGAAAAATATAAATATTTTAAAAGTTTTCCAACTTTATAACGGTTTTAAACGCTATTTTAGTCAATAATCTTTAACTACGCCCCAATTTCCTTATGACTATGATGATAAATTCTAAGATATCTTGAACATATTCTACACGTTTCTCCAATTGTCAATTCGACCTTATAACCCTGCAGATAAAAACATTTATGGTGTCTGTAAATCATAAGTTTATTACCACAATAAAATTGCCCATTCACTATTCTTTGTACCTACAGGATATTAAACAAGGAAAATAATAATTATTCCGCCGCATTGTATTGCATACAAGACGAAGGGTAACTGAATTTGAATCTTCCGAGATCTGGTGTCCATGTTACACGTTATAGCTTTATAAAAAAACTAGCTGTTTCGGCGACTTCGTCTGCGTAGAATAGTTTGGACTGGATGTCCGTCGTTCTTGCAAGTAATCTTACGGTTTTTTAAATGCTTCAAAGATGAATATATTTTTTGTGTATCTTGAACTGTTTTCTCAAAGTACGGGTTGGAAACCCTTTACGATTAATAATTTTCCTCCTCTTTTCCACATCTCCTGCTTTTTCTTCGCTCCTATTAGTCATTGAATAGCCTATAGCCTTCCTCGATAAATGCTCTAACCAACACAAGCATTTTTTAATACGAACCAGTAGTTCCTGAGATTAGCGCGTTCAAACATACAAACAAACAGAAAAGCTCTTCAACTTTAAAGAGATAAAATTTGATAACTCATTCTGTATCAATTGAGCTATCTATGTGCAAGTTTTTACCATTCGTTTTTTACTTGTGGATTTGCGTTTAACTTCTGTTCGTGTCGTATTTTTTATTAATGATGATAGATTTTTATTTAACAATTCAGTGTTTTTATAAAAGAGGGGATTGAATAGTGACTATTAAACCTTAAAAAAAACAGAAACCGGACATAGACATAAGTCTGATCTTCAATCATCTTACATCTGCACATTCACGTGTATTTAATTACTTATTGTATTGTTTTACAAGTTGTTTTAATTGTTGTAAAATGTTATCGGACATCAGCGTCGCTTCACGGAACAGTAATTTTCGCTTTCAAGCGTTTTGTGAAATCAGAAGTACTGATTTCATCTCGCCTTGAGGCGGACTGGCCAATAAAACCTAAAAACCGATGAAATAATCATATTGTATATTTCATTAACACCATAGCGATTTGTGCGACAGGCACTAGGCTTTAACTTGATCAACGCTACATAAAAATTTAAATGGTTTGTAACTTAACAATTGAGATCAATACGTTAAGCGCAGGAAGCACGGGGTTTGAATTCCGGGAGCTATATATAGTTATAGTGTATATATGGCGCGAGAGACAACGTGTGGAACACGGTGGGTTTAATTCACAATTAGGTTGATGCAGCAGCACGAAACGCTATAAATGCCCGTATAAGTTCTGTCCGCATCGTAAAAGTTTTCAATCTGAAAAAGATTTTTAAAGTTTTCAAATGTATAATACCTAATAGATCAGAATAATAGACACTGAAGACTTCGCTGCGTATCTCTGGATACAAGATACAGGTTTATACAGAACTTTTATTGCTTCTATTCAGTCTTAGTCTAGATATGTATTTGATAATTACGATTGAAATAATATTCTTGTTGATCCTCGATTTAATCGATAAAATTATCGTTAATGTTCAATTCTTTTGCATTGGGTATCTACCTAGAGAAAATTCATTCTCTTAGGTCGTAAAAGATATAAAATGTGCAATAAAATGTTAGATGCAATTCCGGCTTACAATTGTGCTTACGGACAGGAATGTATGTAGGTATGTAGTGTGTACACACTAATTTAAAATACATACTGAAAACGCATAATGTCTATTTTTCATATAAGTATTATAAGTAACTAATATATAATATTTTCAATAATTATATCTTTTTTTTAATGGGATCGCTTAGCCCTTTTATTGTTTTACTTGGCACAGATCTCCTCTCCTAAGGAAAGGGCTTAATAGCTTAGTTCTACCGCGCTGCCCCGGTACAGAAAAAGCTTTAAAAAAATACTGCCCAAAAATAGTAAATAATGATAATAAACAAGATCTATCGCTTTAAAGTTAAGACCTTTGACTCTTAAAGTCCAACTAATTCAGAAAATAAAATTATTTAATACTGCCTGTAGTTTATGCGAGTACACATTTACAGTTTAACGGTTTAAAACGCGAAATAGATTGTCTCCTCGTGACCACGACTGCTACAAAGCATCCGAAACGTCGGGCCGTAGTTAAAATCATTGTCAAATAAGTTTAAATATCGTAACTTAAGTTGTTAAAGCGTTTTATTTAAATAAGATTATTATTGAAATAAAACACTTTAACGATTTAAAACGCGAAGTACTAGTTAAACTTATTTGAAAATAAGTTTTAACTTCGGCCCGACTATTCAAAAGTTTATTTAATATATCGCGTTTTAAACCGTTAAAGTGTTTTATTTAAATGTGTACTACTCGCGAAAACTATAGATTAGTATTTAAAACTATTATTCAAAATTACTGAAAAAACAATATCTCGAACTATAATCTTGAATTTGTACTTTGCATAAAAATGGCGAATTCCGCAGAATAAAATTTATGGCAACAATGCGAACGAATAGAGAACTTTAAATGCGTATTCAAATAACAATTAAGGTTAAGGGGCTAGTCGTTAAAAGTAATAATTGTTATGTCATTTGTTCTAAACGTGACATCTTGGCCTTATCTTTGAGGAAAAATGTTTTTCGGTAAAGTACCTAATACTATTCTGCTCGCCACGCCGCCGCATTTAGTTCTAAGTTCTAACTTTGTCCGACGTTAGCGTTAGTCTTTGATTCGAATTCTGCGAGACATGTAAAATATCCCCTATGTCCTGCATGGGTAACGTGACAACATCCCTTCACCAAAAACACCGAAATAAAACTTTCATTGTTACATTAGCTATTGTCTGTTTATGCTGTGATTAATTAAAACTTAAAAAAACATGAATGCACCATCATTGTATTAAATAAATGTAAGTGTTTGAAACGAGGAATAATGTTATTTTAAAAAAAAAAATAAGTTGACACCATTTAAATAAAACACTTTAAGGGTTTAAAACGCGATATATTAGTTAAACTTATTTGAAAATGATTTTTAACTTCGGCCCAACGTTTCGGATGCTTTGCAGCAGCCGTGGACACGGGGAGACTGTTGACACCACCCATTTTCAGTACTCATGCCACAAGGCTGGTGAAAAGCATTTGAAACGTCGGGTCGTAATTATATGTATTAAGTTAATCAATTTATTTCGCACTTCCGTTATAAATATTATTAAAATGTGTTCCAATGGTGTAGACTACACACAATATAGGTCATTGTATTTGTAAATCTACAGCTTTTTGGCAAATATGCTTTTAAACGAATATGATAATTTAAAAGTAAAACTTTTTATAACCATCTATTCATTATTATTGCATTACCGTGTAAATTACTTACAATAATGAAAATTGTGGAAGTGCGTAAGATGTACAATCTTACTCACTATGCTGTTGTAAAATTTTAAGACAATATTATACTGTTATGGCGTAAGTCATAGTTCTGAGATTACACAAACAGCGCGTGGTATTGCTGGTTACATACATTTTCAGTTGTAAATAGTAAAAAACCGACTACCTTTCTGCATAGTTTTTTCATATGTAGATAAAGAAAATCGAGCTTTAAACCTTTCTTGAATATTATACGTCTGTAGAGAAAACATAAAACCTAGATAACTAGATAAATACACTAACTATACGACTCTCTTTGGCGGGTAAATGTTTTCTTCGTTTAATATTACACTATCACTCACTTGGTTATCAGTCTTTTAGCATAAAAGTGTAACAGTGAAAACCATTTTCCCATTTCTTCTTCATTTCACAATTTTTGTGTCAATAATTTCCAACAGAGGACCTTTCGCGCTTAACGCAGTGCTAGGGTATACATTTAATCATTTAGCTACAGTGTCGATCTATATAATAAAAATATAGGTCATATTAAAAAATCTGCTTTTTCAACCTTTTTGATTGAATCGTAAAAACTGTGTTTTGGCTATCCACTTTTCCATTTTCATAGTAGCTTCTGTTGTAATTTTTGATTTGAATAGTCTTTCTGTTCAAATGAATCTTAATTTACAACAGAAGCTTACTATGATAGAAAACGCAAGCTGTCAAATTTAGTATTCAAGAACGTTCTGGTTTTAAAGGAACACTTTCCTGCAGAACAAAGTCTGCATACCTATTCTCTAGTGCCTCTAGCGTACCACGACTAACCTGCACGATTATTTGAAACATTGTATTTCGATATTCCTAATATAGCCATGGTGTCACAAACCATAGTTTCAAAATAGTACGAAAAGAAGACATAATACTAACCTATTATGGTCATTTTGTTGACGCTTACGCAACACAATTTTCAAAATCCGTTATCTTCGTTCACGTCACGTACACGCTAATACAATTTCGCTTGTTATTGTGTACAAGGCTTTCGTAAAAATTATGTCACAAAATGGAAACAGTTGTGTGCGCGACCGTAACTTATTTACGATTATTCAAATTAAGTAGTTAAAATGGAAAATATCTATTTATTAATATATTTTAAATTGTAGTTATGTCAAAAATTAGTCATAATCATAAAAAGAAAAATGGCGTTGGCAAATTTTAATTTGATGAAACTTTAAATATATATTTACTAAGAAGACAAACATCCCTAGCTTCAATGCGTAACAATAAGGCGTTCACACTACTTATACACTATTCATATAGGGAACAGTCAAATACCATGTTTATCACATGATATTTCTAATCAAATTCTTCTAGGATATGAGATGTATTATTTAAAATTGCTCTGAAATGAAAGCGTAAATGAGAACTAGTGGGGTGTACTTATTTATTACATATATAACAAAACATAAGGAATAATTACTCACCATTCAGTTAACACTTTTAACGAAATAAAACACGAAATATGTATATTTAATTTCATTACGGTCCGACGTCTCATATACTTTACAGCACCCGTGGTCACGTAGTGTTTTATTTAAATGTGTACTACTCCCGTAAACTACAGACAATATTCACACAGTAAATAAGTTTAACAATAAAGTCCTTACTCTTATTACAAATAATTGACGCAGCGATATATATCACTAAATAAAAATTATGTTGCGAAAAAGTCGTTTATCGTGAATTATAATTTTTAATTGTAGGCCAACGCAGTTTGACCTTATTTTAAACGTTAATTAAAAAAGTGCTCATATTAATACATCGAGAAATTTAAAATTTAAGTAGCTGTATTAAAATTATTTATAGTTCCAACCTCATAATATACCACGACAAAAGCAGGTTTCCACACTCCTGAAGTTTAAAAGCTATAACCCACCACCCCGGCCATATAACATACCAATAAGACCAGCTGTCGACTACGATTTTGGCTTTGGAAATCCACAGACTGAAACCAAAATGCGATTAATCTTCATTACTACGACTACCGCCACAAAATTTGCAACGACAACCAGAGTCGTTAACATGGGTAACATGTAATGTAAAATAGCGAGACGGTACATACAAAAATACAAATACCAAAATAACCTTGCGCCTGACCGATTCGAACTCAGAACCTCGATCTACGGTGGCGTAAACTAAGCACCAACGAGGTTTTTTAATATTTATAGCGTAATTAAAATATGATATCAAGGTTCATGGATGGTATCATTAAACTTTATTATGCTTGTCGCAAATTATTAACAATTTAATTCGCACTATAAATAAGTTGATTTACTAGATGAGGTCTCAAAGTACTATAAAGAGACCAAGGCTATCTTGTTAGTGCATTTGAATTATTAAACTACATACAAAAAGTAATTACTCTTAGTAATAGACATACTGTTGATAAAATGTAAAATCCTATCTTTAGGTACAATAGATTGAATTATTGAATTTAACTTGAATTTTTATCACCTAGGATGTCAGTTTTATTCGTGAGTAATAATTATTTTAAAACTGAAGTAAAATTTTTCATTGATTTCCTAAAGAACGGTTCTTTGAGTATTTCAATGGTTATTTGCCTTTAGAAATGTGTCGTTCGATAATGTCGTTCTGAAGCTTTTGAACTGCATAATTAGATACTATGTAATATAAGTTCATGCTTACCTTCTTCTCTAACTATATAAAATATTTCAAATTTATTGTGTTAAACAGCCTGCACCTTTACAATAATTATATATTGATCTAAAACAACAAACACCAACAAAGCTGTACCTACAATTTAGTTGTGAGATATTTGTTGCTTATGTGATCATTATAATAATAAATATACTTTATACCACCATATTATTATTAAGTTAAAGAATGTGTGGTGTTGGTAATACATGATATAAAAATACATAACTTTAATTGATAATATCGTCTTTTAAATAGTATAACCTCTTTTGAGTTTAAGCGCCATATTAGCACAGATCATATTACGCTTCTGACACTGCACTGACAGTTATTCAAACATGGAGGCTCTGTGTATAGAAAGGTGCAAACACGAATTGAGTACAGCAATATTATTTACAATTTTACCAACACATTAGGTATAAAATAAAGTAGTATGTAGGTTTGTTCCGACTAAAGTTAATTCTACCTTTATTTATGCTCAGAAACGGCTTATTTAATCCTTAGTGTAAACAATGTAAATATTGATATCATAATTTTATGGAAATATATACAGACTTCTAAGTCATCAATAAGTTGATTAGAGTTCTGTGTGATGCTTGTTAAAACGTATTTTTAATAAACAATTTCTATTATCACTTCTAACTAAAAACCTGTTTTTAAGATTATATATTTTTTTACATAAAATTATTGCATAAAAATTTACTGCACTTTTTAGCTGTATGTCACGAGACAATCAAATTTTAATGTGAACAGACAATAGTCTGTGGCGATATTTTAAATGTCGTTGAAAATGCGTAATAAAAAATGTGTTTACTGCGAAGTTTTATGTGGGTTATATAATATTTGTTTGCTAGATATTATTGAGTCTTTATTTTATGGTATAGTAATTAATAACGCGTGTAACTTGGATGCAAACGTGCAGAGTACATAGTACACTCAATTAACGACCATTACCAGAAGATATTAGAATAACGATTTGTTTTTTATATATGCTAAAACATCTTTACTGCGCACTTAACACGTTCACTAGAGTAATGATGAAGAAAACATTTAAATTAGATTGTAAAATGCTAAATATTTCTAGAACTGCAGATAGATTAAATGCACTGAATTGCGATACTGGGTCTGAGTCCCAGGAAAATATTATCCTTCAAATGTTTTTAGCAATGCACTACTAAGTACTTGTCAATTGATAAAATTCGTCAAATCGGGTCTTTCGCATTTGAAATAGATAGCAATAGCAATTTTTTACTTTGACGGCAGAGACATCCTCCATCTTTAGTCTCCCCGTGTCCACGGCTGCTGCAAAGCTTCCGAAACGTCGGGCCGAAGTTAAAAATAATTTTCAAATAAGTTTAACTTATAAATCGCGTTTTAAACCGTTAAAGTGTTTTATTTAAACAAAACGATCTTCGAACATACTTATGTATGATTTCTAAAGGTTGTGTAAAACATTTTTTTTTATTAGTAAGGTTACAAGTTTATTGTACATTTAATACGAGTTATACAGTGTAAACTCTATATAGCGACACTGAAGGGACTGTGCATTTTATGGCGTTATAGAGAGTTGTCGTTAAATGGAGAGAAGAAACATTGTATGAAAAACAAGCTAAACCAACCAAAGCCAATTAATTTCGACGCTTAAGAGAGTTTGTCGTTAAATAGAGTGACGTTACATGGAGTTTACACTGTATGTTGTTTGTTATTACGATCAAAGAAACAACCGCTAAAGCAACATTCTGTTTTGTATCATCACCATTAATGTAAAAAGGAAACCAGTGTAATAACAGTCCAAAGACTCCGATATGATTGCTCGGTGCGTGTGTTGGAACTAATTTAATTTTTCTTACATTCAAGTGCGTTCCAAATTTCGTTACTTCGTTACTCGTTACTTTTAATTCATTTGATTCCAAATAAAGATTAAAAACGGTAACGAAGTTTGAAAAAAAAACAATATGAGATTGACGCCATCGCTAAATCATGATGATTAGAGGCATTAGAAATTCACAAGATGTTGTACATAATATCGTAATGTAAAATGATGATACTTTACTGTCTGTACTAAATTAATTGAGGTCGCTAGAGGCAGAGCCTAACTGCAATTTTATAACTTGAATTATTTATATTTTCATAGTCTAAACGCAAGAGCACGGTGGCCGAAAATTGTTAACATAATTTTTACACAAATTATACAAATTCATTTTCGCCTAGGTTAATTGCGAATATGTATTTATTTTCTTCCTTATTGGAATTCATGTTTTTTGTTATTAGGCCACTCTGCCTCTAGCACTTAGCAGCCTCAACTAAAACTGCATATTATATTAATACAAGTTTTTTATTAAGTTGAAACTACATTTATCAAACTGTCTGTTTCTACCTTATGATTTAAATTTTAAAGACATGTTTTAATTATATTTTCCTCAATAAAACAAAACGAGCAATTTAATGATCATATTTTTTTGCCGCATTGTGATTTATTACTTGATATTACAACTTTTTTGCTGTTGGAAGGAAGTGTGGATTATTATGAATAAACTTCCGACTGTTAAGGCTCGGGTGTTTTTGGTGTGGAAGAATCCGACTCTTGAGCATACTATGTTCATAAAAAACATTGGCAGAATAGCTTTATAAAAACAACTTTGAATTTAGTATTTGAAAAGGGTAATCTTGTTACTGTTTTTAAATACAATTATGAATAAGACCCTAAATGTGGTAATACTTTTGTTTATTTTATGATTTTTTTTGTAAATGCTCTTGACCCAGTAGTCGGGGTACGATTGTTCCATTCAATGAGCGCGGCAATTGCAAAATAACTGTATCCAGTTCACCTTCATTAATTTCATATACTTAACACATTTATAAGATTATATTCGCTAATTTACGAGGATCAAGCAGCTTTAGTTTTACAATAGAACAGAACAAGGTTCATCTATACTAATATTATAAATGCGAAAGTAACTCTGTCTGTCTGTCTGTCCGGCTTTAACTCCGAAACTACTGAACTGATTTAAATGAAATTTGATACACAGATATAGCCTGAGAAAGGACATAGGCCACTTTTTAATGCCAAAAAAGGGTTGATAGGGGTTGAAAAAGGAGGTGAAAGTAAGTATAGAAATTCCTGGTTTTTGAAGCTAGAACAATTAAACTTTCTTCTTTGGCTTTTTGGGAATAGGAATGAGAGTGGGAGTTAGAGTAGGAGTAATGTGAGGTGAGAGTGTTGCGGCAAAGTAACGCTTACAACATAGATTGGCTGCCTTAAATGCAACCTTACATAAATTAATAAACAGCCTAAATCATTAAAAATTCTACCCCAAGTCACTATTCCACGCGGACGAAGTGGCAGGCACAGCTGGTATTTAAAAAAATACAGATTTTCCTACGGCATAGATCTTTATAATATGTACTTATATTAATGGAATAGGTATTATCATGTTGATACAACTATAACAAATATTTGATAATAATTCATTTAGTTGACCAAATTAGATTTCCATAAATACTGTTCTTGAGAGTTAATTTTACACGATAGACATATACTTTCCTTAACTGATAACGGAAGCCCATAAAGTTGAGTAATTTTTCCCGTTTCTTCCACATTTTAGACATGTTCTTCCACATTTTACACTGTTTCTTCCACATTTTACACTGTTTATTCGCTCATATTGGTCGCAGCGTGATATTGTATATCCTAAAGCCTATCTCGATTATTAGTTTATTCTACACAAAAATATTTTTTTCAACTCGAACCAGTAGTTCCTGAGAATAGCGAGTTTAAACAAACAAACTCTTCAGAATTATAATATTAGTATAGATTTCCTGTAGATTCTTAGACTTCTTTTAGTTGATCTTTTGATATTATCGTTTTTGAAGTGCGAATTGCGAATAAATTAATAATTTAAAGACGAATATGATCTTGTTAATTGCCTAGATCTAGAATTTTAATGGGCAATGGATCGTTTGCATACTCTAATATACAATCTTTTTTTATTGTTTTACATTATTCTATTTGCAGTTTTATCGAAGCAAAGGTATTTTTTACTTTAACTTCAGCTTATTTTGTTTCAGCGTTTTATTTATCTTGCGTTGATCTTTGTGGTTTATTATGTATTTCAAAGATAAATAGTTTATTATCGAAACTGATTTAGATCTAATATTTTACTGGCAGTGCATTACGCGGCCACTTAAAAGGCCACTAAAGATAAGTTAAAAGGAATTTGTATGCATAAAGTGCATAAAACATCTTTAAAAGCGACTTATTTCCAATTTTTTTTAATTACGGCCCGGCATTTAGGATGCTTTGCAGCAGCCGTGGTCACGGGGACGCCGTTTTAAACTGTTAAAAGTTTTTTTTATTTAAACGTACCACACGCATAGACTATTGGCTCTTTGCCATTAATGCGCGTTCCTTCTCTAGGCCCAAAATACAGTACGCAAGTAGATAACATTGGTGTACTGGATACGTGTCGCTTGAACGTCCGCTGATCTCAAGTAATTTCCGTGTGAAGCCGTCTTATCAATGCTAGTCACGCTTCATAGATAACAATCTCGTTACAACCGCAGTTTCGAAATGAGGAAAGTAGTCAATGAACAGTGAAGTGTTTAATTGTATAAGAGTTATATGTAATAATTAGTATATTCGTTAATATTAACTTCAACAATTACATTGATAAAAAGATATTTCTAATAAAGTAATAATTTTATGTCATAATCACAGCTGCAATATCTGAAACTATTTACGGGTATAAGAGTAAAATCCGAAAGCCTTCTTAATGTTAGCTTTTGAAAACATTAATATTTTTCACATGTTTTTTCACAAGAAGGCCCTATATAATTTAAAAAATAAAAATTTATTTAAAAAATTTTTTCCCCGGGGGGGAAAAAACCCGGTTTGGGACCCTTGGTCTCTTTGGGGGGGGAAAAACCCGGGGGAGGGGGGGGGGGGGGGTTTTTTCCCCCCCCCTTAAAATTTTTTTTTTTTTTTTTTCGATTTTTACTTAATGTTAGCTGTAAAATTTTGAACGATAGGTATAGACTTTTCGAAGATCTAATCCAAACCTATTAATGACTTAATTAGTATTTAAATAAAACACTTAAACGGTTACTTAAACGTGTACTATTCGGGTAAACTACAGACAGTATTCAACTTAAATGCTAAATTATTTTGTTTTGTTATAAAAGGTGAATTTTAAATATAACTCATTAGTGACTAGACGAGCTTGTTTGTCTAATGATAGCAATTGTTTCGTTCCCCACCATGTACTACATAATTTTTCTGAAACATTCTGGGCTTCGTGTAGATACTAAATGGGTGGCAGGGATATCGAAATTCCGTACGATCATGAATCAATGTCCACAGATTAAAAAGCCCTGAAGTAAATCGCGTATCGATTAAAGTATCCGATTTTTGAATATCTAAAATCAAATAAGTCGGTAGCGAATCGTCTTGAGATGTTTACAGTGATATTTTCACAATTTACAAGACGTGGTTCACTAACCACATGCTTGTCTATCCTTCTCTATCACATAAGAAGCAATTCTACACAATGTTTCCGCGTCACAAATATCAGCGTATGTGATTCACTATTTAATAAAAAACTCGACCCAGACTCAACTAATAAACAAAAACGAAGTTCGTTGACCCTTATTTTTTCTAGTCTAGCAGTTTACAAATTTTGTAAGTGACATTTACATAACACAATTTTTTTAAATTACACTTTGACCCTGAACTATTTATATTGATTCTTTAATATATCTCACTATGGGGAAATTGGATCTCTAGCGGCCTTATTACAAAAAAATACTTAAACCAGAACTGCGGAGTCTTGGTTTAACTCCTAAACCATGGTCTAAATAAATCTAAGTTAGAACCATAGTTAGTCCAGTACAAATGTTAAACTTCGATTTGTAATATGGCTTTCAAATAAACCAGGGTTTAAACCTGGTTTGAGGGCTAGTCCTTGTTTTGTAATAAGAGTGAAGAGGTTTAGAAAGAGATGCTTGTTAATTTTTACCTTCGGCCGTGTTGATGATGACGCATATTATAAAAGTTTTAAGACAGACAGCAATTTATTTTTTAAGATATACCGGTTTATGTTTTTCTTCACCAGACAGCATGTATCGAATAATGTATGGTTAATGATAAACGGGTCGTGAGTTCGACACCCACCGTATCGAATATGTTTCTTATCAATTTATAATTTTGCTCTTCGTCTAACATAAAAAAGTGCTCGACAGAGTATCAAACCTCCGATGTACAAAAGTTGATCAGGTTCTCATACCACTAGACAAAGATATTCCATATTTTAGGACGTGTACTCATAACCGATTATTTAAATTCTATAACCATGATGTTTATTAGCGTTTCACGGTTGAACTCATTCAATATGTTAATTAGACTTCACGTGTGCATAACAACTGCAATTAAGAAAACTGTACCGTTATTTTTACCGAGCCGAACTGATATAGTTGTTTGCTCAATAAAGATAATATGCCTGTTAAAGCTCCCGTTAGAATATACGATAGAAAACGTCTAAGTAGTGCTTTCTTTATATAATCATATGTTTAAATAGAACACTTTAACGGCTTAAAACGCGATATATTAGTTAAACTTATTTGAAAATAATTTTTAACTTTGGCCCGACGTTTCGGATGCTTAGCAGCACTCTTGGTCACGGGGAGACGAGTCAAGGTTGAAAATGATTTTTAACGTCAGGCCGAAATTAAAAATCATTTTCAAATAAGTGTAACTAATATATCGCGTTTTAAACCGTTAAAGTGTTTTATTAAGTTGTGTAGGTACTACTCGCGTAAACTATTTTACAGTATTTAAGGCATTTGTTTCAAACACAGTAAAACAAAAATATAAAAATAAAAGACGGGGACAGATAAGGATTAGATTCGATTCTTTAAATGTAATATGCCACAGCCATATAACATCTTAACAGGATGTGATGTTGCCTTTTTTGTCTTTGGTGTTTGGACACTCAAATTAATATTGCAATCGTTTGAATCTAAATTAAATATTTAAATAAAACATGGTAGTTAACCTATTTTAAAATTTATCTCCCCCGTGACCCACTGTAAAGCATCCAAAAATTTTCACTATTTTACCAACAATTTTCACAATTGTACCTTTTAATTTATACTGTAAGCATTTATTTTAAATATTGTGTTCTTAGGCCGGTTTAGTTGTATATGTATGTATATTGTGCACTGGATATGCTAATAAATGTAGCAACGAAGAAAACTCGCCTAGTAATTGTCAACGTTATTATAGAAAGTTAATGTCTAACCCACAATTTACAATGTCACTGAACTTATTATACTTTTCTTGAAAGTAGAAAACGGCGTTGATATTTATCTTATTACGTCAAGTTTACATTCTACGAAATAGACTTGACCGTCGCCTTAGTTCAATGGTTCGTTCGGTTTTGTGTCCCGGATACAAAGCAGCAATAAATAGTTTTCGGACGTGGCACAGACTACTGTCTTGCCAATAAAAAACCGGTTGAAAAACTCGCCCCATTTGTGCTCCCAGAGCACAAATACGTGTGGCTTGGTGGTAGGGTTTGGTAGGGTTTGATAGGTTTGGTAGGGCAAAGCAAGCTAATTGCCTACCGATTAATCTCGTCTCGGTTTCAATCTGTGCATTTCCGAATATCCAAAGCCAAAATAGGTCGACAGCTGGGCTGGGGTATATCACCTACTATTACCTACCATTTTAAAAGATAATAACAGTTACAGATATGTCCGCTTACGGCCCCCCTAGGTTCCCGCGATTTTACTTGTCTACTTTCAATTCTCATTTCATCTTCAATTACAGGTAATTGTATCAATTCAACGTGAACTTGTGACTTAGTTTCTTCCACTTACACCTCATCTATAAATAGATGTTTATAAATAAAAAGTTGCATAAGTATACATAAAAACGATACATTATGCATAATGCGATAACATTAAACAAAAACGAATTAACCTTGAATTCCGATTAGCATATTTGCGGTCAATGGTTTAAATGTCATTTCCTCGAAAACAAGACGAAACTGATACTATAAAGAAATATAAATAGTTTGTCTGTACATATATGTATTAAAATTGTCTGTCTCTATGTATGTACACGACAATCGCCTAGAGTGCCGCATAAATCATTTTGCAGTTGTTAACAATAAATTAACAAGGTGTAAAGTAATGTTTAGTCTTATTTTCATTAAAATCCAATACCACAAAAAAACAATGAAAGTCATTTCAGCACTTTTTAATACGTCGCGGCTAATTATGTAAATGTGAAACACTTAACGGGTTAAAATGCGAAACATATACATGAACTTATTTAAGATTCATTTTATTTACGGCGACATCTCGAATGCTTTCCAGCAGCCGTAGTCACCACTGGGTTTGTAAATAAGTTAACTAATATATTTCGCGTTTCAACCCGTTAAAAGTGTTTTATTTAAATCTGTACTACTCGCGCAAACTGGAGTAACGAAAAAAGTGTTACTTTTTTTTCGTATGCCGCGTTTATTGCCAAGTTGCTTTTACATCGGGTTTTATCGACTGGTTCTACGGGGAAGCGAACGCTAATTTCGATTTGTGTTTACACCGCTAGGTCATTATAGTTATTACCTGGCACTACATACGTGTGGCAGGAACTTGATCTCTTGTATCGAATGTCTAGCATCTATCAACGCACTTCCTATAAGGAATTTGTTATTCACTGGCACGAAGAGCTAAGTGTGTCGTTTTGTATCATGAATCTCTTTCCTCTTATTATTTGACTAGCGACCGGCTCCGCCTTCGCTCGAGTACAATGCTAATACTAAATACACGACAGAAAAACTGTGAACGTTATATATAAAAACCTTCCTCTTGAATCACTATGTTTATTTTAAAAAACCGGCCCAAAATGCGTTGCGTACTTTTAAAGGTTTTGGCGCACATACGGACAGAAAAAGGGACTTTATTTTATACTATGTAGTGATTGTCATGTTATGACGATCGGTGAGTTTATACACTATTTAACCGGGGATATTCGGAAATCCACAGATTGAGAACGAAACGCGATAAAACTTGACGACTTTTTCATCTGCCGATGGAATTTTTATATTTCTACCCGCCATTTAATATCCAGATTTTTAGAAGATTATAAATTGATAAAATATTGGTATAAATACGTGGCTACCGTTACGAGCCTTTGAAATACAAATAAGGCCCCATTAGTTACTACCTTTCGAACGATTCCCCCATTTCCCCTTTACCTGGATTGTTATCGTTTAAGTTTGAAACAGAATTATATGTACTAAGTTACCAATGACACGTGTAATTTTTTTGATTGCTTTTCAAACATTATGCACTTTCTAATCAATGGAATTACAGCTAACGGTACGTAAGTACAAAGCTGTGAGTTTCAGTGTGGTTGTTAGAGATAATTGATACGAATTGATATATACAAGACCCAGGGTACATCCAGTATAAATTAGACTCATTAGTTTATTGTCCTATCGAGGAACATGGTAGTCATAAACGGTTTTATTGTTATAAATTATTTTATAAACTTTTCATATCCCGAACAAACAGCGCAAAACAAGACATTTTTTAGATATTGTAAAAACTTATATGTGTAATAATGATTTTTATTATTTCTTTAATTGCAAGAAGGTAATCTTACATTTATATATTAACTAACTGTTACTCACGGCATCCGCGTCGTCCCGTCGTTCTTGTGAGTTGATCTTAAAAGATAGACATATATTGTCGGAGACTTATTTTTGCTGATTTAAAGAGAAATAATTCTTCACACATATCTTTCGGTTTCTTGAACCATTTTCGCCATTAAAGGTTAATAATTTTCTACTGTTTCTTTGCTCCTACTGGTCGCGTGATGTTATATAACCTAAAGTCTTAACATAAATATATTTTTTCAATTCGAACCAGTACTTCCTGAGATAAGAGCGTTCAAACAAACTACTTCTTCAGTTTTATAATATTGTTATACCTATAAAATGTTTTTTTTTCTCTATATTTGTTATATGTTCTTCAACCACTTAGTAAGTATATATGTTTTTAAATGTATACAAGTGATTCAGCATCTAATCTTCTTCTTCCTTCCTTCCAGGACTGGAAGACACCGTGAAGTTGGTCAAAGGCATTGGCGGGAAATGCTTCGGTTACGTAGTTGACTTAGCCGCACGTGAAGACATCTATCGTGTTGCAGATCAAGTTAAAAGAGAAGTCGGATGTGTAAGTTACACTAGTTATAATCATTTATTAACCTTCCAATATATTACCGACAGACACCACTACTACACCCACACCAAAGTGGGTCTTGGCCTTCACAACTAGCTTTGCGGTAATTATTAGCACTTTGCGGTGCTAAGATGTTTGTCTGTCCTAGTCTATCATTAAAAAAGTAGTATTTCAATGAAGATCTCTAGCAGACAATGAAAACACTGGAATTTCTTAATTTACTTATTTAAAAAAGCTTGTATAACCTCAATTATACTAAATGATATTAAATTACTTTCTTAAATTACTAAATCTACTTCTCTGTCCAGGTTTCGCTTCTGGTGAATAACGCTGGCGTCGTATCCGGCCAGTTGCTTCTAGACACACCTGATCATCTTATCCAGAGAACCTTTGACGTCAACATTATTGCGCATTTCTGGGTAAGTTTTAACGGAACATTTTTTATTTAGGAAGAGGGTAGTAAGCAAAGAATATCTTGACCAAATTAAAATATAGTATTTCCGATTTATAAACTTAGACCCGATCTTGTGTTATTCGTGGTTATTTCCACATTGTCCTCACAAGGACATTGTGACGCATCGGATAATCAGCTTGTCCTCAATTTTTTTAATTATTAAAAAAAAATATGCTGAACAAGGAGGAAATCGAACGCGACACTTCTTTCCTCGAATATTTGGTTGTTAAAACCAAAATGTGTCTCAAAAATAGAAACTTGTATTTTGATTAATCTTGGAACATTGTAAACACTTAAGTGATAACAGGAAAAAAAATATAATAACACGAAGCAGACTCAAGGTTAGTTTTTAGGAAAAAACAATGTGTCTGGAATATATAACAATTTCCTTTATGATTGTACATGTTTAACTGACATTTTTATAAACAACATCACGCTCTCTACGCGGTTATTGAATCGTTATACCCGTTTCACTGATCGATTTTATCTGTATTTTTGTGTTCCTCGGGATTAAAAACTCAAAGGTTTTTGCATTCAACCTAATAGGTATTAAAATTAAAATAATAAATTTTAAGGTGTCAAAATGCCTTTAACAAATAAAAAGATAATTAATGTTTCGCAGACACAAAAAGATATTTAATTCCAAAACAATATTTCTCTTAAGCAAAAAAATATATATCTTGCAGTGTTTAGTTTTTGCTGTATTGCATGCTGCCAATCTGTTAAATTATGCACTCCAAATTTTTAGATTGAGAAAATATTACGAGACGGGCATGACTTGAACCGGCATCCACAGCGAGAGATTCAAGTATCAATACGCTGAATACTGTCTATAGTTTACGCGAGTAGTACACATTTAAATAAGCTGGTCACGGCAGCTGCAAAGCATCCGAAACGTCGGGCCGAAGTTAAAAATCATTTTCAAGTTTAACTAATATATCGCGTTTTAAACCGTTAAAGTGTTTTATTTCAAAATCAATAAGCTGATAAAATCGTCGATGTCGTGTTGGACACGGTAGCTCAATTGGTTAGAGCAACAGCACCGAACGTCGAGGATGCCGGATGCAAGTTCTGCATGTGTCGTAAATTTTTTTCAATCTAAAATCGCTTTTTATTCATCTTTACTAGGTGTTAATAAGTTGTGTTTTCTCTTACAGACGGTCAAAGCCTTCATCCCAGACATGATTGAGAGTAACAACGGCCATATTGTCACGATAGCATCAATGGCAGGCCACGTTGGTGTACCGAAGCTGGTCGACTACTGTGCTTCCAAATCTGCCGCATGCGGGTTCCACGAAGCCTTGAAAGTTGAACTCGAGTCGAAAGGAGTAGACGGAGTCCACACTTCGTTGATATGCCCATACTTCATACGTGCTACTGGAATGTTCGAAGAAGTTCAGTCTAGGTGAGACGTCACACGCTTATACTAGCATTTTATGAATGCCAAAAAATGGGAAAATAGTTCTGATACATTAAAAGTCGATTATAATTTTAAAAATTTACGATACGGGCAGTACTTGAACCGCCATCCAGAACATTCCGTGGTGTTGATCTAACCAATTGAGCTACCGTGACCTACACGTTATCGTCGAATTTATCGTATAAAGCCTTCCTCGATTAATAGTCCAACTAACACAAACAGAATTTTCAATTCAAAATAGTGTTTCCTTAGATAAGCGCGCTCAAACAAACCCTTCAGCTTTATAATATTGGCATACTTTTCCTCGCCCAAAATGGTGAAATGTGTAAGTTACAAGTCCTATTTTAAATAAAACACTTTAACGGTTTAAAACGCGATATATCCGTTAAACTTATTTGAAAATTATTTTTGATTTCGGCCCGACGTTTCTAAGTCCTATCCACCTTATCACACGTTTTTATTAAAATTTTGTAAACTATAATAAATCAGATAACAGTCTATTGTATCGCAAAACAAATATGAGAGTGCGAAAAGTATTGTAAAATACAAAATAAAGGGTGTTTATTTCATTGAATTTGGTTTCGAACATTTTCTTAACATTTGTATAGGCACTTCGTTTGTTACTGAGGCGATTGTATCTTTTTTTAATCGTCATAATAAAGTTGAGACGCGTTAATCAAATTATTTACGATTAACATCTGCACGTTAAAGACTGTACGAAATATAAACGTGTTAAGTGTCATTATTTGCGCAGTTGATATTTTTTCTTATCTGTCTATATCTCTATTTATTTAAAATACCATTATATAACATATGTATACAGATGTTCAATTTTTTTATATAGGATATTTTTTCGTAGTTTTAAATTGCATAATTTGTCACAGGATCGTTCCTCAGCTGAATTCTAACGACGTGGCAGATAGAGTAGTTTACGCCATTCGTACAAATGAGAATGTTGCAGTGATACCCAGTTATCTTCGGATTTTGTTACCGTTCAAATGGTGAGTTAAGTGAAAACTTCTTCTGAATAACTGAAGAGTTCTTTTTAGACTATACGATTATATAATAATGAATGATTTGAAGCAGCAAAATATGGTGCATTATTTCGAAATAACATTATAGCGTAGCGCATTTAAGTGGTACTTTGAACTTTTAAGTAAGATTTAGGTGGGACATATCAATTATATAGTAAATAAGTGCATATTTTCAATATGTAAAAGGGAATTAAAGATAGATTATTAAAGAAAGCACATAATTTTTTACATAATTAAAAATCAAAATTGTTAAGAAACGACAGATATAACTTGCTAAATAGATTGTTACTGATAAATATTTCAGAAGTTTTATACTTGGAAAAATATGAGCTTTACTATTCTTATTTCATTCTGCAATTATATATTTCGTAGTCTTTATATCGATTCAAAAGTTGTGTCTCTTTTAAAAACAATATAAAAACGAATATGTTACTCAAGTTTTTGATTTACAAAAAGACAAAAAACCTTCGAAAAAAGTAATAAGCATCTTAAAAAAATAAAATATTACACACTAAGGCTTGTTCAAATGCGTTTATATATTTTGCAGGATCGTGCCATGGGCCAGTGTATCTGAGATTATTCGCAGCATGGTAACTGACGCCATGCCCGGATCTCCAGTACCTCAAGCAGATCGGAAGATGCAAGCAGATGTTCCCAAAATAAACGGCAAAGTGGAGTCCCGGCCAATGACCTTGATACCGCCGGCACGACACGACCGTCACGTTTGACAAAGCCGTTTCAAATCGAGTTTTGTTATAAGGACTAACCTGTAGAAGTAAGAAACTCACATACAGAAATGTTTGACATTGTGACGCACTACTGACTCGAAGGACCAGATCTTTAGATCTGCAAACTTTGAAATCATTACAGACATTCTTAATCATACCAACCAGTTAAATCCACTTTAATACAATTGTGACGTGTTTAAGAAAACATATTTTACCATATCGATGACGAAATAACAATTAACGAAGAAGGCGTAGATTAAGTCAATGGAAAGACGAGAAGATAGTTTGGCAGAAATAAGAAACTTAGGAATGATGTAAAAAAATCACTTAAATTATTGAAAAATAATTTAAGGAGAAATTAAGCAATTCTAACGAAATGCGGACCAAAATTTATCATTAGCAATTTAATTTCGATTAAATCTTAGTTAACGTTCTGTTATTTTAGTAATAATCTTTCGTTCGTTTAACCAAAAATAATGGTGCAATTAAAGTGTCCTTATCTAATAAGTAAAATGGTTATCTCAAATCAAAGACAAACCATTTTATAAGAATAAATTGACCCTTTATTGGACGAATTATGTAAAAGGATATTCTGTAGACCCAATATCAACGATGTTTAGTTAAGACTAGTTTTAGTAACGCTGTGGTACTTAGTCAATAATTAAAAGGAGATTTGGATGTGATTTCTAGTGTAATAGATTAGTTATTTTTAGTTTTCCTTTTATAACACTGTTATATTTGCATTATATCAACGTAACCCGAACGCGTCCTACATATCTTTTAATACTATTTTTGAATACTTAATTTTTCGATATAATTAGTTCAGTTGAACATTCGCCTAAATCAAGTTTACATTGAATTTGACAGCTAGACGCGTTACGTAACGAGGCGTTTCACCCTTTCAGGAATTTATTACTTGGAATCTATATTGCAAAGTAGTAAAAAAATCTGCAACATCACATTCTCAGATGTTGCAGAGCAGGGGATCTGAAAGTTAAGAATTCTAGAAATTTCGTCAGTTACCTTAAATTGCAGTCTGGCAGGAACCAAAAGCAACTTGTTCTTAATTACCTCTTAACATGTACCTAGGTAATTGAAAGGGTTCTGTTTTAAATGTAAGATTTGCTCAAAATCTACCTCCAGCATGAATTGGTGTTAAATCTTTTTCTAATGAGAAAAGATATAATGTTGATTCAGGCCTGGCACATTCACTTGTACATAGAGTAGTTGATAGTTTTGTTATACGCATAAATATAATTATAATTCGCTGTCATTTGAATCTGAAAAGAGACACATTGCAGTGATTATTGAAAAGGCTACTAATTTCTTTTCTTATTAATATAACGAAAAGCAATGTGTATGAGTTGAATTATCACTAAGACATAATAGCAAATGAGTTAATTTCATTGATTCTTAATAATATCCAAGTTAAATACTGCTATACTCTATAGTTTACGCGAGTAGTACACATTTAAATAAAAAACTTTAACGGTTTAAAACGCGATATATTAGTTAAACTTATTTGAAAATGATTTTTAACTTCGGCCCGACGTTTCCCCCTCTTTCCCGTTTCAGTCTCCCCGTGACCATGGCTGCTGCAAAGCATCCTAAACGTCGGGCCGAAGTTAAAAATCATTTTCAAATAAGTTAAACTAAGTAATACATCGCGTTTTAAATCGTTAAAGTGTTTTATATAAATATCCAAGTTTATATTACAAACGGTTGCATTTCAGTGATTGAAGGTAAAATTCTATTGACAATTTAATTCGATATTTTTTCTATTTTCAGAAAAGTAAGAGCGAATTATAATTATAAGGACACAAATGTTACAAATGAGAATTAGCATATCTTATAATACAAGACACATCTATCACAAGCATTTTAATGGGAGACAATTTATTATAGTGGTTAAACATTATTAGATTATCTAGTTTTGCATTTTCATTCCCTTCAATTAATTAATATATCTGTCATTAATAAATTGTGATACGGTGAAATTTGAATAACAATTAATATTTTTGTACGAAAATAAAAATGTTTAATTTATCATGTGTTTTATTTAGCTCTGTTAACATACGAACTCACTACAGTACAACATTAATAAAATTGTAAGTACAAAATAAAACAAAGGACTAGTAAAACCATAAAACTATCGCTTTGAACACGATATAATACACTGGTGTTTTTGTCATTAAAATATCTAAGTACTAAAATGCCCTTAATTTTTAGATACAAACGTGTTATATGAAATTCTTAAGAATTCAACATAAACTTAGTATATAAAACAAGAATAAAAATTATATTAGTTCGGTTACACGACCCTTATATTATTTATTTAAAATGTTGAATAACCAAAGTTATATAGCACCTTTGTTTGGTTAATGATTTAAGAGTAGTTTAGGTAACAAAATAATATAATATGTAGATTAATTACTATATGATAGCATCTGTCACAATTACAAGATCAACAAATAATAAATATATGCCTTATTGTTTAAATGAAAATGGCTTAAGTCTTAATACGTAGCCCTAATCAAATGCGAAGTTGTTTCTCTCCCTCCGCTTCGCTGACAACCGGTGGGACATTAAATGTGACAATGTTTGAATAGAAAAAATCTAAAATAACATGCAATAAGATTTGAAGCGAAACGTCGGCAAAAAGACGGTAGATAAATTTCGTTGCAAATTTGAATAAGTAAAGTTGTGATTAGGTAATTTAAGTTTAAATGGCCTTTAAATGAAAAAAAAAATTGTTATAAAATGCATTTTGGCCCATATAAATATTAAACAATGTATCCATCTTTATATTATAATTGTACTTGATGGCTGTTCATGTTTTTCGGGTTTTAGGAAAATTTCGATAATAACCCTGGTTAATGGGTTAAGACATATATTTTTACACTTTTCAATAGGGCTTCGTCATGTGGATGTGGATGTGTTATTCATACTTACTGGTAACAAAAATCGATTTCTTATGTTAGTCTGTCAATATCGGAATTCCAAGAAATTACTAGTATAAATTAAACATCGATTGTGGATTGAAAAAAAATTACGATAAGAAGAGGACTTGCATTGGCATCCACTATAACCAATTGAGCTACTGTGTCCTGTAGACACGGTAACTCAATCGAATCGAAATCATCGTCGAATTTTTTCAACTTTTTTATACACGTAACCTCGCGCAATGTAATTTCAATCTTAACTCTTAATAGCTTATGTTCAATGTCTTATGCTTAGCAGCTTAAGGAAATCTTTTAAGATGAAATTACAAAGTTTAACGTCTGAAAACATGAATATTTTTCACATCTATATATATATATATATAGCGCTCAATAAACTTAAAAAAGTTAACGATGACGTGTAGGACGCGGTAGCTCAATTAGTTAGAGCAACAGCACAGAATACAGTTTCAGTCTTGCCTGTGTCGTATTTTTTTTCTATTTATAATCGACTTTTTAATCATAAGAATACATTAATTTCGCACATCATTTATCTCGTGGAAATGACTCCGGCAACGTAAACTGAGATATTGGCGAAATGTACAACGGGTTCAGCTCTTGCATATTCTTTCTACTCTCTTGAGCTTCTTGCAGGAACTTCGCGTACGCCCTTCTATCTGATACTATCTGGGCACTCTTAACCGCCAAGATGATGATGACTCCGCCGAGGATGACACATGCCATAGTTATAAGGGCGCTTGTTAAAATTTTCGCGGTTGTCGGTTGAAAGCACTCTTTTGACCTGATCACGATTTCCATGGAGATCATAGCTTGCTCTGCTGCGTTGTATGTATACCTGTATTCGCAGTCCAGACCAGCTTCCTCACGCCGTAAGATGCAGGGGATGTCGTTGACGTTTGGGTTCTCTGAAATAAGTTAAGTTAGAGCTGTTTAATACCTGTCTATATCCACCATTAAAATAACACTTAAGTCAAAATAGTCTTTAAACGTTCTAAATGTGAAATCCCGTTTCCTCTCGTGGGGTATGGGACGAACAAACATTTCTCTGTCTGTTTCAATAACCGGTAAATACTTGATACATACTTTTGTGCTCGAGCGAAATAATCTATTGTTTTCCCGGGAGTCAAACCCAAGAGATTTCGCGCTTAATGCAATGCTCAGAACACTTTTAATCATTTGGCTTCAGAGCCGGTGTTGGAGTCTTTAGTTTTTAAATGGTGTAACGTTCATAAGTGTACTTAGTTACCTGCCAGAATAAATGATTTTTGACTTTGACTTTCTAAGAACACAGCTTAACTCTAGCAAAGCTGATATTTTGTAAATTACTCTCTACCGCAAACGAGCTCAACCATTATTGCGACCACGAAAAAATGAAACAGTTTGTGTTAATGGCGGCTTGAGTCCTCAACTTAACCGCAATCATTTTGTAATAACTAGACTTTATTGTGGGAACCAGAATTATAAGAGTCATTTGCTGTTCGCCTAATGACTATGCGAATTCATATAAGCTTTACATATATCAATAACGTTTTAATCTCGTTTCCTTCGGGTCAGGAGGCAGACACATTTCTATGTCTATTTCATTAATCATTAATCACCATGATTTGTACCCAGAAAATATGGGTTCACGCTTATATAACAGAATTAACTAATTAAAAATTGAATTAAAAAATTACGCGTAAATAAAGTAGTTTCGATTTCAAATAAATAATATTTAAACGCCCTAAATCCTATTAAACCATTTAAATCTATATTTGAAACTCTAGGTACAGTGCTCTCCAAACTTTTTGGCGGGGCTGAAGTTAGCGCGGAAGGTTGCGGGTTTTGCGAAAGAAGGGTGCGCGGGTGTAGGGCGACACGACTTTTTGCTTAAAATTGACAGTACCATGCGCAAGATGGCGGTCGCGCTAACTTCAGCCGGGCCAAAAAGTTTGGAAAGAACTGTAACTACTATGAGTATGGGTAAACATTTAAAAGTAAAGTTTTCTACTAATCAAGGAAAAAAGTCGTTTTATTACCTTGTAACCGTTCGCTGACAGTGTAATTAAGACCACCAATACTGCACGTCTCTGTGCAATTATTGTTCAAGTGACAGAGGACGCAGGGTTCAGCGTTAGCACAGAGTGGATTCTCACAAGTGGCGCACGTTTCACAAAACATTCCTGAATATTTCATACCGTCTGTTGTTGAAGCACATTCACACATACCTTGAGGGACACAGGAACTAGTGTTAAAAAAATTTAATGTGAAAATGTGATAACGCATTTGCTGTTTATTTCATACTAGACTTCATCCGCTTGCAATGGTTATTTTGAGTATGAACATTTATTATTGCAAACAACCTCCTTAGCTTGCGAGATAATCTTAAAAAATAGACTGATGCGGACATTTTTAGTCGATTAAGATTAGTTTAGTTTTTTTTTAGATTTCGTAAATCTTTTTCGAATTGCATGCCTCGGAAGAATCAAAGATAAATAATTCTTTTCGTTTTTTCCACATTTTCAATTCGAATCAGTAGTTACTGAGATTAGCGCGTTCAAATATATAAACAAACTATTCGGCTTTATAATATTAGTATAGATTATTTTTCACCGCGAGAATTCAGAAGCCTCTTAATTTTAATAAGCAATGTCGTAGATAAGCGTTTTTCCAGGGGGAAATCGGATACTATTTCTTTCCTGATAAATATTCATAATTGTTTATAAAGCCGACACTAACCACAAACACAATCGCCATGTCCCGAACAAACCGCTTCATCTCCAGGTGGAATACAATTATCGACATTATCTGTACAATCGCAGGCTTCTCCACTCCAACCAGCCTCGCAAGCACATAGGCCGCACACACACGCACCGTGACCGACGCCTCCACACTCCATGCCATTTAATCTAAAAGTTTTTTTTTTTCAGTTTAAAAGAAGAAACTAGACCGTACTGGCAATCAATCTTTTGCGATATAAAGTATTACGATGAAATTTCATTCGCATAAGAAGGTTCTTGTGATTTAATTTTAAAAGAGATAGAGATAAAGAAGATAGAGATTCGGGGACATTTTTCTTATTATTCAAAGAGGAATCGTTCTTTTATACATATGTTTTTGCTATCTTAAATAGTTTTCGTAGACAATAACGGAACTCTCAATGATGAATAATTTCTCCCCATTTTTCCCCCATTTCCCCCTCTGTCTTCGCTCTTATTGGTTGCAACCTGAACCTGAACCTCTTTTACCTTAGCGCCTTCAACCAAACCTTTAAACAAACTCTTCAGCTTCCTAAGAATAGTATACATTATTAGGTTTTTTAGTGACTCTCACTTGGCCGCTTATTTTTTTTATCTCTTACCTACTAATTTCGCAGTCTTTACACTGACAGTACTTCCCACTAAAGCCCCTATCGCATTCACATTTCCCACAAAGACAGTCACCGGCTCCAGAACAGGTCATCAGGCGAGTGGAGTTCGGTTCACGGCATTGAGAGAGGAGTGCCGCGGATGCTGCTTCGTCTTCAATGGAGCAGTCACACTTTGGACCGGACCTGGAATTATGGAGTTTGCGATATGGAGTATGTCAATATAACCTTGTATTTTTTAATACTATTTGGTATGGCAGTCATGGGTAATTCTGTTCAAGGGATTATGTTAATAGGAAATTTAAATAATTATGAATTTCAAACAACGGAAGTCCCTTGTGTGTGAAATCCCATTTCCCCCTCGTGGGGCACGGGGCGACAAATCGGTGTCCGTTTCTCTGATACGTTCTATTTACAGGCAAGTAGTTGATCATGTTTCCGTGCCGTGCCAAAACAATTAATTGTTTTCCCGGGATTTGAACCCAGGATTTTTCGGGATAAACGCAAGGCTAGGCAACACGTTTAACCATGTAACTACAGAGGTGGCGATAGAAGTCATAAAGCCTAAAACATCAGATTTTACTTTTTTTTTTTCAAAGTAAAAAGAATTGGATATTATAAGTATATTATAAGAAAATCTCTTTAATGTAAAACGTACCATCCCTTATTACACTGGCACACTCCACACACCAGATGTGAATGTAAAGGACACGTAAGGGACATATCCTTTATGTTATCACTTGCGCAGGCGCACCCACACTGTATATATATTTCTAAAGTCAGAGAGTCCTGGCCGAGCTGGCTTTCGGATATTGTGATGGTTTGTTGCATCTGAAATTATATTATCATCGATCATTAATGGGAAATATGTAGAATAAGAGAGAGAGAGAGAGAAAAAAAACTGGTATTTAGTATAAAAAATTTAATTATGCTTTATTTCGATTGTAGGTCTTTGTTACATACTTAATCGATGGAAATAGTGAAATGTTATAACTTTCTCTAGACAAATTATGTGGTTACGTATATTATAGAAAGAGGTTTGTTTACAAAATTAACCAACTCAAATGGAAGAATAAGTTACTTCCGTTTTCTTACTACGTACTTTTTAAATGCGAGCTCTAAGTCTTGTATATTTAACGGCTACAATAGACATTATTTTACCTAGTGACCAAAATTTCGAAATATTTTCTTATTACAGGTACAGTTAAATACACAAAAACTTTAATTTTCAAAAGTATACCAAACAGTATGCGAAAAGGCTACCTTTTTGAACTCGGGACAAGATTCCAATGTGACATGGGCCTCGTAATTAAGCGTCATGCCATACTCGACGCCAGTACATCGATGGGTCTCGATCAACGAACCACCTTTCACTCCGCAATCTGTGAAGTACTTAACCTTCACAGCACCTGCGCTCGCGTCGTCTTCGAAGTTGACGACGCTGACAATGTCTTCGTAACCCATCTTCACAAGTTTCAGAATGTTCGAACTGTCGCTTTCCAGCTTGGCTATGTATGTGAAGTCGCTGAGCAGTTGGTGGAGGCTGTCGTAGTGGTCTTTTACGCTTTCTGTGACTGCGAAGATCACGTTTACCTGGAATTTTATTGAAATAATATTTTATTGAAAATGAAGTCAAACGTTATAAGTGTGAAAACAGGCCTTATAAAAAGACTAGCAAGGTAACCTTCAAAAGTTAGACATATACTTCAGTGGTCGTTTTTAAATATTTCTTTTATACATACTTTTTGGGTATCTCGAACCGTTTTTGCAGTTTTTTCCACATTTTCCGCTGTATCTTTGCCCTTATTAGTCGCAGCATAATGTTTTATCCTCGATAAATAGTCTAACCAATATAAAAAGCATTTTTCAATTCGAAAACAGTAGTTCCTGGGAATAGCGCGTTCAAACAAACAAACTCTTCAGCCTTACATATTAGTATCGAATTTTAAGAAAGTTTTAAGTAACGAGAGGAGCTGCACTAATAAACACAAACTTTATTGTTTCTTAAGATTATTTACGAACTTCATATATGGTTACACTATTCAATATAATTAGATATGTACCTGATTTGATGCGACCGAAAATTTTTTTTTTTTTTTGGGGTTGTGGTTTTTTTGAAACAGTTTGACTATTTCTAACAGCATTAAAAAGTAACTAATCTAGTTTACCCCTTTCGTCTTGCTATTCAGTGATAGATACAAAATTAAAAACTTAATTAAATACTTGTAGAATTTATCAAACAACGAAAACAACATTGTACCAATTTAACTACGTCTTCAACCGACCAATTGTTTTTTTTAAACTGTTTAACCTATGAAAATATAGATTAGAAGTACTTAACACATTACGCAAAACGAACTCACAGCAAACCCACGCCAGTTTACTTTTCTGATAAGCAATGAAAAGATTTGCGTAACGCTGTGTTATAATAGAGATTTTGTGTTCTATTTACCTTGTACTTATCTAAGAGCCGATAAACCTGCGCTATGGAGGGATAATCGTATTTGGCGGCTTCTGAATAGTACCCGTTTTCATCTAAATGACATGTCTCATCGTTCTTCAAGGATGCGCCACCTGTAAATGGATCATAAATCTATCCAGCATAGGTTATCCTGGGTTCAAATGTCGGGCAATTAAAATAGTTTTGGTCAAGCATAATATAGAAGTCCAAGTAACTATTTCCTGTGAAACAGACATATAAATGAGTCGAGCCCAAAGAAGGAGGAAGTGAATTTCCCTTATATTTAGATTTTGGGCATCAACATTTTTTTTTGCGAATCTTTATAATTTCGAGTAGCTTTTACCAACCACGTCATCTGTGTCTCGTCGTGTTTACAAGTTATTCTTAAAAGATAAAAAAGATAATCATTTCAAACCATTAGTTCCTGAGACTAATGCATTCAAACAAAAAAATAATATTATGGTCGTCTCTTAAGTGACCAATAGCAGATATATTCGTTTTCACTGCTCGCGGAATCACCACTTGGAGCAAGCAAGGTGTGCAGCGAGATTTAGTAATAATTATGTAACTGTCATAAATGTTATAGGTTATCGTTTACTTCATAACAGCTTACCTAATTTCCCATCGCCAGCTGTATGAAGCAAGCCGTCAGACAATAGTATGATAATTTTCCGACTATGCGTTCCCCAGCCTATCCGGTTGCCACAAGTTATAGCTTGCACCAGCGCGTCTAGCTGGGCTTCCGCGTTGTCCAAATTCGCTGTGACGGAACTGCTATTCACGCTTTCTATAAAATCGTTCACCTTGAAACAATAATAGTTATGGCGTTAACGCGACGTCGTGACAAAGTTTTAAGTACAGTAGGAAAGGTAAACAAACTTTGACTCGACGATACAAGACTGGAAAGTGTACGCTGTTCTTTTCATACGCACTGAAATAACCATATTTTTTTATCACAACAAGATCTATTTAAATACTAAGCTCGTTATTTTTAATTAAACATCGACTTTAGATTAGAATTTTACGACACGGATAGGACTAACTGGCATCTACAGCTCCCGTGTTGGCGCCGGCCCCCCGTCGATTTGTTCGCTAGTAGTGCATTAATGCACTTCTAGCGAAATTAATTAAAAAATATTTCAACACAAATCTAATTTTAAATTGATAATGTCATCCTTTGCAATAACATGTGAAAAATATTAATACTTTCAAAAGCGAGTTTTATTTTTTTTTAAACAAGGGGGGTATACAAATATAAAAAGTAATAAATTTTACCTCTTCTTTAAGCTGTTTTTAAAAGAGTTCAGAAAATAAAAGTGGATTATGCGGACTGATAAATCCAAAAGCGTTCCTATTAATTTCAAATGAGATTTAGAGGATAATTGCTATTAGTATGGATCACCTGATTTGTAAGAGAGAGGTGATGCTTATAACTGTATGTTGCTTCACAATCCTCTTCTTCTACTGAACAAGGATTGGCCCGACGCCCTGGATCCACGCTTATAAATGGCATAATTGGCTTCTCGGCAAAGCTGCCGAAACCTAACCTGAAATAAATAATTACTTATACATATTGTGTAAAGTGCATCAAGATAACTGCAT
This sequence comes from Leptosia nina, assembly GCA_963661955.1. Taxonomy (NCBI): domain Eukaryota; kingdom Metazoa; phylum Arthropoda; class Insecta; order Lepidoptera; family Pieridae; genus Leptosia; species Leptosia nina. The sequence continues at coordinate 10,285,510 of CAVLEF010000280.1, forward strand.
CTCAAATACATTATTCAAATATATTTTGTTTGTTTCAACGCGGTAATATCAGGAACTACTGGTTCGAAAAGATATTGTTCTGTTGGTTTGAATATTTATCGAGGAAGACTTTACACTATTATGTGCGCAAGATCAATATGGTGAAAAATTTAATCCTGTTGTCGGATGATTACTATAATAATATATTTATAGAATTTATATTATGAAGATAAAATAGCTATAGAAATAAAATAATCTATAAATCCGATATAGTTATTTCCAAAAATAAATTATATGACTATTCCACGCGACAAAGTAGCGGTAACAGCTATTAGTTATATGAAGAAACTCACCGAAAATTATCAGTTAAATTCTTCAGCATTTCCGGCAAATCGTCTCTAAGTGACACGAGGGTTTTCTTATCGTCTTTCATTGACCACGTTAGATCCATCAAGTAGTACAAATCGAGAGGATAATTTTTGGCCGGCCTGTACTGGAATTTTATTTTTTTCGTTTCACCTGGAAACACGTAAGAATTTTATAATCTTAGACCCTAAACATGAAATCAGCCCGATAACACCTTCAGATTAAAATATAATTTTTAGCTTTTCATACGTAACAATCAACGGGCCGTGGGTTCGAGTCCCATAACTTTTTCCAAAGTCCAAATTTTTCTAAACAATAAATCATTTGTTTGAAACGTGTTGGACTTCGTCTGGAAATCTGGATATTAAATGATGGGTAGAAATATCGGAATTCCGTCCGGGTCACTAACAGTTTCCCAGATGAAAAAGCCGTGAAAGTTTAATCACGTATCGGTTTCATTCTGTAGATTTATAAAAATCTAAAACCAAAATAAGGCGGCGCATCTTGTTTAGATGGTAAAGGTATTTCACCAATTCAAGTGAATCATGCTTGTTTGTTCTCATTTAAAAAATAAATTGTACAGATGCCTCGCATACCTGAAGGCTTTGACACGATGTTTAGTTAAAGAAATATTATTTTACGCTTACGTGCTTTTAAAGACAACTTTATCCTCTGCGGTTGTATCTGAACAGCCGCCAGGCCATCTGGTAACATGTCCTGGAGACTATTGTTTTCCATCACTTCCCATACAGGTTTATCTGGTCGTTCTATCATGCCTTGTCCACAACCAAACGCAACTAAACTGAAAAAATACTTTTTTTGTTGCATAAAAGTGGCTATATAATTAATTATACTTTTCTTATAAGAAGTGAAATGATATATCGTAGCCGTAGAGTAGCCATTCTGTCTTCCTGGGATTCAAACCGGCGCCCCTTCGCGTTTAGGCCCAAATAATGGTAGTAGTTCCACCGACCATCTCTTGGGCTGTTTTCTAAACGATAGCAAACCAGATATCTACGAACATTGTATCTTTTTTTTTTGTTATATGTATAATGATATAATAGTAGCGGCGTGAAAGCTTTACAAAGACACTTTAACATTAGTTAAAAACTGCATTTGACAACGCAATAGAAATAAACGTATGTAAAAAGGTTTCACAAAGCATGTATGTAAATGAAGTCCAAATAGCTTTAAATGTAAGCGCGTGTTAAAACTAAAGAGCAAATGTACAAATAGAAAAGTCGAAACAATGAACACTTCAAAGAGCATAAAGGTCGTTCTTTTGAACATGTGCATCTTATTCTGACCCCTTTCACTGTCTTAAGTCATGCCCGATCAATGATAAAGTTGAGGCGGCATCTTGAAAGACTCGGTATTAATTTATCAAACGTGAACTGTAACTGATGTGATTTTAAGTATTCATTCATGCCCATGAGTTGAGGGAAACTTGTACATGCGCGCCGCGTTGTAGGGAGTTCGACTCTCCATCGTTCACGAGATTAATGTGAAAGATTTGTCGCCAGATAACCAGCTCGAACCAAAAACCCAACGACATGTGTGAACTACCAATATACGTTTAGACAATGTAGTTGCCTTGTGTCCCAACGGTGGGAACTATTAAAAAGGCAAATTTTGATGTAAAGTACATTAATCGATTATTAAGTAAAAAAAAATACTTTTGATATTAATTTTAAAATGTACTACATATTACCAAACAGGGCGGAAATGACTTTCTAACATTCCTAAAATACTTTGTGCTTATTAATTTTGAAGTTAAAATAGGTTAATTTTTAAGAATTAACTTTATTGTAACCTTTATTCAAATATAAACTATAAACAAAGTAAACAAGTTTATAAGGTAGTCGCATTATTATAACCAAGGCAATAAGAACATTAAAGCTATTTCATCTGATCATGTTCGACGATCGATCACAAGTGTCTTGGTTTTGTTTAACATTTAATTATAGCGGTACTATAAATACGATTCTAATTCTGTAAGTGCAATATTACAACACTTTTAGCCTTGAACGAAATATTAGTCTATAGAATGTTATTAAGACTTTAAACACTAAACCAACTTAATAAACCCAACTAACACTACCAAATATTAACAGTTATTGGCTCAAGGACGACAATGTACAAAAGGAAGAGTAAAAATTGTATGTATGTATGTATGTATTTTTTACCCTTGCGTCAAAAATGCCGAAAAGTTTCTGATGCAGGATCTTCATCGAATCGAATTAAAATTGACTACGAAAAAAAACCTATCAACGATTCAAGAACAAAAAATTCGTACCTTTAAATCCAAAAATATATCAGAAATATGGTTTGACTTAACCATTAATACATAGTTAGGTTATTTACATACACTACTTATAAATGATATTAAGACTACCTTTGGTCATCATTACACCGTGGAGCAGCCGAAGGGTAATAGGGATCTGCACACCAGCGACAGTGAGAAGCAGCAGACAGACAGGAACCACATTCCTCGTGTTCTATACAAACCAGCTTCTTTACCAGATCTCGCTGCTGAAGGACTGCAACAATTATATTTGTTCACTTTTTGGTATTTTAAGAGATTTTTTCATAATAGAGAAGGAGTTCACTAGATGAGTTGAAATACCCCAGCCATAACCCCTACACAAGATGCGCTTTCAAATAAAACACTTTAACGGTTTAAAACGCGATATATTAGTTAAACTTATTTGGAAATAATTTTTAACTTCGGCCCGACGTTTCGGCACGACGTTCCGCCGTGGTCACGGGGAGGCCGAGTCTCGTTAAAGTGTTTTATTTAAATGTGTACTACTCGCGTAAACCTATTTTCGCTTTGGATACACAGATGTTAAGTGCTGTCCCAATACAGAAAAACTATGTTAATTAATTTTTAACAATCGATGCGAAAATATGCATAAGAAGTATTGTTTTATTCGTCGTCGGTTTGAACTCTTACGCACTTCTAATTAATAAGTTATGTATAAGAAAATTCAGTAGGTACAGTGAGTCGCGTCATTTTTATACAACCCTTCTTTAATTTTATTGAAATAATGATTAATTACGGTCACGTGTACCCTTTGCATGTAATGACACCTGAAAGCTTACAAATATAACTAAGAAAAAATCTAAACTATCGTCGGCCAAACCACAATTGGTTACGCGCCCATAGTCACGACCTATAATGAACAGCTGTTATATAGTTCATACATTATTTTATTGCATTAGTACGATGGTACTGCCAACAGCTATATTATTTATTCAATGATAAAATGAATAGTTCTGATAATAAGAATTATTTTATTTCTTTGAAAATGTTGTGGTCTATGTTCTTACACAGATAAGATCTTTTTAACATGTATCGTTTTAAGTTATTAATGAAACAGCTGGCTTCATACTAGAGAGCGTTTAAGAGTTTACTACTACACTACGGCAACTAACGCCACTAAACTACTTGTGCTACTTTGGGTTGGTGCTGGAAATTTTCTAATAAAAATCCTAATAATGAGAACCGCGAGAGCGATCTGATGATCTATACAACACATATTCTGAAGTGTTGTCTGTAGTGTACGCAAGTACACTTTAAGTAAAACACTTTCAAGGATCGTAGTTAAAATAAATTGTAAGTCAGTTAAATAATATATATTGCGCGTTTTAAACCGTTAAAATATTCTTCACATAATATTCTATTATAAATACAGTTAAATTTTTTTACAAAGTACCAAGCAGTCTTGGTCTTAGACGACAGCATTCACGTTTTTAAGACGGTGTCTTTAATCTCGTTCTTTAAAGGTATATCAAGATAACTCCATGGGATTTGGGTTAATCAGAACCACGAAAGTACCATTAATGATTAATATCTGTTAAACGTCGCGTGTAAGTGCATCTTATGTGGGTAAATAGGCCAACTATCGAATTTGATAAGCAAAGATTAATGTTGTCTGACACATCTAATTTGTAAAACGATTTTATTCAACTTGCCCTGTCTGTTTGTTTGGGTCAAATTTAGTAATTGTAATTTCACTCGTTTCCTGTTGACAGATTGATGTGGATTTATTTACAGACTATTTTTATTGCATAATCATACATAAATACATGACTGTAAATCCAAGATGGCCGCTATGAAATTGCGGATTGTCTAATATATCTAAGAATTAAATATCTGTGTGTATCTTAGAAGGTTGTCTAGACTTGAAAAGTAAAAGAAAATAAAACAAAATCTAGGGTTATAACTAGCTAATTTATTAATTGTACCATTTTTACGTGTTTTTTTTTTACATTTATAATTTTTACTTTTTCATATGGCAGCTTGTAAGTTAATTTAGAAATGAATCGAAATTTATTGGGAACTTTTATTCATATAGATGCATAGATCGCTCAGTTGACAGCGAAACGGCACTATCTACGTACAAGCGTCTACGACGCGTTATTGCCGTCGTATTTTTATTCAATATTTCTTATTATTTCATATATTTCTAGGCTTCTACCCAGAAAAACAACGGTATATATATGCAAAAAAAATGCATTAGCCTAAGAAGAATATTCTCGAATTGGTTACTTATTCCAGTTCCACTAGGCTGAGGCAATATTATGTAGTATATACTTATATAAAATACGTATTTGAGGAAGGGGAATGCCTTAAACTTCGAGACTCAGTTGATAAACACATTGTTTACCATTAGAGCTATTAATTATTGCAATGAAGATATTGAATCCTAAGGACACATAACCTTCCTTCAGGACATGTGTTCTTTAATATAAATTGAATGATTTAATATCTCCAAATTAATCTGTGACAGCCGTGAACACAATAGATATATGCTAGCGGTGCACAACAAAAGAACTAATGTCATTCATTAATGCCGTACAGACAGGTTCATTAGTGAGGAACGTGACGTGAGTTTTACAGTCGTGTATAAATACGCACATCGTTACTACAGCGAATGAAAGCTTCAAAGTCTCACTATAAAAAATGCTACTGTATGATTTATATATCTTAAAGCCTTTTCACGCAGACCTGTTTAAATTGAAATTCAATAGTATTACAAAAATCAATGATACAAGCGGGACTATATTGAATACAGTGTTTGTTAATTGTTTCTGTAGAGCATTTCGCGTCCTGTCAATCGAGTATTAATATCTACTACTTAATTTCAGCGTTATATTGAAACCTTAACGTGCACTTCAGTCTGTAGTGGTTTTAGAAAACAATTTTTTAATGTGTTCCTTGAACAATAAAACATGGAAATCTATTTATTTAAGATAAAACACTGTAACGATTTATAATGCGATATATTAGTGATACCACGAGTCTTCCCGTGACCACGGCTGAAGCAAGACATCCGACGTGGACCGAAGTGTCTTTTGATATTTACCTATCGCTAGCCGTTAAATTGTATTATTTAAATGTGTACAATTCACTTAAACTATTGTTAAATCTTTTTGACGTCAAAAATAACAACAAGGTTTCTATGCGTTTATCAAGCCGAAGTACAAACAAAGACGAAATTACTGAATACGATGGGACTGAAAATGTTACCATTTAACTATAATTTACAATTATGTAAAAATAGCTTACCTTCCTATAGTCTCTATACATACAGTTTTAGAAATGTATTGACCCTAATTTCGTTTGCCTCGCCCCTTCTCTTGATTATTTGTTTATAAGAAACTCACTTAACAACACATGACTGCACGTCTCTGTATTTACATAGAATACGTTTTATTGGCTAACGTTAAGTTGTCATACTGTGTGAACACACTTAGAAGTATCTATCAGTATTGTACTATCTTTGTAAACGTATTGATGTAGAAACAAAAAAAAAGAATAGAAATTATATTCCTTACTATAAAAGGTTGATAGGTAATAAAACGGACTCAAAAGCTTACAATCTGTAATTTAAATATTTAAGAATAATTTAATTTGTAAAATTGCAAAAATAACATGTTTTAAATACAAAAGAGTTAATATAATAATTAATTCTGCGAATATTCTTATGATATAAAAAAATTGTACACTGTTTAAAATCATGGTTATGCTCAAATTTCACAACAAAAGTGGGCGAGAGCAGATTGATATTAAGCAGACCACCGCAATATGTAAAAAATCTACTTACATGTACGAGTTTTACATTCATCAGTATAGATTACACTACAGTCCACAGATTACAAACTAATAAGTTACTTTACCTGAAAGAATGTAAAAATGTAATTAGCGTTGATTATACTTGTTTAAAACTCAATATAGAAGAAAGTTCTAGGTTTAAGTACAGTATATATCAAATTCATACGTTGAGCTACAGATTCCATTATTTTAAATATATCCTGTGGTGGATGATCAAACAAATTTTGATGGTGTCATACGAGACACGGTAGCTCTATTTGTGGACAGAACGTAACGTCGCGGTTCCGAGTTAGAATCCCGCCCATGTCATCGAACGATTAACTTTAAAACAACGTTAATTGCAAAAAAATCATTCTTGAAAATAAATATAGTATTAAACAAATTCGTCACAAGTATCAATAGGAAAAACAAGCAAATTCAATTTACTATATGTTGTCTGCTTAATCGTGTTCCTTCTTATTTAAAAAAAAATGTTTTAAATAAGCATAAATTTGCGTCTATGAAGTAATATAGCTTGTCTAACCATGTATAACATGAAATACATTGAATTAGATACCCAAGGCGCCACTAGATTGTTGGAATTCATCTCTTACGAACACAAGAACACGTGTACTAATAAAATTGTACTATCGATCCCTCGAGCTTGACACGTTATAATTAGAAATATTGTTGAGCCCTTTTTAATTATGATGGCATTTAGATAGTGAAGCGTTATGTAGAGCTACAAGTGATTATTAGTTATATTTATTGAGTTCAGGGTATAAATTTTGTATGAAACATTATATTTCTTTGTTATGCCTTACCTACCCACGAAAAAAAAACAATTTGTTTTCCTGTACTTCAGGTTGCCTGGAAGAGATCGCTGCTTAGCGATAAGGCTGCCTTTTATTTATAAGTTAGCACATAAGATTTTTCCTCATTTATGTGTATTTTCTGTGGTATGTTTTATAAATAATAAAGCAATAATAAATATATTTTTCTAATGTTTATAAAAATGAAAATACAATTTAAAAAATAACCTACTCTGTGTTCACAAATTCAGTTACTTTGTCCCGTCTATGACAACATGGTTGGGCCATAGGTTCCGAGTCTCACTTATGTCATTTTTTTTTTTCATTCTGTAATAAATGACTGCGTAAGTATCATTTTAATTATTTTATTACACTCTTACTGACAATTTGGGCCATTTTATCAATGGAATAGCGAAACGACTGGACGTTTTGTGTATACGAAATAGACAAATAATAAATACATAGAAAAATAACAGAAAAAATAGGAAACAAACGCTGTAGCCAAATGGTTAAACGTATTGCCTAGCATTGCGAGAGGCCCTGGGTTCGAATCCCAGGGAAACAAAAAATTGTTTCGGTCGGGCAGCGCACAGATGTCTGATCTGACTATTTGCCTGTTAAAGGACGGATCAGCGAAACGGACACAGAAATGTGTTCGCCCCCCCCCACGAGTGGGAAACCGGATTACACACTATGAAAAATCCTTCTGATGAAATCCTGTCTCCCCGTGTGGGGCTTAAGGCGAACACATTTTTCTTTTTGTTTCACTGAGCGGTTCTTTTACAGGCAAGTAGTTGATCCGATTACTATGTCCTGCCCGACCGAAACAATATTTACGGATTACTTTTTGATCGGACATTACGTATTCCAATAAACAGTTATGTTATATAGAATGAAAATGTTTATTTCAGTTCTGTTCATTTGAAGACTTCATGCAATTATTAGTTCTTGGTATGATATTTGGGTTTGATTATTTTAGAAGCGCGATTTATTAACTTCAAAGCTGTGGATTTATCAGGAAAACATATATCTTGTTGATATAAAATATAAACGGCGGTTTGAAGCTCTACTATTTAGCTTCTACACGAGTACTTTACAAATTTAAATTTACAGAATAATTAGTCACTTCGAGTATACGGTCTGTAGTCTACAGAAGTAGTATACCTACATTTAAATAAAATACTTCGACGGTTTTAAACGCGATATATATTAGTTGAGCTTATTTGAAAATGATTTCTATCTACGGGAAGGACACGTCCTCGTGGTTACGGCTGCTGCTATAAATAATTTTCAAATAAATTTCACTAATATTAACCGCGTTTTAAACCGTTAAAATGTTTTATTCGACTTCCAGTATTGTAAGAAACAACAAAGATTTAATTATCGACAAATGAACGTTTGAACGAACTTTTAAATAAAACACTTTAACGGTTTAAAACGCGATATATTAGTTAACTTATTTGAAAATGATTATTTAACATCGGCCTGACGTTTCGGATTTTTCGGAGTTTTATTTAAATTTGTACTACTCGCTTAAACTATAGACAGTGTTTGAACGAACTATAGCCAACACTAAATTAAGCTGTCTTCCTTGAAATAAAATTACCCTAAATAGCAAACACGTGTTCGACTGAAAAATCTCAGTCCCGAATAGAATATTTTCTATTTCAGAAAACTAATACCCGTAACAGGTGGGTTCCGGGCTAACGCCTCGCTAGCTTATTTTAGAAACACATTTATGAACTTACCGACGTAAAATAAATCATTCTTCCTGGAGATAAAACTAAGTAGCGGGACGTTTATGGTCTGATAAAGAGGAAGTTATTTTCATCAATGATTTGGTTTTGGATTTGAAGCGAAAGCCACATTTTAATAAAACACTTTTAACTGTTTAAAACGGGGAGTGTATTAGTTATTTTTTTACATACATTTTAAACAACCATGTGCCGTAGTTAAGTAAATTGTAAATGAGTTAACCAATATATTTGGTGTTTTAAACCGTTAAAGTGTGTTATATACACAGAAGTAACTAAATACCAAACGAGCATCGATGCTGCAATTTGAATGGTTTTAACAACTTCTGTTTAATCTTTGTTTTTTTTTATATTAAATAGGTATTTATCTAATTAACAATTTTTAAGATATCTAGAAAAAGACGTCTTTAAAAGCTTCAATTTCATCTACATATGTATATTTACTGATTGTTTATAATCTATCCACAAACCAATCTGGGATAATTACAATAAAATTTACTCTTAAACTTAAACATATATTAAAAGTCCATCCAACCAACGGTTGTTAATTATTTCAAAGTGTGATGAAACTATTCAGAAATTGTACCCCAACTATTATCATAGAATAATTTAAAATGTTAGAATAAATAATGAAATATTGTTTCCCTCAAATGACAAATGCCATCCACGCCCAATATTCGTTACTCATTCCTTTATTACGCCCTGCACTGAAACTTCGAAAAACTTACCTTGACAGTAAACGCATCCAAAAATAAATAAACACCAAAACACTAACACTTTATAGTACATGATCGAATTTAATTAGTATCGCATATGTATAGGATATTTGCACGTGGGCGAATCAACTGTAACTCGATAGGTTTCGCGATGAGTGATAACAGATAAGGGCTGATAAGATGATAAGGGGCGCGGGCGGCCCGCGGCCGCGCAAACTCCCAACCGTTCCCTCAACATCTGCAGCTATACTAATCTTTGGCTACCTTTGTGAGCTGTCTCTACCTATAAAGTTAGAGTCGACGCAACAAGTGGCTCGAAAGAAAACAAAAGTTGACGTCCATTGCGTTGTGTATACAGAAAAAGAGTGAGGTATATGTTCCATAAATATGCCGCAATTATAGAAACCGTGAGTACGGAGTAGAAATTTATTTGGGATTATGGGGGATACTTTTCTAGGTGAGAATACAAGTATGTAAGAGGAAATCTATTGGATTGAACTTTTTGAACATTTAGATTAATAATTTTAAGGCTTAGGCAATGGTTTGAAGAGTTTGGTAATGGTCTCTTGCTTGCCAGTTTTTAAAGCTTCTTCAATAACGACTAATACGAAGCAGTCGCATTAGCAATTTGCCTCTTAAAAATTTAACCTAATTCCATAGACTAGACTAGTAATAAGGTAATTAGACTTTTTGTTAGTTCATTTGTGGGCATTTACAAAGGATATTGTGTTGGATACCTATTGAAATACTTTTATTATTATGTATGTACTAATTAAACATTTTCGCCGCGAATATAGAAATTCGGAAAAAATGTTAATCCACGGATAGATAAAGCAAGCGCGGATAAGGAGCTTCAACTGTACTCTTTTAAGTTGTTTCATACTAAAACGGCAATGAAAAGCGATGTGTAATATTGAGTCGATTGTTATAGTCCGCTGAAATGATATGAATACAACAGCGTTACATTAGCAGACGACTGATAAGAGCGGGTTTTCAGTAATATGATAGTGTTTTCTTTTGTATAATAAATTTAATTAGTTCTCACGTGTTATACTAGCCTTCCTAAATCTATTTTAAAATAATTTAAATTTTATTATCTGTCCTATAGAGAATGTTTATATTTGCAAATTATAATTGGATTATTGAAGTCCAGAGTATAGATTATTGGAGTTTAGATATATGTTAATAGTTTATAAGACGATACGAAGTGACAATTATACATATATAATTCACAGTGCAGATTATGTTAGCCAGAATTGTGTCACACTTTCCTTATCACGATAAGACAAGAAGTATGCGGTAGTGGTAATTAGAGCAGATATAATATACACGTTAAATAAAACCAAAAAAGCCGCGTCACGTAAGTAACGTATGTGTTATGTAAGAGTGTCCCCGTGCCACGGCTTCTGCAAAGCATCCCAAACGTCGGGGCGTAGTCAAAATACATTTTCAAATAAGTTTAACTAACATATATCGCGTTTTAAACCGGTAAAGTGTTTTAATTAACTACATACGTTCCAACAAAAAGCCGTTACCCATATGTGCAGAAAAGCACACTGGAGAAATTGTATCTCACCGGGTTTCCGAGCCAGGTCCAAAACTATTTATTGTGTTTACTCGAGATTTGAACCCTCTCGAGCTTAACCCGTTTAATTATTTTACCACTAAACAACAGAGATGATTAGTATAAAAAATATAGTTATCTTAAAACCTGATATTAAAAAAATAAAAATTCCGACACAGTATTCTTTACAGTATTCAGTAGAGAAATCTTTGAAACAAATCAATTATAACAAAATAGCTACAAAAGCTAGCTAGCTACCATTCATCGTTCAATCTAGCTTGTAATCAAGTTCTATTTGGCATCATTACACATTGTAGGCGGCGAAACCTTGACAATAAGGTTTATAGTTAACGAACGTAGGCGTAAGACCATCGGCCACTTAAGAGGATGACGTCGTCTGTATCGCAATTTGGCTTTTAATAGCAATTCGAGGGTTTACAGTCTAAAGATCATGCCTACTCTTGATTTTATGATGGAGGAGGACAGATAAGGACTTCTTTGATGGTAGGTGAGGAACCCCCGCTATTAAACAGCTAACCTATATTCGGAAATCCACAGACTGCAACCAAAACGCGATTAAACTTCACGGCTTTTTATCTGTGGACGGTGGTCACGGAACATGTAGGACCCGGTGGGCATCGAATCTATCATTTTCATCTATTATTTAAATACAAATTAAGCTAATCATAATCTAATATTAAACCAACGAGCCCGTCACAACATTTTTTCTTTTACCAGCTCAATTGGCACACCTTTCAAATAGATTGATTATTTTCGATTTATCGATTGTAGTAGATAGCATATTTTTGAGAACTTTAATATATTTCACATTAATAAATAGATTAAAAACTTATTTAGATCGTGTATGAACCGCACTTGTTTATGTATTTATTATTTGTATCTTATATGCGTTAACTATCGTTTTCATTACATGAGGCATACCCATGCATATTCCTCTTAAAGTTGTTGCTATTAACCAATACAAATACTTACATTTATTCATTTAAAGTCTAATTTTAAGATTCAATAGTTTTTCATAGGTGTATGTGTGTAATATGTGATAAAAATGTCTTTTAAATCAAAATATTCAAAAGATGCCAATGCGATTATAGATATATTATTATATATATAAAAACATTTGACAAAAGCCGAGTTACGGCCCATTTTAATAAAGAGGTAATTTATGTTATCTTCATTTGAGACTACGAACTTATCAAGCAATTTCTTTAAGTGCCTCGTAAAGTGTTCTAAGCAACAGAACACTTCACACCCATAACCAGCCAACCTGTTCCATTACAGACTTTGTTTAGCATCAATAGCCCATGTAAACGAATTAACAACTTGTTGACGGCTTTTCTTCTAATGAATTTAATATGCACCTTACATATTTCCTGTCACGTCAAAACAGTAAAGTACCAAAGTTAAACGACCCACTTATGCGCCCTTCGAACCGTTACCTATTCATATTGTATCTTCTTAATTGGAAGAACCATAATGAAGAATGAATAAATTAAGTTTAATAATAGCTAATCACGTAGTCTACGCCTTTTAAGTTGTGGTAGATTGACGTGTAGATTTGGATATTGCATCATGCTCGTTCCATATGTGGACAAGTTTATTTTATTCAAACGAAGGTAATAATAGCGTATTGTTGCTTCTAGTTGGTCAAAGCTCAAAGCTCGGGACATGTTTTGTTATTGTGTTGACTAATAGAAAACATTGCTGCCACTAATTCCTTATATGATAGTAGCTGTGCCCGCGACTTCGTCCGCATGGAATAGTGACTTGGGGTAGAATTTGTAATTATTTAGGCTGTTTATTAATGTATGTAAGGGCGAATTTAAGGCAGCCAATCTTTGTTGTAAGTGCTACTTTACCGCAACACTCTCACCTCACATCACTCCAACTTTAATCCCCACTGTCATTCCTACACTCACTCTCACTCCCACTCCCACTCCTATTCCCATAAAGCCAAAGAAGAAAGGTTCATTGTTCTAGCTTAAGAAACCACGAATTTCCATACAAACATTTTTCAACCCCTATAAACCCTTTTTTGGCTTTAAAAATAGTCTATGTCCTTTTTCAGGGTCTAAAATATCTGTGTGTGATGGTTGTTGGTCTACAATAAAACAAAGCCAATATTAATATGGTGGATTTAAAACTTTTGCGATCTGCTCCCTTCATCCATATCTTTACTCTTGCGTTTCCTAGCCTTGCTCTCTTTAGTCTTTTCCAGCATATTATAATAATGGTTTATTGGCTGGAGCCATGCGTAGCCAAGTTCTGCCTTTCCGAGCCAAATATGGCAATTTGGATCGATGAGCCTGAGATTACCAACTGGCGAATTCTCAACAAAATCACAAACCAACATACTCTCGTCCGGGTATGTATATCTTGCAGATCCCGTGTAGCACCAGTCCTTTAGCATTCCTTCGTATTTGGCTCCGTCTGTAAAGGTTATTGACACTTCCTCGGTTGTTCCGAGACGATCGGCATCCCATGTACCCGTGTAGACATCGCCTTCTGCAGTGGTGTAAACTCCTGGTCCTAAAATAGTTTTAGATAATTTGGAATATATTTCGTTAATATTCAGAATAAGTCAAAATATTTACGCAGTTAAAACGCGATATAGGGGTCTCCCCGTGACCACGATGCTGCAAAGCATGCAAAACGTCTGGCCGTAGTTAAAAGAACTTTCGAAAAGTGTAATTAATTATCGTTTTAAATCGTTAAAGTATTTTTTTAATGTTTACTTCTCGCGTAAAATACAGACAGTATTTACATAGTTAGTTTGGCTTTTCTAAAAGCTATTTTTTATGGAGAGCAAGAATGGTTTATTTTTTTCGTCTCTATGATTGACACTAGACATTTACAAGCAGTTTATGTTTGTAAACACAATTCGTAACAAACGTTGTAACAGCGGGAGGTCATATTAACAAACGATAAATTCAATTTATCAAATATCCCTCATAACAAAACAAAACACCATTAGATTCAACGTTTGAGCAATTGGAGCGAGACACGGGTTATGGAGTGGAATGGAGTAATGTACACGGTTCATTAAATTTAACTTAACGAAAGACAAAAACATTCGGCAACGCTCCGATAGTTTTTATTAAAAGGTGAATGTACTTGAATACAGACCATTTTTAAGTTTCCGATAAGAACTTTAACTGTGCTGTATTATTATAAGTACATATTTGTAATTGAGGAAGAAGATTCGTCTGTTATATTGTCACATTTAGTTAGGTATTAAATTCTTTTATTTTTACACCGAAGTATCGTTGGCAAGTTAATGAGATCTAAAACATTATGTATCACAAAATATTTTTTGTTTAATGGGCTTTAATCTTTTTTTACTAGATTATGTGGTGATATCTTATCTACGACGTAAAAATTAACAAACATGGATATGTTAAGACTATCATTACACTAAAACTGTCCATTTACTTGTTATTATTACTATTTAAAGCTGTAAATAATCCTACGACAGATTTGATACAGTGCATACTTTCTAGGTCTTTAGATATTTTAATTGATTGTGAGCAGTCTGACCGTGCATTTTGACATTTCTATCTTTTTTCTTCGCTTCAAAGAAGCCCTCGTAAGTGTCTCCCGTATCGTGTGTAAAGAAACCCTGATCTTGTATGACGGGAATTTCTTTAAGTACCTTCTTTTCTTCTTCCTGTACAGAATCCGCCATGTTTCACAATTTTAAGCTTTCTCTCTTTAATAATAATCGCTTTAAAAATGACGAAGGATTTTCACGCAAAAGTCGCAAAATATATGACAATTGACAAGCCCTAAATGACGCGCCTATAACAGTATGGCACGCAACTTTTTAATTAATTTTATTTTCTGCGACCATGACCCGCACACTTCGCTTTAATTGCAATAAATCTTTAGCAAAAAGTATTATGGCTTTATATTGCATGAAATCGCAAAAATATACATATAACCACAGTTCAACACCGCATTTACACTTGCACTGCATTCAAAATGTATTGCCTATTTAAGTACTTACAATCCCTATGAAGTAATTTTTATAATTAAAAATAAGATTCTCAAATAGACTCCACGTCTACCTAATATGTAAAAGCTACAATTATATTATATTCTCCCAACACTAAAACCGTTAAACTCAAAATGTTTTCTTTTAAGTTTCTGCCTCATTAAAATTAAAACGTTTGCGTGTACGTAAATTAGGTTCAATAAATAAAGGTAGGAAGGGCAATAAAACAAAATTTTATTTATAAATAAAATATATTTCACTAACGTTCGTAAAATGGCCTCCCAGCATCAAAACGACAGCCTTGATGGTAACGAAAGATTTATTAGCCCCGAGCATAATATTTACACTGATCGTCAAGTTATCTATTGAATTCACATTATGTTCAAAAATCTACAAAAAGATCTATAATATCACTATCACTAAAAATGCATGTAACCGATTTCTATTAAATAAAAATAGATAAAAATTAAATAAAAATTGACCAAAATTAACGTTTTTCGCTTAAATCACTACAATTATTGATTAAACATTGTTTGAATAAATAAAAATAAAGAAATGAGGCAGTATATTCTCTATAACTTGATCTGGGTATATTTTCAAATGAATAAATATTATCTAAAAAAACTATTTTCTTCATGTGTTCAGATATTATACTTTTATAATACGGTACACGATAATCTCTTACATATTATTTTCCCTAAAAGTTTAACAAAAAATAATAAATATAAAACAATAGGGGGATAAAATCTCAACGCAATTTGCAAGGGCAATGGGCGTGCATGATCCAATACTGTAATAATCTAACAAACTGTATGCTTAATATAACCATTGGCAAATTGTTTTAAGATCCAGATAATGGAACTCGTCAAGGCAACATTTGTATGTGAACGATGTTTTTACAATCACATCGCAAAGGTAAGGTCGATCTAAGCACTCAAATAACATGTAAAATAAATTAAGGTCACCCATTTCTTATAAGTATCAAAGTGCAGTACTACACGTTGCGTCAAACCAGCCCCATTGATCCCGAGTGCACTTTCATTTTTTAAACGATTATCTGTGGTAAATGTTGATTGGCCAATTTAATTTTCGCGCCAAACCAGTGACACCTGTCATTAAACTGACCATAGAGAAAAAATCGTTCCCAAGCACGCTGTGTTCGAAGTTCAAAAATGTAAACAGATAACACTAATAATCGTCCAACCAATGAAGGTAATTTACACTAGACCCACAGGGCAGTGAATTCAGTTGCTTCACTTATAGAATCATGTTGGCCGGATCTTCGAGGTTCTCTTTGAGAGCCTTCATCCATTGCGCGCCAACCGCGCCGTCTATTACTCTGTGGTCGGCAGATGCGGTGAATGTTATGAACTTGGCTAAGCGGAAACTGAAAAAAAAGAAGGGCACCTAATGACTGACTGTACTAATCACACTATTTACTTTCAATAGTATTACTTGACCAATATATTAAATTATAATTATACATTAATTATAATAACTTTTTTTTAAACATGGTAAACATCAGATTAATAGTTATTTGGTCAAAATAATTTTTGAATGTGTGTGAGATAAACAAAACTAAATTAAATTTAAATGAATTTACCCTTGTGGTTCATTCTTGTCAGGTATAACAATCTCTTGAAGTCCTCCGCACGCTAGGATTAAGGATTGTGGTGGGTTGATGATCGCGTTGAACATGGTAATACCTGCAGATGTTCAATGTTCAATCTTCAAATTTTTAATATTTCTTGTAATTTAATATAATGTATAGCTTATTTACTAGTATATAGAGAAACCGTATCGCTAACAAGCGTTCGTCTAGGCATTCTTAAATAACCCAGGGCTCCCTTAAAGCAACGTAGAGGGCTGGTGGTGTGTTTAGCTACGTCATACTTGCCCGACGTGGGCGTGCATTAGGCATTCACACCCATTAAAGAAAAAGATAAAAGCTTAAATATAATAATAAATACCTATGCATTAAATAACATGATATTATTATTTTTTTCAATAAGGCCCTTGTTCAGCAATCTATTTGACTGTCATAAGTATAATGACGACGACTACTGTTAGAAACGATTTTTTTTTTAGTTATTTAACATGATTCAATATAAGTTATCGAGTTTCACGTACCATACATTCCTAAGTTGGAGACAGTGACGCTGCCGCCCTGATACTCCTGCGGTTGAAGTTTGTTGTCCTTCGCCTTTTGCGCTAATTCCTTCATATTCTTAGACAGATCGATGACACCGCGTGAGTCGGCGTTGAATAAGATGGGTGTGATCAGGCCGGAAGGTGTCGCCACTGCTACACTCACATCCACATTGTTAAATCTATAATAATATTGAAGTGGATGAGTATACTATACTTCGTCTAATCAAGGATGACTAGTTTGACAATTTATAATATGGTTAAGGTATGATATTGTTTTTAAATCTTTTAAATTAGATTTACACATAAAGTTCGCTTACAAGTTTTGCGACGAGGAGATCGAAAAACTCCTAAACATACATAACGGGGGAAGCAAACATTCCAAAAACTCCGCTGGGCTGGCCATTTGGAGAGAATGGGACATAATCGGAGTGTCAAGAAAGTGTATCGCTGGAACGACGACAAGAAGGACTTGCGTGAGCTCGGTGCGGCCGAATGGCGAACAGCCGCGCAAAAACAGCGGAAGTGGCGCTCTTTAGTTTCAAGGCCAAGACTCACTTTGGGTAAATAAATACACATAAAGTGTGAGATAAAAAATGTACGAATAAATCAAATGGATTTCTATATTCTTCATTGTATGCATCTCATTGCTGAATAAGTTGAGATTAAAATTATGACTTACTGTCTAATGAACGATTCCATCCAATGTGAGTTAACAGTGGGCACTCGCTTGCAGGCTGCAGCTACTGCCTTCACTATGAAGTCGTTTACAGATACCTACAAAAGGTCACAAAGACTTTTATCAAATATATATATTATATGTACAAATATATTTTTTTATTGCAAGTATACTAATTTATATATACAATTTTTAGTTTAGTTAGTGATTACCTTGATTGTGTCTTACTACTTCAGAGAGCTTAAAAATAGAGTGTGTTAAAGTTAAGAGTATCTCACTAAAAAGATAAATGTAAAAAAGGAGAGCCAACTTCAAAACAAAAATTATGCTTGGCTTCGCCGTAAAAAGAATGGAGATCTAAATGAGTACCAAGTTCTATGAAAAATTCTAATAATATATATAATAAGTATGTTCAAAATAATATTAACATCAAGTAATAAACTCAATTTCTTTGCTCTATTGGATATGTACAAGAATTGCTTTATTTAAAAAAATTGAGTTTTATGTTGCTTTGCCTTGACATTTTGTCCACAACAGTATGTATACCAGTGTATAGCATGACAGGAAAAGGAGCCAAGTAAGATAATTTTTATAGACTTTACCTTGACATCGGCCTTCTCCTTAGCAAGACGCTCATTGACTAGCTTGCGCATTTCCAGCGTCTTCTCAACATTAACAGTAGCAGACAGCTGGTAGTGTGGAATTGTTTGCTTGGCTGCCGACAGCCGCTTAGCAATTGTCTCCCTCATACCAGACAGAGGAATGTCCACGTAACTTGCACCAGGCGCCGGCGCGGGTACTGCCACAGGAGCGGGTGCAGCGGCTGCTCCTGCGAGGTCACCACTCTTCACTGAACCGTAGAGTCCAGACCCTTGGCCTGTGTGATGTTTTATGGATTTTCGGTAACCAGCATGTTACTAGTTGTATTTTTTTTTAAATCTTTAATTTTTAGGTTGAAAAGTATGGCCTGGACAAACTTGGATATTATAACATCCATAACAACTAAAGTTCACGTTTCTGTTATTTTAGTGATCCTATTTTTTTCTAAAATTGGTTGTCAGATGCATTAAATGTCTATATTCTTTTGCTTGAAATCTAAAATAAGTACATATTGCCCTATAATTATCCTAAAAGGATTCAACGGACTTGTCTGTCTCGTCCAAATATAGAAACCAACTTACCACCCAATCTGATATTCTTCAGCTCTGCTAGCCTTCTAGCCATAGGGCTAGCATAAATCCTACTATGCTGATCTGCAGTTGGTTGTGGTGCCGCTGCCGGCTTAGGCGCAGGTGGTGCCGCGGCTGGTGCAGCAGGGGCGGGAGCTGCAGGAGCGGCGGGGGCAGCGGGTGCGGGTGCTGCAGCCGCTAAAATAAATATTAACCATGTTAAAACAAGAAATATTGCAAATTTATGTGATAATATTTTTAATCATTTTATATAACTAAGTGTTATGTGACAAAGCATTATTCATACATTATGCTAAGCTTTTAATCACAACACAAATGTGAAATGCAAATGTTACTTTAATATAAATAGAAAATAATTTTTAAAAGTATTGATGATAAAAGAGGACAACCAGTTTGCAATACAAAGCAAAAAAAAATTAAAGAGTAAATATATGAAAATCATGCATAAATGATATTAACCTTTCTCTTTTGGTGGTGCAGGCTTCGATGGTTCCCCTGATGCTGTGGGGTTACCAGATGTTAGTGTTACATTAGCTTTTAACTAATAAAGATCTTCATACGGTGTAAGTACCTCATGCAAGTAAATTAGATGTCACCAAAATAAAAAAATTAAACGTTATATTTTTTGTTTTTATCACTTAACTCAACTGTTAATGCATGCATTGTTATAATAAGTTTTGGTTATATAACCTAATTGGTTTCAACACCAAGGACCAAATGATGAGATATATTGTTAAAGCAATGTTTTCCAAAATATTATGATTTTACATTAAAAAATGACACAAAAAGTGAGGGTGTGCCCATGCAATTTATATTTTGTCACAAAAAATAAAAGCCTTCGCCTGTCACATCACTACCTAATTGGTGGAAGATTTTCAATCTGGTCAATACACCAATACTTTATTAAAAAATATGTAATCTTACAATCATCCTTAAAGTCTTTGAACGCAGCAACATCTGCCTGGTTTTCAACAATAATGCACAAGAGTTTTCCAACAGGAACTCCCTTGGTACCGGCAGCAATGAGAATTTTAGCTAAAAATCCTTCTTCAGGGGTTTCAAAACCCATGGTCGCCTTGTCAGTCTCAATTTCACAGAGGAGGTCACCTAAAAATCACACAAGATTTCTCTTAAATGAAACTAAATTTTAAAGATAGTATATAAGTTATGATTTGCTATTTCAAATGTTTAATTTTTCGTTCTGATATAATTTTTTTATATACTAACTAGTGAACAGAACTAAGCTGTAAACTTTTTTGTTTTCTTGTACCTAATAATTAAACTGCGTCCTTTACTACTTTAAGTTTGACAATAATATTTTTTTTTCTAATATTAAATAATTATAAGTTAGGCAATCACACAACCTTATAAATTTTCAATCAATGTCATGTTTGTCATGAAAATTAAATATTTTAGACATATAAACCAAAATGCTTCTTTATACATTTGATTCTTCTTCAACAAATTGTTAATCTTAAAGCAATTTATAAATTAGCATAGTAATTATGAGATAGCACAAAAATTGAGAGATATGCTGACCTTCATTAAGTTTGTCACCCTCTTTTTTTTCCCAGCTGACAATGGATCCATTTTCCATAGTCGGTGAAAGAGCTGGTAGGTTCACTTTGTTGTGCGGAGGAAGATCTGAGTAATGTCTGACCTGGATATTCCATTGTCTCGCAGTTAACTGCTTTTGTGTTGGAGTAAGTAGTCTGGAAAATAATATCTTACACAATTCACAAACTCAAGTCAAATACTGCAAAGTAGATTACATTGGAGACTTAGACAACTAATAATGAACTATTATAATATAAGAAAAAGCGATTTTCGCAAATTAACCGGTGCACGCACATGTTTCAATGTCACTCTTTGAAAAAGGCTGTTTGACACTACGATTATGCAATTCCCGTAAGCTTAAATTAGCAAAACTACTAAATAAGAAGAACCGCTTTAGCTATAAAGCTTTGCCCTTATTCTTTAATTACAAAGCCAAACATTTATAAGTTAAATAAAACCGCAAATTTGAAGAATCTTACTTGTTCGTCTGTTTCCTCCTGGCCAACTCTGTACTTAAACATCTAGTGACATTACACCGAACGGCTTTTTTAACTGTTTCAGCTAACACTTGATTTCGTACAAGGATCGTTCGCAACATGTTTGTTTTTATATTATGTTATTCCTTTTCCGTCCAGTTAATCGGGACGGTTTTTAAAAGCCAAGATCGACCTTTACCAAGTTGTAGGTCGAAGAAATGGTTCAACTTTAACAGCTGGATTTGATTATGATGTCAATGTCAAATAACTTTTAAACATAGATTATGCAGATTTAATAGAGAATGATCGGGGATGTTATTATAGCAATAACTTATATTATTTATACTAATATATCTGAAATCTTGAAAAAAAAACCTTCCAGCAAATATACTAATAGATTTATTAATTGGAACTAAATGACATTCGTGAGCAGTCACTCCATAGTTCCATAGAAGTTATTTTTGAATACGTAAGTTCTGTGTCATTGTCAGATGTCAGTCTCTTTTCTGTCAACAGTGTTGTTAGGCAGGTTTCTCTAAAAATGGTGAGAAACTAATTTTAAAATATTTCAGCAATCAATTGTGATAAATTATGCTATAATTAAAATAAAGAGTGCTTATTATAAATACTTTCGTCGCATCTCAAGATTTGACGCCGTGAGTGTTTATTATACGTTGAAATGACAACTCAAGGTATTGTTGATGTTTCCAGGCTAAACGCACGAAGAAGGTTGGAATTACTGGTAAATATGGTACCCGTTATGGTGCCTCCCTTCGTAAAATGGTCAAAAAGATGGAAGTGACCCAACACGCCAAATATACATGCTCCTTCTGTGGAAAAGTAAGTTCGACAATAGTTGACTAAGTTCTTCCTGTTGAACAATAATTTTTATGCTTGCTTGATACGACTGTGAACTATTATAATGTAGTTATAGTAATATATAAAAAAATATTCTATTAATTGTCCATTCTTGCCTTTGAAAGTTGCCATAGGTGCCATTTCTTTTTATAGGTTATATTCTGTTAAAAATCACAGTTCAAAAACTCAAGAATTACAATCTACATATAACCACATGCTGATTTTATGTAGATTCTATTCTGTAAATTACTAACAATAATATTGCACTGACCTTTGAAAACTTTATTTTTTTTTTACATGTTATTGCACATGAAGGCACTATATAATTTAAAAATCGAAAATAAATAGAAAAAAAAATTCGATATTTAAAACTGACCTCTTTTTTTATTAATAAGAGTAATTTTGGTACCAATTTTGTAGATATCTGGTTTAGGAATTCTATGTCAAGTTTCTATTCTGTTTGTAACATTAACTCTATGTATTACATTTTAGGACGCCATGAAACGTAGCTGTGTTGGTATCTGGTCATGCAAGCGATGCAAAAGGACTGTAGCTGGAGGTGCTTGGGTATTCTCAACAACTGCTGCTTCTTCCTGTCGCTCAGCTGTCAGAAGGTTACGTGAAGTCAAGTAAATTTAGAATAAGGCAATAAACTAATTTCAAAAAAAACTTGGGTTTTATTCAAATTTTTATTAAAAATATGTATTAAATTTTATTGAGTATAGTATGGTATCCAGTTGTGGGGAGGGCCCCCGAACATTAATATTATATAACACCCACAAAAAAAAATTTTTTTTGCCCGGGCCCCGGGGCCGGGGGGTTGGGTTTTTTTTTCGTCGCCCCCCCCCCCCCCCCCGGGGGGGGGGGGGGGGGGGGGGGGGGGCCGGGGCGGGGGCCCCCCCCGGGAGGAAAAACCCCCCCCCCCCCCCCCCCCCCCCCCCCCCCCCCCCCCAAAAAAAAAAAACCCCCCCCCCCCCCCCCCCCCCCCCCCCCCCCCCCCCCCAACCCCTTTTTTTTTTTTTTTTTTTTTTTATATAGTTCACTTTTCATATTCAAGTTGCCAGTAATATTATTATACACTCAAAATACAGGTATGTTTATAAATTCATGCCTGTTTTTTCTATTTACTTAAGGACACAAAAATATTTACTTGAGTAGTTCTTACAAGAAATATCAAAAGTGTAAAATTTTTGTCCGATTGAAAATAAAAGTCATAAAATTAAAATATTTTTTATACTTTTTATAAAAATATGATATGCAATATACATACAATAGCACCATGTTAAAGTACTTTAATGTTGAAAAACAATTGTACATATCTCTTCAATAAACAATTGCAAGTGTCAAACAAAATATAATATTAGAATACAATAAATAGATTTAATACAAAATTTTTACTTAGTCTCGAGTTCAAAAATACACCTAAAATTTATGTACGGACAGCCTTTTTCTTAAATTTATATAAATACTTAAGCAAATTAAGTAACAGTTGTAATTATGCTCATTATACATATATCAGTCACCCAAATCACTATCCTGGTCTCCTATGGCAAATAATATGTAAAATGCTACTCCAAGTAAGGCTGTGCCCAGTAAATCACCAAGGGCAGTTAAATATGGGATTGCAGAGTTATCTGGGTCTAACCCTAACTTCCACATCCAAACAACTAAATAATGGCTTATTATTAACAAAAGAAATACTTGTAAAAGAGCTGCACACATATAAATTAAGATAAATATAGGTGTCACAGAAGTGTGACCAGCTTTGAGATAAGCTATTGTATAAACAAATATGAGCTGGCCAGGCACAACCATCAACATGAGTAACTTTGTTGTATTGCTTATGACATATTTCTCTTTCTGTCCTGTATGTAACAAAGTAGATAATCTAGAGGCATGCACAGCAGCCATATTACCACCTATACCATTTATAACAAGCTGAAACACTGCAACACCTTCATAACTAGACACAGTGTATCCTAATATTAAACCTCCAGTGCTGCTTATAACCATCCCAGAGACAACAGGCACCCAACCTTCATCTAATGCCTGTGTTGTAAATTTATTTTGAGAAGCAATGTAGCCACAAACAGGAACCAGAATTGCCCCAATAATGATAATTATAGATGGCAATAACAAACTTGTGCCAAGTGATCTATATAACATTGACGAAATCCAAGATAATAATGCCAAGGTTGTTAAATCACCCAAACTGGCGGCTATAGGTGTTGCTACATTATCTGGGTTTATATTCATCTTTTTGGATATGACAATAACACCAATCATTATAAGTCCCAGCACAAAACTTGCAAATGATGCTGTAAGGACACTTGAGGCACAGAGAAGCATAGCCTGATGAATATCAAATAAACCTTGTGGTATCCAGCCCATTGCCACTGCAGCCATAGCAGCAAGAAATCCAACAAGAACTGCTTGACACTGAATTAGACATAGGTTTCCTACAATCAGTTGATTTAAACAGGCATCTAAGTGGCCCATGTTAGCGTGCGTCGACATTCGCGATGCTAGAGTCATTTCCAAATTCCCTTTAAGACCAAGCAAGGCCGGCACAAGGATGTACACCCCTGGTATCTTCTGAAATACATCCCAGTGTTGCACTACATCTAGAAGCAGACTAGCCGCCACCATTCCAAATCCAGCAAGTAAAAACGACACAAACATTTGCACAGCCGCGATCCACGAATTTTCTTTATCATATTTAATATCAGGTGGTTTTTCCTCGTTCGCAATAAGTCTATACACGTTAGCACTCATATCAGTTTCGTTAATACACTCAGAATTCTGGATCATTTTCGAATTATTACCCTTAGTTCTATTCATTTTTAATTGGCAACTCGATTATTAGTCTTTAATTAATTGACCACGTAGTCACAGTAACGCACAAATTATATTGATCATTAAGAGAACCTGATGTAACCGCAACAAGTCTCGCAAAGAAGCAACTTAGAACAAAAGTACTCATTGATAACAAGTTATAATTTTAAATTTGATTCTATAAAATATTGTGTTACAATTAAGAAAAGTTTTGTAAAAACACTTTAAATAATGTCCTCTTATTTTTAGTACGCGTACTTGCCAAGTTTTTGATTTGTTTAATGGACTCATTATTTCTCTCTGTCATTGGTTATTTTTTTATAAAGGTATACTGTCAAAATAAACAAGACTACGGTATTGAAACACAGATGGCATTGAATATGACTAAATACAATCAATTAAATAAATAGTTATATGTCTTACAATAGAATTTTTTATTAACGAAACAGTTTTATATTATAATATGAGCGACAATATTGTTTTAATTAAAGGATAAAATTACTTGAGCTAGTTTATTAGTTTTTAAAAATTATACTTGTAATAAAAATATTTCTAAATGTGACCTTTTTCAAGAAATGTTGATCCAAATCCTTAACAAAATAAATTGTACATTTTTATAATTTTCTATATCAGAACTGTTGTAATATTTTAATTTATGTCGTATATAATAAAGTATTCAAATATGCTAGTATATAGTAGTATACAATCGTTCTTTACAAGAAGCATAATCTTTATAGTTAAGGACCATAGATTGTGTATACGTAAGCATAAAGTGTCAGAGTGTGACTCAGTGTCAACATGGCCAATACGATACTTGTCAATTACTTCCGGTGATATTATTTCCTAAAAAAAGATATGAAAATGGAAGATATTTTAATAAAAGGGAAAAATAAATCAAATTAAAAATATATTTATCGTTTCTTTATAACAAAAAACGTCACATTATACTAGTTATTTTCTGTAACATAAAAAGCAAGTTACAACAAGG
Organism: Leptosia nina; assembly: GCA_963661955.1. Taxonomy (NCBI): domain Eukaryota; kingdom Metazoa; phylum Arthropoda; class Insecta; order Lepidoptera; family Pieridae; genus Leptosia; species Leptosia nina. Next base: position 10,311,544 of record CAVLEF010000280.1, read on the forward strand.
GTGGAAAGTGGCAATAGAGTTGTCAAAAGTTGGTAACACTTTGTGTCAAATGGTTATGGTGGCTGTTTGTGAGCCGCTTTCTGTGATAAATATTATTTTAATTATTTTTTGCAGTTTAAATAAGATATACTGTGTTGTGCACTAAGTAAATTAAAAGTGAGATTTAATTGTTTATATATGATGATTTAAATCAGTGTGTAAAGTGGGGAACTATTGTAACTTACATTATTTAGAAATAGATCCGGAAACCTACTTTAAAAGATCATTGTCAAAACTTCGTAAATAAGTTCGATACAGTTGTGACTTTTTAAATTAAAATTTATAGCTAAGACATAAACTAATTGTTCAGAAATTTAATAGTCAAAATTTTAATATCATTGTTTCAGAAGGGTCCAGTTACGGATGACAATCGCATGTTAAAATTGACATGTGGCACTGAAATAAAACTTGAATTTATTCTTACTTTATTAAAATGTTTAGAAGTAAAATTAGGATACACACATGTCGAATAATACTTCTCACATCATTAGTGTGGTTGTTGGTGGATGTTGCTATATTGACGTTTTATTCAGATTGTTTTGGTGATGGGTGCAATAAGAAAACAACAAGTGACTATGGGATAAGGGTGAGTCAAGTACTGAACAAAATAATGTTTTATTGTTATTTATAAAAAAACTTGTTTACCCACATACATGTTATTTAAAACTTAAAGCCCTTTTTTATTTACTTATTATTATCCTTCGTATTTAAACAAATTTAAAATTTAGGACTACGCATTATCTTTATTTATAATGAATGTGGTCAATTTATAACCATATAAATTTTTTATGTATTTATAACAATTAACATATATTGCAAAATTTGTCAAGTTCATACTCTACTTCATACTACAAACAGGTATTCTCTTTTGAATCTCTTGGAATTATGTTTCTTTTTTATTTCTCTTAGGTATTTATTGCTTTACAATATTTTGCAAATGTTTTTCACTGACTTAAAACTTTTGTTTGTTCATTTGAAACTTTAATTATTGGAATTTTGCAAGTTTATTTTGTTAAAAATGATCCCTTGATTGGATTAGCTAGGTTGAATCTGTAGCTAATTTGAATAAGATGTAATAACTTGTAGTATGCCTAAACTGCCAACATTGTTTTCAACTTCAACATTATTACAGACAAGAAAAACTAATCTTATATCCTTTGTTTGGCTTATATATACTTGTTGAAACTCAATCAATGTGTTTAACATAGTTAATGCCTAATTAAAATTAATAGGAAATAAAATTTATGTACAAGCTATTGAATGTGCCTTTTGTAGGATGTAGAAGAATTAAATGGTAAAAAGGCAGCAATAGCGGCAGGTTTGCAAAGAGATGCTGATCTAGACACAAACCTTGAGGAAAATGAGATAGAGCCAGACATTGGAGATGATGGCCTAAACCTTGCTCCATATCCACGGTCCAGGCTTAAAAGATGGAAACCTAGTCCTTCTGTTAAACCTAAAAATGACTCCCCAGGAGAAATGGGTAAGAGCAACTATGATGGTAGTGTTACCAATATAAAACTGTGCATTTATTTAGCAATATATCATTAGTTATCATCAATCAGTCTGGCAATGAATATAATTTATTTGTATATTATCAGAGGAATTATTTGTATGTTTTAATTATGCCACTATTTGTTTACAGTTTGCAGATAAAGAGATCATGTAACATTACTTTTGTTTCTAGGAAAAGCAGTAAACATTCCGGCAGACCAGGAAAAGATAATGATGGATAAGTTTCAGGAAAATCAATTCAATTTAATGGCTAGTGATATGATTTCATATAATAGATCTCTGACTGATGTTAGGTTTGAGAAGTGAGTATGAAACATATTTATATTTTATTACATGGTATTTCATTAATAAGACTTATATTGAGGAGCTCAAATTGTAATGTAGGTTGTGGTGGTTCAAGTCGCGTGTATGTCATATATTTTTCAAATATAAACCAATTACTATTTGTTTTAAACTTGGTTGCCAGTGGGTTGATAATATTTAATAATTCAATTTGCAGTTTAGTCTAGTAAATTTGTATTTGCAAGGACAAAACTTCAATTAGTTCCGTCATTGAACAAGTGAATGTTTTCTTTTTCTTAAAAATCAAGGTGTAAAGATAAGCCGTATCCACAATTGTTACCTACAACAAGTGTAGTAATCGTTTTTCATAATGAAGCGTGGTCCACACTGATAAGAACTATATGGAGTACAATTAACCGATCGCCTAGACCTCTACTGAAGGAGATTATTTTGGTTGATGATGCAAGTGAAAAGGGTATGATTTTTATATTTATTTGAACTACGTCATTTATGGTAACTTGAAATGTCCAAATAAACATATGGTCCACAGGAAATAAATTTGCTCATGTAAATTACAGTTTGGTGCACATTTAAATTAAACACTGTTAACAGTTTAAAACGCGTTATATTGTGAATCATTAAAGAGTTTCATTTAAATATTAACACTCATATATTAATTTATTTATATGTAAATCGTAACTATTAAATTATGCAACCTTACTTAAGAAATTATAATTTTATAGCAGAAACTTGTTTGTTAATAGAATGTTGCAAAAGCTTTTAAATTCCAATTCCAAATTCAAAAGGAGTAGATATTTTTGTCTATTTGTTATATTATTTGTTTTCAATTAGACTACAATGATTTTGTTGAAAATTTTATTATCACAAAAACCTCAGATCGATTAGTAATTCCGATAACGCCAGACAGCGTGGCACGGTAACTCAAATTTAACTACATCCGGATGACAAGTTGACTATCGCCGGTTCTAGACCTTACTGTGTTTTTTCTTTATAAATTTTTATATTGAATTATGACTATTTATGTTACCAGCTAAACATGTATTTATTATACATTATTTATTAAGATTTCCACCCACACAGAACATTTAGGGAAGAAACTGGAAGAATATATCAAAACCCTGCCGGTGCCAACGCATCTATTTCGTACTGAAAACCGTTCGGGTCTGATTCGCGCGCGGCTGCTCGGCGCTAAACACGTGAAAGGTGACGTCATCACCTTCTTGGACGCTCACTGCGAATGCACAGGTGAGTGTCGATGGGGAAACACTTTCTGGTGACTGTCCTATTCGGGAAATTATTTTACAGGCTAAAATAAAAAAAATTACTAATTTAACGTATTATTAAATGAATATATATGTATCCATAATATGTATTATGGTACTACTAGCTGTGTCCGCGACTTCGTTTGCGTAGAATAGTTTTTTTGGGCATCAAAGTTTGTTATTTCATACCTCTTGTTCAACTATAAAGCTGGACAAGGACGTTCTTCGCGTTTCGTCGTTCTTGCGAGTTCATCTTAGAAGATAGACATACCTAGTGTCGGGGATATTTTTCTAGATCACTTAAAGAGGAATCATTCTTTCCTACATATTTATTGGGTATCTGGAACCCTTTTTTGCAGAGTACGCAAGGAAAACAAACACACACACAGAAGAATAATCTCCCCCCTTTTTTTTTCACATCTACCGATGTATCTTCGCTGCCATTAGTCACAGTGTTTTATAACATCGATAAACGCTCAATCATCACAAAAATAATTTTTCAATTCGAACCAGTAGTTCCTAAGATTAACGCGTGCTAACAAACAAACAAATTCTTCGGCTTTATATATTAGTATAGATTCCGTACAGTGTAACATAACTAATTCTCGTTACAATATCATAAAATACAATATTCCACAGATAAACTTATATTTGCACACTATTTATGAAGTCAATTAAGTATTTAAGTAATCAAAGCGCTCCAGTTGTTCGCCAGTAGAGCGCAATATTCTTAAGTTCAAACTTTGGCACGACCGATTTCGTAGAGCGATAGTAATTAACATAAAAACTTTTCCAATTAAAAGTACTCGGCGGTAAAAATATTCATAAGTTGTGAATTGAGCACACTGCAGACATCTCAACTCAAGCGCGGTACGTGGCGCTTTATCGAGTACTGTTATGTAGCGCAATTAGCGACTCGTATTGGGAAAGTGTACTTTTAAACACCAACGTCGGTGGACTTATAAGTTATTTTTGAACGATACATGTTTGTATATACGATAATCATTTATGAGGACAACAAAATATGATAAAAAGCCTTTCCCAGGTGGGCCATGGGAGACATTATGGTGTCTAAAAAGTTAGGTCCTGTTTCACCGAGAAGTAAATAATAAATTTATTAATATTTATTGTCAAGTCAAAATCTTCAGTTTAACTTAAATTAAGGATGAGTAAACTTAAGTTTTAATGAAATCTATGTCATCTTCTTAATGAAATCTGATCGTAGAGGTGAGCAAGGGTCATCCAGCCATTTGCATCCATTCCGGCCGTGACAATTTAACAAGTAAACGCTATGCGAGACAAAGAATATTAAATATTTGGATTTAAAAGTATCCGTTTTATATAAAATAAGTTTCCTAAATACCACTTTGAATTCTTAAAAGTTTAATGCATGTGGTATCTACCGCACGTAGATAGAATCAAGTTCGATTTAACGACGTGTCCGGGAAGAAAACAATTGACGAACGCGTTATCCGATGAAAACAAAATATCTGAACCATTCGTTGTTCGTGTGAGGATTCTATTTGAAATCCGGTCAGCTGTTAGAATTTGATTGTCTGTCACTTCTCTATTCGTCTCATGCTGTATACTCATTTTGAGTACGCTTAAGTTGATATACAAACTGACATTATTTGTACTGGAATGTTAACTTTCATATGTAGTTGATAAAGTATTAGATTTTAACGCATTTTTTTTAAATAGATACATTACTTTAAATCTTTAAAATTTGGAACCTACTTAATTATTTGTATAGATAGGAAGATTCATAGTCGTATGTCCATATTTGTGCTAATAAATTGTGTAAGGCTTTCACGGCAATGTTCAGCATATCATTGTTTTTCGGGCTGTTCGGCGTTCGACGTGAGCGAGAAAAGGCTCTCGACGTTTCGCCATCACGAGCGGAACGGCACCATCAGGAGATGTTAGCACCTCGATTGTTCGCAGAATTCCTCTCGAGAACCTCTTCTTACTCGACCGAACAGCCCGAAAAACAATTATATGCTATATTTGTGCTTAGGTTAGTAATACTCAATCTCGCATTAGTTTTAGTTATGTAAGAACTTAATGTAATGTTGTACGAATGTAATATTTAAATGTACAAAATGTAGTAAAACCTGCGTACGAGATTAAATTCTCTTTGTGGTCCTAGTTATAAAAGTCACCGACGACAGCGCGTCGCTCTTTTTAGTGCCATAAACGCAAAAGCGTGATCAAGGTAATTGATGGTACTGAACAATAAGTTCCTTATCAAATAATAGCCACACGCCATCATGCTACGGTTTTTCGTATATGAAAATCTATATATTAGATTAGGTAACTGACATGTTAGGAAACATAATAATAATAAGGATAAAATAACCAGACACCAGGCTCCATAACAGTAGTCATTCTTTTGAAGGTAATTCCATACGATATTTTATTAGTGAAGTGTTACCGTCAATAAATTAGTTTAAATCGTAAAACAAAACTGTGAAAGGGTTATTATATTAACAATATTTAAACGAAAAAAATGCTTTAGGCTTTAGAGGAACCCGCTCTATCATCAATCCGCAAGAAAAAATATGTAGTGCACTAAGTACGTGAAAACTAAAAAAATAATTTTTTTACTTGATTCACGGCGTGGCGGCGAGTTTCTTGCCAGTTCTTCTCGTTCGTTCTAGATTTGAGAACTGGTAGCCAATGTAAATTTAAAGCCTTTATTTTTAACTGGTGTGCCGTTCATAAGCGTATTCGTATCTACTTACCTGCGTAATAAAGCATTTTTGACGTTGACTTTAAATAAAAAAAGATATCTGTACGTTTTATATCAGCGCTAGACATTATTTTTAGACTATGTGCAATAGTTTCCTCCGTGATCTAGGTATAAAAGAGTTTATGAGATATTCGACCGCTATAGCGGTTCATGCAAAGTCAAGGGGAGCCGAAAATAAAAATGTTTAGTAGTGACGATTGTAATGAAATATGAATTTTTATTTTTAATTGTACATTTGTTCTTGTTAAAATTTAAAATCGCTATTAGATTAAATAGATTGTATTTGTACGAAACAGACGCAAATACGAAATTTTATATGGAAAGCCCAATTTTGAATGAAAGGAATATTGTTCTTAATCCCAGGCTCAATATGATTTTTTGCTGGTTCTTCGTTCGTTTTTTTTGGTATCAAATAAAAGTTGTCATTATACAATTAAAAATGTCTATATTAGAGTCTCATTATTTATATGTATGCGCTTGCGCAGCTATGAGGAAGAGCTGCTATATGGGCATAACTATATTATGATTTATTGTAGCATTTCTGGTTGTCGACAGAGGGCTGGCTAGAGCCACTTCTCGCGAGGATAGTGGAAGACAGGACGACAGTCGTGTGCCCGATCATCGATGTCATCTCCGACACGACGTTCGAGTACATCCAGGCGTCCGACATGACGTGGGGCGGGTTTAATTGGAAGCTCAACTTCAGATGGTGAGTGCAATTGACATTTCTGGAAGTAATTAATGAACTCGCAGTGTCCGCTCCTTAATTAAACGGATTTATTTTGTTGCGAACTGTGGAAAATTAAGGCGGTTTTTTGCTACGGTTGTTTAATGTATTTTTTTGTTTTGATATAGTTTCGACATCAATTTCAAATAACTTGTAAACAACTGATATAAAAATATGAAGGTTTTGTCCATTCTGAAAGGTTTTTTAAAGCGGGTGAGAGCATTTTCATTTTATATAACACCGAGCCACGGGAATTCAGGGAAGGTCGAGCTCTAGAAGCTAGACAATGCGAAACAATTTTATTCAAAGAAATGAACAATTTTTATAAGAGCGCTCGGCCATAATTGCAACTATGGCATCTCAGGGGAGTTGGTATAAACTCGAAACTTCCTTTTATAAAATGCTTAACTGAAAAGGACGTTTGAAAATTCTAAGAGTAATACATTATTCAATGAACAAAGATTTATTTTTACACACTGAACGACTAGCAATGTTACGATATTGTTATAGTTTTAAACGATTACGTAATTTATAACAACTTGTGTAGTTATTTTTAAATGCCAGAATATAAGGAAATCCTAAAAGAATATTTTACTAATAGATAGTTTTTACCGAAAAATGTACTAGATTTGCCAAACTCTAAGAAACGTTTTTTATAGAAATGAGGACAAATAATTGATAAGATATATCTTTTCTGGTACCTAAGAAAATAACCTTACGTCTAGCAAATTGGCAAATTTCTGTAGTACTTGCATGTGCGACCCTTTCTTTTTTATTTTCAAAGAGAAGCTTATATTGAACGTTACCACCTTATTTAGGAAAATAAACATCTCCCACAACTGTAACACAATTTCATAGAAGTTGAAAAAGTATAAACTGACCGCTCAGGTTAGTCCTAAAAATTTGTGGATTTTTGCTATCAAATCCGAGAACATATTAGTAACAACATAGGATATTAGGAATCATGGGATTCGCGTTTTCTGCTCTCCGTAAAAAAAGTTCCATCTCATGGCACTGTAGAAGTTCACATCTCAAGGTTAGGGCGATCGTAACTCGAGATTGTTTTGGTTGCATAACCCCCGTCTCCCATTGTTCACGCCACCGACCGCGACGGTAATAGCAAATGTTCCAACACTAGCTATATATAGAAAGAAGGGTCTTTAATTAGATTTATTTAACTGATTCATAGTTCAGGATCAAATGACTAAGTATAACGTATTATGGAATAGATAGAACCATTGCGCGAGAGGTGCAAGGATAAAGGAAAAAAAAAATCGACGATGACGTGTAGGACACGATAGTTCAATTAGTTAGAGAAACAGCACGGAACTCTGTGGATGCTGGTTCAAGTACTGTCCGTGTCGTATTTTTTTTAAATCTAATTCGATTTTTAATTTAAACAGAAGTTTTTTATTACGTTAGTCTAGTGAGCAGACAACAGTACATTGTCTGTTCCGTTAACTTCAAATTCAATCGATTTAGTTAAATTTTGATTTTGATGCGTTAAGGTATTTTGATTTGGAACCATACAATTTCCATATATACGTCTGCAATAATTCTGTCCCACGTAACTTTCTGATTTGCAAAGCAGTAGATAGATAGCCCATTCGATACAATACACGAAGTGATGTTTCATTGCTTCATCTTCACTTGTTATTGCAAATGATGATTGTGACATGTTCTTGTTAAATTGTATTCAAAAGGTGTAGACCATCTTCATATATGGTTGGGCTATCTAGAAATCTCGATTGTCTATGTTCGTGGCTCAGTCGTAAACGAAATGGGTTTAAGCGCGAAAAGTTCTCTCTTGGAATCCCATTAAATTAAGATTAGAAGTGCACAAAATTCACAAAATGAATTCCCCTTTTCTTTGTGGGACATGAGACATATGCGAGTTTTTGTCCATTGGTGTTAGGTATTGTCTGTAGTTTACGCCAGTAGTAGACACTAAATTAAATATTTTTTATTTAAGGATTCTAAATTCGATAGTTAACTAATTTTTAATTTAACCGTGACTACGGCTATTACAAAGCATTACGAACTGCTATTACGAAACATCTAGCCGTAGTACATGTGTACGTTCCGAGTTTTAACTCGTTAAAAGTGTTTTATTGAAATGGGTAATTTGAAAATGACCGGCCGTGTTGTCACTTTAAGTTTACCTGGATTTAACCCTTTGCCACTTTATCATTAAAGTGCGTATTTAAAGCAAAACAGACAAACGTGTATTCCTCCCGCTTGTTATAAGGATAAGCCTAAAATGTCTATAGGTAATATAGTGTCCATATCGTAACGTAAATCAATTAATCACCAAGCCATAGGACTCATAATCTAATTAAATCCCATACCCTCCCGTTAATGCGTTCGTTCAAAGCTGACATGTCTATTTACACTAGTGTACTTAATACGCTTAGAGCTGGAGTTAATCCATTAGAGATCTCTCACTTCCGCGCAAATAAACTCAAGTATGTATACAGTGCGGAGTAAATACTACCGCGAATTAAATACAAATATTTAGAGACAAACCGAATCCGAACTTTAGCTAAATTCGGTTTATGAATGTGTTAGTAGCTGATCCGGAAACGTTGTTATGTTGTTTGCAAGCTTAATATTATGTAGATACACCTCTAAAATAAAATTGGTATTAATGCAGTAATTTCGACCAAATTTGATCATCATAAAAACTGATCTAACGAATCATGCTTTTTTTTGTAGAGAACTTATTTTTTTTAATATATCACGTTTTAAACCGTTAAAAGTGTTTTATGAGTTAAACGTGTACTACTCGCCCAAACTATAGACTTTTATTTATCTATTTAACTTATTTTTTTTCCTCAAAGATGAATAATATTCCCTGTTTTTTCCTTAGTTTCCACACATTCTTCACTCCTATAGGTCGTAGCAATGTTATATAGCCTTCCTCGACAAATGGTCTATCTAACACAAACATATTTTTTCAATTCGAACCAGTGAAATCATTTTCATCAAATTCGTGCCCGGTTACGATGCCTTTTGCTTTATGTTTAAATTAAATGAGTAGCCGTCTCTCCACGACACCTACGACCAAATCTTTTTCGACTCAGGAACCTTTTCACTTGTACCAAAAGGAGATTAAAAAACAAAAGATTTTAACATATACCAATTACATGTTTCGAGCGCTATCGCGCTCGCCCAACCCGCCCGGTTAGTATTCGTGGCTCCTTAGGAACACAATACGTAAGAGTCCAATCAAAAAAAAAAAAAATTAGGAAGCGCGCTAAACTATAATTATTATATGTCTTTGAATTTGACATAGCTATGTAATAGTTAAGTTCATTTGAAAAAAATCATACACCGACCTTTGGCATTATAAAACCAGATTTCGGCAAATTATAGAATTTTGGATCATGTTGATTTAGTTTAACCGAATGTGAATCGAAATTCGGTCAGTTTCTGCAATATCCTTGGTTCTGAAATGTTAATTTGTATATCACTTTTTTGCTGAAAGTCTTCCTCTAAATTGTATTATGGTTTTATAAGACTAATTTGTTATATGTGGATAAAATGTTTAGTAATGAGTTGAAGATGCCAGTACTATTAGGTCCATTGATACTAAACAATTACGAGAAGAGATGATTTCTACTTTGTCAACCGATAACCTTTTGATTAAATAATAGATCGACATCGCAAAAAAAACACAGTACAAATAAATATTAAAAGATGGATCACAAAAAGTTATTGGACGGAAAAATTGGAATAGGTCGGTACAGAATGTAGAAGAATTAAGTTATAAAAAAACTTACATATTTATTTACATGGTAACATATATGTCTAGAAGATGTTGACATATATGTTACCATGTGTCCATAAAATAAACACCATGTCTGTCCTCCTTTGTCATATTAATAAAAAATATACTTCATTGAAGACAACTTTCACCTACATATTTGCTTTAGATTGACTCAAGTCCATGACTTATTGCATATTATACAAAAAGCAAATCATTAATCTCAAATTATAAGAAATTATTAACGATACCTAATTATGCTTCAATGATAATCTATAGATAAAGCCATCGCTAATTTTCACCATCAAAGCATTTTCATCAAATAATAGAAATTGGTAATGAACGCTCATAAACACGCATGTGCAATTACGTGTTTCACGGCTGAGCGGCGTCTGTGGACACTTCGTCAGCTATTGGCAGTCTATGTATAATGAGCGATAGAAATCATGACATAAGAAAAAAATGAGAGTGTTACAGGGTACAGGGTTTTTCGTTATTTTTGTCTGTCTGTATGTTTTCACTAATCTGTGAAATAACTAGATTTGTATTGAAATTTTAAACTAATCAGTTGACGGTATTAAATGCTGTGATTAAAAAAAGATCACTGTAAATAAAAAAAGGGTTCTTTATTAGCTTACATTTTAGACAATATCAGTATAAACGATGATTTTATTATAATTTGGTTGCTAGAACTGGTTTCCCGTATTCTTGAACTTTGCGTGGCTTAGATTCGGAGAAAGGTGGCCTTGGAGAAGACACGGCTTTGCCGATGTTCGATATTAAGTTGTATGTCCTAGAATCAGCTTGTTGAATATGGATTAAGTTTGTTCAAAGATTCCACGTTCCTAACGATTCTGTTAGTTCTATTTATACTTTATTGTACCATTTATTAAAAAAATATTGTTTGAATTAAATGTACATCACGATAACGAAAGCAAATTTCGTATTAGCATGATATTAGAGCAAATTAGTCTTAGTTATTCACTTAGTACTTAATAATTATTTACTAGCGACCCGCCCCGCCTTCGCTCGGATGCAATGCTGATACTAAATACACTACAGAAAAACTGTGATCCTTATCTACTACTAAAAAACGCATCGAAATCCGTTGTGCACTTTTAAAGATTTAAGCGCACATAGGGACAGAAAAAGCGACTTTCTAGATGCAACATTGCGTTTTGAAAAATTACATTTGCCCCTTTATAAAACGCCCGTTTTAATCTCTCGGTTCTCTGCATTCTCAGTTTACAAAAATGCCCGTAATATTCACACTATTAAGAATTATAAGCGAAGAAGCTATTGTGATTTAATAGGCCACTTAATCTTTAACGATAATAATTGAATGATGATTTCATTTTATGGCAAAAAAGTTTACTTTCACTTACAAGCTGCGGATTGTCAAGTCTATTGATGAAAGTAGTTTTGGGGCTATTTTAAGTATAGTTGGGGGCCACTAGTTTGAGTCATTTTGCAATGCAATAATAACATAAAACAACCGTAGTGAAAGGTCCTGGGTTGAAATCTCGGGAAAACAATGTAATATTTCGATCAGGCCGGGCTCAAAAGTCTGATAAATTTTTCTGTAAATAAAACCGATCAGTGAAACGGACACAGAAATGTGCTCACTCCATGCCCCAAGTGGAGAAATCGCTTTTTAATAGTAAAGGTCCCGTTGAAACAACCCAGCCTCAGTCTTCTATCATATTGTATTTATTCTTCCGTAAAAAGTTCAACCTTTCACTTTTGAATCCGTGATCTGTTGGGCGTATTACGTACGAAAGTAAAGTCAGTGAATGTAAAAATTCTTTCGAAAGGCTGTGTGTGGGGGTTATTCTCAACCATCAGAGATTTGTTTTTCATTTGTGTCATTATATTCAGAAGCCAGCTACGTCAGCGACATCGTCCGCGAGTTTTTGCAAACCCCGTCATCTTTATAAACTGAAGCCGTTAGCCACGACGTTGATCGCGTCCTTTCCCGTCGTTCTTGCAAGTTAACCTTAAAAGATACACATTTTCAGCGTACGCATCTGAAACCCACAGAGATTAAAACTTTCCATCGTTTTGTTCCTGTTTCCCTTTGTATCTTCGCTTCTATTAGTCACAGTACGATGTTTTATAGCCTATTATAGCCTTCGTCGATAAATGATCTTACCAACACAAAAATAATTTTTCAATTCGAACCCGTAATTCCTGAAATTAGCGCGTTCAAACAAACAAACAAACTCTTCAGCTTTACATATTAGTATAGATGTGGTATCATTGGACCTTAAGTCACTTAGTTGAAAATTCCCTGGTCGACCGTGACATCTGATAGTTATCTAGTAAATCCACTCCCACCAATACTTGCTGTCGTCGTGCGTGACAACCGCCGATAAGTCGAAATGATCAAAGTAATATTGAATAAATGATTTATGATTTATGATCATGTACGGTCTGTTAAGAAAACCTCTCAACCACAAAATATAGTGTAAATATAATAGTTTTATATCGGCCACAGTGGCTTAACGATTACGGTGCGATTATTTTAAATCCTGGGACATTCGGCATATCACATTGATCAATTACTTTCCTGTAAATAAAATCGATCATTAAAATATTATAATATGTACTGTCTATAGTTTACGCGAGTAGTGCACATTTAAATAAAACACTTTATCGGTTTAAAACGCCATGGTCACGGGGTCACGTCTCCCCGTGACCACGGCTGCTGCGAAGCATCCGAAACGTTTGCTATTAGGGTATTTAACATTAAACCCTTTACCTTCAGACCACCCTGTCCACAGCTGAAACTTTGGACCGTAGTTGTTGAAAAACAAGTTGTTTGTAAAATAGTTAACTTATAAATTTTAAACGGTTACAAGAGTTTTATATAAATGTTTACGTACACGTTACTCGCGTAAACTACAGACAGAACTTAGAAAAAGTGTATTTTTATTTAATAGGGTAACTAAATAAGTTACACACTACTATTTCTGTTATTTGATTTAAAACCTTCGGGTTATTTGTATGGATTCTCAATATGGATGTCTCGTGTTACAGTGGTGGTGATTGTGGTGAATTAGCTGCTAGAAGCAGCAGTTATTGGCATAGATAATATTATTATTTGAAGGTTTTAATTATACTCAATGTTTAGAATTTTTTAGAACTACCCGAAAATGCAAGTCTGAATGAGTACAGTATTATTAAGGAAATTTGATCTTTTACATGCTCTAAATAGTTTTTTTAATACTGAATTGGACTATACTGTAGGTACTTTATGACACCTACTTATCTCCTATAGATATTGTTTCCATTGTAACAATAATCACATCTTATCAAATTTCCATTTAGTGTCGGTTATACACTCCACCCTGTTTTGGATATATATTATCAGCATCTTTACATCAATTGTTAAAATTGAAAATACATGTAAAAATCTAAAACACTTAATTCACAATCATATGATTATTGTATTAATAATGATATGAAATCTTATCCAAACACTGATGTAAAATCTATTTAAGTGTTAAATTGTGTTTACATGTCGGCTACATTAATAAAAAGATAATTGAATGGTATTACCAATGTTATTGATACTGATCATAATAATCTAATGATTTTAAAGAATTATTCATCAGATGTGTTTGTTTCAATTGCTTTGTATATTAAAAAAAGTAACTTATTACATTCATGCTTCTTTATAACTCTCCGTTCCAAACCGAATCAGTTCTTACCTAAAACAAAAACAAACATTTGATTATAAATTTATAATCCTTAATCTAAGAATTGCTTGACATTGCGTTAAACGTGATTTGGCTATCTAAGATCCTACCAAAATATTATACACTAGCTGTGCCAGCGACTTCGTCCGCTAAGAATATTTATTTTGGGCATACAAATACGTTTTTGCAATTCCCTTTATAAATTTAAGCTGTCAAACCCACGATGTCGGTTGCACCCCTCTCCGTCGTTCTTACAAGTTAGTCTTAAAAGATACAGACACAGACATATAGCGTCGCGGACTTTTTTTTGGATTATTTAAAGAGGAATCATACTTTCATACAAATTTTTGGGGTATCTTCAACCGTCTTTGCAGCTTACGCCTCGGAAACCCTCACAAAAAATATTTTTTACAATTCGAACCAGTAGTTCCCGAGATTAGCGCGTTCAAACGAACAAACTCTTCAGCTTTATATATTAGTATAGATTGTTTCGACTGATGCCAGAAAACTTACGAGACTCCACTTCATTAAAAATGTTGAAAAAAAAAAAAAAGAAACTCATTGTGTCTTTACGCATATAAACTCCAATTTCGTATGTGTAAAGACACTGAGCTTGAATTAGGTCATAATTTCTAAGTCTTAGCGCGGCATTGTTTTTTAATGTGAAACTAATTAACTCGTAATTACTCGAATGATATTTTCCGAGTTAATGAATGGAAAAATTCGTTTCCGAGATTTCATTTGGCTAATCTTTAATTGGGTCGATGTGGTTCTTGCGTCGGAAAATTGAACGAAATGGAATCTAATGAGATCTCTTTTAGTATTTTTAGAAATACTTTAATTACGGGATATATTTAATTACGGGATATATATTAATTACGGGATAGTTTTTTGTACAATTGTTGTATTTATGTATTTGTAATAGTGGTATTTTTGTTTTGTTATGCTACCATTCCACTTATTAAGCTTATTAGAGAAGGAAAGGTCTTTGCATTTCAATGTTCGTATCTGTTTTTTATTGAATCAAATTTACGGCCAAATGAAGTATTACTATCCTTTGTCTGTCCAAAACATTTCTATGGTTTCTTTGGCTTCGAAATGGTGCTACGCCTATAGACATATTTAACTCTATAAAAGTCTTCGAAGTAAAAGTCGAGGAACGTAATCTATCTGTTCCCGTTTTGGGATGGCGTTGAATGACAACTGGAGACCGGACGTAGAGCAGACTTTTCCTGAGAAAATACAACATTCATAATTTAGTACGCTGCAGAAGTAGCTAATGAGTTTCCCGTATTGAAATCTCTTGGGTCTTGTTGGGAGAGTACAAAGGGGATTGGAAACAAAGATATGTCTTCTAGTCTAGAATGGCTCTTTACATTTTTGTAGTTTTCTAATGACGACATCCTTCTGTTAAGAAAACGGTAAAGGTCGATCACACGATTGTCTTGTCTTATTAATGAATATCTTATAATTAATCATTGCGATTACGATAAATGATTCTGAGGCGTAATTTTATTTGAACCGCGTTTTATCGTAATGTTTTATTTGTTTCTCTTTTGAAGGTATACACCCTATCGTAGTTACATAAATCATCTCCAAATAATCAAAAACGTATGAAGTCTCAGGATACATAATTGTCAAGATTTGTAAGCCTACGATCTCCGTTCGATCGTTCAACTAACAAATAATTATATTTTATTATAACTACAGATAGGTGTAATCTAACACGAGCATTCATTACACAGGTACCGAGTGCCAGAACGTGAAATGGCGAGAAGGGGCGGCGACAGAACAGCGCCCTTACGCACACCAACAATGGCCGGCGGTCTTTTCGCCATCGACAAAGATTACTTCTACAAGATCGGCTCTTACGACGAGGGCATGGACATTTGGGGCGGAGAGAACTTGGAGATGAGCTTCAGGGTATCGTATTTATAATATACGGCGAGAAATAATAGAAGTAATAACATAGAAATCGCTTTAAAGGGGACTCAAGCGGCCTCGAGTAAGAAATTAAGCGCTTATAAAGCCCTTAAAATATTTAAAATCTGTTCCAAAAGATACTAGAGTCATGGTAGAATTGTTAATATCACAAAATAGAGCAATACAGAATTACAATAAGGGCGTCAAACCGGCCTAGACTTCATTGATCACATTTCCAAAAATATGTTTTGTTTGCCAATAGTAGTACATTCAGCACTCGTGTGATGCAAAAAAAATGTTTTCGTTATTTTCGGGAAAAGGAATGAAACCGGTTTAGAATAAACGGTTTCCTAAACCGTGAAGTATTTCTCGATCTTTATGGTAACTATTTGGGGTGAAGGTGTGGCAGTGCGGCGGCCAGCTCGAAATAGTGCCTTGTTCCCACGTCGGGCACGTGTTCCGCGACAAATCGCCCTACTCGTTCCCTGGCGGTGTGCAAAACGTGGTCCTCCATAACGCGGCGCGCGTCGCCGAAGTGTGGATGGACGAATGGGGAGAGTTCTATTACGCCATGAACCCAGGTTCGCTTGTGAACTAACGTGCCGTTGCGTTACACGTGCTGCCAAAGATTGTCTCCGGTTCGCACACATCTTAATACAAAATTTTTGTCTGATAATTATCGGTATAACTTAACTTCACAGAATAGATATCTAACTTATCATTTACAAGCTAATTAAAATAATATGTATGTTAAAGCGATTGAACAGATAAACAAAGCAAACACGTATTTTTTGTGGCTATTCTACAATCTAGAGGTTTCATTCATAAATAATAAAGAAAAAAGGGTTTTTTTTGACTTTGTCTACAATAATATGAAGTCCTACTTATATTCCAGTAATATAAATCGTTTGACAAAACAATGACATTTTCAAGATTTATGTATTTCAATGAGGCATTAAAATAATCTTAATATTATCTTAACATAATCCATCACAGTTGATACCGTGATTTGAGCCAGTCGGTACTTTGTAATGTGCTAAGCCGATGAACCTAAAAAAATTATTGATAATTCAAAAGGACATTTATTTTGGCAGAGCGCAGGACGCGGCGGCACACAAAAGTTTTGTTGTGGCTTGGGACTATTAACAATAACAATTTGTGTATGTTATTAACACCGAATGGAGCTTAAATAACATTTGACGATCATTGCAGCTGCATTCCATCTCTCTAATTTCATCCTTTACTGTTTGGCATGCTTATTTTTTCAACCTGACTAACCTTTTTTATATATTTCATTTTAGTGTTTCTCGATGTGTACTGTCCGGCTGTCTTTTGTTATTGTCTTGTTTTATTTGCTTCTTCTTAATGCAGAAGCAATGAGGTAATTTTGCTAGTGAAATGTGTTTGAACTACTCCCACAGCAACTCTTCGCGGAGAGTATTGAGCGGTATTTGAATAATATCAAGGTCATTGAACTTTTTCTAATATAGATGTTAGTTTATAGAAATTAAAATTAGTAACGTAAGTACTCTTGCCCCTTTTCGTTGCTGAAATATATTATAATAGCTACTACACAAACATTAAAATCAGTAGAGTAGCTAGGTTGACAAGGGCCCCGGTCTACCTAATCCTAAAGCTCAAGAAAGAATCGGGTCCTCATCCCCTCTTTTAGCATAGCTTGAATTAAATGAAGCCCCAAAATGATAAATAGCAACAAGAACGTTAAAAATCATTTTCTTCTTTTTCTTATGCTTATATCTTCTCAAAGATAAGGTTAGAGGGCCCCTAAGTTTCGGGGCCCTGGTGAGTGCACAGTGTACACCACCTGGCCCACCTTAGCTACGCCACTGATTAAAATGCGCAGTGTAAAGTTCAATAAATACTGACTAGTTAGAATTACCAAAGTTTCGATTATAGAAAGTTGGAAAACGGAGAACAAAATATCATATTAGGTCTTACAGGCAACCTTTCTCTAAGTTCCCAAAAACGCCTACTCAATAGTCATTGTCTAATGTAAAGTAGTACATTTACTATGCATAACTCTTATATCTAGTTATAGAAGGTTAAAACGATATACTCTCTATATTGATAATTATCTTCAGATACGCACTGTTTATCAATGATTGAAAATGCGATGTAAGTTACATCTGTTCAAATATTAACGACGTACTGTTTGTACTATTAAAACAATTGGATATTTCTGTATATTGCCGAGCTAATTATATATTGTCTCGTGAATTTTAATATGACCTCTTTCTATACCAGCGATGCTCATGCTCTCCGAATCATGGCTTAATAGAATATTATTGAAAATATATGTGTGTAAAGACCATGTAATTAAACCGACCATACATACATCTCAAAACAAACCATAGATATTAATAGCTCTATTTATTTATTTATCAATCGGAAGCAATAAATAGATACATCATAAAAATAGCACAGGAATGATGAATTAGAATAAAGTTTCACACATCATTTAAAAGTTATAATTAAGTAAAATTCCGTTCTCATTGGACTGGAAACACGACGACAATTATAAATTGAATTTTTTTACAAACTAACTAAGACAAACCAATGAAATTACAAGATGTAAGACGAGATAAGAAATCGTTTTAATTTATGTATAAATTAAATATGGAAGTTTTCAACAAAACACTAATGTTCGATTTGAAAATTAGTGGCCCCCTGCAAAAGTTTTTCATAATTCATTCATTAAATGGTCTTTGCCACGTAAAGACATTGAATACGAGTAATTGGCAGCCCGCTAAAATCTACTAGTATTAGAAAATGTTACACATACATACGCAATCGCAGGACGTGTAATAATAATGACGACAAAACAAAAAAACAAAGAATTATACAGCAAAATTAAGTAATAGTGGTGGAATTGAAAATATTTATTATTTTTCACATAATGGCATTGTATGAATATATAACGCAGCAGCACGGAAAGCCTATGGACCCCGGTTCAAATCCATGTCGGTGTCGTAAAATGTTTTCGATCTAAATTTTCCATTTAGTGGATGGAAAATTACCTAATTCTTGTAACTCGATCTCAAGACTGAAAGCTGATTAAACAGACAGGCATATATGGTCGCATCCACATATCGTATTATGTACACAGTGTGTAATTCGTGTATTTGCTTATGAATTTAATATTGACAATAATACTATTTATGTGTTTAATTTAATTAACAATTAATCTACGTAATTATGTTTTTATGCTAATAAATTTTTCATAATATAATTTTCACGGATAACTCATATACTTTTTTTGTTATTGGAAGACCTCGTTGAAAATTTATTTCGGTAACCTTTGGCCTAACTTCCCTTTATAGAAGAAATCACGGTAAATGCTATTTAAGTATTTATGTTGTTATATTTCTGGAATACATCGTATACATTGTCAGTTGAAGTTGCAAATGTTATTAATAAAGTTTAAAAAAGCCATATAATTTAGATTGTCTCAAAAGGCGTATTAGTGTTTGAACGATTTCTTTAATGGTAACGCTACATTGCAGTGATATACTCCTTAGATTAACAAATTCACAAAAATGTATTAGTTTATAAGACATGTTGAAAAAGTCGGATTGAGTTTCTTTGGTGTTCTTATCGGTCATGTTGCTTTTTTTAACACTGTAGAATCACGACGGACAGACAGACAAACATTTTTCATTTCTTCTTTGGCGAATCTAAATAATTAAATGTAAAGTATATTTATTTTTTTATAGAAGAGATTTATTCATTCTATCTTACATTTAAACACAGGATCATATTTTTGCTATCAACGTAAATCAATTCTGCTCTGGTCTTTCAATAACAAATTGGTGATGGAAACGATGACTTAATTCACGAAACACTATTGTGTAAATCATTTTGAATTCGAAACGAATGCATTTGTTTCATCTCATGAGCGTATTGTTGCATAACATTAGCCGTGAAAATTGTTTATATAACATGGTCCTAGCGAGGTGTGGCGGTGTAAGTCTAACAGTTTTCACATCGAGAACTTACCAAATATACAAAATGTTTATCAAAGCATATACCTACTTCTTTATATTGCTTAAAGAATGGGATAAACGTTGGCTTTGTAATTAAATCCTATTTATCGATATTATCTTTATTTTAGTGTTCCACAATCATTATTAATGGATTCTATACGAAGTTCTATAAGGTCTTTTAAAACCTACTATGCTTTGTATCTTCTTGTCTGAATTATATCGCCACGTTTCTGTTTAGGGCGCCGAATATGATTGTATACTAGTATAAGCAGTAGTGCATTCTTAAAACGCCTTTAAAGTAAGCGCATCACACGCGTTCTTATAGGATATGAGTAAAGTATATGTATAAGTATGTACAAAAGATTACTTGTATTTATATTTGGTACAACAACTCATTATTTCATGTATTTATTAACTTCCTATATAAGTATTTTAATCGAAGCGTTTTGAAACCTTCATCGGCTTTCCTTAGCTTCTGATATAGAATCGGCGTGTTTTGTGCTTACATTGCTCTACCAACTGCTTGTTTATAAACTATGGGGGTCGATCAGGTGTGGATGTGTGGGGGCACGCTGGAGATCGCGCCATGCTCCCACGTGGGGCATGTGTTCCGCAAGACCACGCCATACTCGTTCCCCGGTGGCACGGGCCGCGTTGTCAACCACAACAACGCGCGCCTCGCCGAAGTCTGGCTTGACGACTGGAAACATTTCTACTACAATATTAACCCAGGTTAATGTGGCTTAATTGACACCGTGAACGTGTCGCGGGTTAATAACCTATTACAGTCAATGTTTACTATATAAACGTTACGTTTTTTTTCTGAGTCCTACTGTTCCTCAAGTTAACTGTATAGTAAAAACTCAAATACAGTAATGTTTTGAAACTAAATATGTTGTTAGATCAATGTGGAAGTACTTTTATGTATTGGATATGTAATGTCGACGTATTTATTATTATCTGCAACTAATATTGTGCATCATTGAGCTACGATTATATCATTTCATTAACACATAATATAATTCATCTAATAACTCGCAACACGCGTCACGGGTATTGCGTTCAATCTCATTCAGTTTTTATTTATTAATCGTTTGTTATCAGACGAACGATCGAAGCTTCGAATAATTGGTATAAAATGTTGTCAATATTGTTTTTTATACGGTCTGCAAATTATTTATACGAATAAACGGAACGAGATTGATCGAGGGAATATGGTTGTGGTTTTATGTTTATGTATTCATATCAAAATATGACATTACGTTTTTTTATATATCGAAATCGATGCATGCCATTAAAAAAATATAACATGTCAAATTTGGAATTTGGTATCTATGGTTCTGTTAGTAATTGAATCTCTGATGAGCAGGCGCATTGAACGTGCCTGTCGGTGACGTCAGCGAACGAAAAGCGCTGCGCGAGCGACTCAAATGCAAGAGCTTCAGGTGGTACCTGGAGAATATATACCCGGAGAGTCAAATGCCGCTTGATTACTACTTCTTGGGAGAGGTGAGCGTTCTAGTGATCCTAGAAAATTGTTCCTTAATTTCCAGGGCATCTTGGGGCCGACAGGTACGACCGTCACGATGTTAAACTTCACGGCATTTTCATCTATGGACGGTTCACCACCCGAACGGATTTTTGACGCTCCAAGCATTTAATATTAAGATTTCCAGATGCAATCCAACTTTTTTCAGATAAATTATAACTTGACCAGAAACAGGTTGAAACAAATATGAGCGAGTATTTTTACGTAAAGGTTTTTGAGTCGAAGAAAATAACGATGAGTTTAGTCTCGGTCTAGGTGAAAGGTGAACGAAGCAAGCGATCACAATGTATTTTAACAATTGAATGCATGTGACTCATTATTTTTGACAATTAGACATTGACTTTCGCTGACTATCGCTCGGTGATTTGTGAAAGTATTTTTGCTATACTCATGGTCAAAGTCACGATTGTGACATTTGAAAGTTTTGTTCGTAAATGCTGTTTTTAATTCAGTACATGCGTGGCCTTGCCGTGAGAAAATTACGTGTTAAAGTCAAAACGGAAATTGGACAATGAGTGTGTTTTAGTTACGCTCTTCTAAATATTATTTGTATGTCGTTATGAGAAGTTCTTATTATACATTTAGCTGGAGCTCCATGAAATTATAGACGTTTTTATGTTTTGGACCTTTCTTTTACGTTTCCAATTAATTCAATTTAAATCTATAGTTTGCTACAAAAACATATATTTGAAAAAAATATTAAAATGTTATTTACACAAGGCCCTTAAATGTGTGTACAATCTAATATGTATAAGTTTTTTCTCTTTACTAAGCTGAAAAAGTCTGTTTATTTGCACGCCGATATCTAAAAGACCACTAGTTCGAATTGTTTTTGTGTTTGTGTGTATTTTTTTTTTCATTAGACCGTTAATATTTATCATAGATGGGACACAAAATCATAACAATCACAAATAGGGAATGTTCCAAGATCGAACTCAAGGCCTCGCAAACCTTATTTCGGCTTAGACTATATACATAAATACTTCATTATTTATTTAACTTTTTCTGCCAACCATAAATACTAGATCTAGATAACAATTAGCGGTACAATAATTATTTTAGTTGTATCAATCAAAGTATGATTGCGATCCCTTATCGGTACACTATCAGGACACGTTTATTGTGATAAGAAAAACAAATCAACGCTTATCGCTTTGTATTGCGCGAACGACGTAATGCAATGCGAGATTGAATCTGTAAAAATATATGAAATTGTTTTATAGTCGAATTATGGGTCAGTTATTTTAATCTTGTAGGCTAATGGTATACATTAATAAATCACTTTTAACGATTTAAAACGCAAAATATAATATTTTTGCTATTTTTAATTATATAATTTTCCCCTTGACCACGACTACTGAAAGAATTGTGTCATTAAACGAGAAATATAACGATACATTTGAAAGCCGAAGAGTTTGTTTGTTCGAACGCGCTAATCTCAGGAACTACTAGTTCGAATTGAAAATTATTTTTGTGTAGCATTGACCATTTATCGAGGTATTTTATACAACTTGTATGAACGGACGCGGGCGATGTCTTGGATAAGATCGGATGGCTAGTATATAATATTATTCCTCTTAATTTCCAGATTCGAAATGCCGAAACATCAAACTGCTTGGATACGATGGGCGGTAAAGCTGGACAACCGTTGGGTATGGGGTATTGTCATGGGATGGGTGGAAACCAGGTAGGAAAAACATTGTGTTGTTTAACTCTGGTGCATACAGTTTTCTTACATTTATATATTTATTAAGCAATATTTGATATTGCCCTGTAATTAAATGGTTAAACGTGATGCCTAGCTTTGCGTTAAGAGCGAAATCTGAGTGAAAGAAAGGAGTCTGGTAACACCGATCAGTGAAATGAAGACAGAAGTGTGTTCGCCCCATGCCCCACGGGGGGAATCGGAGTATCACTTTATTATTCTTATAGGATATAATGTTTTGTAAATAGTCTTCATATATATAGCTAATAATCTTGTAAGACTTGCAATGCATGCTTTTTTGTATGTTAGTATGATTGATTTAATATATAAATTAACATTTTGAATGAAACCCTTTCAGGTGTTCGCGTACACTAAGCGCAAGCAAATTATGTCCGACGATAATTGTCTCGATGCGGCTCACCCGAGGGGTCCCATCAAACTTATTCGGTGCCACGGGATGCGCGGCAACCAGGAGTGGACTTATGACACTAAGGTATGGTGTGGTTAGACCCTATTAATATTAGGTTATACAAAAATATTGACTTAACTTTATACCGTTAAGAATATGGGTACGCTCTTTACATAATTCCCAAAAGGTAGTAGATATATTTTCTACTTCATTGTTCAGATTCTCAAGATTTAAGCCTAAGGAAGCCTTTGAATGTCTCATTTTATTTTTAGAAGTCAGGATTACACCAAACGGAGTTCTAAGTTAATCCCAAATTAAATGTAAGCTACGAAGGTAGTTTAAATTTATAACTACCCGCAATTAATTATCTTTGTTCGTCATCAATTTTTTATAGATTGGATTCATTAAATTCTATGAATATATTTCTCGGCTAGATTCTTGTTTCATTACCAAATAATGTGGCGTAAAATTACTTTAATATCCTTGTATTAAGCATTACAATATAAATATGTAATTGATTCGTAAATCGCACGAGTGTGAAAAATCGATACAGTTGCATGGTGAAGTGAAAAACGCTCGGTCTTTGATAAGCAATCTCGTGTATTATGCGGTGGTCCACTCCATTAAAACTGTAGACGTGAATAATTATAACACAGTTAGGTTGGCTGGGGGAACTTATTGATCTACCCGCTGTGCTCAAAAATAGTTAAGAGCCCCTAGACTAGAAACCTTTATAGAATCTTAGCTGACCGATAGGGAATTTTTATTGTAAAACAAACCTCACTTATTGTAATATGAGAGGCGAAAGAGTCTTGGAGTGCTGTAAACGATTAGATATACAAAATACTTATTGTATGCTGGTGATAGACCATTGTATGTATTTTATAATAAGATAACTTATCTTATTAGTGGGTATGAATACAATAATTTTTACCAAAAAATAACCTACTTCAAACCGTAAAGTTATAATAATAATTTACTTCACAAAAATGAATGTGTGATTTAGTAAGAAGAAATGATTAATTCAATATTATTATACTATAGTTTTGAATTTCAATTAACTTCAGACGCGCACAATAAAACACACCAACACCGGCATGTGCTTGGACAAGCCAGAGTCGTCTGACGTTTGGAAGCCGGTGATGCGCGCGTGCGACCGGTCGAGGGGCCAGCAATGGCTTATGCAGCTTGACTTCAAGTGGCAAGCGAGGCGCAGCTAGTGTGACGACGCCGTTCACGGTAACTATGCCTAAATACAGGATGTCCCACTCACATTCTACACCGAAGGAACCAAGTTAAATTTCGCTACTTTTCTTACTTACCTTAGATAATAAAAAAAAACATTACACTTTTTTGCCTGGAAATCAAACTTGAAAGCCAGTTAAGAAGATTATGTTATTTTATGTATATATGATCAATTTTCTCTTCCAGATTCTACAACGATAGACCACAACAGTCTTCCCCTATCGTTATATAATTATTAGATTAATTTATTCCTATAACTATAGTTTTATATCTACGCAACTTTGCCCTGTGAATTGTTGACAATACATTGATATGCTGTAACCCTTTGACGTTGCTCAAACTTAGGACTCGTCTGTATGTAAGTTGGTTTGGCTGTTTGGAAATTATTTACTCGTATATGTAACGACCGCTCGTCTGTGGTCCGTTGTGTTATTTGTACTGATTTTTACTAGTACGATATTTGATAGCGAATTTTCATTGAGATTTAAACGTGATACGATGTCACAAATGTGTGGCGATATATTTCCAATAACGTAATTCTTAATCACGAATTTATATTCTCTCCTACGGTACTGTTGCGGGTTCGAGTTATTTTATAGTGTTGCTTGCATAGGAAATTATTTTATCTCTATTTTAATGGCTGTTGAAGTTATCGATGAGATTAATTAATCGTTAGCCGATTCGGCTTAGCGTTATTTCACTTTACAGGTGTTCACTAGACTTCAAAAATTAAAATATAGTTTTTTATAGCGATCTATCCGACTAAGGTTTTAACAAGTTTAAATAACAGTTAGTGGAATCACTAGCCGCGTATTTCATAGCACTACGATATTTTCCTATCGCGTTTAGTAAGGCTAGGGCACTATGTGCCATATATGTTGCTTGATAAGTTTAAATCACACGCTATTTAGTATATATCGAGTCCCAATATATTCACTATGAAAAGTTACTATTATCTTTACGCTGAATATTTATTTGCCTAAAACTGCCAGTGATAAACATTTGTTCCGTTTATATTTATTCAATAGAAACTGTTATTTCGCATCGTTGGTATATCATATATTTAGTTTTTGTTGCGATTCATCTGCAATACAACTCGTCGACTATTCTAGGTATTTTGATAAACTTTCCTAATGTTATTCTCTATGTATTATTGCTAAACTTTAATTGGATCGAATTTCTGGGTTTCAACATTTAATTGGCATGATTTTCAGTTACTCCTACACTTTTTGGTATGGTATGGATAAAAACCGACCGGTCTTGGGTACGATTCCCTACCGGGTCAACATTTGTCTTAAAAAGATAGGTCGACAGGACGTCTTATTTGGTGTTGGTCACCTTCTTTCTTCGTCTCTAATCATAGAAAAGCAGGTTTAGCAATAATATATTATGTATTTCTAACTGTTGCCTTAATTTGTATGTCTCAAATATCTCGTATTACAAATGTTGAATTTACTCTTTACATGTAAGGACGAATGAGAGTAATTTAGTGCATATCGTGTAGGGAGTAGGGGCTGAATGGAATTGCCTATATTATAGTTGTACACTAGGAATAAATATATTTTATAATTTCTTAACCCTCCAATACAGCTATGCCGGGTTTGAGATTTTCATACTCATTCTTCTCTCTGCGAGCAATTCTTGCTTTCAAGTGACTTTTATCTATATATGTATATCTATTGTTGGTATATCACTCAATTTTCCCTCGGCATAGCGAGACAACACGAGATTATTTACTTGTGACCATTGTAGCGTTTTAAAACGTTGTAATGACGTTGCTAACGAATTTTTTGCGTGATTTTATTTTCGCATTTGGCATAATTGATTTGGTTTGTGAAACAAATTATATGTTGCATTTAAGAGACGGATTTATTTTTGTACATCACAGATGATTGTGATTATGTTGATTTCACCAGTAACGATAGAAATTATTTTTAAAGATTATTATTTTCCAACACCTCACCTGTGAATAGGCAGATTATTATTAGAGATGGGCCAAGTACTCGGTTGATACTCGGTACTCTGCGGGTTTTTTAGTACTCGTACTCGGCCAAATAACTCGGTTCTACTTTGTTATTTTCTAACGAGTATACTTTGTTTAAGAAAAGCAATATATTTAGGTAGATATAATTACATCAACAGTGTATAATCCAAAAGTATTTATTAGTAATTTAGGAAATCTGAAAATCTCAATTTGTTAGACGCGTTTTCAAACAAATATATAAGTGGCAGTAGGAAGGCGTGGGAGGGGTGAATCAAAGCAAGCGAAGTCTTGAACGGCGCGAACCTGTTTGTACTTGTTTACGCGCGCGAAATGGGAATTTGACAAAAAAAGAGTTACTCGGCCGAGTAGTCAGTTGAAAAAAAAATGAGCCGAGTAAAACTCGGTACTCGTTACTCGGCGCATCTCTAATTATTATGTAATTATTGTAAATAATTTGTTACGTCCATTTCGTCCAATCGATGGCTGCATCGAAAAAGCATTTATTTATTAGAAGACAGAATCTCGAAGTTATTTTGATTTGTAAATATTATACGTGCCAAATTCAGTTTTTTTTTATTTATTCTGTAATGCTTCACCATTCCAATAGTCAGAATCAATAAAATTATAAATATTTTGACTGAAATTTTTTAGTTTTATTTAGACTAAGTCCTTTAAAAGAACTTTATTGGGTACGACAAAAAATTATTTAAAAATTAAAATTTAATATAATTTATTAAACTTAACATTAACGTAATACTTATATCTCCTAAACTAATCTTACATTAATAAAATCGTATATGCACACACCAAAATAGTAGTCCAATACTAAAGGACCCTTTTAAAATGTATAAATGGCGAATTTATGTATACAAAACAAACCCTCATACAATATTAAATGATA
Source organism: Leptosia nina (assembly GCA_963661955.1). NCBI lineage: Eukaryota > Metazoa > Arthropoda > Insecta > Lepidoptera > Pieridae > Leptosia > Leptosia nina. The sequence goes on from CAVLEF010000280.1 coordinate 10,339,329, forward strand.
CATAATTCGTACGTTAACAAAGTACAGTTGAAAAAAAGGCATATTAAAAGCACTAAAACGTGCCTCCTTTGGACATAAAGCAGTTAGTAAAACAAAACATCAACTTACTAAGTATTGTCTGTAGCTTACAAAAGTGGCATTAAATAAAACACTTAACGCAAATTGCGAATTCGTCGGGTCGTAATTAAGAATCAATTTACTATTACGAAAAGTCGAGGAACACTCATGATGTCATCCACTTGTGATGGCGTAACGATAGAAGCAAATAATTCCAAACCTATGCGTATTTGTTACGCGTTTTAATCCATTTAAAATGTTTTATTTAACTTAGTTTCAATGCTATTTAATATTGAATTAAGATTAAAAATTAAAATGACTGAATAAGGGAAAAAAATATGATTTCAACACATTCTGAATTTCGTGAAGTGAATACATAATAGAGATCGACACATTCAAACAAAACAATAATTTCAACATAGACGCAGTTAGAAGATACTTGTGTAGTGTGGGTTGGAGACCCGCACGTGTCATAGAATTTCTACTATTGTCATATTCTAGCTGCGCGTATGCATAACATAGAGAAGGCTCATTTGGTGACTTGAGATCAATGTTATAACGATGTTATCTTTCGCATTGAGTCAACATCCAATATATCTCCGTTCTTTACCAAAGATATTAATGAACAATAATCAGGAAACATTTCTAACTAGAAAATGGGGAGGTCATTAACATATTTATATATCTAGCTAGTAATCATTTCATATATTTTGACTTAATAATATAATTTGTCCATCTTCTTTTCTTGAACACTTTATAATCATGAATTTTCAACAGACAATAATTAAAAAGGCAAATTAAATGACTAGAAAATTACACCTCGTTTACTAAAATACTTTTTCTTCACATTCAATAAAAAACGTAAATAAGAAATTAGACTATTTTTAAAGAGAAAATCTCATTTCAATACCGCTTACAAAGTGACGGAAGATTCGAAAGAGTATCAATGCAAGAGACATCGTTACACTAGGCGGGGAGTCCCCTACCTGGCCGCATGGTCCCGGGGTCAATGACCGGTGTTGCGTCACTCGTGCGGCGCGTCTTCCGCGAGGAGCCAACTCTCGTTCTCCGCCCGGGATACTTGTTTCTTCAGAGTGCAGTAGAGTTTTATTAACGAATCCTGTAATTGTAATAACATTATAATTTACTGTACACTCAAACATGTACATGTTTGAGTGTATAGTGTAATGAAGAATGGAATGCTTCAGGTAACAATAGAAAATAGCTAATATTAAGGAAGTAAAGCTATAAAAATTGTAAAACACTGGTTTTCTTAAAATAAACTTAACCTTTGTGGTTTCATTAGAGACTGCCTCTATGGTTACGTATCGTCTATCAAACCCCAAGGTAACAATATTATTATCTCCTGTTAAGCATTAGTCGGATCAGCTATTTGCTTGTAAATAAAATCGATAAGAATCGGACACGGATGTCGCTTGCCAGACCCCACAGGGAGAATGGGTGTTTCTTATTTAAGAAGGCGAAAATAGTAAGTTTTTTTTATAGATATAAGTGTAATCATTTGTTTCAATGTATTTTGCATCATTTCCTTACCTTCTCATTCTCAAGTTGTATGATCTCTCTCTTCTGCCGTAACTCTTCATCGTTCATCTGTTCCTCTAATTCCGACTTGTGTTTGCTGAGGTACGCTAGTTCTGTTTGTATCTGAAAAGTATACACAAACATTAATGTTAGGTAATATGGGAACGAATAGAACACAACAATTACAATACATAGTAAGATGTAAATACAAATTTATAATTAATACAAATATAGTTGTCTCTGAAAAAGGAAACCACTCAGCTACGTTGGGACTAAGCTCCCCCTAATATTCTGTGGCTTCTTCAAAGGCCGAGCTAACGCAAGCGAGATTATTTGACATTTTGTCTATTACACTTAATTATACACACAGACAGTAGAATACAGAAAGTAAGTATAGTGTAAGTAAAATAATAAATCTGGCTGATTATTGTTAATACTTCTTTAGGCATTATTAATCTAAAAGTGCATTTTTTTACTAAAACCTGATCGGTTAGAGGTTTTTTGGCAAAAGTATTTGATTTATAGGAGGTGAAATACTTCAGCCATATACATGAGATCTGTTGTCGACCTGTTTTGGTTTTGGATATTCGAAGTGATTTACAAATACAAAATGTGGAAGATAACCAACACGTACTTACAGTATTTGTAACTGATATAGTTTCTCGGTAAGGAAACGTTGAAAAGAGTGGAACTAACAAACCTTTAGGTACTCCTGCGCCAATTGCTTGTGTTCCTCGAATATCCGCTTGGACTCCTCGTTGGTGAGGTCCGGCGAGATGGGCCTAAGGTGTGGGTCTAGCATCATGTGCATAGAATCTAGATCCGGATCGGGCTCGGTGCCTTGTGGGGCTGCGGCGCCTTCCGCCGAACCACTGCCACCACCTGGAAATATATTATTTCGTTAGCTTCATATTTTAAAACTTGAAATCGATAGGTAAATACAATAATCCAAAGAGAAAAAGTTGGGGTATTTGCACCTTCTAAATAAATATGCAAATGCATACAAAGTCCTTTTACCGTGTAGAATCTTTTAAGTAGCCTTGTGATACAGTAGTTTCTAGTAAAACTTCTGCATTTTGCAGTTTCGATAAAATAAAGCTTCTGTTAGCCATATTTTTAGGGGAGGCAGCTGCTAAAGACTAACTGAGGATTTAAATTCTATTTTTTACTGTAATTTGAAATTCTAATATTTTACCGATCGACTTTAGGTAAATTTGATAACTTTTTGTACCATACAATTCTCAGTAAAAAGAGGACAAAACACCTTTTGTACCTCGAACTCTCTATGAGAAAAACATAAATGGTGGGTACTTTTTACTTATGTTCTAATTAATACTAATAAAAAAAATATCTACATACTAGTATATTTTGCTATTAATCAATAGTCACAAGACTTCGCGTATATTTATAAAAAACTAACAACGCATGATCTATAGTGAACCGTACGATTAAAATTAGCGCTCCATTGTCGTCAATAGCGGTTAGATAACGTAATAAGAAGTGTTTATAATAATGAAAGAATCAGACGCAGTTCTGTTGCAGGGTTAAATACGTCAAGAGTTAAATTTACACCGCCCGCTGATGTCAGACGCTTCACCTAGATTTCGCCGTGCTTACTTTGCACGCGAATAGATGGCAGCACTGAAACTAAACAAGGAGCCGACGAAACACCATTCGCAACGATCGACACAAAACTGGGGAAAAGCACTGATAAAATCACATGAGAGCAATGGAATATTCCAAAACTCCGAGACAAAAGGCACAAATTTATTTCCCGTGGGAACGGCTGTAATGCACTGACGTAAAATGTGGCCTACAATGCCTTCCGCGTTGGGCACACGGAAGCGTGCGCGCACACAGCGAGCGAGACTCACTGTAAAATATCCAACTACAGCTGACCGTGTCCGTGATGGTGGTGAGGATGGCGTCGCGAGGGTCTAAGCGGCGGAGACGCGCGGGCGGTGCGGGCAGGGGGGTCATGGCGCGTGCGCTCGCGTGGACGTCGCACACAGCACTGCGCGACCGCGTCACCCGTTCGCCGCCCAAAGCCCAGGGCGGACTTAGGCACTTTTCAGAGAATGCTATCAATATAGTAGCAGGTAGTTAGCGAAAATATTGCAAACCATACATTATTATGGATGCGTATTTAGACAGTCAATAAGTATGTAGCGAAATATCTTCGTGTCGATAGCAATGCGCGATACTATTGTTAACTGTTACTACGATGTAACGAAATCTTTTCATGACCAACGATTTACAGGAAACATCACAGAACAGTAAAGCTATTTTAGATTGAAATTGATAATTAACTTAACAGTGTTTCTGGTTTTTATACATGCTTGTTATATATATGAGCACTGAAAATGTCGTCCACCGATAGTGATGCATCGACAATAACCAGTAAAATCAGCGGAGAAAGCGCTTCAAAGACGTTCAGCGCTTATAGCGGTGGCTCGAAATAAGCGGGAGAGCCGGGAACGGACGATGCAACAACAAACCGCCTCTATTCGCGGTGCGGTGACTCATCGACGTCAGCCCGAGCTAAATGCGGACGCCGTGCGCTGCCGCCCTTCGCGAGGTTTTCTGCTTCTCTCTGGCAGGGCGTACGCGCAGCGCTCTTACAATGGGTCGATGACCCCCGCCCACTCGTTGCAAGAAACGCTCCAAATACAAAAACACATTCTCAATGACAGCGCAGACTCAGGCTCAAACCGAACGTTGAAAGGTTTGAAAGATTTACATCTCGGTATACGCCTGCCGGGCTAATACCTGTCACTTGTATAGTAATACGTACGCCCATTGAGTAAGAATGATGTACAGTTTACGATTGCAACATTGGCTCGCGCATAGAACGAATGCACCGCACGGCAGCCAAGGTGCAGTGCGCAAAACCCACGTCTTTAACACGTTAACAATTAATGTGTTCCATCCCGATGACATATGATGAAGTCATTCTTCGCCATGACAGAAGTGCTCTTTGTTTTAGGCCGGATTGTCTTTTATATTGTAGGTTATATCTTTGTTTTGTATGTTCTGATTATTTATTAATACATCACGAAATGTAGCCACAATGTAGTCGTTAAAAAAGTGTTTGTTACAACTTTGACAAAATTTGGGATTGATTCCGCTTTGACTTGACGTCTATACACGGCTCGTGTGAGAGACGCCGCTGTTTCCACTTTGGCCCTATGACGTTATATTGCCGAAGAAAACACGTGCCCTTAAAAACTTACTTCGTACGGCGTGCCAATTTCCACGTTCACGTTTTACCTACATCTACTATAGACCTAAGGGGCGCTAAAAATAATTTAGGACATTAGATTTTACGCGTGCCGGAAGTGGATGTCAGAGTATTAATTTCGCCATAAAACAGCAAAGACGGCATCTTGGAATAAAATAAGTGTTATTACAAATATTTTACTGGATGACGGGTCTGTTCACTTTATTGCTAAACTAGAGACAGATCAAACTGAAGTCGTGGTGTTAGTAGAAAGTCGAGAAATATCAGAATTGGGAATTTTGGAATTACCTAGTCTCTGTTGGTTGCTTTGGCTGCTTATAGATGGTGGAAAAATATTAGATTTTTTTCTTTGCAGAAAACGCATAAGCGGTTAATTGCAATAAAGCCGCGATAATTAACGCAGTCCCGCGACCGATGACAGGCATCTGGCGTCCAAGGGGAGGTGTTGACTGATGGTCTTCGGCGGTCGTTAGATCATGACTAATATACGACACGTTTTACGACAGCGAACTTCGATGAACCATAAAACATAAACTAGGAGCAGTAAAGTTTACGCGTATGTATTTCAATTTGGCACAAACCGCGGACTCGAAATGGGTCCGACGAATCTGGATTTCCTTTGGGACCTGGCTGCGTGCTATCGGAATAAATAAGGAAGGTCACTCGTGATGGATCAGCTCAGGTGTCAAGCGTTTAGATACACTACACTGAAAAATGACAATGGGTGAAATCTTTTTTGGCAACAGAAATATTGTTATCCCAACAATAGAAGAATAATAGTCCATTTGTTCTCTTTATAGGTTTGAAGTATGGCACATTTATAAAACTAGTGTAAAGACTTTTAATTAAAAGAAAATTTAAAACTGTAATAAAACAAAATGTAAAGATCACTATAAATGTAATTATAATTACTGAAATTAATATTCTGTAAAACATCATTCTAAGTACAAACAGTGGCATTGTGTAACAATCAACAATGCACCACTAAACTACCTAAACTACATTTATCATTTAAATAAAACACTTTAACGGTTTAAAACGCGATATATTAGTTAAACTTATTTGAAAATGATCTTTCAACTTCGGCCCGACGTTTCGGATGCTTTGCAGCAGCCGTGGTCACGGGGAGAATAAGTTTAACTAATATATCGCGTTTTAAACCGTTAAAGTGTTTTATTCAAATGTGTACTACATTTATCAGTTCAGTTATTATTAAAATTACGTAAGAAAGAATCTATAAATCTTAATATATAATAGATTTATTTAAAGTCGTCACGACACGTAGGTCGTTCGTTTTAATTAAAATAACCGCGGAGCGAAAAGAAACCGGCACTTTAGGAAGACATCTGTAATTAGGTAGGAAAGATTGAAACGCTGACACTCACTTTCATGTCGTGTGCCAAGAAGCCACTGAATGTACAAACTAAATGTTAGATTAACGCAGAGCAGATGACAAGCTTCGTAGTACATGCTTTAAAAAAAAGTCTGATTCACCCGAGACAGTTTCATTCGATACGGAAATATCTGCAGTACGGATTTAGGCGTCCTTGTGTTCTGTTTTAAAACAAAAATATAAAGGACAATAATACGCGTACGCATCTCGATATAGGTATGAGACAGCGAATTATTTATTGGCACTTGCAACTTCATATTTTTCGTTTCGTATGGCTTTACGCGCGGCGAGGTAATTTTGATACAATGAATCAACGTAACACAGAACGAATGGAAGAAAACTTTGGAAAATTAATCGACGAAAAATCATTAGGATTGTATTGAACTTTTGATGTCATTTTCATTGACAAAGATCAAAGCTAGAAGTATCTTAATGTAAATAATTTACAAGATATCGTATCATATAATATTTATAATTGAGTTACATTTCGTCTCAATTTATTATAATCTTCGAAGAACCACTAGTCAGTCTTTTACATATCTATATTAAGCTAAGCTCGAATAGTTTAGGTTAAAAACACATAAATTGTCTCCAAGGTGCGCAAGAGTGGAATATCACGTATAGAAAATGTATGTGCGGTGTCAGTGAAACACTTATCTATTTAACGCCTATTGTAAAGAGGGCAGTTTACAATTTCGTGCCAACTTCTACGGCAAAATAAGATCTAGGGCGATCCTCGTTTACGTTCTGTATACGTGATCGGTTCCAGATCACATCAAAGAACGGGATGCTAAGCAGAAGCTGGGAATTGGACAGGCTGTAACTAAAAAACTATATCTAGCGTTGACGATACAGTTATTTAGTCTTATTACGTAATCTTTCAGATAGAGATAATTTAAACATATAAAGTAGATATACTTGTACACTATAATCCCGTCTGCCTGTAACACACGTCAGTGACATACGTCTAAAGTTTAGATTCATGTTTTTAATTTAAAGCGTCTTTAAATAAGATATTCGCATACCCACTGATACTCAGTACACTAACAATAAGTTTTTTTATTACAAAGACGCTTTGTACAACTTATAGTATTCCAAATCCATCATACAGGTAAAATAAATTTAAACGAGAAAGCGCTAGCGCATTATATTTTCAACGCTGAAACTTATGAAAGAATCTCGCGTAAGAACTATGAATGATGCAACCCAATCTAATTCAGATTTTGAAGCAGTCAATATTTCATGCTATAATCGGCTGGTGGAGTTAAAAAGTGGAGTGTAATGGCAGTAGCAGGAAGCAATACAAAAGCGATTGGCAAAGGCATCGTTGTGAAATAGCGCGGACTGAGTCACGCGTGTATTTCGAGGGAGCGTTCCCAAATACGCTGTTCTTACGGCGCTGATACCACTTTTTAGCTATACAGAATCGCCCATACCGTTCGTAATCGCCAATCGTATTAATTAGCTGGGTACAGACGATAACAGGTTTCACTATATGCAATGTAATAGGAGGGTAGTTTTAAAAAGGGAAGCATTTAAACTACTTTTTGTGTTTCTTTTTTTTGCAAATTAAATGTAAGTAACTAACTTAATATCGAAATATGTTTTAAATTAGAAATTTACAACTTTACTTAAAATGATATCTCATGGCGTAGTGAGGCTTTAAAAAAATCTGACTATTACGTCTAATATGAATAGGGAAAAAGTCCTGAAATAATAATTATTAAAAAGTTGTTTGATTTTGGTCAAGTATCTTAAAATAACTATGTTTTTTAGACCGTTAACAAGAAACGAGAAGCGAAGAATGGATTTCATTTTCTATATACCTATTACTTTATTTCTATTTTACGAACTGTAGTCATGTGATTTTTTTTAATCGCTTTTCATTGTCAGTGTCTAAACAATCATTAATTATTGCTGTGTTTCGTGAATGAATTACAGTTGCTACTAAGATTTGCTTTTACATTTCAACGGGGAAAAAGGTTAAAGAATATTGGAAATCTTTAAATTTTATTTGGGTGGTCTTAGAAAAGATTTATGGCCTGTGAATTAAAGATTATTATCCAATACTATTATATATACGTATTAGACATTAAAATTGTCTATTATAAATTTAATATCATCTATTTTAATTCTTAGAGCCGCCTGAATAAAAAGAAGAACACGGCGGCCAGATAAGCGTAACAAGATTTGCGTAAACAAGTGTTGATCTGCCGCGGCTGGGTCGTGACGCAGGCGCGAGCCCCGACCTACTTAAGTTGTCAAAAAAGCCGGCAGATGTTCTCGAAGGCGGGTTTATCGGGAGGGCCGTTGTTCCGAATAGAAATAAACTTGTCACATATTTTGATTATATCTAGAGCGGCGGTTAGTCATAACGCGCGGATGCCAACGGCCCGTTGCGCACCACCATCGATGCTATAACGGCAATTGTATTCCACTCTGAATCACCGCTAAGCGCCGTCTGCAAAATGTCTCACCACTCGCCGTTTATTACATTCGCCAAAATATTTCTCGCGTCTAACGGCGGAGCTATAAAGCCGAAAGAACTACGCTAAGTCGAATAACAAGCAACAGAGGACGAGTACGAGGTTTATAATTAAACTATGTGAAGTTACCGAGTCTCACTTTATGAATAATGTGTGGAATCACGTTTCTCCCCTGTGGGCATGAGGCGAACACATTTGTGAGTCCGTTTCGGTTTTATTTGTAAGTTGTCGCACATCATCATTACATTTCGGTGCCGTGCCCGAACGAATCTATTGTTTCCCCAGGTCCTCTAGTGTTTAACTATTTTACTACAGAGACACTATATACATAAGGTAATAATATTGCCTTGTTATAAATGCCTTAATTATAAATTTCAGACATTAGTTATCATTATGATAAACGCCCTCAGTTAAACGCACTAAGGGTAGAGATATTCCCGGAGTGTCAACAAACATCGTAACTCACGTGCGATCAAGGAAAGGGCCGTTAAACAATCGAGTAAACAGCGTGCGTATTTTTAAGATCAAAGACCCCTTGCGAGATCGCAGCTGGTGAGACCGGGTGTAAATCTCGAGGGAACGGCGGCGAGTACAAGTACTCCTAATTATGAAATAATTAGGAATGATGCATGGTCTGAACGAAAACTTCCATCCGCGCCGCGCGGCCGTTCGCTGAAAGATTTGGCATTGCGGACAGCCGACGATCTGAGCGTTTGATACTATAAATTTACTACAACGGCGCGCTATTATTTCGGTTATGATAGATGGGGCCATGTGACAGCCGAGAGTTGCGATGCGTCATCGTGATATTATTCAATGCATCTCGTGACTCGTCATAATATTGGAGATGGTAGTTTTGATGGCTGACTTTTCAGATCTTAAACTCTCATCAACGAACAAAGGATAGCCTTTTGGGACTTAAGATCTTCAGCTCCACCGTGACCATGGCTGCTGCAAAGCATCCGAATCGTGGGGCCTTTTAAGATAAATTGTAAAGAAGTTAAGTAATACATTTCACGATTTAAACCGTTAGGTATTTAATATTATATATTTCGATTAGGTAGTTTAACGTTTTCTACATAAATGAGTTGTAAACGATTTTTTAAAGTTCCTAAACGCGTGAATGTCTGGACAATAAGAAAAGACAAAAGTGGCACCTAGATTGGTTAGTCTAGTCTAGACTACTAGACTCTACTCTTTTAAAATGCTCAATGTGAAATTAGGAATGTTTAGCATTCCAAACTGCCTTGCTCGAAATATGTATGCAATATGCTACACTAACTTACATTGTTAGCACAGCGCTGATCAAAAATATATTAATAAGTATGATCTCAACTTATAAATTTATATTATCTAATTCCTAATCAATTATCTAATCCTTTGATTGCGAATATATTGAGAAAAACGATGACATACAAGATACGGAAACAAAAGCTACATTTATCGAGAGTTAGAATCTAACCCGTTTCACACATTTTTTAATCCTCCTGAAAACGATTTATACGCGAGTACGTAATATAATTAAAATGACACTCCAATAAAAAACCGATACTCACTCATGAAAACGTCAACAAACACTTGTAACTTGTTACGATTCGGCGTCACCGTTATCGAAACTTGAACGGAACAATCCGTTTGCGGCATCTCACTGGCCTATTACGTGCGGCACATTCGCGTATACGATCTCACGCCCGTTGCATCTGGGTGCAGCGATGCGCCGTTTGTCGGCCGCGACGCGAGACTGTGCGACGTCGGAGCCCGTCCCGTACCTTCCCGATAGCCCTAAATTAGATTAATTGTAGCGAGCTGATTCATGCGTCCACGCGCGTCTCTGTTGACATCCGACAAATGTGTAGGCCCAATTTAACAATCGGAGATCGTTTATCGCGAGCAAATGTACGCAAAAATAAGAGGTAGTTACGAATCTCATGAGTCAACCGGTCAATGAATTAACAAACAACGTAATTAAGCTTTTAATAGAGGCGTTTCGGATATTACAAGAATACTTGAGCTTTTTAATGATAGAGGTGGACAAGCGTGGGGTTCGTTGGATCGTAGGTGATATATCCCAGCCTATAGCATCTGCACAAGATACGCTGTCGACCTATTTTGGCTTTGGATATTCGGAAATCCACAGACTGAAACCTAAACGCGATTACACCTCACGGATTTTTCATCTTTTGACGGCGGTCCAGACGAAGTCAGACATGGTTCAGAAAAATTAAAAACATTTAAATATAACACTTTAACGGTTTAAAACGCGATATATTATTTAAACTTATTTGAAAATGATTTAACTCGGCCCGAGGTTTCAGATGCTTTGCAGCAGCCGTGGTCACGGGGAGACTTCGGACTGAAGTTAAAAACATTCAAATAAGTTTATCTAATATATCGCGTGTTTTAAACCGTTAAAGTGTTTTATTTGAATGTGTACTACTCGCGAAACACTAAATTAAAAACATGTTGGACCCGGTGGGGATCGAACCTACGCCCCGTTGATTATTAGCCTTACATTGCCACCATTATACCAACGAGCCCTTCAAAAGTCCTCATCAGCGGTTCGCGAATTCGGAGATGTCAATAAACTTTATCTAGATTGTATAGCTAGGGGGAGTAATGATTGGTTCAAAAAAACATCAATAGCGACTTCGTGAAAGCAGCAGAAAGGAGTTTTAAGCAGCCACTCGTTAAACTGGAGCCGTAAATTAATAGTTCCAGCGAACCGTTAGAGATCGGCTCTCAAAAACGGACGTTACTGTATAAAAATCAACACTTTTGTTTATTTGAGTAGCGCATAACGGGCGAGATGCCCGCCGCGGCGGCACCCATGAAAATATTACGACTTATTTACTTTACCGCGATACCGCTGTTACAGCACTGACGTCTGCGGCTGACTCACTAGGGTACCGGCTTCTTAATATAATAACAATTTTATATAGTCCACATAGCAACGAGATCCACTGGAGACTAAAGCAGTTGGAAGATGCCTGAGACATTTCTTGGTAAAACGCCTGTAATAGCCCGACAGCGCATCTTGCCGATATGTTAAATGCCTGCGGTATTTCACCTTCCATGTAGTGAACCCCATTCTTATCTCGCTTCTTCTATCATAAAGAATACATGCACAGCTTAGGCAAATTTGACTAAAACCGTAAACAACTATGAGTTACTTACAAGATTTTTTTAAAAGTTATTGGATTGCTATATTAAATGACCGTCTTAACTAATTTCACCACACCCTAAAAAGGGGTCTCTACTCTTAGAGCATAAAATACCAAGACTGATGATGATAATATGTTTTTACTTAGATCAGTGTCTGATGATACCGAAGAATCCATAATGGTGTAACAAACCCTCACATTGTTTGTTGCTCAGAATAGCAATTGCAAAGACGAGATCTCAAATCGGATCAATGCATGAAAGCTGCGTGACAAATCTTTTGTCTGGAATAACTGTAAGCGCCGGAAGCAAAAGGTAAACAGGAACAGTCTAGCCCATTTGCGCGGACGGCGTCAATACTGACGCGACGGACCTTAGCTTTCATCGCGCAAATAATGGAATTTCAAATTTGCTTCGACAAAAACTGTTGGATAATAATTGAACTCAACTTGACGATTAGTTGTCGAATTGTTATTATTATAGAAGAATCATGAATAATATTATTGCTCTCAGAAATATTCGTAAATTTCGGAATTGATAAGTCAGCATTTATTTTATTGGTTTGGTTAATATTAATTAATTTGATGAAGTCAGAAATGATATAACAATAGTGAGAAACACCTCAAATTCTTTGCTCTCATAATGGTACGTTAAGCTACTTCTAATTAAAACATTTTTGTAGCGTTTCGTTACATGAGACTAAGCAAATCTCGACTGTAGATTATGAGGTTTGTGATTCGAATCTAAATTGGGCGAAATGTTAGATCTCTCTGAGCGTGGTGGGTCGAAATTGTTAATACCCTGCTTCTATGAAAGAGGAGGCCGGTGCCTAGCAACGGGATATTCCACGGTTGGAACGATAAGTTTACGCATTCGCTAATTACGAATCGTTTCCAGATGCAGAATGAATCATTATATAAATGTTGATTAATCGCGGCGAGACTTCCTAGAGGCGGGCCCGAACAACGTAGCGGGAATAAAACAAGGAACTAGTAATAGCAACCCCGTTCAATCTAACAATACTTTAGATCGGTCGTTGGTCCCACCACCGGTTCCTAGAAGGTAAGCGGACACAGTCTAAAATAGTACCGGCCTCTTCCGAGGAATCGTGACTCACGCCGGGACCGTCCTGAAACGCATCTGGCCCGATATACAAGTCATAGACCATTAAAACGAATGGACTCCATACGAGTGTAGGGTAAAGATGGAATGGCTAATTTTGCACACTGGTCATATTCAACCCTAAACATGAGGTAACGAGACAATGCTGCTACGAAATGTTGATGGTAAAAAGGGTTTTGTTTTGTCTTTTTTTTTGGTTCATATATTATAAGCTACATATATATGTACTTTGATATACATCTATACTAATATTATAAAGATGAAGAGTTCTTGTTCACTTTTAGGAGCTTTAAAAGGTTTAATTAAAAAATATTTGTGATTATGTTGGATCATTTTTCAAAAAAAAGGTAAAAACATCAGTGGAGAGAAGAAGTGGGAAGTCGAAAAACGGAGAATTGAAATGATAATTCACAACTAATGATCATTACTTGAGATACATCTCCCGTTCCATCTAGCATCTAGTCTAGATACAAATACACAACCAAGACACCCAAAATACACACGCACCAAAATGGACGTGGGGAGAAGCAAATATACCAACATGTGTTTAAAAAATTCTCACTTTTCGAGATTCTCATTTGGCAGAAACCTTGAGGCAAAATAGGTCAATCGCGTTCACTTGCGAAAATTAGATTTTTAGCGCGCAATAAAAGGATTAACGTCACCGATATAAAACATATAGGTCGCTGGATAGTGGGTAGTAACATAATAACTAATATTATAGCTATTTTCAAGTAGAAATCATAGCTAAGTAGGGCACAAATGAAAAGATTCGCAATCGAAAGATAAAGATGTATATTTTTAAAATTCTTAATTCTATATCAGTTACTGTGTTTAATATAAACCGTCAACTTTATAAAATAACCTAATAAGATAAACAAAAAGATTTAAATCTTATTAGATCTAAGATCGAAGTTTTCGTTCGTATTTTTTAAAGAAAAAACAAACAATAGTTCCTTTTTTTGCAGATAATAAAATATTCTTTGCATTACTTATTTTTTATTTATTTACTTATTTCAACGAGATCATTTTGATAGTAGGTTAGAGGAAAAACGAATAAATGAAATTGTTGTTGCCAACTGTACCGGAATGAGTAACGCCCAAGCTATTCGCAAGTGTGTCTTGTCAAATGGCAACGTTGTTTTCTATCATGGTTCTTAGAAGCCTTGTCTCTGAGAGCGATCTTATCTTTTAATATAACAGACCGCTTGTTACAGTATCCGATGTTTAGCAACATTGTATGAACAGGTTCTTTATACACTAAATACCGTAATATACAATGTATGTGTACATTGTGAAAAAAAAACTATATAAATATTATCTTATGGCGATGTTAATTAGGTTGCTAATATTTTTGTAAAGACAAAATACGTAGGCATAACTTTCCACCCACTAGATGAGATGTGATCTTAATCATCTTTAACTTTGAAAAAGTTTCTTTGTTATAACGACATACTATCAATCAAAATCAATACTTAATATATAAAGCTGAAGAGTTTGTTTGTTTGAACGCGCTAATCTCAGGAACCACTGGTTCGAATTGAAAAAATTTATGAAATAGGAGCGAAGAAACAGCGAGAAAAGTGAAAGAAACGGGGGAAAATTATTCATCCCTCTGGGTTTGCAATGTGTACGCTGCGAAAACGATTCAAACACCCAAACAATATGTATGAAAGATCTATTTCTCTTTAAATGATCTAAAAAATGTCCGCGAAACTATATGTCTATCTTTTAAGAATAATTTGCAAAAACGACGAGCCGCGAGCGACAGGGGCGACCGATGTCGTGGGTAACAGCTTTAATTTAAAAGTGAAGAAAAGGTTTACAAAGAACAAATTTGAATGCCCAAAATGACTATTCCACTCGGACGAAGTCGCTGACGCAGCTAGTCGTACATATAAAACAATTTCTACTGATGTTAATTACCAACGAATACAATATGTAAGTGACAGCAAGAGTATAAGAAAATTGTACGCTATTTAAAAATATACAACTTACAAAGATATATGACTTTTAAAAACCGCTAATAATGAACGACACTACAAAGACATGAAGTCGAAAGTAGTAGAAAAGTGGGTGAGATCATATTATATTACACTTCCAACTCATTTATTCTGGTTTTTCTAATTGGAAAGATCAAAGCTAATCGCCAGACGCTACTGATTCAAAATATATTAGTTCCAAAATTCACGTAAAATCTTAGAATATCTAGTATTTAGGAACGCTAGTCTATCATCAGTCCATCAAGTGAAAGAACTGAAGCGATGGATAAACACATTAGTGAATCATCGCAAACGCGTGTCCTGGCAAAGGACTCCGCTATTTCGATATTGTTGCTCATCTCGCGCATCTAACACTATTCATCGCCTTTCGCGTACTTGAAGCTTGAATCATTCTAAAATGTGCAAAGATGTGAGTCTGTAGGTATGGAATTTCGACAAATTGAAATTTCTTTTTGCAAAAACTTAAAAATAACGGAAGACAATAGTTAATATTATTTGTAAAAATTTCTAAAAGCAAACTTATGTCTTGTAACATCTAATTTCTCAGATATAGAATTTACTTCGCACCTTACATTTGAGACATCTATACGTTCAATTCATAATTTTATACACTAGGAGTTATTAAGCTGTAAGCTTGTATGAAGACGAAGAGAAGCTATCCTTTACAATAATATTGTTAGTGATTTGACTTATACATTTTTCTAAACTCACCAATCGGCACAAACTTGTCAAAGCCGCCGGTGTTACGCACCTCCACGTAGCCGTCAAGATCTTGAAGTCCCTCGCGAATGTCCCACGAGTTCTGAAACATTACATCATACCAATCAAGCATTATTGTTGATTTATTCAATGTTAATTTTCGATATAAAAATAAGACAAAAGTTTAGTCTATGTCTGAAATGAATAGTAGCGCCCTCTAGTGGCCAGACGTATGAACCAGTAACATATGACGCAAAAAATTATGAAACACGTATCCATTTCAAGTTTTATATATTTTACGATTATTTTCCAAGCAATTCTAAATCTTGTATTCAGCATAATATTGTGTACTAGAATGTAAGAACTTACTATTGTAATTTCACCGGAAGAGACTAGTCTAAACTTAGTATTTAATACGAAAATAACAATAATTATAACTTTCATCAATGATCTAAACTTTTTTTAATAAAAAAAGGAAATTTACTACTAATACCCATGCCAATCACTATTATTATTCTACTTCATTCAGCATTTTTTTTTAAATCCCGTATCCGTGTCCGCTTCACGTGATCCGTTCTTTAACAGGCAAGTAGTTGATCAGAATTCTGTGCCCTGCCCCACCAAAAAAATTTTTTGTTTCCCTGGGGTCCAAACCCAGAACCTCTCGCGCTTAATGTAATGTTAGGCAATACGTATGACCATTTGGCTACAGAGGCGGTCAGGTGAAACTGCTTTTTTCTTATTTAGTAGTAAAAAATATTCAAATTTTCACAATGGGACAAAACTCTTAACTTACCGGATCAACATCAATCTGTAAGGGCGTCTGATATCTAGTATCAATAGGCCGCATCATATTCCCGTTATACTCTCTTATTGGGGTCATAGGACTATTCACTGCACTCGACTTATCACAGTAATTCTGATTATAATCCTCCTTCCGAGAGGAATTAGTGCTAAGCGCTGGAGATAACTTGTCATTCTCTCTATTCCAATACTGTTCAATATCTATATGCCGTGGATTCATATTTCCAATGTTATAATTGACAAGAGGCGAAGGTCCACGTGGGGTAGACGACTCGCTGAAGATATTTGGACTTCTGAACACTCTTAGTGTATCCTGTGGGGTGCTACCCTCGCTTGGCATATATCTTTCAGAAACAGGCGAATTAAGTTTTAATATTGGTGATCTACCCGGCTCTAAATGATCTGGTTTTTTAAACAGAGGCTTTAATTCATCCCGAGATACAGTTGGCTTGGGATCCATCAATGTTTGAAGTCTGTTCACTTGGCTCTCAACAAAACTCCTGGGCCGAGGAGAGACTGGTTTCCCTGTATTTCTGAGCGAGTTTGAAGATTCATTGGAGTATATGGGGTTGTGCGCTTGTGTCATGCTCTCAGTGTCTGTGTCGTAGCTCTCCCGCGTGTCGTAGATCATGTAGCCATCTTCTGAGCACTCGTCATCGTCGACTTCCAGATCGTTGAAGTTTATTGGCGTGTCAGCGCCGGGGAAGAATTCACATAACGCTTTCATTATCTCTACTACCTGAGCAATAAAACAATAACTTTCACATTAACATTTCAGAGATATTTGCTATTTAATATATGCATGAATTAGTGAATCAATGTCCAAGAAGTGAGGCATGAATGACAGATACATATGTTTCAGTGACTGCTTAAATTCTTTACAAGCAAGTAATTAATAAGGCTTTTGCTGCCTGTATTACCCTGATCTATTTCAAATACCACTGAACCACCAAGGTAAGGGTCACAAAAAAAAGGAAAAAATTATGAGTACAACTTGCAAAAATAATAGACAAATTGTAGTTGTCAAACTGAAATTTATGGTCTAGTAGTTGCTTGTTTATCAGAGGGCTTTGTGTAAAAATAGAAATATTATCCTTACTCAATCCATAGTAGATACAGGTAGCCCATTAAGATATCTCATATATAGAAAAAGCCTAATTCTAATGAGATTATTTATAACTGAACTTGTTGATAATTTTTTATTTACCTTTGCCATACTTGGCCTTTCTGAGGGTATCTTATGCCAACATTGTGTCATTAATTGTTCTATTGGTTCTGGACATCCTTCTATTAGGTTTGGCCTTTCACCTGTAAGGGTTTAACACCAAATATTAGAATCACTAGAAGCTGAGAAAGTAAAAGAAATGTAAAAGAGATGACATTACATTTTACAATTAATATTTTAAGCTATGTAAAACTATAATCACTGATTTTATATGTTACATAGATGTAATAATGACTGGGCGTATATCAATGCAAGTAATTAGAATAAAAGATTAAAAAATAAATATCACTAATACTATAAATAACACAAATACTGTCTATAGTTTACGCGAGTAGTACACATTTAAATAAAACACTTTAACGGTTTAAAACGCGATATATTAGTAAAACTTATTTGAAAATGATTTTCAACTTCAGTTAGTTTTGGATGCATTGCAGCAGGTGTGGCCATGGTTGAAGTGTTTTATTTAAATAAATAATACATTTATTGTCCTGTATGTTTATAATACTTTTTTTTATAAATATTGTTATTAAGTAAAAATATATATAACCTGTATGTACAGCCCACATTATCCTGTAGGCTGTACCACCTTCTTCAAAAGGTTTTCTTCTCGATAACACTTCCCATAATATTATACCCCAGGAGAATACATCACATTTTTCTGTGTAGGATGAACCTTCAAAAACCTGTAATAAACAATATAGGTGTTTTATATCGATTAAGATTATTATGAATGACATATTTTTAAGAAAAATACTAGTTAGTCTATTAATAATAGGAATCTATAGTAATAATAGGAGCTTATAATTTCACACATCCACAAGTCCCATGTGTTAGTTATGTTTTTTAAAAAGGGTTACTATGATTGAAGTTAAAAAATAGAGCTATAGGGTCAAACTTAGAACACCTGTTGAGACTTGAATATAGTGATTTACATATGAACCAAGTAACTTACTAGCAGTAGTAAAACAAACACAACAGAGCTCTGGATATTAAATTCAGAAAACAATTATTTGCAATGTTTTTTGAGTCTCCACCAAAATGAGCTACCGTTTACTAGTAATTCAAACATGTAATAAATTTGTTTTAAAATTATAATTATCTTTCTTTACCTCTGGTGCCATCCATGCAGCACTACCTTTATTATTAGTCATATAAGTAGCCTTATCAGCAGCTGTTCCAAAGTCACAAATTTTAAGTTTCTGTCCACCAGCAACTAATAGCAGATTTGGTGGTTTTAAGTCTCTATGTATTAGAGGTTTTGGCTTCATAGCGTGCAAGTATGCTACGCCCTGAAAATTTTAATTAACATTGTAAGTATGTTTATTATTTACATGTAACTAGACGGCTTTGTGCTAAGTGTTGTAAAAGGATGTCTTTTTAAGTCAAAACACAGAATTTAACCCTAGCATGTCGCAGACATGTTATGTATATTCTAAAACCTTGTATATCCTTAGTAAAAGTTATTCTTACCTCAGCACACTGCCTAGCCCAACTCATTGCATGAGCAGCACTGTATTTAGGTTTTGGACGGACATGAAGTACGTTGTATAGTGAGCCACCTTCTGCATATTCCATTACCAGACAGACATGAGCACCCTGTGTACAGGCTCCATATAGCCTAACAATATTGGGATGGCACACTCTTGACAATTGTCGAACTTCTATCGCGAATTCTCGCTTCTCTGCTTCAGAATTTATATGTTTCACAGCTACAAAAGTGTTCCGCCACAAACCTTTCCATACCACACCAAAGGCTCCCTTGCCTACAACCTATTTAAACGATTATTAACACTAAGACAACGTTGCATACGTATTTTCACGGAATCAACAATAATATACCTGTAATTCTTGAATCTCATTGTAATCAATTTCCTCAACAAAAGTCTGTTGAGCGACACTCGAATCGTGCACATTTGAAGCCATTGGTTTACTTGCTTTCACATTATCAAATTAAATAACTTGTAGATGTTTAGATTTCTAGTCAAATGAACTATTGGAGTGTGACAAAAATAGTTGATTATATCAATTTTCTCGTTAATCGTTATTGTTTGCTAAAAAATAGCAACTGCAACAAGGCCGCCATCTTTGAAACAGTAGATCAAACGTCAATTGTCACAATGTCAATTGACTTGTTTATGAGCCGTGTACAAAAACTTTTAAGAACTGTCGACATTGGCGGTATTTTAAAATCAAACGATAATCGAGTTTAATAATTATTTACTTATGCACTAAAGTTAAACTTTTAGTATAGTAGCGAAAACTTAAAAATAGCTAGTCCTTCGCCTAGTGATATGTACAGGTGGATTATCGTTTTCATATTCCTCCATTTCCGTTAAAAGTTCGTAGGCCATCGTGCAATTGAAAGTAAATGCTGTATCTCTTGGTGTTTCATTCCTGTGGTTCGTATAATACAATTGTGCTCCCAACTGCACAAGAATGCGTATGAGTCTACTATTATTACTCATGGCTGCAAAATGTAAAGCTTGTCGCCCACCTGGAGCATCAGGATCGTTTACAAGAGCTCCTTTCTCTATGAGAAGTTCCATTATATTTTCCTCTTCGCTTGTCGGACTTGACATCATAACGAATTCTATAAAATATTTATTGAAAATATAATATACGATATTTTAGATTATTTATGGTTATTCCAACTTACGTATAAATAGTCCAGTGTCCATTGGATCTGAACGTGGCATAATCTTGGCTCCGTAATTAAAAAGAAGCTTTGCGACTGTTAAAGATGGCCTATGAAATAAAAGGAATGCCGATAACTTGTCATATTTATGCTATTAAGAATAATCTATTTAAACATGTTTAGTTTATGGAAAAACAATAAGTTGAAAACCAAGCTATACTACTAGTTCCCCAGTCTATTGACAAATATCCTAAACGTCGGTTAGTATTTAAAATGCATTAACGTATATTGTTTATAATTTCAATTGTCTAAACTTATTTTACAAAGTAATCGTTAATAAAGTTTTTACCGTCGGAACAAGCTTAACGACAGTGGAGTCATACCAACGCTATCTTTAACGTTAGGATTAACACCGGCCTTTAGAAGCAGCTCAATGGCTCGTAAATTGTCAGAACAAACAGCAAGATGGAGAGCGTTTCTTCCTAGATGATCCATTTGTTGAATATCCATGTCCTTCCTCCTGTATTTGATTAATTTCTTGTTAGAATTCCAATTTCATTTTAATAAATCTATGTCTAAGTTATTACTTTTAAAAGTTTTTTTAAAACCTTTTTAATTTCTATCGTAACAAATATGGACCCTTACAGTATAACAAAGCAATAGAAGTTTTCTTATATCTGTACATTTGATAAAATTATTTAAAAAGTGCTTCTGAAAGTATCTTTCCCCAGATGGACGAGACGAAAACTAGTATTGTATAATTTTAGTATTAACAAAAGTCACCTTAAAATCATATCAATTTGTGGATCATTTCCGGTTTCAGCAGCAATCAATAAATCTTTATCAGCGTGAAGAAACTCAATCGCTTCTTTCAAACGTGGATCGTGTCTTTGATCTTCATATTCTGAATTGTAGGAATGTCCAGAACCAAAGTCAAGCGATCTTGGAGAGCAGGGATATGATGGAATGTGGACATCGAGTGAGTTTTCAGATAATTCTGCACCAACATGGAAGATGGAAAATGTATTTAGGGACAGAGTTTACATAAAAGATCAACCTCTTCATCATTGCTAATTTATGATTAACATTTGCAGGAGTCGTAGTTTAAAATACTAGGAAATAATCAAAGGAACTATTGCCTCAAAGAAAAAATTTAATTCTTATACTCTTTATTAGAGACGAAGAATATAATTTAATTTAAATAATATTTTTAATACATTATTATTAGCTCTTATCAGCATCTGCAACTTGAATAACATCACTTAATGATGCATTAATAGCCGTTGATTGTTCACTTTCTGGTATAGTCTCCAATTTTGGCAAATCACTTAATAAAGAAGACTTCTTTTTCGATGACAATAATTGGCCGTCTTTTCCTAGTATTCTGTGCTTATTCTTAAGGTATGCGATAACTATAGACTCGTCTTCTCGTTCGCTTTCATAATGTTTCACGGGCAGCTCATTATCACTTTGAAGGTTTATATCTATTACTTGTAATTCCTCTCTAGATTCTGTTTCGTTGCAACTGGAATTATATGGTTCTCTTATTTCTTTACTTGTTGATGGTAAATCGATTGGGAGAACGTATTTCTTCAAATACTTTGGTAATTCAGTTTCTTTTAGGTGTGTTTTATTATTGTTTATCAACATTTCTCTCGAACTTGGGTTGCTTTGACAGCTTGAGTCCACTATGACAAACATCGGGTCTCTTTCAACTACATTAAATTCTTTATTTTGAATACGGTCTTTTGTAGGAGGCTTTTCATTGGGATTATCACTACTGGAAAGAACACAAATTTTTACACGTTATACGAGGTATGCACGTCTAGAAGTTCTCCGTAGTCTTCAAGGGATTTCGTACTAGATGCTTTTTTATTACATTGGTTCTGCTGTACAAATATTGTTCGCGTGGCATATTTAGTCTATTTTGCGCCGCTATTAAATCCGATATGTGTTTCGGTACACAGTACGACGGGTGGAATACTCGTATTAGTGACAAACTTAAATCCTTGCCTAAGCGACAAAGGAACGCTTTAAAGTAGCTAAGAAACCATAAAAGTTGTTCATACGTTGTGCTCTCCGTGGAGTCGTCATCTTGAGGACCGTCTTCTTTTAGTTGTGCAGTATTTGTTAGACTTTCTTCTGTACTTTCTCTTAAATTATATGCTTTTTCAGTCATATTATTCATAAATGACAATATAAAGGTGAGCCTTAAAATTATAATTTAATAAATGAGTAGCGGCCTTAAGTGACAGAATGTTTTGAAATCTTTGTTGTTGCTTTTTTATTATTGTCGTGTTAGAGTAAAATAGTTTTCCAAGCACCCGTTAATTCCTCCATAAGGCCAGACCTTGTTTGTTTGGTCATATATTAAGCTTTTTTATAATATATAAGTAGATAAAACATTTGCGATAATTTGTTATGAAACTAACTTTATCAGCTTTAATATCAGTCGGGTGTTAATTTTACCTAAGTAGGTATCCGATAGATTACATTGCTTATTAGTTATAAGTTTGATAAGTTCTAATGATGATGATGATAGCGAAAATGTATATAAAAGCATAAATAAAACGCGAATATTATATTAGATTATGCTAAGTAGGTATATTAATACAGCAAGTATACATTTGCACATCGAATAACCTATATCTAAGAACTCCAACTTCACTGAAGTTTCACTTCACAATTGGTAAAGTAAACTTTACTGTAAATATGACTGTATTTTTGTACGAAGAAATTAATAGATATGCAAAAACTGAGGTAGAGGAAGTTCAGGATTATCTAAAATACTTATTGTGACATTAGGCCTGACGTGATGTATAATAATTCTGTCTACGTAGCCTATTTCTTACCACTTATAACTCTTACAATTCTATCAGTTCAAATTAAATGCAAGATAGGTACATATTGCATCGTTGCAATAGACCATTTTAGAAATAATGCAGCCTCTCACACGTAGCTAAGATTGATAAAAGTTATAGAAAGCAAATACCTATTTCTAGAATATTTAGAGTATAAGCCGCCGGTACACTGGGAGATCTTGTTCTTGCACGCGGGGCGAAGAACGAAGGAGCTCCGCTAAAGTGTAAAGATCGTCGCGAGGCCGATAGTTATTCTGATGTGCCATGCCATCTGAGCGCTTGCGTGCTACCATGAACCGTTTCATTCTGTTAGCGTACATTCTTTTGCGACGAGCTTCCTCGTACCTGCGGGCGACTTCGTTAGGATCCACCTGATACAACTCGGGAAGGCCTTGCGCTAATGCCATTCTGTTCTGTTCTGAAAAATATGAGTGACGCGGATAATCTCTCTCCCGTCCGCCAACTACTACCGGCTCGTTGTACCATACGTCACCATTTTCATCCACTTCAGGCTGTTCCTCGTCCAGATTGTTAACGTGTCCATAGTAGCGATCGGCAGCCCAGCGGTTTGCGTTCCACTCTTGTTTCCTGCGCTCTTGAGCTTCCCACATATTAAGAAGAGCTCTGACGTCAGCAGCACTGAGTCCAGAATCTCGCTTGCGCCGTTCAGAAATAGGCCTGTACGGAAAGTAACAGCGTTAATTTTTTATAACATTACGGTCCACGTGGCTTAGGTTTGGTCCCTTTTTACCTGAAATTCTTCTTGTTCCCTCCAGAGTTCTTTGTAGCTGTTTTGGCTGTTGCTGCAGCTCCGCTGACCTTGCCGCTTCCCCGTTTCAGACGGTGAGACTCGTAATCTTCAGCAACTGTATCGACGGGGGACAAACCTTCCTGTTGTCTGAAAAAAAGTTTTCTATAGTCTATTGATATATGAATAATACTTAGGAAGAAATTATGTTCAATACATACTTCAGGTTTTTCTTGCCAGATCCTGACTTAGTCGCTACTTTTGTAGCTGCGCCGGCGCCTCCAACCTTTCCGCTACCACGCTTTTTGCGTCGGGAGTCATATCCGGTAGACAGCCCCTCGATAGCAGGCGGCTCGCCGTATAACTCTGGTCTCATAATAAGATTATCAAGTTCGCCGTTCGATGGTGCAGAGTCATATCTTTGATCAAGAGCTTGTTCGAATCCTTCTGAATTTCCTGGAATTCGTTAACAATGTATGATGGGTGTATTATGAGTATATACCTACTTTTAATATTATTCTACAACATCTATTAAATAAAAATATTACCTTCCTCGCTCAAGGCTAACGGATATGGCTCTAAATCATTTTTGTCGCTTTTGTTCAAAAATAATGATTGCGTGTCGTCTTTTGTTTGGTCCCAATTTTCGGGTAGTTCAGCAATCGGACCATTATCTAATAAATAATAATCTTAAAAAAAGTTTAATATTATATTAAGCAATCAAGAATTAAGCCACCTAATTACCTACTCTAATGATATCTACATTTCACGTATTCTAACTAGAATGTTAGAATTAATATAAGTAATTGAAGAGTTGTAATTCTATTTTAGTAACATTGAAAAGGTCATAGTTGAAAATTGAAATCTAAAAGGAAGTTGAGTTTTGCGCAGGGCACCTGTTGCTAAAAATAGAACTGCGCGGTCCCACGCCGGTTGATCAATAACAACAAAACAATGCCTCCCCTCGACATATCAAAATATCATTAAATTCACTGCACAGCCTCTATAACATTCTATATTAATAAAATGAAATGTATATAAATTTATACCTACCTTTGTTTGAAGGCGTGGGAAGTGCGTTGCTCAGAAATATTACCGCGCAAAACGCGGTCAACGTAAGTAGTAACATGCTGTCGAACTTATTAGCCCCTCTATTTTATTATATTTATTTCGATTTTAATACGCGCGATGAAGATGTCGGCTCTCGAAAGACGAATGGCAGCAGCAAATACCGGAGAAAAAGCTATGGCTTCTGTCGATATCGTGCGCACATGCGCACTAAATGAAGCAGGGACGAACTTAAATGTGGCTTAGGTCTTTTTTCCATATCTCAGAACCCAAGTTGACATACAAAGTAAATAAAATAATTTTTGTTTGTACAGGTGACTTTGTAAATTTGAGTTGATATTTTGTATAAAATATAATCATAGTAAAGGGTTGGGAACTACTTTGAAAAAAATATATCACGAGTTGTTTCTGATAGAGCCATGCAAACACAATATTTGACAATCAAGATTGTTCCAAAATGTTAAAATTAGAAGTTCCAAGAGCCAATACCTCCCTGGGTCTATGACGTCTAGCAAAAGCTACGCAAGTACTCAGCTAAATCAACCCTTCGAAAATAATGCAGTGCCTGGAAAACGAGATGAAATGATGGCGACGAGCAGGGAGACGCCCATTAATTACAAGCCATTACAGAATTTTCTTATGGGTTTTTAATCACTTCTAGGGAAGAAGCTGTACTATGTGCCTAGATGACCATCACTACATTTAAAGAAAATACAAAACCTTACTAGCAATTTTTTGTAAGACTTATTCGTAGATGAATACAAAAAAGTATTGCATATTATATATTACTTAATCCAATATTATGGTACTTATATACAAGTAAAAATATTTAACTGAAATGGAAGTATATTACTAAAGTCTGTGAAATGTGTACATTTCAAATATAACGAATCGACTTAAAACGCTGTTTGAATCATGCTCTGCATTAATAATTAGTAGATAGGTCCTAAGATTCATGAATCTTTCAGAATCAAAATGCTCTGAATTATTCCTAATGGAAATACCCTAAAACGTAGGTACTGTCCATAAGTTTATACACAACAATAGCTCGGTAACAATAGCCATCTTCTCGAACCGAGTTTATCACAATATACAATGAGTACAAAGGCAGACAGCTTAGCTAATAAAATCTCGCGACCGAGTCAACGACGTCCTGTTATCTGGTTTTAGGTACTGGTCTGTTTATCTGACATGTTTATTGCTTCCTTTCACCTAGGGTACCTATTTTATAGACTTGTTGAGAATGCTTATTAGTCATTATGCTTGTGAATAGACCTCGTTAGGACGGCTTGGGAAGATGACGAGGGTAAATGGTTGCGCTTATACTATTAAGTGTAAATTCGTTGATTTAATATTTTCAATTACATTCCTAGAACAACTCATCTAAAAATTTTAGTATGAATAAGTGAAACCCTGTTAACATTATCTGGGAGGGGCAGATACGTCGGGGTATTACACGATTGAAATGGGGATAGTGGGCTGCACCGTTACACAGGTCGAAGAAATAATATACCTCTAATCGAATTTATTTAGTCACTCTGTGCGTTGCCCGCCCAAACTATGTATTACTGTTTTATTTACACACGCGGTCTATATTAATATATTTTTAAATTAGTTCTTATTTATACACCCTAGACCTATAACTTATTTGAACTTTAACTATTTATTTTTACCAAAATGTAGAATCTGATCAATTGATAATACCTCGCTTTGGTAGTAATAAAACTAGGTATTTGGGTTCTGTGTAATCTAATATTGCATTTATCTCTCTGAATTTAAAATAGATAAGGTAATAAACATAACAACGGAATTCATAATTGTTTATTTCATTTAAGTAATACAATTAGTTATTAACTTAGCTACGATTATGTAAAAATACAAAGTACATTACAAACCTCTGGGATAAATATTACCTGTGTACTTCATTTACAACCTTATGTATGTTAATGTTACATTGTACATTTGTTTCTGTCTTTGAAAGAATAAAAGAGTTACCTTAAGTTTTATTAGATGTATGTTATTTTCTACTTCTCTTAGCAGTCTTTTTTGCATGATATTTTGTTTTGCGTTTCTTATTGTTAGTCCCACTATCTGAACTAGAAGATGTCTCACTACTGGAGTCAGAACTGGAGCTACTGCTAGAGCTACTACTGCTGGAAGATGAAGGCTTTCTTTTTCTTTTTTTGTTCTTTTTACTTCTGTCTGAGTCACTTGAGGCACTAGTAGACGAATCTGAACTAGAGCTCGTCTCTGAAGTAATATCAGAGGAAGATGTTGATTCCTTTCTCTTTTTCTTTGACAGCTTTTTTTGTTGTAATTTGCTTTTACCTTTTCGATTTTTCTCTTTACTTTTACCAGTTTTCTTACTTTTCTCTATAATTGGTGAAGGTGTCTTAGGCTCTTCTTCTGAATCTTGATGGTTTTGAATATCCAGTTTTTTCTTCTTTTCACTGTATGTTTTATTATTTTCATCATAGCCATGTCTCCTGGTATTTTCTTTTCTTTGTCTATGATAATCTTGTATATCAATATTCTCATGTTTATTATGTCTTGGTGAAAGGCTCCTCTCTCTACCCCTTCTATTATATGTGTTTTGCTTGTCAGAATTTTCAACATTTACTTCAAATTTACTTCTTTTAGAATCATCATTTATTCTTCTTGGAGATGAAGAAACATTCTCTGTTCTTTTTCTATCATTGTGTGATGTATTAGACCTGTAGGCATTTTCCCTTTCATTATGCCTACTACTTCTATTCGAATTACCATCATCTTTTTCACGTCTAAGTTCTCTTCTCCTATTAGAGTCTTTATGGTTTGATTGTATATGATTTGCAGAAATTATTGGAGAGCGGCTTCTAGTCCTATGTCTATGTGATCTTTTTATTCTATATTTATCATTTTTATACTGTCTGTCACTGTAGCTTTCATCTCTGTGGTGTTTTTTATCATCCTTATGATTTTTATTACTGTAGTCCTTATCTCTATTTCTATATCTCTCTTTATCTCGACTTTGGGTTCTATCTGATTTATCTGTTTTGTGTATGTTTATTTCAGAACTATCTTCATTCAAGTATTGCACTCCTCTGCCCTTACCCAAATATCTCATTTTTGAAACTGATTGAGAGAAATCAACATGAATTCGACGGTCATCAATTAAGACATTATCCATTTTAAAATACGCATCCTCACATGACTTTTTATTATCAAACTCAATAAATGCATATTGTAATGAGTTGTCAGTTTTCTTGTCTCGAATAACTTCGCAGCTAACTATTTTGCCAAAACGGCTAAAAATAATTTCTAAGTCATCATCTGTTGTAACAGGATTAAGCTTGCATACGAATAATACATTCTCCGGTGGAGCTATGTCTGCATCCGGTAAATCTCCAACTATTTCTAATATTGTTGCTCGAGCCTTAGCTTCTTTTTCCTCTATCATTTCCTGTATTTCTGCAGTTGTTTTTCCTTCTGTCTCATCAATTTCCTCATCGGGTGCAATTCGACCTCCTTTCAAACGCTCAGGGTTAGGTGAGGGGGACCTTGATGGAGGAATTAACCCCGGTGGGTCAACAAATGGATCTTCTAGAATAACTGTGTGTGTAATACGCACATCCCGGTATGGGCGGTGAGTCTCATCACATATAACTTCGTTGAGTTTAGTAAGTATGTCATGGCCTTCTGTTACTTCACCAATCACACAATGTGTACCATCTAATGAGTCTAAATCTGCTGCTAAGGTGAAAAAGAATTGGGAGCCCACCATCATATCGTCAGTGCATACCATAGATACCAAACCCGCTTCAGTGTGACGAATCTTAGGCATTTTCTCACCTGAGAAGAATCTTTTCTTGGGTCCTTCTATAACTCCCCATATCGATTGTCCGCCGGAACCTTCCCCAGTTGGATCGCCGGTTTGTGCTATAAATCCACTCCTAATGGAATGAAATAAATTGTAATTGTAATATTTGATTTTGCAAAGCTTCAAAAAATTCCGACATGTTTGGGGTCTTTGTTGTATGTACAGGTCGACTGTAATATCGCCAAGCGTAGTTTCTATAACAACTGCCATTTTTATTAGTTGGTTTAATAAATATTTAAGTATATAGAACTGTTTTTAGGTGAACATTTTAATTGAACACATCATTTATCACCAAAATAACCTAAAAGTTAAACAACAATCACCAAATTGAAAGTGACAGTTGACCTTTTGTTTGTCAATGACGTCACTAGTTTACGAAAGCGAAGCTGTTACATATATTTTAAATTACGAATGAACAAAAAAAAATTAGGAAGTTAATAGCAAGGTATTAAAGCCAACTTTATTTTAGTTTCAATAAGTTGAAAACATTATTTGTTTAGTTATTTTTCTTGTCACTTGCCTGACATCTATATTTTAGTTTTGACACTTAAGTTTTGCTAATAAGATGCAGCTACCATCGCAGGTCTAAGGCGTTTTATAAAAACCCAATAGATGGCGCAGTTAAGCCATTAATATGTTGTAATATTTGATAATTATGATATAATATTATTATTATGAATAAAGAGATGAAAAAGGTCAATTATGTACTCCGTGATTTTTAAAAGTTTGCCTTCCACATAAATTGGATGTAAGTAATTTCATGTACTCACTGAAAATAATAAGCTGCAAATTAATTAACTATTTAATAATAGTTAATTAATGTCGATACCTTGTTTTGATGTAATCATCGAAATATGGTATTGACAGTTTTAATTAAATTTAAAATTTTCAATAAAGACGTGTCAATAGCAATTCAGCGCCTATGGCAATTGGCTGTATGCTCACGTTTCTAGAAAATCTAATAAAGGCAGTTTTGTTCACCCTCCTTCCGCTCTCACCCTAATAAAGTGAGTATTGAAAATTTACCAACAATTCTTCGAGGAATAAGGTTGCCCAGCATCAATGGCGATCTCACCTATAACCGCATTGGTGATAAAGCGAATTGGTTCTAATTCCGGTAAAGTAAGGCTTATATTGGGAAAGCTACGTGCGGTTAGGTGGTTTGAAATTGTTCTCGCTGGAAGCCAACGAGGTTACGAAGAGACCTTTTGAAATAATAATCCCAGCCGGATGGAAAATATGATATAAACATGACAGCGTTCGCCTTTTTGACACTCGAACAGTTTGCTACATATTGGGGTGAAAAGTAATATGTTTTCTGTGTTGTACCTATTAATAGGTACCTTCTTGGCGTGCATTGTAGAGGCGCTGGTAAAAATCACAGAAATGGCATTAATGATTAAGTTTCAAGGCACCAAATGGCTGTACAAGTATATGCGACAGATGTCTTGGGGGTTTTTTAACTCTCTCCACGAAGTCGAAAAGAACTAGGTGTCTCTGTTTGCAGGTAAATACAACCACGAAAACTATTTACTATTGACTCAAATAAATCCCTAATTGATGTGACTATTCAAGGGCTGAGATCTTTACCGTTCTGCTTAAGTTACGAAGCTGACTGACAAAAAAAATTGACTTATAATTGCTCGTTTAGTTTGAAGGAGTCTTTGAAAAATGCTTAGCCCGTTTAATCGAAAAATGTATTTCACGAGTAGCTAAGTTTTACTAGAATTATAATTTAATCAACATTGCCGTCGCAGATAAAATGTTGACATGACGCCATTTTTTTTCAGTGAAAACAATTTAACGCCACGAATAAGATCCGTCGTTATATGAGAATCTACATGAAAAAGCAATCAAATCACGAGCGAACGTCAAACTAACACAACAAATAACATGGTATGTATTTTTAAAGAGGCGAAGAGGGTCCGGGGTGACGCTTGTATTTCCATACAAATGTTGCATAATTTAAGAGGACGTTTCTGATGCCCATTTTTGCTTTTATGAGTCGTATTTCATGCGATTTATCGTGATTCGTGATGTTAGGTGGTTTGTTTTTGCTCAAGGTGCGAGATTGGGTATGTTATAGTCGTACAATATCCACTTCTAATACTACAGGCGCAAATAATTTCGTCTCTTTTCTCAAGGTTTATTTGATATCAGCTCTACAGAGAGAGACATAGGGTTAGACAGGAAGATGGTTGCAATCATTTGTATGATAACTAGTAATTTAGTTTTGATTTAGCGTATATTTGTAAATAAGTATCTTCTTTTTGTGCATAAATAAATATTAAACCGAAAAACAAGGCCGTAAAATGCATCGGATATGATTCCCACCCTCGCCTAGATTTAATCTGTTTAGATTTCGCCGTAAAGCGCCGATAAAATAAAGTGAGAAGCGGAAAAATCTCCTTGTCTTATCGCCACCGAGGAAGATTACACATAAAATGTTAAATGATCTTGAACGCGTATTGAAAAAATGAGGGACGAGGAAGAGATGCAATGCAATAACAATCCGGATGTGTTTTCGAAAATTAAGAAGTTAGTGTTGCAAATAAAATGATATACGTCTAATAGTAATGCAGTAAAACCTGCTTAAGAAGATTTCTCAGGGACTAAAAACGCGTCTTAAATTATGCTCTAATTTTTGTATATGTAGGTATTAAATAATACGTTTATAAATGACATTAAATATGAAGAGTCATTATTATATGTTTATTGTTTAATTATGCGAGAAATCGTATTAAACGTGATGGTCTTAAACGGGTTCTAATATATTATACTTGATGCTGTGTTGGGCGAACACAGTATGTGTTTCACTGAACGTTTTTTCAATTCAAATATTTTATTCCACATTATATAGAATAAGAATATCAAAAATAAAATAAAATATATTACACTATTATTTTGTTTAATACAAATATTGTTTTTCTTCAATAATTAGCGTGGTCATAATTGAACAATTCATGACTCGCGATTAAATTTTGTTGAAACAGTTGCTATATATTTTGATTGTTGTAAAAACAATTGTTAGTAAATTTTGCTTTGAAATACACGTTTTGTAAACTTATTACATCCTATAAAAAAATTATATCGCAAATGTATTCATTGTTATATAGTCTGTATACATTAAATAAATGTTAATACATTTAGTTAATGTTGAGAGGACTGTTTACTCTTTTTGTCTAATGTTGGTAGTATGTAAAATCTTTTATGATTTTTTTCCCGCTCTCTTGCATACGGATGTTGTAGAAAGTATGACGCAATATATAAAAGCAGCTTGATCATTTAATTAAATCTCGGCCTTTTATTTCAAAATAACTTCATTAATTAACATTTGGTATTTTAAACACATTTAAGCAAAAGTAACGTTGAGTTATCCGCATCAGTCATGCACGTGACGTGGAACCGGTGCCATACCTCTATAACGCAAATTGGCTTCGATTATGGCCCCGCGGAGACTAATATTCCTTCTTTCCAATGTTTTTTGGGGTATATTTTTGCGTCGGGCGCAGATGGCGATCGGTTCACGTAAAATTGCCGGCCATTGAGTGTCTCCTACAGCACAGTTGGGATTCCGTGAGGGTCACTTAGGTTAAGTAGCCTTTTAGTTGGGCACGTATTCTGTAGTCAGCAGGTGCGTTTGGAAGCGACACGGAATAGTGATTGAAATTGCACCCGCTTTCCTGAGGGGCATATTTAAGGATGTAACGATGTCGTTATGCAGGTACGACCTTTGTCAGTTGCTTTAGTGTGCTTTACATTATGTCCTGTCAACTTGTGTTGGATATTCGAAAATTCACAGATTAAAATAGAAGCGCGTTTAAACTTCACTTTTTCACTTATGGACGGTGGTTTGTGACCCGGACGGAGTGGGTATTCCTACCACCCATTTAACTAAATATATTGGACCTTTTAATTAAACCCACGAGTCATCAATGGCTAATAACCATATGCTACCATTACACCAAAGAACCAGACTAAAGTTTATATAGAAACAAAATACATTTTTAACGGGTCATACACGAATTATATATTTTTTCCTTTATTTACGCTTTGCAGTAGCAACGAATGGCTGTTGCAATTTTTTAAACCGGTAATCGTGTTTTATACCAATTTGTACTAGTAGCGTAAACTACAGACAGACACGTAACTACTACAGACACTTAATATGAACTTGTGTAATCAACAGATAATAAGACATATTTTTTTGTTTTCAAATGAATTACTTTTTGGATTGAAAGAAAAATGGCTCTTACTATATTTTAAAGATCTCAAGAGCCTTTAACTGAACAATATAATATCATTTGATACACGCGTTGACAAGAATATTTATTGTTCTTCGTAATAAAAATCTGAGTAGCATCCGTAACATTATCGCAAGATTAAAATTTTGAGCGTTTTAGTTTTGATTATCGATATACGTATAAATACCCTTTCATTAGCGACGAGATGCTGAACAATATCTAATGTAAGAACGAAAGCAAAAAGTAAATAGCGGAAGCAGTTCCAGGCAGATATTAAAGGCATATCTCTCTATTATGAGCGGGAAGTTCTGTAATTTAAGGGCGCGCTGCGAGTGGCGCGGCATATGGTGCGAAAGGGTTGTAGTTAGTATCGATGTCGATAATTCGTAGTGTTTATTACAATATATCGATAGTATTCTTTTTATAATATACTATTACCGCATCCGAGATTCGGTGTTTAAAAGCGTTGTGTTAAATTAAAAATGTATTTCGCGTGAATAAAATTTTCCGACACGTGTCTTACGCGTCATTGTAAAATTTTGATACATGCGCTTGCGCAATATAGTTTCAAATTCCGTCCGTGTCGTATTTTTTTTAGAGTGACTAAACAGATTTTGAATGAATATCATTCTAGCATGTTTGTAATATTAAAGCATCTATATTTTTTATGGATATAAAAGTAACTATTTTGTAATTTGGAATATAAAACTTCTTAATAATATAAGTAAACTGTTTTCACATAAGATTTAATTTCAGATATGCATGTGATCTTTCTTAATTATAACTAAATAAACATTTATCAAGTTGTAATGTTTTATTTGTAAATCGATAAAACTACGAAATACATTGTGTTAATAATCGATGGGGTTGTACATCTCTAATGGCTGTGTACAATTTCTCAAACACAGCTGTATAGCTCGGTTCGATTATAAACAGCACTAAGGAAATCGGAAAAATTAAACGATTGATGATCTTTCATGTCCTGGAAATTTACTTTAATCTGATTTTAAATATATTTTAAAAAATTAATTTTCCCGAATATTCAATTGATTTTCTCATTACGGAACTTGGTTGAATGTTAAAACTGAAGAGATTTTAACTAAACATGGATATAGTATGTGTTATTTGTATCTATCCGGTCCGATGTATTGTTTAAATGTAGTAGTCCATTTTTTAACTACAACCTGACATGTTAAATCTTATAGCAGACGTTGTCATGGGAGACTAAAGATTGTAAGCGTCTACGAGTATATTTGGAGCGTGGATTTTCCTTAATCAATGGTGAAATGCCCCTTAATGCCAACTGAAGTGATGGTGAAATATCATCTTCATAAGATGAGCAGTTCGTCTATATTGGCTTTGTATATTCTCTTATTTAAGATATGACTGATAATTTTGAGCAAGCCTCGCATGTCTTGTTCGGGTTCTGATTATCAACTTACTATTATTGAATGAAAGGAGGTAAACGTGCCTACATTATTATAATAGCTATTTGGATTTGCAAAACGTAAACACCTTTAAAATTGGTTGTCAGAAAACATAATGTCAAAAGGAAAAGGGTTGGTTGCCCTTACCCTATTCTTGACATTTTAAATTGTTTATTTGCGAACAAGTGTCGAGTTATTTATTCAACGATGTCGGTGCTTTTCCTGTTTACACACAATCCTGGCGTTTGAGCTTATGTTATTGATTGCAGGCACACACTGATTTTCTAATGTGGTACAGACACTACTGTATTACTTTTGACACTTTTGATGGCACGATATCTGGCTTCTTACATTTTAATTTAAGTCTAATGTCAAAATAAAAAAATAACATAACATCATATTTCATCATTGTTAATGTTATTTATTTTTGGTGCATTTATACATCAGTTTACGCTTCTGTTATTATTACATATTTATTTTATTTGTAAACTAAATATACTGTGTTTTCGGATCAAAAATGTTGAACCTATAACTAGACTAAAGTTTCACATATTTATTTAATTTTTTGTGTATTTATTTAATTATTTAAATGTAGTATTACGTTTAAATCGCACTTTCGCTATTTAATTGCAGTTGTTTATGCTATCCTCGTGTGTTATTAAGAATTAAAGTTTATTTGTTCCAATAGTACTTATTTTATTTCAAGCGGTTCGAAACGTCGGGTCGTAATTAGAAGTAAATCATTAATCAATTTTATTATCTTATAACAATACAATTTAGTGGAATTTGTACTTAGAAAGTGTACTTTTTCCTCCAATTATTTCATGTGGAGGTATAACACAGTCTTTACACAAACGAATTTCATCGGTCAACCGCATAACGTCCGCGTTAGTGCTGACCTCAGCCTAGTGATCCTAAAGTTGTATGGTGTGTGGCCACAGGGTCGGCTCGGTGGGATATCAAAACACAGCGGATTATATTATGAATTAGGCTTGCGACCACTACAAAATATCCCAAACTAAAAGCAATGTAAGTTTAAGTTACATTTTTAATTCAATTTGTATATTAACTGAGTTTTTACCTTACAGTTATTTTTATTGTGTAGTAAAAAAATCCTTGTGGTCGTGTTTTTACTGATTTAAATATCAATATGTAAATCGTAATATGTTATAGCAAGGAGTTGTGAATTTGAAGTGAAAAAATGTCAATTTAAAAATAAAATTTTATATTTATAGTGTGCTTATAAACGCATTTATTTTGGCTATACCTGTAATAATGGTTCTAGAACACGAATTTAGAATAATAATTATTAACAAGCTATTCTGACTAAACTACTCTAAAGAATATGTTAAGTATTAAAATAAGAAGTCTTTTGATATGTTATTTAAAAATATAGCTCTGCTGTAAGTGTTGAGTATTACTGAGGTACAGTTTGGGTGAGCTAATCACGTGGTCGCGGGTGACAATTTGTAGGTTAGCCGCGTAACCGCTGTACGGCTCTTGACGCTTGGAGTAAGATTTGTCTATTAACTACATGTCATTGAATTATCATCTATATTTGATATACTTGTTATTGATTGTCATGTTAGAATTTTAATATTATAGTGTTACTAAAAACACGATGCGTTAGAAATAAAATTGTAAGATTAATTAGTTAAAAGTTCAAGCGAGCTGATATAACATTACAATACCCTTTGTTTAGACCGCTGTTCTACGTGATCGTCCATCTTGTTCCGCGAGTGAAGAAATTGTCAAAATTGGCGCGCTTTTCTCAAGGAACACGCAGGCGCGCGCTAGTGAGAGGCAGCTATCTTCCTTTCCGTTCGCTCCGGCCAAGTCTGCGGGTCGCGGCTAACCTTCGGCGCGAGGTTTGCGGCGGGAAAAATGTGTGTTTCGGTGTGCCGATAGCGGAGCGCCGCATCTCCGCAGCTCCGCCCAGCCAGCCCGCGCCCGCTAACGCGTCTTGAGCCACTTAGGCGGTAAGACGTCGCGCACACTAGCGCGTTTGTGAAACTTATTATACATACAGCTGTTTTTAATTCTAATATCACATGTGCTCTTCAATGCATACTACTGGATACCTAGATAGTTTAATAATAAACATACCATATATTCAGTAATCACTTTGATTGGACCTTAAATTTGACTGAATGCACAGATTATCGTATATTGTTATTTAGGTTACCAATAAAAATTATAAAGTATTGTGACATTGTATATCTAAGTACATTTTTTAGTTTAAGAAATATAGATGTTATATTTTATTTGATTCACAGGTTGAAAGGAATTAATTACTAAGAAGTATTTTTTCTTTAGGGACATAAAAACTGAAAATTATTATTCGTTACCATGAACAAAAGACGTTACTTGTGAACACTGTCTTAGCATCCGGCCAGAT
Source organism: Leptosia nina (assembly GCA_963661955.1). Taxonomy (NCBI): domain Eukaryota; kingdom Metazoa; phylum Arthropoda; class Insecta; order Lepidoptera; family Pieridae; genus Leptosia; species Leptosia nina. Next base: position 10,376,303 of record CAVLEF010000280.1, read on the forward strand.
ATGGAGCCGCGAGCTGTCAAAATGGAGTGGGAAAAAAGGCGGGAATGTGGCCTCGCTTTATGTGAAGCTCATCATTGCGTTAGAACGAGAGGATGCACCGATCCCGCCGGGATAGAGAAGGACGTCGAACGTCGCGGTTTATAAGAAAACCCAAGACGTTGGGCGTGTTTGGCGGGTGGGCGTGTGGGTTTTGGCTTAGTAGTTGTGCGGTTTGTGTGTGTGTGTCGTTACGTGCGGCGTTGCGGTCGCAGGTGTGTGGGTGAGACCGACCTAAAGAGGTTTCAGGCGCACTTATCCTTTTGTCAACGATACGATGCTCTATCGGCTTCTGGCTTCAATTAAGCGAAGTCAGTTTTAAAATTTGTCTACGAAATAGTGTTTCATTAAACGTTTTCTTTCTAAACGATTTACTTATTAGTAAACTTTTTTAAAGGTAATATTAAGTTACGCTTAATTTAGATAAATATGATAAAACACTTTTTCATGTTTCACTTCAGTTATGAAAATTCTAAGCTATAATAAGCAATGAAATATTAACACGTAAATTTGTTTTATATATTTAAAAGATTGACATAGATACACCGTAACTCTAATAAATTTAAAAATAATAATAAATACAATTTAAGAAAATATAAAATAATTTGTATCGTATATTGTACATGTACAACATCAGCCATATTTAATTAGTAAGAACGAAAGACGTCTGTTAGCTATACAATTTTAAGTGCCTCTACAAGTTAGAGCGAAAGTGTAAATAGTAAACTTGTATATTAAATTAGTGAATAATAAATAATGATAAGCTATGTAAATGGGTCAGCGTGGACTCTAGTACAGTTTCGTTGCTTAAGTGTTCCAGAAGTCTGTTTTTGTATGTTTACGAGGTTTAAGACGTTTGCTCTAACAATAATATAAAATTACGTAAACAAAAAAGTAGTACTGTTTTATTGTATTCTTATTTACTATATATAATGTATTTATATCACCCAAGGAAATAAAATTGTTTGTTGAAAATGGCGATATGTTTAACTTAATAACAAGGTGCTTATTATATAAATTCATGTGGTAATATATTTATTAAAAAGGTTTGAATTGTAACGTGTTTTTTTTAATGTGTTGAACAGTATCGTAGCCAAAAGAATTTAAGAGTATCATTTTTGGAAGTCGAAATCTTCATCGCCTGGGTAGAGCTCTTAACCTATTTTACTCGGCTAATTGGGCACATAAACCTTAAATAAAACTACAAGTCTTAGAAACTTGAAGCACAGGAGATATTTAGCTTAAAATGGAAGTGCTTTTTATAGCGTGTATATATGAAATAGCGTTTTCGTAGCACCACTGTGCTACGCTGCCTACGAAGTTGTGTAGCCGGTAGCTCTAAGGTCTACGAAGATATCAAAATTAGGTTTGTTGAATTGGTGTTAAGCTTACACATTCACCATAAATATTGTAATAATACGAGTAAAAAAATTTAACACAGTTTTTTTCTGTTACACACCTTAATATACTGCTTAAATCTCGTCCACTAATTAATATATGAATAAACCAGAGACAAACTAAATTGTCAGGTAAGATGAAGATTAACATATATTCTAAAAAACAACTATTTTGGAAAATTTTCCAGTGTAAAAAAAATGTTTTATATTATGTAGAGTATATTATTTAAGTATAGACTTCAACTGACCCATTTAACCGAATTAAGTAATTAATTTAAGAAAAAATAACAATGATTAACTAGTGATTAATACTGAATTAAACGATGCGCTAGTAAATATGTTGCTTGTGATTTGTAAATAACCTCGTATAAAATAGTGTAAGGACCAAGTTTTTATTGCTTCCCTAGGCTGAATATTATATGTGACGGTGTACATGTTCATCGTCCTACCTAACTATCTCTTTTAACACTTATTTGTACGCACACACCTACTGCCTCCCCCTGTGTCGCGTAGTTGCACCCTTTCGTTGTGTGGGTGGACTTCTTTCGCGTTCCCTGTGTGCGAGCGAATTTCTTTCGAGACGTAATAAGGGGGCCGTTTCTTTCCCGCTAAGGTTTTAATGTCGACCACGTTTCGGTGGCGGACGCGCGCCTTCGCGGTTGACTTGCGAAACTTTTTTAGTCGTTCGGACGTTAGTGTCTTGTGCCAGTGTTAAAAAAAAACTGTAAAGATATTTATCATCTGTGAGAATGAGGCGTTCTCTGTTTGAATAGGTATTGTAAAATTAATTAAGGCGAAGTTTGCACGAAGTTGGAGCGAAGGTTTGATGCGTGATGTTTTCGCGTAGACCGCAAGCTCATTAGCCCGCGTTCACACTACGCCGCGACTATTAAACTTCTAAGATAACGGCACACGTTGTGATAACATCGGGTACAACCTTTCACGCCTGTGGATTAATTAAAGTTTTGTTTGTACAACTATTTATACAGGTTCTCGGGAATAGGTGAAGTAATATTTGAGCCTATGATTATCAAAGTTAAGAGGATTTGTGACTCGAAAGATTTGTTTTATCATATATTACTTAAAATGATATTTTGTTAGTTATTTACATTCATGTAATTCATAGATGACTTGATTCTTTAAAATGCTACAGGAAGAAAACTTGATGAGTGTCAGCGAGTGTGAAAGTCATTATTCCCAATTTCCGCAGCTCGGTAAGGGACTTGTTAAAAAGTTAACTCTAACTCCCATTATGGTGAACGCTCCCCTTAACTTACCTGACTCGCAATTATTTTATCGACACCTTGTGAGAATATTTTCCTATCCTTCGATGTAATATGCATATTTTTAATATAAACTACATAAAATTAGAAATAGGTAGCTCTCCTTTAAATACTTCCTTATCACATCACATAGAACGTAATCTAATACAAAAAATGTTTAATAGTTAAACAGCTAAGACTATTTTCTCGTAACGTTATAAAGTATTAAGCTACTAATGTGATTTAAAAGAAAATATTTACTTAAATGTTAATATAAGAAATATCATTCCACTAAATATTAATGGCATGTTGTTTAAAAAACCAAAGGACCATCTATTCGTCTAATTCTGCTAAGTTTACTGATAATTATGTATAAAACAATGGAGATTTTGAGATACATAGATATAAATGCAAAAGAGATATGTAGATGTACATGTAGTTTACGTGAGTAGTACACTTTGAATAAAACACTTTAACGGTTTAAAACGCAATATATTTTAGTTAAACTTGTTTGAAAATTATTTTTAACTGCCGTCCGACGTATAACACATTTTAAACAGTTGAAGTGTTTTATTTAAATATAAAAACCTTTTTTTAATAATTTCGTGCAGTAAAAATTGCAATAATATCAAGTTTTTTCTCTTAATTGGTAAGAGAGCTAACGGAAGGTCTTACTGAAGATAATGTAACGCAGGAGGGACAATAAAAGTTGTATCTAAAATATTTCAGTCGGAATGCGTAGGGTTTTAATAAATGACGTCACGCCTGCCGACGCATTCCTCGCGATTTTTATTCAACTGCTTGATTGTGCCCGATGTTGTTTATTGTCACCAATATCGGGGGTTCCTTGTGCTACAGATGTGATCTCTTTTGTAATAAGAATTTTAGACTGTATTTTTTTTATTGTTTTTGGTTTTTTATACACTAATTTTATTAAAAATATTTGTTTTTAATTTGACAATTCGTCAATGAAACAAAGTTTGAATTTAAAATCTGTCTTTAAATGAAAAGACAAATTGAGACTGTTAGAGGCAGCACCTAACGGCAATTTTTATGACTTGAGTTATTTATATTTTCATAGTCTGAAAATGAAATCTACAAGAGCATAGTTAACGAAAATTTTTGACATATTTTTTTACATAAAACACTTTGACGGTTTAAAAAGCAATTTATGTTAGTTAAACTTGTTTGAAAATTATTTTTTATTTAAATAGGTATCTACTAGCGTAAACTACAGACAACTTAATTTTTACCCAAAAAGTTAAATTCATTGTCGCCTAAGTTAATTGCGCATTTTTATTTTCCTCCTTATTGAGAACTGATGTTGCTGCTTTTTTGTGATTAGGCCACTCTGCCTCTAGTAGTCTAAATTGATTTAAGCATCTAATTTTTGCTGGAAATTTTGTTTTGATAATCATTTTTGGTTGCTTTATTATCTATTTAAATTTATTTATAATTTTTTACTGTAGTTTGCATTTATTTACGTCGTATTATTTCTTGTCATTAGAAGCCTCCACATAACTGAAGACAATAAAACCCCTTGCAGAAATTTACTTGAGCATCCGATACGTCCGAAATCGAATTGTCCACATCTTAGCGCATTTAAATAGGGTTGGACGGGTCGGATATTACATTTGCTGAGCTATTTGTAACCGTCGTTGGACGATCATTATCCATGTCCGTCTCGAGGGCCCTCAGGAATCCGTCCCCGGTCAGCTATTGATTGCTTTAGTGTTCAAGAAGTGATAGTTAAGGGCTCGCCGCTCGACACATGTGACAATTATTGGAAGAGTGCTATTGGGTCATTTGGACGGTAAGATTTGTGGGTTGTAAAGTTAAACTGCTCTTCCTTTTATATATCGTATTAATAAATAACTTAATATTGAATTAAATAATGAAAATGTTAGAATAGGCAGTGTTTGAATTATATACACAAAATATAATTATTCCAATTTCGTTTCATACACAGCAGTTGAGTAATGAAGATTTTCTATTAAATGTAAATATTTAATATTAGATGCAATGAGGTTATCTGTCTCTAACTTTTCTGTAACTAAGGCGACCTAACTAATTTAAATAAAACACATTTAACGATTTAAAATGTGAAGTGTATTGGTTAACTAACACCCGTCACTACGACTGCTGCGAAGCTTCCGAAACTTCGGGCCGTTGTTAAGTTAATTAACTTCGCGTTTTTAACCGTTAAAAGTGTTTTATTTTGGTGTCTATTTAAACATAGTGGTTTAGTTATACTTCGCGAATTAAAAACATGTTAAGGTTAATCATAGATTGAAAGAGACAATTTGTTACATTTTTGTATAAATGTGATTCTTTGGGAATCGAACCCAGGATCTCTCGAGCTTAACGCGGTGCGTTTTATAATTTTGGCTAGCAAGCGTCCAAACTGTAAAGCGATTTTCATAATATATAATACTATACATATATGAAATATATGGCATACTATGGAATTGCAGGTAGCATTAGGCTGCAAGTATGAAAATGTCCCAAAAAACAAAGTGAGCATTGAAACAGAAATGGTGGGTATAATGTATCTTTACCCCATTTGGCGGGTTCCTTTGTGGAAGGGTGCAGAGTAACGAGCATTACCCACTTGTACGGAACCCCATGCGACCGTACGCTTTATTATTTATGACCTCCGCTCTGTATGTTTTGAACTAAGATTTTATTGCAGAGCTATTCATGAGCTTAATCCATTGTAAATCGTGATGCAAATGGATTTCAGAGATTTTTCGGGATGAAATAAACAATACAACATATATACGTACTGTGATTGTTATGACAAAATATGATTTGGTAATTTTCGTGGAATCTTCTAAAGGAAATTAAAAAATAACGACGTTCTCTGAACAATTTGATTTCGTTAAATTGTCCCGATAGAAAATGTGGTCAATTTGATAGTAAAGTAAAATACCCCAGCCATAAAAATCCAAACAAGATACGCCGTCGACTTATTTTGGCTTCTGAAAGTCGGAAATCTATAAACTAAGAATAGAAACTTAAATGTGATAGAACTTTACCTTTTTTTGGTGTACTTCATGATCCTGTTGGAATTTCGATGTTCTTATTGTTCTTAGAAACCATTTAATATTCAGATATCCAGACGAACTTATCTTAGAAAAAATATGAATCCATAAATATGTTTCTTGGTGTTACCCGTTACGACCGGTGAAGCAACTTTGTACGAGCATGTTCATAATTTGAGGTAAACATAACTAATTATAAAAAATTAGTATTATTTGTAATCGTACAAATCATATTATATTTTATAATTTAAAATAAACATGTTATTTTTCGTCCATTGTATCTAATTATGTTCTGAAGGTATTGTACATAATATCTATGTGTTATGAGTTCTGATACTAGCCGCATTTCTTTATTTTAAACTTTATGTTAGTTTGCATGCCTCTGTATGGTAGTTAGTAGTCTTACAATTTATCGTAGTGACATAAACTATTTATATTATTAATACGCTATTTCTTACACAGTTAAAAGATATACAGTTAATGGTATTGTCATGGATCAACACAAACCTTTATCGAACCGGAATCAAAGTAAACACCGTGCAGGGCCGTAAAAAGACAGGCGGGGTGAACCCCTTGTAGAAATTAAGTTTAACATGCCGATCGACATATCGCGTTCGCAAACATGTTACAACGTAAGGGGAGGCTATAGCTTTCAGATATTATTGGAAGTCAACATTATACTGTTTTGACATATCTAGATATATATATCATGTATTTGTGTGTACACTACCACACCAGTTAAAAAATGATAATAATTGATGACTAACAAACGATGTGGTTGAGTAATTATTCTCACTGACTCAACTTCGTTTGGTAATCATCTAAGTGTAGAAAATTGACATTAAATGGCGGGAAGTACATCAATTATCGAAGTTTCGTCCAGGTCACGAAATGCCTTTCAAAGATAGAAAAGTCGATAGCTCATTTTAAATAGATTTAATCAAATGTACCATGCTTGTGATAGACTACTCGACTGTTATATATAACAACATAGAAAAGTGATATTTGCGTATTTTAAAAATAATTTGTATAATCTGTAGTTTTCTTGAAATGTGTTTTTCTAACCAACCAGTTACAATAACAAAATGGCGCTTAAATCTATCACATTAGTGTACGAAAACTGTGAGTTTTCATACACGCCTAAAAGTATATGGGGGAATAAAATTTCCAATATTTTTCAAAGCACGGCCAATATATCCTGTTCAGTTGATTTAACCCGCCGGATCCGTTCTCCCTTACGTATAATTGTGCTCCTTCACAAGGAACTCTCTTTGATGGCAAGGAACGAGTGACAATACGTTAACATCTGTTTGGCTTTTATCTGTGGTATAATTGGGATAGCTTGTTTTTGGCGGGAATATGTTCTTACTATAAAAATCAATGACTTGTTCTATATTTAATTAAGTATGTAGACGTTTGTAAGTTGTCTTTCTCTCGTTTATAATTTAGGTCTTTTAATTCAAATTATTACTATTTTGGTCTTAATTCGGGGGATAACATTTCTAAGTATATACTGTCTGTTCCTTACGAGATAGTAAGTACACTACAATTTAAATATTAGTAATAACGTTAATGAAACGTCGGGCTTTGAAGTGAAATGAAAGTTTAACTAATATACATCGCGTTTAAAAGCGTTAAAGTGTTTTATTTAAACACGTTTTACGTTACGTTCACGCAGTTTAAAAAAAAGATATGCTCTCTCTTATGTTGGAAAAATGACTAGTTATAATATGCTTGTCCACAGGTGGTGTACAAATGAAGATGTCATCTTTAACACCGAAATTGCCGCCGGAACACCAAGTGAAAGTAATCCTGGTCCGCGGAATTATGTGACGGATATCGTTGTTTGTTTTCGGACAGTGTAAAATACCTTTATGTATCAGTAGACGATGCATCTATCGAGTGAAGTGAGTTCAACTACGAATGGTTTAGGGCACGAGGCACCGCCTTCCAGTTACAACGGGTTGCCGAGTCAACCATTGACGGCTGAGCTTCTAGCTGAAAGGACGCTGGAGGGCCTCCTGGCTGATCATCCGGGAGAGCTTGTCAAGACCGGTTGTCCACATGTTGTAAGAGGATCTACTTTCTTATTTAGCTATGATATTTTAATTTGAATGAAATTTTCTTGCACAAGAATAAAACATTACAAAATTGGATAAAGCTATAAAATATATAATATTATATGTAAAATATACTATATAGTATATAGCGTCTCATATTTAAAATACTATAATCTTGCATTTATCGCCTAAGCACGATAGGATCTGAGTTCGATGTCCGGGGAAACAATACTATCGGTCAGAAACCGTTCATGTAAAAAAGTCGATCAGACCCAAACATATGTCTATATCACTGTGTCACGCTGGCTGTGTCACAAAGTGACACAGTGGTATAATCTTAATAACTAAACTAAAAAATACTAGATCAAGACATTTTTTATTTTTGTGTTAATTATTATTTTTTACGTCAACAGGTGTGTACAGTCCTACCACCACACTGGCGTTCAAACAAGACATTACCAGTGGCATTCAAAGTGGTAGCACTAGGAGATGTCGGAGATGGAACCCTCGTCACAGTTCGGGCTGGGAACGACGAGAATTGTTCCGCGGAGCTCAGGAACTGTACAGCCGTTATGAAGAACCAAGTAGCCAAGTTCAATGATTTAAGATTCGTGGGGCGAAGTGGGAGGGGTAAGTTACTATTTTTACGTTTAGTATTTATCTCTGTATGTATGCTGTTCGCAATGAACGAAATTAAGTAGATCTTAAAATGACCGAGATAAACGGGTCAAACGACCCACATCATGAGTCACGATTCATTCGACTTTATCGATGGAACAAATGACACTTAATTTTTCGTATATGTTTTAAAGCGATTCGATCCTTTAAGTTATTCCCACTGCTGGGAATGAGAAGTCTGACACGTGCCTTAAATATTGATTAAAATTCCATATTTTTTGCAAAGGTAATTATTAAATAGCTTTTGAGGCGTATGTAATACATTTTTAATGGGCATTCATTTTATCGTAATGGCTGTAAACTCGATTTGTCTACGCACAAAGTATTCCCTCTTGTAAATGTTGAAGAACAACGCTGTGCGTCTCAAGAGTAGCTCCTGAATATTTCAATACGTTTCCCTTTGTTTAAATATTAAGGTAATTGATATCTTACGTTACTTGGGTATGGTGAAAGCTTTGGGTTAACTTAGCAACAGAATCTCATATATTTTCATCGGGAAATTCCAATTATATTGTATATGCTTATTAGAGGCTGAATTTTATATATAACAGCTATTCTTAATATCGTGGGAATGGTGTTCTTCTTATATGTGCAAATGTTATGAGGTCGGGAGTTCGATCTCCGGTCGCACACCAAAATTAATTTTGTAAGTACATCTTGACATGTACTTTTTCAGCGTTGTTGGAAACGCGATTACGGTTTCTGAAGACTGACGGTGACTGATAGTCCAACATTACGGTTGATACGATGGGAATCAAACTCACGACCGTTGATTATGAAATGCAGTACATTGTTACCATTGGACCTTTTTCAGTGTCTAGAAGGTTTTATACGCTTTAGACACGTGACAAGTAAATACAGACGGATTATGCAGCCTTTTTAAGTGAATTACAGTAAATTAACTGCAAGTTAACCTTTTACGTTCTCCGTTTTCGTCTGCGGGCTTAAAGTCTTAGTCACGGCTAATGATACCAAATACGGGCACTCTTTAGAGTTTAATATCAAGTCTAGTGCTTTATCCGATGCACTTAGAGCTCTTCCTAATTGCATGCCTTCTTGTAAGTGATATCGCTTAACCCTTTCGCAACCACATTATTGGTTTCATTACTTGATAGCATGTAGCTATATCCTAGCTATCGATAGATATAATTTGGGGGGGGGGGTGTTATTTTTTAATTTGGCAAGGCTTAATGAAGTGAAATAAACAAGAAAAAAATAATTGCCCGGGATTCGAACTTAGGACCTCTCGCGGTTAACGCATTGTTAGGCAACGTGTTTAACCATTGAGCTACAGAGACAGATTATATATCTGTAAAGATATGTCTTTGAAGTTAGTTGAGTGTAGCGTAGATCTTTTGTAAATATTTTTGACTATTGTTAAAACACTACGCTGATAAGTAGGCGATAGTCTTCTTCTATTGTCTAGATTAAAATAAAAATTACAATGCAATACTGGGCAACATGTATTTTCATAGTGTTAAATGCAAAAAAATATATATATATATTTTTTAATTATATTAACTATATAACTATTAAATTAAATTAAATTATAATTGACCTATAAGAGAAAAAAAACATCTATCATGAGTCAGAGAACGTTGAGTTTTAGTTAGAAATCTTATTTGTGCACCCTAAAAATTTATAACAGAAGACCTTTTCTTAAATTATTTCTTCTAGAAAAGGTATATCCAATATTGAAACAAACGAAGAACAAAAGTTAAAGGCTCGGGGGTCGCAACGAAACATCGGTGAACTGTAAACTTGTCTCATATTCAAATAGTGCGCGAGCTAACGAAGCGAGCGACGGTGATAGGGTTGCTTAATTTAATTTGTTTTACAACTACCCTCGCTATTTCCTCCGCCTTTTTGACTGGTTCATTCGCTATGAATGTTTAGTTTAATAAAATATAGGTCCAAGTATAAAAACTATATATCCAAAGCCAAAATTGGTCGATAGCACATCTTGTGTAAATGTTATATGGATGTGGCATTTCATCTCCCATCAATGAACTCCATGTTCGTCTGTCCTCCGCGATCATTAAAAAAATACGTGTTGGCAGTGACAATACGACCTTTATTTTATAGTGGCATCATAATTATTTGTTATACGTCTCTGAGTAACGTAAGAAATGAGCCTTACGTCTCTCGACCAAGACATTAATAAAACTAAAACCGATTTCGTGAACTAAAACTCGTAGTATTAATATAAGATTATGGCATACGTGTTATGTGGCATTTCGGTTGATTTTCGTGAATAAGGGTACATTTTAATTATCTCTCTCGTAATTCGTCGTTGATTAATAATTTATTTATTTATTTATGCTCTACAGCCTTATACTTGACTATGACTTGAAGTCACAGATTAATAAATAAATATGATGGGTTGTTTAATGTAAGCGAAGAAGACTAGTAAAAACAACAATAATATGGACTCACAATTTGCTTGAAACTGCTTTAAAAATGTACGCAAGCTATTCTTAAAACATATACATAGTTATTTATTTTCCCAGACCGGACATTGCCTATCTTATGGGCACGAATTAAATATAACAATGCATATTATCTATAACACAAGTGACAGATGATAAATTATCTTGTTTTGAAAACATTAATATTTTTCAACTTGAACCGGCTCGTCAGCAACAGCACGGAAAGCTGACGATGCCGGTTCAAGTCCTGCCCGAGTCGAAAATTTTTTCAATTTATTTTCGATTTTTAAATTAAATTATCTTGTGTTAACCCTAGCAACAGCAGTTGAACTTATAAGAATCCGCAGTGGAAACTCAGCACCTTGTTATTTAGGAGGGAGTACCCTGTCACAGACAACCTGTTTACTATTCACGTGGGTCGTTTCGTTTCACGCAACTCATTAGTTGTTACTTCTGTTATGTGTATTGGCATCGATACTAAATTAATATGATATTGATAATCTGTGCTTTAAAATGGCGCCAATGTAAAAATCGTATAATGATACGATGACAAGTTATTCAAGATTCAATGTACATATTTGGAGTAGACATGATATTTGAATGGTCTACATTATCATTATTACTTAAATAATTCTTCTTGTGCTTATGGTTGGTGTCAGGAACTACTGATTCGAATTGAAAGGTTCTTCAAACAAATTTAAATAAAAGGGTAATCAAATCAAATTTAGTTGAAAAATCTAATAAGGTAAAAGAACGTTTAAATACTGCCACTACTTTAATACTACTTAATAGTTAAATACTGTCTATAGTTTACGCGAGTAGTACATATTTAAATAAAACACTTTAACGGTTTAAAACGCGATATATTAGTTAAACTTATTTGAAAATGATTTTTAACTTCGGCCTGACGTCTCCCCGTGACCACAGTTGCTGCAAAGCATCCGCAACGATATATAAGTTTTCAAATAAGTTTAACTAATATATCGCGTTTTAAACCATTAAAGTGTTTTATTTAAAAGAACGTTTGCCAAGCCAGCGAATGTTTACAATAGCCGATACAAAAATATGTCTAGGTCGCAAAGCAATTAAAAAGTTAATAGTATCTAAAAGCAATCACTCGGAAATCTTAAACAAACAAAGACCAGTGTGTTCAGTAAAACCAATAGAGGCCAGCACGGCGGGAAGTGGAAAAGAAGTTAAGAGGTGTCTATTTGTCACGTTCCTTCCTGAATAACGTTCTGCTTTCCAATTAAGGGTAAGCGCTCTCTTTGTTTATCTTAAATTGCGAGAAAATCTCACTCAAATTATCGAGCTAAGGACGAGGGGAGATAGCCGTGAACATAACTTTTGTTTTGTTAAAATAAAAAGTTGCCTATCTGATGTTGATGGACGGCGCGGGGAATTTTTAATAAGCGAAAAATTTAATGAGGCCCCTCGAACAGTTTTTGCTTAGTCTCAGTTTAGGGGAACGGACAGGTCTCTCCTGGGTGCGAGTTCTTTTCAAGGGAAAATGTGCACTTTGCTCTATCGGGGATTTCGCTAATTTATTAAAGCCTTTTGTGCCGCTCATTAGGGCTTTATTGGATTGAAGATGGGTTACATTTTGCCGGCTTGTTGGTGTAATAGTAGCAATGTAAGCCTAATTATCGACAAGTCGTGGTTACGACCACTAGTGGGTCGAAATATTTTTTTAATCAATTTATAACATTTCTGAGACATGCTGGACTTCGTCTGGAAATCTGGAGATTAAATGGATGGTAGAAATATCGAAATTTCGATCGGCACTGTAAATTTCCGAATATCCAAAGCCAAGATAGATCAACAGTGCATCTTATTTAGATGTTATATGCCTGGGGTATTTTCCTATCATCAAGGGAGCCCTATATTTATCTGACCTCTTCTATCACCAAAAAAATACATAGTCTACCTATATCTTCTCATTCAATAGGAAAATACGAAATAAACACTATGGCCGAAAAGAGGCCGGAAACTCGAGGAGCCGAGAATATAATTAAATTCGGTTCGTTATATTCTATCTCATTATATCTGTGACGCAATAAGGAGCCAATTTACCGCACCAGTAGTCAAGACGCGACATCGCTAATCGATTGATTGACCCCACTTTACAGCTAGACGACGATAAAAAATACCCCCGCTTCTCTCCGATCCCTTACGCTCTGCCTCATCCGATGGCACTCGTCTGTCTACTTAGAGAACGAGGCGAACGGTCTGTAACGTTAACTGAAAGAAATGTAACAATTCACTAAAATAGTTTTGAACAATAAAAGTTCGCGTGAGGGCCGCTTGTCGCAAATGACCCCCGGCTAATCTCGTGTATGACAAGCTATGTTTTTGTTCTAGAACAAAAGCGCTTAAAAGACACAATGCACGCAAAACTATGCCCACTACACTCGACAGTCGTAAAGGAGCTTGTTAGCCAAACATCGTCGGTGGAACGACACAAAAGGCAACACCCCACGGATTCGCCCACCCTCGTTCCGGAGGTGGAAAATTATTTTTTACAAGAGCCGCGGCGAAAAAGATCTCAGCCTCACCTTTCATTATTAACTTGAGAGATTCCCCTTTGATGCAGTGCACGGTTACCCTAATAACAACTAATGGTTATAAATTTGCCCTGTTATTTCAAAACCTCTCGACGGATATGTCGGGAGGATTATTTGAATGAAAATTAGCTTCTTAAAAATAGAAATTTTTGCTTTATACGTATCTCTTACTTGCGACACAGTAATTTGGTAGATTAATATATATTACACAATTCCTTAAATACAAGAATTTTAGTATTCATGAATGTCTGTCTTTTTCTATGTTAATAACCTTTCTTGTCTGTGATCTTGGTTCTTCATGTTAGTACGCTATGCTTAATCTACGTAATTGAAACTGTGTGTTAGTGAATTTTTGTTCATACTCGTACTTATTGTTATTAAGTACGACCCGCCTAAACTACAGACATAGCATTTTATAGATAAAAAAACATAAACTATATATATTTATTTGGAGGTATTGTTATGTAATTTCAATGAATTCATATTGTCTGTGGTTAATGTGTGTAGTAGTGTACATTTTAATTAAACACTTCTATTTGTAATTTACAGTAGAAAACTTACCGAAACGTCGGGTTGTAGTTAAAATGAATTGGCTAATGCGCTTATTTTTCGTTTTGAACCGTTCAATGTGTCTTATTTAATTTCAATGAATTTATTAAAAGCTGGCAATTAAAACGGGAAAGAATGCCCGAATGTATAATGCAGGCGGTTTTGGAGGGGCGCGATCCGAGCCGTCTTTCGCAGGTTCTCTTTCCGTTTTTAATTATTGAACCACTCATTCCTAATTATTGTTATTAACGCTGGGGAGTGGTGAAAATTGAGGGTCCCGGTAATATTGACCGTTCGCCTTGAGGTGCGACGCGAGGGAGGTTTTTAATTGTATCCCGCTTTTGACTTTTCTCTTGTTCTCTAGACGCTTCAATAAACTCGAGTTTACGGTGTCTCAGTTGGTCGAGTTTTATGATTTGGGGTGTTTATTTTGTTTATATGCGTAGACTCAGGATAACTTTTGATAATTTATTTATAATAATAACACAGTGCTTTACATAAGTGTGTGTTGTACCTAAAGATCAAAGATAATATTATTAATTTTATATATGCCTGTAAATATATAACTGATTCGTGAAGCATTTATTTATGAACATGTATGTTTTTATGCCCCACAGGGGGGAAACGAGGTTTTACACATAAATTAAATGTTTGCTTTAATACTTTCACTTACTTAAACATGTCGCAATTTAACGGAAAAATAACGTTGGTATAACGGTAGTAATGTAGGCCTAATAATCAACGAGTCGTGGATACGATCCCAACCACGCCCAACATTTGGTAGGTAGGTAAAGCTGTGAAAATTAATCGCATTACGGCTTCAGTCTGTGGTTTTTCGAATCGATCTTCAGATGTTATATGGCTGGATTAATTTTTATCTACCAACAAGTAAACTCCGTGCTTGTCTGTCGTTATCTATTATAAAAATACATCACTATTGACCTATTCGTGTTTACAAATAAATAAAAACACGTAAGTACAAGGATTTCAATTTAAGGGCGTACGCAGTCAATTTGCTAATGTCCCCTAATGCGTATTGGCCCGTATTAGGTATTTTATACCCAAATTGCCGTTCTAAGCTGAAAATCCTCCGTAAGCCATGAAACCGAGATCAAAGAAACGTGCTGCTATTACGATTGTGGCTCATTTTTTATTTAGGACGAAGAACTCTTATCTTAACGCCCCCGCTTACTTTATGACGTCATAAAGCTGATTTTTAATCTAGCGTACGAGAGGAATCGTCTCGTATAATTTCATTGAAATCGGATTCGACTCTCGGATCCGTAATCAATAATGCCGCTAGGAGGCGCTTTTAACTTAAGACTTTTTGTTCAACAGATTAAAATATGTTTCTAAGATCGTAAAGTGGTATTCTTTATACACGTTTACATATAAATACACTGAACAATGTTTTGTATACCTATAGTAAATAAAATTAAATCAATTTTAAATAAAACATATTTAACGGTTCCAAACGCGAAATCACGATAACGCGTCACTAAATTTGCTGCAAAGAATTTGTAATGTCGAGTAGTTAAATTGACTCACAAATAAGTTAACTGATATGTTACGAGGTTTAAACCGTTAAACGAGTTTTTTCTATCGATTCAACTATCGACTATAGGTACAATAAGTTCAAGTACAAGAAACAAAAACGCGTAAACTACAAGCAAATGCTTACAAAAATCTTACATTGATATAATATATGTTATAGTTATGTTTTCGAGTCGAGACGAAGCGAAGTTCTCCGCTCCGAGGAACGCTTAACATGTCTCGGAGATGCTAAAACACGAATACACAAACATAAAATTGATACTAACGATTAACAATAAAGAATGCAAAGAAGATATTAGATATAGTTTCATCTTAATCGAATTGCGAATTTTGAGAAATTTATTCAACGTCTAAACATTAAATAGCTCGCGAAGTGAAATCCTGAGGCGTCCGATCGCGATCGGTGTTCGGCGCGAACATATTTTTATGAAGAGCGCCCCCTCGCGGATCAATATCCGCACTTTATGAAGTGTGTCGCACGTGCACAGTTGCAATATGTTCGCGTTTGGGGAGCAGACGAAACGTCTTTTTATGAATAACTTAAATGATTTATGGAGTAAGCGCCGAATGCCTTTATTTTTCTATGAGCGCGCCCTTTGATACAGATTTGCTTGGGGGACGGGTGCTTTGATTTCATAGAAATAAAACAATTTTTCAACGGTGCATATTTTCTAAAGCTTTCATTCTCAAGAAATATTTACTAACAACCTTCTAATGTACACTACCGTGTAAATTATAATATAAAGTCTCCGTTATAAGGTTATCTAAGTTTCGAACATCCAAAGCCACAATAGATCGACAGCACATCTTGTTCCCTTGTCCTATCAAAAAAAAGGGTTGTAGATAGTAACTTTTGTCTTTTGTTTACTTGTTGATTTTATTCATGGACCAAATAGTAATATAAAATATTTATTTCTGGAGATTTATACGCAAGCGTTTACATCTTGGCTGCAACTATTTGCGTTAGGTTAGTAGCATCTTAAAATATTTCTATAGAGATTATAACAGAACTATGTCCATAACGATCCATACTAGGTGTTGTTGTATTATTATACATTTTTATCTAGCCAGTGAAGGTAATCTTTATTTAAGAGACATATATTTAGGCTTCAAAACCATAACTTATGATTTTTGCATGTATCAATTAAATTAATAAATGTGCTAAACTGTCTTAGACGTTTACACGAAGAAATTGTCTTGGGTCGCCATCTCGACTCTCGTACGTGGGGTGTTGAAAAATAATATTCTTCGTCTCAAGTCACAGTTTATGAGTGTTTTATGAAAATAAGCGGGTGGCCGCTCATTTCGGGTCTTAGCGGAGTGGGCGACCCAACCACCCCCCTTAGGGGTTCTGTTTATATCGTTTTCATGGCCAGAGCGGCTTTTGGCCTACAGCCAGCCCTAAATGTTGGTCTATCTTTGTTTCCTGAGCCCCGCGCATTTTATTCAGAAATTCTAATGCGAAATTATTTGGCTGCGTTAGATTCACTTTTTGTACTTCTTTTGGCGTATGAACACATTAAGATATCAGTTCTGCTTGTTTATATTGTTTGCGTTATGTGAACTTGTAGAAGAAAATATTTCACCACAATATGGTGTATATTGTGGTGAAATATTTTCTTCTACAAGTTTTACAAAATTTAAGGATATAATTTTCGTGTTATATAATTATAATAATTTTCTTTTCGAAACACGACTAAAATGTTTTTGGTGTTCCTAAAACATAATTACTTTGATGTGATATTGGATATAAAAATTAGAATATTTTATGGCCATACGTATTCTAATTGGATTATTGTATTATCTTAACATTGTAACTGAGATTATACGCAATTGGTAGCCACGTGTGCACTAGCGGCTAGTCTGTTTCGGTGTAAAATGATAGGTTTTTTTTTATTAATTTTTTTGAACATACGAATAATATACTTTATTTTAGTATTAACACGTCAAAAATTGTAATGTCTTCAGTAAAAAGATTTTCTGTTTAAAACTAAGTTGAATTAAGAAATACTGTAACACTTTCATTCAACAACATTCATTAACGTTTAACATTCTGACATGATCAGAGTCCGCGGACAAAATCGAAGGTATAAATGTAGAATTTTTTTTAACAAAATTCATCATACTAGGTCAGAGCTTGTAGTCTACCTAGGGTATTAGTAGTGACAGTAGTCTTTAGCTTCGCCTTACTAGAAGAACATGGTTCGTCTTGAGTTTGAAGCTCTCTTTCCTATGAAAGTGCCCAGCAGTGGACCTTAATAGCTTAAAACGAAACGACGAACTAGCGCTATACAGGTAAAGCTATAGCAATGTTTGGCTAGCCGATAAGCCCTTACATGAAATTTCAGCAGTGAATTGTCATCGGTTGTACGTTTCTACCGCTAATGACTCCTAGCGTGTAACCATGAATTTCGCCAGAATTACCGTTTGGTATGTGTCGATATAGCAGCGATTGTTCAAACGCTTGCCGTCGTGTTTGCGGCCGCTCTGCGGTGGATATGTTACTATGGCATTCCGCTGCGTCACTAGATCCGGCGATTACTTAAATATTACGATTACAACATTCTGCGCGTACGCGTAACGGAAACGTTATGTCGCTAGTGGGACAGCTATATACTTAAATTAACATCTATATTCTAGAGTTATGTCGTGTTATATATATGCTTGTCCTCACAAGCGGCGACACGATTCGAGTCATTTTTTTTGAGAGAGGAGGGTAACCAAGCTAATAATGGATGTTACAAATACCCTAGAAATATAGAATCTAATAAGGTGCGTTGTCGATTTATTCTAGTTATGGACAGTGGAAAATCCTAAATCCGATCCGAATCAATTTTCGTAGGTTTCCACTCGTGCCCGTTTCATAAATAAAATTTAAAATGTACCTATGTAAGATCGCATGTGCATTAATGTCATATTCAATATACGCAATGAAAACATACATCTGCTTCTAATGTATACATATTAGATTATTTCCTAAAAATTGCTTTCTTTTATTTTAAATTTTGTAAAGTGCTACAATAGCATTTTTTTAACCGAGGTTTTTAGCTTATATATTTAATTCATTATTTCAACCTACGGTGGAGTTACGTTTACTAGAATAAGAGAGCCTTTGCTGTAGAATATATTATATACATATATAAGACAGGGTAGAAAGAGGAATGTTGTCAACGTGCAGGTATGCTATTTTGGCGACGGCGCCACAAATCAACGCAAGCTGTTTCGCATTTTTTCTGTCCCCAATGCATTCTCTCGCTTGCTAGATGGTTGTAAGACGTGCCTCTACGACTCAAATATTCAACAAATTCGGGGAAGGAGTTAAAGCTATTTTTGTAGAGGCGTTCCCTTTTTAAATAATTAGAATTGTACGTAGTTTGGAATTGTTTTTCTTCATTACCACTTTGAATTGTAAAATACTATTACACCAAAAAGAAGATATTAACTTTTCACATACATTACATATAAGTTTTTTTGGATATACTTAGCTAAGTGAACAATTAAAATATTGATAAACCATAACTAGGAACACATCCAGTCCAAAGACAAATTGTATATAAAGATTACTAGTTGCCTTGTTTTATTGGAAATACACAAATACCATTATACAGAATTAAACTATACATGAATATATTTCATCGAAATAACTATTCAAAAGTAACATTATGCTAAAATTACTTGTATTTTTTAAATAATTGCGCGAGAGGTGCATGTATCAATAAATTGGTGGCTGAATTGGTTAGAGCTGTAGGCACCGGTTCGAGTCCCGACCATGTCGTATATTTTTTCAATTCGTCGATTCGATCGATTCGATTTTCGAATCGATTTTTAATTTGTGAACCAGTGATAGAATATAAACGTGTTCAACATAATAAACATTATATTTGTTCAAAAACCGAAAATAAATTGAAATAATTGTCTACTGCGGCAGGAATTTATTTTCGATTTTTAAATTATATAGCGCCATCATGTGCAATAACATGTGAAAAATATTAAAGTTTTCAAACGTTATATTTCTTTACAGGAAAATCGTTCACGCTAACCATTATGCTGGCGACGTCTCCACCCCAAGTGGCAACTTACCAGAAGGCTATAAAAGTGACAGTGGATGGACCACGCGAACCCAGATCTAAAACGAGACACCACGGTTTCCACCCGTTCCACTTTGGACCAAGATTCGCGCCGGATCCACTCATGGGCTCTTTGCCTTTTAAGTTATCTGGTAAGTTGTGTGAACTACGCTAAGTATAGCTATTTTTAGACTTTATATAGATGGGATGTAAGCATGTGATACAGGAAATAAAAAATCAGAAGTTGTTTAAAACCTTACACCAGCTGAACTTTTAGTAATTGCAAAAAATATAAAAAAGCAAAATAATCGTATTTAAATAAAACACTTTAAATCACGCGGAGACCGTGACCACGGCTGCTGCAAAGCACCCGAAACTTCGGGCCGAAGTTAAAAATAAGTTTAACTAATATATCGCGTTTTAAACCGTTAAAGTGTAATATTTAAATGTGTACTACTCGCGTAAACCATAGACAATATTTAAAATAATCGTACTTAATAGTTCATTTGTAAAGTAGACTGAAATATCTCAGTTTAAAATACCTATTCTAAAACAGACGATGATCGCTTTATTTACTTATGGTATAACATTAAGGATGAAAGTCGAGTAATACTTCTAAATATACAATGAATTATACCTACTTGTATAAACTCTATTAATAAAGATGTCAAGATCACACGTGTTTGTTCCTCAGACGTAATAAACGTAGTATTAAATATATTAAATTGTCACCGGACCTTCGTCAAATGTCCAACGCCTCCTGGAGAATTTCAGCGAAAATCTATATCTATAAGTATGTGCACGTAAAAGATACGTCAAGGGAAATTAAACGTGCTGTTACGGGAGTAGCCATTTGAATAAATAATTTGACGATTTAAAACGCGAAATATATCAGATAAAGACGGTTGATAATAACATAATAACTGAAAGTAGAATATTTCACGTTTTAAACCGTGTTTTATTAAAAATTTAAATATAATTATGATTTGTCGATTTAAATCTATATTATATCGTGGGGTATGGGGCGAACATATTTCTGTGTCCTTTCATTGATGTTTTTTAATGGGCAAGTAGTTGATAAGACTTCTGCACCCTGCCCGACGAAATACTTTTTTTTTTGTTTCCCTGGAATTCAAACCCAGGACCTCTACCGCTAAAGCAACGCTAGGCAATACGTTTAACCATTTGGCTACAGAGGATACTATATTCCTAACTAAGGTTTAATTATTTTGTTTGCAAGGTAGTTCGAACAAAAGGATATACCTAACTTAATATAATTTGTGAATCAAACAAACTTTTCCTTTCATTTCATACTACCTTCTAGAATCTAGATCCAACGGTTAAATGTATCGCATAGAATTTTGTAAAAGGCAAAAGGTCTTGGGAATTTGTTGGGAAAAGACAGTTTTCGTATGTACATGGGACAGAATCTACATCTCATGAAATTGTCTGTAAATAAAATCAATGAGGAAAACAGACTAAAAATGTGTCATACATAGGGAAAAGGGGATGTCACAGTTACTAAAAAAAAACAAATTAAATCATATCTGTGGGCTTCTACAGCTTATAGTGATAAAAACTTTCAAAAAATAATTTGAATATTGTTATCAGCGCAATATACGAACTTATTATAAATTAAATTCACGCCATGCCCATTTCACAATTTGGGGATTTTAATTCGATGGAGAAGTTTTGAGTTACAATTAATTAATTATATTAACGATTCATTGCCCTCTTTTGAGTCTCACAGATAGTATTACAGAAGGAAATACAAAATAGCTATTGAGAACTCATTAAAATACATAGATATAAACTATAAACACCAGATCAGACTGCCTTCTTAGTTAGTTAGTACACTAGACTGCTGTTTCTTTGATCTGTGAAGTTTGAATCCTTTCTATATGATGGAGGAAGTCAGCTAAACATTGGGTTTATTTGATAGAAGGTAAATACCCCAGCCATATATTATCTTGACCTGATGCGCCGTTGTCTTACTTTTGAATATTCAGAAATCTACAGACTGAAATTATGTACTATGAATAACTACAGTGTTTTTTCACCTGTCGTGCTGTTCGTCACCGGACAGAACTTCGATATTCTTACTAGCCATTTAATATCAAGCATACAGATGAAGTCTGAAGTGTTATAGAAGAACAAACGAATCCACGTCCCGTTGATAGCCATACATTGTTCCTACTAGATCAACATTTATAAGAACATTTCTATATACCAGCTTGAAGTTTAGAAATCGAAAATGTCTACCTCCCCCCTCCCCCCGTGCCTTGGAGAGTACGCTAGGCCGACGATCTCACTTGTTTTTATAACTTAGTGGCGGTAGTTTAAAAAGGCGCCAACCCGAATTCAAGACCAGCAGTGGGAAATTAAAGCTTCAAACCGATTTTTAGATTGTATATTCTAACTCTTCTACCACATCCATGTTGCTGTATATACGTTTATATAATAAATATCTATTCATCTGATTTTGGTATTTGCACTTAGGGGCCTATTAGTGTCTTCAGGTGAATAGAGAGGGCGTTGCCTAGCATCTGGTGCTTAGATACCAATTCTAAAGTGATATTGTAAAATTCTTGGCAGCGTTTTATTCGTTCTATAGGACCGCACTTCGTTATAGGATTGTGGAAAAAGGTGTTGATTTTCTATTATTTTTTAGAAATTCATTAGAAAATTAAAGCGGAAAAGAGGAAATTTCTGGGCTTTAATTCCGAAATAACAATATTAAGTAATATTAGTAGGTTATTTATCGCCTCTGTAGCTGAATTGAACGTGTTGCTTAGGATTATTTTAAGAGCGAGAGGTCGTGGGTTCGAATCCCGGGGAAACAATATAATTGTTTCGGGCACAAAACTCTGATCAACTATGCACCTGAAAAAGAAGCCGATTAGTGATACGGACACAGACTTGTATTCGCCCCTAATACATAAAACTTCTAAACATTATAATCGTTTAATAAGAAGATTGCATAGACATTGTCGGATTTACTAAAAATCAGCGCTTAGCAACCTCTAGCACAACTGACTCTATTAGCCTTAAACAAAGTTTAAAATTGTAAACTTTTTCATTTTTCAAAATTTTTCAAAACTTCGGCCCGACTTAAAAATCATATCTAAATAAGTTCAACTAATATGTTTTAACCATAAAAGTGTTTTATTTAAATTTCATTGTTGCATAAATATATTATCCTCGTTAAATTTTATCTGTTACTTAATCTAATAACCCGCATAAATTGTGTTGACCGTTTACATAATTCTATTAGCGCTTGTATCAAAAATAGCACCAAGCACTAAATTATATTCCTGGACTAGAATAAAGTACGCCTACCTTAATTATGCAAGTCTTTACTGTATATTGTTTTCGCATTATAGATAGCAGAGGGCGCTGTCGCCTCCATTGTATCGGGAATTTAGTGTATCGTAAGCAACTAGGCAAGTGGCGGGCAAACCTCGTTAAGGCGGGTGTCAAAGGGCCGTAACTCAATTACACACCTTTCGCTCCTAGATATACGACAAGACACAGAACTTGTGGCGCTTCTGTCGATTAAACGACGCCTTTTGCAATTTCAAACGGATTTGAACTTGTAATTTCACTATGAGAATATCAGGTCACATAGTAATTGTCTTTCTAGATAGTTAAGCTGGAGAGCATCTTTTTTTAGTTGTTAAAACTAACCACACTGAAACAGCGTGGTGAGTCTAAGTTCCTAATTTGTCTCTCTCTTAAGAGGACATAAATACAGATATAAAAACAATTATCCATTATTTAAATAAAACACTTTAACGGTTTAAAACCGTGCAGCAGCCGAAACGTCGGGCCGAAGTTAAAAATCATTTTCAAATAAGTTTAACTAATATATCGCGTTTTAAACCATGAAGTGTTTTATTTAAATGTGTACTACCCGCGTAAACTATAGACAGTATTTAATTATCTATTAATTTAATAGCTATAAATAGGAAGTAAGTACTTCGATAGATTATTGCCTAGTGCCCCCCCCCTTTTGTGGCGCAATCGTTAAACAGTTAGCTTGAGACAAACGTCGGAGCTACTGGCTTTGACTCTCGGGAAAACCAATGATTTCGTTATGGCATCAATTAATTAAATGGATATAAAAACGTGTTTACCCTCTGCCCTTTGCAAAGTGTCACTCATGAAAGGAAAATCGTCGCTAGAAGTTATATTTTTTTTATAACATAACATTTTGCCCCTTCATGTGGTCGGGCAATATTCTCCGATCCACGTGGAAGGATGTTCGCTGCCCTCTTGCCTCCAATAACCCTTGCAAAATCATGATAAATTATCCACACTCACGTTCACGCGGTGTTCGCGTTACATTCACTAATGAAATGAGAAAATGTGGAGGTGCTTTTTTTTGCAAACAAACGTTTAGACGATAAGATGTGGCCATGGTGGAACTAAAATAAGTCATTACAAATAAGGTATATTTTCGCATTTTACACCCCTTGAAATGTCTTATTACAATTTGTACTACTTATGTAAACAACAGACAATACGTAAAAAACGTTTTTCTACTTTAATATATTCCAAAATTAAATGGAAACACAAATTACAATACAATAAATCAATAAATTGTGTAATCTCACATATTTATTAAATTTGTATTCTTTTTTTTACCATTTTCTTGTAATAATTTTAGAGAAATAAAAATTATTCAACTTCTTATAAAAAAACTTTTACCTACCACAACTGTTTTTTTTTTTTAATTAAATTATTTTAAGCTTTAGCTACACAAGACGTAATTAATAATCTACTTTGTTGGATAAAATCTCTGTATTTTTTCATCTTTCACTTTACCTTTATTTTCAATTAAAAAATATATTTTTGTTATTAATATTGTTACTTAATATATGGTTACGTTAAACATTCGAACATCCACGTTTTGCAGCGTCGTGTGAGCGCCACTTAAAGTCGCAGCTTCGCATTATTAATGAGGGAGCCTTAGAGAAAATTAAATATAGCATTAGGCCCGGAAGCTCCGGATTCTGGGGGGCGGTAGGGGGGGAAAGAAAAGGCAGGGGGCGACATAACCCTTCCCGCCGCGCGACAATGCGGGTGCATAATTACGCATTTGTAAATTTTAAATGTTCCACCCACCTCATACAGCCTTTTGTATGGCGTGATTCGCGCTTTTATAGAGCCTTTAAACGCTCTCAAATGAATTCGTATGATGATGACGCGAACGCGATTAACTCTCAATGAGACTCACAATATGTACTCATTTTCATATATATATGTTAATGTATCGACGGCTTAATTTCGCCTATTGAATATAAAATGTACGTTAAACAGATTTTGGAATATCTTCTCGTTTCGTCAATCGATTTAATATTTAATAATATAAACTTTTAATAAAATTAATTAATTATTTAGTCACTTATTATTATAAGTAACTACAGATATTTGATACCATTTTCGTAGTAGGGTAGAAAACATAAAATTAAGCTTAAATAAGCTTAAAAGTATGTTTACATAATCTACTGTTGTATAGTTATATGTTACACCTGTTTGTAAATTAAAGCAAAAGAAAACAAAACACAATAATAAAATAATAAATCGAAACCAAGTTACATCAATTAGTAATGTAGGTATATTTTTTGTTAATGTTTTACATCAGTGAAACAAGAAAAGGTAAAAATATATAATATAAGGTCTTAGATACAAGAGATATTTAATATTATCGGCGCATGAGGAAAATGTTATTAGAAACTTACTTTCCGTAGGTACGACAGTTGACTAAGCCCATTTCGCTCTTCATTAGGTTATGTCACAGCTATTTGTTTAGCGAAAGGTTAATTAATCTAAACAAAAAGGGGTTAAACAAAATCAATAGAGGCAAATTCATTAAGTGTTAAGCAGATTGAAACTCGGGCAAGATGGCGCGAGCTCCAAGGGTTGAGTCTGGTTGACAAAGCGCCGTCGTTAGTTCGCGAACCCTCTTATTAACATTATGATGTACGATACACATCACTCTTGCTAAC
This sequence comes from Leptosia nina, assembly GCA_963661955.1. Taxonomy (NCBI): domain Eukaryota; kingdom Metazoa; phylum Arthropoda; class Insecta; order Lepidoptera; family Pieridae; genus Leptosia; species Leptosia nina. Next base: position 10,401,954 of record CAVLEF010000280.1, read on the forward strand.
AGCTGTATGTCTAAGTTATGGATACAAATAAGGAAACATTTGTATAAATGTAGTCAGTAGTTCTTGAAATATTGTCATTCTTAACATGTTTGATATTTTTTTTAGTCTAGACTAGCTGACCTGGCAAACCTTTGCCGCAAAGATTTGGACCATTTTGCAAATACGGTGCTTGTGAGTATCTTTAAAGTTTTGTATATATACTATCGCGGACATTCGTTTTTATTATTAAATGAAGTATCATTATTTTATACATTTTTATATCCCCATCAAAGATGAACAATTTTCCCAATTTTTTCCACATTTACACGACTGCATCTTCGCTCTAATTTGTCGCAGCTTTTATAGCTTTCCTCTAAGAATCGGCCAACCAACACAAAAATAATTATTTAGTTCGGGTAGCGCCTGAGATTGGAAATGAATACTCTTCAGCTTTATAATATAAGTATTAATAAAAAGCAGTAATTAGTAGGTATTGGAGTAAGCCCAATTGTTAGAATACCAACAAGTAATGAAGTAGTCAGGTTCTTATAAGTAAATCTTATTGTTAAGTCTATATTTTTGATTTCATTATTCATATTTTTATATCAAACACATAAATAGTAATAGTAGTTTAATAAAACACTTTAACGGTTGAAAACGCGATATATTAGTGTAACTCATTTGAAAATGATTTTTAACTTATTTAAATACTCGCGTAACATCTCTTAAATAGTACATAAGTATATTTAATTTCATTTTTAGAGCGAAGATAAATGTGAACAAACATAAAAGTACATAATATAAATGTCAAAACTTTTGACGTTTTGAAAGTCACCGCTTAAGTAATTTTAACCATCATTTTAAGCGGAAACGTGTAACACTATGGGACAGTCGGATTGTACTTACCAAAATGGTACCAAAATGTCGAGTGTATGGCATATACCCATATATAGGTTGACAAAAGTAGTTATCAACATTTCACCGAAATACTCGTATATCAACAAATTGCGAAATTACACGCGTGACATAATTTAAAGCGAAATTGTGAAAATTAATTCCAGTCACTGGCGTCTTTCGGATATGTGAATAATTAGTTTTGTTTTCAACATACTTTAATATCGACGTATAGTGTGTAGCTAAACACTATTTTACTATTTTCATAAATCTTTTTCAATGGTTTAAAACGCGAAATACTTTATATAATATTAACTTTCCCCCCCCCGACCACGGCTTTTGCCAAGCATCTAAGACGTTTGGACCGTAGTTAAAATAAATTAAAAATATTACCTAATATATTTAGAGTTTTACACAGTTAAAAGTGTTGTATTTAAACATGTACTACTCGCGTCAACTATAGACTGTTTTTGTATATAGATAATTTGTAACTATTCGTAAACTAAACAAAGGGTTTTCTCAATGTTTAACAAGAGGATTCTAATTCTACTTAGAATCAAAGAGATGTAAAATAATTATAGCAAAGTGCTCTCATCAACCCTTTCCCTTAATCACAAAAAGGTCTCAGACAGTCGTTAAAAATTCCTCCCTAATCCCAGGACATCGGAATCACACTAAAAACTCAAATACTTTTATCCCCGTAATCCTAGCCGATTCGCGGATTAACGCTACACGAAAGGCAGGAAGAATGCAAGACGCAATCTAGCAAATGGTATTAAAATGTTTGGGCTCAACCCTCTCGCGGCGTCCACCGATTTTTCAAACTGTAAAGAAAAAATCCCTTCGCTGAAGGAAATGTAGCGGACTGCCGCGTCTTAAGGCGGCCGATCCAGAATACTGCGAGTCAATGCTTCGATACTATTATTACTAACTTATGATCGTATTGACTTGCGAATTTTACTATAAATTTAGAATTCTGTAATACGATTTGGATATAGATAGGTAGTGACGTTTTTATAACCAAAAACGCTAAATATTTTTCCTAACAAGTTGTGTTAAGTGTTAGTTCCTAAATCCCAGAAAATCTTTAACTACTTGCCAGTAAAAAAAATCCGATCGGTGAAACGCGCACAAAAAATAAGTTCGCTGCACTCTCCTCGGGGGGGAAATGGCATTTCACTATTACAGTAGTAGTATTGTATTTTTATTTTTTAAAAAAAAACAATCGATTTAAGATTTAAAAAAATCACGACACGGACTGAACTTGAACCAGCATTCACAGCGTTCCGTGCGGTTGTTTTAACCGATTGATCTATCGTGAACTGTAATAGAAACTATGTGATAAAAAAGTTATTGCAAATAGACTGAAACTGTTTAGTCGCACTATACAACGATTACACACTGTGCACACAAACAACACAAAGAATTCGAACATTTTTAACGAATGCAAATCGTCTAGCTACCCCTTCTTCTGCTCGCTGAACATGGAATACGAAATGAAACAATACCATCACGATACAGTATACACGACTACACACAATATAGAAATGATTTCCTTATTCGTATCATAAAGTATGACTATATTTTATTTTATAAATACTTCAATCTATTTTATTGTTTAGAGTTAAATTATATGTTTAAAAACACTCTTATTTTTATATATGTTATGTTTATAGGTGTTACTACTGCCCGTTGTGTACAGATGCATTAAAATTATAAAGTGGGCGTAGATTGTTTATACTATTTTCCATTTAAACTCGACTCCGTAACAGGTCACTTTCTAGACAAAGAGTTTGTTTCTATCTAATAGTGTAAATGTGATTTCCGTTGATACTTTTAACTATTAAATTAAAAACACATCAAGTCGATCAATAAAGATCTTGTCTAATTGCACTCGTGAAGCACTACAATAAACGCTAAGCGGTCGGATTCAACGTAATGTACTTTACATTTTCGTAGGAGGTATCAGCGACATAAAACGGCCTGTAATTTATTCTATTGCTGAAAGGGTTAGGTTGGCTCAGGGTGGGAATTACCCAAGGTGGGTGCTAAAGGGTTAAGCCGAATATACGGGGTCGCGCCGGCGAACTTTGTTAATTTATGCGCTTAAAAATGTCAACTGGAAATTATGACACCGAAACACATTTCCTATTTCACAAATGCGTTTATGATATCGCGAAAGAATATCGCTATGGGGTGACGGCTTTTTTATTGTTACATCTTTTGTATTTTTCAGTAGACAGACGAACGAATGCTTTACACGTAAGATTAAAAGTTTGATATAATTGATTTCATGTTTTACATTGCCATTATTAGTTAATTCTTACATTACTTATTTTACATTCTTACATTTAATAAACCAAAAATTCATAAAATAGTTTCAAAAATTCTTTATCTATCTGACCTTCGGCCCAACGTACTTTTTAAATTGTATATTAAATATTTTTCTGTATCAATAAATATATTTTAATCCGAAAGATATCTCTCAAATTTTATTGTACATCTGAGAAATTAATATACAGATTCAATAAAACTGTCAAAGAATGCCATCGATTAGACAACATTCAAACGAGTTCAAAACGTGAGAATCAGTAGATGTATAAGAATAGGCAACAATTGAGGAGTGCCGCGTGAAAGATAAGACGAGAATTGAAACAAGCTTTGCGGGGGAGGCGAAAATCGTCTTTCTCATTATTTAAATATTCTGATGAGTGCGTTAAGCGCCCGTTAGCGTAAGTGGAGCGTCAGATAACTCTCAGACTTATTGTTTTGTTGATGGAGTTATTGTGACGCTTGTAGTCACGATATTTCAATTTTAGAATACTGAATCTTTTTTTGAATTCTATTTTTCATGTACAAGAAAATTATGGGGAATTATTACGTGTCTATTTGTTGCAGGCATAGCGCATCAACTAGCCGGTCTGCCAGGCAACGAGTGGGGGGCGCTGGCTAGGCACTATCCACCACCAATGCTACCGTCGCATCCACACTTTACACCACACGTTCTACCACCAGCACACTCTCAACCACACGTTCCTCCGCCACCACATGAAAACGGTATGTACTTTATTTATCAATATTCGTCCTGTCTAGAACTTGTTTTCTTAGGCTTAACAATTATTTAACAATTTTCCGTCCTTACGTTAGGAAAAAAGTGCTACTTTTTACAATGTGAATCTAGCGAGTTTCTGGGTTTGAACGCCATGTAAACACAGTAAGTAATCTCTGTAAAACATATCATATCATGATTTATATTTGTTTATTATTTTTACAGACATTACTTCAGAGAACCCAACGACAATGCACGCCCACAGTACAACGAGCCCCACAAATTCCCGACCGAGCTCACCTCAAGATGACGACGACATATCTGTAACGGCCTCGACCAGTCCCCCACCGGATGACCGTCCTGGAGCATTCACATCAGTTACAAGGACTCGAAAACCTTTACAACCGCTCCCACCACCGTCGAGTCTTTTTCACAGCGCTCTTGCTGCGCAATTGTTCCTAAATTCTCCCTTACTCCCAACCCCACCGGCTTGGCTATACTCTCAGCTCTATGGAGGATACGATTGGTGGCTACGACCGCCACAACCCCACGACGACTCCAATTCGAGTCCAGATAGAGAAGAAACAGGGTCTACAAGCTCAAAGAAAAGACCTCTCACGCCAGAATGGACAGACCAAGGCGTCAGGACTAGAAGTAAGGCGCTTATTTCTTCTGAAAGACGACCGGTCGATGTTTGGCGTCCGTATTAAATAAAATGTTCGTACCTTGTGTTTAGGATGATAAGTTTGACAATTGACATTAGGGATGGAGTAGGTAAGCAAAAAAGTCTTAATTGTTTGAATTCAACATATATGGACATATTTAAATTATTTTCGTTGCAATATTGAGATAAAAACTTTCGTCTTTATTTAATTGTTCATAAATTACAATATCTCTATATGTTACGTTAGTTTTTGATAGTTGTTAGTTACTAAATTGGCGGCCGTTTACCCCTAAACAATATTTGATATTTGAAAAATTACCGAAAAAAATAAATATAAGGCACTCAACTGTCAAACTTGACATCCTTATGAAATAAGAAGTATGACATCAGAAGAGACGAACAAATCTTGACGAGCCCTGATCGAATTCGACTAGTGATAATTGTCAATACGTGTTAGATAATTGAATGTGAATTTCAAAATGCGTTGTTTATTGTTTGTTGATTGTATATGCGAGGTCTGTAAATAAAGTTATCGAAATTTTTAACACGCGTTTCAATGCTAGCCAAATATAATATTGATACTTTTGGCAACTACTGATGTGAAACAATAAACTAAAATATTGGTGCACATTTGATGGTGCGCGGAATACATTTTTGGATTGCATCCATATTATTCGCGACCGCAGCGAAATACATTGCCTTTGTAATTACACAACAATATGTGTTCAAAAATTTTATTTAAAGTACGGAAGGAGTGCGATGGGTTGCGTACATGTTTTTTTTTTTAATAAAGCATTATCACATGACGTAATCATTAAGCTAAAATATATGAGGCTGAAGAAATAGTGGCCTAATAATAAGAAGCATGATTTTTAATAAGGGGGAAAATAAAAATGCGCAATTAACTTAGGCGAAAACGAATTTGTACTGTTATTTGTGTAAAAATGATATTAAAATTTTCCGTCACAAAAATATAAATAACTCTAGTTATCAAATTGCAGTTAGGCTACGCTGCCTCTAGCGGCCTTATATAACAGGTGAAATGTTATTTGGTGGATGCGCAAGATTGCGCACTCTTGGTTCTCGTATCGACGAACTCCATTAGTCTCAAAACGCCGCTCATAGCTTCTCTTGCTGTCGGTATAATTTCTTCTCTTGGCAGTAGAAATCTGTACTGCTTTCCTCTAAGCTCTACCATGTAAGAATACGGTATATTGGCCACACCGTAACTCCAGTCAATGCTGTTCCCTGCTGCGTAGTACATCAGATCCTTGGTGCTGCCGACTTTGTATGTGTGACCACTGGTTTCAAAGATTGCCTGTAAAAAATTACATATTAGAAAGTTTTACATCTATTCGGGTCGTAGCTTACATAAGTGGTCGTACGTTGTAAATAAAATGAATCTTAAATGTTAAACAAACGTTAACTGTGAACTTTCGAGATTTTTTCTGTTAAATTTTATATTTAGCTGTAGAAATTGTACAATCGAATTATGTAACTTTAACTATAAGTGCGGTACTTTTTATTTAAACAGCAGTAATGACCACATCATTTATCATATAATTCGTATTATTCAACCATTAATAGTTAAACAGTTCTATTCAAAAATAATTATACAGATTATATTGTCCCTCTGTGATTATTAATCTATGAATCCATGACAGATTATAAATAAGGGACAATTGTAATTTAATGACTTAATTAAGGAAATATCAATTGTCATAAAAACCTTGGCCATCGCGGTCCCGCCTTCTAAAAGTTCGACATAGTCCGGACAGGGGTCGCCTGTGTAGCCCCAGGGGAAGATTATCACTTCACCGTAGCTGTGGAAGGAGAGGAACACTTTGAAAGTCGTGTCCGCCCCCACAATCAGACGCTGGAAAGAAGGTTATGATTACCAACAGGGGACATATAAAAAGCTTTCTTTTGACTATATTAAAGACGAAACAAAGTATTGTCATATATTATAATAACATAACGTTTTATTATAGGAACATTCTGGAATAATACAATAATATCTTTATTTTATTAGTCTAGAATGGTCACCACTTTGACACCACATTTTATTGAAACTCAGTTAAGCCGTTTGAGTATAAAAGGGTAACAAACATGACTACAACTATTTGTCTATGTCAATATACTTTCAAATTTATAATAATAGAATGATCTTTACACTCGGCAAAATCCGCATCTATTTTTCAGTAAGGAAAACCATACAGACAGTAAGACATTTTACAATCTATATTTTACAGAATCTATAAAATTAGTAAACGGTTTTTAGCAAATAAAGACTTAGTTAATACCTTAACAGCACTCGTCTCTGGCTCCGAAAATGCCTTCGATCCCCGGAAAAAAATATTCCCCGGGTCATCTGAAGAACCTTCTTCGCCTTTTTCTCCCCATCCATAGCTGAAAGAAAAACGAACATTTAAATATGTATTATGTGTTAGTTTTACATATTTATGGACAATGTATTTTATCTGTATGTCTTTGTAAAACTAATACTATTTACTATCGCTCTTCTAACCACGAAACGCTCGTAAATACAGAATAGACGGCAAATATCGGATGTATTTTTCAAATGTTAAAACTTTTGAGTACTTGTCAATTAATCTTAGAGAAAATTTACGTCACTAATTATAATATCCCTCACCCTCCAAAGCGACATAAGACAAATAATAGTTAGGCACGAAAATATTATAGGTGCCATAATAGTCTCCCCGTGGCCACGGCTGCTGCTAGGCATCCAAAACGTCTGGCCGTAGTTAAAATAACATGAACTGTGATGAAGGTGATATAACACTTTTGACAGGCTGCTGAATTTACCATCTTTGTGCTGCCATCTAGTGAGTGTTATTTCAGAAATACATTATTGAAATTAAAATTCTTTGAACAAAAACTAACGATGAAAGTTCAATGACCTTGTGCTTGTCTCCATGGTAAAATATAAATATAATAAAACATTATGCACAAACCTAAAGTTCCGGTTTAGATCCACACCAACACATTCACCATATGGTGCTCTATTCTTCCTCCACATTCGATCGTAAGTGTGCGTATACTCGTAGCCATCTGGATTTAATACTGGCAGGATATACCTAAAAAAAAGATTAAAAATGTCTTTTAAACATAGAGCTAATAATAAAACGGCTGCTTTGATAGTTAATGACCGATCGCGTTGCCTAGTATTGGGCCTAAGCACTAGAGATCGTATGTTTAAATCCCAGAAAAAAAGGAAATATTTTCGCCTCATACACCACAGAGAGAAAGATTTTTAATAACAAATTATTTAACATGACGGCATTAATTTATTTAATATAGGCTTTATTATTTATAATACACCCAACAGAAAATACATATTATTGAGGAAAAATCTTACGTACTAATTACGTAACAAATTTATACATAAAAGGCGGCCTTATCGCTAAGTAGCGATCTCTTCCAGGCAACCTGAAGAACGAAGTAGAAAAGAAATTAAAAGATTAAAAGTTACCCCTTGGTTTTTTATAAAAGTTACTTACCAGTCCTTATTTGTGACACTGTCAGACAGATTAGTGAAGTTCCTGACTAGATGGTTTGCTATATACGTAACAACTGCTGTACTTATCCACTCCCGAGGATGTATAGAACCGTCCATCCATACACTGGTATTCGTCGAATTGCCATTGGATATTTTCAGTAACTAAAATTATTTAAAAACACACTTTTTGTAGAATCAATCTGAGGTCAGTTCAAAATATTACACATTAAATAAATCTTAGCGAAAATCTTAGTCCCAACCGTATTATGCTAAAAATACCAGTTCATTTCAATGATGAAAAAAGATTCCAAAAGTTTACAAAAATTACAAAGAAGATGTTTAGATTGTTGTAAAATATCTACTATAGGTATATTAATAAAATTGTTTCTTTTGTAATTGTAAATTTTATCTAGCCATTAATTTAATTATACGGAAATATTAATCAAAGTTTCAACATTTAAATAAAACACTAACGGTTTAAAATGCGATATATTTTAGTTAAACTTGTTTGAATTGTTTTATTTCGGATGCTTTGCAGCAGCCGTGGTATCCCCGTAACTTAACTAAAATATAACGGGTTTTAAACCGTTAAAGTGGTTTTATTTTTTCATTAAAGTTTCAAAAGCGTGTTAAATGCTGGCAACAGCCGTTCGATAATTCATACAGTTCTAAAAATAGAAACACGTTGCTCAAACTTATGTTAAAAATAGCATATTATAGAATGTGTAACTAGTAAACAATTATGCAACTACCTTTAAATCTCTTCCTTCAACAGACTTGCCGATCACCATAACTGTACATAGGTACGGGTACTCTCTTCCCAAGTTGTCTATGAAAGCGTAAATTGAATCCAAACGATGGTATGTATGCCAATCCATTGTACGATCTGTCATTAGAAAAACAAACAATAAAAAAACAAACAAACGAAAAATGCTACTTCTAACACAGTGTTGTTTGCTTAAGATACACACGCAAACTAAATAATATGTTTCAACCAATACTGTGTCTGACAAGCAGTTAAATTAATTATTTGAAATCATATTAGTAGATCATTATGTAACATTAAGGTTTTTGGGTTAAGCGTTATGTAATAGTCATACTTTCTTTATCGATCTCTTAAGCGCATGAGTATAATATTGTGTATTTGGGCTTTAGATCTTACAAAATGCTTCGCAATTTCAAGCCATGATCATGACAAATTCCATTTACACACAGAATATATTTATTGTATCTGTTTTAATTTTAATTTTCATTAAGGAAGTGAGAAACTATGAGCTGCTGATTAGATTTCATGATATTTTAAACAAAGCAAAAATAATATAACCAAACTCCCCTGTCATAGAAGATATCTATAATTATATTATAAAGCTGAAGAGTTCGTTTATTTTGAACACGCTAATCTCAGGAACGATTGGTTCGAATTGATTATTTTTCGAGGAAGGCTTCAGGCTATACGACATCGCGCCGCGACTAATAGGATACCCAAAAACATGTATAAAAAAAAGAATGACTTTTCTTTTGGATAAACGAAAAAAAAATCCGCGACGGGATATCTCTATTTTAAGATTAACACGCAAGAACAATGATTATATAATTTTGATGCCCAAAATAACTATTCAACGCGGACGAAGTCGCAGGCACAGCTAGTATAATAATAAGGAGATTAAGTCATACTTGCGCTAGAATTCCTCCTCAGCTTATTCAGTACCGTGCCCTGTTCCCTCTCCAGGAGAACGTTGACGTCACCAACAGCTATAGCGTAGGGTATTTCCCGTTCATGCAGCATGCTGGCCACCTGAGTAGCGCGCGGGCCTTCCACCATCACATCCATAGTGCTGTGCTCCTCTTTCCAAATATTAATCGCTGAAATCTCTCAATTTGGTAAAATAGTAATCTACCTCCCAATAGTAACAGAGTTTTAAACATACTGTTCAAATATCAGTTATAATTTATAATGTAGGTACACACACATTTGCATTATTGATTTTATATATTTTTGCTAACATATATATTAATATTATAACCTTATTTCTTGTCTACTTCAGTATTGTCTGTAGTTTACGTGCATTTGTTATTATTTCGTAGCTCAATTTGGTTAGCGATGATTTTATTTTTTTATGTGCGAGGAGTACAGACAAGCAGGGGTTTTACTTGATGGTAGGCAAAATACCCAGGCCATATAACATTTAAACAAGATACGCATCAACATATCTAAAGCCGAAATACGGCTTTAGATATTCGGAAATCCACAGAAAGAAATCGAAACGCGATTATTCTTGACGGCTCTTTTCATCTGTACAATATTACGATATTCCTACCACCCATAATATATCCAGACGAAGTCCAATTCACAAACGAGTTTATTAAAAAATGTATAAAGATCAGAAATAATGTTAGACCCGGTGGCGATAGAACCTATTGATTATTATATATACATTACTACCATTACACCAAAAACCCCATCAAAATGTACTAATTGTACCTATAGGTATGTAGCTTGGGGATAAAGCTACATTACTTAAGCTGGCTTAATTTAACTAATTAAGCCAGCTTAAGTCTTAGCAATGGTTTAATTCTAGCTTAGATATAATAAAACAACACACAGAGCGAAAACAATACCTCCTGCGGTGTCTAGGGTTTTAATGAAAAGTCGTTGACCCTCATTAGTAAATCTTATTTCCCATACTTGGGTTCTGGCGTTAAGCGGTGCCACTGTGATTTTTATCGAGACTGTTTCCTCACAACATTAATAATCGGTTTTAAATACTTGTAATTTTGGAGTTTGACAGAACGGTACTAACGTTTTTGACAGCTTATGTTTTTTGAAGCTTATAACAAATATAGACTAAGAAAACGTAATACAAACTTTTTTAACATACTTCGATTGTAATAATTGTGTGTAAATTAGTAAATTATGTTTCTTCAATATTAATTGTTCTAGTGTTTTTGCTATTAAGCGAACTGAGGTGCCCAACCTACGCTCGTGAATGGTCTATTAAATTAAGTGTAAAAATAGAGACATTACTCGAATGATTTGGTAGCCCAAAAATACTGTCTCCGTAAACAGTGAAAAACTATTTTTAATTTAATTAAAACACTTTTAACAGTTTCAAACGCGAACTATAATTATTTTTACTACGCTTCGACGTTTCGGATGCTTTGTAGTACCATAGGTCACAGCAAATGTCGGGTCATAGTTAAAATTATATTAATAATGAGTTAACTAATATATTTCACGTTTAAAACCATTAAGAGGAGGTTTATTTGAGCGTGTATTACTTGCGTACAGATATTACTTATTTGATTTCAGTCAAAAATTAAGTATATATCATGTTGTGATAAATGTAAAGGATAAATTTAGTCTTCTTTAAAATGTCTAAACTCGAGTTTCAATAAATAATAAAGTTCGATAAATTTAACTAAGACTAAGATTGTACCTTTGTGCTTCAACCCCATCTTTCTCATCAATAAATTCCATCAGAGCCTTAACGCAGCTCAGAATTTCTTTCCCAGTCTCTTGTATCTCCTCCTCGGGCAGTTTGAACTTGTGTTTCTTACTTCGCAGTTCTATAAGGTAGCAGTAGGGTATACCAGCTGCTCCGTAACACCAGTCATTGCTTGTGCCCGCAGCTCCATACATTACATCCCTTGATATCCCGACTTTGTAGGTGTTGCCACTACACTCATATATGGCCTGGCACAAAGGAATTGTTTCACTTAATAGAATATTGTAATTATGAGATTACTTTCATTAGCTAATTATTATTTAGATAATAATATTAGTACAATAATCATTATTGTTGAAAACAAAAGGTACTTGGGTAATGTTAAATGTAAAATTAAAATAATGGACATAGACAACTTACAACAAACAAATTTAGTCCATTAAATAAATTATGGTTTTTACCTAAACTGTACAAAAGATAATTCAGTATTACAGCATATTAATAAAGGAATTGGTTGTTGAATAAACCTACTATCATTTGTCTGGACGAATTGTTGTCTATCTGTTTACATTTTTACCAAAAAAAAAAACAACCAAAACATACTCTATTGTCACTACAAAAATATAACAAAAAAAGATTCAAATAGATGAAATTACAAATAAATATGTAGCGAAGCCTCATCGCTAAAAAGCCGAAACTTGTAAATGGATATAACATGGATAACACTAAAAATAATAAGTGTAAAATGTTCAAAACTGTTCAATAAAGTTTGACTTAGTGATTTGAAAGAATTTACTTAATCACATTTGTAAGCCATGCACATAAGTAAATATTCGTTTACTTACTCGTATTTTGACTATTAAATTGATTGAAATGAAATATAATATAATAGCTTATCAACAAACAATAGTTTATATGTCAATTTCTATCAGACGCAGCAACTCCAGAGATTACCTTTGACATAATGGACGCTCCTTCAAGCAATCTCACGTAGTCCGGACAGAGTTCGTCTCTGTACGCGAAAGGAAATAAAATAATCTGTCCGTAGCTATGTAACGTTATGTAGATTTTGAACGATATACCGCTTTTGGATAAGAAGTCCTGAAAATTTAAAAGTTTTACAAGTTACTGCACGTGACATTATATAAACTAAAAAAAATTATTTAAAAACATTACAACATTAACGTGGTCTCCCGGTGACCATAGCTGCTGCAGAGCTTTCGGATGCTTACGTCGGGCCGTAGTTAAAATAAATTTAATATATATTGCGATTTGAAACGTTAAATTATTTTATTTAGACATTAGACATTAGGTAGGACTGAAAAATTCGGCAATGGCGATGATTAGGCCCTGCTGGTGTCCTAAGTCTGCCTACCGCTGCTGTATGTGTAAAAGCACGCACGGACAGACTGGTGGCCCCAAAACTGTATGTTACATTTTATGTTGACCACCATTCTTCTTTAGTTATAAATTGTTTTAGAGTTTTGTAAAAGGTTCTATAAAACTCGTATCCCGTTAGAACAAAATAGATTTAAGCACGCTCTTAGCTAAGTCATACAAGTATTCACGTATATTTTTAACAGATAGGGCATAATTATATTACAGTGCTATACTATGCATGTTTGCGCTTACGCGTATTTCCGCTAAGCTATAATCTATGTTAGATTAATTTCCCCATCGCAGGCTGCACGGCCGGGATAAACTTTTAAATAAACGCGCACATTACGCGCCTACCAAGTACATTAATTAAATGCAACAGAGTGATATAAAACCAATGCAGTGAAATTGATTTACGGCTAAATCCTGTTTGCGATTTAATCTCAGCGTCCAGTAGCGATGACACGATTTTGGTATCAACATCACATTACAGCCAAATGACGCTGGATTTACATTTACTGGTAGGTTTATTACGTTGTTGCCATGACTATGGACTAGCTACAACGATTTGATGGTTCACGAGAATTCGGAAGTCTCCATGGACCAGGACATATCATACTTATTCACCGAACACAGACCAATCCTTTGCTTTACAAGTAATTTAATTATTTTTTTCAATAAAATGACACATTAGGAAGGTTACGGCTCCTGTCCTAATTTTTGAACCGGCATCTATAGTGTTCTGTGCTGTTGCTCTACCTAATTGAGCTGCTTGAGACACGGTAGCTCAAATGGTTAGAGCAGTAACATGGGCTAAATAATAAAGTTTTCATAAGTAACATATAGCTAACGTTTCGCTGTAGCGAATAAACAATTTATGTAATATTTTTTTTAATGTATCTTAAACAATGCGTTGGTTTCCATGGCTTAACTAACAAGTAGCATAATACTGTCTATAGTTTACGCGAGTAGTACACATTTAAATAAATCACTTTAACGGTTTAAAACGCGATATATTAGTTAAACTTATTTGAAAATGATTTTTAACTAATATATCGCGTTTTAAACCGTTAAAATGTTTTATTTAAACTAGCATAATGAGAACTCAATCGCCAAAGCTCAGTTGTCAAACGTGTTGCTAACCATTGCGTTAAGCACAAGAGGTTCTAACTTCTAAGTTTTAATCCAATGGAAACAATTAATTGTTTCGCTCAGGCAGGCCACAGAAGTCGAGATCAAATACTTGTCTATAAATAAAATTGATCAGCAAATATTATGTGAAAAAAAAATAAAGACGTGTTTAGTGAAATAAAACTTACTCTCATAGCACATGATTCTGGCTCGGAAAAGGGCTCAGGTCCCCGATAAAAGGCATGAGTTGGATTCTCTGAAGAACCTTTACCCCCCCAGCCATAGCTAGAAAAATATTTAAAGATTTTTGCAAGACGAAGAATAGTTTAAAGATTATTTTTATTATTAAAAACCTACCACGATAATTGCTTTAAATGTACTTTTAATGTAGTTAAATGGAATTATAACGTTAAAGCATTTAATATAGTATGGACGATTTTTTGTAATACTGCTTACCTAAAATTCCTGTTTAGATCTACCCCCAGACATTGCCCTCCGTGCCAAGCTCTGTTTTTCCTCCACATCCGATCGACAGTATGGGTGAACTCATAACCATCGGGATTAACTACTGGTAGGAAGTACCTATAACAATAAAAACATCGCGAATAATTAAGATGTTAACAAAAGAGAACCGGTTGTCTTGGTTTTAACTTAAACTTGACTATTAATGCAGAACAAGTACACGAAAAATACTTATTGTATTATCTACCTACCTCCTGTACGCTTCCGTGCTTTAAATCAAATTTAAATAAAATACTTTTAAATGCAGCTGCTCAGGTCACCCCGTGACCACCAACGTCTACGCGGAGCCGTAGTTAAATAAGTTAATAAATACATTTCGCGTTTTAAACCGTTAAATGTGTTAATATTTTAATATGTACTACTCGTGTAAACTGTGGTTAGACGAGTAACATTTGGATTCTAAATTACGAAAATACTTTAGAATCCAAATGTTTTTATTAATAGTTTTTAAATTTTAAATCAAGTTTTCTCAAATATTTTGAAACAATAACTAAAATATATCATCATAAATGTAATATGTTGGAAAATTACCAGTCCTTATTTGTAACACTTGCTGGAAGAGTGCTAAAATTTCTAGCGATATGATTAGCAATGTATGTATTGACAGCGGGCGCTATCCACTCCCTTGCATGAATACCAGCATCTATCCAGACAGCTGAATTAGTTGCGTTACTGTTGGATACCTTAAGAATCTAAAAAATAATACTTGTTTATTTTTATATAAATAAAGCATTTATTTAAATTGAAAAAAAAAATGACAATACGGGCACTTTAAACAGCAGCCACAACTTTCCGTACTGCTGCTCTAAGGAACATAAAAAATACCTTCAAATCTCTGCCTTCTAAAGATGACCCAATGTATCCAACAGTACATATCGAAGGGTATTCAAACTCCAAGTCATCCATGAATTTATGTATCACATTTAGCCTGTGATAATTGTCCCAATCTAGGCGTTGTATTGGTTTTTCTTTGGTCTCTAAAAATATGAAACACACTTATTTTATATTTCGGCTAGAGAAAGACTGACTAAAAACATTAATAGATATATACCAAGGATTTATATAGTTATTATTATTTTTTATCGGGGACACTTGTGGTAGGATGGGTGATTAGTCCCCGTTATCAGCCAACCATTTCACCCATTTATACATTTCCTCCTTGCAGAGGTTTTGGGTCATCCAACTCTCCCCTTGTCCCCTTCAAACCTTCCGGTTTGCTATTATAATTAGTTGATATATTACTGTTTATTAAGTTTTTCATCATATTGTGAAAATGTGTTGTTCAACAACACACGTTTAATATTTCTCATGTGCACGCCTCTTTTAAAATTATTGAAGCACCATTGTGGCACTACATTATTAAAGGTTCCCTTTTATCTTTAGAGACCTCATGAATTATTGTTTCATTTTTAAGTTACCTACTGTTTTTTTTTTTAAAAGCTTCAATTGACCCATATACAACTACTAAGGTGTCTATATCATCTTTGTAATATCACATCTTTATTTATGTATATAATTAAAGTTTACAAACCTTTTATGTAATTGGGTTCTATAACTCGATCAAAAATTGCATTGTTTGATTTGCCATGAACATCATCTTTTATATAGCGTATTGGTTCCTTCTGTTCCGGTACATGTACGAAGTTCTGATTATCACATAGATCATCATCATCATCACTATTAAGATCAGATTTAGAGTCATTTAGGATGAAGTACTTCCTGAATTGACGTTTTGAGAATTTTGGTTTTGTCGGTGTTTCGTGGTAATAGAGATCAGGGTGGGTATACATGGTTGGTTTAAAAAGGTCTTGAAACAATATGGAGAGATGTTTTTATCTATGCATGATCTGGAAGTGGGTCAGTCAAAAGTGAATCTGTTTTTGAACCCATTTTGCTACTTCTCTGTAATTATGAATGAGGGTTTATTCGACCGATTGTTAGATCCATACTGGGCGTTTAATTTTTTATGGCATTTTGTGTTTATTTTGCTCTTTCATTGTTGTTGTCAAAAGTTTTATTTTGAATGAGTTGTCAATGTTCAGACGTTGTTTTTTATATTCGTATTATAAAATGATAAGGTTTGGTTTTAGTTTGTCTTTGGTTATTGAAACTACAACGTGTAAGTGATCTCATCTCATTTTCTATAAACGACAAATCATTTTGCTGCATTATTATTAGGACTAACGGAAGTCGAGTTCTTTTGTTTTAAATTTAACTAAACAATAAATAATATCATAAAAGTCGCGATTTTTTATTTTATTTTGAATAATGTATACTGACTTCAAAGTCTCATTGTGTTTATTTGCAAGTTGTGAACAATGAGATGAAACGAAAACTTTATTAATAAATATCTACGCATAATAGACAAGCAAGTTGAATAGTTTTTCGTATTAAATACTAAGCCATCACGACGGGTGACGCTGAGGGCCGTAAGCAGCTTCTAATGAAAAACAAAGCAGGGAGCCTCCCTGTCTCCCACATTGGTATACCTACATTTAGCGACTAATTGCCGATCCCAGCAATTTATTTTTCTAGGTCGCTCCAATTTCGACCTTAACACCGGCGAATAGGGCTCATTTGCACACTAGTACTTTAATCAAGCATACCAAAACCTCGATGGTTGTACCTAGGTTACTAGGAACGTAAATTAGACTTTTGTGTACTTCATTAATTTGCATAGTATATAGTGGTTATGTGTTGTTCGTTACGGGTATTTTATAAGGATAATTGAAGTCATTATGGCAACTAATAATAATAATAATATAATATAGCAATAATTACAGCAATTGAGATTTTAGACGGCTATTTATTAAAAAAAATAAATGTAATTAGGGGCTAATAATATTTTTGTAGTCAACTTTAAAATCAGAATGTTACACTATGGATTTGAACGCCTAGGTATATAGCTGAAAAAAAACATAGTGCTAGTGTATTCAAAGGCTTGTATGATATATAAAGGTTGTTATTATCTTCGATATTTTTATTATTATCTCGATTGGTTAACTTTTATAATCATTTAAAATAATCAAGAAAGTTAAGATCTAATTCAGGACAGTTTTAAATATTATTTAAAAAGCGCGACTAGTCTCGATTTGACATCGCATAATCGAATTGCTTTTATTTAAGTGAAAAATATCCAAGAGCTACTGATAAATCCAACAAGCGGGTAACAAGCGCCGCGAGGGAGTCGCAATTAAAAAGATAAACGCCTGTAAGACGGAGTCGAGGCGACATTTGGGTGGCGGGTGATGTTTGGGGTCGCCGTCTGGTTAGCGGCGTGCCATTCGCTCTACTATTTGTTCTAACTCACTTCTCGATACGAAAATAAAGTTTTAACTACAATAGTACTTAAATAGATAAAAGGCGCAGTTTCTTCGTTACCACTAACTATTATTACCAACTAAGAATCTAAAGAACTACAAGGTGCTAATATTACAATGATTGTTGATTACATTTTTATGTTACTATTGCGTCACTTTGATTTTGATCACTGATCTGTACTTCTGTGCTCAGCCCCACAAAAACAATAAAAAACCCCTAAAATAAAAATTTTTTTTTTTTAAAAAAAAAAATAAAAAAAGGGGGAGGCCCCCCCCCCCTTTTTTTTTACGCCAATTATATAACATTTGAGCTGATAATCGATGTATTTTAGTACATATTATCTGAATATCTTTTACGTTCATTGTGAAAATAAAATGACCATTAACTGCAAAAATTCATTATCTTAATAACTCGGATTAAACCAATGCGAGAATGGAAAGTTCGAGTTCAAATGGTAAATTATTTCATTAAAGGGGAGTGCATCGCGAACCGACGTTGCCAGAGAGGCGTTTACTGAAAATATCTGATTACATCTAATTATCGAACGAGCTACGCTTAGCGCCTTGCTCTTTGCTGCTGAGGATCAAGCCTATCGTTTGTTTACGTTTTAACTACGGGGCAGTATTTATTTGCGAGCTTTAAGGTAAGCGTAATTGCTTTTGGTATATGTTGTCTTGTGAATGTTTCTCTTGGTTCGATTAGGTCAGGTTCCAAAATAATGTGTAATGGTATTATTACCTTTTTTGTTGTTTATTATTTATAATAAGGAAGTATAATATACTTTAGGGGAAAAATATTTTATTAAGCTTTAGTTATTGTAATAAGTTTTATATCTTGGTATCCCGATGTTTGAAATAGGAAGTAGCAAAGTAACAGGTAGCTATTAGTGTTAGTTATAAAGGTTATAGACAAGAGAATAATTAAAGAGCAAAATAAAAAAGTTACTATTGGGAAAAATTGTTTATCTACCTGTCAAACCCGATTCGAGGAATGTCAAAATTTCGATGTGGCTCCGTTCGTTTTTCTACTTCAAAATTTTAGTAAAATTCAGCCAAAGTGGCACTTAAAAGTGGAAGGTATCAAACATGGGATGTAAAATGTGTAAAAGAAGGGCAAAGGACATTCTTGAAGAGCCTAGATTCAAAAGGCTGTAAGTACACAAACAATATCTCTAAAACTAGTTACCATTTTCTTGGTCGTTTACAAAAAAGGTTTTGACTGAAATGCAAAGTACTGCTATTATATGGTGTTAGGCACGAAAATAACTGAATATTGAACGTGATTATAGCAAGTTCAGGTTTGAGTCCTGTGTAATTTCTACTTTATGTGAATATAATATTACACAGTTTTTTAGTATAAAACATATTCCAATGAGTAATCTTTTTATTTTACAGCGATTTTCATTTGCAAAGAGCGAAAAAGTGCCGTAGATATAATGGTAGAAGGAAATAGAGTAATGCAAGTTGAAAAACTATTAAGAGACAGGAATATCCTGTTTGAAGTGACTTCCACCGACACCGTGGTTAGACAGAAAAGTCCTATGTATACCTCAGTAAGACAGTCGAGGTCGCCTCTCAATATGTTTCAAAGTGAGTATATAAATGAGTGAATATCATAAGTTTGTCTAGATGCTAGTATGGCAATTGGATATTCTGTTTTTAGTTTACGCGCGTAGTACACATTTAAATAAAACACTTTAATAATTTAAAACGCGATATATTAGTTAAACATATTTGATTTAAACGTCGGGCCATTTAAAAATAAATTTCAAATAAGTTTAACTAACATTTTTATTAAGTTTTAAGCCGTTAAAGTATTTTATTTAATTGGATATTCCTTAATTCCCAAACGGCTTAACTAATTTAGGAATGGGAAGATTGATGAACCATAAAAACATAGTTATATTGGTTATATTGGCATTGTCAGGTGACAGTTTAAGCCTGTATTGAGAAATATTTGGTAGTAAAAGTAAATTTTTATTAATTGCAAATAACTTTTCAGAGCGCGTTTTGGATTGGAAAGATTACTACCCGCTGAACGTTGTCTATAATTTCATGGAAAATTTGGAAGTCCAATATCCATCTACTTGTACTGTTAGTAGCATCGGCCGCTCGGTCGAAGGGAGAGATATTAAAGTTAGTATTACATAGCACTTGAATAGGGTTATTTTAAAAACGCGCTGTAAATTACACTATTTATACAACTTGCTCTGATACCGGGTCACTGGTATTTGAAGTAACAAAAAAATGTTTTATAGTACACCAGATTATTCTTCAATAACATTATAGATAACGATAATAGATTACGTTTTTATAGCTGTTTAGCTTTTTTTTTTAATTTATCCAAGATATCTAATGTACATCTAGCGTTTTTAAAATAACCCTATAAGACGAGAAATTTTCTTTCTCGTCTTATAGGATTGTAAATTGTTTATAGATGTTGAAAATTTCCAACAGTGACGCTAGCAATACAGGCGTATGGCTAGATGGCACGATACATGCGCGGGAGTGGATCAGTACCTCTGTCGTTACCTATATCGCTGATCATATCGCGAGGAATTTTAATAATTTACCTAAGAATATTACTAATAAAGATTGGTAAGTTACCACATATATATACATAACTACATAACTACTATATTACCTAATATACTTAAAACATAAGTGTTTCCTTACCTTTACTTCATGGCATAGTTGGAACGCGATGTCTGGGGTGACTTTAAGTGGGAGAAGATTTATTCCCGAGAAGTGACACATTATTAAATGACAATTAAACAGGAATAAATGAAAATTAAATTACACATTTCAATTAAAACATTTTTGACGCTTTAAAACGCAAAATATGTGGTTAACAATGTATATTTGTAATTTCCAAGTTATGTCAAGTATGGCCCGAAGTTTCCGATGCAGCAGGTTCAATTTTATACCACAGGTAAATCTTATTCTTATGGCCATTTTTTTTTTCAGGTTTATTGTTCCCGTCGTAAATCCGGATGGTTATTATCACTCTCACATGCAGGACCGAATGTGGAGAAAGAATAGGGCTCGTGTTGATAACACCATTGTTGGCGTGGACTTGAATAGGAATTTCGGGTAAAAAAAATGAATATATGGTGTCAGTACTTAAACATTGATAGAACTTTTTAGTTGGTATCAGCAGTAGGCAGGTAATAATTTTATAAATTCCATAGTAGTGTACAAAAATTGGGAAAATTATTCATCATTATGAATTCTGTAGCGTACAATGCAAAAACGGTTCAAAGCATCCAAAAATATGTTGAAAGAATTGTTTATCTTAAAACGATCTAAAAAACGTCCGCGACGTTATATGTCTATCTTTTAACATTACCATGAAAGAACGACGGGAAGAGACATGACTGACGTCGTGGGTAAAAACAAATTTGGGTGCCTAAAATAACGATTCTCGCGGACGAAGTCGCTGGCACAGCTAGTACTTTTAACGAAATCTAACTTTCTTTGTAAAGACATGCTTTTTGAGGCAAGTTGTTTAGTAAGCAGGCAAAGACGAAAATGCTACCTGTATAAACAGTTATTCACCCATAATTAATAAATTAACTATGATCAGAGGATATAATAGAACAATGTTATTTCGAAAATAATGTGTATTTATTTGCTTTATTTTAAAATAAGTTATTGTAAGGATAATTAAATGAATTCGATCTGTGACCAGGTATAACTGGGGCCGCTCCGGAGCTGAATGCTCCTCGGGTGATCCTTATCATCAAAATTTCCGTGGAATCGAGCCGTTTTCTGAGCCGGAAGCAGCTGCTGTTAAGGTAATATTATATAAGTCCAACGTTTTCTTATTATTACAAAAAATATATAAACTGCTAAAATCTAAGCAGATTACGCAAGTAGATTTTCAAACTTCTGTACCCTGCCCATTTCCGTGTGAATAAGTTAACCTTGGAGATAGCGATCACATTTTAACAATAAATATGCAATTGATAGCTATCATCGTGATGAAACCAACGTATTTTGAACCGATACATAACACGTGATAAGCTTAGATTAGTAAATTAAGATTTATTTAATAACAAAACCTGTGTCCCAGCAGTGGGCACTATTATAAGGCAGATGATAATAATGTATCTTGTCTTAATAGTTAAAATTACTCTACAAAAGTTTACAGAAACTTCGTTATTTCTTTATTTCAGGATCTAATACTTTATTCTACAACCCCGTTCAAGATATTCATCACGTTCCACGCGTACAGCGAAGTAATTTCGTTCCCGTGGTGTTTCACTTCAGAACCTTGTGCTGATTATGTCAGGTTATTAGAAGGTGGTACTGCTATGGCTAAGGTTAGATATTATTATATTTTCTATTATAGCTTAAAAAGCAGGAGGTCTAAATGGCAAATAGGGCCCCGTCATCAGCAAAGTAGTGTACAAGACGCTACACTGGTTTTAAGGGGGACTCTAAGGCCATTCTTGAAAATTTTAAATTGGCTATTCTTTGTCAATACGATATTATGGATTAAAATTAAATTCAAAGAGTCGTGTCTATGCTATCGTCGTGTCCAATATACAGGCAGCGACAAAACAAGTCTTTCAACAAATGGTAGCGACGTATTGCTAATATTCTACAGTTCGTGGGTTAAATCGCGTTTCGTTTTCAATTTCGATTTCCGAATATCCAAAGCGAAAATATAGGTCGATTGCGAATTGTATTGACCGTCCGTCCTGGGTTCAAGTCTCGTCTACCTCTGTCTTTTTTAATCTTTATTAACATGAACATATAATTTTTCTAAGAAGTTACTAGTTGGGAATATTTATTTCAGGGGTTGTGTACAGACATTTAAATTATATATTTAAGAGTAACAGAAGGTATTTTTCAGGCGATCTTCGAAACTAATGGTCGGATGTATAAAGTGGGGAACTTCAAAGACCTAATGTATCTCGCTGCTGGGACCAGTATGGATTGGAGCTATGGCACTGCGCATATACCTTTCTCCTATCTCGTAGAACTGCGTAGCAAGGAGCACAAATTTCTACTGCCAAGAGAAGAAATAGAAGACTGCTGCCTCGAAGTACTCAACGGAGTAAAAGCACTAGCCAACTTTGTCGACCAGAAGAAGTGTTTAAATTGTACAATATTTTCGAAAAATAAATAATTTATAGATTATGTATTTTAATATACAATGAATTTTATTACTAAATTCAGTTTTGTTTTTTTAATCTGAATTTTAATTTTGAGTGTTTAAATTATGTTTTTAGGGTAAAATGTCAAGAAAAGTTTAAAATAATAGTATTTACATTCCAATCCACTTTTCACTGTATATAATTACATATGTGAGGATGATGGAGGCAGAGTGCCTAACAGAAAACATGATTTTCAGTAAGGCGGAAAATAAAAAAGCCAAGCAAAGAAAACCCGTGCATAGTGGGTTATAACCTATGTCTGTATCACGAATAAAACGTATTAGAGTTCCAACTACAAAATAAGCATCTTTAATAAGACGATACACGAAATATTTCCTAAAAAAACATGATACGATACTTTGAAACATAGTATAACTATTTTTTCGTTTTAAATTTAAACTTTGTACTGTCAATAAAATCCATTAGACCCATAACGGCGTTCCATATTTCTACGCATGTCTCATTAATTTGGTCTTTCGGAAGCCGGAATCTATGCTTCTTGCTTCGAAGTTCTATCATAAAGGAGTATGGTATTTTGGCTATCGCATAACTCCAGTCTGTGCTCGTGCCGCATGCGAAGTAGGTGAGATCCTTTGTGCTGCCGACTTTGTATATCATACCGGTGGTCTCGTAGATTGCCTGCCAAAAAACAAAAATACTGATCAAGATATAAAATCATCGCCATCTGTTTGTATTTTGAGAAACTAGCTGGGTTTACATATTGTTTCGCATTTTTTAGTCTTTTATTAAATGTTTAACGAGAAAACTTTGACAGTAGTTAAAAAAGGTATTTATATATCAGAGCTAGCTGGATAGGTTATATAAACAAATGAATGAGAACGAAGTAAAAAGCTACATAATTTAAAGCACGGAACGCTTCGATTTTTAAATTATATAGTGCCTTCGTGTGCAATAATATGTGAAAAATATTAAATTTTTCAAACTTGATTTCTTAAAAATATCCTATACTCTCTTAGCTCCTCGATTGCTCCAAGAATTATACTCGTCCTATACTCGTCGCCAAAACGAGATCTACTATTCTCTTACACGTGTGTTACCCTTGCCATGACCGTGCCGGCCTCCAGGAGATGCAGGTAGTCTGGACATGGCTCACACTTGTATCCCCACGGGAAAATTATCAGCTCGAAGTAGCTATGGAATGACAGGAACACTTTGAACGGCGATGCTGATCCAAGAATTGTATCCTATTAAATTAAGCAGTTAAAACCTTTTATTACTGAGATATACGAGTTTTATGACTTACTATTGCGTTCTGTTAAACCATCATTGCCATTTTATAATTTTACGGTTTTATTTATTTATTTGTCTATAAGGAAAACTTACAGCTAAATCAACAAAAATAGAGTTTGTTCATATTGTTTGTGTTCTACGAAAGTTTAAATAGTAAGCAGTACTTACTACATACAATCTATGTGAAATCCTGTTTCCCACTCGCAGTGCATGGGGCGAACACATTTTTGTGTCCGTTTCGTTCTTTAACAGGTAAGTAGTTGATCATACTTCTGTGCCCTGCCCGACCGAAACAATTTTTTGTTTCCCTGGGATTCGAACCCAGGGGCTCTCGGGCTAGGCAACACGTTAAACCGTTTGGCTACAGAGGCGGTCATATAATCTAAATTAAACAAATTACACTCTGTCATTATCGCGATATATCTACTATATGTATTTTGTATGTACACATACTTACGTATTGTCACAGTCTTTCTACTTACACTAGTACATAAAAGACACTCTAGAGTCCTAGACCATATGTTTCAGAAGTGCCTAATAATTGTATTAATATGTCAAATATTTTTTTTCTAGTATCGCCTTTGCTATCGATCTTTCAATTTTCCATTATTCGATATTAGCTGTGTTCTCAACGTTTGGTTGTGGGAAATAATTCAATCAATACTTACTCGCACAGCTGCTGTTTCCGGTTCGGAAAACGGAGCTGGTCCCCTGTAGAACACGTTACTTGGATCACCAGATGAACCTTGATCGCCATTATTACCCCAACCGTAGCTAAAAAAACAACATAGATAAACTTTTTTAATAAAAACTCATCCAAACTGCTGTTTTCTGGTATAAACTGGTCATGGTGCAATACAGGGCCAATAATCAACGGGTTGTGGATTACCTAAAATTCCTGTTCAGGTCGACTCCCACACTCTCCCCTTCATGGTGAGCTCTGTTTTTTCTCCACATACGATCATTTGTGTGTGTGAACTCGTAGCCATCTGGATTTAGAACTGGTACTATGTACCTAAATACATAAGTGACACCCACAAAGCATAAATTTCATCATTATCATTTAAAAGAAATTATATAAGTGTTTAAAGCAAAATCTAATTTCCCAACGTGGGATTTAGAACAGACACAGCTATATGTCCGTTTCGCTGATCAATTTGTTTATAGGCAAGTAGATCAGTCTTCGGCTGAGTATTGTTTGTAGTTTACGCGAGCTTGTGTAGCACACATTTAAATAAAACACTTTGAACGGTTTAAATTCATTTCAACTACAGACGTTTTCAATGCAGTAACCGTAAACACGGGATGGAAGGTGAAGGGAGTTCCTAATGTCAGAGACAATGATAAAAATCAAGAGAGTATATTTCGCGTGATTAACGAGAAAAGTACTAGAGGCCTCTATTATTTGTAATCCAGATATGGAAGAAGTTAAATCATACCAATCCTTGTTGGTAATAGATTTGGAGTGCTTATGGAAGTTCTTAGCGATGTAGTCAGCCACGTAGGTGACAACAGCCGTGCTGATCCATTCCCGAGAGTGTATGGATGCATCGAGCCATACTGCGGCGTTGCTCGCGTCACTGTTTGATATTTTTAACATCTACAAGAATAAGTCTTTAATAAACACGCTTGAATTAATATAATTTTATTACGCTTATAGCTAAAAATCGATTTAGATTGAAAAAAATATACGTCACGTGCGGGACTCGAAACGGTATCCACAACGTTCCATGCGGTAGCTCTAACCAATTTAGCTACCGAGCCCTATACGTCATCGTTGAATTTCTTAAATCAAGAGAGGCCTTCACCTGTGGCGCAATGTAATTTCAACCGTAACTTACGTATTGAAGTTTGTTGTCTTATGCTTGCAGCTTTAAAAATCATAGAAGATGTAAGTACAGAGCTTGACGTTGGAAAATTTTAATATCTTTCACGTATTCCATTGAATTTTCAATCCAAAAAGGTTTTTAAAAATTGTAATACCATCATGTATAATAACTGGAAAATTTGTAAAGGTGTCCAACACATAAGAGTTT
Organism: Leptosia nina; assembly: GCA_963661955.1. NCBI lineage: Eukaryota > Metazoa > Arthropoda > Insecta > Lepidoptera > Pieridae > Leptosia > Leptosia nina. Next base: position 10,428,308 of record CAVLEF010000280.1, read on the forward strand.
ATATCGCCTTATTTGTCGTATGACGAGCGATACAAATTGAATTAATAATTTTGACCGCTTCTGTCGTAACTGATGTCTGCCTATAAAAGTTATCGATATGACTTTACCTTAATATCTCTGCCTTCAACTGATTTTCCGATTACAGATATAGTACATATAGCTGGGTAATCTCTCTCAAGGTCATCCAGGAACGAGTATATGACGCTCAATTTGTGATATCTTTTCCAATTCATTAGTTTTACTGTAATACAATTTTTAGTTCACAACCAAACAATAAAAAACGTCCCGAAATATCCTGATAAATGAATGAAACAATATAGCACTCTGAATTTATTTCTCGTGAGAGTATTATATTTTAGTTGGTCATGGATTCAATTCCCGCTTGAGACATAAATGTTTTCAGAGTAAAATAGTTATTGTTTTTATCGAAAAAGCAATAAAACATCATTATATTGAAAAAACAATAATAAAGATCGCCAAGGTTCGACCGAAGTTTATGTAAAATGAAGATTCGGTAGCTATTGGTAGAGCAACAGCACGGAACGCTGACGATGCCGGTTCAAGTCCTGCCCATCGAAATTTTTTCAATTTGTTTTCGATTTTTTTAGAAATTAATATTTTAGAAGGTGTATATGTAAACATACTTTTTCTCCTCTTAGGTTTCTGTGATGGTGTTATTTGTTTCAGGCCACTGCTGATCGTTGCCTTCATTGAACTATTAGGTGAAGATTTCCCTAAAAGTGTAAAGTCAATTATGTAGTACGCAGTATACATTCGTTCTAGTTAACTTTGTACTAATTTCCTTGTAAAATATACGCTTTTTTGATGCAGTCATAAAGATCTTTTACAAAACTAACCTAGAATTTTAGAAGTTTATATTCAGAGCAAGAATTTCAAGTAGCCAATTAGAAAATATAACAATTTTACTAAATACTGTCTGTAGTAAAACACTTTAACGGCTTAGTACGCGATATATATTAGTTAAACTTATCTTAAAACTATTTTAACTACGGCCCGACGTTCCGTACGTTCCGACGTTTTATTCAAATAACAATTGTATATCAGCAATAATTATTGTATAATTGGAAATAACTTTAATTGCCCTTTACTCAATCTATTATTATTATAATATCATAGCCATCTTGATTACCTTTAGCCATTGTTTTTGTTTGCGTGCCTGACTCTGCCTTAATTTTCTCATCTTCATCAGAACTGATTTCGAAGTTGAGCAAGTCATTTCTCTTTACCGATCTAGCGTCCCCAGAATACAACTCCATGTCTCTAACGTAAACACGCACTTTTTCTGATCTTGTATTACAATTGTTAGGAAGAAAATGTATTTATAAAATAAGCTAAAATTGGTTTAACTGTTTGAAATGTTGATAGTATTTTTAACTACTAAAATTTGGATTAAACAATGATGCGATGCAAATTATTAACAGTCCTTGCGTTATTTGTCATTTTGTATAGACAACAGAAACAAACTTGATGTGTCATAGATTAAAGTTTATTATGACGTAACTAACAAAAAGGCGTTTGGTATCGTTTATTATTTTCCTTTATAATGTTCTTCATTGAAACAATATTATAATAACATTTCTATTACGTCTAATTCTTTTAAAATTTTCATTAACCTATAAAATAAGTCTCAGTCTAATCTATCTATTTGTCTGTATTAACAAATAGATCATATAATACTTTCTAAATACTGCCTGTAGTGTACCTACGCGAGAAGTACACATTTTAATAAAACACTTTGATGGTTTAAAATGCGATATATTTAAATAAATGTCATTTTAAACCGTAAAACAAAATAAAAATCTTAATTGGTCAGACAAATCCCCAGTTCAACGGTTGAGTAAACTGAGCGGTGAAGTCGTGAAACGCGGGAAATACAATATAGCGCGAGTGAAAATGTGAACAAATTTCGGTCCCGGATTAGAAAACCGCGGGCAGAAAACTGGTCATCAGCACTCAACTACGCGTCGCGATTCGTTTGTGCATCGGCGGGATTATTCTGGAATAGTAAGAGTAATTTTCTAGAGGCCTTTTTATCAACTGGAATCCAGTTATTACTAAGAACGGACTGCAAGTAGTAAGAAACAATTATAAGCAAATACAGCAGAAGACAATAACTAAACAAATTAATTAACATGATTAAATAAATTATTTATATTGAAAAAAAAATGCGATACTAACCCGCTAGTATCCTTGATCCGGAATAAGTGTAGCGTAACAATGAACGGTAGAATCTAAATAAATTAAAAATAAATAAAGAAGTCTATAGACTACATAATAGCTAAAACCAATTTTAGATCTTACTGTTATAATTTTTAAAAGGTTCAATTTAGTTAGTTTTTACATTACAAGTAAAACTTACCTTACAACTTCACTTAAAAATCTATTTCTATAATACAAAGTTATTTGAAAAATAAAATATTTTTATCGGTTCAAAACCCAAATTTAGTCCCTCCATGACCCTATATGCTGTAAAGAATTCAAACCGTCGGGTACAAGGTTTTCATTAGTATATATTTTATGCATTATATATCTTTAAAAGTGTAAATTAGTTTTTTCAGTAAAACGTGGCGTGATATCTCTTTTTCCAGAATAGTAGTGCAAAGTTTTACGTTCAACTTTGAACAGTCGGACGCAGTGACGCTAAATGCAGACAAACGAGATTGATTGAAACGGACATGCGATTCCTGGTACACTTCTAACTTTTACGCCGAAATTACCAATTAAACTCATTCGTTCTCTATAATTGTGTTATACCTAATTCGGTTATGTAGGTAGAATGTGAAAAATTCCGTTGTTTGTACATGACGGCACAATTGTTTTTTTTTTTATATTAAAGGAGGACAGTACGACATACCCAAGCCATATAACATCTAAACAAGATGTCATCCTATTTTTGCCTTGGATGTTCGAAAATCTACAGACTCCACCCGAAACGGGATCGATCAACTTCTCGGCTAAACAGGCAACCCGAATGTTTCTGACCCACACGGATTTTTGATATTCCCACCACCGTTACATACTTCATTTAATATCAAGATTTCCTGACGAAGTGCAACATGTTTCAGAAAAATTATAAATTGATCACAAAAATATTTGATCCAATCTGGGACCCGTTGATTATTATCCAAACGATTATTATCCAGCCGTGGTCTCCCCGTGACCACGGCTGCTGCAAAGCATCCGAAACGTCAGGCCGAAGTTAAAAATCATTTCCAAATAAGTTTAACTAATATATCGCGTTTTAAACCGTTAAAGTGTTTTATTTAAATGTGTACTACTCGCGTAAACTATAGACAGTAGTCTTACTTTTTTGTCCAGAATACGAACCAATGAGTTACGGAGGCGGTCCATCCATTAGTTACTAGTAATCTTATAACAGTACTTGTATTAAAAAGAATAAATTAATATTAATTTGTTTCTTAAAAGTGAGCTCCACACTTTTACAAAATAAAAACAAAATCTTATGTTAATTCGTTTTATTTGTCCAGTAATTGTTAAATGCATTGGCATCTACTCCTTGAATGTATTATAAATATTTATATATTTATATTATGGTTTTATTATTTATAATATTTAAACATAAACTACAGAAGATAAAAAACTTACGTACTAAATTATAAATTAATTAATTTTTTGAAAATATTTTATATATACAATTTCGAAATGTAATTAATCGCTGGCAGACCAATAAATACAATAAATAAATAATTGTTATAAACTTTCCACTTTTAGACATATTTCCTAATCATAATATAGTTATGATTAGAAAATACACACATCAAAGTATCATAATAACAAAATACATCCCCTGTGATTTCGTTCACAAACAGCACGGCAAGATTTCCCGAACTAATCTAGTTTAAAAGGCGAAGGATCGGAGTTCGATTACCGACGCGTGTAATTAACACGATTACTCTGAAGATAGTGAAATGTCGGCACCCTCCCTAATTGAGATGTAGGGCGGCTCCCGTATATTACAACATTGTTTGGAAGATTCTAGATCATGGAATAGATTTATGAGGTATGTAGGTATATTCATAGTTTGATGACTGTGTCTTCTTCTAGTATTTAAGAAGACTGTTGATTACAAAGTCCCGGGTTCAAAGGTGAAGTGGTGTAGTAGTATTTGGACTCTCTCTCGTTTATTAGAAGAGATCAGTGCCGTAGCGGTAAATTTTAACCAGGATTGATTTGTTTTTGACGAAAGACTGTCATGTAATGTGTTTATGTGTTCAGAAGTTCATTTAAATGTTAATAACAACTACTAAATTTTTATCACATAGTATATGTTCTAATCGTAACACTTTATAAATGAATTTCCACCTATTTTATAATATAATCTATTTATTATTTTTGATGCGCATGTAATGAAGATACAAATTAAATTTTTCAAGATAAATGATCTTTTGTTTATAACTTATTATTGTATTGTTTATAACGTTTATATTTTTTGAGTATAATATAAAATAGAATAAAATATATATTGAAGCAATTCTATTCGGAATTTCTAGAAATTGTGAAATAAATAAATTGAACTACAAGTGTAGATACCGTCCGCATCTTTTAAATAGTCTAACATACATCCAACTACCAGGACGTACTAACTATTACAATGTTGTTTTGACTCCTATCTTCGTCGTCGATGAAAAACGAAAACTTTTTCATCCTATATAGCTTCAAAGCTCAATCGAAATATAACAATTCAAGCAATGTCGTTTTTTACGTTCTCGTTTCATTGAATTTATATTAAATGATAACCGCTTAAAACTGTCAAGTGGATGTAATCTCCTCGATAGAAATTAGAATTGCCTTCGGGCGATTGGGGTATTTTTAAATGTAAACCTTGGATCGTGTAAACAAGGCTTTTGTTGGTTTCCATCGCCCGCGGGGTGCCAAAGATTATTAAAAATACGGTAATCAGACATGATTTATATTTTTTTCATATCTATAAAATTGACCTTTGCTCTTCAATATTTATCATTTGATTTCTCTGAGTTTTGATAATTATCTCATTTTCATAGGCATTTGTTTTAAAAACGTACTTAACCGCGTTAAAACCCATAAATCTCATAATTTTAGAGGTAAACGATATTGTTAACATGTATAACAGCGTGAAAAAAAGTTAATTTTTGCTACATAGTATAAAAACATATTTGCTATTTGTAACATGCTACGCCGTAGCACGTCTACGCGTTCCTCGCGTATAATATAGGAAATGTTAAAAAAAGAAATATCACGAGTGTATTGCAAGTATCTAACAGGATAAATAATTATTTTATTTTATTTGACCCTTTAGACTATCATTTTAATTGTATTTATTTGAAGCATAAAATCTTTGGTAAATTATGTGACGGAGTTTCGAGCCTACTAACCATTTAAAAACCAGATTTCCAGACGCAGTCCAACACGTCTTAAGAAGAATTTTAATTAATTAAAAATATGTTGGACCCAGTGAGAATCGAACCCGTGACCCGTTAGTTATTAACCATACAATGCATTATACCAACGAGCTCGTCGAACACAATTTTTATTTTCAGTTGTGTACTTTTACGTGTATACTAAGCGAGTCTGTTTTGTTATATTCTTTGGCACATACGGAGGGAGGTGGGTAGAATCAAAAAATTGTGCTTCCAATAAGGGACATCATTAATTCTCGCTGCTCGGGCGATGGCGGGGGATTGCCTGCATTACTCTAATAGCTTCTGAGAAAAATAACGGATCAATATCCGGTGAGACGCGACTTTGTTGTGGACGTTTATCTGCCCTGATTGCGTTAATCTTTTGTTTACCTACTTGCTTTCATTTATTATCTTTAACCTTAATTGCTTATAGAATTTATTTATTGATTTTAGTTATTCCTTTAAGTTATTCAATAGTAAGAGTTTTGCAGTGTGAGAACCTTGTTTACCTTCTAGAAGTCAGAAGTTCGCACTCAGCAAATAAATTATTAGAGACAAAAAGTTGACGTGTGTTATTTCAGACACATCAAGACATTTTTATTCAGACCCAGCGGTGGGAAATACAAAAGGTTATGTCAAAAGCATCGTCTACTCCTACAATGTTTGCACTATATACTCTAAACAAAATATCCTATACATTTCACTGTGTTTCAAATAGTCTTATAAAAGTTCTACCCCCGCATTACTTACACATAATTGTGCGAGAGAAACATCCCTGGATTTTTGCGGAGTTCGTTAGGATCTTCGGCAGCGCACCCTAAGCGAAATTAATGATTCTCTTTATTGAAAGTTCAATTTTTTGATTAGGAGCGACCCGAGGCCCGGGCCAAGAACACTGATCAAATACCGGATAACAGGGCATTTATTTGCATTCGGTCAATAATGATTATATGTTAAAAGGCTGAGTATTTTTCATTAAAATTGTTTTCGAATGGACCTCAAAGCGGTCATGTTGTTTAGATTTTATTCGCTTACGTTTTTAATCGAACCTAAGCTATTCCGCCGCCGACTTGCCGGCCCAAATACCGCTGAAAACGTGAGTTGACCTGGTGGAACTCGGTGTCTCCGAGTGGCGAACCGTGAAGGAGCGGAAGTGCGTTCTCTTTTGAAGGCCAAGACCCACTTTGGGTCGCTGCAGTATACGTTTTTAATCAATTTACTGAGATGATCCCATTGCTTGGTCAACATCGTAAGATGTGATTCAAAAGTCCCAAATGTTCTTTTAAAAAAGTATAAGCAAGCTTAGAGTTCACGGGAAATAAAGTAAACTAAACCCTATAACATCCAGTTAATGTGTTGTTAAACTATTTTTTTCTAGAGAAGAACAGGCAAGGCAGCACGGGGCTCACGCGGTGTGAAGCATCCGAAACGTCGGGCGGTAGTTAAAATAAATTGTATATAAGTTAAGTAATACATTTCTCGTTTTAAACCGTTGAAAAGTGTTTTATTTAAAAGCTTTTTATGATAGAGGAAAACAGACAAGCATAGGGTTTACTTGATGGAAGGTGAAATACCCTAGCCATATAATATCTTGGCAAGATGCGCTGTCGGCCTATTTTTGCTTTAGATATTCTGAAATCCACAGACTGCAACTATTGAACTTGACGGCTTTTTCATTTCTGGACGGTGGATATAATATCCAGATTTCCCGACGAAATCCAACATGTTTCAGAAATATTGCTGGGAATCAAACCCACGACCTGTTGTTCATTAGCCGTATATTGCTACTATTACACCAACGAACCCGTCATACTATTATCCTCTGTAGTATTCAGTATATAGCCAATGTATTCCTTTGTTCGCAAGCTCCAGATTACGACTAAGATATAAATAATTCAAGTATATAGTTAGGTATAACAAATTGTAGCAGGCACGGCGGCCGAGTGCTGTAATCTGTTGGCGAGTTGAGCGGAGTCCCGGTCCGGCGGGAATCTAATTTGGTTCCGTAGCCGTCGTTCATTTGTTCAAATTACAACCGACGCCGAGACGAACGGGGGGGATATATTTTACTATTGTTTTCTTGGATGTTGTAAGTGATTTTAGTCGTGTTCGGTTTAGACTCTTGTAAGTATTAAATCATGTTAATATAAGGTTACAAACAATGAATTAAAGAAGAACCCTTTTACTTACTAACGTTAACCGGTATGCTGTTATTCGGGATCTAGTGCTTATAATATCGATAGAAATAAAAACACTTTATTTTCAGTCCCTCCGTGACCACGGCTGCTGCAAAGCATCCGAAACCTGTGTAGTTGAATTAAATTACGTACTCTATTTTGCGTTGTACATCGACAAAGTGTTTTATTGAAATTTATATTCGCGTTAGCTGCAGCCAAAAGTCGAATTATTATATACCGCATAAAAAAAATTAAAGGTATAGCTGAAACATTTTTAATATAAATAATAATTATACACTACAAAAAACGTTAATTTATTAATAACAAAGAGTGAAGTAAGTATAAAGCAAATAGCGAAAGCGAAATATTATCGTTAAGTTAGTTTTACATATGTGCTGACGGTCATGTAACAATTATGTAGAATGAATTAATATATTTCAAACAGTTAAAAGTGTTACTTCTTATTATCATCCTAAACTACAGACAATACTTCAAATTTCGTTGTCATGAAAATCTTGTAATATCGATTTGTGTCGTCTCTGACCTATTTATATTTAAAGACGTCGAACCCTTGTACCAGAAGGGGGAGGTCATTTCAAACTATGTTAACTATCTGAGCTACGGCACTTCCTTTGATGTATTCAAGCTTCTATTTTTAAATGTAGCCTTTGGGATTATTTAAATATTTATACTAAACACTTCAAGTTTTAAATACTATATTTTTTTTTTGTTATATGACCGCTATAGGTAAACAAAATTAATAATTGCGACATTTTGTTTGTTTGCATGATTGAGAATGAGTTTTTTTGGTGTTGATATAACTAAAAGTTATAAATGAAATAGTTCAAAGCTATAATATTTGTGATTTTTAATATGTTTCAAATGTTGATGTCATTATTGTACATGCGACGCGGGCGGGATTTGAGCTGGCATCCAAAGCATTCCGAGTTGTTGCTCTAACCAATGGATCAACAACGGATTAAAAAAAAGAGAAAAAATATTTAAGCAAAATTACATTAAAAATAATGTCTTAATCATTTGTATTAATATATTTTTCTTACTAATTCTGTGCTCTCTTTGACCGCTTTTATTTATTGTAAATTAATAGCGGTCATTATATCTAATAAAGGTATATAGCTTGTGTTAAGCCAAGCTGTAGATAACGGTGTATTTAGCTAGTTATGTAATGCCCCGCAGTGGTCAACATCGGAGACGGCACAAATTCTCACGGTGATTGGCTTGTCTAATGAGAATGTCCGATGTTATCTCGAATATTTAGCTGCACTATATACAGCTATAGAGAGCATTAATAGTTATTTGATGGGACATTCCTGGAAGTGACAGAAATATTCATTGCTTAATGACGAACTATAATATGTAGGTACTATGAGCTGGAGTAAGTCATTATGATTTATAGAATTTAAGCTCTTACGAGGATATACCACGGGATAACGAAAGTAATACTAGTGGTTAACAATATATTATATTTTTTTACTCAAAGTTTTCTTTACGATAGATAAGGACAGAATCACGTATGTTGAACATTATACCACCTTAACAGGATGCGCTAGCGATCCTTTTTGCTTTGAAACCGAAACGCGATTAAACTGTATTACGATATTGCGACCGCCCATTTAATAACTGTATTTAGAGGCCAACTAACATGTTTTAGAAAAATTATGTATTGATGAAATGTTTTCAATCATATAGTGCGTACGAAAAACGTATAATTTTTTAAATCTTTACTTTGTCTTTTAAGTGTAGTAGTATAATATTACCCAAAATAATAGTAGTAACATAAAAAACATAACAATTTATCTTTTAAATAAGTTTGTTAGAACCTTCACAATGTTACCGTGCAGGTTAGTGGGTTCTAGCGACTACCGCCACTAAAATCCTGATGATTAGCGGAACTTATGGCTTATCCAAAGAACCAGGTGACAACACTGAGTTCTATACCCCGGGTCGACTAGCAATCACTGACAGCGTTCTTTTTCCGTCCTGTCATGTCTTATCCACTCAATTTATGCATAAGGCATATTGCAATATCACATTCCTACCGACAGGTTATAATTAAACGGAACATCAAACCGAGAACGGCAGTTTTGATAGTTTTCACTGTTATCTTAGCAGCCGGGAACTTTCCCGATTTCCGCAGTAACCTAACAAAGTGTGTTTTATTCACCATATTAACTTGACACGCATCCAGTACATCCTCGGAGTTGGATGAAAGGGATTTGGAACTTATTCGCGGCTCTCTTCGTTATGGTCGGGGGTAACTAGTAATGTTCGGCGGTGTGTTTTTGCTTTATGTTGCGTGAAATTTTATTGTTACTGGCGATGGCGCTGTGTCATACAATCAAAATAGAGATTGTATGAAAGTGCGTGTATCTTTAGTAAGTGGATTTCAAAATCCTTATTTTATAGTAATAATAACGTACGTAACGTATTGCGTAAGTAAGATAAGTCTATTTCGAATTTCGAATATTATCTTCACAAAGTAGCAAACACTCCTGACAACTCAGTACGCCAAATATGGTAATTTACTTATAACTATTTTACGATATGTTTCGCATTTTTAACCGTTAAAAGTGTTGTGTTTAATTCACTTTCTGAAACCTTCTAATTAGCTACAATTCTGCTATGGTAAACATAAAAACAATAACATTTTCGAATTCCGGCAGCGACACAACACAAAAATAGTGACCCATACAAGAAGTGAATCTTAAATAACCAGGCATTTATTATACATTAATTAGAACAGCATTAGCTATCTCAGAAAATAACACATACTTTAACTACATGCTAACATGCCATGGAAAGAAGCATGCTCAAAATCAAAAGATCAGACAGGCAAAAGAATAAAGTAATTAGAAGTAAGACGAAAGTAATAGACCTAGTAACTGAATTAGGCTACTAAAATGGAGATGGCGATGGACGCACAATCAGAGGAAAAGAGAAATGGAGTAAGAATGTAACAGAATGGTATCCCAGGGAAGGGAAAAGGAAAAGAGGAAGACCTCGGAAAAGATGGGAAGATGACATTAGGAAAGTGGCCGGAGTCACGTGGAATAGGGTAGCCCAAGATAGAAAAGAGTGAAAAAGGTTGGAGGAGGCCTTTGCCGATCGGCACACTACCTAGATCCAGGCTTATTATATCATTAGAATAGCGACAGAACTTCTCAGGTTGTATGTAGATATGTATGTTATGTTTGTAATATGACCCATAAAACAACGGCTACTGCTTATTAAAAATTGAAAACGATAAAAGTGATCTCTTAACTCTAACCTATTTGTAGAGTATATCCAAATGAGACGGACGTGAATTTGTTAGCCTTTAACTTTGTAAATGAGAGAGGTACAGAACAAATAGAAGGTCCTAGGCAAACAGACAATTTGGTCTGCTTCAATGGCCTGGTAGGAATATTTTAGAAACATCGTAACGTGGAGAATGGATAATAACGAGAATAAAATCATTAAATAATTATATTCCCGGGTTAACAAGAAAGAGCTTTCAGTACAAGTATTTAGGCATTTTAATTTTAAGATAATATTCTATTTTTATGAAGGAGGAGGTATTGGTTTCACTCGATGGAAGGTGTAAAAACAGATGCGCGGTTGACCTATTTTGGCTTTACATATTCGGAAACGAAAAAATACTTTAAATTAGAATTAGTTTGATCACCTGCATACATTAATGGTTAAGCATTACCTAGCATTACGTTAAGCGTTGGTGTAGGGTTTGATTATTAGTAGATATTTTCAGTTAATAAACATTTAATTAAACGGACACGTTTTTGTGTTCATCATCGAAAAAGTCGAATTTCACTCACTAGATTTTGTTTTTTATTTTAAGAATTTTCTTTAATGTGTTATTTTTGTTATCTCGTACACAACATACAAAAACCCATACATAATAAAGAATCCATTACCCAAGAGACATTTCGATCACTCTATCAGACCGTAAGCGATGTCAGTACAGAAATTAAAAGCATTGTTGACGTAACCAGCTAAGAGTGACTTGATTTTTGTCGAAGATTGATGGTCTTTCATTGTCGTCGTCTGAGTAATCTTATGTCAGTTTTTAATGAAAAGTGAATTAATTAAATTAAATTAATATAATATTGAAATACATTTTAACTAAATATTTTAAAAATAATGATATAACAGTGGAAATGTAAAAATCCTGTGACATGGGGCGAAAACATTTCTGTGTCCGTTTAACTCAACGATTTTACTTAGTTAATCAGTATAATGTGCCCAGTCCGACCGTAACCATATTTCGTTTTCCTGAGATTCGAATCTAGGACAGCTCGCGCTTAACGCATTTCTAGGCAACACGTTTAATCATTTAGCTACAGACTTAAAAATGTGTCCGCCCAATTTCCTAAGCACGAATAAGGATTTCGTTTACAACATATCTAATGTTTGATCAATTTTGTAGAAAGATTTATACATCCGAGCCCCATGTTCTTTTACGACTTTCGATTCATTGGGTGGTCAAGAATCGGACATTACACGATGTGCTCAATTTCCGTGGACCATAAAGTACTTTTGAAGGTAATTATTTGTTCTAAGTATCTCTGTTTATGATAGAGGAAGACAAACAAGCCCGACTTGATGAAATGTGAATATTCCAGCCACATAACGTCTCAACAAGATGCGCTCTCGACCTTTTATGGCTTTAGATACAGAACAGAGGAAATCAACTGACTAAGACCGGAACACAAACTTCACGTCCTTTTAATCAGTGGCAATTTATAAAAAATAACCTCTATATTTCACACGTAAATTTAATTTATATTATATATATATATATATATATATATATATATATATATATATATATATATATATATATATTTATATATAATATGTTGTGTCTTTGTCTTTTATTTGCCTTGAAAACGATTTCCTGAAATTAGTTTTTTTTAACTAGGTTAACATTTAACGTTTATTCTTTTCTCATAATGTACTAAGCGAATGTTCTAGAATTAAAAATATTCTTCTAGATATTTAAGAGAAGAAATTATTTACTATTTTCGATAAGACACTATTTCAAACTAAATCTCACTAGATACAGATCGGTTACCAATTGATATTCTAACGCCAAACATCTCGGAACCCCTCAAGTAAGTTGTAACGTGACAAGTTGGTAACAGCATTTCGGGTATATTTGGAATATAAATATCCCTTACGGCTCTAGCCCTTTCTCAGCCACTTAAGATATCCGCCGTGACCCTCGTGTCCTGTACTTGTGTTCAGGAAACATCTATTTTGAGTTACAATCGAGATCTCCTTGGGTAAGACATGGGTATTACCGGGAATTTAATATTAGGAGACGTCGAAAATTTTTGGGGCCCCAAGACTTAACTAACAATATTATTTATAAATACACTCTCTTTGCGTAAACGCACATAAAGCTGATTAATTAAAAGTATTTGAATTAATATTATTTATGCTGAAATTGCTAGTCAGACTCAAAATATAATATTAAATACTGTCTATAGTTTACGCGAGTAGTACACATTTAAATAAAACACTTTAACGGTTTAAAACGCGATATATTAGTTAAACTTATTTGAAAATGATTTTTAACTTCGGCCCGACGTTTCGGATGCTTTGCAGCAGCCGTGGTCATGGGGAGACCCATGTGTCTCCCCGTTACCCCTTCCCCCTTAGTAACTAATATATCGCGTTTAAACCGTTAAAGTGTTTTATTTAAATATAGTATTAATTCAAAAGAGACTATAATTAAGAATTATAATGCAGACTGTATAAAGTATTAAAAACTGTTCCTTGTTTAAAATATTCTGTGTACTATATTCAATGCACAATTTATATTTCGTAAGATTATACAGTTGTAGGGGCCCTAATGATGTGAATACGGCCCTGTACTCAAATGACGTTGTCCCCATGGGAACGCAGGCAGAGTTTGAAAAGTTCATCGTGTTTTGAATCGCTTAAAAAGGTTGTTCTATAGGTAGCTTAAAAAGCTATAGGTACTAACGTGACATAAGGTATTCAGTAAATTTAAAGGTGAAAACACGTTTTGCTGTTTTTAAACACTAACTATTGTATAACCAAAAATGATTAGATCTAATAAATAATAACAGCTTGGAAAAATAATTATTATCGACAAGCAACAATCGTGTCCAATGTTATTAGATTCGGTTCTCATTTTGCATGACTGCAGATTGTAGTGATGGATATTAATTTTTGTATTCCTTTCTTTATCTCTGCTCTTTCTTGCCCAGACAAGCGCTTAATTCAATAAGAACGTCGACTAACTAAAAATAGATACGGCATTTCAAATAAAGTACTCAGTTATTGCTAACTAAGCGATGTAATTTGAATCAAACTACATTTGTAGTTTGAAATGTAACCTGCTAACGTATGTCGTTATAGGTATATAAATATATATTTTTAAAAATGTATGACATCTATCTTAGCTACCTCTGATCTAAATTATTTTTAAAATAAAATTCACGGTAAAAAAACATTCGTGTGAATACTGTCTGTAGTTTACACGAGTAGTACACATTTAAATAAACCGCCTTAACGGTTGAAAACGCGACATATTTCAGTTAAACTTGTTTAAAAACTATTTTTAGCTCGTGGTCACGGGGAGAAACTGTTTTATTTGATATTCGTGTACTTATCCATATATACTTAAGTACCTAATATTTATATAAAAACACTATTAACGATTTAAGACGCGAAATATATTAATAGATAATTTTCATATTTTTACTACGATGTTTCAAGTACCTACAAACTATGTAAATCTATATTAAACATACTAGACAAAAAAAACTACATTTACTCTAATGTAGATTATATCTTATTTAAGTGTCGTATCCATTTTTAACACTTCATGCCGGGCTCAGACTGTTCTAAGTAGAATACTTATAAGTTTTCTAATAACTTAAGAGAAGTAACCGATGCTTTACATTGTTTGAAAATAATTTTTATTATTGTGTGGGTTTCGTCTTTAAAATATACAATAAAACGATAAGCAAAAAAAAGCGATAGCTTACTCACTTAAGATGAATTATTTAATATTAATAAAGAAGCCAAACAGACTAGCATTGTAACGCGTTACGTAACAAAACAATTTTCTCTATACTCTAAGTCCCACTAAACAGTCCTACAATTTTGTAGTATCTTTACTTTGTTCTGATCAAGAGCGTACACAAGACTGAAAAACATAATTGTAACTTCTACAAAGATCAATATCGTATCGAACCTTCCTCGTAATAGCCGAAATCCCTTGACCATTTTGTGAAATGTGACACGTTTTTCTGCAAATGCAACCTTAAGAACTACACTAAACGATTCCTTATTATCTTGTAATAACGTCCATATTCGGTCAGCACAGTATCATGAGACTGTTTTCTCCGTTATTGGCGTGATCACGGGGTTGACACGTGGGGTATCCGGCCTTCGCGAAAGTCTGCAACAGAACAAGACTGAATTTCTAACTTGTCCGTAGTTTCATACGATTTCACTATTCTTGCCGTTTGAATATCGAATTTAGAATTTACTTTAGTCTCTCGCGGAGACACAGACTATATATTTTGGATTACTTCAATCTACGTTGGCGCAATTGTAAATAATCTATTTTTAGATATAAAAATTTACTTGAAGCGGTTGTATCCAATTGAGCTACCGTGTCACGTATATGGTAGCTCAATTGGTTTCAGCACCACGGAATTCTGTGGATGGCTGTTCAATTCATGACCGATTTTTCCAATTTAAAATTGATTATTTAATGCCACTAATAAACAAATAACATGTAAACAATTACTTAGTTTATAAGCCCAATTTTCTTATTAAATGATAGTAATAGTTATGGTAATTATAAAACTTGTTTTGCACATCATTATATAGGTTAGTGGTGTATTATATATAAGAGCTTGGATATTTTACATAGAAATTTAAAAGATTATAAGATAGATCTTGTAACACTTTTACTGAAAATAATCGACTTCGTAGACTAAGTCCTAATTCGTAAAAATATCATTAAGTACTCCTCCAAAAATGTACATCAACTTTAATGAACCTTTTAAGTCTATTGTATATAATTACGGAAAAGTATGTTCTTTCAAATTTATTAATTTATTTCTGGCTAATTTTAAGGATAAGAGAGTACAAACTAGAAAAGGCTACTTTTATTTAGCTATCTTAATATGAAAGTATTAACTGTAATTTACGGGAGTAACATATATTCAAATGAAACATTCTTAACGGTTTAAAACCGGATCGGTTCTTATACCATTGCAGCGTGACCACGGCAGCTCCGAAGAATTCTAAAATCACATTTTAAACAGTAGAAGGTGTTTTATTCAAATATCTTAACATATTTGCACGCGAGAAGTATCTTCGTATTAGCTAAACATCGTTTTAGGTTAGTATGCAAGTAGAGACGGGGGTAAGAGCTAATGCTTAATATTGAGCAGACATATTGAAGCTTGTATTGGCAAGGTGTTGTGCATAATGAGGGTTAGTTCGACAGTCAATATAAGCGGGGGAGCGTTGAATGTTACGCGAACACCGTGACATATTTGCCTAGCACCTGTCTGACGGAGATTGCTGGCGGGGGTTCATCAATTCCCACCCACAGTTTACACGAAGCTCATTTCATTTCGTTATGAAGAAATATGTCAAAACTATAAGTGAGCAGAAGAGATCAATTTTATAAATATAGTCGACTTCTAACATCATGAGAACCCTATGCTTGTCTGTCGTCCACTATCAAAAAAAACATGTGATTTATTTGTAGTTTAAACTGTCTTCTAACATCAAATTATCGATCTATGTTAGCTATCACAGACCGAAATAAAACAGATTCACATTTGAAAGCTTTGTCACCTGTGGACGGTGGTTCAGTTTCGAATCAATTTTAGATATTTCTAACAGCCATTTAACAGTTTAGACTTTTCAGAAGTAAATATAAATTAAAAATATGTATATTTAAATTGTAAAACATCTATGACGCAGGCGGAACATGAAATATCATCCGTAACGATCCGTACTCCTAACAAATTGAGCTACCGTGTCAACATGCTTAGAAAAAAGGAGGAGTCGAACCCACCACGCCATAATTATTAGCCAAACCTTGCTAATAATGTACTAATGACTCCATTTATAGTTAGGGGGTATGTTTTATGTAATAAACGTATTTAGTAGATAATAGTATTCTAGTTATGCTGTGATGACGTGAAGATACGTTCCAAGCGTGCCATGGACGTGATGGATGGCTAGCAATTCCAAGATCCGTTTATAGATAGTGCATATATAATAGAAGTATATTCGAAGCATTTATTTATATACTGTCTGTAGTTTCGCGAGTAGTACACATTTAAATAAAACAATTCAACGGTTTAAAACGCGATATATACTTAGTTAAACTTATTTGAACATACGTTGGGCCGTAGTTAAAACAATTTTCAAATCAACTTAAATTCAATTGAATTTAATTATTATAATATTTTAAGTTAAATTGAGCAAATCAGGTTATATATTGATAGCTCAAACTTCGACTTAAAACCTCTTTATAAAATCAGTGACTATATATATGCTTAGTAGAATGCTATGTAATGAATGTAAAATCAGGCAAAAGTGCAAAGGCTGTAAATCCTCCGTTATCCTTTAAGAATGTACTGAATATAAAAACCTAAGCTTTCAAGCTATGCAAATACGGTCTTAAGGGTCGAGACGGAGGGTCCGTGGGGCGTGCGGGGTAAGAGGGGACTGGACAAGGGGCAAGGAACAAAATGCCATCGCTTTGTGCCGACGTTAATCCTTTAATAGCAATCGGGTGGCTAATAGAACAACAGTTTCCTAACTATCTCATAAACTTCTATAAACGATATAGCATTAGTTGCATTTTACGTACAAGGAACGTCCTTAATTAAAATAGTTTTAGATGATCTTAAATATGATAATAATATATATTTAAACTAGCTTAACCCACGACGTTGTTCGCGTTGGATACTTATTTTGGGCATCATATTATTATTTTGCAACTTTTACTCAACTTGTAAATTACGGATGTTACTCACGAAGTCCGTCTCCGGTCGTTCTTGCCAGGTAATCTTAAAAGATAGACAAATACTGTCAGGTCATGGATATTTTTTAGATCATTTAAAGAATAATTTTCATTTATTTTGTTAAGGTTTTTTAAAGGTTTTCAAAAACAAATATTGACGCCCAAAACAACTTTTCAAGCGAAGTCGCTGGCACAACTAGTTGTTAATATTTGAAGAGAAACGCCTCCACGAGTATTGAATAAGTCTACCATATAGAAATTATGATAAAGTAAAGGTCGCCGCACAGTAAATCATACGCACCATGTATCTCCCAGTAGTATTTATCATTTCTTTGTCCAACTCAAGATTTATGGTGGAGACGAGTCGACCCTGCTCTTGGGAGACGATAGCGATAATTCAACAACCTTATTTATATCCTTGTTACTCATAAACAGATAACATCTATTTTACTGGACGTTTTATTTTTCTTTGTTTTTCATAATTATAAAAATGAAGTCCAGTCCAGACAAAGTTGAACATCTTACAGAAAAATTATAAATTGAATAGAAAATTTTTCGACCCGTTTAGAATTGAACCCACGGCCCTTTGATTATTAGCCATGTTAGCCAATAGATCAACGTGCCCGTCTTAAGAATAATCTCTACAGAGTTAGTTTAAATAGATTTGGGTTTTGACCATATTTTATAAGCAACAATTTTAAATGACTGACACTGGAACTATTTGTTCACCCGCTTTTCGAACCCAGAACTTCTAGTACCTACTTATTGCCTTAGACAATGCGTCTTATGCTTCCGTAGTTTTATTCCTTCTAAAGTGATCACTATATCTTAACTGGCATAATCACTGCAAGCGATTCAAAATGTTACGCGTATTATATGGGAGATCGATAGATAATTTAAAAATCATTATATAAATATAGGAAGACAGGTGAGGTAGTGAGGTAGTAGTGCAAAATATAAAAATGTTGGAGACATATATAATTAACCTATAACAACAAATAGTAAGAAAAAAGTATTAAAGACCTCCATTTATATTTATAAAAATATTTACCTTCACTCGGGTAGTAACTTTCGAATGTCTTATTAATTAAAGCTATTATACCGTTCGAGTTGGTAATTTAATACTTTGTTGTTCGATTTTACTGATTAATTAGTGGGGATGATATGAAAAGTAGGTTCCCCCGAGTTTGTTGTCTAATAAGGGAAGTTTACGTCTTTTTGAGTGAAAATCGGCTTTGATGAAGGGCCCGGATTAGAAAACTCTTGAATGTACTTTCTTGGCAAACAACTCACTTCGCAGCGTTCGTTTAATTGAAGTCTGTTCGGTATTTAGTTTGAGGTTTTAGGTAAAAAATAGCAATTATGAAAACAAATTAGAAATAGATTTTCTTAATTAACAAAGTAGTGTTAACACTACTGTCTGCAAGGTCGAACCTTAGAGAAAGTATGATTCAAGTTCTAGTTTTTGAGAAACATCCTTCAGACAGACATACACAGACATATTAAATAATTTGTAACTTTGTAGTTCTTCCTTGTTTAAAGTGTTCCAAAGCGATTTTTTATTAAAATTATTTTAATGTCCTATAAATATTGTGGTCTTATAGATTAGCAAAGTACCTTTAATATTTATTTTTATTGAAGCCAAATTTCTTGGATAAAAGTAGAAATCATGCATGTTCGTGGAAATTTGTTTAAAATTCTGCTGATACAAAAGTGTGAAAGCAAAAGGTGCCAACTTTTCTCTGCATACGACTTAATATAACATATTGAAAAGGTATATTCCTACGATGTTTGGTAAAATTGTATCGTAAAAGTTAAAGTTTAAGCTGAGAGTGGCAGTCTTAAAGATTTTCACAAAATAAGATTATTCTCAATAAAAGCTATAATTTCTCTTCAAATTAAACTCGAGAAGATCTGCTTGTACCTACTAAAAAAGTCAGAATTGTCTGTAGTTTACGCGATTATCACATATTACATAAACATTTCAACGGTTTAAAACGCGAAATTCATTTTTATGTACAACTCAACGTATCGAGTAAATTTATTTCAGCAGCTGTGGAGCTGTTAGGAATGCATTTAGCGTTTCAAACCGTTTAAATTGCTTTATTTAAAAACATGAGTATCTTATTAGTACTTTTCATCTTATGCATTATATAAATGTTTGTTATTCTGTTATAATAACGGGATATAAGATATATCTGTACAATTTTTGTAGTGATCGAATATGCGAGTAGCGAATTGCAAAAAGAATTATTTATCAGTATTCGGACGCGCATATAAATCATAGTCGCCCCCGAAGGTACTGGCCGCGAGGGACGATCTTATCCCGTCTTAATATAGTTCGCAAAAAGTAACCCGATCTCGCCGGACAAGGAAATTCACTTTACACTCCGGGACAGGTTTTTTCAGTTTCGTTTAACGATAAAGAATGTTGGAAATCCTTTAAAAGGATCAGGCTTTTACATCATATGAGGCCGCTAGAGCCAGAGTAGCCTAACTGCAATTTTATGACTTGACTTATTTTGATTTTTATCGTCTAAAAATGTTAATCAACCGACACACACAAAGTGACCGAAAATTGTTATAATAACTCTTACACAAATTATTGCGCATTTTTTATTTTCCTATATAGGAAAATAATGTTTTTTGCTATTAGGCCTCTAGCAGCCTCATATATAAAGTGAAGTTTCAAAGACTTCTACTTAGTACTACGTTTGTGCATATTTGTATGTATTTGGGAATATTCGTTTCTGATACAATATAATAACAGAGTGACGGCAGTCAACGGTTTTAAACTTGATATATTTTAAATTAATATTATCAACTGTAAGCGCAAATGGGTTTGAATCAGCAGGGACTTAAAAGTTATGTGTGATTTTATTTACTTGCCTGTAATTTCTAGCACTGTAACTATAATTTCGTATAGACTTTTTCATAGTTTCGTATTGTGTTACTAGAAGATAGCACAAAGATATACTATAAGATAGCAGATAGTACGTATGTAGTATGATAGTAATATTGTTCAGTCAGTAAGGCGCAAACAAAAGTCACTTTAATAAGAGAAAGTTGTAAAAGGAGATTCCGCAATCCTTTACCGCTGGCGGCACCTCGCGGCGCAGCTGTAATAAATCAAGCTGCTAGGAAATTGCCGACGACGGTCGACGGCCGGCGCTAGATAGGGGGACCAATTTAATTAAATCTTCCATCGAACTCCTGAGGCCTGCCGCCGACCTAACGAACAACCATTGTATTTAAATAATGCGTGTTCCGACTTTTTGTGTCTGCTAAAATAGAATTAATTCCAGCTGATCGATCTCGTCTGATGTTTCCTCTTGTGTCAGACTCGCTGGCGTAATAGTAGCAATGTACTGATGTCTTATAATAATAACGCAGGTCGTGGGTTAGATCACCACGGGGTCATGCTTTTAAACAATTTATATATTTTTTTTAAACATGTCGGACTTCGTGTCGTTCATGGATATCTGGATATTAAATTGATGGTAGGTATATTGAAGCAAAACACTTTACAGACAAAAAAGACGTGAAAAAATCGCGTTTCGTTATCTGTCTGCTTATTTCCATATACCTATTAAAAGCCAAAAGGAGTCCATGGCGATTTATTGTCCGGTCTATAAGGCGTATAGAATAAAGGAAAAAAACACATCCAATAATAGTTTACTTATTTACAATTTTAAACCACGTTTGAAACCGTTAAACGTGTCACATTTAAATATGTATTACTCGTGTAAACTACAGACAATACTATACGCTTACTTTTAGTTATTTCTTTTGTCTCTAAATGAAGCTAGTAAGAATTAGGATCTTATCAATCGTAGAAACAAGTGAGAAATAATAACGAAAAGACCCTTCGCAGCCTTATAACGAATACCCGCACTTAGCACTTACTCTCCTCAATTGCTCATAATTCATTTGAAGAGCACTAAATAAGGCTTTATTACGCAAATAATATCCCCCAAAATTTTCTCGCTAATTAATATAAGGAGTTGCCGGTTTAGCGGGGCACTTGCGGAATTTACGGCGACTTGTTGGCGCTTTAAAGGCTTATTTTTAATTATATACAGCCTTTTACCAAATGCTCGGTACCGTAGAAACACTGTCTGTAGTTTACGAGTAGCACATTTAAAATAAAAACACTTTAACGGTTTAAAACGCGATATATATTAGTTTAAGTTGTTAGAAAATTATTAACCGAAAAGAAACCGTGGAAATCTCTTAAAATGTGAAATCCCCTTTTCCTACCATGGGGCATGGGGCGAACACATTTCTTCGTGCGTTTCTTCTTCTTTTACGGGCAAGTAGTTGATCAGATCTCTGTGTCTGCTCTACCGAACAACCATTTATTTCGTTGGGATTCGAACTCAGGACCTCTCGCGCTTAACGCAAAGCTAGGCAAGACGTGTAACCATTTGGTACAGAGACGAATATAAAAGCATAAAATGTAGCTATCATGTCTCACAACAAAGTTAATTAGTTAAGACTTATGAGGTAGTTACGCTGTTCGAATTTGTGTTAGGTTTAATCTGTGTTAAAGGTAAATTATAAATATATTTAAAGCTCAAAGCAAATATACTCATTTAGCTAACAATATATAAATACTTCAACAATTATTAGTAGTGTTCATTTAATGAACTGACTAAACGCGAATAAAAAATTATCAAAGCCCAAAAGTCACGATGTATGTATAATATAGGTATTCCTTACAAAATAATTCATATAGTACATCAGCGATTCCTTTTATCTCCCCAGACATGTATTGTAAACTTAATTCCACCGTCCGTTACAAGACAATCTCTACATTTGGTCAGGAATACGATTTACATATGTTTGAAGCAGCCCCAGGTGACCGGCATTCATTATTCAAGAGGGACTTGCATTTAATGTACTTCACGTTTCAGGTAAAGAAACTAATGTTGTCTATGTATTTCTATATTGACGCTTTTTAGAGTAACGATGAACCTTAGATTTATTTCGATTATTTCTACTAGAGGCTTCGCGAAATTTGGATCTATATCCATTGTTAGTCTACCCACCATATTGAGGACTTTGTAGCTCAACTGGTAACTACAACAGTCTGAAGCGTGGTCGTCAGTTCGAGTCCCGCCCGTGTCTTTTTTCAATGTTAACTGATGTTGAATACATATAATACTTCTAGCTATATCAGCGACTTCGCTAGCCTAGAATATTTATTTTGGGCATCCAAATCTGTTTTTGTAAAACCTTCTCATTACCTTTATAAATTTAACCCTGTTACCCACGATGTCGGTCGCGTCGTATTCGTTTTTGCAAGTTAATCTTAAAAAATAGACTAATAGTGTTTGGGCATTTTTTTAGATCATTTAAAGGGGAATATAATTTAATTGAGTTTTTTAAACCACTTCTTGTCGTCTGTAAGAATATGTACATATTATAATACTAGCTTAGGTCAACGCTTAGGTCACAGACTGAAAGTGGCTTAGCGACTTTTTGCAGGTTAAGTTCCATCGATCCACTGCGGTTCGAACCGCGCCACTTAATGAAATAGAAATTGGCGACCTCTCGAAGACAAACTCCTAACCCTCACCCATCCTTCTCCCTCGAGGGGGAATCGTCCGCTCAAGTGCTGCTAGAGCGGGACAAAATATATTTATACAAAGTCAAAGACGACCGACGAGTGGGATAGCTGTATTCATTATGAATATAATGTGGTTGCGGATGTGTCCGTGCGTCTCTACGCGGTCCGCGGGTGTGTGCGTAACCTTCTCAACGACGCGGTGAATCAATATTTCATCTTTGTGATGAAGGACGATGACCAACTTAGACCTGAATCTATCCTTTTTAGATATTGTGATATTCACCACGAATCTCTTATCATTATAGCTATACGCTAAGTGAATTCGTATTATTCAAATTAGACAGTACGTAAGCGACCCCGTAAACCAACCACAAATCGTTTTTCGAAAAAAGAACGTCGCAATGACTTAAATCGATACGGAGAAATGAACGTCTCGTGATGTGGTTGGTTTGTGGTTTTGTGGGCGTGGCTTGCGGTTATATTTACGACCGCCGATTGGCCGATCACCTGACCTTTGCGGTTAGTTGTGCGGTTTCTAAGATTTTCACCCCACGGAAAAATGTATAGCGGAAAATATGCGCCGGGAGCCGCTATTGGTTGATAATTTTGCGGTTAACCGCGATACGCTATTCGTTAAGATAATAATGGGTTATTTGAACGCGATTGGAAGGATTTGTCATCGGTTTGTTTGGTGTGCGCTAAATGAAATTACACCAGTGGCTGCGGTCGTAACTGCCGCCCGCAATTCAAAATTTCCTATAGGCATTTATTAATTAGACGCTCGTACTTACTAACATTCAACATAGACTACAGCTATCATTCAACAATTATTGTCAGTTTAATTTCAAAATATTTTAATACTAACTAGACCGGGATTTACAAGTTCAACATATTCATACTACATGAATATATAATCGATTACGTATATTGTAAATATAAAATATACGCCCTCTTGCGACTACACCACGAACCTCTTCGTGATTATTTTTAACGAAAACCCCGTCAAGTGCGCCCATTTTCGCTTTCTTCGCGTTCTTAAGAAACGTCTAAGAAAGTTTCCTTCACGCCCGCCCTACTCACACTCGCGCAATCCTTCAGAAGAATTATTCGAAACCCAACTGTGTTATTATTGACATAAGATCGATTTTAGCTAATATAATGTTTATCTTAAGTCCTTCAGTTCTAAACTCGTCCGTAACAGTTTCCTTCTTCCAAAAGGTAATACAGGCTCTTTAAAGTAGCGGACTTACCACGTTATTCAATTCGTTGGTATACTAAAAACAAAAGCTCTACACATCTGTTATGAGATTTGTCGGAAATTTAGCAAAGAATAATGAAACTTTTAATAATAGAATAAGATCGAATATTCTTTGAAAGTATATGAGAGATATGTCGTTTTTCTGTTAGCTACGCTTTAGGGATCTTTTCCGCAGTAGAAAGTATAACAAAATGGACGCGTAAAAAGTGTGTCAGTGTGGGTGAAAGGGGCGCTAGTGTTCTCTGGTTTAAGAAAATGCCAAGAGATGGCATTAGATGCTGTTGCGGTTGGGTAAAACCTCTTTTACCTAACCACCTATTATAAAACTTATTTCTGTATGTTATATTGTGACTTATTTTACATTAACTAACTTACATACTTAGTTGGCTATTTGGTTTTCGACAACATATTATATAGGTACTACCTACGTTGAAAAATTTTCCTATTATTGTTGTGTATAAAGTTACTAACATCTACCCTTTACAAATTAAACATAAAGCAGACTAATGGACATATGGTATATACTTAGATTACACATATTATAAAGCATTATGTTAGTCAATATTTGTTATAGTATTTCCTATGGAACACTGTTTATTCCTTGACAATTGTTAATTACACAAGTGAGTACTGTTGCACAAGTACCTATAATACCAGAACTAATAAATATTTTATATCTATGAAGATGTAGCAATAACAAAATCTTTTTAATGTCGATCGTATATTTTATATAGAGTAGAATAAGTGCAAGGGTTGAAATCAAGGAGGGCGGTAATGAGGCGGTGACCGCGTAATGGTCTCCACGGGACCGCGTCTACGGCTTAAGACGTTCCCGTTTAGGGTTGTCAAAATCTCCAATAAAAATATTATTTTTTAATTCATGGGTAAATAATTATCTGGTGCTTCTCTGCGCTTCTTTGTAGATTTCTGTGTTTTATTGTATTACAAATAAACAATTAAATTACGACGAATTATTCTTTAAAATTCTCTAGTTTTAAAGAAACATATACGATAGACCATGCTCTTAAAAGCTAATAATGCTCTTGAGAGCGTTATTTACTATTTTTAGATAACATTTTATACTTCCCTATTTAAAAAAACATATATCTATACTGTCTATAGTTTACGCAAGTAGTACACATTTAAATAAAACAGATTTAAATAAAATGATTTTTAACGTCGGGCTGAAGGTGGTATTTAAATATATATCTATGTCTATAATTTTAATGCAAAACAATGACAAGCTGAAGATGGCCGTGGAAGCATTACTCAATTTATAATCAAAATAGTTATTGTGTTATAAGAGTTGACGGTTGGGTAACTATTATTTAATTCATTTCTAGTTGACAAGTTATTCTTGACATATAATGTAGAATAAACATTTATATTAAAATACAAAATTCCTAAAGCCATATTTTCAATTAGTTTTCTCATTCGTGACAGCCCTGAAAGCAAATAATTCTTAGCGAGGGTTTAAGACAATACTGATGTTTATTCTTTATCGCAGTCGTGGGAAATTTACGTCGAGGGGCCGATGGTAATTAAAATATTTCCATTCATAGTGCAGCGCTGCGCTCACCGCTTACAGCCTGCTTAATTAACAAGCCTAATCAAGAGTCCAGAGCAATGGAAGCCATATTTTTTGATAAAAATCGCAGCGCTAATCTAAAATGGTAATGTTGTCTAAAACATGAAAATCCCGAATTTATAGCGACTTTAAAGAATAAAAAGATACTGTCTGTAGTTTACGCGAGTAGTACACATTTAAATAAAACACTTTAACTGTTTAAAACGTGATAAATTTTAGTTAAACTTACAGTCTGCCCGTGACGGCTGCTGTAAAGCATCTGAAACGTCGGGCCGTAATTGAAAATACTTCTCAAACAAGTTTAATTAAAATATAACTCGTTTTAAACCGTTAAAGTGTTTTATTAAAAAAAAAATCGTTCTGAAATGTTTTAAAACTAATTATCCACGCAGATACATATTTTTAAATAAAAACTTGACAAGCAATGACATAGGCGTAGCTTTTTATTAATATAATAGGGCTGGACTTTTAAAAATTCTAAAAAACTGAAAAGTAAAAGAAACCAAGTGAAAACATGGTGGGTCAATTCTGTAAACCCTTCAAGTTTCTCCAAACATCATCTACGACGAAACAGGTGGCGCTAGCGTTGCTGATTTCACTTTGACATTAGTGACACCCTCTTATCTAAGTCTCCCGTGAAAACGGCTGCTGCTACGTATTTGAGCCACAGGATGATAGTTTAAATAAAAAAAGCTAACTAATTTACTGCGCGCTTTAATCGCGTTTAAAGTGTTTTATTTACATGTGTATAGTACAGGTAGCAAGTACGCGTCAGCTACAGACAATGCTGAAGTAGAAGATCAACACACTTTTTATTTAAATTAATGATTTAATGCCCTTCTCTATGTAAACTGTATGAAAATCTTTAGAGCAAACTGCTTTAATTACTTGCATGTATGTGTACATATAGTTACTTAGTTGTAGTATTGGTAGGTACCTATTAATCGGACAGAGACAAAACTCATACGCAATATGAGTAATAGATCTTTAAATAAATGTCCCACAAATAATTTTCGTTAATTTATTATTATACTTAATTTCAAAGTAACAAGACGAAACGATGCGAGCGAGTTATTACAATAATTGGCGTTTTCACACAAACAAAAGTACAAAGGAAACACGTGTAATTAAGGGGGGGGCGGTATGAAAGGTCCCTAATTACGAGTATATCTGCAAGGAATTGTCAAGACAATAATGGCATTCTAGTCGTCTTTACATTCCCAATTAGAGTCAAAGGATTCGGATAGATAGAATGTACAAATGTAAAAGGGGGTGTTTTGTGTAGCATACTAACACAGGGAAAAGTAACTTTTAAATATTTTCGACATTTATTGGTTAAATAAACGCTTTTAAAAATTTTATCTCAAGTATTGGATTCTCTTAGCACGACACGAGATGATGAAGTCGTCGGGTCATCGTATTAATGTTCATCGTGTAACTTTGATGATATGTAAAAATAGATTATTTATTTCGCGTTTTAAACCATCAAAATAGTTTATTTAACTCTTAGAATATTACTTGTTAGACGAAACAAGCCTGGAAAAGATCTCTCTATAGCGATAAGGCCGCCCATTGCACTCCATAACTTGTAAGAATCATTTCTGTTTAAAAGTTGTGTTATTAATGATATTTTTAAGGGAATATATATACTATGTGTTAGTGTGCGAAATAAAGAATGAAATTAATAAATAAATAATAGTTGCTAGCAAGATCTACCTAGGCGCGGAAACAATACACATTACCCAAATCGCCCCCCACCAATTCTTCAAACTAATAGCGTCGCATCCATTAAGGGTAGTGAATAAATTGCTTAGTTTATTGGTAGTGTGTACCATCAGGCCCACGGCATCGACGGCGACAAGGTACAAATGGAGCGTCACAATTAAGGCGGGTACACACGGCTAGGCGCGCCGCATTTGCTGGTGTCACGTACCGACCGGCTCGCACTTAGTTTCGAGGGGAGACGGGGTGCGGTTTTAAATTACGGCTTAAGAGCGGATGGAACGATCGCAAATTTCAAAGAGGACGGCTGCTAATAGCCGTTGGTTTGATTCCCGCTATAGAAAACAATTTATAACTTCTTCAATATTTGACTTGGATTTGGAAATCTGGATATTAAATAAGTGGCACGATGACTAAGATTACGTCCAGGCCACACACCACCGACAACAGATGATAAAGCTGGCATGGTCTGTTTTTGTAATCCGATTTCAGCCAGTTCCAAAGCACAAATGGGGCGACATCACATGTTGTTATATTATGTTACTTAGCTGGGGTAAGTCACTTTCCATCAGCTCTTCTTGTTTGTCTTCTTCTATCATAAAAATCTATTTAATCATTTGCTTTTTAACAGATTCCACAGCTGGAAAGCCAACGCCCGATATTGATAGACAGAACATAAATTTAAAGACTAATTAAGTCTACCTTAACTAGAATATTATATATAAATTTAAAACATATAATAGTTAGCAAGTACCTACACTATAATTAAATCTGCTAAGATGCTTTGGCCTAGTTTTAAATATAGAAGTGAAATTACCGTAAATACTATCTTTAGTTCACGCGAGTAGTACACATTAAAAAAAAACTGTTTAACGGTTTAAAATGCGATATATATTAATGTGTCTCCCCGTGGCTACGTCTGCAGAAGCATCCGAAACGTCGGGCCGTAGTTAACATTATTTTCAACTAACTAATATATATCGCACTTTAAACCGTTGAAGTCACTTATGTTTCGAGATTTAATTCTGGGAACTCTTACTTTTGACATATCAACGCGAAAACTTTTTATATTACTGGTAGGTAACATTAGCCTTCTTTTCATAGAATAAGCGAGCCTTGGAGTGTCTAGTTGTTCCAATAGTCTGTGGCCACTGTGCCCCCGCGATCGGCGTTCGACGGTTGTCTAGTTGCGAATAGTTTGACGATGATTTTCATATTTAAAACGAAATTGCTTTCGCAAAACTCGTTGTAAGTGGAGAGGCGTTTTTCAGCGAGGGCGTAATTAGCACGAAGGCTTTTATGTCATGCGCACAAAATGGTATTATCGTTTCAAAACTTTGCACCGTTTAATCGTATTGTGAATTTGCACGGTGTATTGATACATTCAAAATTAACTGAACCATTTGCGAATATGTTTGTAGAGCACGTTTTGACGGGCGCATTGGTGTTATGGAATGTATGACTAATAATCTACGGGTCGCGGGTTCGATACAACAATTTTTTTAATCAATTTATATATTTTTTTGAAATATGTTGAACTTTGTTTGGAAATCTGGATATTGAATGGGTGGTGAAACATATGAAAAAGCCGTTAAGTTTAATCGCATTTCGGTTTTAATCTGTGGATTTCCGAATACTAAAAGCCGTATGTTTAATATTCGAACAACCATGCTTGTCTGTCTTATTCTATTATAATTTTAAAGGTTATGTGAAATTTGTTGATTTTATGTTTAATATGTATTTATATAACTAAATATTATGAGATTAAATAAAAAATTGAGATAAATACTTGATGACACGTAATCGAATTCATGACTACAGCGTTCCGTACAATTGCTCTAGCAACTAAGTTATTGTGTCTCTTTAGTATTGACAGCCCTGGGTCAAAATACATCCTTTTGCGCAATCTAAGCTAAAGATTTAATTTACATATAGCTATAGTGCGCAATGACATGTGACACATACCTAATAGTGTTATGAGTCATCAAAATATATCTGGCATATCGTCTAACATAGAACATTTATATTCGAAAGAAACCGCCTCAAACACAACATCAGAACCCCAGAAAAAATAAAACAGTGTCCAGCCAAACATCATTAAAGTCTTACAGCACACAGCTGCAACATAAATCCTTCGTCCGCCAAAACTCCGCTCCTGTTTAACGCTAAAAATCAATAATTAAGCGATATATGTAATTAATACGCAGTGCCCGGCGCTGCTGCATTATAGATGATCAGCCGAAATGCACGCTGCATTATGAAAATGACGCTGATAAGCCCCGACGTCATTTGCGATGCAGCGTCCTTTTTCACTGTTTATTTTGGTAAGCCGTAAAGTGGAAGATATAGCATTCCCATATTTGAAATATCCCTTTTTATTTGCCACTAAAAAATAATTAATAACACAGTCAGGAACCCGTTTACGAAAAATACGTTTGTAAAGATAAAATATAATTGTAGGACATGCTTATCATAATGATATTTTATCATGACTACAGTATATATTTACGTATCGAACTATCGACGGTAACTAACCCGTGTTTGTAGGTACAGACACACATCTACGTCTGCTAGCTTATTGAAGACTAATTATATTGAAAATATAAGTATGATTTAATGTATTTTTTAATTAAGTAAGACATTATATGACAACATGTCGGGGGGGGGGGGGGGGGGTAATTGAAATTAGTGTTTTCGTAGAAAAAAATTACTGAACAAACCAAAACTCTACATGTGATCATTGCCATATCAATGAAAGCGTGGATTTGGGTAAATCATAATTTTAGTTCACTCTACGCTAATTCTAAATCGTTTGATAACCGCAAATAATGTTTGGTTTGTACAAAAAGACAACTGAATCAAACCGATATTGTTTTTGCAGACCAATTGAGCTAATTATCTATCTGTTGTCAATTCTTATTTTTCTTATGTAGTCCGTTATCAGTCTGTTAAATTATTATTATCAGTCTGTTAGTTCTATAGGGAACTTAAGATGAACAGCTTTTCTGTATTAGATGTCCGATTTTTCATATATTTAAAGTGGACACAATCTAAGAGCTGATAATATCTAAGATTCCTTAGTATTTATCTTATAAGTTCATACATTATAATTTACCAAACTGTATATGTTGGTAGCAATATCGAAGTCAATCAAAGTCACGAACCTCTATACCTAAATAGCAATGCCACGTTTCAATTCAGTCTGCGGATTTCAAAGTTCAAACCTATATTAATATATAATAGGTCGGTAGCGCACCGTAATTAGATTCCACCTTCAAGAGAACCACAAGCTTGCTCTGTCAAAAAATTCCCTAGCAAGTAACCCTACTAATGAGCAAGGTACATAGCATGACATATCTATATCAGTATGTAATAAGCTAGTATATGCGTCCCGTTATCTGCTGCATACAGTTTGTGTTGTTTTCGCTCGGCGGAGCGCGAAATTATTGATTGTTGTAATTAATTGCAAACAGCCTACTGATAAAATGGGTATCAATTTTAAATTGGTGGCCATTATTTTGATAATAAAATGATAATCAACTAATATAATAGATTTCAGACAAAGTCAAAAGCGACTTATAACACCTGGGTTTTCTGAACGCCATTCTGCCTCTTCACTAAGCAATTCGGTTAAAGTAGCAATACAGTACAGATAAATGTATCTACACTTTTCCGCGTCTATTATAGTCATGTGATAATCTATAAAAAGTCTTTATATTTTATACATCTACTGTAAGAAATACGACAATACATTTCTAAATAAGGTATGTCTGTACTTTAGACAATAAATAAACTAATCCGTAGCTAAAGATAAATGGAAAAATATATTTTTCGTTCTATGGTAACAATGTTTGGCCAATAATCAAAGGGCCGTGTGTTCGATCCCCACCGAATCCAACATGATTCTAATCAATTTGTTTTCTAAACATGGACTTCGTCTGAAAACATGGATAGTAAATTGGTGGTAGGAATATCGAAATTCCGTCCAGGCAACAAACTGCCGTCCACAGATGAAAAATCCGTGAAGTTTAATCGCGTTTCAGTTTCAGTCATATATATCCAAAGATTAAATAGGTCGACAGCAGATCTTAGATGTTATATGGCTGATATGATGATACTTCACCTTCCATCAAGGAATACCCATGTTTGTCTGTCCCCTCCTAACATAAATAGATGTATTTATAATCGATTGCTTATTTTAATATGTATATTCACAGCTTCAGATCCAAAGTATATCCAAATAGACCAGCTCCAGGACACAAATGAAAGCTGGAACTAAGCTTCATTAATTACTTCGCAATGTGAAATCTCATTACAGTCGTGCAAATCGGTCTGCGATCGATTTTTCCCTTGCTGTGCCGTGGCTGATTCGATGGCATATATTTTATCGTTTGTGTTGTTCAGGTGACGTTCGTGTTGCCATAATTTATTGGAAAATTATTATTTTTCATGTCTCGATAATGACACAACAAAATTCCCGGTGGCCGATTAAATTGTACTCGTAGAATATACATTTCATTGAGTACATTAAATAAGTAGATTTATAATACACTTTATATGACATAATTCCTTTTTTATATAATCTCTATAACTAGACGTTGGGCCTCCTAAGCTTCAATCAGGTTATCAAAATGAAACACGTCAGTGCGTTGCCTTTAAAAATTTTTTATGTGGTGCACGAATGGGGATTGAATTTCCGAACATAAGACGGACGTGCACATACGTAGATAACGGCGAATAAACGAAGCGGTGCTGGAGAAAATGCTGGGAATATTGTAGACCAACTTTCGCACAATTATTTCTATCCTGCAGGAACTTGGCATTAAGCAGCGCCTATCTTCAACAGTACTGACTTTTCGCTAATACGTTTCTAGGCGTAATAATTCATCAATTGAGCGGCTTGTCGTTCAGGAAAAAGTGGAGGAAACCAGGCCACTGGGCAGATCCCCGATGCGATGGACTGACTATATAAGGCTTGCGGTACGATACTTTGAACGAATGCAGCAGAATTACAGAATAACCCGGAGAAATGGCGAGAAACAGTTAGGCGAATACGATCTACCCTTTCCTACAATACAAATTACGATCACGGCCTCTCTGCCAAGAGAGATGCGACTGAGAAGAAGATCACGAAATACAGGTACATCTTATAATTGTACGAAATGTCACAGAAATATCGTAAAAGCGCATTCCAAATATTAATGCCATCTATTATATAACTATGGCAAGGGCATTTTGTCTACGGTCAGATGTACCCCATACTTATCTGAACTCACATGAAACCACAATACATAGAGTTATAATATCGTTATTGGTCGTTTTATTGAGAAATTATCCTAAATTAGTTATGGAAGCTGGTCCGCCTACAACAAGCTATCCGTCGTATCGCATTGGCGCAAATTAATGAGGGCGGGTTATTTATTTCAGGATTTCATTGGTATCAGCCGGTAGAATATCAGTTCTACCTTTAGGATTATTCATATTTTTACTAATATAAATCTAAGTTATGAAAATTTTTCGTAAGCGTATGTGTGCAGAATTTTAATAGCATTACTTATACAAAGTAACTAAAATAAGAGGGTTCCACTTATATGCATTACAGGAATCCTCCTGCTGTATTTGTCGGCAATGTTATATTAAATACAATTTCTTTGCTTGGGAACTCGAAATTACAAAGGTCGGTTTAGAAAATGTAGAGTTTAAATTAATCGAATATAAATTATCAATTTTGGACTACCTTCTTGTCCTAATGATTAATTGTATTAAAAAGAATGCATATTATTAATCGAACCCAGGAAGATCGTGGTAGTTTTGTGAGAAAAAGGTACTGCCCTACTAGTCTGTACTAATATTGTAAAACTGAAGAGTTTGTTCGTTTGTTTGAACGCGCTGATCTCTAGAAGTACCAGTACAAATTTAAAAAAATCTTCCGTTGGTTAGAGCATTCATTGAGGAAGGATTTAGGCTATAAAATATCGCGCTGCGATCAATATAAGCGAAGAAGAGTGGGGAACGTGAAATTGAGTATTGAGAACACTTTTCAAAATATCCAAAAAAAAAATTTAAGATGTCTCTATTTACTATTCTTCGATTATTGAAACAGGCACATGAGTTTCATTTTCACGAAATGAAATCCTCCTTAGTACTTCTACTCTAAGTCTACTGCCTTTTGGGCACATATAATATAATAGCTTATTAATATGTAATATAGACAAGTATATGCAAATGTTCCGCCCGATGGTCGCGATGCAGTAATGAGCTCATTACGCGATATATATCGGAGCTGCGGTATATATGGCCGCGGCCATTTATCGAGGCACAATGCATATCAATATTCATAATTAACAGGATATTTTGAAGGAGTGCACTCGGCCGGTGAAGCGTAAATGCGGTTGTGCGTAGATTCACCCGTTGAAAGCAACAAGCTGAATATCATTTTGAGCTAAATACGGGGCGTTTAGTGCTGTAGCTTGCTGCCGTAGATTAGCCGTGTGAGGCAAACACATGCTATCTTATATTTGGATGCAATGCAACAAAAACAAATGCAATTTTAACTATCCCGTTTGAAAATTTTCATATTTTTCACATGTTGACACATGAAAGCCTTACTTAAAATTAAGTCCATTTTAAAAATTTACGACACGGGCGGTACTCGAACCGGATCCACAGTGTTCCGTACTGTCAAAACACTTGTAATTTTAATTTTTTTTATCTCAGCAGAAAAAGATATTATGAAAAAGTCATTTTTGTTATTATTTTCTATTGGGGACACCAATTGAATTCGGCGTAATCAGTCCACATTTTAGTCCTTTAGTTTTCCCTTTAAGTAGGTTGTTGGGTTATCAAACTCTCGTTGTCTCCAATTTAAACCTTTTAAATTCTCTGCAATATCTTAATATTCGTTTCTTCATTAATTGTTTAATATTGTTATATCATCTGTGTCCATATTATGTGTTCTAATTCTGAGTATATACAGCATTCAGTGAGTACATGGAGTATTTTTGCACACTCTTTGCAGTCACGACATAAAGAGTCGCTTTCTCCCATCACTGTGAGATATTTATCTAGACGACAATGTCCTATTGAACTGTAATTTATATTATCTTTTTAAATACTGTTTAGAAATTATAAATGGTTGTTCAATACTTAATAACTTCCCAATTATGACCTGCAATTCACTTATACGTTTTAAAATTACTCAGAAATTTCATTTTAAAACATTTGATTTTAAGATTTTACGCAATCATACTGTTATACTTATTAATAAATAAATAAAAGACAGTCAAATGTTATTTAGATTTATTAATATGTATAAATTAACTTCGCTACCTGCCGTCGGAAAGTAACTAGAAGCCTTATTTTGCTTAGCAACATAAATGTTCGAACAGGGATAAATCTATGTATTAATAATAAAACGTATTGCACAAAATTGTTACGTAACTTAGAGTTTTTTGGAAAACAAAAAAAACATCTTATGTACCAGCTTTCATATCCAATGTTTGAATTGTTCCAATATTCGATTTCTTTCCAATGAATGAATTTATATAAAAGAAATGATTGTATTATTCACTCTTTAAAAATATTTATAAGCTTTTTAAAATTATTGTTTTATCGTAAATAATATCGTTAAAACATTAAAAATAGTTTTGAACTAGCGAAAAAAGTAGGTACCTAAAACTGAGGTAATCTATGAGTATCTACAATGGACAGACTTGACATTTTCAACAAATTTTACCTTACGTCTAATTGTATACACCTACTCAACTTTAATTGCACAACTATTGCACTTTACAAGTCGCATTTACAACAGAATATTCACAATTTTATTTACACGAATCGCGGTTCTAGCCGAGTGAGGTTATATTTTTTGATTTCGCCAATTTTATTACGAATGCTGCTGAAACAAACCTACTGTATCTCTTTCAATAACACATTTTGCGTGAAATCGTATATTATAGGACGGGAGCGATTTACTTTTTCGAATACATTGTAGTTTTGTTGACAAACCGTGTTTTATTTACAAAGAAAACTCCTAATATGGTCGCCAAACAGTGTTGCTATCTGGTTGTGGGTTACCGCGCTGTCCGAGGTTGTTGACTCTGCCGTCCTCGCCTCTCGCCGCGGCAGCTGCGCAGGAGTTCCCCCCACCCAACAACAAATCTCCTTGGCCATGGCTATGTTGTCTATGGTTGTTTGTCGTTGACGATATCTGATCCATCATAGTTTGTAGTTCATTGTGATGGTTCTGAGTCGAATGTATTGTATTCGAATGTAAGGGGTGAAAATTATGCGTTTGATTTGCAGCGGTATACAGTTGGCTGTACAGGAGACTAGCCGGCAGCACGGGGTACAGGGAATTATTACAGTTACTGCTCCCGTACGTGGAGTTCTGTGAACCCATGAGGGAGAAGTTGGAGGTGTTCGTATTATGACCGATGTTTGTAGTGTTGGATGTTAAAAGATCGTCTTGTATCGGTGATTCTGGTTGCGAACTGTTGTCGCTCAGTGACCTTGGGCCTGTTGAGAGGCTGTAGTCTGTGTTGTTGTTGTATCGAGGTAGAAGAGATCCGTGGTGTGAGGGCGATGAGCTCACGAGGCCAGAGAGCTGTTGATCCAAATCCACGCCGGTTGTGTCAGGTAGAACTGCGTTAAAATGAGACATGTTACATAAATACGGTTATGAATTCCATGAAACATAGAAATTTAAGTACATATATCTATCTCTTTCGATTAACTAGATCCAACCATAGCAGTTTCTTTCAACAAAACCTGAGGTTTGTTGTAGCATATTTGTTTATAATAGTTTTATTATTATTTTGT
The DNA here is from genome assembly GCA_963661955.1 of Leptosia nina. NCBI lineage: Eukaryota > Metazoa > Arthropoda > Insecta > Lepidoptera > Pieridae > Leptosia > Leptosia nina. Next base: position 10,464,919 of record CAVLEF010000280.1, read on the forward strand.
GATTTTAAATTCTAAAAATACCAACCGTTAAAATATTTTTAACTAATTTTTATTCTAGGTATAAACGTCATAAGTATAACGTGGGGGAAGTCATAAAACGTTGGTACATTTAATTTCACCATACTGGTTACATGAATTATGGCCTCATATTGATCGTTAGTTCCGTCGTAATAAAATTTTGAAGCTGTAATTAGGGAAGTAAGGTGTGTATTGTCTCAGTTTGGGTTTAACTCAAAGCGGATGTGCTCTATTCAATATTGTGATGGAGCTAAAAATATATCATCTGCCAACAAATCTTTTTTTTTTGAAATTTTTGATGAATACCACTGGTGGAAAGTGATCATGCCTATCTAGAATAAGATATGATTGCAATTACTTTATTTTTTTATATTCTGTAATATTATTGTAATTATTTGTATTACATATTGAATTTGAAAAATTTATAATTATGATACGAACTTTATTAATTGTAAACATAAAAGTACTCTCATTTATGTAATAAAATAAAATATTCAATTATTGCTATCATAACATACATGACAATATTTATTGTCAAGTTTCCCTCTATCCTACAAATTTGTACCATTTTTAACCTGTGGCAAAAATTGGATAAGGCAACTTAAGAAGTTTTCACTTTAATAAAATTAATAATATTATTTAACCAAAGTATATATCGAAACTGACCTGTATTATTTGTAAAATCCTGTGTCGCAGTTTGATCAGGCACAGTTCCGGCGAATCCGAGGGCCGGTGGGTTGAACTGTGTTGCCGCTGGCGCCGCACAAGACGGTAAGTACGCGGGGTATGCTCCTGCGCCGCCGTAGCCCCAATGCGAATTGCTTGAACTTAAACCGAATTGACTCATATCTGTGAATGAAACAATAAATTCAAAATTTAAACTTCAAACTTATTATTTAGAACAGATGGTAATTTTTAAAATGGAAGATTGAACGGTTCAAGAAACCAAATAATATGTATGATAGAATAATTCCTTTTTTAAATAATCTAAAAATATTACCGTGGCATAAGACTAACTCGCAAGAACGACATATATGCGAATATATATAACGGTACGATATAACGGTTCTAAAGCTGCTTATAAAGCAAAAATAACTAACCCACGCGGGAAAGTCGCGGGCACAGCAAGTATACTAATAGGATGTATCCCAAAACAGCATCAACACGAGTGCCACTTATAAAGTTATCGACGCACAGCGCAGCCCGCACTGTTCGTCCACTCTATTTTTTCGAGAGCGCAGCCTTTTATTTGTCGGTATCACGGTTCCATTTTTGGCCGGCGATCGGTTCGACTCGGTTTTTGTACGCGCGCCGATTTGTGACTTTTTTTGCGCCAAGCGTACTCGTTCGGATTGCGCGTCGCTTTCGATACGATTTTTTTTGCATGATTGAATCCACGCAAGTGATTGTAGTTTGCTGTATCGCGGTCACGTCGATTCATTGGCGTTTTCAAACATTACAAGTGGTTTATTAATTTAAATTTCAACGCAGTTGCGTTTCTGGTGTGTGCTTATTTGTTAAATAAACTGTAATTCACGCGAATACTTACGAGTAAAGTGTAACTTACGAAAGACTTCAATATAAACACCCCTAAAGGTTTGAAACGTGAAATATATTAGGTAACTTATTATCTATTTATTTCAACTACGACCCCGTGACTGCGGCTGCTGCAAAGCATCTTAAGCGTCATTTCGTAGTCAAAATAAAATTAAAAATACGCTAACAAATATTTTGCGTTTACACCGTTAAAAGTGTTTTATTTCAATGATACCCCATTTTCTGAAGAAGGACACTTTTATAATAATTGGTAGTTTGACTAAATACACCATAAAATAAAACCTTTTACAGCCTATTATGTCCTGCCCAAGTGAAAATATTCTTATCCAGGAATTTGAACCTAGACTTAACGCTGTATTCCGGTGATACGTTAAACCGCTTAGCCACAGAGACAGTCAATTGATGTTATCACATGGCGTACTTATTAAAACCCCATATTTTATACCTCAAAGTCATTCAAATTTCAGACCTTGCGATCTTCAGACCAACTACGTAGTCAATCTCTTTATATACATATACAAAACAGCATATAGGTTCTTTATACTAAAAAATAAATTGATACTTACTCTGACACGTTGTGATGGGAGGCATCCGGAAACCACCAAGGGGGTCCGGCGGAAAGGGAAAAGGCCGCTGCCCAAACGCGAAGTGGAACTGCTGCTGCTGCCCTAGGAGAGACAACACTATATCAGTACGATTATGCTGCTCTAGAGTACAACTATTGAATTTGGTTGAAATGTATCAACTCATTTGTTAAAAAATTTACTTAATAATATTATTTATTTTTTAAATACAATTATTGTTCCCCTTATTTATTATTGCCTTATTATTTATAAAACACACCACAGAAAATACATATTAATAAGGAAAAAAAAATTACGTAATAACTTACAAAAAACCTTATAGCTAATAGGATTTTCACTTATTGTCATACTAAAAACCATATATAGATATTTATTTATTTTTAAACATAAATTTATTATTAGAGCTTGGGGTGAAAATATTATGTATTTGCATTAGTGACGATTAAATTACATCAAGTTGATCAAAAATAAAAATGTATATCGGTCGGGCCCCTGCCCGATATTTTAGCTAATTTTCCTTTTACCGGTATTCAAATTCAGGACTCATGACAGCACATGAATCTACGTTTAACCGTTGAGGTGTATAGGCAGTCACTAAAATCTCAAATCGAATAATAAAGGCTAAAAACGCATGCTTCTCTGCATGTTGTAGATTAACAATAAAAACTATACTTAACAGTTATGGAAAGATAGTTGCAAACAAATCTATGCAACTATGTTTGCGATAAAATGATATAAAGATGCATTATATCTCGCCTGTACATAGATAATATTGTAGATACGCCGTCTATTTGAGCTACCTATACAGCTATGCGCACAGTTGATTTGCGTTACAATCTAATGAAGCACACCTTAAGTGCTACATTAGATCCAATATGTGTGCTCAATTCATTAGACACACGCAATTGTTGATTTTGTAAGAAGTGCCTTTTGTTACTTATTCAGATTGTTTATGATAAAAAATCATAGACAAGAACGGGCTTCACGGAATAGAAGCGAAGAAGATTGACTCCTCGTCAATAGAACACAGAAACAAACTGTACTATCGACCTTTCTTATCTAAGGACACAGAAATCCACAGACTGTAATCAAAGTGCGGATTCATCACTTCCCTTTCATCTGTGTACCGTAGGTCGTGGCCCCGGACGGACTTTCGATATTCCTACCATCCATTGAATATTCCGTTTTTTCGAAGACGTATACAAAGACGGAGGAAAATTTAATTAGAAACATGTTGAACCAAGCTGGAATCTAATTTACAACATGTTGATCAAATGATCAACGATTTGTAAATTAGTTGATATTGAAAGATGTAACAATGTGTTGATCATTCAACACATTACTACATTTTTTTAAGTTAGAGGACAGATGAGCTCATGGTTCACTTGATTAACCTCAGCTATATAAGATCCAAACAAGATGAGGGCTATTTCATCTGTGGTTCGTGAACCGGATGGTATTTCGATATTTCAACCACCCATCTAGTATCCAGGTTTCCAGACGAAGTCCAACATGTTAAAAAATATATAAATCGTGTCTATAGTTTACGCGAGTAGTACACATTTAAATAAAAACATTTAAAACGCGATAACACTATTTTTAACTTCGGCCCGACGTTTAGGATGCTTTGCAGCAGCCGGCGGGAGACTGTCTCCCCGTGACCACGGCTGCTGCAAAGGGCCGGATCGGGCCTGTTTTATTTAAATATAAATCGATTAGATAGATTTCCTGAAAATCAGTGTTGTAGCATAACCGTGCAGCAACTTATGTTACTTATGCCAAAACACCCTTTTAGCACTACTTTTATTCAAATTAAAATGTAATCTTTTTACAATAATAATTTTATTGTAATTACATTTATTTGTACTACTACTACTAATGAATAAATAAATGCTAAATAAAGAGATTTATTATTATTACAAATGTTATATTAGGTAGGGATCAACCCACGACCCGTTGATTTTTAGCCATTCATTGCTACCGATGAGCCTGTAAGAAATTTGGACGGAGCCGTTACAAATGCAGTTCAAAAACAAGTGGTTACATCAATTCCAATCTAAGTCTTGCTGAGTGAGGGCTGCCCAGGTGTCACTCCGACGTGTTCAGTCGTGCAAATTATTCAAGCTACAAGCCTATATTGTCCGCCCTTCACACAATATAACTCAATGTACCGTCGGAATTTGTATTACACGTGTTTATTACGGATAACGATGATGCCTCTACACCTATGGGTTAATTAATATGAAGTCTATACTGTCTCTATATTATCTCTATATTCTTGTCTCTTATTGGTATACGCAATTCGTATAAATTTGGATTTCAGTATATTCGCAATCAAATAGTATTATTTTTGCTAGTAACTTTTAATATAATTGAAAAAAGGATGTGATTCCAAAAATCGATTAAGGTATAGCTAAAATAGGCTGCAAAGCATCAGAAACGTCGGGCCGAAATTAAATATCATTTTCAAATAAGTTTAACTAATATATCGCGTTTTAAACCGTTAAATTGTCTTATTTAAATTAGTACTACTCGCATAAACTATAGACAGTATTTAGTGTAAAAGAGTTTAACTAATACATATTGCGTTTTAAACCGTTAAAAGTGTTTTATTTAAATGTGAACTACTCGCGTAAACTACAGATACTATTTATTTTGACCAAATCTTATCATATTTTCTAGAGTATAACCAATTGCCGACCGCCGCAGTAGTGAACGGAAATTGAGGCCTAATTTTTATTCTCTATGACTGGTCCATATTCTGATTCCGATTCTGTTTTCAAACCAAAATATCAATCGAGGATTCCTTTTCCAATTACAATTTCATTCCCATCGCGTCATTAATATCAAATTGATCAACACAATAGTAAAATCGACGCGTCACACGCACACATCCACACACACGTAAAGGCTCGTATAAATCAACGGCGCAACAATTACACACTTTCATGGCAAGTTGGAATTAGAAACTGTCATTTGCACCGTTCGAGGGTTCGAGGGGGTGTCCCCCCTTGTATGTTACGGATGGGAGGGAAAAATAGGGTGCACGGACCACCGTGGACCTGATTAAAGGATTACGCTGGGGTGGCGTCCGGTCTAGTTAGATTTATTATGCCAAGTATTTCAACTAGTTAGCCGCGGCTTACTATTCAAATCCCTTAGTGCTATAACTATTCGCATAATATGAAGGTGGGCTTCGCAATGTTTTGAAGTCTTATTGCATCGGTATAAATAACTAGCTCATTAGTGATACAAAAAAAAGTATCATTTATATATAGCTACAAGCTGTGCCGGCGATTTCGTCCGCGAGAATCGTTATTTTGGGCATTAATATTCGCTTTCGCAAACACGACACGACGTCCGTCGCGTCCCTTTCCGTCGTTCTTGCAAGTAAATCTTAAAAAATAGACAAATAGCGTCGCTTTAATAATTTAAAGAGGAATTATTCTTTTATAGTTTGAGTATCTAGAACCTTTTTTGGAGCGTACGCCTCGAAATGGTAAATACTTTTCAAACATTTAAACATTTTTCGCTGTATCTTCGCTTGTCAGTGCAATGTTTCATAGCCTATAGCCTGCCTCGATCAAATTTTTCAATTCGAACCCGTAGCTCCTGAGATTAGCGTGTTCAAACAAACGAACTCTTCAGCTTAACATTATATTAGTATAGCATTAACCTCAAATGATACATGAGGATAGACAAGCCCGGTGTTTACTTGAAAGGTGAAATACTTTAGGCACATAACATATCACAAGATGCTCTTTCCACCAACTTCGTGGCCCGGACGTAATTTTAGTTTTTTTCCCATTTAATACCCGTTAAACATAAAAAACAATAAAAATGATTAGAATCGTTTTGGAACTCGGTGGGGAACGATCCTCGGCCCCGTTGATTACTAGCATAATTGTTAAATAATAAGCTAGGCTACATTATAATAGGACGTTATCCATTACACGATTAATAGTCGTAATTAAGGAGCCAAAAATACTTAAAGGATACGGACCTGTTTACGCGCGAAGTAAACAATGAGACGATTGTAAACAGTGGGATACGGGTGGTCTGGGCGTGCACATCCGAAATAGCCGAGGAAAAACATAGTTTATAGGCGATTATTAAATTGAAGGCGGCTACTGCACTGTGAAGTTGTAAACCCAGCCACCCACCCGGGAACCGAAATAGATGCAACAATAGCCCGGTGCATATTGTTCACGTTTTATCTATCGATGTTCTTCTTTAGGTTACATTTAGAAAACTGTTATCTCTAGTATTACACATTTCAATAAAAAATAACGGTTTAAAATGCGAAAAAATATATTTCGCGTTACTACTTTAATGAGTCAGTTCTGTTAGACCTACCTAGTTTCTTTAAACACTAACTACAACGAAACAGATGGCGCTAGCGTAACACGGCTACTGCATAGCATCCGAAATGTCAATGTGCATTTTATTTTAACTACTACGGCTCGACGGATGCTTCGTAGCAACCGCGGTCACGGGGGGTAAACCTATTATAGTTACTTCATATTGCAAGATCACTCAACCTGGAACACGCTAGTATTTCTATGTCTTCTAGAAGTCGTTTCCAAAATCACTCTTTCTCAAATTAAAACAAGCGCAAATCGTTCGAGTCATTAATAAACCCGCACACAGTTACATGCGTCGGAACTTAGAATTAAATAATTTATCGCCTCCGAGCTCCGTAGAGGCTGGAGGCATAATAAATCAATATGCAAGGCATGCATACAGGCGGGCGGGGCTGAGCCCTTTCTTGACTAATTAATTAAACAACCGATTCATTACAGCGGCCTCCTTTGCCCTCACATTCGTCTACGGAGGCCGGGAGGATCCTTCGCATTTTTCATCTAACATAGTTCAACCTGTTTAATGTTGTGTGTCGAACCCTGCCTGCGAACGACGAGACAGACCTAAAATATATATACCTATACATCTATAGATTATCTCTTTGTGATACTGTGGTATTATAATACGTATGTGTTTACAGACAATTGTAAGTATTGTCTGTAGTTTACGTGGTCTACTCTTAATATCTTGAATACAAAAAATTTAACGGCTTAAAATTTGAAATATATTAGTTAAGCTATTTTTACGTATGGCTTGATGATTGCTTCCCGTAACCACTAATACACTTCGTGTTTTAAAATATTAAATGATCTTTATATTACACATTTTTTGGTTAAATTTTATCTGTGAAGCTATCTATATTAATTTTGCTTATTTATTTCATGACGTGTACTTTCTTCCGATTTAACAAGTTACGTTAACATTAGCAAAACATCTCATTTTACTACTTTATACCTTTAATTTGATTTCATACATAAATATAAATTAATGTATACAAAATCTATTCCTAATCCATTTAGCGACATTACAGAATACCTAATGATAAAAATTCAAAAGCCGATTTAAGAAGTTATACAAAATCGATGTTTATTTCACACTAAAAAATATTGTTTGTTTAAATAAACACTTTAACGGTTTAAAACGCGATAGATATTAGTTAAACTTATTTGAGAATTATTTAAAATTTCGGCCCGACGTTTCGGATGCTTTGCAACAGCCGTAGTCACGGGGAGCAAAGAAGGACTTAGTTTTACTTTCACGTTCTGACATGAAAGTAAAACTAAGTTTTACTAATATATATCGCGTTTTAAACCGTTATTTTATTTAAATGTGTACTATTCGCGTAAACTACAGACAGTCTTTAATATATTTTTCGTTTTGTTAATAGAAAATCTGTGTAGTTTCAAATCATTCAAAACAAACATTTTAAACAACATTTTTTTCTTTTACAAAATTTTCAAAGACAACAGAAATATACGTTTAATATTTATTATGTATACGAGCATTTTATTTGATTAAATTCTTGAAATAAGTGCGGTCTCATTAAAGGGAAAAATAATTTATATTCACTCGTTAATTTTAATAAAGCAAATATATATTTATAAACCGTTATCATTAACTCGCATTACGATCGGTTCCAGTGAAACAGAACTCATAAATGCTGAATAAGCCCGTTTCAATGAGAGCAATATCGGTCTGTTTCAAAGAGTTCATACATTGAGCTCAACCCTTCGCTAACAGAAGCCTTCGCGTGCAATTATTTTAATTTCTTTCCCTGATGAGGGTTTATCTAGGCGTGATTTTCTATGCATTGCGGACATTTTTTTATGTTGTGTGTTAGAACGAAGATTCTAAATGCAAAAGTACCGTGCTTAAAAGTTTTTATATCAATTTTTGTTTTTCCAAACATCCTGTTTAACTCTATAACTGTAATCTGTTACCCACGACGTCGTCCACGTCCCGTTGTTCTTGCAAGTTAATCTTACAAGATAGTCATATACTATTGCGGCCTGTTTTTTAGATCAGTTAAATAGGAATCATTCTTTCATACAGATTTTTGGGTATCTTGAATGATTTTCACAGCGTACGTAATGGAAACCCACAAGGATTTAATTTTCCCCTTTTTTTCGATATTTTCCGTTGTATCGTTTAGCGTTGTGTATTGAATTGACAAAAATAAGGACCCAAACAAAATATGTAATTTAAAACACATCTCTTAATCCACTAATTTTCATTTAACGACTCTTCGCTTTAGGCAGTGTTGGTCCCTTAGAAATTATTAATAAATTACCCTCATTAGAAGGGGTTTAAGTATTTTGCGGTTGACTGCGTTTGTATTTCGAACCATTTTGTAATGACGAGCCAAATTCATTTTGAATATAACAAAGAAACATTTTTAGTTCTTACTGCGTATTATCGTATCTTAGAGAACTTAAGGTAAGTAACATTTTTATTTATCAGGATGTAACGGTGTCTTTGTCACCCATATTTACGACCTATTTTTCCAGACATTCAGATGTCTGAAACCGAAGGCCGATAAAACGTAGTGGCTTTTTTGGCTACTGATTTGTGACTTGAACAAAATGTCGATATTCCTACCACACCTTAAATATTTCAATTTCCAGACGAACGTATTTTAGAAAAACTATAAATTGATTACAAAAATGTTGGAACCAGTGGGAATCGAATCTATGGCCCGTCGATTATTAGCCATAAGTTGCTACGGGCCCGTCGCTTCTAAAATTGAAGAATGCATTATTAGAAGTTAATGACCGTATAGTTAGTACTAACTGGTTTTGGAGCGTGGTTCTCTGGGTCCGTCGACTGTAACTTTGATTGCTTTGTTGTAGGTTGTCACTTGTGGAGGGGACGTCGAGACAGTTATCGTTAACGTAAACGATTTACCTGAAACAATAAAAATGTGGTTTCATTCGAGTTGAAAAAAACAATAGTATCTATAATAATAATAAAAAATAAACGATAAATAAATAATTTGTGATAATAAATCTACTACACTAAAAACAATGATCATGATCATATTTTAATTAAAGGAACAATATGTTGCATCAAACTACTTTACAATAATAACACGTTTTTAACTATTACATATTAAAGTTACATTTTAAAATGGGTTTATTTTTTCATGGAAGTTGTAATTGCAGTGACATTAAAAAAATAATAATCTTGTTTTTGATGTCATGCAGTTACCGCAATATTCGCTTATACCGTAACTTATATAACGTAATAGTTATACAATGTAATATAAATTTATTCATACAAGGAATTTCTCAACTGAGACTTAGTAGACGGTATCGTTAATATAGAAGTTTCTGCCAAATGTCTCTCAAAGGGTCAAAATCTATGGTATAATATTAAGTGTACAAACAATAGTTATTACAAAAAAAACCTTGTCACAACCCTAGATTTAACACAAAAGCATTTTGAATCGGCACGGAATAATTACAAAATATTCATTAAAAGGATTTAAATTTATTTCCCTACATAAACTGTTTTGGACGTGAGTGAAAGCGATAAATTCAATCTGCGGTCGCTCTCTTTGCGCCCAAAGCCAACTTTTTATAGTTCGATTTTGATCACTTGTTCGGAAAGTTCAAAAATTTATTGCCGGTTTGTTTTCAATTTTGCGTGCCGAATGAAATTTTAACTGCTACATCGGCGCTATCTACAAATTGTCTATCAAAAACTAACTGGTTTTTCAGAGCGGTTGATAACTCTCGACTTGTGTACGCTCCGTTTGTTCACAGACGACCGCGGCTAATTGGATTGCCTATAAAAGCTCATCAAATAAGCACTCGAAATGAAATCTCATTCGGATATGAGAGTCGAAAGAGCGACTCGTCCGCAGCGGCGATGTGTCACAAACAACGGGCAAACCACTTCATCACGGCGTAACGTTGCCAATAAAAAAAACATTTCCATCTGCGGAAAAACCACAGTTAATATTAAATGACCGTCCGTCAAAGCTGTATTGTGGAGCGCTTTGGCTCGCTGCGGGATGCAGCCAATACCGATTTTGTGATTTTTCCGAGCCCGAGGGAGGCAGGGGGTGACATGTAAGCTTTAATGGAGCCTGAAGCGGCACACCGCCGGCTACACGCGAAAAAACTGAAAAAAGGCCTCATTCATACGTGATTTCATGTGTAGGCTACTTTCTGCGGGCGGCGTGTGCCGCTCGTTAAAAATGGACGTTTACATGTGCCCGCTTGTTGCGGCCTATCCAAGTTTATTAACGTTGCCCCAGAGACGTGTTTGCGCTCGGGGGCTGACTTTTTGCGTTTTCGGAATCGAACCTCCTTCAGTTTGCTTCATATGAATATTAAAATAACGGATATTGACATTTAGATAATAGTAAAGTGCGTGTAATTGTCGAACTTTCCATTAGGTATTCTGAGAATTTTACTTAAAAAATATAAAATGATTTGGTACTTAGTATTTCAAGCTATTTCAATCAATAGCTTTAAAAATTATAGCTTTTACCTGCAACCTCGTATCAGTCCCGCGGTTCTTAGGAAATTAACTTAAGACAGATCTATAGTGTCGCGGATTTTTTTTTACTTTAAAAAGGATGCACTTTTATTTGATGAATAATTTGACCCCTTTTTTCACATTTTCCATAGTTTCCTTACCTCTATATAACACAACACAACAATGATTCTGATTTTTCAATTTCAACAGGTAGTTCCTGAGGTTAGCGCGTTTAAACAAACAAACTCTTCAGTTTTATAATATTAGTATAAAATTATAGTCAACCAAAAGATAATTTTAATAATAGTAACTAAGCACTATAAATCGTGTTAAATTAAAAGATTGACGTTTTAGTACATAAATATGTTGATTAAAGTTGGTCTGCTAAAAATGTGTGTGTATGTTTGTAAAACCTATCGTCGCTGACGATGCCGGTTCAAGTCCTGCCCGAGTCGAAGATTTTTTTTCAATTTATTTTCGATTTAAATAACACTTTAACGGTTTAAAACGCGATATATTAGTTAAACTTATTTGGAAATGATTTTTAACTTCGGCCCGACGTTTCGGATGCTTTGCAGCAGCCGTGGTCACGGGGAGACTACATTTAAATGTGTACTACTCGCGTAGACTATAGACAGTATTTATTTTCGATTTTTAAATTATATAGTGCCTTCATGTGCAATAACATGTAAAAAATATTAATGTTTTCAAACCTATTATTTCGAATATAACCGCCTCTTAATAAGTTCTCCTGATCGAGCAGTCATGAGTGATGGACAGGCCGTACCAGGCGCGGTGTGCCTCGAGCCGCGCCTAAATAAATAACCCTCACATAATGTACTCGCTACACGATATCCTTGCTTTATGAGCTAACAATTCCCTCATTCACCTCTACACCCTTCTTATGGCTTGCCATGGCGTATTTTTATTTGATTTATTAAGCTGTTATTAATTTACGCTCGTTGTTAGCATGTTTGTCAACTGTTTTGTCACTTTCGTGTCACGCCTAGAACGGTGTAATAAAAACGTAACGTTTGTTTCTGTTTTTTTAGAAATATATAGATTACACTATGGATTAGTGAATATGGAGCGTTTGGGATGGTTGATTGTTTGGGATATTTAATCCCTATATTCTTATGTAGGTATGTTTTTCTATTTTATTTTTATGGTAAGCCTAAAGCACCGAACGTGCTAGATAAATGCGATCGTGTTGCTTCATGTTTGTCTGCCTGTAAATGATATAATGAACCATGACTCTTAATAAGTCCCTAGATCATACATTGTTGTTACCGCTAAAGATAGAATCAATTAACTTCAATGGCGCTGCTAATGACCAAACGCAATCATTTGTTTTTATTGATAGTCGTAATGGCGGCGCTGGTGTAAAACTGAAATAAGTAAAAGAAAAGAAGTGAAAAATATTAATAATACATACGTTACATTTTAAGGTCTGACGATACTTTCGAGAGAGCAATGTTTTCTGAAATTCTTAAATTAAAGAAAAAATATTTACGGTTTTAAAAAAAAGAACGTTGACTGTTTCTTACATTTTTTCTCCGATACGGCCAGTCCACATGCCACCTCCGAACAATCTAGATCCGGTTTCTAGATACGATTTGACAGCTGTCAGATACACCTTGCGACGTCTGATCGCGATTAGGACGACGTCGGGCGTAATGACGTGCTAATGCCTCACCTCGAGCGCTAATTGACTGAATTAATATGCTGATGTAAGCTGAGGTGTTCGCCATTTGCCGCCAATCGAGATGCGGGCTTAGCTATAACTGCGGTGATGTTTCACTAATCATCATAATGGGAGCTTTTGATATATCAATAGCGCTGCATTTATTCTAACAGTTAGTTTTTTGTTTTCTAGAATGTCTATTTGCTTAGTATACAAACTTGTATTTTGGAGTTTCGAACGACTCCTTGGTCTTATGCTTGCAATATATGGTAAACAATTAATGGGTCACGAATCGTGAAATTTAATCGCATTTCATGACATGTTATATAGTTCGTCGATATATATCGTGTTCAATTAAGTGAACCATGCGTGTAATGTGTGTTTTATCGTAAACAAATACCTAATTATACGTATAAAACGCGAAGTATATTAGTTATATTTAATTTACGCGTTTTATAAGTTACAAGTGTTTTGGGTTTATTAAATTAACTACATCAAACTATAACACAAGATGAAGAAATATGAAGCATCATCAATGTTCTCAGTGTACAAAAATATATGCAAACCCTTTTCTCTTCCAGTCATTGATCTATTATATTGCAGAATTTAAGAAAGTTGGTCCAGCGAACGCGGCGGAAAAAATAATTGTGTTAGTCTGTACGTGTATGTATTTATATTTCTATAGAAATAGCAATATAAAAATATATAAAGAAGTTCCTTTTAAGTCGAAAAGCGTTTGCATATAAGCCATGACTAACCATTTGTGATATGTCACGGCAATGATCGGTATTAGCCGCGCGGGCGCGTCACCGCTCACCACAGAGAACACTCATAGTTACGTAACTTGCGGGCCGCGTTTAGTTAGCAACTACCCCGAAACCGAGAGGCGACCGTAAATGAAATGGTACTTTTCCGCGGCTAACCCGGCCCGGCTGGTTAACCGGGCCGCGTTATGGTTGACAAGGCCTTTACCGCGTGCGTGCTACCTACACGATGTTTGCGTAAAGCGGTTACTGTGTCGGCGTTCTTTATCGAACTCGAAGATGTCTTGTTTGACACTTCGTTATACGCGAACGTTTCATTTGTGGTCAATCGAACTACATGTGCTACAGATAATAAACTAACGTCTAGTTAAGAGATGGCATTCGAAATTCAAATAGAAACGAAATTAGAATTATTTAGTATCTGTAACATAGATTATCCATTAACATGGCGTTCGAAATTCAAAGTATAATATTTTATTTGTAGAAGTTTTTAACCGCGTTTTGTTTATACTCGTAATATGGACTATTCATCTCTCATACAATCTTATTGTCTAGCAATAAAATGTCGGCGATTAAAGGATTTCCTCGTAAACTACCAAAGAATTCTATGCTGTGTGCTTGGCATATCGGTATCTGCGGCGTTCTCGTACTAAAATGCGCAGTAATCAAAGCGTACACACGTAACGGATTCATATAAAGAATTCTTCAAAGGAAAATTTTTATTCAAATGGCTTTGTGACCGCACACCAGACTCCGCCCACACGGAAGACGTTGCTTTTCCGCGATTTTCCATTGGCTCCCGGCTGGAGGCGTGCCGTCTTCTTCTTAAACAACTTTTCATTTGCACGACTCTGAAATATCGTCGGATTAAAACACTGAAGTTCCCGATGCGGTTACTAGAGACGGTTTTTATAAAGAAACAGACTTCTACTGTGAAGTATGTTGGCGTTTAATTAAATGTATCGAATGCTTTCTGTTTTCGTTTTGCTTTCATGTTGCAGGTAGCTTATTTGGATCCAGCTTGAGAATGTTATTTCTTAGTATTTAAAGCATGTATCATTTCTATTAAGCAAAATATATTTTTTAACAAATTTGTTTCTTCTAGCCGACATCTCACAAAGTAAAATTCACCTTGTATTTTTAAGCTCTTTTTTGGTACATTAAACGTTATTAAGAACAATGGCCAAATCGTACCTGACAGCGACCAGATATGTGTTACATATAAAAAATCCGTTATATTTTTGTTTTAGGTAATACTAATAATGTGTTATAATAAAGCCATGAAAGAAAGGTATGGATTTTGGTTTGTTCAGAAAGTATCGTTAAAGTTCCATATCGAATTTATCATTAGACAACGTTAATAACGTCTAATATAAATAGATTATTTATATATATATTTAGGATATGTAAAAAGCAAGTAAACGATTAGTCATTAACAAACTATCGATCGACATTGGATTTGACTAACAGTTGTTATTGCCTTTGTTTGGATACGTACTGGGTATAGAAACTTCTTTTATTTACCCTCTCATAAACTTTATTTGCTTTTTACATATCTGTTATATTAGTAATGAAAAAGCTGATTAGTATGCTCATTCCTGCAGTTGAAACGTATGGGGCTAAATTATTTATTAATTCTAACCTCAAAACTATTTTTGACTATAAAAAATGTGTCTATAGTTTACGCGAGTAGTACACATTTAAATAAAACACTTTAACGGTTTACAACGCGATATATTAGTTAAACTAAAATGACTTTTAACTTTGGCCCGACGTTTCGGAACGTCGGGCCGAAGTTAAAAATGATTTTCAAATAAGTTTAACTAATATATCGCGTTTTAAGCCATTAAAGTATTTTATTTAAATAAAAAATATTCTCTTAGGTGGTATTTAATACTCAAAGTAAAGCAAACCCTTTGTTTTGTTAATCGTCACGAAAAGAATTTTAGTCACGTTGAGAACCTTTACAATTTCGCTTTTTTTACTAAATACCTAAGTAAGTAGCTAGTAATTAAAAGAAATGACTTAGATGGCTGTCAGTTATCTTAATTTTATAACAAGCATAATTTTTATTTCGTAACAAAAATGTTAGGTATCGTCAATATTTTAATGGGTTCAAAATTCTATGAGGACGGGTATGTAAAATAAATATCTGTTCACATTAAGTTGTATGTAGATTTACCACAGGTACATGACCAAACTTATACTAGTATTACTAGTAATGTACTAGCTTTCTATAATCGAATGATGTTTAACTGCAAACTAATAAAGTTTAATATAATTGCACAAGTGATACTACTGTTCGTATAACAAATGGTGTGAAGAATTATCGCACAAATTGGCTTTAAAAGATAAAAAGCAAACTAAACGATGAAAGTACCCACTAATGACACTTTCTGTATTTTTTATGACAGAAGTGGGGTTCAGGTGAAAGTGGAACACACCTGAACGAGACCCAAGATACCCTGGTCAACCTATTTTGACTTGGGATATTCAGTAATCCACAAATTAAATCGAAACACGGATTTCCATTTCACGGACGATGTGGCAGTTTGTGATCCGAACAGAATTTCAACAATTTAACACTGACTTTGTTTCCAGGTTTTCCTGATGAGGACCTAAGTGTTAAAAATACGAATTATTTAATTTTATATACAATTATTTTATTTAATAACGCATTGATTATCGAAGCCGTTATCTCTTGTTAATTAGCCATATATTACTGTTTGATAAACTAATATAAAAGCTTCGAAAAGGGTTCGAATTGAACAATTATTTTTGTTGTGGTTAGAGCATGTATCGAGAAGGGCTTTAGACAATAAAACATTTCGATATGACTTATAGGAGAAAAGAAACAGCGGGAAATATCGAAAACACGGGGAACATTATTAATCTTTAAGGGGCCCGAGGCGTACGCTGCAAAAACGGCTGTTTATAATGTAATGTAATTAATGTGTTCATATATATCCTAATGTATGTATGTAAGAATGTTTTTCTTTAAATGATCTAAAAAAAGTTCGCGAAGCTTAATGTCTATCTTTAAAGCTTAACTTGCAAGAACGACGGGAACGTCAACGTCGTGGGTGACAGCTTATATTTATAAAGAAAAAGAGAAGGTTTGTAAAAACAATTTTGAATATCAAAATAACTACTTTACGTGGATGAAGTTGCTGATAGAGCCAGTAAATATTAATTAATATGCTGTTAATATTATAAAGTTGTTGTTAATATTGTTAGATAAAAATAAGATAAGTTAAGGACCACATTTGAAATACCACCACCTACGTTTTTAATATATTATAGCTATGTTAAAATATGTATAATCAGTAAAAATGCAGTTATTAACTGAAAATGCTCTTATCCATCCATCCATATCACAATTTACATCGTTCGAGCACGTCAGATGGTCGTAATTTACTTAACTCACATCTCAATTAAGACAGTTGAAGAGCCAAACACCCTAAGAAGTTTTGCGCATTGAAAACGAGATTCTTACACAAAAAGAAACTGTGTCCGTGTTTAAAACGGATACATCGTTTTACTTGATGCGCCATATTTTTACACTTTGTGAACGCGATTAAATCTATTTTGCCCTACCGAAACCCCTCTTCCTTTTTTCCCCAGGTATCGAAGGCAGAGAGTGCGCCGGTGATAATTTTAATATGCAACGAAAGATTTTGTCTAAAAATGTTATAAATACTTTTATCTCACTTCGCAATGGAAATTAATGATAGAAGTCTTCAAACTGTATTTGTATTTGTTGCGATAATGAATAGTAATAAAATAGTTGATGGATAGGGCAATGACGCAAATAAATCTAAATTAAATTTGTTTTACGAGTTCATAAAAAACTGAAAAAGTAGAGAAGATTTAGCAAGAATATCGCTTAACTCTTTTTATCTCCAAACATTAGTAAAATTATATTAATTTGTCTTATAGACTATACGATTAATTAAGAATTGTTTGGTTGCGTGTCTTGCATTTCGCTTTTGGTGTGTATTATGTTTGTATCTCTATGTATAGATCTGTAGTTCACACTGTTCACATAAGGACCAGAAGAATTATCCTTATTATAATTAGCTTCAGTTGCTTACATATTTGTATATCTAGTTAGTAAGCCTTATTAATAAATAAATTAGTCACCTATAAATCATATTATTATTTTTATTATAACGCCGTTTAATAAATTATCATTAAATGAGTGAGATATGAGATACAAAACATCATTAAGAAGAAAAATCAAATTAATTTTGTCTGTCTGCCTGTTAGTACGCTTCAATTTAAAATAAACAATATTTGATTAAAAAATATTAATTATTATTTGTCAACTTTTCAAAACTAAACAGGTACGTTATAACATCTTCGTACCTACGAACAAATTCTTTCACAGTTCACACTAATGGAATGGATAAGCTTAGTTTTCGGGCGTAGTTATGATTAACGAAAGATATAGATCATAAAATTATTAGATTAAAAACATTAGGCCTCACAAATAATACAAATATGTATTTAAAAATTTTATATTCACTGCGGGTAACTGGAAACGTAAAACAAGAAGTTCCATTGTATAATTTTATATTACGATTCGAATAGGACACGTACTCGTAAGAATAGGATTCATTTGAATAAATGTAAAGTAGTCTAATCATAAAACATCTCAAAAAAATGTGATATGATAAGATAAAGCATAACAATATGTGCTATCCTATTTTATACCTATTTTGTTATTATACATTTATCCGAAATCTATTGATTGAAACCGTAACGCTATTAAACTTTGACGTTTTCCTCTATCTGGTTCTTGATCCAAATGGGGTTTTAAAATCCATACCACCCATTCAATATTCTGAATTCCGAAGAAGGTCTAACATTTAAAAAATATGAATTGTTTAGAATCATGTTAGTCGCACACGACTCGTTGATTAATAATCTTTCATTGCTTCCATGCGGCCAAGACCAACGAACAGAGATTTCACATTAATAATACCATATTAAATGTATTTACGTATTTGAAATGAAGGTCGTATTGTATTTAAAAAACTGCCAGCAAGCAACATAGTCTGTACAATATTTAAGACGGGCAATACATGTCATAGATAATGTTTCAATACGTATTGAAACATTATCTATGACATGTACTGCCCGTCTTAAATATTGCACAGACTATGTTCATTTATAAAAGTTTTGTTAAATCATTTTTTTCTACAATCTTCTACTGATTTTCAATGTAAAATAATGTTAATGTTTATTGCAATATTGTCAAAACGAATTCGTTGTATTTCTGTTAAACAAAATTAGTCTCCTCGTGACCACGGCTGCTGCAAAGCATCCGAAACGTCGGGCCGAAGTTAGAAATCATTTTCAAATAAGTTTAACTAATATATCGCGTTTTAAACCGTTAAAGTGTTTTATTTAAAAAATTAGTTCTACTTTCTATTATTATTTTTTATTATAAGTATTATTTACGCGTTTAAATCAAATCCGATGTCTACAAGGATAATAAAAAAAAATAGAAAGGTAGGTTATAAATTACTAACTAAGACTACATAATTTATCTATCTGTGTATATTTTTATTGTATTTTCTCTTTACGAATTTGTTTATGTAGCTTGGTTTCTAGGAGATTTTTGGATGTAATAAATTATTCTCTTTATATGGTGAAGTAATAATCCAAAAGTTTTGGAAGTAAAATGTAATGATTTGTAAAAGAAACTTGTTCGCAGAAGGTTAGGGCGGGCGGCCCCTACTTGACATTCATCCGACTTTCTTAAGTACTTGGGAAAAAGTTTCAACTTTGCAATGTCACCGACTTTTCCCTTACTTCGCGAAACACCGGAATGCCATATTTGGCTTAATTTGCACTGGTTTTCCTCAATGTCTTTTGAGGGGGAAAGTTTGATATTTGCTTCTTGTTTTGAATCACTTTCTTTACGTTGTTTGAATGCACTTTTGAAGAGGCGTCTACGCGTAGGTTAACTAATTTAATTAAACAATAAATGTTACACTTAAGGTGAACTGACTAATGCATTTGTAGGCACAGTTATAGAGATAATGAGCTCATTTAAATGTTGGCATGTAATAACTGCACCTTCTGCACTCACCGCGACCGCTCCGCCCGACGAATCTTAAGTCGTTGAATTTAGCCACCTGGTTCTTCATCACTGCGGAGCTATTCCTCAGCTCCGCACAGCAGTTCTCGTCGTTCCCGGCCCTCACCGTCACCAGCGTGCCGTCCCCTACGTCGCCTAGTGCCACCACCTTAAACGCTACGGGTAAGGTCTTGTTAGACCGCCAGTGGGGAGGTAACACTGTGCACACGAAATGCGGGCTCCCCGTCCTCACTAGCTCCCCCGGGTGCTCCGACAAGAAGTCGCCCAACGTTCTTTCGGCCAATATGTCCGATGTCATCTTCGTGTAGGTCTCGTGGAGCAGCGTGGAGCTTGTGTCCGGTGACACGGCGCCGGTGGTGGCACCCGGCAGGTGCATCCTCGACACCCGCGCCCGCTGCGTACTGCACATGGAGAACACCTTCTTCGCCCCGGCTACATCTCGTCGCCACGGTCACGACCGCGAGTCGCAGCCGCTCATCGCGACACAACACTGACCGCGAGGACACGTCGCTAGGAAACGCGCGTGGCTAGATGCGGTGACGTCACGGAACGGCCTTGCCACACTTTTTTCCCGGTGAATGAAAGGCTCGGGGGGCGCGGGACGCGAGGGGCCGATTTTTTCCGGCGACGAGGGGTGGCACCCCCGCGCGGCGAAAAAACTTTTCACTAGTTTCAATGACGGCGGCACTTTTTTGCGCCCCGTATTTACGCACGCACGTCGCTCTCACTTTCGGCGCGGCGTATTTTCGGGGCGCTCGAACTCACGTTAGACGTTCGGCGCTAGATAGGGTTAGACCGAGCCGGGGTGCGTGCGACGTAGCGCGCGGTCGAGAGGAGACTCGTGGGGCCGCGACGTATCGCTTGCGGTGTCCGCTCGCGGTGGCTATTAATACGCGGTACGTCCGTGCTCGTCGACTTCGGACAAAGTTTCGCGGGCGAGTCGGTGCCGGCGCGAGAGGCGGCGACGCGACGCGGGCGCGGCGGGCGGCGGAGCGCACTTTGCGGTCGGGGTGGGTTGGGTTTAAAGCCGCTGAAGGATAAAACATACAAATAAACACGTGTTCGCGCCGGCGCGAGCGAGAGGTGCGCTCGGCTCGCTGGAGCGAGCGGGACGCACGCCGCTCTTGCGGCATTTAGCGGTCTCCGTGCTGACTGGCACTCGCCTGGGCTGCCTCTTCAGCCGATGCAGCAGACGTCACACGTTACTGTAACTGGCTGAAGTGACTCGACTAGCCAAAGTGAAAGTGTTTGTAGGGCAGCCGTTTCGAAAAAGTCATCTAAATGTATCTCAATGTACTCCTAAAATGTCCAACACTATTTACTAATTGTGACCGATGTGGGATAGTTGTGAACTCAAGTAAAATTTGTAAAGCAATAGTACATTTTGCTATTGGTCGTGGGTTCAAGTCCCACCTGTAAAGTCCCAATCTCTTGCCTTTTAGCTGTCAAACGTGTTTAAAGTGAGTTGAGAGTGAGTTCTGAATTCAAACTACATACTAATAATGAATGTCGTTTAATCAACATACAATGCATAACAGATTAGTTTCTATGATACTGAGTTAGCTTGATGATCTCTTTTTGGTAATATTTATTAGGGTGCCTCCGGGATAGGACTAAGTGCTAACAAAATCAGCTGATTGTTGACACGGTCTCCCTTTGGTGTCTCAAATCTACTTACACTAAATCCAGATTTCGGTTTTATCAATATTTCAATTCTTAAAGAAATATATAAAAAGTACTTCTCTTTAAAAAAAAACTATTAATTTCTAATTAAAAGAATGACACATATATCGTAAAACTTCAGAAAGAAAGACCTCTTAAATACTTTAAACAAAAAAAATAAATAAATGTTTTTCAGGGTACAATTACCAAATTATATTAATTCAAACTACTTTGTATAATTCAAAAGGGGAATACCTAAACTAAAATACACTAAATGATTTATTTTTTAGATATTTAACTCAACTTTCTTGCCATATTATATTCTTTTAAAAGATTTGTGTCTTTTCTTTTTAAAAATTTAATTTTCCTTTCGAAAAATGAACTGTTTTCACGCGTGTTCCATCACTATAAATCAAGCAATGGACATCGTATAAGTGTGACAGATGGCATTTTCACATGAATTGCACACAACAGGATTAGTTCGTGATAGGGAAGTTTCTAAGACGCACACCCAACTTTAAGTTAAATTATAAGGTATAGTTTGAGTAGTAAATATATTTCGTCAAAAGTTTTTATAATAATAAATTTTCAAGAAAGTTTCTTGAAAATTTAGATCTCACATTGTGGCGCTATAGAATGATAACTTTAGACCAATATTAAAGAATTTAACAATAATATGTTTATTTTTTCGATATTCTCTAAAACTACTTGTAATTTCCTGAAAGACATAAGTATAAATGTTTACAATTGTTGTTAATAATATGTTAATATACAAATATACAAGTTATAAACATTGTTTTGTGATCTGCGATAGTTCTATTAGTAAACTAAAGATAAGTCAAAGGTAATGCTACTTGAGCAACATGATCGTTGATAAAAGGGTATATGTACATAATATAAACTTACACAATGCATAGAAAGCAAACATATTTTTTTAGATTATATGATATTTATAATATACTATATATAATAGAACAATGATACAACTATTAGATAACAGTTTAAACTTTTTAAAATGCGGAAGATCACGAGAATATTGACGGGGAGTACCCTCGTTGGGCCGTAAACAAATTGACAATGAGTTATATAATATATTTCACGTTTAACCGTTAAATGTTATATTTGAATGTGTAGGTAATACTCGCGTAAACTACAAACAATCCTAACAGTAATAGAAAGTGAATTGATGTAATAAACAAGTAAACTGTAATATTTTCCACTTTGAAATTTTCCTCAGCTGTACGGCACGGGAAGATCCGTGCCGTACAGCAAACAGCAATTACTTCCTCGAATAGGCCGGTTCGCCTCAAAGCCGAATAAAGGTATGCAGATAGGTCCACTCAGTAAATATTGAACGTGGCCCTTACAACACAAAATCAAACCTTTTATTTAAGTCCGAGCACACAGAGGGCGCATTGTTTGCGAGGGTCGGGAGATAGTTCAACAACCCTTCCGCTGACCAGAGGATAAGCAGATTGCGAAATTACGGCCATATTGATTTTAATTTTATTCCATGAGTCTTGAGTCACGGCTTTTATTTGGCCGATATAATATTATAACGTCCAGTTTCGTTTATGGCCCCTCTGCTAAGTAAAATAATAATAACTGATAATTGGGTGGTTTTAAAAACACTTTTGACCGTTTTAAACTCAAAATATTATTTACTTTTTCAATTTCATTTAAACACGGCCCGACGAGGATTAGGTAACTTATTTTTAATTTATATTAACTACGGTCCTACTTTTCGGTTGATTTCCAGTAGTCGCGGTACAGGGGAAATGGTTAATTACTAATAATATATATTTAAATGTGTAACCTAAATTATATTCTAAAGTATATCCCTATAATTGACATCATATTAAACTTACTTTTGTAAATAACAATTTTGTTTGTATTTTTAAGAAGTAAATTCAAATTGTCTATAGTTACGCGAGTAGTACACATTTAAATAAATGACCGCCCCCCTTCCCCGTGACCACGACTGCTGCAAAGCATCCGAAACGTCGGGCTGAAGTCGAAAACATTTTAAAGTTTAACTAATATATTGCGTTATAACCGTTAAAGTGTTTTATTTAAAAGTAAAAATCATTCAGTAATTAAGTATTTATAAATCTAGATATTGTATGCAGTTAAGATACATTATTTTTTATTATTATAAAGTGTAATTTAAACTGTGTATTATAAAAAAAAGCTCAATCATACTTATACGTACGAGCAGTGGTAACGACCCGACAAATTGATTTTTTTTAACGTGTAGGTACTTTTTGCGTATACTACAGATATTATTTTTTTATTCATATTTATTTTGTATATAGGCAGCTATGTTTTATATACTAAGATATTTTGTCTGCCTGTAAAGATTACAAGACTTAAAATTAGCGTGTCTAATGTACACGAAAATAACGCTACGTAATTAAAATGCCATAAATATTAAGGTCCAAAATCGGGTATAACAAAGGCTATGGCGGGTAAGCAGCAACATTTACTCGCCAGATTGCAATAAACATAGCATAGTGGACGCGTAGACCGATGCTACGCTGGACTACGTCGGCACAGAGACACCTATGGAGACTTCTGTAATCTTAATATTATTTAATATTATTGACTGTAAATTTGACGTTGTTGATAAGTTGAAACTTTAAAATCTATTAAAATATTGATAATTTGAAATCATTGTGTGATATTATTAATAAAAATTAATATTACCGGTCTATAATTTAGTATACTTTGCATACGAACGTTACGTTGTGTGGCTCATATAAAAAAGAAAAGCCTTTTTATTATTTTTTTACCAGAAATTAAGTGACTAAGTATGTAGACATTAAAAAACATGAAAATCATTTTAAAGTTATGAAATAGGTTTCCAGAATGATTTTTTAATTATATAATTACTATACTTCTTAATTAATAATAATTCTGTAGTGATGTAAAGATTTTAAATACAATCATTTTTAACAACTTGAAATATATCAAGTTTGTGATTGACGACGACCTGACGCTCGCGTGTTTTGCGGTCGTGGTCACTAGAGATTGAGGATGTCTTCAGGTCTTACAAAATAAGAGTCAAGTCTCTTTTGCCTACGTTACAACATCATTAAATAATAGCTAGTATTAGCATATTTTTTTTGAAAACAATCACTACTTGGCTTCATAATATCTAATTTGTCGCCTAGTGTACTAGTTGTAAGTTTTCCATATTTGAATAAAAACTGCGAGGTCTTTCTATTACTCCTTATTAAATACTGTCTGTATGTTACGCGAGTAGTACACGTTCAAATAAAACACTCCAACGGTGTAAAACGCGATGTTAATATACATTAAGCTTATTTGGAAATTATTTAAACTATGGCCCGGCGTTTCCGATACATGGCAGGAGCCGTGGTCACGAAGAAACGCTTATTAAAAACGAAAATGCGAGCTAAGTGCGCCTCCATGGATTCCTTAGAAGTGCAAGGTCCCAGTCGGTCGCCGGTCGCCCTCGTTAGAGAGCTCAAATTAATGCCGGCCATTCTCCGGCTGACGCCTGCTTGTTCTTAAATCTAATTACCAAGCCGCCACTGCACGCACAGACTGATTAATTGGACTACCTAGCCAGCGCTTACAATATACAATGGCGTTCGGATCGTTTGGTGAGCGTTACTGAAGCGTTACCACGTTTAGCTTGAGACTTTATTAGCTAGAGCTAATACTGGGATGTGTGGATTGGATTCTAATGGGCGTTTGTATGCTGCTTGGGAATTATCAACCTCCGATACACTCTGTATCTAGTTCTACTCTGTAGTCTGTCTGTAGTTCATGCGAGTAGTAAACATTTAAATAAACCACTTTAACGGTTCAAAACGCGTTTCGATTGCTTTGCAGCAGCAGTCCCTTTGTACCACAACATTATAAATCGCGTTTTAAACCGTTAAAGTGTTTTATTCAATTAAGTACTGCTTTGGTATGACGCCTTCTACTCTATTTTATTTTGTATTCACTTATTGCATTGTTAGAAAAACAGTATAAAAACAATTTTTGAACGACTTTCAACGGGTTTGTTAGGATTGTATACACCTGCGCAAACTACAGTACAGTTTAGTTGATTGCATTAAATAAAAAGATGAGTTCTAAACATTTTACAGGATTCAAATTCAGACAATCAGAATAACATGCATTTGTGCAATGGAGAAAAAACTAGTTCTATAACGTCTTTTTGGTAGGAAAATGTTGAAGATCAATGTCTTGTTTGAGTCAAACGCATTACATAATTTTAAAATCTGTAAACTGGGAAAATTTTTTTTTCCCAAGCCCCCGGTTTTCAAATGCTTTAAAGCAGTTTAAACATTTGAGCTACCGTGTTTCAAGTAATCGGCTCAATTAGTTAGACCGATAGCACGGAAGCCTGTGGAAAAGATGTGGATGGCAGTTCAAGTCTCGTCAATGAAATAGAGAACCAAATAATTTGTAAGAGGAAACGTTGATAGCATTATATATAAAAAAAAACAAGGTTTTATCTTATCTTTCTCTCTCTCAAAGCTTATTCACCTTCCTTGCTTGTTTTATAACTGTCATTTTTTAACAGCATTCGAAACGTTGAAAAGGTTGAAGAGGTATATAATATGTCCAATTAAAAACACCCCAGTTGTGGGATAAAGGGGATCGCTTTAAAGTCCGCAATAGAACTTTTTTAAACTTCAGCAAACATGTGAGAACGCTAAAACAGAAGTTGGTGTCGAGTTTAGAATTGTTTCAACGAAAAAAGAAACTTTAATTTGCGACATTTTAAAACAAAAGTCCGTCGTAATGGGGGGAGCATGTTCGCCCTTCAAACGGTTACAGGCTTGATATGGGCAGTACGAGAATTTTCCGTAAGAACGTATATCTGTTTTGAACGTACTTGGTGGATAACATAAAATGTTTGTGAATTTGATAAGTTTTCATTGTTTATATACTTTACTTTTATTAAAATAGAATTGTTATTAATAAGAAAAGGGCTTAAGGTATATAAGAGACAGCAATGCCTATTATCATAGAGCAATATAGAAAAGAGCCTATTAGGTTGAAAATCAATACCAGATACACCAAATTGTTTTTCTTTCAGTACTTCGCTGTACCTTTGCTACATTGAAGTACTTCTCAGATGAAGAAAAACACCGTACAAACAGCGAGCATATCCGACAATTCCCCAGCGGAATTCATGACGACAAATGCCTTTAAAATTAAAATTTTATAAAACGAAAATTTTAAGATACGGATCATGAACCGGCAATAACATGTGCAAAAAAATAGTTTTCAATACTTTAAAATTACTTATTATTTTAATAATTAATTATTATAAACAGTTAAAACGGCGATAGCCTCTTACATTAATTAGATAGAAGTACACAATAGAATTACACTTAAAAATAGAGTATGCATCAATTACATTAGGAAAAAATTTAAAATCAGACAATTCTCTCAGTATTGAGGACCATTGATCTGCGAAAAGGTCACATTTGGGTCTTAACTTGAGGAGAGCGTTGAGTGAGGTTAAAATTCGTGGTAACGGCGAAAACGCGCGGGACGTCAAAGAGATCGTGTCTTCTAGCGCGGCCATAGTTGTTCGGTACAAACAGTCGACAGAAGGCTTCCCTCAAATAAGGATCATCGATTATACCTTAATTAATAAATTAATACTTATATTAGTTTATGGCTTGGCTTATAGCAACGAATAATTTAATAAATACTCAAAACTGTCTGTAGTTTACACGAGTAGTTCTAGCCGACGTGCCCGTGAGCCGACGTTAGAGAGAATCTCTTCTCGCTCACGTCGGCCGTACAGCCCGAAAAACAATGATATACGACCTATCATGTTTCCCTGTGACTACGGCTGCTGCAAAGCATCCGAAACGTCGGACCGTAAGTTACTATGTAATATATTTTACGTTTAAAACCGTTAAAGTGTTTTATTTAAGTTAATAAATACTATTGATTTGTAGATGAAAGTTTAGGCCACTTAGATGGATTTAAAAATAAATACTTAGCTTTACAATTCAAAGAATTAATATGGTAATGCGAAACATGTTAGATGCTCGTTTGAATAAGGAATCCGGCCGATGCAGCAAAAAGTTCCACTCGGGAGCTACAAAGGAAGGGTCACTGGACTCCCGCTTCGAGATGAACTTTGTGTCTATCTAATTTATAACTTTAAATTAATTATTACTTAAGGTGAATAAATTCTGCATTATTACCGTTAAGTGTGTCAGTCAATTATATGGAATAGGAACATCTAGGTCCCTTATAATATTGCCTTCCCAACAAAAAATATTTTTCAACCGGATTCCAACCTAAGACCAATTCACTTGTGAAAAGCATGAGTCTTGTATGCGCTACTCGCTACGAAAATCTAGAGAAATCATGAGAAATTAAAATTAAAATCATCTGTGCGAATTGTAGGTACACATTTTAATAAAACACTTAACGGTTTAAAACGCGAAAAAGTTACGTATTTATAATGCCTTGCGACTGGGGTCACATCAACAAGCATACAACAGGGAATAGCGTATCGTAGTTAAAAAAGAAGATGACATATATATTTCGTGATTAAAACCGTTAAACTTGTTTTATGTAGCTTGTAGTGTACGAGATATCTGTTTCACCCGATACTTTAATTTAAAAGCTTTATAAATCTACTCGATTCTAACACTTCACGTGCCTAATGAATATGAGCCCTTTCTTTGAACTACGGTCAAACGGACCCTCACATTTCGTCTCTCCTTACCCCCGCGTGTTTCAAATGGAGATCGCGGTGCAATTTATGTGAAAGGGTTAATATTATTGCATTTTGGCGTGTTTTTGCGCTGAATGTTTATTTCGCGAGGATTATATTTAAATAGATACGTTTAGCATTAATTAAAATAATACTCGTGTTCGAGTCCAGGAAATCAATAATTATGTATTTTTCACTTTAATAAAAGTCTTTTCTACGCATTGCATACTTCTATGATGAGGACTCTGTATCCCAATAGCTAAATATAGCGTTACAAGTGAAAGGTCTTGGGTTTGGTAAAAATTAAAGGCAAAGCCTTATTATCTACATGTTTATTAATAAAAATCTATCAATGAAGTACATACAGACGTGTCTGCCCCAAGCCCAACTAAGAGGAATTAGATTCCCATTTCAAGCGTTATAAATTGTTCAAATAATTAAATTAGTTGGACTTCCAATTTTCAACTGAATTTCAGAATAGCGAAGAACATTTGAAAGCTTTTGAAGCATTTTTTTCATATGTTATTGCATCATATGTTAACATTATATGAATTAGTTGTTCCAAAGGTGTATATTATCGATGGGTTAAATACATTCGATGATGATAAGTGCAATATGGCAAATTCAATTGATTAGAGTAAGCCGGATCATATTTTTATTTTCAATCTACATATTTTTTTTAATGTAGAGGAACTTTAGCACAAAAAAGAAACAAAGTAAGGGCTTAGTTTGAAATAGGATAGTTACAGGAATGTCGACTCATCTATGAAACATATCTATCTACTAATATATAAAGCTGAAGAGTTTGTTTGATTGAACGCGCTAATCTCAGTAACTACGGGTTCGCATTGAAAATTTTTTTTGTGTTAGTTAAATCATTTATCGAGGGAGGCTAAAATATTGCCCTGTGACTAATACAAGCGAAGATAAGCGGGAAATGTGAAAAAATTGGGAAAATTGTTCATCTTTGTATATCGATGCGTACGCTGCGAAAACGGTTCCAGAAATACAAAAAGTGATTCTTTGAGTTATAAAAAAAAAGTCCCCGACAGTATATGTCTATCTTTGAAGATTAACTTGCAAGAACGATGGGAAGGGACGCGACCGACGTCGTGGGTAACAGCTTATGTTTCTAAAGATAAAGGGGTTTGCAAAAACGCATTTTGTATGCCCAAAATGAATATTCTTAGCGGACGAAGTCGCTAGCACAGGTAGTCGTTAACATTTTTCACATGTAAAGCTATTTCAATTGGATAGAGTAGCAGCACGGAACCCAGTGGATGCTGGTTCAAGTCCCTGTCGCGTCGTAAATTTCTTTCTGAACTAAAATATATAAAACAAGTAGACACCATATACGCGGACGATATAATTTAATCGCGTTCCGCATCGAAAACTAATTAGGCGGCGCTTTAGATGTCTAATTAGAAATTCCAATTAGATATTTGGCGGTGTTTCCTTTCGCAAATTCCGAGTGAAAACAATAATTGTTATCGGTGGCCACCCAGGCAGAAGCTTTGATTCGGGGCATTATTTCGGAACGACCGGCCCTTTTTAGCCCACCCTCGTCCGTGATAGATCTCTTTTTGATGTAACCACTTCCTACGTCGTTATAAATGTGCGCGTACACTGTATATTCCTCGCCGTTTCTTTACGTGCTAAAATAGAAATAAGATGATAAAAAACTATAGGTTTGAGAATGTATACTGACGTGTGTAACGCTAATATAGTAAATAAATTTACATCTACTTCCAATAAGTACTTGTTTTTGGGAGTACGGAGTTTATTATAAAACTCTATTAATGGAATGGATTTGGACGCTTTACAATAGCTTTAATCACAAAGAAAATAGCTTGTTATAGTTAAAAACAAGTGAACTGATATATTTTGCGGTTTAAACTGTTAAAAGTGTTACTTTTAAAAGATTTATAGAATGCCTAAATAAATTTACAATTGGTCGCCATTGTCAGTTATAAGAATATATATACCTATATATTAGAATATTTATTCAAATAAGAATTTAATTTCTTATCTTAAACCTATTTTATTCTAGCCTTGAATTATGTACTTACTCTTTCTGATAAAACATTTTCAATCATAGCTATTCTTTTTACTCAAACTAATATTAACAATTGTATTTTTACGCTATTACTAATACAGTTTTGATAGTATCCATGTCTGTACGCTCACATAACCACAGGTTAAACGTGTATGTTTCCGGGTTGTATATTTATATTTCACTGAACTTGCTTTAGAAAGTAATATTTATTTTATTAGTTTGTTAATACTATGAGGAAATAAACATTTTCTTTAAGTGGGTTGTAAAAGTGATGTTAGTTGATAAGAGATTTGTTAACAAGTTGTTGGTGCTCATTAATAGAATTGTGAAAGGTTTCAAATGGATTCCGGATCTTGAGGTAACTTGGTCATGGGGGAAAAATAAATTGACTGTATATATATCACGTTTTACACCGTCACAATTGTTCTATTAAAAATTAGCTTCAGTTTATTTAACACCCAACAGTTTGTTATTAGAAGTTATGAACTAACACGAAGATTAGAAGATTGACATCGACATAATGTTTGACACATCTCTTACTTTAAAAAGAAAAATCAAAGGTTACCTAAAAACTGTGTTCGAGTGATTTTATTTAGTTACTGTATTTCTTCTTTATTAGCATTGTATATTAAGAATACGGCGCAAAATCTGCCTTACTCAACTTTTTTTTTATATATCCCGATATATTAACTGCCAATCTAAAACCTTGTTGCCAAATTTATTCTCTGTAACTAGAATTCACGTTATTATTTGATAAATGTCTATTTCCAATTGTATGTGTATGTATACTAAGAATAATAATAATAAATAAATAAACACAATGATTCTTAAATTATTATTGTTTTTTTTTAATTTTTAATTTCTTTTAGGCTTTTTTATTTGGATTTTATGTTTTAAATATTATTTCAATCAGTTTAAACGGGGCTATTAAATTTAGCTTTGGGACATTGTCCAACGTAATGAATAATATAACAAGTTTATAACTTGTAAATTTATTGTTGTTTCTGAATAAAATGTATCTTTATTTTATTCTATTCTTTAGCATTACAAAAACCTTAACTAATACATGTCATATAATATTGTTACCCGTCACTCTTTTCTAATTTTACGTTATGGTATTTGCAGCTCTTATTTTGTTCTTACAGCATTTACATGTTGCAACGTAGTAAATACACCTTATAAATTTATATTTATTAAACGCTTATACAATTTCCAATTAGACAAAATTTCCTACATATGAACTAAAGTACAGTGTAAAATTGATTATGCCCTCCAATAAGAAAATATTCATGGTTCCCTGAAACCGTTACAATCAAAAGTAAATTTTATTTTGAGCTGTTAAGATCGAAAATAGGCTGTGATTGTAGTTTTGTTGTTTTAAGTAAATTTAATCGTAGCTAAGTTTGAGAATTTGCATAAGACGTTGTCAGATTGTCGGAAGGGTTAGGATCTCGAGGGCCGCCTGATCCCGGGCTTATCCCGATAATTATTTCAATTGTTTATGCCTGTCGACGGTGCATTTAGATGGCGTATTATAGTTTGTTGAGTGTTGTCTTCATTACCGAGTGCTGACAGAGTGAAATATTGGTTAGGCAACTACGAGCATTATTTTGAATAATAATGCTCGCAAGGCAATTGATAATTTATTCTTACCATTATTTATACATTATGATTTACAATTGTTAACTGTCGAAACATAATCTAAAGAATAGAATAGACATAATTATTGTCAGCTAAATGTTGAAAGGTTAACTAAAACTAAATGGTAAAATCAATTAGTAACTGAAATGAAGTAAAAGAAGATATTCACGGCTTAAAAATTTATTTATTTCTCAAATGATTACATAAAATCTCATACTGAGAAACTAGGGCAGTTTCTTTTTAATCCTAACTAGTATTTGGTTCTACCCGCACCGTCGTTTAGGATGTAAATAATAAATTATTAAAAACTGATAAATAAAATCGATGAAAATTAAAATCGTTCAGAGAAACGGTCACAGAAATGTATTTGCCCTATGCCCCACAGAGAAAAGCGATTTTACTACTACTACTACTGCTACTACGAACTAGATCCTGTTTATTATTAGTTAAATATCTATTCAGGGGCTTATACCTACTAAAAGCAAACCGAAAGCGAAAATTAGACGGAAGAAGAAGAAAATTAAAAAGAAGCAGAAAACGCTTATTATTTTAAAGAAGTACCTATCTATTGTCATTTGATTGATAACCACTGTTTAACTTAATTTGATCTCTAATTAAGTCTGCGTTTCATTTCATCAAAGTTCATGAGATATTACAATGGAAATAATTACTTCCATGTTTTAATATGCAGAACTTCATAAGTGTACACAAAGGTACATCCGTGTAAGGAATTATTACCCTTCGCTCCGTTAGAGTTAGGGTAGGCACAAAGCGATGAGCGACAGCGACTTTTTTGAGACCTTTCTAAACATTATTTCAAGCAACATCTTTTAATGGTTTAAAACTCGAAACATATAACTCATTTACAATTTATTTCAAGTATGGTCTGAAAACGTTTCGAATGCTTTGCAGCAGCTGTAGTGACGGCTGCACGGCTAATTTTGATGTCAATATAATGTTTAGCAACATTCAACAGATTATTGATATATAAAATTATGTTAGGACTTATAATTTTATGAATTTTTGTATACCGTCTTAATTAACAAAACACAATTTTCACACAAATTCTATATATCTGTAGCTCGCCTGTTCTCAAGATGTTTTGTTAAGGGTAAGATAAGTAACCTTCTATCAGAGGTCCATGTTTATCTGTCCTCCTCATAAAAAAAACCATTTCAAACACGTATTCGAGTAATATTGGTACACCTGAACACCGCACCGCTCTGCTTGTATTGGCAACCGCGGTCTTAGTCGTGAATACAGCAGACGATTCTTCAAACATATTACGTACGTTGCTAATAATGTCTCATTATTGCTAAGAATTATGAAGTTACGACGAACGTTGATTAAGTAATATCTATTTCCTGCAATTTTTATCTTATGTTATCAGAACCTAACTAAATGAAAGTCGATTTTATAACAACTTCTAAGTGTCTGAAACCATATTAATAACGTAGGGTATGTTATGTAATCTGCTTGTTAGGATTCGACTCCTCTCACGCTAAAACACATTCAACAATAAATAATTTTTTTTTGCAACAGTTTGCAAACCCAAGTTGTTGGGCTGTAAAGTACCATATACATAGTGTTATAAATAAGTAGGAGGCTCTTTTAAATTGTATATTAACCATTGTAAACAACAACGGTATCACACATAGATACCTATATAAGTGTTTACACAAACACACACATGTGTAGAACCCTCTCACACCATTGTTTCCAAAGATATGATCTCGATGAAATCTGGGCCCGGGGGCCGACTGGCGTCTTAATTAACTTAATAAATACACACTCCATTTCATTAGGCATACGTCAAATATACTGTGCCGATATGACAGTTGAATATTAGTAGGTAAACGAGATAGCTCTAATTTTAATTATGCTGGGAATGAGACTGATAATGTTAAGATTACATGAGCCCATTTAGCAATTTGAAGATGTACATGAAAGCACTAATTTAAAAACAATTTTTAATTAATCTTAGAAATATTTTAAGCTTGAAGCAGTCATCTGAGGACATATCATGAAACTGTTTCTTCTCGTAAGAAAAGTGATAAAGACAGGAAAAGATTCTTTTAATTTTTTCTAATTTAGAAATACTGGGTTAGCCAAGTATTGGAAGTAGATAAAATGCTTTAGCTGCTCGTAAGACTATGGGACGATAGTCACACTCTTTCCATTTTTATAACTGAAATACGGGTTTGCCGAGATTGAGAATGTAGAAAAACTGTCTTCGAATGATGGCTAGACTCAAATGGACTACAAGCACATTATTGCCCGTATAGAGATTATTATGGCATATGCTATTTAAGTACATGAAACAAAGCAATCAAATTATTGTAATTAAAGTCTTTATTTATTTTGACTTTCACATCATTTTTAGACATGTGTAGAAGAGATTTTTCTTAAGCATGTAGCGTTTGCAACAATTCGTACTTATTTTTTTTTTTACTATATTAAACAAACAAATATTTCCTGATTATTATGTAGGTAAACAAATTAACGTAAGGCAACAAAACCCCCCTTATCAAATGACACTCAAACACAACTGCGATCAAAGGCAGCAAAAAAATCACGGCCCAGACAGCTTGGCACCAATTTTTTGCGCCCACATACGAGCTAAAACAAACAGGATGCAACGACATGTGACTTGTATAAATCTTTGCGCCGGAAATGGTCGCGCGGCCCGCACCTTTAATTGTTAATAACAAATAAATGACAGTTTTTATATCTGAGTTTTTTTTATTATTTAGAAAAAGGCTAGGTTATTCGGTGAGTTTTAGTGTGTTATTTTAATAAGATAAGTAATATTTTGACGAACTCGTCGGTCGCGGATTCGATTCCCACCGAGTCCAAAATGTTACAAATAAATTTATATATTTTTTTAATGTAGTCTGAAAATATGAATAAAATGCGATCTTCAAACAAACCAATTGAAAATCACGAACCAACGTCCAAAGATGAAAAAGCCGTTTTAGTTTAATCATGTTTCGGCTTCAGTATGTTAGTTTCCGATTATCCAAAGCCAAAGTAGGACATCAGGACGTAATATTTAGATGTAAAATGGAGTTATACTTAAGGGTGTCTTATTTAGTGAGTATTTCTTACTTTTTCTTCAAACAGCTACATCTTACTATTCCGTTATATGATTGAGTTTCATTGTCAACGCTGTCCAATTGAAAAAGATATTACTTAGTTATCAATAGTCCTCTACACTCTATTTATCTTAACTCAAACAGCACATAATATTACAAACTTATGATCGCCATTTCCCGCACGATTCGCGCTCAACAGAATTTCATAACAGTTAGTCGACCACAGGCCGAAACAAAGCTTGTTAAATAAAACGATTCTAACACTCGAGCTAAACACAGCGATTGTAACACGTGTAATTTCGTTTTCACCGGCCATTACTTTAGGGTAGAGGCCCTAGTGAATAATTGCGCGGCGCGTGAGAGATGGACTTGTGAAAATATGAAATGATTGTGTCCGGAGATTTAGTCCCGGTCAGCGATTCACCCGGGCGAGCGACAAATGACGCACGCTCGTGAAATTGCCGGATTTATGAAGTTTAGGACCGCGCTACGGATGATTGTTTGATTGCGGTGTACAGCCGTGAATTCTCTTTTTTGACAAACAATTACTTGAAAAATACATTGGTTATATAATCCACGCGTTTACAACTGTTTTTTTTTTTTGGTGATTTTAGTGCATTAGCAAAATAAGTACGCAGTAGAATACTTTAATAATTCTAACGTTATTGCATATAATGGCATAATATATTAAACATCTATTTATAGTGTTACAAAAACATATGGGGGAATTTGAACTGGACAATATAAAACGCGGTAGTTCAATTGTTGATTAAGTACTACTAAACTGGTGGAAATGTTTATGTCCCGTCAGTGTCGTATCGTGTTTTTTAAGTTCACATCAGTACAGAAAGACAAACGAAATTCATATTATTTAATTATTAAATTCATGATATTTTTTTATTGCAATATGAGTACACACGTCCCTAGTACCTATCTACTCATATTTTACACATCTATACTTTAATGACATTATGAAAGTAATTAATAGAACTATTAAAACTATGCATATTTTTGACGTTTTTAACAATAAACTTAATATTTTTTGACTTCGTTACGATAACATTAAAAAAGGAAAAAGTGGAACACATTTAGAATGGTTAAAATAGCAATTTATTTTTTAAAGCCATTTAAATAAATAAGTCTTATATTGCTTTTATGCTCTGTCTGGCAAACATAATCGTGATTAAAAGAAATATCCTTAAGGAAGCTAGACAAACATGTCCACGTGTCTAGCAGGACCGGAAAGTGAATACGACACCTCGACCACGGCCCACCGGGTGCGGGCTGCCGTGGTCAAACCACATCTTAGTTTAGCTTTTTGTGCCGTCGGATTTATAGTTCCGCCCGCCCTGACAGCCGACACGTGAATAAATAGCAGATTATAATTGACACAAAGCAACTAATGTTATCCTTATTGGATTCTATTTGATATTAACAATACAATGTTGACAATACTAAATTTTAACAAACAAAGGAAACGCCGTAGAATTGGAAAAAAAAGGATTTGCTCTTGAATTTGTAAAAAAAAAAACAAATTATACGCAAACTTTTTTTACAACCAACCAGTATGTCCCATAGATAAAAATATACATAGGTGTTACCTAAGTGTTGAGAAATTAATAACTTGAAATATGTATGTGTTTCTTGGACTATTTATGTATGTGACTTAAATAAAACTATATGTCGCATCCGGGTCATGCTACGGGACGTCAACAACACAAACGTCACTTTGACGTGTAGAGTCTAGGCAACGGGGGGGGCAACGATAATAAAAAGGAGCGCATTTGTTGAGTCGAGTTCAGTTACCGTTGGATCGTCATAAGTCACCTCCAAAAACTGACTATTATTATTTCTTACCGGAATCCTCTGATCCGACAAAGAGTGACCAAGAAGACACGTAACTCCGACATACTACAAATTATGTACTAAAATGTATCGCCCTTTGATAGACCAAAATAACATCAGTAGATTCTAAAACAAGAGAATCAAACTGTGACTTAAACGATGATCAAACTTTTCTTCTTTTTTAATGAGGATTATTCACTACTTATTGATTAAGCCGATTTCTGCGATCTAGTCGGGGGTCGAAATTATTTACAGGCAAGTAGGTAAGAGGGTCTGTGTCTTAATCGACCGAAACTTTTATAGGTATATCCCAACAAATCTGTTGCTATTGCATTGAATACTTAAGCTACTTACTTAGTTTTTTTTAATAATAATATTCAAATTAACCATAATGTTATCATTACCTATAAGTATGACCCTCCAATTTAAGGAGAGAAAAAAAATCAAAGTACACTAATAGTAAATAGGTTACGTAAAACTTTAGTTTCTTAAAAAATATATTTCATATTTTTAACGTTATTATAATCTGTGGTCTGCTTTAAATACCAAATCATAATGACCATAATATTATAATATAATATAGTAACCAGAAAACAAGTCATGTTACGCCATCTATAAAACACACAAAATGTGGGAAGTTCATAACACTTTTTAGTAGCACATAGTTCTGACATTGTTTTATAGGTGGCGCTCTTATAAACAATTCTAAGCGATGAATAAAAATTGCAATTAGCAATTCTGATGTATTTTCTATTTGTCTACGTATGTTTTTTAAATAATATTAAATGAAAAAAATTCATTAATAGTATTTAAAGTATATCATTTTTTAAGCTGGGAAATTATCATTATGTAAGAATCATGGCTGTAGAACTTTAATACAAGTTGTGGAGTAAACGACTGCTTATTCATTAGAAGAACTGTTATTTCTTAAGGAAAGTGCGGCTATAATTAACAATGATAAAAATATTTGGACAATCCAGCAGCTTAACAAATTAACAACATTTGTGTTCCATTAAATCGCATACAAGTGACAGTACCTTATCAAGATAAAAAGGTATTGTAATCATTAGTTGCGGCTCTTTTTTATTCGATATCGAACGCGCTAAAAAGCGCCCATGCATAATTACCTCCTGTGAGGATCGGAGGGCGAACGTGAACAAAAGTGTGAGTGGAGGAAATCCTTACATAATATCTAACTATTCGACTATTTCCTCTTACTTGACAGTGGTGGATTATGTGCTTACAGTATTTAGATGATTGAACTAGAACCTGATTCTTGGTAGATAAAAGGAAAAAGAAAATTTCAGAAATGAAAAAAATCATGAAGCTCATTCGTGTTCCGGTTTCAGTCTGTGAATTTCCCAATAAAAAGCAAAAAATAAGTCGACAGCGCAGTTTGGTTATATCGCTGGGTATTTCACCTTCTATCAACTGAATTCTGTTCTCTATCAAATAAAATGATATAAATTAAATACAACCCCTTAAGACAAATTTTGATAATGAACACAAGTTTCAACCCCTTAAGCAATAAAGGATGTAGCCTCATATATTGTTTCATAAAAATGTCAACGATCGCGTTTTACGTATTGCTTTTGCATACTATGTGCAGACATACAGTTCAA
This sequence comes from Leptosia nina, assembly GCA_963661955.1. Lineage (NCBI taxonomy): Eukaryota > Metazoa > Arthropoda > Insecta > Lepidoptera > Pieridae > Leptosia > Leptosia nina. Next base: position 10,503,130 of record CAVLEF010000280.1, read on the forward strand.
TATACTATATATAATATCTATCTTCCCAAATATAGAAAAAAAGATTGAAATCTTGCCTGCTTGAAAATTAAACATTCAGATATAATACGTTGCACCTTTACCAATAACAAAGTATAAATTATGGACGTATTTTAATTCTTTTTTTGTGCTACAAATTACAATCCTCTCCATGTAAGTTTCTGTTCGTTCCGGAACTTTTGTATGCATTTATAGGTGAATTACAACGTCGAGCCGTGCCAGTGAAAATACCCACTTGCAAATATACACAATATGTATATATGTAGATACATTGTGTCATATACACAATACACACACATGTTACACTTAATATTAATATTTCGGAGAAATTCCGAATACCAGGTAAATTATTGAGTTTTAAAGGTTAACGGATAATAGAACGGATCTTATTATTTAGTGAGCTAATAAATAACTTACTAAATGATATTCATTTATGTAAGTTATTTATGTCATTTCAAATGTATCTAGTTGTTCTATCTATTACAGTAAGATAGTACTGTCTGTTCACGCGTGTAACACACATTTAAGTAAAACACTTAAGACTTATCTTACTAACTTATCTATCTTACTTATCTATAATTTTAACTGGGACCGGACGTTTCAGATGCTTTGCAGCAGTCATGGTCACTGAGGGACTGAAGATGGAGGATGTCCCTAACGTCAAAGCAAGATTGTATCGGATTATAAATTTAAAGAATAAAAAAAATCGACTATCGTAGATGGAGACAGTATAAAACTCCCAGAATTCCAGTTTCGAATACCCCCTGTTTGATATTAATTAAATAATCGAATTAAGGAAATTATTAGTGCAAGTAGTTCTTAACATGTATTAAAATATTTTAAATAAAACACTTTAACGGTTTAAAACGCGATATATTAGTTAAACTTATTTGGAAATGATCTCCCCGTGACCACGGCTGCTGCAAAGCATCAGAAACGGGCCGAAGTTAAAAATAATTTCCAAATAAGTTTAACTAATATATCGCGTTTTAAACCGTTAAAGTGTTTTATTTAAATGTGTACCTACTCGCGTAAACTATAGACAGTATGTATTAAAATCTACATAATAAATATTTGTTGGCGCAGTGTAAAACCGAATTTATTCCTCGCCCATATAAAGGACGAGCGAGTGAAAATAAAAAAAACGCAACAAAAAGTCGTAATAAAGAGGAGCACCACGAGCATAACGAAATTACCTCAGCAGGTAGCGTCGTTCATTAGCCGTGTTTGTACAAAGCTATTTAGCAAATGAATAGATTTATATATAGGCTATTAAATCAACGCGCGGCCCGCAAATATACGCCCGCTGTCTATGTTTACTGAGGTTCTAATTACGTTTTGTTACTATTGTCTGGCGTACTCGAATCTACGAAATCAGCTGAACGATTTTAAGTTATCGTTAATCAACCTCATCTCAATGATAAGCAAGAGGGCCTGAGTTCGAATCTAGAGCAAAGATAACGATATCATCGGCGGAGTAAACTATTATTAGCATGTTAATATATTTAGACAATGAGTAACGTGTTATCTTCATTTTATGGCTAGGCATTGTTTATATATTGGTCTTGCCTCAATCAGATAAATATAAGTTTTATTCACCGTCTAAAAAGTACCTGAATAAATATGGATGTTTATAAGTCATTCTATTAAATAATAATCTAATTTTTGTGTCAAATTTGATTAAAATACCTACTGTAACTACTACTATCAAAAATATAACAGCAGTGTTTTTCACTAAAACTAACAAAGTGATGTACTTACGCTTTTGTTTAGAAAAGTTTGAACGCCATTTGAGAAGTAAGTAGTAGTAGATTAAATACTGTCTATAGTTTACGCGAGTAGTACACATTTAAATGTGGTTTAAGACATTTATTTACGCAAGAAATACATTTTCACTTAAGCGTAAACACAATATTATACGTTACATAATATTATATGCGAGTAGGTACGAATTTACAAATATAGTTTGGTTTGAAATGGTTCTCTGTTAGCTGTAAATCTGCTTTTTAATAAGTTAATAAATAAATAATAGATACTAGATTATAAGATGGTGCAACCTTGTGGCATATTGTATTTTTTTTTAAACTAATATATCGCGTTTTAAACCGTTAAAGTGTTTTATTTAAATAGTAGTAGATTAAATAAATTTAAGGTTCTTATGGGTATATTCGTGAAATTAAAATTTTACAAATTCAACCACGATATTTTTATAACTTATTATAAAATCGGGTTCTGTCACATGTACCTACTCGTATACGTTACTCGTTAGTACGTTTTACACGGCTTCATTTGAATGGTGTAAAAAGTTTTCGCTCTCCAACTGGGTAGTTTTAAATTCGAAACTAGCGTGTACCGAGCTCCTAAGCTCGAAAATAAAATCGGTAACAGTTAGGAGCAACAAGCATCCACGCACCGCGTAGTTGTTGATACGCGAAACAGAGGAAAAAAAACTAAAAAAGTCGTGTAGTATTTTAACATAGACGGCCCCCAACTAACTGAACAGAGGGACCGCAAACCCGAAAACCTACATCCGTCCGATTTTACGAAAATAAACAAACTGAATCGGGTGCAGCCTAGATCGATAACCTGGCCGATTCGTCAAAACTTTTGTCTGGTGCCCGCGACGCTCGAATTATTCGTGATTTTGTAATTAAACCTCACATGATGTAATTTTGTAAGTTTATTTCAGTGGACCAAATATGTAACTTTTATATACTTAAGTACATACTAAAGCCTTGTTTCAACCGACATTTGTGTCGTTTAGGTACACATGAAAACCTTATAACACTTATTTATTTTCAACCTCGTAACTACAACTGTATAGATCTGAAATATAATGTAGGTAAGTAAAAAAAATAGGTAATGAGTTCGCGATTTAATTTATTAATGAATTAATTTGAAACAGACACAGAAAATAAACTATACTCCAATGTTTGGTTAAAGACTTACAGTATTAGGTGAATGCGTGTGTTTGAATGTTTGAAAAGCGTTTGCCTACTTATGCCTTTATCACAGCAAACTATCTACCGCACTACAAACAACAACGATTTCAAAATACTCTACTTATGATTTTTTCTACCAACACAACTAAATATTCCCTAATACGCCGTACAAAGAAATATCAGAAGCATTGAGAACCAAAAAAGCGTGACTCGAGCCTTTGGTGAAGATATCCCCAAAACTGGGTTAGTAATACGACGCTTACAATGCGAAAGATGAACAATGCATCTCTGACATGCCATTACACGGTGGATATAATTAGCCATGGTGTACGGATTTAGATTTTATTGTTGCGATAATTTTTCTGAATGCCCAGAGTACACATCTGTGCGAGATTTTCGATTTGACAGCCGAATACACGTATTGAGACGTCATGTAAACTGATACGTATTTGTTACAATGCCCCAAAAAATGGTCAGCCGATACCGTCTCGATGAAATTTCTGGGTGTGGTAATTATGGAGTTTTTGGTACGTTATTGTATTCGTTATTTCGTTAAAGTCGTAAACTTCAATAAATTTAAATACATTTTTTAAGAGATTTGAAGTGAGTTGTAAGTATCAAGTTAGGTTAATTTAAGGTTTGATAAAACGCAGGTATGCTGTCGGCATTTGTAAACATATATTTTTGTAATAAATCTTATTCCAGAATAATTTAAGTTACTAGGCGCTACAAGTCTTAAATTGTACTGAAATCAACCATTTAAATGATAGTAGATATGTGTTTTGTGAATATGTTTAAATAATGAAAAAAGGCTAATATTGATAGTAAGATTGTTAATAAAATAGTATAAACCGTTACTCGAATGTGGAAATTGATATACCGTCAAATATTATTATATGTATTATAATTGGTTTATTCGTTTTTGAGTGTGTTTATTTAAATGCCGTGTTACTACATACCTAATTAATGCTAAATTATTTAGATAATAAAAGATATCTTTTTCATGTGGGTATCAAGTGGTACATTTGCATGATCTATATCACCCTACGACATTATTTTATTTCTGCTGAGAAGATTTTTGGTCTACTCGATCTATCACCTACACTAAAGTTCTATTATTAGTACAACTGTAATAAATTGATTTTAAGTCTATAAGATCAGAAAGTATTAAGTATTCAAGGTGTTTATTCGCCATCGCAGTCTAACGGATAAACATGTTGATTTGAATTGCGTTAAGTAGACGTCTTAGGTTTTTAACGGCGATTTAAATTTTTCACGACGTTATGGCGGGAGACTGCAAAACCGTACTTATGGTATTTTACTGCAAAACCGTATTTTAGGCGAGTTTAACAAAATATTTTTCAATTCTTGGGCAAAAAATGCAAATGAGGGTGTCGCGGCACGCGTCCGAACACTACATGACCTTCGTCAAAATGACAGATTTCGTGCATATCGCTGTTATGCAACAGTGAACCAGACTACCGGACATTTATTAAAACCAGCGTCAGAGAGATTCAATAAAAATGGCTGATTATTTTGCTCCAATGATTTCATAAATAAGGCACAGATGCATCCGCTATTGCATAATGCCTTTGTACAGATTATGAATTCTAATTCGTATGAGTAATTCGCCGAAAAATATATCTAAAATTCATACATCGAAATCTACATCCAGGTATACCCAGGTATGACGCGTCCCTAGGAATTGTTAAACATGCTGTATTTCATTAAGCACGAAAGGTTTCGGCTTCGAATCCTGCGAAAACAATTAATAACTTCAGTCGAGCGGATGGATTAAAAGAAACAATACTTAGTGGAGGTGTTAGTCTATGACGGCGGACTATGGTCAAAAAAGTTGGAATTATGACTATTGTGTATTCTGAAATGTAAAGAAGAAAAAACAATGCACAGCATGGTGCATATGCTAAAACGCATTTAGCCAGTGTCGTATACTAATATTATAAAGGTTAATATCAGGAACTACTGGTTCCAATAGAAAATCTTTTTGTGTTGGATAGACCATTTATAGAGAAAAAAACGGGAAAATAGTTCATCTTTGAGGGTTTTCGTTTATTTTTATCTAAAAATATCTGAGACAGTATGTGAGCATCTTTTAAGATTACAAGAACCAATTTTATAGTAATCAACTTTTGGTCGAACCTTGCCAGGTCAGCTAGTAATTATCAAAGTAGACAGTTATAGTTTGAGTGAACTACAGCGAACCCAAACTACAACGTACGCGTCAGAAATAGCAAACAATAGAGTCGTATCGCAAAGCTCAAAAACGGTTTTCCGATTTGGGCTTCGTTATCCCGGCTATAAAGTCACAGCCTCTCTATGTACGGCTGATAGTTTTTTCGCTGTTTTTTTCGCAAACCACAGGAAATCTGATGGCTTTTTTGCCCAGTTACTGCGCGCGTGGTGCGTTGCTTTTCATTCGAAATGGCCGATTGATTCACGAAGTTTGCAATAAAGTTGTAGGTTTCCTCGGTTTCCATAACAAATTGGAAGTCGGGGAATATCTCGAAACACCATTTTTCGACACTAGTCAAAACTCCATCTTTTATTGCAGAGGAGATTGTGACGAGCTCGTCTATGTAATGATGGCAATGTACGGCAATGTGTGTGTTTCCAATGATTTTATTTTTTTACTAAAATATGTTGGATTTCATCTGGAAATTGAATGGGTGGTAGAAATATCTAAACTCCGTCCGATCGTCCACAGATAAAAAGCCGTCAAGTTAAATCGCGTATTGATTACAGTCTGTGGATTTCCGAATATTAAAAGCCAAAATTCATCAACATAGCATCTCGATTCGTTGTCACATGATTAGGGTATTTCATTTTCAAGTGAAATGCTTGTTTGTCCTCCTGTATCACAAAAAATAAGATTTCGACTTATTTTGTCCCTTCATATTCTGAATTCGACAGACTATTAGATATATGTATTACATACTTATTCTTTATGTATGAATAAATTACGATTTGGGGTTTGAGTTTAGTTCTGGTGTGTGTTTTTATACCTACTAAGGTTACTTAAGACTTAATAGTAAAAAAAATAATACGATATGGGTTAAATCCTTTTTTTGTTTTGTTAAAGGATGTGATATGTACTAATATGATAATAAAAAGGGAAGTAAGAGTGAAAAACATTAAATAACTAGTACGGGGATAAACAAGCCTCACTTTCTATAATAACACAGTTAATATACATGTAAATATTTGTGGTAGTGTGTGTGTGCAATCCCGTTTCCCCCTCGTGGGGCAAGAGGCGAACACATTTCTATGTCCGTTTCACCGATCCGTTCTTGCCGTTCGGCAAGTAGTTGATTAGACTTCTCAGTAGTATTATATACATGTATATACTAGTAGCAAGTTGAATATTGTATACGAATACTGTAATAAATAAAGGCTAGTAAAATGCCAGACTGCTGACACACACAAGTGTGTGTGTAAACCCAAATGTTTGCCCCATAAAGGGAAGTAGTGCGCTCCCGTTCGTTGAGTTCCAAGAATGAACACACGACAGGCCAAATTGTGCCCAAGAAACAATCGATTATCTCTTCACGGGTTAATTGTGACGGCTCGAACAAAAAGCCCGACGTCGGCCTTCTGCCTAATGACGCTATAAACTCGGAATTACACAGTCCACTGGATAACCGCTGTGCTGAAGCATATCGACGTGTCCGTCAGTAGAATATTATTAATGCGCTTATTTAGACAGCTTTTATTGTTGTATAAATAAAACGGTTATTTAAAACACTTCAAAACGACGCGTAGTCTGTAGACAATGCTTGCGGTAGGAGACCATGTTCCGATATCGCACGTCGTCACCTGTGCTACCGAACTGGTACGTTCCACGAGATTCGTATAGACGACGTCTTAAGACTCTTCAAGGATCGTAACAAACTTTATTTAAATTTGTACTACTCGCAAAAATTACAGATAATAAAAAAAAAGTTATTTATTTAAAACAATATTTACGTATTTACAAATTATACTATTTAAATAATACATTTTGTGTGGTCAATGAGAGTACACATTTACGATGTACACACTACGATGAAAACTAAAAAAAAACAGTGTTTTATTTAAAAAAATATTCAATTAAAATGGATAAGGATCCTGTAGTTGTTCTGCAAAGCTACTAGGTGTTTTTAACAGTTTAAAAACCGTAGTTATACATTACCTGTACTAAAATCTAAAATTTTAAAGCCTACTACTGGTACTCAGAATTAAAAAAAATATATATTGGTTGGAAATTTGTTTGCCGATGGTTGCCATAAGCAAGGGAACATTATCTATGTTCCCTTGCTTATGAAAATGTGGAAATAAACGGAGAAAATTATTCATCTTTGTGGATTTCCTTTGCGTGAGCTGGGAAAACGATTCAAAACACCCAAAATATATATGGAAGGATGATTCCCCTTTAAATAATCTAAAAATGTCCGCAACAATATAATATGTCTATCTTTTAAATTGACTTGCAAGAAAGCCGGGACGCAGACAACATCTTTCGTAACACCTTTAACTTATAAAGATGTAGAAGTTGTGAACAAATGTTATACTATTCTACGCGAACGAAGTCGTAGGCGCAGCTGGTCAATTATATCACTAATAATTTAAAACAAACGAATCTTCTAGCCTGTGTTTTGCCGGCTATTGTTTTCCAAAATCGGCTAACTGATAAGATTGGCATCGCAAGTAAAAAAGTGCGTTATCTTGAAAAATGTATAATAGGATGCCGCACGTTAACATAATGTCGGAGCAAATGGCGTGAGGCAAAGCTGTCGCTTATTGGAAATGGCTCTGGGTACGAAGACCGCGTCACAAAGTTGTTTTATCGGGACTGATAACATTGATCTTCCATTCTAAGGGGATGCGTACACGCTCGTATCTCAGAACCATACAACAGTTATAAAGAAATACTTAATTAATTTACTACAGTTATTCTTTTAAATAAAAAACTTTTAACGGTTATTACACGAAATATATAATTTATTAAATATTTAAGTGTTTTATTTATTACTTGCCTAAACTTCAGATAGTAATAGCAGTTGTTCTACTTAATTTAAAAGAAAATAAGAATATATACACAAAAATACAAATAAGGCTTTTTTAAAACTTCACGCGGTTTAGACTGAGCTGACTGATGCACAAAGAAAAACCGCTTTGCGTTGCTTTTCTGTCTGTTCTCCTGGTTGGAGTGGAAAGGTACACACAAAACTAATGCAAATTATAAAGTTGATTATATTATAAGTAAATATATAAATGAATAAGTAGATTCATACCACAGAATTAATAGATAATTTAAATACCAATTATACATATTAAGTAATTAAAAATACAGTTTAAGTAATTTACGGCAGGCTTGGTACTAAAGCTTTACACATATTATTAAAAATTCTTCATTTTCAATTAACCATTCTCCGCCCGCTTTTCCGAAGTTCGGATTCATATTCAATTCAATTCCCTTCATATAGGATATTACTTTGTAAATACTATCTATAGTTTACGCGAGTAGTACACATTTAAATAAAACACGTTAACGGTTTAAAACGCGATATATTAGTATATTTGCAGCAGCAGCTACAAAGCATCCGAAACGTCAGGCCGAAGTTAAAAATCATTTTCAAATAAGTTTAACTAATATATCGCGTTTTAAACCGTTAAAGTGTTTTATTTAAATATTACATTCTGTCCTCTTTCTCCTATGAGTTTTCTTGGTTTGACATGTGACTAGACCACTATTTGACGGACATAGAAACGTAGGTTACAATATATTTTTGACATTTAATAGTATATAAGATTCGATAAAATTAATTATCTGTGTCACTTCTATTAAAAATCAAGTCTGCCATCACCTTTATATTTTTAGTGACGTAGACGCCCGCTGTGACCGCGCTACGCCCGCAATGCAATCTCCCGAAGGTAATATTAGATACTTGCTATAAAAATATATCTTACAAAGTTACTTTATCACTTCAGTGTGTATCGAACCGTAGTTTCATATTTAAGAATAGTTACTGTCTGTAGTTTACGTGAGTAGTACACATTTTTACGGAGAGACACCCCCGTGACCACGGCTGCTGCAAAGCATTCGAAACGTCGGGCCGTAGTTAAAAATAATTCTCAAAAAAGTTTAACTAAAATATATCGCGTTTTAAACCGTTAAATTGTTTTATTTAAATAATAGTATTAATAATTTAGATTATAAATTATGTTATTAGCAAAATTATAATATAGTCACTCGCTTTGCTAGACTTTTTTAAACGCAAATATTTTACGATGGCAAAATTTGGATTATGACTAAGTACTTACGTAGTTAATATATACATACCAGGAGTCAATTTATTTCGTCGTTTAAGAAAATTTGTATTACTTCTTGAAAAAATGCCTTTCACTACAGAATAAAAAAAAATGATTGCTGAAATAAAAATAATGCCATACAAACATCATCTCCTCCAGCAACCGCGGGCGAAGCGGATAACAATAATACAAAAATGACAATTCATTGAAAATACTAACTTAAGTTAGTTAATTAGAGATAAGTAGTGGGACTTCACCGTATTCGTACGTTAGTTAAGCTTAGTATTAACAAAAGTTGAAATAACCTTCACAGACCTTGAAAGTACACTATATGATTCTCTCCTATATTTATCTGACAGGGTAAGTATCGACCTCCAGATCGGAAAAATATTTAAAATTCCCTTCCGCAGATTTTCTTCGAAACTCGCTGATGTTACCGAAGACACCCGAAGATTATCGTTCGCCGGTATCAGCGGAAACATTCAATCACGTAGCCTTGTTCTGATAACATTCCCCCCAGATAGGGGTGGGGGGAGGGAAGTGGCATTTGGCACGGGCAATTGACGCTACTGATAGGATCTTGATCGCGCGCTGAGTTTGCAATAGTCTAGGAGTCAGAGTAGACTTTCTCTGCAACATGGTTATTAGTACATATTTCTTTTTTTTAGAACAGAAGAAGATAGAAAAGCATGGCGTAATGGAGGGTAAAATACTTAAGTCACATAAAATCTAAGCAAGATTCAGTCTCGATTGATTCTTATTTGCATTAGAAAGAAAGACAGAAAACGATGATTTATTTGCCATCATTAAAGAAATATTTGAAAATTCTATTACATTTGACTTAAGATCTTAAGATAAATTACTCGATGAGAGCAAAGGTTTTCGGATGTAAATTAACTAAGTATCAGGCTGTTGACGTGCGACGCGATAAATATAGCATATTATGTTCTAAGTAAATTACGTTACGTTACGGCAATAGTTATTTTTCAACAAAATATAAAACAATACATTTTTACTCTGAAGTACATACTATTTGTAGATACACTGTATAGTTCACTTATATTGATGTTTCGTTAATTATATTTGTTACTTTCTGTATACTCGTAGAGTGCATTATATCAGTATGTAAAGAAAATTATACTAATGTTCTATCTAATATACAAAACACAACATTTTTCCAAAACGTCTTTAGCGTTATAGCATAATATTAAATGTTATTTATTTCAGCTCTTGTACTATATGGTTTGAGTCAGCCGATACCGCGACACTATTTCGGATAATGCAAAAGAAACCAATACTTGGAATTTATCGTGAGGCTCTTTCATTATATCATATACTATAAAAAATTCATAGATGTAACTATGTAATTAATGTAAGGTTTGTGTGAGTCCGCAATAGCGCGGACTAGACTAGGACTAGTTTTTCGTACCTATCTTCAATAAATAAATGAGTTAAGTCTTACGTTTGACTCGCTGGAAATTTTGCTGTGTCTACATAGTAATTACCTAAATTTTTAACATTATTTTCAACATATATTTGAAACCTTGTTTTACGCTTTTAAATTTGGAGATCTTAAAACAAACACAATCAATTTAAAAAATAGTTTCGCTATTTTATTCTAGAAGTAACTTGTAAAAACGGATAAATAAAACAAACACAGCAAAATGTACGCTGTGCTTAAAACAAGCTTTTACCTACTTATGAATGTCAAAAATGAAATCGACGGGGACGAGCGTATTTCTGTGTCCGTTTCACTCATGGGCTTTACTTAAATTATTCTCTTTGTCTCACGGGATACGAACCCAGGACCTCACGCATTCAACGCAACGGGCAACACGTTTTACCATTTAGCCACGGCGATGGAGGTCACATATCATTGGCTGTCTCTAATTAGTCTAACAAACGTATTGTAAAGGATATTAATACGAAATAACAACTGTTTAATATAATCGTTTACCCCGTTATTAATGAACCTTAAAACAGCAGGTTGATAAGCGCTGTTAATTGCTCACAGTTATACAATGCCAGCTGACTCCAACCTGCCAAAAAACTTCATAATATATTCACCTGTTGCCACTTTTTCTAATATGAGCATTGAGATTGTGGAGCATATCTTTGCCATCGATTTATTACGTGTTCTTGCTTTCCTTGTATGCTAACTTATGAACTCAAATACATACCTAATATTATTTAATTTCAACCTATTGTCCCCACGGCTGGGCAAAGTTCTACTTTTTATGAATCTTTATTTAATGTGCTTAACCTCACTAAGTGATGCGCCCCTATTATGATCTAGTAGGTAGAGATTAAATCAACAATTTTTTTATTACTAACTTAAATAAAACAGTTTTTAAAGATTTAAAGTGGGAAATGTTTTAGTTGACTTATTTACAATTTCCAGAATTTTAGTTGAACTCCACGTGAATACAGCTGCTGCGAACCCTCCCAAAAGCTCGGCCCCTAGTTAAAACCACTTTTTAAAAAGTTAAATAAAATATTTTGCGTTTTAAACAGTTGAAAATATTTGATTTAAATATTGTGTTACAAATGTTTTAAATTTTTGTTATTTTGCTTGTGTAATCTACAGACATTCGGTACTTAACTATTAAATAAAACACTTTAACGGTTTAAAACGCGATATATTAGTTAAACTTATTTGAAAATGATTTTTAACTTCGGCCCGACGTTTCGGACCATTAAAGTGTTTTATTTTAATGTGTAGGTACTACTCGCGTAAACTATAAACAGTATTTACATATATATTATTATTAACTATTTGCAATCTTTCCTAAAGACTTAATAAAAAAGTAATAAAACCATTGTTTCTATTAAAAAAATAACTTAAAAAAAGAGCGTTTTATTTGTTTTAAAGGCAAAATAAATGCAGTCATTAGGTAAGCCGCAGGAGATTCGGGGTTTATGTCTTTATTGGGTTTTTATTTCGATTGTAAAAGTGGCGCGTGAGTTTACAGCTGACGCTGCGTATATTATCTAGCTATAAACTTATTATTACGTTTTTGTTGGGCTCGTTGGTCTCATAATAGCAATGTATGGCTAAAAATCATCGAGTAGTAGGTTCGAGTCCAAATTGGTCGAACTTATTTCAAATTCTTCAATTTATAATTTTTCTGAAACATGTGGAACTTGATGAAAAGCGGTGAAGTTGCGTGTTTCAGTTTAAGTCTGTGGATTTCCGAATATCCAAAGCCAAAATAGGTCGATAGCACATCTTGTTTAGATGTCATATGGCTGGGGTTTTTTACCCACTTTATGCTTCTCTGTCCTATTCTATTATTTAAAAAAATATCAAAATCTGTCAGTTCTTCAGTCTTTTAAATTATTCAAAACAAAAGCTTGTTTTCTAGCACAACGTTGTCCATTGTATTAATTTGTTTAAATAAATATTTAAAAATTATTGCTAAATTTAATTTCTACTTGCATTGACATTGAATTGAAGATACTTGAAATATCAGAAAACTCAAATCCGGGGTAGCTATGCGCAAATGTCGGGCCTTCGTAAGTTCTGTCGTATTTTAAATTGTTAAAAGCGTTCTATTTTAATGGCGATATTTTATTATTTACTGTGTCTTATACCATTATATGGCCAATTAATTGCTTCGAGTCCAACTGACCGTGTCCTATGGTCACGAAACATTAGCCCCAAGTACCATTCCCCGTCGGTTGAAATAATTGTGAGCGCAAATTGCCGATAATTTTTATTTCTTCCCCATCGCTTACAGTTCGGCCATTTTATACCTACCCGCAATAGTGTAATTACGAAAGTTTGTTCCGTTAATTTCGGACGGGTTGAACGCTGGCAGTTGCTTCCTCTGTACGTTTTTATTTGTTTGAATGTACCTTTTTGATGGCTCCTGAATTAAATGGAAATATGTTTGATTGAGCTTCAAACGCAAAACTAGCCTATAATAATAGTAAAGCTCACAACTGCACAAACATAAGAACAAAGACACAAAGTTATTTAAACAAAATAAAATAATGTTTGTGCAAAGGCGGCCTTATCGCCTATGGCGATTTCTTCCAGGCAACCTGTGCATGTAGAAATAAAAAAAAAAAGACAATTTTAGTAAACAAGCAAATGTCAACATGAAAAATAAAATTATACAATAAAAAGATAATTTAAACTAAAACTTAAAGCTGAAGAGTTTGTTTAATTTGTTTGTTTGAATGCGCTAATCTCAGGAACTACGAGTTCGAATTGAAAGATTATTTTTGTGCTGTTTAGAACATTTATCGAGGAAGGCTATCGACTATAAAACATCTGTGACTGTATGAGAGAAAATACAGCAAGAAATGTGACAAAAATTGGGAAAATTAATCATCATTATGGGTATCTGAGGCGCCGCAAAAAAGATACCCAAAAAATAAATATGAGAGAATGACTTCTCTTTAAATGATCTAAAAAAAAGTGTGCGTCACTATATGTCTATCTTATGAGATTATCAAGCGAGAACGACGCAAAGGGACGCAACCGACGTCGGAGTAACAGCTTAAGTTTATAAAGTTGAAGGCTTTTGCAAAACGAATTTGGATGCCTAAAATAATGATTCTCGCGGACGAAGTCGCTGACACAGCTAGTAAAATATAAATATTCTACTGTTGTAAGCCACACCAAGTGCACAGACCCCCTTGCATCAGGAGACTGTAGTTCTCAAAATATATAGGGCTTAACACCTTCACAGAAGTTATAACTTTTTTTATGGATAAAGAGAGCATGGGAAAGTGACATACCTCAGTCATATACTCGTAACATCTTAAGATGCACGGTCGACCTCTTTACTGTACAGTTTTTTCATCTGTGGACGGTGGTTCTTGACCCGGACTGTATCTTGGATATTATTAACCACACTGTATTAACTTGTCGATATTTTAGAAAAACGATACATTGATTTGTATTAGACCCGATGAGATTAGATAGACTGAAAAGCCCGTCAAGTTTGTTTACTGATTGTCATTAATTTTGATGCTATAACGATTATTGTATTCTTTTAAATAAAACACTTTAACGGTTTAAAACGCGATATATTAGTTAAACTTATTTGAAAATGATTTTTAACTTCGGCCCGACGTTTCGGATGCTTTGCATCAGCCGTGGTCACGGGGTGACCTAGATAGAGAATTAAGTTTAACTAATATATCGCGTTTTAAACCGTTAAAGTGTTTTATTTAAATGTGTACTACTCGCGTAAACTATAGACAGTATTTTATTTTATTCTTTCAAAATTATAAGTTTTTAGCAATAAAATGACAAAGTACGAATAATTTAAGCAATTATTATTACTTTCTTAATAAAAGACAAACCCTGATGTAATTTCTAGTCGGCATTGTACGGAACCGGTGACTAGGGATGTCGGAGACCACGGTCGGGTTTTGTCGGGGGGCAGCAGTGCGGAAACACATTTGATGTGTGACAACCCTCGCTCGTGGTGGGTATGTGACACTTGGTGTCGTTATTGGTATAGATATACCTAGCGCGTAGACGTATAGACTTTATCTCGTAGGCAGAAGTTTTTAATGTAAGGTGGGCTACAAATGGAAAAGTAACCTGCGAAATGGAAAAGTAATTTTATAAATTCCCTTATATTACCTACATATACTTTTGGTAAGACGGCGCTTTTAATGGTGAAACACATGTCGAGTGCTTTTCCCCATTTCACAAATATGTGTAAATGGATTTATTTTGAGTTTATTTATTTTTTGCAAACAACCTACTCAGGTTTAAATACTGTCTATAGTTTACGCGAGTAGTACACATTTAAATAAAACACTTTAACGGTTTAAAACGCGATATATTAGTTAAACTTATTTAAAAATGATTTTTAACTTCGGCCCGACGTTAAAAATCTCCCCGTCTCCCCGTGACCACGGCTGCTGCAAAGCATCCGAAACGTCGGCGAAGTTAAAAATCATTTTTAAATAAGTTTAACTAATATATCGCGTTTTAAGCCGTAAAAGTGTTTTATTTAAATCTACTCAGGTTTTATATACCGTGTCTTATCGCGTTAATCTTTAAAATTAGACATATACTGTCGTGGACATGTCTTTAAAAAAAGAATAATTTTTTATTCATATTATTGGGTTTGTCACTGATGATTTAAAGCCTAAAGCCCTACGCGATAAATGATCTATCCAACACAAAAAAATGTCAATTCGAACCAGAGTTAGTAGTGTAGATTGGCGCGTTCAAACAAACAAACTCTTCATCTTTATAATATTAGTAGTTATAGTATACGAGAAGAGATTAATACCGTTTCTACGGCGATCTCAAACCGTGGAGCGAGTGTATGAGTTCACTCATCTATTTCGCAACGCACGGTGGATATTTTATCGGATAGTGCATTTTCATCAAGGCGCCATCAGCTAAGCTGTTTCCGCTCAGTGCGCGCATTGTGACTAACGCTATTGTTTCGCATCCGGCGTTGTTTGCATCTCATAACGTAAACACATCGGGCCTCTGACTTCACACTATGTTCACAAAGAGAATGACTTGGCTTTTAATACACAAGGTCGTGATGTGACGTAGGTTTCAGCGCGAAATATAATGCGACTTTTTTCAATAGTTATAATGAGCTGTAGAGGTGACTTTTAGAGCTTGGATTTTTCGCTTAATCGGGTTTATTAATACAGGATATGGGAGAAGGTATTTTGGTAACGAATTCGGAATTCATCTAAGACTTCTTATGGTTCGTTTTGTCCAGTAATGTCGATTAATTACTTGTTAATGTACTATTAACTAAAAATAGTATAGAGTCAATCGTATAGATTTATATCTTTTGACATATTTTTATTTAAAAATAACGAATTAGCTTATTTTACACCCAACTCGACAAAAATATACCTGCACTTGTAGATAGCAAATTGCATATCGCCAAAATGCATAAAAAATTTGCGATTTTAAATAAAATAGTTTATACCACGAAATGTATTACTTGTTATAATTAACAAGGGCCGGATGTAACTGCGAAGCATCCGAATCCGTTTTGGGTTGAAACCGTTAAAATATTTTTTTCAAAATATGTACTCACGTCGACTACAGACAATATTTATCGCTTTATAAATAAAAATTTAGGAAAAAGTCTCAGTTAAAATCAAACTCGGTGCGCTGCAAAAAATCGATTAACGACATTAATAAAAGAAGTAAGGGGAGAGCGGGGCGAATTGTCCCCACGGTTAAAAAGCGCGGATGTGAACATTTGTAGCAATAATACCCCGCAAGCTCGTGGGGTCGCGCGGCTGCTGTTGAAAGAATGATACATCATCATACCAATAATAAATCACATGATTCAATTAGAAAATACGGTGGGCCGGTAAACGGTTGGATTTTGACGTTCTCCCGCTCAAGTGAATCATTTGTAGCGTAATTGACATTTTGTATTGCGTCATCAATCAAATTTGCAAAGCCCTGTCTCCTCTAATTTTACTAATAAAATAAAACGCACTATTAGTAATATTATTTTATGATTGCAATTGTGTGCAACAATATTTCTCTGTCTAGCACCTTCTGCAGTTGGTATTAATTCTTTGATATATTTTTTTTATTATGATTATGATTAAAGAAGCAAGCAATTAAAATCTACTTACAAATATGAAGTTCCTACTTTTATGTTAAAAGCATGCATGTGATCAAAAAGTGTGCTCTCTTGTTATAATGAGTAACCTTTATTTATTTATTTTTTTTACTATCACATTGTTTTTCTTTATGATAGAGGAGGATAGACAAATATTGAGTTCACTAAATTGGAGTTGAAATACTCCAGCCATAGAGCATCTTAACAAGATGCGTTGTCAAAACATTTTGGTTTTCTTATTACCCATTTATTATTCAGATTTCGAGACGAAGCCCGTTGTTACCGGAAGAAATGTTGGACCCGGTGGGAATAGAAACCCACGTCCCGTTGATTATTAGCCACACATTACACCAATGATCCCGACAATAGTCTCCGTCCATTTTGTTTAAATGTCTATCTAACTAGCCTAATACGTAAACCTATTTTTGTTTTTAATGTTTCAAAAGTAACAACGTTCGTTTATAATTAATAAACCCCGGCCAAAATTATGACAAAAAACATATAGACGAACATTTTTCAAAAGTCAAACACGAGCAGTTTAACACATGAGCTTTCAGCGCACTCAATAACTCATTGCCAAATGTAACGTGGGGTGGGCGTTCGTCACGTGCCAGTAATGAGACCCTCTCGACCCCTCTCTCCCCGGGCGCTAGTATGAAATTTCACACATACGCGAGCTTCTCATTATTTGAATTTTTTGATAGTTCGTAATGGTTGCAATTTGAGTCGTACGTGTTGTTTATGTATGTATGTGTACAGTATTATACGGTACTTTATATTAATAAAAGAAGAAATTAAACTTAGTATTTATAGGAAGGTACACACCCGATATTAAAGATGTATTATAGCCAGTTTTTTTTAATCATTATCGGCATGAGAATTACGTTTTGGATATATGTATTCCAGTAAAATGTATTTGGGGAATAAAGCACAAAAGTGATATGGTTGTTTGTGAAAGACAATATGAATACCTATATCCCAAATCTACAAATTTTAATATTGTATTTAACAGCTCATTCACCTAGTAGGTATAATGGATTTACTTTATGGTCGGTTATCTATGGCGTGCTTAAGTTTTGTGTTAATATTTTTTGTATACTTAAATATATATATAATAATAAGTATAGGTATATCCTTCTTCAACATGCCCAAAGAAAATAATCAGTAAACAAAATATATAAAAAAACGTTATTTTTCTAATGCCATTTTAAAATATTATGCAATCAAGTACTTAAAAGATATGTTTAAAACATCCATTATTCGCGTAAAGATGCTATTATCGAGGTATTACGTACGTGCTTTCGACAGTTCTCAAAATCAATTATTGCATAATGCACTTCCCGTATCCTGCTTTTGTGAAAATACAACACTTACGTATCTATAGGTAAGCGTAAATGACCGCGGGCGATTACCGGATTTAGGTACTCGTATTTGTACAATACCCAAACTGGAGGAATTACCATAGAGCTAAGAATATCAGCGACCAGACGAGATTCAATTCTAAGAAATTAATTCCGCTTTTTATGTTTCCCTGCATTTCTAATATAATATAACTTAAACGTATGAAGAAAAACATTGATGTGAGATTTAAATACTTTAACGGTATTAAACGCAAATATTTATAACATTTTTGACTAGGACTCGACGTTTCGGTTACTTTACAGTACTAACGCTGGTCGCGCTGAGTTTTATTTTTATATTTCTAACAATAAATAACATTTGTTCATCCTTGAAATAACTATCAATACGAATATTGCTTGGACAATTGGAAAGTCGAACAAATAATATGGTATAAGTATAGGTAGGATGAGAAGAGTTAAACTCAAAGATATTTACTTGGTAAAGGTGGCCCCGCGGTTATGCTTCACTGCTTTTTCATATGTGGATGGTGGTTTCTCGGACGGAGTTCCTATACACTTACCACTCCAACGTTCGACCTGGTGGGGTTTCTATACACGACCCGTTGTTTATAAGCCATACATTGCTAGCATTAGACCAACGATTCCATCAAAAAGAAATAGAAATTCCCCGCGACCACGGCTGCTGCAAAGCATCCGAAATCCGAAACGTCGGGCCGAAGTTAAAAATCATTTTCAAATAAGTTTAACTAGTAAATCGAGTTTTAAACCGTTAATGTGTTTTATTTAAATATAAATTTATTTTAAATAAGTACCTAAATAAACAAATGCGTTATAAAATGTAACTTTAAGATCTAGTCTATTTGTTTCGAAGTCTATAGCAAACCGGAAAGGCATCTCAAACTTAAGTGCCCAATTACAGAGTTACTTCGCCCTTTACTCGCGATATGGGGCTTGCATCAAAGTTTGGAAACATTCTGCTCTGTTCGCAGCGGGTTGCTTCACATTTGTGTATTTCATGCGTTATCGAGTGGTAACGACTTTTACTGTTCCCATTCAATAGTACTGTTGAACTATTTTAACTGATTTAAACTTAGTTTTGAAACTTTAATATTTCGACGACACAGGCGGGACTTAAACCAGCATCAACAGCGTTTCTTGCAGGTGTTCTAACCTATTAACCGTGGCGTTTGTTTTTTTTTCAATCTAATAACGAAATAAAACAAGATTTTGAATCTTGTTTTAATCCGTTATTTGTTTCTTTAGTACCTACTGTTCGCTGATGAATTAACTAAGTTTAAAACCCACTTATGTATTTGTAACTTAACATCCCGCTTAACCTAACTTGCAATAATTAAAAAGCCTGCAACAGATGTAACGCTAAGACATAAACTTAATTTATTTAACCGATATTCATCTTAAAGGAAAAACCGCATAAGCCCAAGCAAACAGGCAATAAAAATTAGAAAGTCCACGAGGGTTGACGAGTCGGCCGTTCACACAGAAGGTCGTAAAAGTATTTCTCTCAATTACGGCAATAAAAATAATATTGTAGGCAAACATGAGTCTTTGAGCGTTCAGCCGACAGCTACCGATTGGTTTTGTGCAACCCTCCTATACAACAATGCGTTTGCGAACAAAACCTAGCTCCTTCAAAGATATTCCTTTATTTTGGCCCAAACATTGGCATCGGGGCATTGTGACGGCTTTTGTTGGCTATTTACCGACTTTTGGGTTGCATTCAAGGGAGCACAAGATGCCGCTTATCGGAAAAAAATGTGGCTTAGATTTGCTTCTATGAAAGGATGGATCCGTTGACGAGTTAATTTGGACGTTATTTAAATTGTATTATAATTCGGCTATGCAGAAATCTGCTTGGGGTATTTGTGTGGTCTCGAATTGATGGATGGTGAAGCAATATTAATACTGTAATTAGAGCATAATATGTAAAGATGGAAAGTACTTTGCTTGATATAGGTATACCTATTTGTGTAAAAGTGTTAAAACCTGTTTTACCACTCGTGGGGCGTGGGGCGAACACATTTCTGTGTCACGGTCAAGTAGTTAATCAGACTTCTGTGCCCTGCTCGACCGAAACGATTTTCTTGTTTTCCTGATATCGCTCCTTACATTGCTAGCATTAGACCAACGAACCCGTATAAACAAATAACAAAGTATTTTACTTAAGGGTCCACAACCTTACCTACAATATGTAAAATAGTAACTGATAAATACTGGGCACTTAGGTAAATAATGTTATATACTTAATATTATTACTTACTTATTTACATTAGGTTTAAAGAATTTATTACCACAAGAGTATACATTCACTTAAGGTAACATATTGCAACTAATGCGTACGTAGCTTATAATTAATTACTTACTTATAAGAGTTATACTACTGACTATTTTAAATTTAAATGAATTGTAACAAAGGCAGGTAGAAGAACATTTTAAGCGAATACAATATGATCTACCTACAACTACTCACTAAGTGACATTACAGTAATAGTAATTACATTGATAGAAGGCTACTAGATGTGACATTGGAATTGACGCTTTTCTATATATCGTAGTTTGAAACATACCTATATTTTAAATAAGGTTAGTTCTCGCTGTTGATAAGTAATAAAGTTTTTAAATTAAGTTTTTATCTTGTTAAATACATAAATGTTAAGTAAGTTTTTGAATGATTTAATAGTAGTTGCGTTCTTTAATGCTATTGGGGAGATTATTATAAATTTTTGCTCCCTCATATTTGACATTCTATTTACCTATACAACCAGGGCAGGTAAACAATAACAATACTTCGAAAGTGCCGAAACACAGCAAAATCAACCCTTACCATTAAGTTTATTATCTGCATTTTCAGGTGCACCATAACCATAAAATTTTACAATATTGCCAACCGAAACATTTGCGAATCGACAAAAGTATCGGCCTTCTTATCCGACATCATAAACTATCTGCGAGATAAAATGTTTGTACTAAAAACTTCCGCACAATAGACTTCAAAGTTCTTTGAAACAATGAGCCATAAAGTCTAGTTAAGCCGTAACGGCTACTTTATAGTGTCCGCCTGTTTGACCTGTTTTAGAATGATCTGTGATAAGAATACCTAGCTATAGATTATAGAAAACTTGGTGAATGTATTAAAAAAACAATCCCCTAAATACCTATAATATTTGCGTATTTCTTGATTAAGTGAAGTATTAGTAAGTAAAGATTGTAGGTACTAGGTATAGATATTCAATAAAAAAATTGCAAACAATTTTACGTCATCGATTTTATTGACAGGCAAGTATTTTATCACACATCTGCGTCTAATACTTCACATACAATTTTTTTCACATATACAAATACATATATATTTTAGTAAAAATCGACTCTCTTTTTTTATATAGTATTGTATTTGTACGAATTGCATCTAAGTATAATTAAGTTAATAATCTTAAAAATATTTTTTTATATTTATGTAAGTATTTTTACTGAATACTTATCAATAATAAAATAGAAGGTAGTAATATGATGATTTATGGATTTATGGTATTTTGTTGTTCTTTTGCGCTTGATCAATTTTATTGCACAAAATTGTGATGAACCTATTATGATATTTCTGACCTCATTTAAAACATAAAAATTCACACTCCTATACCTACTTAAAAAGTACGTCTTACCCTGAATCTTTAATTGTTTTTTTTAGAAATAACTTTGCAGACTCTTTACGAATTGACGTAAAGATAAATAAATTTCATAAACAAAAAATTTAATTAATAATTAAAAAATAATATTTGGACTGCAGATTTTGAACTTGGAAAACACAAGTTTTCACGTAAAGCACGTGACGCGGGAAACTTGTTTAAGTTTCACGCCCAAAGCTCCGCCCCTTATCTGTGTCTCGCTCGCACACTCACTGCGTTCCACTTTCTTACTAACTTTTCACTTCTTTCAAAGTCATTGCGAACTTCGCTATCTATTAATTATTTAATTGTGACAATTAATCAAGAGTTGATTGTTAATAGGTATTTGCTAATTTGGAATTAATATAAAAGTTACCTGTATTGAACATTTTTAAAACAGTATCGAAAGTCGATAATGAGGTATTCGAAGCGTGGCACGAAGTAGCGACCGACATCCCCAGGTGATCTGGATTCCTCGCATGCTTCAGCAAAATGAAGTGCCACCCTGCCAGGTCAAACATGAAAATGATAATTTTTCATGAGCTCGTTGATAGGTTTTCGCGCCGACCGCGGTTTCCCGCCGCCCCGTGGCCTAATTACCGCCGCCTCGCGATACGTCACATCGGTAATTCAAAAAAATCCACCCGTCCCGCTCCCACGCGTGGACGCGGCCCGGCGGCGTCCCGCTCGCGCGAGCATTTTTATAAAAACGCAGAGATCAACCGCGGCCGTCCCGTTCGTTCCCGCTGCGGCTCCGCGCCGCCCGCACCCTTCGTCTCCTTCCCGCTTTTTACGAGACGTAGGGGCCGCCACCCGGTGGGGGCGGCGACCGCGCGAACGCAAAATATTGACCATCGGAAAAAGTCGCGTCGTATCGCAGTCATCAGTCGAAACTGAGGGCCCGCGTGTAAGCGTACTTTGGCGCGACTTCGGTGCGTGTCGTGCGTCTTCGGCCTGCGGTCCCGGTGGGTCGCCCGTTTATTTTTCAACCCCACCCGGCGTCTTGCCCGTGCCCAACAAGTGGTGAACGATTGCGGCTCACACGGCGTCTCGCGCCCCTTCCTTAAACAACTTGGAGCGCTCCGCGAGTTTGAAATTCGTTCGCGCGTTCGAAACTTTTGCGAAGTTTTTGAATTGTGACGTGTTCGGAGAGCGGTGGCGTGCAGACAGTGTTCTTAGGGTTCTGAAGTCGATGCACCTTCCGCACGCGAGCCCGACCCCGACCATGGCGGATGTATATACACACATTCACGAGTACTATAGGCAGAGTCACGGAGACCTGGTGCAGACTGGTTCCCCAGCGGTTCTGTGCTCCGCGCTGCCTGGCCACTGGCGGTCGAACAAGTCTCTTCCGGTGGCGTTCAAAGTGGTAGCATTGGATGACGTTCAGGACGGAACCTTAGTGACAATCAAGGCTGGCAATGATGAGAATGTCATGGCTGAGATGAGGAACTGTACGGCAGTGATGAAGAACCAAGTGGCTAAGTTTAATGACCTGCGGTTCGTTGGAAGGAGCGGTCGGGGAAAATCCTTTTCACTGACCATCACCATCAGCACCTTTCCTTCGCAAGTGGCAACGTATACCAAAGCTATCAAAGTTACCGTGGACGGACCGAGAGAACCTAGAACCAAGCAAAGTAAGTCCGATTTAGTGATTTTGTATTTATTTTATATAAGCTTACTATTTACTACTTTATTCCTGCAGGTTGTGAAAAAGTATTTTTGAATATCCTTTTTATTTACGACATTATTCCTGTGGACTAACGATATATTATCGCGGCAAATATTTTTAACAGGTTTAAATAATATTACGTATAAATCCAATGTACACTTAAACAGCGATCATTTCAATCATTATAACGATCTACTAAATCAGAGAAAAAATGCGAATTAAAGAGATATAAATGAAATGCGTGTGCGCTTGGCCAGCCGCCAGTAAGTACCGAGGTCGGTTTTGTGGCGCCGCGGCATTTGACCACATTCAAAATAGTTTTCACAATCCACTCACACTAAAATCGAAACGACTTGACATGAACATTTGATGCGAGCAATAAAACATTTCATTTCGGACGTCTGGTCTTGTGGCGATCCGATTATATTAAGTTTTCAACGCCGAATTTCTTGACTATAAACAACCAAAACAGTTCTACACTATCAAAAAAATAAATTATTACTATAATTCGAGATAAACACATCTGAATAAAACACTTTTAACGGTTTAAACTAAATTAATTGAATTAAAACTTCACTAATATATTTCGCGTTGTAAACCGTTCAAAGTATTTTATTTAAAAGTTCGTTTCTTAATTACGTTTTTTAGCTTATAACTAAAAAAACAATATAAATCTTATATTGTCTTAAACTTCTATACAGTTCTTAGTAAATTATGTAAAATAAAAATTAAAAAAAGAGAAGATAGGTGAACAACAAAATAAAAATATATTACTTTTATATTGAAGAACTTTTATGCATAATCGTAAATCTTTCGTTCAAATATTAAATTTATAAAAAAAATGTCCAATCGCGTAGCACACTAAAAACCAATTACATCAATTGAAGAATCAATCCATACAAACAGTCTTTATTCTTTCAAATATCTATTCTACAAATAAAATTTAATTCAACATCTGTTCCTTTGTAACCGAAGCATCAATCAAACGGACATAAATTAGACACTCGATTTAAATTCTAGTTCCAAGAATACCAACTCCTTCGTACAAACTTTTAGTAAGATGTTTTGACGTTCCGTTTTATTTAGTGTTACTTTGTGATCTTTGACGCACTTTCAGAGGGAAACACTCGTTATCAACACATTAAGAAAAGGTTATACACATTAAGAACATAAAGGCAAACCAATGTATAAATCATTTAAATAAAACACTTTAACGGTTTAAAACGCGATATATTAGTTGTCACGGCTGCTGCAAAGCATCCGAAACGTCGGGCCGAAGTTAAAAATCATTTTCAAATAAGTTTAACTAATATATCGCGTTTTAAACCGTTAAAGTGTTTTATTTAAATGTGTACTACTCGCGTAAACTATAGACAGTATTTAATGGATAAATCAATTGTATGGTATTGTTATTTAAATAAATCACTTTTTACGGCTTAGAACGCGAAATGTATTTGTTGTCTTATATAAAATTATTTTAAAATTTAAAATATTTTTTACAGAAGTAAAGAAAGTAATCCTAATATCTTACTAGAAGTACCTTTTTTACACAGATTATTGTAGCTTTATAAAATAATTATGGTCGTTTGTTCGTAAAGATCACAAAAATAAATTCTAAATAAGAAATTGAAATGACTTCGATTTTGTACAATCAACAACGATGATTATAATAGAGAGTACAACGACATATATTATACCTACCAGTGGTTACAGAACTAGGTCTTACGCCCCTGAAGCAAGCCAGTAAAGTAAAAATATAAATCAATCAAAATAACGAGGAGACACCAAATCACGTTCAAATCATAATGTTTTGACACCACAAATCTATTTTCGTTGTAACAACCTCAGCGACCGTCTGTATAAACAAATGCCTGCGCCCGAACTTCGGCCAATAATAAAAAGATAGTATGCGGAAAAACTAACATCCTCCTGGAACATCAAAGGGGATAATAACCCGATCATTTGTGTTACAGCAGTAATTAATTTGGAATGAGACGTCTCGCTGGCGTCATTAGATACATTTTGTGGCGCGTACGCATACAATTAACCCGCGCTCGTTTGTTTCTCTTTGTGTAATTGATTGGTTTTGAGACACAAAAAAAAAACAAAAATTAATTTAAATTGAAGAAATGACACGGACAGACTTGAACCGGCATTCACAGCGCTCCGTGCTACTGCTCAAACCAATTGAGTTACCATGCCATACACACTGCAGTAGCAAGATATGCTGTGTATGCCGTTTCAAGTCCCATCAGTATCGTAACTTTTTTAATCAGACTCTTATTAAAAATATCTTTACAACTTATTTAGGTCTTTAACTTTATTAATATAAAATCAAAATGTTAAAGAATTAGTAGGTCGCTTTCCTTACTAAAGACAAACGTCAAAATAATCTAGAACATTCGAATCTTATTATGCTATATATACATATACACATTTAGTACGGCGGTTAGCAAGTTCCACGGTGCGGCCACGGCCTGTAACAGATGTAAACAATCTCTGGAACCGTCGTAAAGTCCGTTTGATCTCGCCTGCCTCTAAAATATGGATTTTATGTCCCTCCTCAATGCCCCAACACCACATCTACCAAGCCTCTGCGCCATGTGAACCGAATGTTATGATTCAGTTACGTCCTTCTTAACAATGCGCAAGAATTGCAAATTCTATATTGGTTGTACCCTCCACTTTCATAGCATTTAAGTTAAAGTTAATGAATTCCCAAAATATCGAAAGCCCATATGTCGATATCGCATCTTCTTAAGATGTTAGGTATATGCCTATATGGCTAACCACCATATAGGCATACACCACACATACGGTTCTACTCGTATTAAAATAAGATTCACTTTTATGAAAATAATGCTTGGAATGTTAAATAATATTTTAAGACATGTTAGTCTATTGCTATTTATGTACTCCAATTATAAAGAATGGAGTTCGATGCCTTGGTATGCACAGCAATATTTTACTAGTAACTTGATATAGAGCATTCTCTGTGTTCGTCTGCTACGATTACGGTAGATTAAAACTGTGACTCGACCAGTGATGACAAAAATGCCTAAAGAGTACATGTGTATTCAGGGAGACGAACAAATTCTGTGTCCGTTCCACTGATTGCTCATTCTACACTTAATGAGTTGATGAGAACGAAACGATATATTGTTTTCCTAGGATTCAAACCTCTTGCGCTTAATACAATGCTAGGCAACACGTTAAAGTATTAGGTTACAGAGGCATATGACAATGAGTTTGACAGAATAGTCTCAGTCGATAGAGCATTAGACTAGACTCTACACCACAGATACATAGTACAACTCGCCAATTGAGCTAAGACAGCGTCGCCACCCCGATCCAAATTATGAACTATAACTTTGATTCCATTTAACACGCGACACGTCTCTACCATTAATTTATGAGACGTCATCCCATTATAGTTATTTAACGCTCTGACACTTATATCGTGCACCGTGCTTGTTCTTTCTGGCACCAAGTCGGTCGCTGCGCAACCATCAAACATTTTTATGACCCGACATTAACGATCCGGATAGCCCGTTGCGCCCACATTTGTCATAATTTAAATATATCAGGATACACAGCAAAGATACGTTCGAATGGGGCTGGCTAAGTGAATTTAATTGAACGAGCGAAAGGTTCAGAACTTCAAAGTTTTACATTTAACTCATCGTGTAGCTGATCTCCTTAGTTAAGTTTAGGTAAACGACAGGATTTGCTCTAATAGTAGCAATCTATAGCTGATAATCAACGGGTCGTGGGTTCGGTACCTTCCGGATATAACATGTTTCTAGAATCAATTTATGATATTTCTAGAAACTTCTTTCTTCTTCTTTCGTCTAGAAATCAGTATATTAAATGGGCGGCAGGAAAATCGAAATTCCAACAGTATCCACGAACTACCGTCCGTAAAAAGCTGTCAAGTTTGATCGCATTTTGGTTGTTAGAATACCCAAAGTCTAAATAGATCGACAGCGCATCTTGTTTAGATTTCTTATGGCTGGGGTATTTCTCCTACCACCAAGTATCCGACCTATACTTGCTTGTTCTCTATCATAAAAACTCATTATGTTGAGCTGATCTCCTGAGCTATATCACCTGCGTGACAGCGACAAGCCATCCATCACGTTCTTAATTTAAAATACCCGCGATTTGGGTACGAACACCGACACACGCGCGGCGCAAGCGCACGAAAAACTCGAAAACATTCTTACACGCAATAAAAGTCAACATAAACATCTATTAATAAACGCGATTGTTATCCAGCGATCTATTAGCACTTAAATTTACGAAGGTCTTGCGCAACTTCACGTGTGCCGGTAAATTAGAACAAAGTAGCTAGAGTGCTCGTAAACAGTTAATTCCGTAATAAAACCGTCGATACCTGATCTCATCGATTGGGATGACTCCGTGACTGGATTAAAAACGGCCATAAACTGGAAATAGACGGGAGGACGTCTTCAGTAGTCCATCGATTAAACAAATAAAAAATCGCCCGCCGAAAGGCGATGGCAACGTGACGGGAGACGGTCGTAAAATCGCACAGAGGTGCCGACGTGCTGCTGTAAACCTGGTTGTGTATACAGTCTCGTTGTTACAGTCGGTGGTAAACATTGCGAGAGTCGTCGCCGTCTTTACGGCGGTCCTTTGTGCGATTTGATTGCGACGATCTTGTGGAACTCTGAACTCCACCGATCGCTTAATAATAAACACGCATCCCTAATGAACCTAAAGCCTAAAATTAAAATAGCATATTCATAGACACATAATAAGGCAATCGCGTTAAAATAAAAACTTAACATGTTAACTACGGACTAACGTTTCAAATACTCTCCAGCGTTGGTTGGAAGAATTTATATGTATATTTTGAACCGGTATAAATGTTTTAAATTAATGTGTAGGTATACTAATAGATACCTACAGGTAGGAGTAATATTACTTAATATATCTTGTTTCACTATATGTTAAGTAAAATATGTATTGATGCTTCATTTCATTAGCTTGTTAAGACAAAGTTTTCAATTTCAAATTATTTAATAATACTTTGAAATAGCATACATTATGCAAATATAAAAAAAATGGTTATTTAAATTAAAAATGTTATTCTAATAAATTTTTGTCTTTGTTACAGACTATGGCTATGGACATCCCGGTGCATTCAGTCCATTC
The DNA here is from genome assembly GCA_963661955.1 of Leptosia nina. Lineage (NCBI taxonomy): Eukaryota > Metazoa > Arthropoda > Insecta > Lepidoptera > Pieridae > Leptosia > Leptosia nina. The sequence continues at coordinate 10,531,876 of CAVLEF010000280.1, forward strand.
CTCCTAAACCCTGGATGGTTAGACGCGGCATACTTGAATTATGCCTGGGTTGATTACTTCAGACCGCCCCAAACAGCCGGCCTAGTCAAAGGTAAATTTCATTAATTGTTTCTTAAATTCAATATCTACTATAATGTTAAATATCCGTACGATGCTAATATCGAGTGCTATAACAAGAACAGCGGCCCAGTTAAATATTTACTCGAATAAACTGTATTCCATCCGGTACCCCTAAACTTCCAATCGACGGATTATTTGGCATTCGTTAATTTGAAAATTCCCGATTTTTCAAACAACACTCGAAAACATGTTGCTCCGTACTGAACCACCCCTCAAGGCCGTGCAACGCAAAGGCTCAAATAAAAGAAGCGTCTCTTGAGCGCTGCAAAACAACACGGCTCCGACCGAAGCAAAACCACCCGCTGAAGTCCGTTGTGGGGGGGAAGGGGGCGCTCAGCGGAAAACGTACAAAAAGGCAACGCCTTCACGTTCGAGAGAGTGTGGAGTCAATTTTATTCCAATGTAGGCGACCGCGCCACCGGCCACTTTTTGTTTCCGATGCTGAAACGCGAGGAGCGTTGTACTCAAACACCTACCGACTTTTATTAAAGCCTGCCAGGTACTTTTTCACAGAGATTCGCCAGACTGCGTATTTTGACCGGTCGTCGTGCTAACAATGATCTAGACTGCGACTGCGAAGTTTAATCGCGAAAAACCGCTAAGCACAAAATCTCTGTACTTTTTCACTTCTTTGATAATTGTTTAAGAATCTAATAATATAACCATTTCTCTTCTATACTTACAGTAAACTTTTAAGTACGTTTAAATATTTCTTCTTACATTTAAACATCCTAATAATGTTGATATACATAGGTGTAATTAAACTCAAATGTAAATACTAAGTATATTTATATCCGTGCAAACCTACAGAACACGACTTGTACCTAATAAACCTATATTAAAGAACCATCAGAAATCACCTCAATCAGGCGCAATGTCGATATTGGTCCCCACCTCGCCAAATTACCCCCTACCGCCCACCCCCGACGCCTTTTAAAGTGGTCGCTGCAGCAGTGCTACTGCTGCAAATACAAAAAAACGCAAAAGAAAGCTCCGTAGCGCCACCTCTGAGCTCTTTGTGGCCCAATCTGCGCCTCCATCGTGTACTTTTTATCAGTTTCTCTTACACTTATCGAGAATCAAAGCCCCGGTGCAGGCGACAAGAATATTTCGAACACTGTTACTAATGAAAATTTCACGGGCCGAGGTCTCTTTGTTCGTTCTGTGCGAGATAGCTTCCTTATCGCGATAGAGCCGGCTTTGTACCGCACATGTCCGTGGCATTGCCTCACGCGTGTGTTGCATCGCTAATGCGATCTCCGGATAGAACAGAAAAGAGACACGGCAGACTGAATTACAGAATGTCGCGTCTGGATCGTAAAGTTCGGCATTGCATTCGGATAAATAAATATTGCACCCTCACCCTACCGATATCGCGCTAAAAAAACATCCCTTTCGTTGAAGCCGCCTTTAAACGCCTACAGATTGTACATTATCCTTAGTACGATTATGCACCCTCGTTGTTCAGGGAATCGGAGTGCCTCAGGCCGTCCCCGGAGAGCCGTCTCTCATATTACGTCATGTTCACGCATCAAACAACCGTAGTAGCATTAAGAAGCAAATGAATCAATCAGAATAGTCAATTGACATCACGCTAACGTTAATCTTCTTTGCCTACAGGTACACCGATGACGACACCGACTGTGCCTCTTCCGCCGACGGATCTGTTTCCCTTCCCACCTGCGATGGGAAACATACCTCCAGCCGGCTTAATACCACCGCCTGGAGCCTTCCTACCTCCGAATGGTCTGCTACCCTTCGCACCGCATCCAGCAGACTTAACAATGAAGTCACTGCCACCAGAATTAACGTTGAAGAACGGCGTGAATCCCTATGACGCTCTAAGGCACCTGCAAAGCAGTGTTTCATCTATGGACAATTCTAGTGCTCGTCTCTCACCGACCAGCAGCAGACAAAGCGGTAGCCCAAGAAGTCTTATCAACGCCAGCCCAAGATCTAAAGCTGACTCAAAGTCCGAGGTCAATTCAACGCACGACGCGACGATATCCGACGAGTCCGACGAAGAACCAATTGAGGTTGTGAAATCTGCCTTCCATCCGACACGACCGGCAAACGTAGAGCTTCAACAGATGAAGCAAGTGCAGGCAGCCGATTCTACGGTGTGCGATAAGCCAAGAGGTCGTAATGAATTAAAAGCCCCCTCACAGCGGACGACGCGCGTCGTATCGACAAGTCCGACGTCCACAAAGCTAACCAACGGAACGTTATCTACGCATAAATCCGTTTGGCGACCATATTGACGTTTTTAGTGATAGTGCCAAATATTATGTCCGTAATAACCGAATAACGGGCTCAAATGTGATAAACCGAGCTTGTAAATATAGAAGATATAAATATATTTATTGTTAGTGTAGCCACCTAGTTTTAAACACTACTCAACGTAGTTCAAAGTTATCCAAAAACTGCAATTGTTATATATACGAATTGTTAAATTTAGTGTAATTAGCTAAGTCTGTAAATGATCCTTAGTCATCGTAATAAGCCATATAGATGTAATGTAAATATAAAAACGTTTGTAAATTGTGAAAAATGACTGACTATAGAAATTATAACGTAGCATTGTAAATACGAGAATTTATTTATTGATTGTAAAGATATTAACAAGGTATGTAGCAATAGAAATTGATAACTGATCTTGTACATTTTAAAATTATGTAGGTGACCGAAATAAATTGATCTATTAAAAATTAACAGAAGCTTTTATTTAAAAAAATTAAGACAAAATCTTTAATTTAAGAAAGCGTAAATACATTTTTCGTATAACAATTATCAATCAATTAAAAAAAATATTAATAGCACAGAGCAATCAAACAATAAGACAAACATGTTTTCACTTATAAAACCATAATTAAGTTATTATAAGAGCCGTTATTTATGTGTACTAAAATAAAATCTCTATTTTGCTTTAAAATTAAATAAGCTTCCTAATATATTTTCTGAAACTAATTTAATAGGCCGATTTTAATGGTGTTATTGTTTGTTTATATGGAATGACTTCTAGTAGAGAAACGTGCAGCGCACATGTTATTTTGCTATGAGAATAATTCAAGTGTTACAAACAAAACGCGGTATTTTCTATCTTAGGATACCTACATACGTAAGATCTAATCAAGTACTTACCTTATAGGGTACATAAAGTTATTCCAATGAAATCGTGACGTCATCTTTCTTTTTTAATTGAAGAGAGAGAGAGAACATAGGGATATAATAGAAGAGATCGAAGATGAAATAACTGAGCGCGAAATAAGGTCTAATTAAAATGCGTTGTCGACCTATTATAAGTGAAAGCCCGTTTCCCCCTCGTGGGGCATGGGGCGAACACATTTCTGTGTCCGTTTCACTGATCCGTTCTTTTAACGGGCAAGTACTTAGTCGATCAGACTTCTGTGCCCTGCCCGACCGAAACAAATTTGTGTTTCCCTGGGATTCGAACCCAGGACCTCTCGCGCTTAACGCAATGCTAGGCAACACGTTTAACCATTTGGATACAGAGGCGGCTTTTGGAAATTCGGAAGCCGCATACATTGCAAACCGAAATGCATTTTCACGTCACGGCGTTAACATTTGTTAACTATCCGCTTAAAGTTAAGATTTTACAAATGGTTAAAAAAAATATATTACCTTCTTCCACTGAACAACTTGTCTTAACGTTACCTCTATATGTAAAGCATTATCTTTTGAGTATTACTTGTAGTTTATACAAGTAGTGACATCTCGTGACCACGGCTGTTATAAGGCATTCAAAACGTTAGGTCCTAGTTAAAAAGAAATTAAATACGGCCTCGTTGTTGCCATGGTAACAAGGTACGGCTAATAATCAACGGATCGTGATTTCTATCGCCCCCCGGTCCAACATTTTTCTAATCAATTTTTAAAAATTTCTGAAACATGGACTTCAGAATTTCGAAATCGCGGTTCTCGGCTAAGCAAAGAATCTCTAGTCATGGAGAAACATCGAGAACAATTTCTCAATAACGACGGTCGAACAATTCGTTGACAGTTTTGCGAACAGGCCTCAAACATCTTATAGTTTAAACAATAAATAAAAAAATTACCATATTTAAATAAATAATAGAAACCTTATTACTGCTTTTGTTTAATAATGACTTAAATTAGGACATGCCAAATCACACCTAGGTACAGTAGAGTCTTTTAGTACTTAAAATATTGACGTAAAGTAAGAAAAAGAAGTGTTCATTGCCACAAAAAAAGAAAAACATTAAATCTTAAAACGAATTCTTAGGACATGCAAATGGAAATATATCAGAGTACAGAATAAATTTATATATGAACATACCACTCTCTCTCGAATCTATATCCGAACATGATTTAGCTAGGTTTGCTTCTGATCCCGGATTTTTGTCACGTGACTCGGACCCTGTTACAACAACAAAAGAGGAGATAAGGACAAATTTCTGTGTTTCTTTGATTTTTCTTTAATTTCGCTCCTATTATGCACATCATGACGTCGGAAAATCTGGAAATTAAAACGGGTGGTATGAATATCAAAATTCCATCCGGGTCACGAACCACCGTGAACAGCTCTAAAGCCGTTAAGTTTAATCACGCATCGGTTTCTGTCTAGGAATTTCCGAATATCCAATATCGAATAGGTCGACAGGGCATCTTGCTTTGATGTTATATGCCTGGGTTATTTCACCAATTAACTATTTATATTTCGTGTTCTAAACTGTTAATAAATATTATTCTTGTCAAAATTACAAACGTTGGTTTCTTGTTCGTTACCATTTGGAGCTATCGAAATCCGTTCAATAAGAATATTTTTTCCATAACTTCGTGTAAATTAAATTAAGTAATAAAAATATGTCGTACGTGCAAGGTGCCTACATCAGCTATCAATGGCGAAGCGTGATCTGGTTAGCTGATTGCACCCTGCCGCCCGGCCAGCGGTCAGCCGCTCCTCAAACAAACGACACGTGAATACTATACTGGATCCGCCATTTGTTATACTCGATCGTATCCAGTAAAGAAGAAAGTTTATAAAATAGTAAAAATGAGTTGCAAATATATTTTATATAAATATTAGTAATTAATTAATAAAAACAAGTAAAAGTTAATTTCTCTACTTAGTTAATTTGCATCTTGCGACAAAAGTGTGAATATCTGACAAAAGGTAACGAAGCGGTGACAGCAAGTAATAAGTATATATATAAAAGATTTGAAGTTTAAAACACTACTACGGAGAATATTTTAAAAACAACAAAAAATACCTACACAAAGTATTATTAATACGGGTAATATTCAAATGAGATATATACCTATGATTTTATAACGTCTGTATGTTTTACCACTTAGTATTAGGTATTTGTTTATTTATCAATAACTAGGTAAGTTAAAAATCGATTTAAGATTTATATACACATGATAGCGCAATAACATGTAAAAAAAGTAATATGTAACTTAGGTACACTCATGTAAGTATTTAACGACAAACTTTCCAAAATTGTTGTATACCTTAACTTATATATGCACTGCGTTAACTAAAAATAGAGACAAAGAGAAAACAAATCACACCCTAAAAATATAAACAAAATAATTTTTTTACTAAGGTGGTATAAACTATATAAGCTCTACTGGCTAAAGTTGCTAGGGCTTACTTAACAAAGAAAGTTTAGGCATACATTTAACTATCAGAAATACATTATCTTAAGAACAGTCGTATCTAGGATTCTACATCGAGGTAGCGCGTTGAATCAGGCCTCCTCATTATGTTACCTTTGATTCACATCTCTCAGGCGTCGACTTTATGATTCGCTTTTTGGCGAGAACTCCATACATTACACGCCGTCCTATTTGGATGTATTAAAAAGCTGTGGCCAGACGGCCGCTCCGCGTCAGTGAATGTATTTTGTTTGAATTTCAAATTTTGTTTGAACTGACGCTTCAATGCGCGAGTGATTACGCTAACAGTGATGTGCATACTGTTTTATCTACGGGTTATACGATTTCCTATTGTGTGCGATTTTATTGGATAAAATATTGGAATATTGATGGGTCATTTCCAATAGTTTGGACTCTATAGAAATAATATCAATAGCTTTTAAAAAAGGTAATAAAATTACCCGTTAAATATGACGGTTTTATTCCGAAATATATTATTTATTCCTTACATCTCCACCCATCATCCACCCAGGCCTGGAAGAGATAACTGTTAGCGATAGGGCCACGTTTTATTTATGAATTTGAACATAAGTAATTTTCTTTTATATATTTTTTTGTTTTCTAGTATTTGATATAAATTATAAAGCTTTAATAAATAAATATATTAGATATTTTAATAGAGCCATTTTGACATTTCGGACCGTACCACGTGACCACGACAAGAGCAAATATTCACTTGATGGAAGGTGAAATGTCCGCGCCGTATAACATCTCAACAAGCTCGACTTTAAATAAAACACTTTAACGGTTTAAAACGCGATATATTAGTTAAACTTATTTGAAAATGATTTTTAACCATAAATTACTTCAAATAAGTTTAACTAATATATCGCGTTTTAAACCGTTAAACTGTTTTTTTTTATGAGTAATACTCCCGTAAACTGTAGACAAGTTCGATTTTTAAATTGAAAATAACAGACGTGCCTCGATCTCAGAATCGTAGCCGCTGTACTAACAACTAAACTAAGGTAAGTTACAAATAAATGTTCATAATATTGCATTAGATATAAGTACGGAAGGAGTCATATGTATTGATCCAATCTACCTCTCATAATTATAGCATCTAGTTAGCCTACGGCGGGGTCTCTACAGTGAATGCCGATAAGGACATGCTTTTATTGTTTCAGTCGTTTCAGGAAAGCCTGTGTCCTATACCCCGCCTAAGGCAACACTGATCGAAAAAAATCTAAATGGAACCACTTTTAAACGTTAGGACGTTTCGACCAAAATAAAAATTCACTTTATTCGCTACAGCTTTGGGTTACCGAGAGGCATCGTCGTTTTTCATCTGTTAAAATTTCACTGGGATGTAATATTTTCGTGTGAAAATAAGGAAATGTGTGAGTACTTACGGCCTGTAGTCTACGCGAGTAGTACATATATAAATAAAACACTTTTACTTACATTTTATTAGTTAAGCTTGTTTACAGAAATATTTTTAACTACGGCCCGACGTTTTTCACGTTCCATCCTTAGTCACCCTGCACCCTGCTGCTGCAAAGCATCCGAAAGGTCGAACCATAATTTAATATACTTTAGAAAGTTTAATAAAAACAGTATATACGTAATAAACAAATAAATTCTCAAATGAATATTTACATAAATTTTATTGTTTTATTTTATATAACAAAAAAGTGTCCAATATTCTATAATCATATCAATGTATAATATTAATCTTAAGAATATTGTCCACAGCCAAAATGATATCGTTCAAAAGAGACACATTTTTGTATTATTTGCCAAGCTTCAAAGCTATTGTGACGAATCTCAATTTAATACGGTTTAAAACGCGATATATTAGTACTAGTAGTATATATTATTAGAACTAATATATCGCGTTTTAAACCGTTAAAGTGTTTTATTTGAATTTAAATGTCTTTATTTTGTAATTTAAAGCCCCAATTGGCCTGAGCCCTTACGTTTGCGAAATCAATGTGACGGACAGTTGATTAACAAAGTTATGAGTTTTCAGAATCAAATACGAAATCGAAAAGACATAGGTGTCTTCGATTTCTACACATAGTTTATTTATTAATACCCTAGTATCACTAATTAAACCTGAAATATAAAATACCCTTAATATTACTAAATAAAGTATGTTAAAAAGAACGATATTCTTTGACGTGATTATCATTGTAATTTGGTAATTCCGACTCCCGAATGGGACAGGAAAAACATCATTACAGCGTGTAGATAAATAAAAAATTCGCATTTGTTCCACGACTCTACATCACATCGGGGAAAAAGCTTCACTGGACAATGGGATAGAAGAAATCACGTCGATAAAATTTTAATGCCTGTATAAAAAGGCTATAAATTTGATTTACGCGCCCCTGACCCCCGTAAAACGGGGTAATATCGAAAAATAACATGAGATAATGTCGGGTTAGAGTGGGGTGGGTTGGATTAGGCCATATTTGCGTTCAGTGTGTGGCCTCTACGGTCGCTGGCTCGCCGCGCAAATTACCTATAGACGTACTACTGTCTAGGTATAGTTCACGCGAGTAGTACACATTTAAATAAAAACTTTAACTGTTTAAAACGCGATATGTATTATTTAAACTAATTTAGTAATTATTTGAACTCATTAGAATTTATTTAACTAGTCTCCCCGTGACCACGGCTGCTGCAAAGCATCCGAAACGTCAGACCGTAGTTTAAATAGTTTCCAACTAAGTTTAACTAATATATATCGCGTTTCAAACCGTTAAAGTGTTTTATTTAAATCTATAGATATACCATCAATTTATATTGGCTTAACAATATTGATTGTCCACTTGTCGGGCGTGGGCAGGCAAAAAATGTGTCCGATTTAATTTACATTGTGATGTATCGCCGGTTTTAAACCCAGCCCTTAGCCTCACTAGATATTTTTATATTTTTTTAGTTATGGTTCCATAGACAGGAAAACTAATTTTACATACATAAGCTGTATTCTATTGCACATGGGGAATTATTTTTCCACAAAGTTGCTTACTTAAGTAACGCGATCCTTTTAATGATTTAAAATTGCCGAAATTGAAATGAAGTAAACTAAGGGTTGTCTGGAAGAGAATGTTCTATAGCGAAAAGACCGCCCACGGCACGCCATAACTTGTAAGAATAATTTATCTTTAAAATCTGTATTATTAAGATACATTTTTAAGGAAACATTATTTATTATTTATTTATTTACAGCAATTAAAACGCCAATAGCCAGTTACATTAATTGGAGACACACATATTTAAATAATAACAATTAAAAATACGTTATTACAAATAACACTAGGAGATAATTTCGAAGGCCGACAATTCTTTTAATATTGATGACCCTCATCTGTGTAGAGGTCACATTTGGATACATGTATATATACTTTGTGTTAGTGTGTGTTGCAATAAATTAAAACATAAACTTATATATTTCGCATTTTAAACCGATAGAATATTTTTTACACCATGACACGTACAAGTACAGACAAGCACGGGGTTCGATTTATAAATCAGAAGCTACATGTTTTCCTCGTTATACATACATACATACATATACAAATTTTCGCCATCAATAATAAATTCGAAGTACAGCCACGGCGCGGTAAGGACACAGAAAAAGTAGAAGCCCACTTAAAAAGATTGGCACTCAGCGAGCCGGCATAATCTATGCAAATTACTTCAAATTAGGAGTCGTCAACACGCTGCCTTCTCCGTGTAATTTGGAAGGCAAACCCTCCTTTATTATTAATATTTATTCCATTCCTTCCGTCCGAATCAAATCAGTGAAAAAATCCCGACGAAATACTCCAAAATGATAATGAACCGAATAAATAAGGAACTCGCTGTCATATTGACATAATTAATGGAAAACAATGTCGCAAAATATTCTCTTTAAGTAATATAAAACTTAAATAAAAAAATCATGGTTTAAAACGGGAAACGGATTAGTTAAACTTATATATAAATTATTTAACTACGGCACTACGTTTCGGACGCTTTCCATTTCTCATTATTCTTTTCAAGTTTTATTCCGTTTTATTAATATTTAGAATTTAGTGTCCCCGTGACCTACGGCAAAGCATACAAAATGTCGGGCAGTAATCTCGTAAATAAGATTAACTATTATATTTCGCGTTATAAGTCGTTATAGTGTATTCGCGTAAATTACAGACAGTATTTAATATAAAAGTTAACCTCGAAAGGTTCGATTCCCGAGTTGGACTTAACTTGATTCTCTTAGTGTTTAGAACTTTTCTAAGTTTTTGAAAGAAAATACTTTAACATTTTTTAGTACACAATGCTTAACAATAACATAAAAACTTATATATATTTTTCAACAGACAAGCACTTGATGGAATTTGAAATATCCTATTTTGGATCGGAATACAACAGACTGAAATCTAAACGCGATTAAACTTGGCGGCCTTTCACCTGTGGGCGGTGGTTCGAGACGTGGACCGAATTTTTGACATGCCTAACAACAATTTAACATTCAGATTTCCAGATGACGTCCAACAAAAATTGTAAGTAGATTAGACACAGGTTGGACTTGGTGGGTATCGTACCGACCTAAGCTGCAACAAAAATTTCCAAAGCAATAGTTTTATGGTGTACCGAAAACAAGAATATTGGACTAATAAAAAAAATTTGGGATAGAAAGTTATTCTTAAGGCGGCGACATAAAAGGTGCAATAAAAAACTATAAACCTACCGCTGCATTGTTTTTAAGTCTTACTATATTCGGTTATTAAAGAAATGCCTGGACTACTGTGCGGCCTTTCGGAAATTCGGTACCTGAGTTTTTCTAATTCTAAAAACTGATCTTTTGCTTTCCTTATGTTCTCACTACAAAGTAATAAAACTGAAAAAGCATTAACTTTTTATATTGCTTTCCTTGATCTAGATTTTGCATTCCGATCGGGAGAAAGAAATGAATGCTTATATAAAACACTTTTAACGGTTTAAAACGCGTAATATATTTCGCGCGCTGCCGAACTATTCATTCAGAAATCTACAGACCGGAGCCGAAACGCAATACAGCTTTTTCAGTCTGTAGACGGAGGTTTGGAGGAGGAATTTGATCTTCCATAACATTTCGTTGTTTTTTTTAAATATTGATTGATTTTAGGATCATGTTAAACTGCTACCAATGAACCAACGAGCTTGTCAAAGACAGCCCAATGCTCCTAGGATTTACAGTCTTCCCTCCTTGCGTACCACAAAAAAACCTTTGTTGTCTTTTTAAACTACCCGCATTACTCATCTTCATTATGTCCAAGAAGTTCGATTAACGCCTCCCAACTATAACCAAATTGACTCGGCTAACCCCTTAAAACAAATTGCGCAGGCCTAAATTGGTTTCCACGTCCATCCACTGGGCGTCTAGTCATTAACTCGCGGAAGCTGGTTCAGGCGACCAATTTCCTTCGCCGGTCGCCAATTAACAGCACATGGGCAGTGAAGGGTTAAGATGTTTGTTATGATTTACGGGCTTAACCCTGCTTTCTTAGGGTCGCTTCGGAACCTGATGCGGCCATCACATTGTTCCAGTCCAATTGCAACCATATTACAACAACCTATATGGAAAAAAAACTCACTATGTCATACCCAAATTAGTTAATTCATTACCAAATAGGTTAAAAATGTCACTTACCACAAAAAATTTTAAAACCAAATTTAAAAAATTCTACTCCCTCCAAATATCTTCTAATTAATGTTGCGACTTGATTGTTTACTGCTTATGCGTGAAATTGTTTGTAATATAACTATATATACATGTATAAATGTAATGTGTGCTGAGACGAGGGCGTCACGGAAAAACTCGAATGAGTTTTTGTTGACGCTTATGTTAAAAATAAAATGTAAAAATTTTGAATAAATAATAAAAAAAAAAAAATTGTATAGATCTACGTGATAACTTATATTTGGTTACAGTGAAAGCAGTAACAACTAAGTAGTATCTATAATACTTAATATTATAAAGCTGAAGAGTTAGTCTTGAACGCGCTAATATCAGAAACTGGTTCGAATTGAAAAAAATATTTTTCTGTTGGATCATTTACCGTGAAAGGTTTTTTTTGGAGAGAAGAAACAGCGGGAAATGTGGAACAAACGGGAAAAAATATCTTCTTCAAATAATTTAAAAAAAGGTCCGCGACAATATACATATGTCTAATTTTTTTGTTCACTCACTATCACCGTATTTATGGTAATCAAATTAGATCGAAATACTTTATCATAATAAAAATTATTATCGTTGTCTGCTAAAAAATCGCGTTTGAATCCAGTCTTTTCTACTGAAGATCTGGTTTTGTCAAAAAAGCCCAATGGTTGAATTGTTTTTTCCACACCTCCATTCGCAGCGTCAAAGAGACGTCAAAGTGCTGAGCCGAGAATTAAGAAAAAACCGTTTTGAAAAAGGAATATAAAGTGTGTGTGTGTATACAGAAGCATGTGCGAAATCAACTATCACCTGAAAAATGAAACACGCCCTACTTACAGAATAATCCAACTCGTAATTAAATTAGATTAAATAACGTTGACCGCTGCTAACAGCGGTGAGCCGCGCAAAGCTGGCAATAAACCTAAGTTATTTTACAACAAAGCAGTTAAAATTACACCATTCCACATTAACGTAACTGTAACTGTTATTGCGAACTTTTTATGCAAATAAAAATCTCTTTATTTTCTTTGGTAAAAGTGTAACGGTGCTCTACAATCGGTAAAAAGTAGAGCCCAAAAGTAATATAGTTTTTACAAATTTAAACAAAAGCTTTCGCCGGCACCGTTATGTGTAAATAGGGCAAACAGGGCGCGTTCGTAAAAAACGAAACGGTACAGTACATTAAAGATCAAAGGCGGCGTTCAAACAAAAAATCAATACAGATAATCACATGGAACTAGTGATGAAAAAGCATTCGAGTTTTATCCAGATTTACCTAGTACACGTTTTGTACGTGGTTTACTGTCAGATAAGGAAATTACACAACTTGGGTGCACTACTTTTTGCATCTTGATAAGCTTTATTTATACTGGAATATCCGTTATACATCCTTACTAATATTTTATATGCGAAAGTAACTCTGTCTGTCTGTTACTCTTTCACGTCAAAACTACTGAACGAATTTTGGTGCACATATGGTCTGGACCCTGAGAAAGGACCTACTTTTTAATGCTTACAGGGATTAAAAGGAGGGTGAAAGTCGCGGTTTTTGAAGCTAGAACAATGAAACTTTCTTCTTTGGCTTTTTGGTAATAGGAGTGGGAGTTAGAGTAGGAGTGATGTGAGGTGAGAGTGTTGCGGCAAAGTAGCACTTACAACATAGATTGGCTGCGATAAATGCGTAATAATATATAAATTAATAAACAGCCTAAATAATTAAAAATTCTACCCTAAGTCATTATTCCACGCGAATGAAGTCCCGGGCACAGCTAGTTAGTATAAGCCGAATTAAATGTTACAACATATATAGCAAGTGCCATATAAACAACGTGTTTCTGATACACGAAAAAATGGAAGATAAGCATTAGTGATGGAAGGTTAAAACGTCTTTGTCCTACATCATTCAATTAATAAGCACTGGCTGCTTTAGCCACAGTGCGGTATGCATGTTTTTGAAATATATTTTAACTACGATTTAACTTATCTATCGACCTTTAGTCCAGATTTAATACCAACGATAGTAGGTATTATGATCAATCTATTAATAAAAAAAAATAGTTTTGCACTACTTGAATAAATTTTGTAAATTTAATAAGTATTTTTTCTCTAAAAATCTCACAATAATAAACATTAATTATATTATACTATGTTAGAATTGTGTTTAAATTTTGAAAATAAGATAATAACATAGAAACTTTAAATTGCTTTTTTTGAATACTGTCTCTAATTCACACGAGTAGTACACATTTAAATATAACACTTTAACGGTTTAAAACTGAGATTGTCTCCCTGTGACCACGGCTGCTGCAAAGTAGGTCGGACAGTATCAAAAATAATTTTCAAATAAGTTTAAGAAATATATTTCGCTTTTAAAGCCGGTTAAGTGTATTATTAAAATATTTTAAATACTGTTAAGTAACAAGTTTCGTTGTGCAGTTCATTCGCGGTTTTCACCTCTATACCCCCTCACATGCATTGTCACTTTTCTACTTGCGTGACACACTCTGAAACAAGTGTGTCGGCTAAATACGACGTAAAATTTTGGACGTAGCTGTCACAATATAAACAAAATGGATTGTTGTTTCATGGGGCAAGCGCGTGTATCCCTCTGTTTCTTTTATATGCAAGGATGTACTTTTTCGACTTCTGTGCTCTGCCCGACCGAAAGTCGTAATGGATTCAAACCAAGAAGCTCTATGGTATGTACATAGGTATGTAGGTAAACTGTTATTATCTATGTATTAAAGAATATTTTTTTAAATATTAATCTAAATGCAAAACGTCCTAGGTTTGAGTGAAAATATAATATGTGACAATCGAGCAATTTACTTAGAAGAGGGTCAGAAACTTGTTCACTCCATGCCCTATATGGGTGAAACGGGATTTTAACGCGAACGCGCGCGCAAAAACGCTAAATGAAAAAGAAAATACGCGATCTACTACACGATTATGGCTCGTGTGTTTATGTAACCATAGTAAGGTGTCCGCTATTCGCATTATGATAACTTTCCTCGCCTCCGCCATTATTCAATTTGCGAACAGGTGAGATGCGAATATAAATGAGACCTACCCGCACGTGCTTACACAACTGCGGGTATTCCTGAATTGAGAGGTTTTATATAAAGACGCAGAAACATTGGGCTTTATTAATTTTTATTCGACAGATTTTCCTCCGTCTTTCAGGTACAGTATACCTATAGGGGGAGGTCTTGTCAGCCGTTGTGATGATGATGTTGTTAGTGAGGTATCTTGCTCCATTTTTAACTGTCTTTTGCATCGCGACAACACTGTTTAAGGGTAAGTTCAGTGGTAGCACCGATACGGTTGGACCAGCGGGAACGACCACGTGAGCGCTTTCTTCAAATCTCCATTGGATGACTAGTCTCATCAGGAAATCCTTATTTCTGGAAATATTTACTGGTTTGAATGACTTTATTTTACGACATATTAAATATATAGTGAACAATATTTTACAATGACGTGCAAGATTGTAATCTATATCAGAAAATCAAAAATTACAAAAAATTCTTTCGTATGTTTTTTTAATTACGTTGAAACGTAGTTAAAATAAATTGCCTTATAACTATGTTACGATTAAAACCGTTAAAAGTGTTTTATTTAAATTTTGTTCTACCGATAAATGCTAATAACTAGACCTATGCGTCTTTACAAAAAAACACGTGAAAATATCTATGAAACATTCCATATTCAAAACGCGAAATCGGTCACAGACATCATTTAGACGCACCACGCTAACTCGCTTAGAAACAGCGGCTGTTCGGCGCGTGTTTTTTTATATTTTTTAAAACGCTGGCGGGTAACAAATTGAAATTCATTAGTACCGCGGCATCGACGCGGGCGTTAAGGAGAATTAACGAGCCATATATGAATTAACACCGACACACATTGACCGGCGAGCGAGACGAGCGCCGATCGATAATAGCGACAGTTTTTCTCTGATACTTATTTATGTTTGCGCTGAATCCTTTGACGAATTGCTGGGAGGTGGCACAGATTATATCTGCTCTGTAAAAGATACAGTGTACAGTGGTGAGTGGGGTTTAATTAAATAGATAATTTCTTGGCATTTTTATTATTTTCAGTACATCCTTGCTTTAGTGCATGCAAATAATTAATGTTACGGTATTCAAATTCAAGACTTCAAGTCAACGAAAAAATATTTTTCCTACTCATTAAATATCATTAATGAGTAGATTCCAATTTACACTTTTTAATGCGTAATTTATTTCGTAGACCCTGCGTAGACCTTCGTAGACATACAAATTATATTTGGCCTTATTAATATCATTGCACATTTTTGTCACGGATTACGGTTACAATCCGTCACTTCATTAACAACTGTAGAACAAGCAAAAGAAAGATTGAGTTCTTAAGCTTTTGAATCCATTACGCAAATAGCTTAAACATCTTGGATTAAGGAGATTTGGGGAAGATGTATTGTCTTCGTCTGTATTTGTAAACGGTTATTTTGAATACGTATCTAACGACGATGAAACGATATATTTAACTATAACAGTTCAATGATTCAGAACTTATATTTGCTTTACTAATTTAATAATAAGTATTATGATATGATTTTAAATATATTTCGATACCCTTAATGTTTTATTAAAAATTAATTACATTACTATAACAACAATAATTATACCTACAACAGCAATATTTTTATAACATAAATTTTAAACTTACTGTTAAACTATTGAAAACACAAACTTAAAATTTAGTGAAGCCTTCCTTTTTTATAAAATTATGTCACTCAGTTCAGAATTGACCCCATATCACTTTGTTGGTCGGGACAAGTATGTTTCTTATATTAATTATACTATATAATAACATTGATACCAATATTTACCCAAGCACAGTCAATATTAGGCAAAGACAGTTGGGACGTCGTGAAGCCGACAGGCTGCAAACATTGGTAATCCAGACTAATCGCTATGTCAAACTGTGAACACGTCTTAATGACTATCTGTGGACATTGTTAATTATATGTTCTATTATGATTGCCTTGATTGAAGTAAAGCTAATTTTGGACTTTCTCTTATACTATATAGGAATCACTATTTTAATTTAAGTATTAATTTCTACTTTGTATTTGCACTTCAAACGAGAGTAAATAATATTAGGGTGACTCTTATTATATGCCATGTCCGTAGCTGAGTGATTAAACTTGTTGGTTAGCATGCGTTAAGCATAAAGTTCGGATTCGGAGGAACGTTTTGGGCGTTATTTACTCGCCTGTAAATAAAAGCGAAGTTCACGTAGGGAAGAAGAATTTTCACTTGACGGTCCTTTCTCCAATTTGCTTCAAACCAAGCACCAATGGTCTCTACAATAAGTTTAATAAACAATATCTTTTGTCCACAGATAGTGGATCGATATTCGTCACAGCTAACTAGGAAGTACCCTTTCAGAGAAAGTATATTGTGCTTTCTTCTCAAGGCCAAGTAACGCTACCCTTTGTGTTACTGTTACCGATATTACGGTGCTTTGTGTAATTATTCATAACTGTTGAAAGGGTTGCTCGAAAATGGTTCAGTCGTTCCGTTATATTCGTTTATTGGAATAACGGCCCGCCGCTGGATGACGTCGAGTGACGTGGATTTGTACCGTTAATATTGTACTGTTATCTATCACTGAAAACGGTCGTAAAATAACTGTTCTGGCTTTGAGCAATGAAAGAAAGTTATTATTAGTTGATCGCGGCTTTGTTTTCCATCTTGGTGTTGTTTTTTTTGACTGTCTTTGTATATTCTGGATGAAGAAATAACATTTACACATGATATGATGCATTTAAAAATTCATTCATTCTTGCAAACTATAATATTTTTCACATGTTATTTCACATGATGGCACATATATACACATTTATTCTATTCTTAATTATACGATTTTTGTATTCGAATCAGTAAAATTCAAAAATTTTTTTTGAATTCATATTTCAATACACTTACATGGTGAAGATAGACAGACCCTAGTCTCTACAACCGCTGTCATAGGGATTTTTTTCTTTTGCTTTTTTTAAGAGGGGCAAAGTGGTCTTTATTGTACCTTGTGAAATTACTTCATTTAAACTCTAGATAAGGAACAGTGTGAACTATAGGCACAGTATAATTATTTAATAATAATGCAAATGTCTGTAAACAATGCATTTGCTCCCATTGTCATAAATGTTACTGCCACCGGTGTTACTCTTTTGTTTTGATTCCTTGTAACACTAAAATGTTTTTGCGAGCTGTCTTTGTCTTAAAAGATGAAGGCAGATGGAGTTTTTAGTTCAGGATGCTACTGCAAATATTATCAAATTCTTGACACACAAGCATCTCACAAGAGGATGTGTTTATTTGTTTAGATTTAATAGTTAGTTGCAAAATAGAAAAAAACTTACGTATGATTGTGTAACAACACTTATATGGCGTGTCGTGTGGTAAATAAAGCGCGAGAGGTGTACGTATACAATACTTCAAAAATATTTAACGATGACGTGTAGGACATGGTAGTTCGTTTGATTAGAACAACAGCGCGGAACGCTATGAATGCCGATTCAAGTCCTGCCCGTGTCGTATTTATTTTTAATCTTAACTCGAATTTTAATTTAAATTGCCCACTATATTGTAACTACTATACTGTACTTATTTCACATTTTCAATCTTACTAAAATCTTTCATGTTATATTTGGAACCTAGCAATTTACAGATATATTCTATCTTTTTAAGTTCATCGAGGGTTTACAGCCTGTTCTCACTAAAGCTATACAATTTAATACGTGACAGACTGCTCAAAGTATGAGCAATTAATACATTTATTATCTTGAAACACCTCAATCGTATTGACAGGTCCCTGCCGTTTCTAATAAACGAACCAATTCTACACAACGACAACAAGCGTGCAAGCGTAAAATCGCACACAAAACGCACAAAAACACACACAATAGAATTAACTACATTTAACTCCCTAACAATTAGACAAAGAGACAAAATGGTAAAAACAATGCGACAATTGGCCTGTTTGACGTGACAAAGGCCCGGATTCTTGTGCGTTCTCAGTATGAGTGATACAATGCGAGATTCCTTTAATGACGTATCGACTGGTGGCATTGTGGGACATTTATTGCACCCACGCGACATCCAAATGAAATTAGTTCCACTGTTTTGCGTGTGCTTTTTTCGAACGGTTCTACGAAGCTGGTGAAATTGGGGATCTATCGGGAGGCTAAAAAATGGTGGACGCGTGCCTGATGGTTATGGAACGTTTTGAATGAGCTAGAACCTTTCACAGTAATTTTTAGTATTTTTTTAAGACAGGGAGCTAGAGAGGCACGTGTTGTACTTAATACAAGCTATAAAGCGTTCCAGCCATGCCTACCTGTTTTGGTTTTAAACATTGAAAATAGACTAAAACATGAATATAAACATAACATAAGATACCACTTAACGTTCTCTCTATATATAATTCTGAGGACTTCTATATATCCATATTTACCACTGATTACACGTTTCAAAAGCAGTGTTTTGGGAAAAATTAAATAATGACTAACAAACATATTGGACCCGGTGGGAATTGAAAGTAAGATCCGTTGTATAATCGCCATATGCTGCTACCATTAGACCTGTTATCAAAGCACTTGTATTGCTTTAATACTTAACATAACGTAATATACCAATTCTGAGTTCATCAATATTAACGTAGATGCACAAAGGAGGTACAAGCGGAGAGGAATCCAGTAGCGATTGCAATTTTGGAAATGTTAACCCCTAGCTGAATGTTTGTCGGGTGACGGCGACGCATGTCGAAAATACTTAGTGGGGCGCGACTCATTATAATCCTACATCCCTCTCTGGCCTCTGCCCGACCGATATATTAACGCAATTTACTATGTCATGCATGTGGATACGATTTCGTAATTAAAATATACATAAATAAATAGAAACAAAAACTACAGATTATATTACAACTATTATTTGATAAGAAAAAAGAAAAGTACATATTATGTTATTGTGACAAGTCCAAATTAAGATGGCTAATCTGTGGGAATGGAACACAGAAGCTTATTTAAAAATGGCGCCTCAAGTAAGCTATATTTATAAAAGTAATAGAAATGATGCTGGTTGGTAAATTAAATATATATATATTTTTTATAATATTGTATTAAATAATAAAAATCTATTTAAGATAAAAAATGCAAACTAGTTACTATTGTATTTTTTATGGGAAAACAGTAACTAACTATCGCGTGTATTATCAATACATAATTAGTCGAATTATCGACCTATTTTAGTTTCAGATATATTATCTGTAAATAAAATGTATCATACCCCACTTGTGCAAACAGAGTTTCAATCAAATAACAACTCACAGCTATATCCAGTCGTTGCTAGACTCCTAAAATAAAATACAACCATAAAATATAGCGTCGTATCCATAGTGCATTTCCGAAATCAGTGAGTGTTAAGAGGGCTACAGAGAGCGGTGTGCCATTGTTATAATTTTCAATAAGGGGGCGCGATCGAGGGGCACTTATCGATCGGGATTCATCTCAGATGCATCATCTCGGATACTATGTGCATCCAACCGTATCGAACTAGTAAAAACCTAGAGTTATCAAGTCATAAGGTATACCCCTAGAGTGGTCCATACTTGGCAGTATTCTTTTTACGTTTAAGGGTTTAAATTCTGCCCGTTCGTGGCATCTTATTGCATGACCTATCCAAATTTAAAGCTGCGCATTTAAGTATATCTGTAGTTTACGCGAGAAGTACAAATTTAAATAAATAATCTTTAACTGTTTCAATCGTGAAATATATAAGTTAACTTTTTTTACTTATTTTCAGTATCCACTTTTCATACCCCCTAACCGCTGTGAGGAAACGAAACGTCAGAACGTAGTAAAAAATAATAATTTACGTTTTAAACCGTTATACGTGTTTTATTTAAACTTTATATTGGTATAGAGTAGGTACAATCTATAAAACCCTAAATAACCCATATATAAAGTACGTAAAAGTAGTAAATATGTTTATACAGTTAAATATAGCGATGAAAAAATATTAAAATCTTAAAGTAATATGGCAATGAGTATGATTCACGGGCACTCAGAAGCGATTCAACGCACATGGTGTATCGCATGCCCCCTACGGCGTAGAACAACTACGGACCTACAACACGGCGCCCGATTCTATTAAACTCCAAACAATGCCCTTACCCCAACTAATATCTGGACTAAATCCCTAATAAGTATGCCATTGTATGAGAGGGACGCGGACGAAGCGACAAAGAACACGTTATACCGATACGTTGGGCTTGTACATACGCGAATATGGGCTTAAGTGCTATAAAATTAATATGCATATTGGCGTGTACCTTTTGCGTATTTTAGGACGTTAATTCGCTCGGTTGAAGGGCACCGTACACGCCGAGGTGTGGTGAGAGTCTGGCCATGGAGGCTCACCGAACTTGCCACACTCCCCTCGCAAACTAGATTTGCAGTCCGGTTATTATACGTTGCCATTCATTACATGCGCTACTGTTTGATAGTTTCCGTTTTAATTGTTTTTTACAGCCACCTTATTTATGACTACTTCGTTTCGTATGTTATTTATTCTCGAGTATTGGCACAAAGTCCTCTATTGTAATGACACGAGTGAGATTCGAATCTACGAATTGCACTGACCGCTGTTGACCTTTGGGGCTCATTCGTGTCTTCAAATTTCCTCAATCTTAGAGAGATTTGAAATTTATATTGCAGCAAAATAAACATAAAAAAAAATTTAATAAGTCGATTTTTAATAAAATATCGATACTTCATATTTTTTAAATATTTTATTTAAGACATCTCAGTTCCAAAGCTACATCAGAGAACTGTATTATTCTCTATTATTTTATATCTATAACATTGTAAATAATTGTAGCTTTAGAAGTTCTTAGGAATTCTAACTTAGAAGCTCTCGCGCCCTAGGCACAACTTTATTCATTGGGCTGAGTAGATCATAAATAGTTACATTTATCTTTTATTAACAAAGCACCAAAAATGTTCAGCTACGGATGGACAGACAGTCAACGTAAAAAACGAAGTACAGCATTTTAATAGAACTCCATTCCTTAAAGAGTGGTAAAACGAAGTAATTACGGACGCCCTGATTGCACTAAAATGCAGGAGAAACAATTAAGAATGTCAATGATTGCACGAAAGTGTCCCATTCGGAGTCTGGAGTAGAATCAGCGGTAAAGTGTAGTGTCAACAGGGCTAAGTGTTTTCCGTGTTTCGCGTCTTTGTGGGGCGATGGGGGACACGCGGCTGCGGAATAACGTTGTAAACGAGATTCGATTCGACATATTTTTTTCTATAATTATTATGTATTCTGTATAATACAGAACAATTAAAGTTTCATTAGGTTTTATAATATGATTGAGAAATATAATTATTTTCTGTAGTTTAATAGAGTACACATTTAAAAAAAATGTTTACAGTTTAAAAGGCGAAATAATGTTTTGGGTACTTTGCAACAGCTGGGGTCCCGGGGGCCGGTTTTTTTAAAAAAAAAAAAAAAAAAAAAAACCCATATTAGTAACGCTAATATATATAATATTGTATACTTGTTCTAGATTTATGAAATTGAAAATTTAAAATTAATTGATATAATATGTATTACTATACCCTCGCTTAGTCGAAAAACGGATATTGTGTTCCTGTCGTGATGGCGACACGTCAAGAACAATTTCTTAATTACGACGGCCGAACAAGGTAAAAAAAAATGTCGCAAAAAAGCCTTATACTATTTTTTATATTACAGTTTTAATAAGTTAATGTTGTGCTTTTTGTCCAGTGAAATTAATGCGTAAATTAAAATAATTTTCAAAATTGTTTAAAAACATCTATTAGTAAAAGTTTCATATTTACAATAATTTTAATTTTTGCCAAATACAGTGTTATTCCTGTTGTCTATCGAATGCAACCGTATTGGGGTTGAGACAATGGAGGCTAACTACCCCTTTCTTGTACCTCGGCAAAGGGCGCGGGCCTAACCAAGCATACACTGCGTTTTGGGTACCCACTGCGGGGACATTCGTGTCCATAAGTGCTTTTAAATATACATGTTAGAATGTAAGTTATATGTTACTTTTTTATTGAGGTGTGGTACATTTTTGTCACTAATAATTTGTACAAAAGGTATATAACTTATGAAATTAGGTTCCAATTATATATTTGAACCTAATTAAGGTAATAAAGCTTTTTCAACTAATCGAGTGTGAAAAGCTTGATTATTTAACAAAATAAATTAAATATAATATAAAAACTCAAAACGTGGTTTATAATGGCGGGGTTCCTGTTATAAAATAAGAACCATTTTAGTTAATTAATCATAATAAATTTTATGATGATTGGACGTTTCAGATGCCGTTCAACAACCTCGATAACATTACTACACGTAAGTATTATCTGTATTTAACATGATAAGTTCAATTTTTAAATTTAAACATTTTTAATGGTGTAAAATGCGAAATATATTATTCAATTTATTCTAACTACGACCTGAACTCGGGTCAAAAGTGTTTTACTAGTTAGTGTATTATTATTAATTATTTTTTTAATTAAATTGAATATGTTCACAACTGTACTCCAAAACTACTACAATACGAGATCTGAGATCAACAAAGCGATCGAAAAGGGTCGTAACCGGATCGCCAAATTGAAATGTTTTATTTCGGCCCCCAACATCATTCCCATAAACCGACTTTTAAATTGATAACCGACTCAAAGCATGCGCCTCACATGACAAATCTTTTTTCATCCAGCTAATATTATTTGGTTAAAATCTAACCGTGCCTTTTAGGGTACCTCATTTACATTTGTGTTCTTGTTTGGTTCATTTGCATGTCGGGTCTCAATGTTTATTTGTGCCACCGACTTACTCAGAAAAGATTGATTGAAGCCTAAACGGCGCGTTATGTTTCGCACTTCATAAACATTTCGACAAAAAATACATCGTGCGAGATGCTCGGGCTGGTGCATTGTTACCTAATATTTCTTTGGACCTGACAATGGATGTTTGTATATTTTTGTTGCTATGTTTACATATTTAACTTCTAATAGTAGATCCAATTTCGGCAAGCAATGACATTGATAAAAGCAAGTACAATTGAATAGTTTTAGTATTCTAATGTCAACACAGGTTGACATTAGAATTTAAAATTAAAAATATGTTAAGATTAAAACGATTGACGTCGTGGGACTTGACACGGTAGCTCAATTGGTTAAAGCAGCAGCACGGAACGCTATGGATGCCGATTCGAGTTCCGCCTGTGTCGTAGGTACTTTTTTGTCAATCTAAATAATTTTTTAATTTACATAATACCATTATGTGTAATTGTAATGAAATTTGGTATGCGAAAGATATTCAATTTTTCTTATAGATATTTATGTTTATTAATTGTAACTAGGTTTAAATATTATTTAATTAATGCAATAAAATTAATACCCACAGTTGTTTTTTTGACTTTAAAGACTTGAACTTGTGCTTCGTTTGAATATCGTATGCTCTGCAAAATAGGTCCCTTGCCTTTATCATTCTGTATAATTCTAGGTACCCTTACCATGATGAGACGTACAGATACAGGCCTGTCATATGAAACCGCGGAATAAGTGGAACCAGGTGAAGTAGCATAGATGTATTATAATTCAACATCAACAGGCTTTTTCCATCACGGTTGACCGGAGTGTCGGCCATATTTCGCGTTTCGTCACGGAACCGCGCGTCGATCGTGCTGCCCTATTATCGCAATGATATCGCGATCAATCGATTGGGGGGGGGGGATAGTGGGGGGAGGGAGACGGCGCAAATAAATGTATCTGCCGGGCGGCGGGCGGATAAATACGCAAATAATACGAAACTACAAAAATCAAAACCCATCCGCCACTCGGGTGTAGAGCGCGCGGTGTGAATGTTGCTCTACTTTATTAAAATTTATCCCTTATTAAATAACGATCCCTTAATTTTTAAGACGATATAGAATATATAAATATCTGACTTAGTCCTATGAGTGTCCAAGTACAATTTACAATGTTTACGGTCTAGTGTACCGAAGGAACGAAAAATAGGAACCAACTAAACTTAAAAATCACAAAAAAAGCTATTCTACTGTTATTACCACATTAGTATATCAACATAATAAGCACATACATATAAACTATATTAGAAATGTAAAAAGAATAATTATTAAGATTTAATAATTAATAACTTTAATTAACAAAATTATAAATTAAATTAAAGTAGAGCACACTCCAGTACCCAATCATGATCCGCGAGGCCATTATCAAGCCTATAGCTATTTGCCCCGAAAAACAAACTCTCGCGGGATGTGGTGCGCGAGGGGGCACATGCGAGGGGGCAGGGTCACAATGCAGCCAACTGCGCGTTCAGAACACCCCCCGCATTTGCATTTGCGTTGGGCAGCTGCAAACGTTTCCGCTTTGATTTGACTGCCACTGTAAACTGATGAACTTACATTTTTAATTCTCGATATCAGGTGCTTCGCGGTCAACCAGAGCGAAAGCCAGGTGGCAGATGACTAGCTAGAACTGCGCGCTTCCTTCAACTGTTCACTGCTGTGACACAAAGAGATTAGTATTGTAAAAAACGAAGACTTACTGTTAAATGAGATCGGGTGCTTAAGAACCGGTTGTATGCAAAAATGGATTCAAATGTATAAGATTATATACTGTCTATAGTTTACGCAAGTAGCACACATCTAAATAAAACATTTAAACGGTTTAAAACGCGATATATTAATTAAACTTATTTGAAAAAGATTGGTTCACTTGCAATGACACAAAAGACTTAATATTTCTCTATCTTCTCCACTTCGTCACATTCTCTTTTTTCCCTTTAGTTCATTCTTTAATCTGGTTACGTTAAATTTTGTACATTTTGATGGCTTACTTAACAGTCAAAATTATTTATAAAATGTAATATAGGATTTATATTATCTGTAGTTTGCAAGTACCTGCTCATTTAAATAAAACACATTTTGACGGTTTAAAACGCGAAATATATTAGTAAATTATTTTTTTGTTGGCCAGACGTTTCGTAAGCAGCCGTGGTCTCCCCACGACAGCAGCTGACGTTTTACTAAAATATTATATAGTTTCATATAACTAATATATCAGGACGTAAAAAAACATGATCAGCATTGTTCGCAGTATTATAATAAAAACTGAAATTGAGTTCGCGTAAACCAATGCTAATAATAGGCAAGCATCGATGTGAATAAATAAAACGACTAGTGCCCAACTGGTATTAATTGACACGCGACAATTGAGTTTGTCGATACGCGAATGCGTTTTCAATAATTTGTATCAAATAACACACTTTTCCAAATCCACGTTTCCATGCAGAAAACGCCATTGAAGCTCACGACTCCGTCATTTTTAATTCACAAATCTATACTTTTATATATAAAGCTGAAGAGCTTGTTTGTTTGAATGCGCTAGTCTCTGGAACTACTGGTTCGAATTGAAAAATTTATTTTTTCGGTGAGCATTCTCGGAAGAAACAGCGGAAAATGTGGAAAAAACGGGGAAAATTACTCACCATTGTGGGTTTCCATTGCGTCCTTTACAAAAACGGTTCAAGATACCCAAAATAAATGTATTAAAGAATGATCATTTTAAGATTAACTAAGCAAGAGCGACGGGACGCGACCGATGTCCCGGGTGACAGTAAAAATTTATAAAGGAGTTTGCAAAAACAAATTCGTATACATCAAAGAAGTTCAATACGCGGACGAAGTCGCTGTCACAGCTAGTGAATAAATAAATTGAAAAGTTACTTTAAATAAGAATGACGACGATACAGGGGTCGATACACGAACTCAACTTTTTTCTAAGTGTTGTAAAATTAAAATCTGGTCTATTAATAATTATACGTTTAAGTATGACAATAGATACAATTACTGCGTTTGAGCAAATACTTACGTCTTCTCTTCTTTTCACATTGCTATTATCAAGCAAAGTTTTTCTTAGGTACAAAGTGTGTTCTTAGATAGGTAAAAATTGCAATAATATAATTATAGAATTTAGAGAAGTATTGTCTGTAGTTGACGCGAGTGGGCCACATTACAATAAAACACTTTTAGCGGGTTTAAATGCGAAATATATCAGTGAACAACAACAATCACTTATATTTAAGTTATTCTAAGTAATTCTTGACGGTGACGTTTTGCATCTATGCAACAGCCGTGGTCACAATGGGTCGTAATATCGGGTAATAGCTGAAATGAATTACCTAATATTCTGCGTTGTAAACCGTTAAGAAAAAAAAGTTTTATAGACGTGGAAAAGACGTAATAATATTTTATTTCGATAATAAATACTTTTTCAATAACTTAGTGACCTTCTTTATAAATATATAATAAAAAGTATATATTATATTACTCTACTATTCTGTTACCATAAAATGAACCGAAAAATTGCGTAAAACTCGCGTGAAAATAGACGACGGCTTTATGAACGCACGAAAAAATAAACAAGCAGCATCAGAAATATACATCACCAATTTTTAATAACAAAGGATATTCGCAGTACCGCGGCCATATAAAATGTCGCGTTAAAAATTTATCTGTCACAAGTTTGGCCGGTCATAGTCGGTCCAGTTATGGGCTTGAAATAAAAAAAGCTATGCACGGCAGCGTGGCGATATCACGGATCACGCCATATGCCATCGCGCGTCTCTTGTTTAAGCAAACAATGTGCCCCGTTTTCACTGGGTTTAATGTCGGTTTTTATTATTATTGCGTTTCCACGTCACTACGATGGGAAATTTAACTTTACAGTCAGAGTTACTTCAATAAGATCATCACGATACCTATATGTATTACCTTCAAGCTATACTGATTTTGTACCTCATTGTTACCTGTTTAATCTTTCTAATGCTTAGAAATTAATTATTACAAGTCGTTCGATCCCCATCAGGTCCAACAATTTCCTAATCGATCTATAATATTTCTGAAACATTTTGAACTCCGTCTGCTTGCTCGTCTGTCGTCGGTGTAATGGTGACAATCTATGTCTAGTGATCACTGGGCCGTGGGTTCGATCTTCATCCGTTCCAACGTTCTAATCAATTTATTATATTTAAATAAAACACTTTAACGGTTTAAAACGCGATATATTAGTTAAACTTATTTGAAAATGATTTTTCACGGGGAGACAGTCTCCCCGTGACCACGGCTGCTGCATCCGAAACGTCGGGCCGAAGTTAAAAATCATTTCCAAATAAGTTTAACTAATATATCGCGTTTTAAACCGTTAAAGTGTTTTATTTAAATGTGTACTACTAGCGTAAACTATAATCAGTATTCAATTTATTATATTCTAATACTACGTCTGAAAATCTGCCACTGAATAGGCTTGATATTTGTTCGCGTTTTGGTTTTAAAAGTCCAAAGTCATAATTTTTCGACAGCGCATCTTGTTGTTAAAATCTTGGGTATTTCATCTTCCATCAACTGAACCACGTGCTTGTCTATCCTCGTTTTATCATAAAAAAGTAAAAACCCCTTGAATTGTTTCTTTATAATCTGTCAACTTTCACAATTCTTAGATCATTCATTCTCATATCTTTAAAATTTAGCCATCAATATAAGATAAGTTAATGATTGTAAGTGATAGTTATGTTCTTAAGCAAAACAAAACAAACGCTGTACGGCTACCATACATAAAAGCGAAACCATAAAAGATCCCTCTCCGCAGTATTCAATAAAGCGACGTGCAAACAAACATAAATCTGGCGGGTTTTATGTCGGGCCCAAATTATGCCATCAAATGACACCTTCGGGCCAAGCACCCGTTGAGTGAAACGTTTATGAAATTTCCATACAAATCGGTTCGCCACGGCGCGCGACCCCGCAGTCACACTTCATAAATTTTCATTTTAATATTTGCCTCAACCCCTGCGCGATTGTTATTTAATTTAATATTTAAAGGCTTGTAATACGTTAGCTGATTCTGATGCATAGGTTTTATCAAATTTGAGTCTTATTAAAATAAGCAAGAAGAAGAATATATACAACTAAAGATTTTTTTCTTACAACACTACTTTCCTTTTTTGTCGTCTTGTTAGAGTTATACTGTTACTTGCTTTGCATTTATTTGCATTTCGTCTTATTAAAAAGTTTAATTTCCTTTTGTATTTTATTTAAACTACGACTCTAATAATTATAGCTTTGCTATGAAGACCTATAAAAAAAATGCCGACACGACAACACTATCATGAGGTAGGTAACATATTTTTACAATATTAAACTATCCACAAAAAACAGTTCAAGAACCAAAAAATAGGTATGATAGAATGATTCCCAATTGAATTATCAAAAATGTGTATATTATGAATATTTAAGATTTACTCGCAAGAAGAGCGGGACATAGAAGACGTAGCTGGTTATAGCTATAATTTATAAAGCTAGAAGGTAGTTTGCAAAAATATTTTTTGATGTCCAAAAGAACTATACCACGCGGACGAATTCGCGAGCACAGCTAGTATACATTGTTTGTGAATATAGATAACGCCAGTAACACCTAGCTACAACTCTCAAATCTCAATTTCAGATTTGATAAATCAAGCGAAGCCGTTTAAAGGCTCTTTATTTCCGTGACGCCCCAGTTCATTTTCTTTCCGACCATAAGCCGCGTGCACACAGGCAATAAGAGAGATAAGGCCGGTTTAGAGACGACGCTATCTCCGCCTTATTGCTATGTAAATAACCTCCATTCAGTTTCAGATTGCGCCGATACGCCGCCACTGTGGCAGCGGCTTTATGCTCATTATTGTTGGGCTGTACGCGTAAACAGTGTCAATTTACATAATAAAACGGTTGAAGATGATTTCTCTAATCCCAAAGGAAATCGGAAAGAATTTCCTTACATGCGGCTAGATGTAGGTAACGATTAAAAATACATTCACTTGATGGAAGATAAAATGATGAAATAGATAAAATGTCAAACAACCTAACGTAGCGTATGTCCTACCGTAGCTGAGTGGCTTGCTTTTCAGAGGTAACTAAATTGTCGTATTTAATAAAAATTATATTTTTATTTACTTTTTTCTGGTTATATATAGTTAATTCTTAAACTTATAACTTAATATAGTTAATTGTAAATGTTGTGTTTCTGAATATAAGTATTCTATTCTATTCTAATATATTTTCCACATATCCATAATCGAAGTGATTAATAGTGGTGTTTTATTATCTCGAAATAATTATAAGTTTCTGTATCCTATAGCGTATCCTATTTTACAAAGTTTTAACATAAAATACGCGCATACGCAAATTGAATATGCAACTATTAAATTTCATTGGGTATCCGAAGAACAAGATCCTTGAGATACGATTCACGTTCCGATGTTAAGAGATAAAGTATCATTAACTAAAGAGTCCCATGAACAAGCAACAATAACCCGGAATAGTGCTCGCAAAAACTCTATAATACTCCCCGTGTTTTTACCGTCCGCATTACGGGATGATCCGTCATTGTGCCGCCGGCAGATGGCGCTGATAAGCTGGTTCATCGTTTTATTAAAATATTACGACCAGGCTACGCTGAGCCGTGCATTTAAAACAAACGAGAGCGAGCCCATAGATATGTGAAGGGCAGGTGAGGTCGTGTTATGGTGGCGTGATCAAACATAACACTATCAGTCGTAGCGATCTGGAGTTCATTGAGATACGCCAGTGCACTGATTCGAGATATTTAATACCTTCCCACGAGGACTTGGTGAGCGGCCACGCGCCATACCTACGTGGGAAACCATAACCCCACAACAAAATGAGCTGTTGCAATAATAACAATCTTACATATTATTGTGAATCTTCGCCAATTGCAAACAATAGAAAACAGTACTGTTATATTATTATTTGAATCTAAATAACTTACATTGTATTTGTTGCAATAAACTATTTTACGTAAATGTCAAACTACCCTACTCATATACATACTATAAGCGTTTAACTATGATTACGTTATCTTTTTGAACCATTATTTTTTTTAATTCATTAAGATTACATATTATATGTCAGTTAAACTTATTTAAAAATACTTTTTAATAATTTAATTATAACTTATATATATCGCGTTTTAAGCCGTTTAAGTATTTTGTTTAAATATGTACTACTTGCGTAAACAACAGACAGTATTTCATTAAGATTTATTTTGAATTAAGGAGATAATAGACTACACTCTAGAGTTGACTAAACCGGAATTCAAAAACTCTATTACCCATTTAACATCTACGTTTTGAAGAATCAGACATAAGTTCAAGGCATGGTGTAAATACGTACGACCCATTATAAGCCAAACCAACATCCCAAGCACCAGTCAAAAGTTCCCCCTCAAAGAAATCCCTTCAAAAAAAATAATTAAAAATTTACGAGTCAAATTTCGTTAGCAAAATGAAACTTGCCGTTTAAGCCGTCCCGTACGTAACGTATAAAATGTAAAGCGCATTTCGAACATTTATTAAAAGTTACAGGGGTTGTAGGGTAGCCGCATGAGCCCTAATTAAGCCTCTTTTTGCAAAAACCTGATACGTAGACTTTTAACCCTTCCGACTCTTAATGAGCTGTCGTCGCCGTGTACATAGTGTGAACCTGTGAGCGTCTTCCTCGCGTTATTGGGAAAAATACTTCTTGTCAAGCCTTAATTATACTAAATTCTGGGGCTTTGAAGGGAAATGCAAAATGAGGCGAGCGGTGCTTCCGTTGAGCGCCCTTGAAATCCTCCGGGTAAAATGCTGGGTCATCGATAGGATAAAGTAAACAGTTGAGTTAACGTGTACATTAGATAGTTTTAATTATGAAAATAAAACACCTATAAATAACGGTTTTAAACGCGAATTTTATAAAGTAAACTTTCTTTTTTTTTAACTACTCCCCTACGTTTATTATATTAAATAATATTATTTCGCGTTTTAAACCGTTAGAAGCGTTTTGTTTGAATGTGTGTGTACTCGCGTGAACTATAGTCAGTACTTAGTTTTATCTTTACTAATGTTATACACGAAAGTAATGCATATACGAATTTAGTTGGGATAACATTGACCAGTTCTAAACTGATTTTTTAAAGAAAATATCAATTTTATAAACATAATTTGTATAAAGAAATCATCAAAAGCAACCTATTTTTAACAATATTTAACTGTGTATATAAACAACATTCTAAGGTCAATTAACAAGTAGATCCAATGATCATATTCTTAATTTCGAAAACGTTTAATTTGTTGAAGCCTTATAAGCAACGGGGTGTGGGTTCGATTTCAACCGGGCCCAAGAAAAAAAATATATAAAAGAAATTAAAAACCTGGATATTAAATAAGTGATATATAAAAATTCTGTCCGGATCATGATCACCGACCACAGAGGAAAAATTCATGAAGTTGCGATAATAATCACGAAGTAATCGCATTGCGGTTTTAGTCTGTGGACTTCTGAATATCTAAAGCCAAGTTAGCTCTAAAGCATGCATGTTTATATGTTATATGGTAGAAGTATTTCACCTTACATCAAATTGTCCTCCTCTATGATAAAACAGGTATACCTACCTGCTTACTCTAACATTAAGAGGTTATTCACTCAAACATTAAGGTGCTGTGGGGAAGCTAATACCTAATTGCCTTGACCCGAGAGGATTTTAAGATCCCACATAATTCCTCGTTATACGCGTCCTTTTTCTTTATAACAACACAGACATATAGAAACAAAGAAAATTGAACGGCTATACATTGCTTGTTGTGTAAGACTTACCATTTTGCAATAAACAAAACACGCAATGTACAGAAGACATAATATTTGTTTAAGTGTCTTGAGTGACTTTGTAGCGAGCTGGTAAATTGGGGCCACCATAGGATTACAATCTAATCCGTCAATTTCGCATCCAGCTTATGTGGACATAAGCTGGATGCGAAATTGAAAGGGCAAGAAATGACGATAATAAGTCTAATAACTCTTATGTTGCAGATTACCTTTAAAATAAATTTGTTTCTTACCTATTTTTAAATTGAAGAATGAAAAAAATGTGTCATAAGTGAGATATTTATAAACTAAAAAAGTTAAGAAATAGGTTTATTATTACAAGAAAAAATATTCCGTACCACTACTTACACTGTAAATACATATAAACCTATATAATTTATATATATATACCCAATACAAAGTTTGTTTTTCTATGTTAGGTATGGGGCAAATAAATCCAATTTAACAAATAATTCTAATCTAAAACGTCGGGCCGTAGTCAAATAATATAAGAAGTTTACTATATAATTCGCGTTTTAAACCGTTAAAAGTATTTAATTTCAAAGTCTACTCGTAAACTACACACTATACTATCCGCTCGTGTATTTACTTTATAAAATTACAGATGCGATAAACGATCTAAAGCACGAATTGTAGGGGGTGAAAAGGGGGGCAGTAGGTAAAGGGTGGGGTGCGGAACGTCTTGCCCCGTGAATGTGGCCAAATTGGAGAAACGGAAGCCGAGCGCCGCCCGCGACTTGACCGGAACTTTGAGCCCGCCTACCGCTGGACGACAGTGCGCGTTTCCACTGTCACACGGCACGAGAAGTTCTTGCTTCCATGTTGTCTTTTGATTTCAAATATAACTGATGTATGGAATGGGGTAAATTATAATTGTAAATGCAGTAAATTAAATAACTGTCAAAATTATTGGTATTACAGTGAATATTAATTTTATTTAAACATTGGACATTGTCGTGTTCTCATTTAGATTTAATAAATTATTATTTACGTTTATCGCAAAAACATCTTAATTAATTTCAATACGGAATCACGAGTAAACGGTAAATTTCTCGTAGTGTAAAAATTACTTAAATATAATTTTCGAATTCAATAAAAAAATTGTCGTGTGGTAATGCAAACAAACACTTGCTGGAATTTCCATGTCCTTTATTAAGTAAAATAGCCTAGTTTATATTTGATTTGAAATCCTCTGCTCTTTCAAGCGATTCTCGTGATATGATCAATGCATACTTTTGGCGTCGGCACAAATATTTAACCGATATAAGAAATAAAGATTTATTTTATAATATATGACTGATGATATAATTTTTATATTAAAAGAGATGGAAATTTGAAACATATGTCAATTAAGCAACGAATCGTGAGTTCCAATTTCACTGACTCTAATATGATTCTAAAATCTTACTTATTGAAACATGTCGTGTTCATCTGGAAAATCTGGATATTAACTGTGTAGAAATATCGTTTTCCGCCTGGGCTTCTAAAGTCCACAGATGAAAAAGTCATGAATGGCTTAATCAGCGTTTCGACTTAAATCTATTGATTTCTGAATGTCCAAAGCCGAGATAAATCTTTCTATGATAGAAGGAGACAGACAAGCATAACAGAAAGCACTTGACAGAAGGTGAAATATTCCAGTCATATAACATCTAAATAGTGACCTATTTTATATTTGGATATTCAGAAAGTTCCAAGTCATGTTCACTTGGAACATTCTCCAATTAAATACTGTCTATAGTTCACGCGAGTGACCACGGCTGCTGCAAAGCATCCGAAACGTCATGCCGATGTTAAAAACCATTTCAAATAAGCTTAACTAATACCGATCGCGTTTTAAACCGTTAAAGTGTTTTATTTAAATACTCTCCAATTGTCTCTTTCACGTGATAAAATCGTCACCTAACCAATTGAAACGTAAGTCTAAACGACAAGCATTCAGGTTCCCCTAATTCCGAGCGATGGTCGTGATTTATGTCCCAGTTGCGAACAAAAACACAAAGATCAAAGACAAAGGCGGGCCCATACATCGAGTTAAGAGCCGTCAAATCCTCGTATGCATTGCTTTGCGCACGATCCGGGCAGATGTATGACCGCTGTGCACCTAATAGCTCCGCCGGCATTGTGTCCAAACCATATCTGTACTATTGACCCTTCGTTGGACTCACTGGAATTAGCTCTGTAATGTCTTTGTCTAACAAACTCTATATTTATCAAATTGTAGCCTTTTAAATAAAACACTTGAACCGTGGTCTGAGTCTCCCCGTGACCACGACTGCTGCAAAGCATCCGAAACGTCGGGCCGAAGTTAAAAATCATTTTCAAATAAGTTTAACTAATATATCGCGTTTTTAACCGTTAAAGTGTTTTATTTAAATGTGTACACGCATAAACTATAGACAGGATTTAAATTGTAGCCTACTATACTAATATTATAAAGCTGAAGAGTTTGTTTGAAGGCAGTAATCTCAGGTTTGAATTTAAAATAATCTTTTTGTGTTGGTTGGACCATTTATGAAGGAAGGCTACGACTAATAATAAAGGAGCAAAGTAGTACAGGAAATAGTGGAAAAAATAGAGAAGAATATTAATCTTTAGTGGTTTCTATTGCGTGCGCTGCGAAAACGTTTAACAAATATTAATATGTAGGTAATCTTTAAATTATCTCTATCATTTAAAATTCACTTGCAGGAAGAACGGATCGCGAACGACGTCATGGGGGACTGTTATAATTTAAAAGGTTCGGGAGGTTGCTTGCAAAAGCAAATAATATAATGATCTAAATGACAATTTCTTGTGGATTTTACGATAGGCGCAAACTATATCAGAAAATTATCCACATTTTTATCACGGGGACAAATTTTTGTTTTTCAAAGTTACAATGAGTATTTAATACTAATATTGCTTGTTGAAAATAAGGCTTACAAAATATCAAAACACAATGGCTGCAGAGCATTACCTAGAAATATCTTAGTACCTATCAATAATAAATTATGTTATGTTGTTAATAGTGAAAAACTACTACTAATCATTTTTAGGTATCTCCAAGATACTTTAAGAAAACCATTTCCTGCAACTTGCATGCAAAACATTAAACTTTGACATAGTTTATTCGCACCCGTAAGCACATACATCGAAATTAGTCATCAATATCGGCGATAGCCGGTTTAAAATGCAAAAGTGACGCAGGCACAGCGCCCAAAACCCTTTTAACGCCGGCGATCGACACAAAAGAGCCTCATCAAACGTCCATCTCCCGGTCTACGCCTTTGCGTCTTCGTTTTGTGCGACGGGCGCTGGCAAAAAGAGCTAGAGTACGTGCTGACCTGATCATTAAATAGATCGATGGCACCTGGGCGCAAGGCCGGAGCGATAAATAGTGGCGATTCGGGTAATCCTGCCGGCGGCCGGTGCCCGGCGATGGCCGGCATCCATTCTCTTTATTGCACCGTGCTTTATTCCTCCTTGATGCCTACGACGCTGGCGCCTAACATATTGGCTGCGTTACGAGATACGAGCGTCGGGAATCACCATCTATTCCACTGTAGCTTGCTTCGTTTCCATGAGGACGGCGCGACACTGCCGACCGTTTTTATATCTTAAACACGCAAGACACACAATATTATCTGTACTTTAACATAGTAGTCAATTAAATAAAACTGCTGTAAAGCATCCGAAACATCGGGCCGT
Organism: Leptosia nina; assembly: GCA_963661955.1. NCBI lineage: Eukaryota > Metazoa > Arthropoda > Insecta > Lepidoptera > Pieridae > Leptosia > Leptosia nina. The sequence goes on from CAVLEF010000280.1 coordinate 10,567,844, forward strand.
AGTTAAAAATAATTTGTAAAGTTTAACTAATATTAACTGATAACTTTTACGTTACTACTACGTTTAAGTAATGTTATTTAAAAACACAACACGATATTTGATTTACAAACAAAATTAGAAACACAATATTGAACGATAGGAAATATCATAGAAATTAGAATATAAATTTACATATAAATTTCGCGTGTTGAACTGTTTAAAGTGTTTTATTTAAATGTGTACTACTCGCGTAAACTATAGATAATACTTTATATACAATTATTCAGTAGAATGTGCAAGAAGTACAAAGCTTAAAATGTAAATGAGTGTACACATTAAAAATCGACCAAAAGTAATACAAATTAATACATACATTTAAACCATGATTTCATTCATTTCTTAGTAAAAAAAATAAGTGTTATTAATTGCCTGTCCACCCTAGACATCAAAATTCGGTCGAACTGCGAGATTGCATATCGTCTAGAAGTTTTATAATCAATTAATGACACCCGGGCAACAAAATGTTTATCTATTTTATGGTTTTTAGCAAAAACGTGGCGTCAGCGGGCAAAACAATGGCAAATTAGTGATGACTGTTAAAAATGACGTTTCGATCGGTCGGGATGGTAATAAATGCGGCTGACGAACTTTGGCGTCGCGCTGGCGCCCCAACGCATAATGGCGATGCCTAGATTTTTATATTGCGTGAATTAATTGTGGTGTAGTCGTATGTAAGAATTGAATCTCATTGCCAGTTGGGGTTTCAAATTTATCGATAAATAAATTGAAATGGTTATACAATTTAGATTGTCTCAGAAGGCGTATTATTGTCTGAACGATTTCTTTAATAACAAGAAGTAATATGAATTGTAACTTAGGTTAATAAATTTAAAACAATGTTTAGACATGTTAAAAAAGGCGGACTGAGTTTCTTGGGTGTTCTTCTCAGTTATGTTGCTCTTTTAAACACTCTGTAGAATCACGACGAACAGACAGACAAACATTTTTGGAATTTTTTAAAGAATCTAAATAATTTTTAAAATTTTAAAGAGAATAAAGTATATTTTATTATAGTTTTTTATTTTTGTTGTTTGAAATTATATTTTCTAACGAATGTTTCTGGTGTTTTTACGGATCTGTGTTTTAAGAGAAATTGATCATACTTTAATACCTCGTTTGACCAAAACATCTAATTATGTTTCCTAAACATATGCTCTTATGCTTATTTTAACAAGGGAAGGTAATATTTTGAACAAAAACATAACTTGGCTTAACTCGCTGAAAAAATATAAAAGTCAGTATTCATAGTAGCATTTTTTAACTTTAGAATCCATGAAATTAAAAAAACAATTCTAATATAGAAAAATGCTTTTAGAATTAAACATTTAAGTAACCAATGACAAGTGCGTAGACAAAAAAGGATTATAAATGTCAGTTTATATGTTATCGGACTTAGTTGTGGTACATGGCATAAATTATATTTCAAATAAACTTAACATTATTTCGTGAGGTATTAGTATAAATACATACAAACTTAATGTTTTAATACATAAAAATTCTAGTATAAAACATTGGCGAATATTTAGATTAAAAAAACTATAAGCCATTGTTACCTGCACTTGGTGACACGCATTATCTTAAGGTATCCAACGTCTGGTCACTTAATTAATGACCGTAGAATAATGGCTTGTATTTTTTCTTTTCTACACAACCCACAGATAACGAAATGCAGACATCAAGATTGCGCCAATTTTATGGATGTCATCTGTCAGCTCCTGTGTTAGGCCGACTTCCTATTTTATTTCTTAATTGACTATTTTAAGTTACTTAATTTAAAAATTACTGCTAAATAAAACATAATAATTAAGAGGGTCTGTAGTTTTCGTGAGTAATAAGCATTTAAATAAAACAATTTTAACGGTTTAAAACTAAACTAAAAATAAGTAAGTACAATTCAAACAAGAGTGTATTTGGTACGTAATATTCGAGTTTGGAATATTTTTTATTTTCTTTTAATCTCAAATTAATTTAGAAAGCTAAAAAGAACTTTAGTAATAGATAAGTTAATGAGGAAACATTTTTATAATAATTTTTACATGCAAAATATTTTTTGTAATAAAGTGTGAATTTGAGATTAAACAGTTTGTAAAATGTGTTCGCCCGATGCCTCGCCTCGCCAGGATTTCACTTAATACATCTACCATATACATCAATAGAAAACAAATATTAAGAGCGTTCAACTACGAGTACTATACAAATTCTTATCTTCAATAGGTTCAAAATGAAATCACAAACCGTATGAGAAAACAAGTAAAAACCGAACTTCCAAACCAGAATATGCAAGCAAGCGCTTCACAGGGATACGTCGATAACAATGTTCTATATAAACTATTTTTCCCCTTTCATGGCTATGAAAAATCCCGATCGCGGTCAAAATAGCAGATACGGGTACAAGTTACAAAAGCCAGCACGAGAATACATATTTTATAAGTTCGCTTCGATTGTTCGAACGTCGGTTTTGCTCGCACGGTCTGCTCCATGCGAGCATTTTCCGTGTTTTCTACGTCTCTGCGTATGTTTTATTGATGCGGATTCGATGTCTCATTATTGAGTTTATACGTCGAGTCAAAACCGCGATGTTTCAGAGTCAATGATAAATATTTACTGCAGTTTTGTTGAGCGTTACTAAAAATTGTTTCTATCTATTCGCCTTCCATAAAAGGGGGCTTAACAGTTTAGACATTGGACCAACCTACCTACGTTAATTTAGTTTGGCGTCTTTGAGAGTACCAGTATGTTGGTAGTCTTAAGTGATGTCACTTTATTAAATATTATCTTGGATAAAAACCAGTATTTAATTTGACATAAGAATTTTATAACATCTTAACAGAATGCGCTGACCTATTTTGGCTTTCAATATTCGGACATCCACAGACTGAAGAAGAACGCGAAATAACTTTACAGATTTTTCATCTCTGGATGGTGGATAATTAAATACGTATAAATCAAACACAATCTATGCATCTTCATACAGCACGTCCGAAATTTATTACAACTAGAGCGTCATGAGAACGTCGCTTGAATAGAGTAGAAAAAATCGTGGCGGAATAAAAAACGGTATTGAATATCGATGGCAAGATATCGCTCGGGGCATCGATCCCAGCATACATCACCGGAAGCTCTTCCTTCTCACGCGGCATTCATCGAACACAATGCACCAAGTTTCATGACAAATTCGATCCGGAACATTGTTGCGACGTCTCAATAACCGAGCGTTCTGGACGTTTAATAAAATTTATTAACACATTCTTATCGAACTTCGTTTTTACGAGTGTTTACTTTAGGTGGCGCACAAAGCTTTTGTAGCGAGCAGAAATATTAAAAGCACGTGTGGCCAAACAAAGGTTGCGTTATGCGGGGGATTATTTGCCAATTTATAGCGCTTTTTGTGAATTCCGTTGAAAGCCGGCGGAGGGAATTTGGCTCCATTTCAACAAATGATCTTTTAACTATAAATATGTGTAATGTGTTCGCGTGACAAAAAACGCTCTGAAAAACTACCTCCACCTTACCCGCGGGAATATATTACGCGACGTGAAAAATGCGCAGTCATTATTATTAACCAGGCGTGCACGCATAATATAGGTACGCGATGCTCTTGCTTTTAATTACGTAATATTATAGCCATATAGTCTGCAGTAGTCCAGTATCTATGGAACTATTAAAGATATACATTTATACTATAATCTGCTTTATTATTCCTGTTTTACAAAGTTAATGTGTATCTATGCGTTCGTTACATTTTGACACATATAATTATCTAGAATGTGTTTCTTATTATTAAAATGCAATAATAAGTCGTAAATGAAAATTAATATTACAAATATTGAAGAAACTTATTGTTATTATTAAATACAGTTGAAGATATGAAACGGTTTATTCAGTTTCGCATTTAATAAACAGTTAATTATGTGTATTAGGACTGTAGAGTAAATGATATAGTATTAAGTTTTGTTAGTAATATACGTAATTGTTTCTTTAAACTTTTCAAAATATTTAAAGTTAAAAACAGGTCGACAGCGCTTGTTGAGATGTTATATGGCTGGGATATTTATATACCATCAAGCGAACCCTGTCCTTATCTGTCCTCCTCTATCAAAAAACAAAACTTTTACATTTTTTATTACTTAAGATTCAACGATAATTAAAAACTAATTAAATTAAATAAAAAAAAAGTTAAATAACTTTTTTTTATAAGAATTATGTTATACATATATTTCGCGTTTTAAACAATTAAAATGTTAAAATTTAACTTTAACGGTTTAAAACGCGATATATTAGTTAAACTTATTTTAAAATGATTTTAACTTCGGCCCGACCTTTCGGTTGCTTTGCAGCAGCCGTGGTCACGAGGAGACAGTATTTAATTAACCAGTACGGGCAACGCGAAATACTAGTAATAGTGTATTTAATTATAGTGTTTTATTTAAATGTGCACTATTCGCGTAAACTACAGACGATATTAATATTAGGTATGGCATTCTTAAAATAAAAATCTTATTACACATAACAACACAACAACAAGGGCTTTAGACTATTATATTGAAGTTATTTTGAAATAAAAGGCCAAGATTTAATTAAATGATCAAGCTGTTTTTATATATTGCGTCATACTTTCTACAACGATCCGTATGCAAGAGAGCGGAAAATACAAAAACATTTTTTACATGTACTACCAACATAACACAAATAAGGTAAATTGATATTGCACAGATTACATATACATCTGTTTATTTTGACATATTTAAGTTTTATTTTAGAAACATTTTCACTTTTTAGATTTTTTCCAAACCTAATATGAAATTACTCTGTCCAATGCTAAACAGATGAAAAACAAGGGACATGTAAGTGTTTTGGCTCAGACTACAAATGTCCGAAGTCTAAATATTGTGGGAGCTGTGGTACCTTCCACCAAATCAAAGCCATGCTTATTTCAAACTAGGCTCATCCGGCAATCGTTGTTTTGACGTTTGCAAATAATAAGTATTGCAAGTTGGTGCAACTCAAACTCTCTTTGGCATTAATTTCGATGCAATGCGACCAGATTACAATAAAAATAGTATTTTACACGTTTAAATAAAACACTTTAACGGTTTAAAACGCGATATATTAGGTAAACTGATTTGAAAATGATTTTTAACTTCGTCCCGACGTTTCGGATGCTTTGCAGCAGCCGTGGTCACGGGGATTATATCGCGTTTTAAACTGTTAAAGTGTTTTATTTAAATGTGTACTACTCGCGTAAACTATAGACAGTATTTTCCACGTTTTTCCAAATTTTTCACTGTTCTTGTCTGTCTGGTCAAAAATATGTTTTCTATTCAGTATGAATCAGTAATTCCTGAAATGGCGCGTTCAAAGTAACAAACTCTTCAGCTTTATAATATTATATAGAATAGTTCGTAAAGGTGGTCCAGTCTTCGCCGACTAATTTCTCCATCAATAATTGTTAGGTCAGGAGCCGGTGTCACACAAATCAGCGCGGGTGCCCATTATACGTGATAAAACTTTACGACTGTACGCCACTTCTCTAAACGCTGCCGCGACCCGTATGTCATGCGGCTAATTCACTTCGATCTGCTGGTATTACATGGCGTCAAGATCATAATAATGAGTAAAAATTCTTGCAGAAGTGTATTTTTTATCTATAAACACTTCTGCAACTACCACAAGGAAATTAATAATAAGAACATTTTTATGTTTTACGAATTGTGAATTATGATTACTAAAAGGTCATATAAAAATTAAACAAGCTTTAGTTTCTACTTACTTGTTAAAACAATGATATATTAAGTAGTATAATTGTAATTATTCTTATTTTACACAGATTAAAATCTTAGTATGTTTTGTGACATTGAGTAAATTTTATTTAATAACTTTAGTGGATTAGCAAGTATTTTTAATAAACGATGAATTTATTAAAACGCTACTTAAAAACTGTAAATACATTAGCATGGATCAATAAAGCAAATCAATGATTGATATTAGTCAACTTATTAAAAATAATTTAACTAATTTATATTGCGTTTTTTAAACCGTCAAAATTGTTTAATTGAACTACAGACAATACTATTTACATTTATAATGCGAGCAAATACTTTACAATATAATGTGCAATACAACTGACATGTAGCCCCACCATTATGTTCGTCACTCTAATTTTAGCCTGCATTTAGCCGACATTAGAAATGGTCTAAGCGATTCACTTAATTACCCTTCTTGTTTACTCCGTTTAAATGTAAAGTATTAATTTTGTTTAAAAATAGCTGCTTAATAGGATTCAATGGATTTGGGCGAAGGTCGACGTTCTTCCGTAACGCATAAAATAATATGTGGTCGTTTGAACCACTACTGGCTAATTCACACCTATCACATTTTATTGTTATTGTGGGTAATGATATGTTATAAAAATCAATAGTGGTTGAGATTATTGTGTTTTTTTGTTTCTATATATATATTTAATTCCACGGCTCTTACATAAGCGTCGTTTTATATACTAGGATTTTAAAGTTTCTTGCGAATACATTTTCTAAAATTTATATCGTTTGAAAACGAAAATATTTGTTATATATAGTTATATTTGCACGTTGCGGAAAGTTTTATACATTATATTCAGCACGAGAAAGTTGCATGGATATATTTGCAAGTCTATAAATAGATTGAAAAAAAAATGTAGATACAAACGCAGGGCAAGATAGCTCAATAAGTGGAGCAGCGACACGGTCGTGGGTTCGTGTCTCGCTTTTGTTTTTTCTTAAATACTATCATTGCTACTTACAATTGCTCAGCAAAAACACTCGTAGACTCGTCTGAAATACTTAAATTAATAAAATTTCGCGTTTTTCATTGATGTGCTTGGAAATTAATTAGGATACCCTGTGACCACGGCTAATGCAAAGGCGGCATCCGAAACGACGGACTGTAAAAAATAATTTAAAAGTTTAACAATACCTGCAAACACTTTCATTTTCCAAATAGCCTTATCTTAAATTTTCGTTAAGAATATATGCTTAACATTTCACTTATCTTAAGAGATAGCAGTAGCAATAACTTATCCCTCTTCTAAGTAACTATAATTGCACTTGTCACTTAACTATTGTAAAGGAACGACCGCAAAATCTTTGTCCCCGAAATTTCTCATCGATGTAACACCTACATAATTTTTATCGTTTGACTCGTAGCTTAGGAGCTGGTGACAATTTTGGTAATCCAATTCTGATATCGCTGTTGATAAAAGGTAGGATAATACACATTGTATTGTTACAATTTTACATTTTATCTAAGTATAAATATCTTAGAATGAAGGAAAACAGTACAATGTCTTAACAATGTATCGTATAAAATACAATACATTCTGTTAACATATGTAATAAACACATTTTACCTACATAGTTTAGCATCTATTCTATGATAGCTCTATAGCTAATTGTAAATGTAAAATGTAAGCAGTCGCTACCTCCAACTGATATTTTTTAATAAATTACTATTAATATGAAAACTCCGCAGGTATTTTCATTTTTATCATTGAATAAAATAAATTCTAAAAACAGTAAAATCGAAGCTGAAAAATGTTATGAAAGTTTTTATTAAAAAGGTAAATATTACACATTTTTTTTTCTTATACAATCCGCTTATCAAAAGTTGGCACTAGCTCCCAAACTATCACCGTGTTAGTAGTTGACTATTTGTGACGTTTCAATCGTCAGGTTACTAGGAAAAAGGAAAAAAACACTCTTCAGTCGCACGAACCCCCGCTGAAAAGCCTTTGCGGTCGCAAAATGTATCAATCTATAAATGCCGGCAAAAAATTGTACTGCCTCACTACCGAGGTAAAGGTAGAAATCCCGCTGCGACGATAAATCTATTTGCACCGACCGATTTAAGTGGATTAGATAAAAATGTCTATTGTTTTTATAACTTCGTATTAAAGTTACGTAAATCTCCATGCGCATGCGGCACAGGTTTCTGACACGAGCCAACAATTTATCGTTTTTAAGGATTCAAGCTTAAGACTTGTAGTGCCTCAATGCTAAGCGAGGCATTTAACCAGTGAGCCGCAGAAGTTGTTATGGTTTACGGGTTAACTTCGTAGCAGAATATGGTTTAATCTTTGTTTTTAGATTCCAATAAGTGAAGTTTAATCACTTTTCGGTGTGCGTCTGTGGATTTCCGAATATCCAAAGCCAAAATGGGTCGACAGCGCTAACCCCATGCTTCAATGTCCGCGTCAGTCATTAAAAAATCTCTCCATTCCATTTCCAAATAAATGTTAAATTATGCCAGATTTCTTATAACCCATTTGCAAAACTTTAAACAAAACGCAAAATGGCATTTTATAGCTTTTTATAAATTTGCGAAAAGCAACAAGGACCTTTATTGCGCAATTTCTTGAAACTAAACAATTAGAAAGGGTGGACAGTCGGCAATAAAAAACCTTTCGGCGGCAAACGCACCGCCACCGAAGGGTTGCTACATCTATTACCCGACCATAGAAAAAGCAAAATATTTCACTAAATTCGTCATAAAATCACGGATCCCTAAATTCGGACGGATAATATTACTATACGTCGTAAATAGAAAGTTGGCAACTTCGTATTGAAATGCTGCTCATAAAGCAATTTGCACAATTTTTGCAAAAGGGTGAAATACCGTTTGTGCAAAAACCTTGCAATTTACCCGTTAACTAGGGACACAAAACAATATTGCATAGATACCGTTGTCGCATTGTTTTTAACTCTTTAGTGCAATTGAGATGTCTTTTTTGCGATGACTAAGTAACTGTATTATGAGATACATTAGTCTAAAGCTCTGTTTTGTTAATAAAAAAATTGCGTAATAAGATTTTAAGAATGCCATAAATATAAATACTATCTATAGTTTATGCGAGTAGCACGCATTTAAATAAAACGCTTTAACGGTTTAAAACGCGAAATAAAAATTGATTTATAAACAATATTTGCTCGCTATGAATGATGTACTGAACACTATCCGTAGAGTGTAGATTACGAGAGTAGTAAACATTTAAATAAAACACTTTAACGGTTTAAAACGCGACATATATTGGTTAAAATTGTTTGAAATTTATTTTTAACTGGGGGGTATTTTATTTTTTTACATTTAAGTTATATAACTTATAAACTATGTTTCCGATTAATTTCTTTTAAAACTTATATACGTCATATAATTCATCAATGGCTGTACAGCCCCTTCTGAGCCCTAGCCTCCTAGTTGCCTCCGACATCGCGATCTATCCTGTGCTTCTTGTTTCCAAGTCCGACGCCCAAGATTTCCAGGTCTCTCAGCAACTTTATCCCACCAGCGGGGCCTTGGCTTTCGTTTGCCTCCTAGTTGAGCGTTCAGCAAGGACCTTGGTGCTCTTCATCGGCCATTCTGTGTTCCTACATGTCCCGGCCACTAAAATCTATTTTTTTTTTTAATTGGACTATATATGTTCAGATAATTAAAAAAAAGATTAAAACTATTGCACTAATTGTATAATTAACTATATGTATGTATATTATTCACTCTACAGTCCTACATAATTGACTGTTGATTAAATCCGAAACCGATTAAACCGTTTTATATCTTCAACTTTCTTTACCCCACGTAATGCCGACCGTAAAGCTCATAGAAAGATCGGATCGGCGATATGAGGCGGAAATAAATCGCCATTTAAAATCAATTTGTGTAAAGGGTGTTCCAGAAAGTAGCCGGCCAATCGACCGTCCCTTGACGGTCGTTCATGAACTCGCCATTTTCTTAAACGAGACGTAGTGAGACTTTTGTGATTGGTTCACGATAGAAAGCCACGTACTTTCTTGACGGTCTCCTTGGTCTTATGGTAGAAATGTTTGGCTTATAATCAACGGGTGGAGGGTTTGATCCCCACCGGGTCCAATATGCTTATAATTTTTCGGAAACATGTTGGACTTCGTCTGGAAATCTGGATATTAAATGGAGGGTAGGAATAATTAAATTCTGTCCCGGGTACAAACCACCGTCCACAGATGAAAAAGCCGTTAAGTCAAATCGCGTGTCGGTTTCAGTCTGTGCATTTCCGAATATCCAAAGCCATAGGCCGACAGCGTATCTTACTTAGATGTTGGTGGGGGGGGTGGGGCGGGTTTCACCTCCCATCAAGTGAAACCTATGCTTGTGTGTCCTTGGGGCCTCTATATTAAAAAAAAACAAAGGCAGACATATTTCTGTGTTTTTTTTTACTATCTAGTCTCAGTCTTGCAGTCTTGCTTTCCAATATTTACGAATTTACAACGATATTTTTATCCTACTTATTCGTCACAGGATTGAGACTGGTTCTGAAATAATTATGATAAAGTATAAATAAAACACCTTTAAGAGACTGCGAAATATATTTTTTAATTTCATTCAACGACGACCCGACGTTCTTTATGCTTTGCAATAACCAAGTAGTCGCGAGGTGTAAAGTGTGCATTTTTCGTACAACAACACACAATATCCTAGTCTTTGACTGTTAAGCTGAACGAAGTCCACTATAACTGATAGATACAGTAATAAACGAGATGAGCGAAGGGAAAAGAGTAAAAACGTCGTTTATCCGGCGTATCCCGGATCGGAAGGTGAACTTAAGGGGGTTACGGGCTTAACCAAGCCAGCGCCGCGTATTGGGGCTTACCGTGATTTACTCGTTACGTCGCCTCGCGGCCCGCGCAAGCCTCTACTTTTTTGTTTACTTAACGGATCAGGGGTTACCCTTTATTGGGTAAAGTCTGATATCACGCGGTATAAACTTCCACGAGGCTTACCCGAGTCACATTTGTACTGCCTTTGTCTGGGAGAGTTTTGTGCCTTTTTACATAAATGCCGGAAAAGACGAAGATTACTGTATACATGTGAGTCTTGTTCATATGGAAGGTCTTGTCGATTTAGTGGTATTTGCTTACGTTTCTAAGGTCAGGAGATCGATTACAGGGCGTGCATCGAATTATTTACCTAACATTTTTCATGTTGGTTAAGAATTGATATTGTAATACTTTAAGAGGAAACAAATGAATAATACAGTTATTATGTTATATATACATTTTTGCTTAACTAATAAGATTAGATTAATAATATTATTATTAGTTTATTAACTATTTATAACATAAACTTTTATTTATTTGTTCTTTAGGTATCTCCACTGTCATTAAATTTATATTTTTTTTCATGAAAAAGAAGGATAAGTATGAAGTCCACTTGATTAGAGGTGAATTACTTACTCCAGCGATAAATCAAGTCAACAAAATGCGCTCTCGAACTATTTTGGCTTTAAATATACGGAAACATTCTCGTTGCATGTGCAGAAATACTTTATAATACGAAGGAATGCAAGTCCTCAACCGTATAACTTATCATCACCTATCATTAATCATTAATACAAAATAGAGGCCTAAACGGCCACAATTTACCCAAAAATCTTTGAATTACTGTGAAATTACTATGTAGCCTCGCCACTACGAGTAATTTACACCATTATACATCTTATGTAGCTCTAATAAATGCGAAAATCGAGTGATTAGGTATAGAATACATCGACATAAATCAAACCTAAACAAGATATTACGTTCATGTCCACGAAGGGCGATAAAAGGCCTTTGTAGAGGTTTCTTTGGACCTCAGTGTGGCCGAAGACCTTTACGCGAGCGTTGACATTCTATTCACATTAACGATCAACTACGGATTAAAGGCTAACCGTGAGTAGAATTTCAAATTTGGAAATGCACAGTTCGAGCTAAGAATGTCCCATTGCTGGGCACAAATATCCTCCCTCAAAGCAAAGGGTGTACCTAGACCCACCATGCTATAGTGCGTGTTATAACGAAGACAGCACCTAAATCAAAAACGGACTTCTACAGCCTAACTTAACATGTTACGGAATAATGCCACGGCCTATTTTCAATATCGTAATAGTATTTTGTTCGTCCCGGGTGCTTCAGATGCACTAACTACTAGACAAGCAAGAGGCGTTATATATCTATTATCTAGTTAAAATTGAACTTGACTAGGAAAATAGCAGTAGAGATTATATAACATTACAAAGAGTCCAAATTTGTAACTTTTGGAGGTAAGTTATCCATGATAGTTTAGTAGTGAAGCGTATGCTTTATATAATATTATTAATTAGTGTTTGATTATGCACTAATTAATAGAAATGATCATAGACGGGTTTGAATTATTAATGTTTTAACAATATTATAAATATGAATGGAGGTTTTGGTTGCTAAACAAATTTTATCCAGTACGTATTTATAAACTCTTTTATTAATGCCAGCACATCTACTTCACGATGGTCGAACAAACTTGAACTCCATTTTAAAATTAGATATTGTATACTTTATCTCTATTAAACATGTCCTTAATAATTAAATTCATTTGTTTTTAATGTCTTTATAACTTCAAATAATATAATAAATAGTCCCCCCCGTAACCACGACTGCTACAAGCATCCGAAACCTCTGCTGAAACCAAAATTTAAAATAAGTTAAGAAATTTCGCGTTTTCACCGTAAAAGTGTTTTAAACGTGCACTACTCGCGTAATCTACGGACTATACTTCAAAAAATATTGCTAATCAACTTTTGTTCGAACGAATGCAAATTTTCAAATTGCTACCGCCATCTGTCGCTACGAACGAGCACTATAGACCCCTCGAGTTCTGTTCATAAGTATCCCGCGGCGGTATTTTTTTAAATTCAATGAACCGTGCTCCGTATTTTGACAAAAAGCGACGACATGCTCCTAAGTGGATTATACCTTTGCACATTGACGAGATTTCACGTCACATTTATCCCGTCTTTGTCTAATATCGCACAATACCTTGTTACGTAGGTGTTTGTTTGCTATGAATGTTAAACTTTTTATCTGCGAGACTAAAAAGTGGGATAGACTGCGACCAGCTGTCGTATCGCTTTTTGGAATCCGCGGCCGAATCTTATCGTATGGTGAAGTATTTTTTGGGTATTAAGTGTATTGTGATGTTAGATTATTAAAACCTTGCTCTTTTATAAACCGACGGTACCAACATAACTTATCGGTCAATTGCATTTTATAATATATAATACATAAATTAATGTTTCTTCTCTATATACATTTTTTTTTTATTTTACAAATTTTGCCAAATAAAATTTGTAGAACACGTTAGAGGTTAAATATGCCTTCATACATATTTTCGGTTTTTGTAATAATAGACTGTTAGGAATGTGGAGTGTCTGTAGTTTACGCAAGTACCTAGTACACATTTAAATGTATTTTATTTTAACGGTTTAAAAAACCCACGCCGTAGTTAAAATAATTTTTAGTGTTTAATAAATAAATTTCGCGTTTTAAACCGTTAAAGTGTTCTATCTAAAAAAATGAGAATCATGTGCAGGAAGTAAAATGTGTAATTTAAGTTTAGTTTAGCTTTTCCATTGGTCACTCAAAAAGGTTTTCGGTATATATAAATCACAAGTTCCTTTACTATTGTTTAGTCTAAACATCGTTTTAAGGACGTAATTCTTCATCAAATCGACTAATTTGCAATTTTTTTTATATAGGAGGGATAAACATGGGGTTTATATAGAAACATGAAACCTCAGCTATCTTGATATGACCAATAATCTCTGTCGACCTATTTCGGCTTTTTATTCGAAAATCCACAGACTCAAAACAATATAATAAAGTCAATCTATCTCACCAATAATTTAAAAACGCAAATAATGTAGCAGTCGTGGTCACAGGGAGATAATTATTACATTATTTGAAGTCAGGAGTGTTTATAATAAAAAGAAATTAACTATTTGATTTCGCGTTTAAACTACAGACAATATTTTAGTATATATGTATTACTAGAGACCATTGTCCCTTTTCCCCAATACTTATCGTTAACTTAATGCATCCCTGAGAACGATCGAAAGCATTATCAAATATTTTCTCAACTTATTGATTTATAGCATCAGAACATAGATCCCACCTCAACAGGAGGCGTTTTACACGTGCGAAATAAAATATCCGCGGCCTACTCGCTATAAATCAGGCATTTTTATAAATAGGCATGTTCGAGTGGCCGTATTGTCGCTTTATAGATGTTATGCCATTCATTACAGGCCATTAAACGTATTATAATAGGTTCGCCAGTTAATTGTGACCCACCGCTCCCTTCCCGGCGTCCAAATGTAGAGTCACGCACGCATATTGTGAGGCGAGAACGGGGCTCGTTGTAAAATGGCCGAGGTACTTTGGGAAGCTTTGTTTGGACCCGATGCGACAAGCCATTCAGATATCAGATAATAAATGGTGAGTGTTGATAGAAACATGGACAATGAACGGTTCCGTGAATGTATCTGCTCTTATTGAAGAGTTGAATGGTCTTGAGGTGGGATGAAGGAAGATCGAGGTTCAACGGATAATTCTGCGTGGTTAACGAACGTATTCGTTTGCACAAGAAAATTAAAACAACAACTATAATCGTTTAGATCAGATAGACACGGGGGGACGAGCCCCCGCGATCACGAAATATTTTAACTATTTGATTAAGCATCTAATAATAAATATTTCATGTTTTAAACCGTTAGAAATGTTTAAATAATGTGTTCAATAATTATAGAGCTTCAATAATATGTTAAAACTAAATATAAGATAATACAAGGTAGGTATATTCTTGAGAACTACTAGTAAATGTAAATTATTTTATTTCTTACCTTCTTTCTAAAATAAATGACTTCTGGTTTGATTGTATGTCCGTTTGTAACTGTACTTACAAAATGCGTTGTTAGAGTTACACAATATTTTTAATAAAATCTACGCATGATTTGCATAAGTACATCTAAATATTATATTACTATAATATATATAATATTACATACACATATAATATAATATTACTTCCGACACAAACATTAACTGAAAGGTACAAACAAGTGAATTATACTAAAAAAAAACCCCCCCCCCCCCCCCCCCCCCCCCCCGCGGGGGGGGGGGGGGGGGGGGGGGGGGGGGGGGGGGGGGGGGGATATTTAGGTAATACTTATAGCTATTTGTATACGTTGTAAGTACACAACAAATTAAAAAGAAATACTTATTCACCATACCAATATTTCAAATTCACGATTTTTTTAAGGAGTTGGATTTTTTATTTACATACAACACACACTATGTTACATTTTATTTTGATTGTAGGGTCTCGGTGCATACGATATTGTTGTAAAAATCATAAAATATGAAATAAGACATCTAGCCCACAATCCCTTCCACGAACATCTGTCGTCCATTCATCGGCGCAAGATTAATAGTTTTTATTCATTCCGATCTCACTTTTAGAAAAGTTTATGGCGTGGAATGAACAATTTGCAACGCGAACCGACTTTCATTGTGCCCTGTAGAGGGCGTGACCGCTCGGACACAGAAATGCGCTCGAAATATTGTGAGGTTCATATCCAAATATTTACTTACGAGAAAACTTTTATTCCCAAGAATTCCATTCAAAATGTCCAAAGAATTGAGGGAGTTATTGATGACTTATTTTTTTAACTAACGATGTCGTTTTAAATTTTTACGATATTTTTTTATTACTACCTTTTGTCTAATTTTCTAATATAAGTTTTTTTTATGATAGAGGAGAAGAGACTAACATAGATAGCATTCAGTAAAGTACCCCTGCCATATAATGTCTTAAGTACTATTTATGTAAATAATTATGTATTTTTGATAATAAATATATCGATTAGCAACATGAACCAATGGGTATCTAAACCACGATACGTTAATTTTTGACCATTGAACCCGTCAAAATTAATAAAAATATTATACAAACTTTTTTTTTTAATAAATTAGAAACTGTTTGCTTATTTGGTCAAGTTTTTGAATAATGCATGAATTTATTGAGAAGATAATACATACTAAATGATCAATGACAGACAGATATATTATGTTATAAGAATGTACATTTAGAATTATTTTATAACTTATTATGGTAAAAACAAGTGAAACATTATTATTTGCACAATATTTAATTTTGTCGTTAAACAGCGCCATCTCCAATTAGTGCTGAAACTAGAAGAGTTTTAAAAAGCGCCCTCCCTACTTTTAATACTAAACGTCATGCGTGCACCAGAAATATTTCTGAAAGTTGTTTCGGTTCCTGTAATAATTACTAGATGGCGCGCAATCCCTAATTTTTAATTTACAAAACAATTTACAAAGTTATATTCACTAGATGTCGCTTTGAACCTTAAATTTTAATAGTTATGTCAAACAATTTTTATAAAAAATCGCCTTTTTTATCATATAAAATTCGTATGTACAAAAGTATTTTTATAGAAGAATAAAAAACTTATTTAAAGTCCAAATAAATAATAATTTACTGAGTAATTAAAATATTATCGTTACATTTAAACAGATAAATTATTACTTATTCGTATATATATATAAAATACCATTTACAATAACAAAGATAGTAAATTTGGAAATGTGTATTTTTGTAATTTCCAGTGCATGGCAATAGTATAGGCATATCGTGATCTACAAAATATAAATACTAGAATAGAGTACAATGTGTGGCCTTGTCGCTGACAAGCGCTCTCTTCCAGGCGACCCAAATTCATGCAAAAATACCTTATTTTATATTATGTTTGTATTATATCGTTGCTTTGTTAACAACCTCACTAGATCACGATACAGAAATATATATATATACATCACATATTTATACTTTGTTGTAGATTACATTGAAATGAGTAGGTATACGTTGAGTATACAATTTCAGGCACGTGTCTCGTGAACGGAGTTGGGCGCAACAAGTCCTTCGTATAGATCGTAGCATTTTTCCCGCGTGCTGTCTTGAAGGCGGGGCGACACGCCCAGCCAAGCGTACGCCCACTTGTCTTGAGACTACATCCATTCCATCTTAAATAATAACCTTCTACGTGGCAAATTGTCAAACTGTTTCCGACTACGAATGTTATCATCTGCAATAAACCGGTCGGTATTTCCTTAATTTCGTTCTAATTATATATTATCAAATATCCCATTAGTGGCCGTAGGTATTCGCTAATTCGAAAAACCATTAATCGACAATGTGGTTAATATCTTTACTGTAATTAATAATGCGGTCTTTGAGGCTTGCATAACCCATAGTGAAATTAAACATTTGCTTCATTAAAGAAAAGCTTTCTCATGATAATTTATACAGCACTGGACCGGAAGATCGTACTCCGTAATAGACTACGAAATGAAAAAGCTCATTATATTTTCTCTTCGACAATGGAGCTAAACAAAAATGTTTAATGGTACAAAACTTTCGGGTGTCCCGCTCGCACGTACAGTGTACGCGGTGGGGCAGAGCGAGAGGTCGGCTCCACAAATTTTGCCGGCAAATGAAGCGTGGCCAGACCACAGATTGACCGCAGAGGATGGAGGCAACGAGTGACAGAATGGCGGCGAGTCAGTAGTACAGAGTCGCGCGGACGGTAAACACGCGAACAGCCTCCGAGCACGCTCGACTCATCACGGCTCGGACGCGGTAAATACCTGTGGCTGTAAGCTCAACACGCTGTTTACGAAACCCATATGAGCTATTAGACCGGCGCTGACGCATCGCGCGGGAAATCTCGCACGACTATTATCGCAATCAGCTGATATTGACAGCGAAAAAACACGTGCGCGAATCCGTTTTACGATTAAGTTATTATACTCTAAATAAGTTCGTGACTCATAAAATGACGAAAGTTAAGTTGAAACACACGTACTCGACGTTGGCGTTTATTTAGCGATCGCAAGTTAGTTAAGATATGATAACAATGATCTCGCAAAAGTAGTGACTCAAAAGTTTTTCAAATAAGTGTCAAACATACAGGAAAAATCGTTGGATCACTGCCAGACGTACGGCGAGGTTTGTTTTTATGTTTCCAAGACAATAACTTAGTCATCCGATTAAAGGACAGACGAAGAAAGCGACTGGGAACAAGCATAAAGGCACATTTCTACTACGACACTTGAAATACAACTTACCGTGCAACAAGTGTGAAGGAGATTCTACTTACGAAAGTATTCTTTATTTAAACAGTAGAATCTTATTGGTTTTAACTAATTTAAATATAGAACTGAATAAGAAAAGAATCACATTAAAACCGCCAAATTTAAAAATTCAAATTTGGAAAACAACAAAATCTCTACGTATTTAAGCTTGCTACGAAGGAAATCAGGGCTGCCAGTATTGAAACTGCCAAGGTGTGGAATGCGGGTGTAAGATGCACCTGCCGTACGAATCGAGGGGTCGTCGGCGGCGCGAGATGGCAGACATCGAGCCATGGTGGCTCCAGTCCATCATTGACGAAACCCTTGGGGAGCATCCTGATCTTGGTAAGAACATATCTTTGCTTAATCAGCTTCTAAGTTCTTAACTACAGTTCTGTACAGGTCTTTGTTTTGAAAATGTTTTAAGAAAAAACAATTTTTTTTTACTGTTATTTATTGCATTCATATTTTTCTACATTCAATAATTAAAACATTTTAACTTTATAATATTTGGAATAACTAGAAGAGTGTTTGGAAGAATTACACTCGTGATCGTCACCATCACTATCTCTTTAACACTCATTGACAAGGGAGCGGTTCAACCTGACAGTTGATATGTCTCACAGGTGAACTAGTGGTTCAAATCATCATGATAAATAAATAGTCAGGATTTCCGACTTCTGTTTTGTAGGAACTACAATTTTAAATGAACAAGGGTGCTCCATCCTATGTTACCACATCAGGTTAAACTACTTAAAACCAAATGCTGGCTTCTCAAGAAAATCTCAAGACCATACTAAACGAAAGCAATTAGCATAATGATGCAATAGAAAAATAATAATAAATAAAAGTTTTATACACAGCGACATTTCTTAAATCAAACGTGTTGCCAACCATCGAGTTAAATGGAGAGGTTCTGAATTCGATCCCCGGGAAATGAGAATTATGTCAGTCTGGCAGAGACAGTCAAATCAACTACTTACTTATCAGTGAAACGGCCACAGATGTGTGTTCGCCCCATGCCTCATAAAAAATAAGATTATACAGTTTTTTTTGCAATTAGTTTTTATTGTGACAGCTTATATAAACAATAGACATAGTAATCATACTGCAAGGGACAAAACAACTATCTATGGTCCCGGATTACAAATTATTTATACCATAAATTCATGATTACCAATTGGTATCTAAAAACTAGTGTTAATGAACTAATGGTTCGTGATTAACAGCTTAATTTTCAATCGCCATGGCGTTTCCATGGAGATTGACAACGCTCATTTGCGAAAAATTTTCATGTATAAAAACCCGGTGATATCCGGGGTCAAGTTTGACCCGGATACACCATACATGAATAAAAACTCCTATTGCGGTTATAGATGAGAAATGTGGTAAGTAAAATTATTATTAACGGATATAATTCATCTCATGGGGATTTAAAATATTTGGTATTCAAAAATAGTTTCCACCAATAAAAATTATAAAAAAGTACAAATGTATCTTTGTTATGTTTAAGTTTTGTTGTTCGATTTGAAAACCGCACTTTAAATTCTTTCTATTTATATCATAACCAAATTTATGATTTAAGTAGTAAACATTTTGCAATATCGTTTCCATGGTAACGTTTCTTGAAGAGGCTTTCAAAGATTTGCACCAGTTAGATAATTTTATTAATTGCGTTTGCATTTCAATAATTCTTCTTTACAAAACATACATATTTTTTTCATGATGGCACTATATAAATAAAATATCTATTATATTTTTTTTAAAATACGAGCAGGATCTGAACCGACATCTACGGTATTCCAGGAGAGCATCAGTACGGAACGCTATGGATCCTATTTTTTACCTGCCCGTGTTGTAAATTTTTTCAATTTATAATCGATGTCTTATTACTTTTTGTTTTTTCTTATGTTATAAAACAATTACTAATAAAGTACTACCCTATATAGTAGTTGTAGTCTTATATTTCGATGGAAACAATATTTATTTGGAAAGAAAAATTAAAGTGTTCATATACAAAAGACTTCAACGCTGTCGCTCAACAAATTCACTTACAAAAATGTACAATCAGTCCCAGGCTTTCCAGCAGGAATTGTAAATGTAAGTGTGTCTGTCGACGAATCCTATAACAATTAGCCCAACTGCGAGTAAACCCAACTGACAGAGGTGCACTTACGGGAATGAGAATGTTGAACGCGACCTAATGTGTTAGTTCATTCTGGACAAGCATTTTCCACCGATACTCATTTTCACTAAGTACAAAGAAGGTTCTCTCGTGTAGGTTTGCAACGAACATTGTTTTACAAACATTTTAAACATTTATAATAGCTGTGACTAAGTAATTTTAATAACAGAGACATTGATTGAATTGACTTCACACGCTGTTTGATTTCAGTTTTATTAAAATTTATATAAATATTTATTATACACTAAAATAAGGTTGTTCCTTTCTTTCTTTTATAAGTCGAGCAGTTTTTTTTATGATAATTTTAAAATATTTGCTACATAACAAAAAACAACGTTTTATTGTGTTATCTTGTACTTGTTGCGGCTTCAGCTTACTAACCTAACATTTGTCTATGGCCCCAAGACATACATGTAGACATCACAAAAGTAACTTTAATATTTTAATGTGAAAGGGGACTTGTCCTTCTAACCTACCGATATAAAAAACTTAGCGATAATAAAAATTAAGAAAGAGCTATCGAGCTAAGAATATCAACGGGTGGTAGCTTTGATCCCCACCAGGTCCAGCATTTTTCTAATCAATTTATGATTTTTCTAAAACATGTTAGACTTTATCAGGATATCTGGATATTAAATACGTGGTAGGAACGTCGAAATGACGTTCGGATCACGGATCACCGTTCACGGATTAAAAGCTTTTAAAAAAAACACTTTAATGGTTTAAAACGCGATATATTACTTATTTGAAAATAATTTTTAACTTCGGCCCGACGTTTCGGATGCTTTGAAGCAGGTTCCCCGTGAACGCTAACGTCAAAGTGTTTTATTTAAATGTGTACGTAAACATAGCGTTTTGGTAAAAGCTAAATCCGCGCAATCCGCGGATTTCCGAATACCCAGAGTCAAAAATTTTCGTGACATCTAATTTACATATATTGATATTTTACCTTCCCTTTAAGTGATCTCCATGCTTGTCTATCCTTTTCTGTCATTAAAAAACCTTCTTAGATAATCCCATGTTTATAGAGCTCGTGTCTAACAGTATTGAATTTTCACTGTAAAGGAGTAGATAGTATAAGTTTAAGCTTTCCAAACTGAAATATAAGTACCACTCATCCCTCACCGCACTTACCTGAACCATAATTTGTGTATCAGCTTCCGTAAATAGAGAAACCGCAATTACACCGACTGATTTTTTCCATTCTGCTATAAGTTTAAGTTTCCGAATAATATGTGAGACCGCAGCTTAAATATAAGTATTTCTATGTTTTATAGAGAATAATAAAATTACGTTTTCTATTATAAAAAAAAAGAAATGATCGTATATAATACCCATTTAAATAAAACATGAAGAATGATTCTTCGAGCAACCGAGGAGTTAACATCTCCTGATGATGCAGTCCGCACGTGGTGGCGAAACGTCGAGAACCTCTTCTCGCTCACGTCGGCCGAACAGCCCGAAAAACAATGATATGCCGAAAAATGCAATATAACTTACACAATTTAAATTTATAATAGTTTAAAACGCGAATTTTATTTCGTAACTAATAGAGCTGCGCATTGAACTTGTTTTATGTAAGCATTAAAAAGCAAAATAATGAAAAATAAGAATGAATTTGATTAGTGCCCGAAATTATAAAATCTTCAATAATATATAACATAATTAATTATAAATTATAATTATAATATAATTTAATAATTTATAATCTAATTTAAAAAATTCGAAACACCTGCCTATTATTTTATTCTTTTTATAAAATTTAATTATTTTAGAATAGTATTAAAATAATACATAATACGATTCTTTTAATCTATTGAGATTTAATCTTCTTGAAGATGATAAAATTATAAATATTGTAGAATCTAAATGTTAAATACATGTATAAATAACCAGCAGCTATATTTCCTTTTAATAAATTATGAACACAATATTTAACATCTCAACATATGCGGTAACTATTTTGGTATTTGCGGTAACTAAAAAAATTATTTCACCACCAATTCAATATACAGTCTTTGATTAAAAAAAAACATACTTTATCAAATGACAAAGTTAAAGATAGAAAATTTGAGTGAAATTTTAGTCCACAGAATGTAGATAACTTAATGGTTAGTTTGAAACTGAGAACAGAGTATACAATGCGCGTTATATGTTAACATAATTTAATTATTAACTGTTTTCAGTTTTCCTTATTGAATCTTCTACAATATTCCAATTAGTGACTAACCATGCGTTTGATTATATTATCGGTTAAAATGCGCCTTATTTATTTTAAATACAAGACAATGACCCAATACTGGTAATTATAAATTATCTGTGTTGGAGCTTATTTTAGCGTCTTCAAAAATAATAACGTAATTTATTTTTAATCTGTAGTCCGAGAGGATAGTCTGCGCATATTGTGGTAAACATTTTGGTTAGTGCAAAATCGAACTAATGTAATTTATAAGTTATTTTTATCTGATTTTAATAAATTAATTGATAGTATAAATAACTATTCTTCACTGTGCTCGTTACAACAATCCATTTTATACAGGCATGTAGTTGATAAGACGTCTGTGCCCTATCCGACCGAAATAATGTATTGTTTCCCGTGATTCGAACCTACGAAGTTCTTTTTATTTCGAATAATGATCACGTTTTTAATTTTAAATAACACAAACTATCTTTTCGACAGTTCGTACCGGCAGCCCAGATTACATGTGCTCGATGCTGCCTCAGCATTGGCGCTCCAACAAGACCCTACCTGGCGGATTCAAGGTGGTAGCTTTGGGCGAAGTCATGGATGGAACTCAGGTCACGGTCCGGGCTGGCAACGACGAGAACTGTTCCGCAGAACTTCGGAACAACACGGCGGTGATGAAGAATAGAGTTGCCAAGTTCAACGACCTTAGGTTCGTCGGGAGAAGCGGGAGAGGTAACATATGATAAAACATTTTTATATATAGTTATATGTATAAAATAATTAGTTTTAGACCATCATACACATATTACATACAAAAGAAGTCTTGTCCGCATCGTGATATCTTTAAGTAGTTCTAAATTATGTGTCATTCGTGTTCCCTGACACATTTATTGTTTGGCAGCAGTGTATCGCTACTAGTCAACGGGCCCTGGGTTCGATCCCCAACGGGTCAAAAATCATTTTATTCATCTTTATGAAGAATGATGACTATTGGAAATCTAGATATTATTATACAATAATAATAAGTGAAGAATATCAAAGCCAAAATTGCCTCGATCGACAGTGCATACTGTTTAAATGTTATGTGGCTATTTCACCTACTATCAAGTGACCCCATCTGTCTCCTCCATCATAAAAAACACAATAACGGACATATATCTGTGTCCGCTTGATTAATCGATAAACTAAGTATGTACTGCACATTAGAGTGTGTAAGTTATGCGGCTATGCGTCTAAATTTAATTATCGTGTAGGTCGTATGTATAGAACACAGAAGGTAGTTAGAATCGCAGATAATTGGTTAATCTGGCGGGGACAGCCCTGATTTGCATTGCATGTAATAACGAGCCTATGATTTTACAGCTCAAATAATACAGCTAATCGCTATCACTACATAGTATAAAACAAAGTCGCTTTTTCTCTCTCTATGTACGCTTAAATCTTTACAACTACGCAACAGATTTTGATGCGGTTTTCGATATAAAATGATTCAAGAGGAAGGTTTGTACATACAACGTTTATAGCTTTTCTGTAATGTATTTAGTATCAGCATTGCACCCGAGCGAAGCTCATAACCTACATGGACGCTAATACATAATAAACATTTTAAACAGATTTAAATACAACACTCTTAAATGCGAAATGTTATTTACAATATATTTTAACTACGCCCCGACAAATCGGATGCTTTACAGCAGACGTGGTCACTGGATCACAAGATGGAGGGTGTAATAATGTCAAAGTTAAATCTGTTATCTGCTATACTAGCGCCATCTTTCTCCTCGTTGTTACTATTTGAAGAAGCCAGCAGAGTCCTTATAGAACTGAGAATATACTTTCGGTTGCGGTATGCCATTTTTTGGAATCTATTTTAAATTAAAAATCGATTTGACGTTGAAAAAAAAATTACGACACGGCCGGGACTTGAACCGGCATCCTCAAGGTTACGTACTCTACCACCAACCAAATAGGAATCTAGTTTTTTTTTTATTTAAATGTATACTACTCGTGTACCAGTACACTTTTAAACAGTTTAAAACAGCTTTGTCTGTAGTCTCCTAACGCGCCTGTAAAGCATCCGAACTTTTGGGTAGTAGTTAAGAATTAAACAACTAATGCAGTCACATTTGGAGCAGTTAAAACGTGTTTTAATTAGAAGCTACTATTGTGGTTAAGTAATTAAATATAACAAACGCAACATTGTGTTACATCATTGATGAAGTACTGGTCTTATCTTCTGTCTTAAGTTATGCGCGTGTAACAAATCATTAAGGTAGCATGAAAATACAGACATTATTTTACTTCTTAAAACTCTTGTTAAAATAGAAACAAAGTTCGCTCTAGAAGAGAGGTTATATTGCATTATTAATTTTGCCTTATTATATGTAGTGACGTTTCATTTATACTAATATAAAGCTGAATGGTTTGTTTGGTTGTTTGAAAGAGCTAATCTCCGGAACTACTACTTCAAATTGAAAAACTCCTTTTGTGTTGGTTAGGGCATTTATCGAGAAAGGTTTAGGATACATCACTGCGACCAATAGGAGGCAAGAAACAGTGGAAAATGTGGATAAAACGGGGAACATTATTCACCTTTGTGAGTTTATGTTGCGTGCTCTTCGGAAACCCTTCAATATACCTAAAAAATATATTTGAAAGAATTATTCGTTGTAAAATTATCTAAAAAATCTTTATGGCGGCATTATCTAAAAAAAAATATCTTTAATTATCTATATCGCGGACACGCGGAAGTCATCGCTAGAATTTATAAAGATGTGGCTTGCAAAAACAAAATTCGATGCCTAAAATAACTATTCTACGTGGTCGAAGTTGCCCTGACAGCTAGTAAATAGATAAAGATATATATTTTAATCTACATTAGCTAGAAATAATGACAGATACACAAAATCTTCACTTAGAAGACATTCTCACTTTCTCCCCGCAGATCAAGGCAAGATTTTAATTTCCAAACCGCAGGCTGTAAACGACGTTCGCACTTTACTGTTCCATTGTGCTGCGCTGACGCAGCCGTCCGCCATTACCGACCCCCATGTACCCACGTTATGTGAAGCAGTAAAATCTGAGTATTGCGCGTGCGACTTAACCGTACAAAAGCTTGTAAATAATCTGGCGTGCCATACGAATATACTATTTCTTTAGTACCTACGTTTTTCTTGGCACGCATTTTCTGATTCTCTCATTGGTTGATTGTCCGTTTGAAAAAAATAATATTATTCACATGTTTTTTGCACATGATTATTAGAATTAAAAATCGATTTTTAATTTCAAAAAATTTACCACATGAGCAGGATTCGAACCTGCATTCACAACATTCCGTGCTTTTGCTCTAACCAATTGAGCTACTGTGATCAACATCATCCATTTTTTCAACCTTTGATACATGATTTTCCAATTTGTTAATCTAAGTCCGACATTTCCTTGTAAAATTGCTTATGTCAGAAATCGGCAAACAGTTTCCGAATTCAGTTGTATCGAGCCTAGAAAAAATACGCCCAAGATCTTCAGAGTAAATGGAACAGCCCGATTCTGTTGTCCTCCTTAGATGGTGGACAAAGTGGCCTGAATCAATTGCGTAGTAATATTATACTATGTCTATTAGGTGTTACTAGCAAATTGAAAAATGTTCATGTTAATATAAAACTATTTTTTTCTTATGTCATTATTATTGTTTCAAAATAATAACAAATTAAAATTTCGTAATCATGACTGTATTAACCCGACTATTAAATTAGTTTGTCATTTCGCATTCATCGCAGTCACTTGGCAGGTTTCAATGTAATTAATACCGTGAAACTTGACAGAATTATTCTTGTGAATTAAGTAATAATAATATTTAGGTATTGTGTTACTGAGAACGTGACATTTCTCATTTGCATACTTAAAATCTATATGTTATTTTAAATGCTTTTATTTGTGCACTTAGCTCTAAGGGGTGTCGGTTTGCGACTTGGGAAAACAAAATAAAATGAGTTGTGATCTTAAACTACGGGAGCTTACGCAAAATTACAATTAGGTACTTCAAATAAATAGTAAATATATTAATATCATATGTAAATAAAAAAAATGTACTTTGTTCTCTATAAAATTATTAAAAATTATTACGTTCGTCAAATAAAATATTTAATTAATATGTTTCTCTGTCCGTTCGTCGTGATTCTACAGAATTATGGCTGGTTACATAAGTATCCTAATATAAAAACAAAATTGTGTTCTCTTTCGCGGGTCAGATTTATCTCTCTGTCCGTTTTTATACTAATTTCATTTACCAACCATTGTCTCCAAAAATGTTCATGTACGATCGTTTACAACTTTTCAAGTAATGACTTCTTATAGGTAGTTAAACCGCTTTGTTACGTAACGCGTTATGGCGCCAATTTGCCTGGCAGAAGGGATCTGTCTCGTTTCAAGTTAATATTAAATACCACAGCTTGAATTACTTTAA
Organism: Leptosia nina; assembly: GCA_963661955.1. Taxonomy (NCBI): domain Eukaryota; kingdom Metazoa; phylum Arthropoda; class Insecta; order Lepidoptera; family Pieridae; genus Leptosia; species Leptosia nina. The sequence continues at coordinate 10,594,726 of CAVLEF010000280.1, forward strand.
GTTATCGCCTCTGTAGTGATAAGACGCAATTATTTTTTTATTATACCTCTCGAATAGCTTTCTAATGATAGAGGAGTTCAGACAAGCATGGGATTCGCTTGATGGTGGGTGATATACTCCAACCTTCATGCTATAGCATCTATACAAGATGCGCCGACGACCTTACTTTGGATATTGTTTCGGTTTCAATCTGTGGATTTTCTCCACAGATTGAAACCGAAACGCGATTAAGCTACGGTCTTTTCATCTGTGGACGGTTGTTCGTGACTGCTCGGAACCGTTCGGAAAGTATTTCTATATTCCTACCACCCATATAATATCCAGATTCCCAGACGAAGTCTGTTCGATGTTTCAGAAAAATTACCTAGTGGGGGTAGAACCCGTTGATCAATAACCATAATAGCAATACGTTGCTAGTCCAATGAGACCGTTTTTTTTTTAATTAGCGTTTGTATGTGTGAGGATTTAAAAATCTCAAATATCAAAATCAGTAGTGATTGCGACGTGATCATCGTCAGATCAGTGCACTTCAATGGAACTAATTCAAATTCTATTTGACAACTGGAAGGGTTCACTCCGGCCAGGGATCGATGTCAAAATAAAACTTATCTCAAAGGATGTTGTGATATCGATAACTGATTTGAATATCGACTTTTTTTGTTTAAAAAATTCACACAGACATAAGTAGGTTTAATATTGACGATCTGTTGTAAAAAATGTTATGCATATGTATATTAAGTACTTAAGTATTGTCTGTAGTTTACGCGAGTAGTATACATTTGAATAAAACACTCTTAACGGTTCAATACTGGAATGCAATTAACTTATTTACAATTATTTTCACTACGGCCAGATGTTTTGGATGCTTTGCAGTTGCCGTCGTCCACGAGTCCAAATAAGTTAAATAAAACTTTTACGTTTTAAACCGTTAAAAGTATTTAATTTTAGCATGTCATTAAATTTCGATTTATATCGATTTGTATTTCTGTTAGTCTGTGTTTTCATACTTATTTAAAAGTATGTATATAAAAATACCTAAATGAGGCAATACCTATAACATATATAACAAAATACCTATTTGGTTTAATGTTACATTTAATGTTTTTATTTTTAAATGCCTTTTAGATTATTTTTTTATAAAATGAAATGAAATACAATATAGTCGATTAGGAGTAGATAAGTAATTTGGGACGCGGCAAGTAAATGACATGACCAGAGTGTGACCAAAGCATTTTGTGCGTCATTACCATATTACTGAGAGCGTAAGAAAAAAATATTAAACTTGTAAATTTAAGAACAGTAGACTTTCATTTGTTTTATTTATTTTTATCATTTTGTATTTACTGAGTTATAATTTATTCTACAGTATTTTAATAACGATAAATTAAAGAGAAACAATAGTCTACGGAATGATCGAGGTGGCAACTGAACAGAATGGCTCTGTAACGCGTTACATAACGAAGCGGTTCCTTCAAATGTCCATAATTTAAAGGATACCACAGCCTTTCATCAAAATGTTAAATTCTATGTTTAGCTAATATTATAATGTTTGTTCAATATGAAACCTCTATTATGATTTAGTCGTCACAAAATGTCAATAGCAACGCTTATTAGTACCCCGCAAAACAATACCGCATGTCCCAACTGATCGTATGTAGCCCAAATGCGTCAACGCTCATTGATCTAAGCCAATAGCCAAGCGTTCCACCGCAAACGATTTTCCTGAAAAATGTGTCGCGTACGCGGTAAATAAGAATCTCGGGCCTCGCAAATGTCACTCACGATTTACGTTCGATCGTAAATCAAGATGGCCGCCTCCCCCGGCCCCCATGCGCCCGCGTCATAATTGAATATTTCACGCGCCCATCTCAACACCTTCCAAGCTATTCGGCTACAATGTTATTTTACAGCTTCGCACATTGTGTTAGCTAAACCGTTGATGACTGATCTTGTAGAATGCATTAAGTTTAATAGAGGTTTAAAATGCAATATTTCAAATCGCGACACGCCTTTGGAGTTAGCGACCAATGTTTTATGATGATTTGTTTCCGTATTGAAATGTATACGATCCTCATTCGCTCTGATGCTGCTTTGTGACGAGAAAGCGACACCAATATTGAGATCGAGGAACATTGTTGAATGCAACTGCGTGCGCAGGTTTTCTTAACAATTTCCAATCGAATGGAGTACATATTCTATATATATGAAGAGTTTATTAAGCCGTTTAATGCGGCTTTTTAATGATATATTTTAGCTCTAGATATTCGGAAATCCCCAGACTGAAGCCGAAACGTAATTAAACTTGACAGATTTTTCACCTGTGCACGGGTGGTGGACATAGCCCAAACAGAACTTCGATATTCCTACCACCCATTTAATATCTGAAAGCAGACTTCCAGAAGTCTGACATATTTCAGAAAAAATATAAATAGATGAAAAAAATGTTGGACTAGGTGGGGATAGAACCAACGACCCGTTGATATTCGTTGATATACGTTGTTATCATTCCACCAACAAGCCCGTCAACGAATAACTTACCTATTAAGTACCTAGTTGAAAAATGATTGTAAAGATAGAGGGCTGTCCATTAATCACGCGAGGCTTGAAGAGGGGGGAAAAAGTTGTTTGATAAAAATCACGAAAATAACACAAGGGGTGACGGGGGGTGTAGTAAGATGATATCTCGTGTATTTATTTCGTCAAACGCGCGATTTTTAAACAAACGGTGTAGACATTTTTTTTTTGGTCCTTAATTTCCGGATAAAATAAGATTATATGTAGTTTATACCTGTACTTAAATTAAGATTCTTTGTAGTGTACTAAAAATACACGTGATGTTTAGAAGGGGCCTCCCCCTTCCAAACATCACGTGTGTCGTGGTCTTAAACCTCACTACGTATCACCAATGGGGGCGGGGGGGTTAAAAATGCTAAAAAAAGATCATGTTATTAATGGACAACCCCTAGGAGTAAAAATCTATGACTCAATCAAAAAAGCGAATGTACCATATTAACATTTGTATGTAGGAACATACAATTTATAGAAATGTATCATAATTATTTATTAAAACTATTCAATACTTCAAAGACTATTATGCACACTAAAGCAAAGTCAATTGAAATTTAAAATTGACAAGTCTTAACACGACCCCCGCATCAGGAAGCGAGTATCAGTATCGATGTGAACCGCAAAATTTCACAGCTCCGCTATAATAAACGCCGCCTACACGAGGGAAGTAAACACCGAAATTAGAAAAACCCAACAACAATATTATACCGTATGTCTGAAACATTTTCAGTTTTCCCTATAATTCGTTATACTTGTTAAAATACCGAGTCCTGCTAACCACACTATATAAATAACATCAGTTTAAGTAAGACGTAAGTAAATAGATGAGGCGTGACTGCATATTATAAGCTGCATTAAAAATAATAATTAATTAAGGTTTATAAAGCAGATATTATATTTACTTGTTCCGCATAAACAAATATGTTATAAGCTTTAAAAATATGAAAATTTCTATAATTTGCGACGTAAAGCATGGTAGAAGATACATTTAAAAATATTTATTAAAAAACATACAGTATATGTAAATAAAACTCGAACTTCATTAATTTACTTCGCAAGGTTAACAAACAATACATATATTATAATAAATTACGAAAGGAAAGTTTAATCGCATGGAATAGATATTGTATGACTGAAATTTATATTTCTATGCGTATAACGCAAAAATTCTTAACCGTGCGATCCCCCCGATCATTTGACATCGCGAAAACTAATTCTAAATAGGCAGAAATCAATCATTTATTGCCACTAAATCGAGTGCGCACTACACGCGAATTATCTGCATTAGACATGTTAATCCACTCATTTTAACTGTAATTTTATTCCGTATTTATCGGTGCATTCATTACTGCCGACCGCAAATCGGGTTCCAAAAAGCTCGCTTATTTCCATACACGGCTATGTACGGGAATTTTGTGCGCGGAAACGTCATTCAACAATATTCAACATTAACGTGACCGAAGTCTCTAATGTATTTTACAATCGGAATAATTTGTGCGTCCTGCTTTTACGATCTCGGCTTCATTTTTAGATCGCCTGGGGGGAGATTCGGAAAATAAGGTGCCATCTACTTTAGAGAATTAAGAAAATGTCCTTACTTACGAAAAAGACCGTTTCAATTAGTCCAAATGTTGACCCACATTATTATAAGATGTAAGTAATATATTTCTTTTCTGCTGGACACAGAAGTGTCAATTTCAGTGATAAAATTTATTCATTCATAGCAGTCCTCCCAAACTATCCAATAAGTAACTCCGTTACTCGCGCCTGGTATATGCGGAATATAATAACCAAAGAGCCAAGAGGTCGTCAGTAGACGCTCGAGTAGCTAGTAGACAAAAACCTCTTAGATATTAGAAAATATCAGCTGTTGTCATTAAGAACAATTATGTATTTTTAGATAAACCTCTGACGGTTTAATAGGTAACACTCCCCTAGACCCTATGATCTATGGTAGCAGCTATCTGCTGCATAGCATCCGAAACGACGGACGTAAACTTCATACAGTATGCAATTATATGCTGTATTGTGTTATAGATTTTTTAACTTTCCAGGGAAAAGCTTCTCCTTGACGATCACGATCTCAACGTCGCCGCCTCAAGTAACAACATACCAAAAAGCGATCAAAGTAACCGTCGATGGCCCGCGGGAACCGAGATCAAAGACTAGTAAGTTTTTATCTTCTTTAAGATACAAGATTTACAGCCAAAGATATTCATTTAGTATATTTTACAAATAAAACTTATATACCACATTGGAATGCTATGGGCGGCCCTATCGCCAAGCGATATCTTTAAGGACCTAAAATGAGATGCATTCAAATAAAACAATATAATCTTGACTAACCAATCGATAGAAATTAAGCGGTCGTATTCTTAATTTTATTTAAAAGTACAATATATGGTACCAAGGGTTAATACAAGAAACAAACAAGCTTAAATAAATTATTAATATATAATAATATGTTTTGCTTTCAATTGCTAGCTGATCCTATCTCAACCTCATCATTACATATAAAACTAAATTAAACAAAATTGATTGAACACATCAATAGCTGGGGGACAATTTGTTATTATTCGATGCCCTGTACAAAAACCGCACGAGCGACGTAAACAATTAAAATATATCAGTTCTATAAATGCGTATGATTTTCATACGTAATACTATGATACAAACTGAATACATAGAACATAGAACAGTAGCGATGTACTGGAAAAACGCGCATAAAATTTTTACTATTATAAATTTAAACATACAAGTACAATATAATAATACTAGACATAATATAAATTTATAAAAAGTAACATACGACAGTATTAATGTTAGTAATTAAGAATAAGTAAATCAGGTCTCTTTTAATTGAGGATGGAGAGATCCTGTCGACTGACTGTTGAACCACTGAGGAAAAAAACATTTAACTATTTACAGATTTTAGCTAACCATAGATAACCAACACTAGGAACCAACATTAGGTATTACAAAAATGTACATTAAAGCTCTAAACTAACGTAAATTAGAATTTTGCAACAAAATTTTACAAGTGCTGCTCTAAATATGTAAAAATCTGTATTCATCAGTTGTCTTATTCTCCATATAAATATAATTTAACAACAACCAAATAGTGATAACACAAAAACTATAGAACATCAAAATGAATGTATTCTGCGTACCATAAATGTCCAACTGTAAATTTCAATCTGTGCAATACGTTTGTGACACGACCACTATCATTCGCGATAACGTTTTCTTCCCACGGGACTTCGTTGATACGATTTGGTGAAGCAGCGAAGGACGCCAGAGAAATAGAGATAATGAGGAAATAACAAAAATAGAAATTATAACTAATGTTTTTACATTAATCATTTGCTTTACTTACCTTCCATGTTATTCTAGAGTAAGTACTTACAACTTTTTATCTAGCTCCCGAGAGTTAAAATTTATATAAAACGCTTTTTATCATTTAAAAAGCTCATTACCGCGAGTTTTTGTGAATCTGTTAAGAATACATTTAATTCTTATTCTTTATTGTTATTACTTAGCTTCTTATGTAATGTATCTGTTTCCCATTGCTAAATGAAAACATAAATATATACTTGTAAATCATTAAAAAATAAAGCCTCAAAACTAATGATTGTATATATTTGTCTTATTTATACTAATGTTAGCAGATTGAAACGTTTAAATAATACACTTTAACGGTTTAAAACGCGATATATATTAGTTATTTTTCAACTAAGAAAAATATTTTTAACTTCGGCCCGACGTTTCGAATGCTTTGTAGCAGCCGTGGTCACAGTGACTAAATTAAGTTTAACTAATATATATCGCGTTTTAAACCGTTAAAGTGTTTTATTCAAATGCGTTCTACTCGCGTAAACTACAGACAGTTTAAAACGTCTTGTAGGTATCACGTTTTGAGTAATCAAGGCAACGAGATAGATATTTTGTATGTTTGTATTTACTACTCGTATTAATCAAACATTATTTGTTTCATCAATCAATATATTTTATCGGTCAAACATGCATATTATTATAGAAACTAATTATTTACATTTATAAATAAATGCTTGGTCACAGTTTATTATTATAGAGTTAAGACTGTTTTTAGTGGTTTGTGAATGAAATTGCATAATTGCAGTAAATAACAAGTCTTAATAATTTAATAAGCCATCGAATAATGTTTATAGCTATTGTAAAATACTATATACGAGCGACTAGAATATTACGAACGACTTTTAATTAACGATTAGCTGTTCTCGCGACTTCTTTCGCGTGGGATGTTGGAGCTGGTGCAGTTATTATGGGCATCGAAATATTTTCTTTTTGCAAAGGAGGAACCTCATCTCTATAAATTTATATATATATTGTTACCCACGACGTCGGTCGTTCTTACAAGGTAATTTTGAAAGATAGAATAATGAATGATTGTAATGAATGATCCTTCATAAATGATTTTAATAGAATGATGAATAGATTTAGTCAGGTTTTTTCTTATTGCCTTCTGTTTCTTCGCTCCTATTGGCTGAGGCCTAGTGTTTTATATACCATGGGCCTTTCTCGATAAATGCTCTAACCAATACAAAAATATTTTTCAATTCAATCAGTAGTTCCTGAGATTAGCGTGTTCAAACAAACAAAAAAACTCTTCAGCTTATATTGAATAGTATAAATAGAAGTTACGCACGATTTAGAATGTAATTTTTACTTAGGTATAACTTTAGCTCTCTTACCTTCGATGCAAAACTTTAAATATCTCAAAACTTCATGACCATTATAAAACAGTCGGTGAATGCCTTCTACATCCGGAGATAGACTTCAAAAGACGTAGTATCGAAATTGTTTGATGAAAACGTTACGCCATATGGAGTGAAGCCGGCGGCAAACAATAGCGAAATTATATCTGTAATAAGTCGAACTCACGCACGTACACAACTGCTGTATCACCTTTGTGCTGCGAACGACATCGACAGACAGACGAAGTTATATATAATATAAAACATTCTACCAATTTACACAGTATAGTTAACGAAATCACATGAAGATGTGTACTTAGATAGAGAATTAAACACTCTTGCGTCAGGTTCTAGAATTATTATTATTTAAAAGTATATTTTCAAATACATAACCCGTTATTTTTTTAAGTCTTAGTAACGGCATAACAGAATAACGCGTTCCTTTTTTAAAAACATGGTTACTAATTGCCAATTTAATGAGGTTGTATATCATTTATCGCATTTAACAAAAACAGATTAAAAACGCCCCAGGAATACCAGGAGCAAGCTCTAATAACGCAAATGATCCTCGTGACGCGTGCGAGCGACTAATCAGAATAAACAAAAGCAAATCCCGCTTACAGTACAGATAACAAAGAGTGTAGGGTACAAAAGGCGTACTTAAATCATAAGCTTCAAACTGTAAAGGGCAAGAAACGAATCGCTTGCACAAGGGACTTAAAAGTTTGACTTAATAGACTTAATTTGTAGGTGCCCCAGTGTAAGCCGCTTCGCAGCGACCCTTGTTAACAGTGCTGTGCGAGCTTCCTCGGCTTATCGAGTATCGATATCGATAAAACTGTGTATTAGCCTATTTTAAAGTGGTAGCTAAAACGTGGTTCTTTAAGACGTAATAATAGGGGTTTAGGTAAAACTAGTCCATTATGCATCTTAAGGATAAATAATGTATTATAATAATAATTGTCATACAAGGAAGAAAAGAATTCATATCCGGTGAAGTACCTATAGTAATTAGTCAATTATATTATAAATGATATAGGAATTATTGAAAGGAATCATTTTTGTAGTGTGTTTAAACATATTATTTATACTGTTTTTTTCATCAAAAAAAACATAGAACACAATATCATCTACGACTTGAGACTCCAGTACGTAACCGTAATTAAATAGAATGAATATTAACGAAGTAATTGACAAACAATCGAAATTATTGTATTTTTTTCCCGGGTATTCAGCTAATATAATTGGTAATTTTCTTAATCTATTGCTACCTTGGAGTGCACGTTAAGCTGTCGATCCCTGTTACTACTAATTTAGTCCTTAAAGCCCACCAATCTGGATTCAAATTTTGTATATATTTAACTCTGTATTATATATTGAGTGTTTTATTGAAAGATTTCGATAAGTACTACAATAGTAGCTCATCACTAAACCACAGTATAACGATTAACTCCCTGCATTTGTTTGTGTCGATTTCACAAGATAATTGCATCGATGTATTCGTATTGTGTAAACTCATAAACTAATTATCCGCATCTATTTTTTTCGCAAACGAATAATTATGGCGGTGCTCTCAAACGGGCTTGCAGGCCTATCCCTATTATTGAGGTACAAAAAATGTTACCTCTAATAAGGTGATTGACACACGCGTATTTATTTTTGATCCAGGAAATGCAATTTGGCTATTCTCTTTGGTCACGGAAGTTAGTAACACGCGAATAGACGTTTTTACTTTAAGAAATTTGTTGTACTGGTTACGTTTGTTCTGTATTTTGAGATTATAGTCAGTCCAAAGTCATGATCAAAATATAAAATAAGTTGATGCTGAATATTTTCAAATACATATTATTATGTATTAATAATTATATTTTAGTTGCAAGATGCTTATAGTTATTCTTTACGGTTTTTGAAATTCGAACTAAATACTTATTTTGTGAAACTGTGTCATATATATATTTAAAAACAGAACTTCATTTGAAATATCATAAACTTAAGCTTTTTCTTAGCTAGCGTTGTCTATTATGGTCTTTAACGCAATAGGTTCTAGGTTCGAATATCGAGGAAACTATAGCTTTAGGCGGGCAGTGCAAAGAAGTCGGATGGAGGACTTGCCTTAAAGCAGAAACTTCTTTATCTGATCTACCTAAACTTCAAATTTTACAAACTTAATCATATTATTATCCATATAGCCATACAAATGACCTTTTTTTCCCAGGTACAAATGCATCACCACACCAAATAAGAACTATAGGATTCCAGAGGCCGTTCATAGCAAGTACATCTATGTCGCTTCGAGATATAGAATACAAATCTTCACCGCGACTTCGGTCGCTTTCTCACGAAGAACGAGAGTATAAGACTAACGCCAATCTACCACCGGAAGGTAAGTCATTAAGTTTAGAATTATTATTAACTGTTATCTACATAATTAAGTTAGTGAGTAACTTGTTTTATAACAATAGGGTTCTAGGCGATCACTTCGAAGTTGTTGAAATAGTTCTCAAAACAAAAAAGACTGCCTCGTTGATTTATCTTTAGTAGTGTTATCATCATTTTCCTTAGATGAAAAAATGTCTTTAAAACCTGCCTACAAGCACTAAAAAGCGTTGTGGGTATTTTAAGCCTACATAAATATGGTAAGTCTGGTGGTTTAGTAGTGGGACTTAAAAAGGCTTACATCATATACAAAGTGACATATCAAAATGAGAACTCATTCACCATATTTATTATAAGTCCACAATAATATAAAAAAATACTAAAGTTAAGAACAAGAATCTGGGTAATTGTCTAAAATTTATTTCAAATAAAAAATATCGAGAAGGAAGCCAAATTCGCGACCCTGTGTTCTGGCAGTTGTATCAATCGAGCTTTATATTTATTTTTTAATCTAAACTATATTTTAGATGTATATCGTGTGCAAAGTAACATTTTGATTATATTACTATTTCCTAATCCTCCACTTACCCAAACGTAGCTTTCACATAATTAGGACTAAGATGTAAATGTTCTAAGTAGTGAGCTCACTAAATGCATTCACGCTCATTACCATTACTTCATTCACAATCACGATCTAACCGACTACCATCTTATTTGTAAACCTACCACAGTCTTATGAACATTTTAGAGTCGACAAATGAAAATAATATATTTATTAGTTGTTGCTCCTGTGTCCAACAAACAATTACGAAACATACATCTGCATAAATTTAAAATCTATTTATAATTATCTTCAAAAGCACCGATCACGAATTTCAGTTCCATGTAAAAATATTTTTGTATCAATATAGATATTTTACTAAATCTTTTTAAATTAAAAAATATATTTTTTAAATTATGTAGTAGTAAGTTGATCTATAGTTTGAAAACATTAATATTGCACATGAAGGCACTATATAATTAATTTAAAAATCGAAAATAAATTGAAAAAAAAAATTCTACTCGGACAGGACTTGAACCGGCACCGTCAGCGTTCCGTGCTGTTGCTCTACCAGTTGAGCTACCGAGTCTTATGATCTATAGTTTGCAAATAAGGATAGATAGTCTTCCTAAGATCTTATACTGATCAGTATATGCTGGTAGGATGCCCTGCTTAACAGAAACTCATAATGTACTGTCTGCTCTAGTTTACGCCAGTAGCACGCATTTAAAATAATCATTTTTAACTGTTTAAAACGTGACGTCCTCTCGTTGCTTGGTTTCCGAAAGCCATATACATACTGACCATATCTGAAACGAATGAATAAATTAAACTATCATATGTATTTTGCGTTTCATACAATTAAAAGTGTTTTAATACACTTGTTGTCATATTTTTGTGGGGTGGACCCATCACGCATGTGCCATCATGCATTATACCACAACAGATACGTTAGGAACATTGAACATCGTAAAAAAGGACAAAAAAGTAAGGTATTATTTTCTAAGTTTATTAAAAATCGTGTCTACGAGTTGTTAAGACTGAGTTCATAAGCTTTGGGGCGTTTACGAAGCAATCCCGGCAGCGACTTTCATCAGCACGATGCGGCAATCTGCGCGCGCGCCTAATGACTCGCATTACTCGCGTTATTAGCTCTCAGACTTATGACAACTCTACCTGATGATTACCAAATGAAAAAAATAACATGCGTACTTAATTTTCGTAAAAAAAGCGTATTAGTTACATATTGATAATAACGGTTTGAAACGTGAGATATAGTTATTCAACACCAGAGTACATATACAAAATTATACTATAATATTAGTTATAATTAATTGGTTACAATTAACAGACATAAATTCTTTGCTGTTGCTGCATAACAGATTTGGTGCAGGCGCTGCACTGCTGTTTTCACTGATGACCCTGAATTAGTGAATTTGAAATTAATGAGGAATCGGACAACACAAGTTCAAATTAAAAATAAACTACTATACATAAAAAAAACTAAGTATAACTAATTAAGTGTTTTATTTTTAATGCACAATATTATGTATTGTAAAAAAAATACTTTGTAACAATTTTCACAATAGCATATATAATTAAATTTGATTCAAAATATTAGACAATACGCGCAGTGGTACGGTTGAGGCGGTACATTGTAATCGTTAGTTTGAGTACTGCCGGTGTAATAACTTTTTTTTCTTATCATATAATGTTTTCTTGATTTTTTATGATTGCCATCATTTCTTTCGAGTTTACGTTGCGTTATTGATTATCAACTAAATATTCCCTCGGCGCAAACAGTCACACAAGATTGTTCAATGCAGAATTGCCTACTCAAATACGTGTAAACGGGGATGCCGTGGGTCCAATCGGAACAAGCCCATTATAGATGATGGAACACCTTGCCCAGCAAAGCAATCAACCGATATTCAATACACAATGCAAGTTCAGTGCTACTTTAAATTCACTATTGCAGAAGTTTGTAATACTCGTAGATAAAAAATTTAAAACTTAGTTAAACTTTAGTTTTCGTGTATTGTATTGGACATTGTTCTTTTTCTGTGTTTTTAATAACGCGGAAATTATTGTTTGGTTTATTTTTAAATACGACCCGTCGCTTCGAATGCCGTGCAGCAGCTGTCACGAGACACAGGGTAATTCATACAAATTAACTAATATATTTTACGTTTCGTCTAAAACCTTTAAATAAATGTTAATTTAACTTTGTACTTTTCGCGTAAAGTACAGATAGAACTTAAATGAGTTTATTCAAGTTACTTAAAATATTAATAGAAGGCAAATAAATGTTTTTAAATATTTAATAGAAATGATAAATTGATTTCTCGTTAACGAAATTGCGTTTTTTTTGTCATACTTTATTTGAAATTTAAAAATATAATATCGTAAACAATTACAACGTTTTTCATTTTAAATGTGTCAGTTATAAACATATTATTATTTGAATTGTAATTAATGGAAATTTCCTTTTTGCATCGCTTACTGCTATCGGAATAACTGGTTTTCCTAAACTAATGGAACTGACTTAAAAGGTCAAAGGGAAAACCGTTCGAATGCAATTTGTAACTTATGTGTAACCGATTATGTATTTATGTCTGCCTCCCAGTAGGTATGTATAAATAAAGAGTTTATACGTCGTAACTCTTTTTATATAGGCATTTTTAATCTATATCCATACCTATTTATAAAGCTGAAGAGTTTGTGTTTGTTAGAACGCACTAATCTCAGGAACTACCGGTTCAAATTAAAAAAATATATATCTTGGTTAGAGCATTTATCGAGGAAGGTCACAAAACAATGCCCTATTACTAATACAAGCAAAGGTACAGCGAGAAATCTGAAAACATTCGGAAAAATATTCACCATTATGGGTTTCTGAGGTGTACGCTGCAAAAACGGTTCAAGATACCCCAAAAATATGTATGAAAGAATTAATCCTCTTCAAATGATCTTTTAAGATTAACTAGCAAGAACGACGTGAAGGGACGTGACCGACGTCGTGGGTTAGGTTTATAAAGATGAAAGGGTTTGCAAAAACGAATTTGGATGCCAAAAATAAATATTCTTAGCGGACGAAGTCGCTGAAACAGCTAGTTCATAATAAAAAGGCAAACCTAGTGCTCTATGTTGTGTAAGGACCGTTCCTTCCACTTATAAACAAATTTGAGAGATTCGGATGTTATTGACTGAAGATCTAAGCTAAACAGTTTTAATTATATGGGGAAATAATTTAATTAAAATAATCCATAATTATATTTCCCCATTTAAATATGATATGTTAAGACTATGTATTCAAAATCCTATATTGCTTCGCAACATACGGTCCAAATAAAATACTCTTACCGGTTCAAAATGCAAAATACGTAAGTTAAACTTAAGCTTAGCCCCGCGAGAACACGGATGCTGCACAGCTTTCAAAAATTCGGGTCTTAGTTAAAATAAATAGTCAATAAGTTAAGTAATTCGCGTTATAACCGTTAAAAACAATTTTATTTACATGTGTACGACTCGCGTAATAACAGACAATACTTAACATTACGGTCGTAAGTCTTAGGATGCTGGCGAGTCAACGACCTGCTGGATTGTCTACGAGAGAAAATAACAATAACATCAAATGCGATCATGATAAAAAACGGACGCCGCGCCACTCAGTCATTACAGCAGAAATATGTTTAAGGAAATGGAAAACGTAGATACTTCTTGTACTTAACTAAAGATTTAATTAATTTAAACTTTACTTTGACTTAACTACTTTAAACAAATTACATTACGTAATTTAATTCCAAATGTGACAGTTTTATAGTTTTATGTTTAAAACCGTTTTATTTGAATTTTATGAGTGCCTCTCACGTAAACTAGACACAATACTTAACATATTTAGCAGACAATAGACAGGCCTATATAGTTTATTATAAACAGCTATACACATTAAAAGTGAAATTTTTAAAATTTAAGAAAAAAAATTGAGAACATGACGTGTGATTTCCGCTTATATTTCTTAAATGATAATACGAGCATTACTTAATAATAAGATATATGACTACATAGTATCAAACAAAGTCGCTTTTTCTGTCCCTATGTGCGCTTAAATCTTTAAAACTACGCAATGGATTTGATGTTTTTTTAATTGATAGAGTGATTCAAGAGGAACGTTTTTGTATACAACGTTGACAGTATTCTGTAGTGTATTTAGTATTAGCATTGCACTCGAGCGAAACCGGGCGGGTCGCTATAATAGCGACATTATAAACAAGATATCAAATAGGCTAAACTTATAAATAAATTAGAATTGAAATTGCTGCATAAGTGCTGCTAACTCGCTAATGACATCTCATTATGAAACAGTTGATTACTAAGCGAACGATTGAATCATTCACGAATTTCACACCTATTAGAGACAGTTGAACGAATAACCGACGTTAAAAAAAATCAAATTGAATGAAGGTAATATTACATCGCACCTTATTTCCGGTGTAATATTTTATATTATCGATCTGATTGATCAATTTCGATGATCGAGCGCCGTGATTGGCTACCGATAGCGGTGCTATTATTACGTACTGTTGGGTTTTACTTTTTATGGCAGAAAAGGACAGAGACACAGTTTGGAAACTTTATTATTTTTTCACATGTTAGTGCACATGAAGGAACTATACAATTTAAGGTTACCACTATAAAATATGATTATGATTTTGCTGTGAATCTATTACATCTTGTCATATGGAGACTAAAACAGAAATATGGATTTACACTTTACGGTTGCTTTATCTGTGGCCAGTGGCAGTGCGAATATTAGTATTAGATAGCTAAACATATGAATCTAAAAAGATTTACAAATTTAAGTATTGTCTGTAGCTTACGCGTGTAGTACACATTTAAAGAAAGTACTTTTAACGGTATAAACGCGAGACCACGGCTGCAAAAAGGTACCGAAACGTCGGACCGGAATCAAGATTAGTAAACTAATATGTATCATGTTTTAAACCGTTAAAACAGTTTTATTTAAATCTACAAATTCGCTGGGCCCAGTAACGATGAAACTATATTTTATAATTAGATAGGTAGAAGTACATTAGCTATTAACCATAAAACACTAACACAGCACAACAAAGAGACAGTATCAAATGATATGATTATATTTTGTTTGATTATGTATCTTTAAATACGTGTTTTTCACCTCGGTCAGAGAGAAATTAAGTCATAGTATTATTTTGATTACAAATTGTACCTGGTACACTGATAATAGTAAAAAACACCGTATTTAACCGTTAAATAATCCACCAAGGACGTGGAACTTCACACTATAAGTACTTCATACGTCACACAACGGTAAAATTTCGTTTCCATACCGTACTGTATAAAAATATCGCACTAGTATTCGTAAGCGGAGCGAAGTGGCCGATTGTTTCGGTTTGCGGTCACACTTATTCAAATAAAGTCAATCTTGGTGCTGTCCGTGTGAAAATTTGATAACGAATCTATAGATCGATGAGGCTGCAGGAATCGAGGGGCAATAGATGCGGTTACAATCCGTGCTGCTGTGGGAAGCAATAACGTGTATGGATTAGCCATAAGCTTAGCCCTCGCGATCTCGCCGAATGATTTGACTCGTGCTAAACGGAACGTCCTATTCCTGTCTTCCTTGATATTGATTATTTCATTATATGCTATGGAGAGTATCTATAATTCACGCGATACACATTAAATAAATCCATTTTTAACGGTTTAATCGCAATATCTTTAATTTTAACTTCTTTGCGATATGACATGGTTGCAACAGCTAGGTACTTTTAAATAAAATACTTTAACGGTTTAAAACGCGATATATTAGTTAAACTTATTTGAAAATAATTTTTAACTTCGGCCGGACGTTTGCAGCAGCCGTGGTCACGGGGAGACCGCGGAATATGTCGCGTTTTAAACCGTTAAAGTGTTTTATTTACATGTGTACTACTCGTACTCGTATAATATAAATATAAATTATTAATGAGATTTTTAATGCCATGCGTGTTAGGATACATAGGAGGGGAAACTTAGAAAGAGAAGCTAAATTTACCAGTTGTAAACAAACTAAAAGTAACATAAGTTCCTGGTAACTTATTAGATAGAAAAGTATTATTTTCTTAAGAGCCTAACAATTAAAAATAAACAGATTATTACCTAAATTATAACATATCGATTCAGTTTCTTGAAAGCAAATAAAACAGAACATTAACAAATAACACTTATCAAAACCACGTAATGTTTTTATTTATGAATCCCGATTATTATCAACAGGTGATAAATAAAATCAAATTTAGTCCCGAAACTAAAATGTATTTCGAAATGTCTTAATTTTCCACCCCACTTATTGTGATACGATTGTGGAGGCATAAAAAGATTTTCAAGGGCATTAAAACTATTAAATTGTATGGTGGGCGGGACGTGTGGGTTGCATTAAGCTTCGTAGCCGCAAACCGCAGCTCCTGGTTCATTGGGACAGCTATCTTCAGCTTATTTTCTATCATCCATATCAGTCCTTTATACTCCTCCATTATGTAGACAATAAACTGACTGTGACTATTGCCCTCAATCGATTCTCATATTTACTAAGATGATTATAGATTTAAATAAGCAGCAGCCGTGGTCACGGGGAGACTGACGGCTGCTGCAAAGCATCCGAAACGTCGGGTCGAAGTTAAAAATCATTTCCAAATAAGTTTAACTAATATATCGCGTTTTAAACCGTTAAAGTGTTTTATTTAAATGTGTACTACTCGCGTAAACTATGGACAGTATATGATTATAGATATTTTTCACAAATTCAGTTGATCAATTCACCCAATTCTCCATCGTGATTATATTTTGACGAGCGCTTTGGTCCAATGCTGGTTAATTCTCACTCGTATTACTTAATTAATTTACAATTTCCTTAAACATGGAAATCGTCTGGAAAATCCTGGTCACAAACCACGGTCTGCAGAGGAAAAATCTGTAAAAGCTAATCGCATTTCGGTTTCCGTATGTGGATTTCCAAATATAACCAAAATAGGTCTACGGGGCATCTGTTTAGTCGCTATATGGCTTGGGTGTTTCACTTTCATTAGGTGTACACCATGCCTATGTTTATTCTGACATAAAAAACCCCTACACACATCTATTATTCAACTTTGTTATCAAGCTAAAAAGCGTTTAGCTAAAATACTTCAATATTTTTCCTAACTTACGCCATTTATTTTAAACCTAATATTATTGATTATAAGTTATGTTAGTTTTTGTTGTAAATCAGTGTTTCCACTAACTTCTTATAAATTATTACTATTTTGTATGTTTTATCTAATAAATAAATGTTGATTTGATGATATAAAAATATATTTGAACGATTTGAGCTGCTTTATTTTTAAAACAGTTCGGAATTGCCACCTCTACATGTTAGTACACTTATCCCGTCTATTATTCATCTAATTTCCATTTCCCCTCATTAGAATCGCGAAGTGTGCACTATTTTCCAACGCCACGTTTTATCTCGAATGCAATCTTGTTAGTGCGGTCAATCATTGACCACAGTGTAAAGATCACGGTCATTAGAAATCTCAACTGAAAATCAGTGTGAAAATTTTGCCTAATTCTAGCTCTGTTTCTGTAAAAGAGGAAATGGAAATGAAAAAAAATTAACACAACAACTGTATATCAATTGGCCACCACCATACCACCACCGAATTACCGTAGTGAATTCCGTCCATGACACTTTTTATTTACCATTAATATACAATTCGTTCGTATACTGTATATTGTATTTTACTTTGAATATTCGAAGATTTTCTCATTAAATCTACAACGAGATTTCCTCTGTTACTTCCTTACATATTAATATACTATAATTGTTATCTTTTTAAAGTGGTAATTACTCTTGTCCTCTTTTGCAAAGAAAACACTTAAGTCAGCTTTATTTATAGTTGATTTCACGCTCACGATTTGTAAAATTTTAGCGATTTGTAATTTGATTTAATTAAATATGAAGATTTGTAAGCTCTTAAGTAATATTTTCTTTTGTGTGTATCCCCAATGATCACGTATCTGTAATTTTTCTATAAATCATGCGCAAGCGCAGCTCCTACAGGCTTGTACCGAGGAATCCATCTCGAGTTCAGGTGGCCTAATGTCCCGCATTTGTGGTCGGCCGGCAGGATACACTTGTACCGTAATGAGCAGCACATAACGAAACCTTACAAATAATTCAACCCATGAAAAAAACAACCGAATCACGTACTACTGACGTCCAGAGGAAAACGAGTATCGGATAGCACCGTGAACTCCCCTCCCTTTCGGTCGGCTCACGTGCGAGCGAGACGCAAAATTAATATTCCCGATATTCTCTGATACAATTCGAGGTGTGCATCGGGCTCAATACAATCAATTATTTTCCTACGTGCAGCACGGCTGCCTTCTGTCGGTAATGTGCTTATGAAAAAAAGATCGAATTACAAAGCGTAATTCAAGTTTCGAATCGAATCATGCTTGTAGAGCAAAACCAATTTACGAGACGTATAATTTGTGAGAAAAGTCACTTTTAGTCCCCGGTAGGTTAAGTGTCGTGATGCGGGACTAATTCAATTATCCTTGTGAAGGAGCACGAACGGAGACATTGCTCTTGCAAATAAGTTACTTATAAGTAGACGTTATACTTCTATTTATAAGACATACGCAAACATTAGGTAAACAAAATACTGTCTATACTCTATAGTTTACGCGAGTAGTACACATTGAAATAAAACACTTTAACGGTTTAAAACGCGATATATTAGTTAAACTTATTTGAAAATGATCTTTAACTTCAGCCCGACGTTTCGGATGCTCTGCAGCAGCCGTGGTCATGGGGGGGACTATATCGCGTTTTAAACCGTTAAAGTGTTTTATTTAAATTAGATAAACATACAAATATTACAAGATTACTGATCTAAATAATGAGTCTGAGCAAGAAATTGAAGTCTTTAATGAACCGAAAGTTTGATACGAGTGTTTATAATGTTCAGTGTATCACTCTTCTTATCTTTTGTTCTCACTACGTAATAATTACTGCTGAGATTTCTCTTCTCTCTCATAGGTTTAAGAACATATCTACAACGTTCGTTTAGTTAAGACTTGTAGTATTTATTGTATTGGAATTTTACTGGGACTTAGATTCCTGACTGACTCCTGACGAACAGACGAACTAATGGGTCCTTACTGAAGCTCCAGGGTCCACATCTCCACTATACTCTGAACTGATGCGAGATGAAATTTAAAAAGAAGATGCATGTAGGATATCGAAATACCATTTGGATCACGAACCACTGTCCACAGATAAAAAAGGCGTAACGTTTAATTGCGTTTCCGTTTTTGTTTGTAGATTTCCGAATATCCATGGCCAAAATAGATGGACAGTGCATAGTGGTTGGATGTTATATGGCTCGAATACTTCATCTACCATCAATAGGGTTCAATTGCCTCCTGTAGAATAAAAAAAATGCAAATATCAAAACTACATAACATAATTATCACCTTGCTTGGAACCCGAGACTTTGTAATATCCACTAAACACTAGACCAATTACGTAAAATATTCTATTACTGTTCTAACTTTAGTAAAATGAAAAAGTCCTGAATAGATACAAATTAGTTTTTCATCCTAATTGCATGTTACGATATTGACGTAAATACGTCGTTTAACGTCAAATATGTTACAATTACAATCATGTTAATAAGATTTGACGTAAAAGAATTACGTGAATAATTATCACTCCACACTTGCAGACGTCGAGACATTTATTTTTATCGTGTGTTATATTAAGTTTTTGTTTTAGACATAAAAGTTAAATGATGACTGATGATTGAACGTACGTACTTCGTTCAGTTTTAAAGTTAATTAAGAATCTAATTCGGATATTTTAAATTTTTTGTTACAGTTACTTTGAATAAATAACTTTGTATTCATAAGAAAGATACAATATACGAGTCCCTGAACTATCTGTTAATTTACTCATTAATAATAGGTATCCGTAGCCAATGATACAGTATCCCCGTAGAGCAGTAGGTATGCCGAGATGTGATAGGTAACACTAGCCCGCATATCGCGTGTTCGCCGTATAATATTACGCGAGCGGCCGGCTGTATCAACGATCGTCAATCGGTCGGATTCATTCCCTGTAACAATACCTCGTTGGGGCTACTCAAATGGCGTGCGACAGCTAAGCGGAATACATAGCGATTTATCCTAAGAATACCCTAAATAACACATAATGATGCATTTGTGCTATTTAATATTAGTAAGTAATATATAATAATTATCTTAAAAATGTGCCAACATTTACACATATGTATCGCAAAGGTCACATGTGGTTATATAAAATACACTATCAATATTGATATAATTTAAAATATGTACACCGCAGTTCCTTCCGATAAAATTTGTGGTTGCTTCTGATAAAGCGTTGTGGTTTTTGTATGTCACAAACCTCGGAATTGACTTGTGAATGTCAATCATTTACGTAGAAGTTTTGCGTAATTATCTTTTCCAATACCAATAATGTAATTAAAACGGAAACCCTCTAGAACGTAACAATATGAGTAAAATAATGTTAGATGTTAATTTTGGGGTACAAATCATGTTTGGTGTCAGTATTATGTACGTACGGTGTGAAAATAATAAAGGTTTTAAAAACTAGATAATGGAGTTCTCTTAAAGGTTTAAATCTTACTTAATTACTTACTTGGACTCCTAAATAACCTTTAGTTGTTACAGTTGTGGGTAATAAGAATGGGAATTATTAGTCCTTTTCATTTACAGTATATTTGTGGCGTTTAATCGAATTTCGCTCATAAAACCTCTCTTGTAGTGGCCTCACTCTAATCTCCACTACTTACATTATCCACATTGAACGTGTCTTAAGATTCAAGCTCGCTCAAGCGAACGAAATTACCTTACCACTTTGCTCAAATATTGATTTGTTTTCTATCATTCATGCGTATTTTTTGAAATTACGTTGATAGAGTATCAACACCTAGATTACATGAAAACATAGTGCTCACCAATACCAACTATATAATTTTAAATGAAAAACTTTAACGGTTCAAAACGCAAAATATAACTGATTTATTTATGGTCCTGCGTTTGAATACATTTCACATGCATATTTTGCATATGATGACATTATTTAATTTAAAACGCTTAATTGGTAAATTTTGATTGTTATGTTGCCTAGATAAAATTTCTGTATAATTTAGTTAAGACACGACTACTTTAAACAAACTCTTACGATGAAAGAATCTGACGAAGGAAACTTAACATTCTTATTGGCATACAATTTCTGAGTTGATTTTGATGTAGTTTCATTAAACCAATATAGTTATATTTTCATTAAATTAAAATAAAACGAAGCTAAAAGGTCACCGAAAGATGAAGCTAATGAAAATGTGGGAATCCCAGATTTTTTTACGAAAATTCGTGAAGTAGTTTCAAATTTGGGAGTCACGATCTACTCACGATTAACTCGAAGGCAACATAACTTGTCGTCGTTAAGAAAAGATAACCTAGTAACTAGCTAAATATATATCGTGAATCATCGATCACCGTTTTTTACAAGCCCTCGATGGCATAATAGTGAATGTTCGCACATTAAACATAACGTGCAAACTTTTAAGAATTCTATCAGGGTCGGAAACAAGACTGCCTTGAACTGACCCTACGAGTAGAGTTCTGATTAGCTGGAATTACACAAAATTTCATACTTTAAGTGGTTATTTGAAGGATCAAATAAGATGTATTCGAGTACGTACACTTCTAATCTACTTTTATTTATTTAATTACGGAAAACACAGTGAAATAAAAATAACGATTGATACTAGAAATTTAAACCAAACCATGAAAACCTTTACAATTGGTAAATAATGGTAATATTAGGTGTTTTTTGTTACGATAAAGGCATGGGTTTATTGCAACGAAAATAAGCATGGCAGGTACTTGACGTAACACATTGGATATTTCGAAATACACAGACTGATACCGAATTGTGATTAAACTTTATATTTTTTTCTTCTTAGTTCATAATAGGCCGACAGCGCATCGTACTATAATGTTCTATCAAAAACCATGTTTGTCTGTTTCTATTTGTCATAGAAATTCCTTTGTCGGTGCGGCCTTTACAGACAAACGCAGCCTTCAATAAAATTGTTAAACAATCAAAGGTAAATTATAAAGATTACGTTGAAATCGGTAGGACCCCTCAAACATCCAGGCTTCATCGGCCGTCAAGCACAGGATGTATCGAATTACGCGGAGTTACGATGTAAATGATCAGCAACAAAAACTTAACAAAACAACCAACAATCTTGCAGGGTGAGAATATTCTTATGGGAGTTTAATGAGATTTATACAGCTTCGGTGAAGTATGCAGCGCTTTCTGTAGAAATTGCTTACAGGCGTCCGCTATCACTATGTATTAATTCTTTCTTACGCACAATAATGACGTCAATAAACGTTTATGGCTATCCCTACTACAAAAATGGACTATCTCATCCCAGGTATTTTAACCAGGTCGTACAAGTAGGAATTAAACAAAAAGTGCCTTCCTTTTACCTAAAGGTTGCTGTACATTATATGAATAGAATTAAATAAATACTGTCTATAGTTTACGCGAGTAGTACACATTTAATTAAAACACTTTACCGGTTTAAAACGCGATATATTAGTTAAACTTATTTGAAAATTATTTTTAACTTCGGCCCGACGTTTCGGATGCTTTGCAGCAGCCGTGGTCACGGGTCTCCCCGAAGTTGAACTTCGTCTGGAAATTTGCATATTAAATACGTGGTAGTAACGAACCACCATCCACAGATGAAAAGCTTGTCTGTCCTCCTATAAAAAACACGATTTAAAAAATATGCTATTACGAATAAAGAAACTTTTCGCTTTTTAAAAATTAGACATCAAAATTGGAGCACGCGATTTCTGCTATAATGATATATGAGGCTGCAAGAGGCAGAGTGGCCTAATAACAAAGAACGTAATTTTCAATAAGAAGGCGAATAAAAATACGCAATTAACTTAGGTTAAGAAAATGAATTTCTACTATTAAATAATAGTACAAATTCATAATGCATATATAATAATAGTGTAAGAATTATGTTAACAATTTTTGGTCACTGTGCACTTGTAGATTAATATTTTAAGAGTATGAAGACATAAATATTTCAAGACATAAAATTGCAGTTGGGCTACTCTGGCTCTAGCGGCCTCATATTAAAGAGGCACTCAAAGTCGCGTCATGGTCCAATTTTTATGTATTTCAAATCGAAAATCTACAGAAAAGATTAGCTCTCTAATCGATACACAGGGTACTCCGCCTCACATTTCGACTTGAGTTCTTATCTCTTATCAGCTAACCACTAATGGTAATACACCGCAAAGTTTGCGCCAACGTGTGAACAAGACCAGGCGTGATCAAAGGAGGCTAATTACCGCCCTAATCAACGCCCTTGATTGGTGGCGCCGTGTTTGTGTTCGACATCCGATTGACGAGCTATTGTACATTCTCGTACGTGGAAAAACTTAATACATTGTGCTAATAGACTACAACCTCTCTGCGAAACACAGAATAAACACGAATAAAACACAGATTACGGATTAGCTATAAAAGACAGCTGCAGTTTGACTTGTATTCTAGCTGATGTAAGAATTGGGTTGAAAATTTACTATATTCTATTTCTAAATAGAATTAAACACCAAAACGTTTTAAAGTAAATGCAATATAAAGGATGTTTAAGAATCAAGTACAGAAATATGCTTGCTACGCAAAATTATTATCCTATTATTAATTATCTGCAGATAAGAAAGATCGACGTAAAACTTATATTTTCTCCAAACAAAAGAACATTTAGCGTTACTTTTAATATACACAGACATAAATTGAAAACCGACTTAAAAATAAAGAATTTTCCAGGTTGTTTCCGATTTGAAGCAATAGGTAGGTATATAATCCTTACATCAATGTTATTACGAAGTCTATTTTTTGAGAAGATAGAAATAAAAATTCAATTAAAATAATCATTGCCGGTTAAAAAGTTCGCTCTTTGACGTTTCGAATCGCAAAATTAAACGTTTATTCGAAACATTTTCCACTTTTCACATGTTTTCATCTCACAGTACGATGTTTTGACAGTCGAGCACGCGGAACCGAGGGTGTTAATGTGACATTACCTCTAGGCGAGGGTGGGAGGTGGTAATTATCCCACGTCAACGGCAGGCCTAGCTTGTCCCTGTCTATGACTGCGCTGCGTACTATACGATGAGCTTAGTTTAATAGGTTATTATTAATTAAAAGAAACTGTATCGTGTTCCGCTTGAACAACGCGCAAAAACAGGGAATATATTCCGTACATTAGCTTTTTTGTATCAATTTAAAAATGGAATGCCATGCCAAAAAGGAAGAATATTACTCCGCCATTTTGTTGTGTTATCAACTTATATGACGTAAACATCTCTTTTTTAAACTAGACACCAAATTTAACTCTGACTGATTAATGATCCCAAAGTACCAGCAATAGCTCTATATGTGACTAAATATACAATTTTTATACAAGTTATACTAATATTTCAAACTATTTAATTTTTTTTTAATAAAACACTTAAACGGTTTAAAACGCGATATATTACTTAAACTTATTTGAAAATGATTTTTAACTTCGGGCCGACGTTTCGGATGCTTTGCAGCAGCCGTGAGTCTCCCCGTAACGTTATTTAAATGTAAATTATAGACAGTATTTACTTAAATATTGTTTTATTAATGTTATAAGAAACTTTTGTATTGAGTATATTCTTAATAGTACCTCTTACTATTACAATTGTAAAAAAAATCAAACATTGTCACGTCAGCGCTAAATATTGACAACGAATTCGGTTACAATATTCGTTATTATTAGATAACATCGCATAAAGCCGCGGTTTTTCCGCCATTCTATCACTAGCATTATTTTACATTACATTTTGTCAGAACCGCAGGCCCAATGCACCAAGCGCTTTTATTTAGACACCTAATTAAATATTTATTAAGTGCATATCTCATTTATACATTAACCCGATTTTAATTTCATGTACCAGCGCACAAAATTAGGAACAGTGAATGGTCGGACCGCAAAATGAAGTGGGTTCGTGTTCTGTACTAGTTGGGTACTCGATACAGTCGCTGCTGGACGGAATTATTATCGAAATTAACTTTCCGAAGCGGCTAATGCGAATCCCGATTAATAAGCACTCGATTAGAATCCTCATTAAGACAAGAAGTAGAATCTAGTTTTGTATATATTTAAGTAACCTAGGTTACTTAAATATACGTACATTGTACACGAAATTACAGTTCACTGAAGTTTAAAAAATAATGTAAGATCTAATTCTAATAATCTGAAATCTAATTTTTCTATGAACAGTGTCATAATCGCTATCTCGTCATTTAAACTTGTTTATTTAGTTAAATTTTAAAAACTTTAGCTACGCTTTAAACTCAGGCCTTTTGTGTTCTTTATATTTTATCTTAATTTTTTAATTATTTATTGCCTTGTGTTTTGCATTTTAACCTATATAGAATGATAAATAATTTCAAACCTTAAAAGAGAGCGATTGACTGAAGGTTTTATATTTTACAACCGTTTTACCTTTATTTTTAAGCAAACTTAACGAGAATATAAAGAGTCTTCAAGCTAGATATTGACATATTTGCTACTAGCCTAAATGTCTAAGAAGCCGCATGAGTTTAAAGATATGACCTCGAAAATATGGACCCCTTCTAGTTACATAATTTTTATTAAAAAAGTATTTGTTCAAATACACTAAATCTTGAAATAATCAATGATACGTTTGTTAACATTTTACCTGCGTTTATTGGTATGCAGTGAACCGGAAGCTGTTTAAAATAAAGGTTGTAATAAATTAGTTGTTGAGAAATTAATTAACTATACAAATCAATTTGTGTGGTTACTTACCTACCAGTTAGTAGTAGTAAGTAGCTGTAGTCTTGCACATTGTATGTTAATTTTAACAAACAACATGTGAGACTACTTTTTTAACTACGGCCTGACAGTTTGGAGGCTTTGCAGCAATTATGGCCACGGGGGGCGTTTCGTACCGTTTAAAAGTGTTTTATTTAAATTTGTACTATTCGCGTATACCTACTGTATAGACCTATAGATTATGATATATGATTATATGACTATGATTTATATTTTTTCAGAAAAATTTATCAAAATCTTGTTGAAAATGTTCTATATTTAGTTCCAGAAAATCCGAAATTTTGAAATGTTGAATTTTTTCCTTATTTCGAATGGAAAATTATTTTTGTTTGTATGTACGGTTAGTCATAAGGAGAACTGGAAGCACCCAAACAGAATTATGAGTGATTAATATTGTATAAATAGTATGAGTAAATTCATAGTAACTTTGATATTGGTGACGCACAACTGGTTTTGTAATGAGAAGGTCTCTATTATCGCTTTACTCGAAGTAGTACGTTAGATAGACAGTTTGGCAGCAAGTACTTGTTTACAAATGAAACATAAAAACGTCCTAGGTCTACTGGGAAAAATAACTATATTGTTAAATAAAACAGTGTAAAGCTTCATTGCTTCACGTGAGGCTTGGGGCTTTAGCTGAGGTCTGTCTGTATTGACTACAGAATGCGGGATATTTACGCAGCTTAGATTCTAGCCACCACAAGAAACATATGGAACTGTTTTGAAGTTACAACATTTTGAACACGGCTGTCAAACTGAGCTACAGAAACACCGACATTTCTTGAAAACCCTTTGCCACGAAAACGAATTTGACACACACATTTAAGTGCCAGTGTTAATTAGATTCTTCTCATTTAAATATCACACACACTTTCTCAAATCTGGTTAACCCTCTTGTGTATAGTAAAGTGACAAACATTTTGCATAAAGTTAAACAATGTCTGTTCGTTTGACTAGCAATTACACTTCCGATAATCGGTAATTGTTGCTGTTCACCTCATAATAGGTGTAATATCGTTAAAGATAACTCATAAATAATGGATGCAAATCTATTTGTGGATTTTCCTCACGTGTAAAACGCCTTTGCGTTAACTTTTCATACTTCGTACACGATGCGTGGGTCAACACGTTTTGTTTTAATAGAACAGAGGAATTAATTGGAATAACCACCGTGCGTCACGCGATAACCAGGTAAATGATAATAATAATTACAAAATTATTTATTTACTTACTACAAATAGTAAGTGATTATCGGCTCTATAGTTTTACGTTATATTTATAAAGTCTTAAACAATACAATACTCTATGTAATGTCTTAGAATATACATATAAATACGATAGTGTTGGTTTGTCGCTAGAAAACACCTTTAGAAAATCCTGAATGGCATTGGCGACCATAGCGCCATCTATGAAACCCAATTAGTAACATTCGGATACTTCTATTTCGGTATGTAGTTAGTAATAAATTATTGCAAAAAATAGACAAGCACTTGTTAAAGTTGATATACTCCAGCTATATAATATAACAAGATGCGCTATCGAACTATTTTTGCTGGGGTTTTCGACAATCCACAGACTAGGTTTTTTTCATCCGTGGCAGTGGTTTGTACAACCAATATTTCTACAACCCATTTAATATGCAGATTTTACAGCCGATCCAAATTCGTTGAGATCTTAGAAATATCATAAATTAATTAGAGACATGTTAAACTCGGTGAGAATCGAATCCACGACCCGTTAAGTGCAACCCCCGACAAGTGCAAAAATATCTTCACCATCATTATTATAGATTATAGGAGTTATTTATATATTAATAGTAATTTAACATTGACTAACATAAACAAATCCTACGTGTCAAACATCGCGTGCCCCTTACTTTATATGACTGTTCGTTAGCCCAATAAGAACAATAACATTTACATAATGCTTTATCGTCCCAGCACTGAGTCAGCTGGTAAAGTCTTGAATTTAAACTACACAGTCCAGTGTGAATTATACCCTTCTATGTATGAATAAGTTAATTGTTAGAATCAACGTCACTAAGTGTTTTTAGAATCAAAGTACAATATACCGGGATCATTAAATTAATAAATACGTATCGAGTAGAGTCATATTACAGTTTCGATAAAAACTGGGAATTATGGAATGCAAACCGTATGCGAAAAAAAAACATTTTCACATTATTATCTATTTTTAAGCCGTTTAATTGATTTTATAAGTCCCTGAAAATGCATAGAAAGGGGGTTAACTTTCGATATGTTCATGTATAAGGTTCTATGTTCAAAATAACGTTACAAGTGCATAAATAAATGTTATGAAGGCGTTTTTATAAAATTTTCGAACATACATACAGAACTTTAGATCTTATCTTTTTCTAGTTCTGTAGCGTAGTGTAAGAAAATGAATTACCCGATTTTGATATAAAAATATCACGGACAACACATGAACATGTTTTACTAGTAGTTATTCTGTACGATCCTTTTAACCATGTAACTAAGACAATATAAATTTTAACTGCACCAAAAAAAAAATAGCTTGATGTCTTTTGAATTGAATGCGTGATTAAATAAGTTGTGAGTGGCCAAGGATAATCTCTCCCTTTAGGAGACAATGCGAAATGAATATTGGCCTGTCAAAATATCGATTGTATTCAAAGTTGGCCGTCTGACCTAGCTTTCGTTAGCGCTGATGTGTGAATCAGCGGCAATCCCCGCGCGTACGCATAGTTCCGCACACGTGACCTCCATAATCGACACCTGTTATTGACAATCGTAGCTATTAGGACCTTTTCAAAGTAAGCTATAACATAATAGCTTAGAGGGTATCGTTCATAGCACAGACATTTGTATTTTGCAAAAAATAATTTTACATTATATTGACAGTGACAAAGTTTTAAAGTTTTCTTTTTTATTATGTTTCATGAAAACAGCTGAAAGCACCTTTTGGACAAACAAAAGAATCCTGAAAATTGATTCATAAACGACACAGTTGTCCGCGAACAATCATATGTGTTCTTCTATTATAGCGTAGTCCATTATCTGAAAGGAACCTTATGATACGGATGCCTTAAGAAAAACATATAAGTAATTGACCATAGTTTAAATATTTCTTAGTATTTGTGATTTTTATTGACTTGTAGACTACGAATCGAATGTGACTTATATGCTTATATTAATCGCCATTCCATAGTAACATTTAAAAAGTCAGTTAACATAGTAATACCTTTTTGATAATATATAAAAACTATTTCTTAGATCCTAAACGCTCGTTATGTACTTAAATAAAAAAAAATACAAATTATTGTTTGTTAATCGAAGTTTATACCTAATAATAAGTATTTTATAGGACCTTTTACATTTTGTATGCCATAATAGAAAAAATCATATGAAATAAAACACTTTTAACAAAGTTTAGACCGCACGTTATGCAAATCAATTACCTACTTTTAACTACGACCCGACGTTACTGTTGCTTTTTAGCATCAGTAACGTCGTGTCGGTTTTACTTTCACATCAGAGACATCCTCCATCTTTAGTCTCCCCGTGACCACGGCTCCTGCAAAGTATTCGAAACGTCGGACCGAAGTTAAAAATCATTTTCTAATAAGTTTAACTAGTATATCGCGTTTTAAACCGTTAAAATGTTTTAATTAAATGCTCACTATCAGTGTACTCGATAAACAGACAATATATAATGCGTTCAAAATATTTGTATATTAATACGTACATCCCCAAAATATGGCTCACTAAAAACCCAGTTACGTCTGTCAATATTATATTGACACAAATCATCATTATTATATATAGGTGTAAAAAAACTGACAAAAAAGAACTGCTAATGTATAGAAGAACATCATATTTTTATTAGACAGGCCTTTATTAGTCAGAAAGTGGAAAACCCCGATTATTTTTTGTTTACATATTTATTAAGTACGAGTAACGTTTTTATACCCAGTTACAAAATTAGAAGTCTATTATCTATACTAATATATAAAGCTGAAGAGTTTGTTTGGACGCGCTAATCTCAGGGACTAGTGGGAATTGAAAAGATCTTAGTGTAGTGCTTGAAGTATCCATCAAGAAAGATAATATAACATAAGTTATAAAACATCGCGCTGCGACTTATAGGAGCGATAAAATGTAGAGAAAACAGGAAAAATTATTCACCTTTGTGAGTTTCCGTTGTTGCGGAAACTGTTCGGAATATCCAAAAAATATGTATAAAATAATGATTTCTCCTTAAATGAGCTAAAAAAATGTCCGCGAAACTATATGTCTATCTTTTAAGAATGACTTGCAAGAACGACGAGAATCTATAAAGATTGTAAAAATAAATTTTGATGACTATTCTTCGCGGAGGATGTCGCTGGCACCGCTAGTATTTCATAAGTGTGAGAAGTTTCGTTTCCTAGACAGAGATATACGTAGATTTCTGTTCATGTTTTTTTAAATCTGCCCACATATCACCACCCACAGCGAGGATTGAGCAGTATCTAAGCTTTTAAATTTCCTCACCTATGCACAAGAATGCCCCGGTTCTTAGCAGAGAATGTTGAAACGATGTTTTCGTTGCATATCGTCTTATTTTTATATTTGAATACAGTTTAAATCTATCTTTCCTTTTTTCAGATAATACTGGCAATATTCTCGGCGCGAGCGAGTGGAATACTGGGTACCCGTCCACCGCAACTGTCTATCCGGGCTACGCGCCATTGCAGGGTCCCTACTACAAGCCTGATTCTACCATACACATTCCGACAGGTAATGAGATTAGATACTTAGATGTTCCTTAGAAAATAATGTCACGTTAGTTCTGTTGCGGCAAAGGCGCTAAATGTTTACGTTTATAGATCTTTATAACTACGATTTAAAGCATATCAAAAATGTGGAACAACTCCGTGGTGCACAACTTGATTGTAGAAAAAGGAACTTTTTAATGCTATTCGTATATATATGCTTTTTTCTAGTACCCACCCTTATTTTAACAAACGTTTTTTTTTCAGTATTACCTGAAATCCCGCTAACGCATACAGACTACAGCGGTTTCCAAACAAGCAGCACGGGCTACGTCAAAAACAGCCCGAGCGGTACCAGCGGCAGTCTCACAGATCTCAACAGCACCATGCCCACGCAGCGATACGACCCAAATTACTATAACTCCTGGCCGAATAACAGCTACAACTACCAATACAACAACATCAACAACAACCCGGCCTGCTTGCAATCCCACACGCCCTATATCAACCCAAATCCACAGATGATACTACCAAATCTATATTCCACAGTCAACCAGAACCAAATTCACGTTCACCTACATAGCTCCACAGATAAATACAACTTGGAACAGTATATACCGAGCGAGATTAAAATAAGCGATATTGACGGCGGTATTTCCATCACCACGGAACTGCCTGGAAGTGGGGAAGCCAGTGGCCTTGTGCAAACTTGTGAGAGTGATGATGTCAAACACAGCCTGTACAGCGCAACCAATCAAGAAGTGTGGCGACCTTATTGACAGTACGCTTACTTTGATGAGAATAACCAACAGTCTATTGTACATATTGTGATATAATGAACTCAATTATAAATGTACATTCCCTAGAAATCGATTAATGTTAAACATTAATTAGATTGTAAGTGTTAATAAATGTATTCTAATAAATAAATTAACATATCAAGTTTTGCTGCATTGTTATTTAATAAATAAACGTTACTTATATAACCTATATAAATAAAAGTATATAATAAAGCGTTATTAAAATCATATTAAAAGCAATAAATATCTAATGCTATTTTTTTAATCTATATATAAAACTACATGGCCAATACTTGAAATGGCATCCATAGAATTGAGCTAAGTAAGTCTTTAACTTGACACTGGCTAATAGTAAATTCTTCTTGCCACAAATGAAAAAAAAAAGTACCGTGTCGTATTTTTTTTTCAATCTACATAGATTTCTAATTTATATAATGCCAACATTTAAATAAAACACTTTAACGGTTTAAAACGCGATATATTAGTTAAACTTATTTGAAAATGATCTCAGTCTCCCCGTGACCACGGCTGATATATCGCGTTTTAAACCGTTAAAGTGTTTTATTTAAATGTGTACTACTCGCGTAAT
The DNA here is from genome assembly GCA_963661955.1 of Leptosia nina. Taxonomy (NCBI): domain Eukaryota; kingdom Metazoa; phylum Arthropoda; class Insecta; order Lepidoptera; family Pieridae; genus Leptosia; species Leptosia nina. Next base: position 10,627,105 of record CAVLEF010000280.1, read on the forward strand.
CTATAGACCGTATTTAATGCCAACATGTGAAAAATGATCCAAACGAGGAAAAAGTAGATAGTTCTAAGTTATAAAAGTTAGTTTATCTGTTACTAATACTATTTTCTTATTATTGCCTAATTCCCCATTACAACTACTTTGAAGCACATCAATAATATTCGAATAGATAATAAATTTACGAATGACTGCATAATACCATTTTAATTAGATATTGCCATACTACTATACAGCAGAAACAGTATATAATTATCTAACATAATAATTTATTAACTATTTTCTGAGGTAAAGTATAATATTAACTTTACAAAAGCGCCATCTGTCGTAACTTCTTAAAAGTTTGTGATCTTCTTTTGCTCCACACAACCTAAAAATATCTATCTCCCTTTATTGATAGATGATATTCTCCTATTCTCGTAAGCGCAATAACATATAAATTTACTTAACTAACATTTTCTAAAATGGGAATTATTATTACAGTCTCCTATTTTTTTCGACAATATCATTAATTTGGTATCTGTGATTAGTAAACAAATTAAAATATAAATATCAGTTATTACATTAGCGCGAATTTTAGAAATAAAAAAGTGCAAATAAATTCGTTCGTTCATTCATTATTATATTTTGATAAGATTTTCTACCTACAAAATCATTTTCATAAAAATTGTAGTCGATGAAGAAATGACAAATTATATAAATATAATGGCAACCCAAATCTCTCAGTCGAAGTTTTACTTTAAAATGGCGGTGTCAAAGTATTTTCAATGAAATCATTAATTTTATTTAAATAAAACAAGTATTCGTGTGTTTAATTAAGTGCTTAAGTTTACAAAACCGTATTTATGATAGGTCGAATTATTTATCTCATTGTACATTCAAACAGTAAGTATTTCAAATCAACCATCGTACCTGTTTATCTACGTCATTGTTGCAGGACTCTGATAACGACGCCGAACGCAAAATATTCGTGTTCTAGAATTAATTTTGCTCGTTTACTTGCAGTCAAGAGTCCCTCTTAACTTATTAGTGAGAGTGCGATGTCAGAGGAGTTGGACAGACATGGGGAGTCGGCGAGCGACAGCGTCGCTGGCGGTGGCGTCACAAACGTGGCGCGTGTGTTATTGACCCCTGTCCAGCTTGACACCGCATCCGCGGAACTTCGTACCGCGTGGAAAAACCAGGACTCGTATATTGACCATCTCGAAACATTGAACAAACAGTTGGAAGGTATTTACGAAACGATTACAGTGGCTTGGTAGTGTACGATCGGCGACCGGGTCGCAAGTTCATGTGCGAAACTTGTTAGTTCTGAATCGACAATGCTTTAACTAAAATACGATAGTGATATGACGAAATTATTGTGATTTGCAATGTTAGTTGATGTATTGTTTGTGGTAACGGGTGTATTTAGGTGTTAATAAGATAACAAGAGGACGGTGATATCCTGTGTCTCAAGTGGAGTGTTCTGTGGAAGTGTCAACATGTGGGGTACCGGGGCGGCCAGTGAAAAAACAAATGCCCTTATTGTGTTAAGTGTTCTAAAAAATACAGTTTTGAAAGCAAAGTGCATGTTATCTACAACCATGTCGCTACATGAAAAAGTAAATATGCCTTTTTTATTTAACTTAGAACTAAGACTCGTTATAAGGAACTAAATATGTTACATTATTTTAGTTTTTTCTTTAAATTTAAGAATACAATCAAAGCGTAACCAACATTGTCCAGAACTATTAAGATTTATGTCCTAAGTTTTTTATAAAATTAGCACTATTTTAATCATATAATTCAAAATTTATATTACTATTAACTTGGTTATTTCTTGCTAACAAGTGTCCATCAATGGATTAAATAGGATGATAAATTAGCAAGAAATAATGAACCTAGCACCTGCCTGATAACTAATAGTGGGGTAATAAAATTGTGAAAAATCTTCGATACAATCTCATTAATCTGGTACATAAATTTACCAGATTTTCTGAATTAATGAATTATATTGAAAAACATTGGTATGATAAGTCAGTAACTGAAAACAGTAACCCAAAATAAATTTACATACCACAAAGGTTTGATGGACTGAAGTGATATAATAAATTTACTGTTTTAAAATAAATTTGAGGTGTGCTGTCTCAGAAAAATATATAGATTTAGAAAAACAATGGATTTAGATCTTATACATAGAGTCCATGTCAAAAAGAAGTAGATGTTTTCTTTTAATATCCACAGTCATTATATGAACAGATATTTATCTAATATAAAGATATTATGTAAATTTATTTTAATATAGAAATAACTTACATATATTGAAATAACTAAGTAGTGGCACTAAGAAAACTCCTTAGTTTCTCTATCCTATGAAATGTGGTTTGCAAATAATATGTTATATGTAGTTATAAATAAAAACCTATTTAAGAAAAAAATTATTTGAATAAAGCACTTTAACAGTTTATAACGCAATATATATTAGTAAAAGTTATTTGTAATAAGATTTTAACTACGGCCTGAAGTTTGGGATGCTTTGCAGCAGCTGTGGCCAGTCCAGTCAAGCATCGAAATGTTGGACAGTAGTAAAATCATTTTCGAATAAGTTTAAAATATATATATATCGAGTCTTAAACTTTAAAGTGTTTTATTTAAATGTGTACTACTCACGTAAACTACAGACATCATTTAGTTTATAGGGCAGAAAAGCTTTCTAATCTTATTGCTTGTCTTTAATAGAAGCCAACTTCAAGTGTTATTCTAGAACTTAAATATAGCCAAAGATCTAGGTTTATAATATTATGAATGACATATTGTATCTATCTTCGATGTAGTTTCATAATTGAATATTAATGTTCTCACACATATTTTAAAATGTTCTACACTTTTCATACATCTATTATTTATAACTTTGGATGCTCCATAGATTTAATGTTTATGCTGTAAAAATATGTAATACTCGGACATCTTTACTTGTACATAATTTAAATGTTATAAGCTCTGTATTAACTGTCTTTATGTTGTAATTATAGACAAAACAAGAGTAATTGTTGTAATTAGTAAAAATAATTTGAATATTTTATGTTAAATCTCTGTAATGTCATATGAAGGATTTAAGGTGTAACTATAAAATTATATTTGTTACTTTAATTTCCTGTTGTAAATAACTTTTACAGGTAAAATAGCAAATTTTGCATTTAGTTAAGGTGTTGTCGATTGCAACCTTATGTTGGCATAGTCTTGAATGAAAGTTTAATTGTTCCTTAATTACATTAAAATTCAAATAATTGTATATGTAATGTGTTGATAAATGTTTATAAAATTACAGGCAGCTTGGAAAAGGCGAAAGGTATAGAAGATAGGATACGACAGCAATATGCAGAATCCCAACATCGTGAAAAAGTCCTTGTGAGGCGGCTTGCAGCCAAGGAACAAGAAATTCAAGACTATGTAGTAAGTATGACTTTTTTATATCTTATTTGTCCATTTTTTTTGTTTCAATATTCACAAGCCTCTAAACCTGATAACTTTTATCCATAGAGCAAGATCAATATTTTAATTTAGGCTTTGCTTCATTCAAAAATTTTTTTCATTCATTACTTCTTCAAGTTAACCAATGTTTATCTTAATTATTTCAGAGTCAAATAACGGAACTCAAATCATCACACGCCAGCTTAAATGGAAGGCCATCATTATTGGACCCAGCTGTTAACATGCTTATTCTAAGGCTAAAACAAGAACTAACATCCACTAAAGCCAAGCTTGAAGAAACTCAGAATGAACTATCAGCGTGGAAGTTTACACCTGACTCGAATACAGGAAAAAAATTAATGGCTAAATGCAGGCTGTTGCACCAGGAAAATGAAGATCTGGGAAGGATGACGTCTAGTGGAAGAATAGCAAAGTTGGAAGGTGATCTAGCGTTACAGAAAAGTTTCAGTGAAGAAGTTAAGAAGTCACAGTCAGGTAATATTATATTTTCCATTGCTTGCCATTACTTGAAATCTCTGAAATATTTATTCAATTTAAAGAGATTTCAAGTAATGGAGCCAGTACCAAACACAATTGTAAGTATCGGTTATAGGTAGGACAGGTTTGTTGCTCTAAGGGTTAATCTGCTGTGTTAATGTTGATTGAATTGAACTATTCAAACATTACACTTCATCTGGAACAACTTAAAAATGGGTGGTAGAAATTTCAAATTTCAGTAGATATCTGAATGTCCAAAGTAAGAACAACCTGTTCTTGTTTTATATAAGACTTGAGTATTTCACCTGATGAATGAACCATATCCTATCTTTCTCCTATTCTGTCATTAGAAAAAAAATATACTAGAGTTTCCAATTTCACTTTCAGAAATGGATGAGTTCCTACAAGAATTAGATGAAGATGTGGAAGGAATGCAGAGCACAGTGTTGTTCCTCCAGCAAGAGTTACGCGCTACGCACGCAACAGTGAATGGTAACAGGCCGTCAACTCCAGCTGACAAACGGACTTATTCCGGTAGTGAGTGCAGTGACACGCCTGTGGGCAAGAGACGCCGCGCTTCCGTACTATCTTTAGACTATAATGAAGAGGAAGAACCTCTCACTGTGACCAACGGTGAAGCAGACTAGTGTCTCTATATTAGTGATAAATGTTATGAATTCCCAAGTGATCACACACTGTGACAACTTCTATTAGCCATAATAAGTGTGACGATACTTAAGACTAAATTCTTACAGCTTCATCGCTGTTGACTAATCGGTGATGATTGTGTCCATGTGAGTATGAGAAACTTGTTTATTTTTGTATGAAGTGGACAGTGTGATCAGATCTAGTGAAATCATTTGACATTGATTTTCGAACTGAAATATTGGAACAAACAGATGACAATTTTATAATTTATTTATATAAAGTGCATTATTTAAATGTGATAATTGTATGAATTAAGCAATAATGAACTTGATGTTTTCGCGATTGACGTATATGTATATGGACACCCGACATGTAACGGTGATTTCTTGCGTTGCAATAATGATAACACACTAAGCCTAAGAATAATGATTGCCTGAGTTTTTATGGAATTTCTGTGATTTTCTAATGGAAATGTTTCTATTTTTAAATTGCGATTGAATGTATATATAGAAGTTATGTTAATAAACATATTACTGTCATCAGTTTTTGCTTGTTTTATTTGCATAGACACAACACATTTTTTTAACATCCTCTTATACTTATATGTATGTTTATATGTTATTGTATCGTTTGATATTACGCAAAAACAGTTGTTGTACTGAAATCATTTATTGTCGTTAAAACTACAAAGGCACCACATTGACAACACATCGGTGGGTAAAGTTACATGGTCACAACAATTTGACTAGGAAATGCGTTCTTAAAATTAAGCAATCAGCAGAACAGAGTGCGAAATTTTAATCAAAGATTACCGGCAGTACCATAAAAATCTTATTTATATTTGAAATAAGTTAATAAATAATAAAGAGACCTCACATAACATAATATTATAAATGTAATTATAAAGAAAGTGTATTGTTCTGCATTGCCTTTAACCATAATTGTTATAAAATCTAAAAAGGGACTTTCAGAGTTGCTTTGCTATATAACATAATGTACTGTTCATAAAAAATAAAACAACGCCCATTAATTAACAGAATAACCATATTAACTTCGTTTTGCTACTGGCGTTAAGTAAAATAATAACATTCTTTAAAGAAATAGTAACATACTTCTTGCAATACATTAACAAATAAAGCTTTTTTTGTTATTTTATAGGTATTTATGAAAAAATAGCTATAAAAAAGTAATATTCTTTAGAGCTTACCAATAAGCACTAAAAAAAGTATTAAGCATGCAACTAACTAACTTATCTTAATATCTACTGCCCTTTTTAAACCGAATGACTATTTTAAATATCTCCTTAATTACACAAACAACTACTTTAGTAAAGAGTACTAAAACTTAAACTTATAACGCAACAAAAATACTTTTTATGCTCAAAAGCAACTTAACATTATCCCGCTCGTTGTTGTAATTAATAAAATTAAACAAAAACTATTTCTAGATAAAATAGCGTAACGCATTAGTAAAGCCTCATAATCTTACATATTTTTTTCAATACCTTTAATTTTGATTAAAAGCGACATCTTCAAAAAGAACACTTCTAAAAATATTACTGAGTTTCAGGTGAGTACCGTATACTAACGGCCATTCCCCTTTGCCCCAAAATTATCACCACCGGCGTTCACTTCGTTTCGTAAACCAGCTTGGTATTTAAGCAGCTTATCGTCGGCAGATCTCACCCGTTCCTGCAATATTTCCACAGTTCGATTCAATAGCTTGATCTCTTCTTGCAGAGGATAGATTTGCATATTCATCTGCATCAACTCCTTTTCGTGGGCCAGTTGTAAAGTGTGTAGCTGAAAAAGTTTAACCTTCAATTTTTAATAAAATATTAACGTGATTAAAATTCGCAGTTTTTTATCTGTGGAAAGTGGGCAGTTACCCGGACGGAATTAAAATTTTCCTACCGGTCATTTTTAGAAAATTATAAATTGATTAGACGCGTGTAGGACCTGGGGATCGAACCATATATTGTTAGAACAACAAGCCGATGAAGTACTTACGTCCTGAATGCGTTTTTTCTTAAGTATAATGAGATCTTCATTCGTTCTCTTTAGAGAAGCAAGTAACCCCACTCGTTCTTCCATAAGAGTTTCCTTTTGCTTCCGCGTTTCAGATAGTTCCGCTTCCATTTCATGGGTAACCTTTAACGCTAAACTTTCCGCCGACTTAGCTGGTCTGCACCCATTTCTTTTTTGTGGGTTTAAATTCAACAGAACTAAAAAATAAATAAAATCATTACATCAAACGTAAGTTTCGGTTTTAACTAGTCAGTAGTTCGGTCCGGTCAAGCCAATAGGTTAATTGTGGGACAAAAGAAATATGCCATCTGCAAAGCCTTATTTTGCTAGTGCTCAGGCGATACAAGAGACACGATGCATATCTACACCTACTTACTTTCTTTTTCTTTCTGCAAATTTCGAAGGTTCTTCTTCAGTTCTTCAGATTCGCGATTAATTTTAGAAATGATGCGTTGTTTGGCCGTTAGCTCCGTCTGCAAACCCTTTATTGTGGCTATGAGATAGCTATCTTCCTTCAATCGGTTAAATATCAAAGCTGAATTTTGCGTTAGTCTACTAACTGCTGATGATGCTCTATCGGCCTTCAAAAATGTCTGGGTGGCTACTGTGTGCTGATTTTTAGGCGCAGTTTGTATTGCGATGTCATGCAAATTAGCTTTATTAATTTTATTCTTTAGGTCAATATTAACTCTCTTATCTTCCATTAATTGTCTCTCGACATCAACTATATGCGTTTCATATTTTTGCTTCATATCGGTAAATTTTTCTTGTAGCGTCATCAGAACCTCGTGGAAATGACTTTCTTTGTCTTTTAGTTCTTTTTCTAATCGAGCTATACGTTCCTCTAATAGCTTCTTTTTATTATCTTCAACTGTTGACGACTTTGACGCAACTGAAAAACAATAAAAATATATTATTTTAATTAATGCAATAAAAATAGTAATAGTATTGTTAACATTGAAATAATACCGATGAGTGCCGACACAGAATCCGGGTGCTTTCTTTTTAATATCATCTCCATTTCCTTAACTTGTCTTTGCAAGTCTTGAATCACTGTAGTATCTTTTTCCCGTTGGATAGATAAGTTCTTTCTTTCATTTCTCTCTTTGTTTAACTCAGCTAGTGCAGTTTGTGCGCTTTCTTTCACAGATTTTAATTCTGCCTCTTTATTATGATACTCTTTTGCGAGTCTATTAACGAACTTCTCGCATTCGAGCAACTTCAAGTCTGTCCTTTGTTTTTCCTCTTCTAATTGACAAGATTTTTTCTTGAGCGCTTTATTATCATCGACAAGTTGCACGTTTAATAATTCAAGACTCTTCACTCTTTCATTTGTATCCTTTAGCTCTTCCGACAGCTGATCGTGTTTACAATTGTTAAGTTTTTTCGGCGTACCAGATGTAAATCGAGCCACTTTCGCGGCCTCTTTTTTCTTCGTATCTATGACGCTGGCGGAGAAAGGTCGAGTTTTTGACTTACGTCGTGTTTCCATGTTTTCCTTGCCACTTTTAGTGACGTGGTTGACCTAGGTGCACGAAGAAAATGAAAAAAAAAAAACAATCTTTAAATTGTTCGAACAAATTAAAAGGTAGTTTATCTACGCATTAAACAGTGGGTCGTTGACTCAAGAAATTTCGAGATAACTGTAAAAATGACTGTTGGAAAGCCAAACCGATTGATGCTGGATAATCGAAGAAAAACATGTTTACAGTAAACAGTTTGTCGTTATTAAGTAACTGCAACTTGGTGGCAATGACCGGATGACTTGAGGAAGAGGCTGCAAAGCTGGTTCCTAAACAAATATTACTGTTAAACCTGACTTGTTTTACCAATTAAACGAAAGCCCGGACATAAAATTGTGGGAGTAATAAGAGCTAATGCATTAAATTAATATTGCTGCTTAAATGTTTAATGTGTGTTAATTATTTGCTGCGTGCAAAGTATTTTAGCGGTAGCTAGTTAGCTATTTACATAATTCAACACAATAGTTACGTAGAGTGTCAATTACCTCATAATTAGATCTTTAAAAGCTTAGATATTACAATAATGTGCAAAAATATTAAACTAGAGCTTTTGAAAGGGTATGAATGTCCAAAACCATTCAATATCGACACTTTCATAAAACTTACTTGATACAGAGTAGGTACATAAAAAACTTTAATATATATCGAAGGATAAAGCATAATACAATAGTATATTTAAACTAAGTGTGCCAGCGACTTCCGCGTACAATAGTTATTTAGGACATCCAAATTGATTTTTTATAACAACCTCTTTATATTTATAAATGTAATCCCCCTTATTTATAAATTTAAGTCCCATCGTTCTTGCAAGTTAACCTTAAAAGATAGACATACAGTGTCGCGGACATTTTTTCTTATCATTTAAAGAGGAATCATCATTCCATTCAAATTTTTTGTGTACCTTTAACCGTTTTCGTAGCGTACGCATCAGAAATTCACAAAGATGAATCATTTTCCCCGTTAAATCCACATTTCTCGCTGTTTCTTCGCTCCTATAGGTCTCAGTGCGATATTTTAACCTTAATCTTCATCGATAAATACTCTATCCAAGACAAAAATAAAGTTTCATTTCGAACCAGTAGTTTCTGAGATTAGCGCGTTCTAACATACAAACAAACTCTTCAGCTATATATATTAGTATATATATAAAAAGATCTCTAGACATAGTGTAACTATTCTTCACGATGACCAAGTTCAGTAAAACGAAATCGTTTTGCTTCAATATTCTTAAAACCCACTGAAAATGATAAGGGTATAACTTAAAACTAATATATTCTAGTCACAATTATGTCGCTATAGCCAGTCCTTTCCAAAGTTAGAAACAAAATTTATTAGAATTGGTGTAATGAATTTATAAGTTTATTCTTTTGACTTTTGCATTCCTGCTAAACGAATAGCCAGTGCTATATATATATATTTATAATTACTATATAAGCGTCAAAGTTTTATTTTTTGTTAATATTATGTATTACAGTGCAATAGAAACACTTAAAATAAATAGAAATACATAATAATTGAGCTACGAAGTACCAATAATTATAAATAACTCGACTGTACTTAGTTTGAGATGCTATGAACATAATACAAAACACACGCATTTATTGCACAATGAATCAAAGCTTTAAAAGGGTGGTGTTGCATAGCTGGGACTTCCTCGGCAGGTGCTGGTCAGGTCAGTAGCCATGGAGGCGTGCTACAGAACGGCCGTGTTTCTACTGGTCACCACCGCGGTGCTCGGTTCACCGCTGATCAATGATCTTGAACCAGGAAAATGTAAGTATTTTTTAATTCACTATCCACAACGTACGCGAAATTACTCTAAATATGTATCGTATATATCAGACAAATTCTAGCTGTGTGGATTAAATGTCAAAACAATTGCTTTTATAGAAAAAAAAGTAAATAAACTTTTAAAGTAAAATATAAAAGCCATTCAAGAATTGCAACTAGAAGAAATAATTACATTCCTAATTTTAAACCGTTTTTATTTTATTTAAAAGTTTAACAGACATTTTTAATAATTAAAATTCGCGTTTTTTTTTATTATTTAGGAAAATGTTTATCTAATTATATGTGTCTGCCTGTATTTCTGTAAAAATAATAAATTTCGGATTTCGGAATTTCTATCAATTTATCGAATATCATATAAGTGAGTCCAAGTTACAAAAATAAGATTTATTACATATTCTCAAGATAATGTTATCTTTCAACTTACTGTTTTACAATGATATCTAAATATCTAGATTTTCGAGATAGAACTGTCATATTCTTTGGTTAGGTATATATAACATAAAATACACAGATTTGTATGTACCTACATAACTTCTAGTATTGTTCTAGTTAGGGTGATCCTAGAATGAATCACATTAAATGAAATGCTTCAGAACGAAGAATATATAAATAATAGGTATAAGTTAATTGATTTTAACTACGATTTAAGAAGCTGTAATTACTAAAGTTAAAAATACTTTTAATTTCATAAAACCTCTTATTTTTTAAAAGCTGGATGATGTTCAACGTTTTTTTTTTCTAATCGTTGACTAAGGACTAACTTACCGGAACTGTAGTATGTAAAATATTTAATTTTCCTCAATACGTGATTGAAATGTAATCGAAGTTGAAGAAACCTAATCAGTATGATCCGGTTACTTTTAAAACCAGGACGAAAACGCGTTCTGGCCTTCCAAAAACCATGACGTTATATTTTACAAGACGGTACTTTTTCCTTGTTTCATGTATTGTCTCATTCCTTATTATAACAGACAAAATAGGCCCAACTAAAAACACGCACGCCGTGAAGACAAAACGCTTATTCTAAATTCAATTATTCTTAAAAATCTATTTAAAGGCTTACATGGCCTGCAGGAAATTAGGTGACAAAACAGAACCAGAATACAGATAACTGTTAAACCGGACAAGATCAACTTGCCGAGCCAAATGAAAACACAGCCTTGGCCAGAGAAAGTCATTAAACATGTAGCATCAGGCACGAGCGACGCATTCTAATTAACATTCCTATTAGCGATGCATCATATGTTCCTTGATAGCGTACCACAAAAACCATTGTTGTTAGTAAATAAACGCGATAAATCACTGGAAAGTATCACTGTCTGTGACATTTGTAGGCGAACTTTCACGAAATTCAATTCTTTACTTTGACCTTAGCAATTACATACGCATTATTAACAAAACAAAAGCCAGATAGAATCTAGCAGCAGCAAGGATACCATTGAATTGAAATGACTAATCTAGCCATTATTGCTTCCCTACGTATTATGTTGATGTTAATTATATACCTGCAAAGCCTTAGCTTCTGTGCTTATTTAGTTTGCTTTTCTAACATGTAGATTGGCCAGAACGCCTCTCTGTGAAGCAACCAAATGAACCAGAAGTAGAGTATACAACTTTTGATGATGACTTAATCAGTACTACTGAAGCAACTGCGAAATTAACAGAAGACGAAGCTGATAACGCGATCCCAGAAATTATCTCTAGAGCTGCCGAGGCTGAAGCTGAAAATAAAGTAGACTATTCCGGAGCGCAAGTGTGGAAAGTTTCAACAGAAAAGAATGGAGTGAGAGCGGTCATTGGCCTTTTGCGACGAAGGAATTGTAAGTTCAACTTCTGCATTTCTATTTTATAAAAATACTTGTTCTATATTTCATTGATTATTTACGTGATCCTATTTTCCAGTAATCGCGACATGGGCAGGCAATCAATCCTATGTAGATGTACTGGTGAAGCCGCAAGCTGTAGAGAATGTCACAAGGGTCTTTAAACGGGAAAACATTGACTTCAACATTATCATCGATGATTTACAAAAGAGAATCAATGAAGAAAATCCTCCGCTGGATGACCTTGAAGTCGAACTGCAGGACAGACGAGGTAATATATCACACCTCAATAGATTATGATTTATAAGATCTATTTTCAAACGTAGCAAGGAAAATCGATGAGAATATTCCAGCATCCGTGTGGTTTTGTTACAGCTAAAGCTTACAATTTTTGGCGTTACAGGGCAAACCGACGCCGATTAGGCTATATAGGCGCCTACATGGGTTATAATTCTCTCGATATACCCATGGAGTATTGGCCGAATGCGAACTGGGGTTCGTTCTTGAAGTAAAAAAGCACCAGAATAGTTCGCACCGTCGTGTCTAACTGATCGTTTATTAATTGCGGTTTCTGTGTTAATTTTTGGATTTTTGCGCATTTAGCATGGGGCAACTGTAAATAAGTGTAAACTGTGTGCTAACATTGGAAAGTTGTAGCATTCGACGTGGTAAAGGGCGAGAGAAACGTAGCAAATGGTCTAATCTGCGGGACACACTTTTTTTTTGTCGTATTCTAACCATTCAAACAAAACAAACGTTCAAGTTTTGCACCATTAACCAATGTTAACGTATTATCTGTATTCATGCTAGCATAGGTACTTATGAGTATTGCAATTACAGGTCATCGCATGACGTGGAAGCAATATCATAGAATAGAAGACATATATGGTTTCTTGGACTATTTGGCCAAGACCTATCCAGCTATTATAAGCGTTAGGTCTATCGGAAAATCTTATGAAGGACGAGATCTGAAGGTATGTAGATTTACCAAAAAATAAAAGACATTATCATCGATTAATATAGTAGGTCTTTTTATAATTTATAGTTTTGTTTTAACAGGTGCTACGTATATCCAACGGACAACCGTCTAACCGAGCAGTATTCATAGACGGTGGCATACATGCGCGGGAGTGGATAAGTCCAGCCACTGTCACCTACTTCATTAATAGATTCGCTGAAAACTTCCAAGACGAAGATGACGATATTAAAAATATAGACTGGTAAAGAGTTCTCTACGATATTTTAGTATCCGTATTAACTGTAACGAATATTTATTTTGTTATAGCGCGAAAAGCGTATAGCATAACTATCAAGTAGCTATTTTATTTAAATCTAAAACTTTTTATTGCCCTAATGCTAAATTGCATAATAAAATAAGAAATATATAAGAAATGGCAATCGGTACCAGTCTCAGCTGTGCTTCTTAAACCCAGCAGCACTCAGATGGCTAGTCTGAATTTCAGAGTAGCCCGGGTTTTAACTATTGGTTTTTATATTGATAGCGCGATAATTTTTTATACACAAACATAGAAATTCTTAGTCTCTTATTAACAGATTGCGTTTTTCAACATACTTATCCTTTTCCTCATAGGTATTTCTTGCCCGTGGTAAACCCGGATGGTTATGAATACACCCATACTGCTGATCGACTTTGGCGGAAAAATAGGAAACCAGCGATCGCCAGACAGTGTTATGGAACCGATCTAAACCGCAATTTTGGGTAAGCAATATACCAATGCAAAAATCTCGTTTTTGTGCCTCTGTATTTTAAAATGTCCCAACAGACAACGACTGACAATAATAAGTAAAGCTTATTAATTTATTAAATAATAATTTTCTTTTTGATAGATACCGTTGGGGAGGCAAAGGCTCTTCATCAAACCCTTGCAGTGACATTTTCAGGGGAAGTAGAATGTTTTCAGAACCAGAATCTAAAGCTGTATCAGTAAGTTTACATAATATAAACCATAACAAAGTTATAAGTATCCACTACATTATTGTATAATGCAATTAAGAAAGCCCTTCACTTTAAAGTCAATTGATTTAATTAGATCTTTATCTATCAATAACTTTAGATTAGACAAGAGTTAAGTATATGCAAAATAGATTGTTATAAATGATAATTATTATTCCAATGTGTTTTTATAGGAATTCATCAAAAATGCAGCTGCTAACTTTACTGCTTATCTGACATACCACAGTTATGGGCAATACATTTTGTACCCATGGGGTTATGATAATGCAGTACCTCCAGATCACAAAAGTTTAGATGACGTTGGAAAGGCAATGGCTACTGTAAGTAATGTAATTTGTTACACTATTGTATGTGTATATGTGATTGATGCAATAAAATATAATAATAAGCACTTTACTTGTACATAAAAAAAGTAAATTTTTAAATATAATTTTAAGACTACAATAATTTGTGAAGTCTATCAAAAAGAAAGCCTAACAGAAACCATAAAAATAGCTCAAGTGTTTAGAAGCAGTTTAAAAATCTCAGCTCTATAAAAAAGATATATTAAGATAGTTTTCTATAATAGTTTTGAACTTAACAGGCTATTCAACAAACTGGAGGATCACAATATACTGTGGGATCATCAAGTGGGGTATTATATCCAGCTGCTGGTGGCTCCGATGACTGGGCAAAGGGACAAGGAATCAAGTATTCATTCACCATTGAACTAAGTGATACTGGTCGGTATGGGTTCATCCTACCAACATCATTTATAGAACCTGTTGCTAAGGAGTCACTGGCTGGTCTTAGAGTATTAGCTAGCTATGTCAATAAATATTAATTTAAACTTTTTTCGTTAATTAAGGTTGTGATTAAAATATAGTGTATAAGTAAATTATTTTTAGTAATTAAAGATTATTTTATTTTCTTACCCGTCCATTAAAAATTTTATTGCCCTCTCTACATGGTTCAGGGTCATTGGACTTTGTTACTGTTATTTCTGGTATTCCAGATGAGTCACCTAGATACGCAACAGGGTTAGCAACCACTGGACTGTTTTTCAATAAATTTTCAGTTTCATTAGCGATATCTTCTGCCTTCTTTAGAATTAAGTCGACATCGTCTTCGTCCGTTATTTCTACATCCTTATTGTGCGACAACTTCTTTATTTCATTAAATATCATTTTAATTTCTTCATCGCTATCTTTAAAACCCTCGCAGGTTTTTTCTAAGAGTAGGAACTCTTTATTGCTATTATCACAGGATTTTATATCTTTAGAACTAGAAATCGACGACATTCTTCAACAAAGTTATGTAAATTTTAATAATATATTAAATATTTTTTCCCTTCTTTGGATAGATACTTCGTGTACTTTTAAATACTGAAACAGACTTATATTAGCAATATTTTGAATTTTGGTTGCTAGGCAACGATTTTAAAAAAGTGACATTGGCATTTTACTACTTTTGACAACTGACAATGATCATCGATTTCTTTTTTTTCTTGGATTGGATGGATTCTACAAATGTCGTATACTCATTCGAAAAATGACAAAGTGTGGTAGTATAAAATATTTTTTTTTAACCAATATTTTTTTTTTTTTAAATATCATATGTCTTATGGCGGCTCTACACGATGGCGAAGATGTTGGCGAACATTGTGGCAAAGATTGTGGCCGAGAGATTGTGATGGCGTCCACACGTTGGACGGTCCATCAGTTTGTTTCGGTTCGGGCCAATGTGCGGACGAAAATAATATATATTTTCGTCCGCACATTGGCCCATATTTGTTGTTAATTTCACATCCACGCCCTCATGTCAATGTCATCCAAGTGACAAAAGATGTTTGTTTGATTCTACAGTGTATTTGTACTTAATAGAGTAAATAAAAAAATAAGTAGAATGTCTAGTTGTTTTTATTTTTATGATCATTATTTTTCGGATTCCATAGGCAGTTTTCAGCTGGATAGAGCTTTATGAAGCGAAAAGCTTCTTCATTACTCATACTTGCCATAATCGTATTCGATATCAATAAATCCTCATTTAAAAGAAACGTCCGCACAGAATGGGCGCTCGCTGCAAACTGAACGTGTCGCCAACGTGTTGACGATACGGCCATCACTGTGCCACAATCCCGCCATAACCCTTTGATCTTTGTAGAAAAACCGACACCACACGGATTTGCGCCAATGCGTGGGCCAATAGTCCAATATCTACCAAATAGATCACCAACCCCCGTTCTACACGATGGATGGTTATTGGCTATTACATTCGCCAATATCTTCGCCATCGTGTAGAGCCGACATTAGTCAAATACATGTAAAACATGACATAATATTTGTCCTTCTGCCTCAAAGTCAATTGTCAATTATCAAATATGCCGAAATCTAAATGTATTATTATTCATTTTGTAAAATTACGATACATACAATAAATACGTTTAAATTTATGGGATTGCTAGTTCAAGCGTGTACTAAATAATATTTATGCATAGTTATCATATTCATATACTGCTAAGATCTACGTTGTGTCAGAATGTCGGTTCCACCACAAGCATTTGTAAATAAAAATAAGAAGCATTTTCTTGGCATTCCTGCACCACTTGGATATGTTGCTGGTGTGGGTAGAGGGTAAGTAGTTATATACAACTTATGCAAGATTCTTAAATATTTTAAATGGTGTGTTTGTATTATAACCCTTAAGAATGCTTCTAAACTTAAGTCTTTTTCAAGAGTGATTTGCTTGGTTTCCTCTATCTTTTATTATATTTAGTACTAAGTCATTCCTTTTAGAAGTATGATTTCTTTTTCAGTGCCACTGGGTTCACAACTCGATCTGATATTGGTCCAGCTAGAGACGCCAATGATGTGTCGTAAGTATGAATTATTTGGTTTGTATAATAATTGTCCATATTCTGCTAATATTAAATACTTTTTACTCATCTTATAGTGATGATAGACATGCACCCCCAGCTGCTAAAAGGAAGAAAACTGAGGAGGAAGATGACGATGAAGACTTAAATGATTCTAATTATGATGAATTTTCTGGATACAGTGGTTCTTTGTTTTCTAAGGTGATATTAAAATTATACATTGTTGCTATGTTATAGTTGTTTAATATTTTGTTTGCTGTGTAATTGTATCTTAAATTTTAGTAAGTTATTGTAAAGCATGTGTTGTTCTACAGGACCCTTATGACAAAGATGATGCAGAGGCTGACGCAATTTATGAATCCATTGATAAAAGAATGGATGAGAAAAGAAAAGAATACAGAGAGAAACGTCTCAAAGAAGATTTAGAGAGATACCGTCAAGAAAGGTGAGTTACAACATTTCTAAATATTAACAGATATTACTTATATATAAATATTGAAAATTGTATCATATTTATACTATTGTTATTAATTTAGTTTTTAAGTAGTATTAGTAAATTTAGTTATTAATTAAAATGATGATAAAAATCATCAATTCCTTTCAGACCTAAAATTCAGCAACAATTCTCCGACCTCAAGAGGGAACTGAAAACAGTATCTGAAGATGAATGGTCAGCTATACCAGAAGTAGGTGATGCACGTAACAGAAAGCAAAGAAATCCAAGAGCAGAAAAATTCACCCCATTGCCGGATAGTGTGCTCTCGAGGAACCTTGGTGGAGAATCTTCATCTTCAATTGATCCAGGATCAGGGTTGGCGTCTATGATGCCTGGAGTGGCAACACCTGGAATGTTGACACCTTCAGGTAGGTTTGCATTTAGCTGTCCACAAATTAAGTTTTAATATACGGAGGGAAAATGAATATTAATTATTATTGGGTATTGTCTTTTAATACTTTTATCTTTTCTGTTATAGGTGACTTGGATCTCAGAAAGATGGGTCAAGCCAGAAACACATTGATGACAGTGAAACTGTCACAAGTATCAGACTCTGTGACTGGCCAGACTGTAGTGGATCCAAAGGGATATTTAACTGATTTACAGTCAATGATTCCAACATATGGTGGAGATATCAATGACATCAAAAAGGCCAGGCTTCTATTGAAGTCTGTTAGAGAAACCAATCCTAACCACCCTCCAGCGTGGATTGCTAGTGCAAGATTAGAAGAAGTTACAGGTAATAGCTATTTTAAAGTTGTGAGGTTGTTGTTAAGAGTTAATTTCATTGTTGATAATATATATTTTAATAGTTCAGACTTAAAATATTTAAAGAGCAAGTGGCTTTCTTTTTTTGAAATGATTTTATGCTTTATAAATAAGAGTATTATTTTATGGGACAAAGACACTATTTATACTTACATTATTTGTTATTATTTATGTATCACTTTAATTTCTGATAACACAGCCTTTTATCGGTGTCGCCAAAAAATAAAAAAATACTTTAATTTAATCATAATAAATAAATGTTTTATTAAAGGAAAGTAATTATTTAACTTTCTTTATAAGTACAAATATATTATTTATTGTATGATAATAAATTTCTAATATTAAAGCTTCATTGTCTGAGTGCTGCTATCACATTCGTCTAAAACATCGGGTTGATATATTTAAAAATATTTTTTGGCGATTTAACCCATTGAATGTGTTTATATCATTTATTTTGTTATCACTTATAGGAAAAATTCAAGCAGCACGTAACCTAATCATGAAAGGCTGCGAAGTTAACCCGAGCAGTGAAGAGTTGTGGTTGGAGGCAGCTCGTCTACAGCCACGCGACACTGCCAGAGCGGTTATTGCACACGCTGCAAGAAATCTACCCCATAGTGTCAGGGTGTGGGTGAAAGCTGCTGACTTAGAACAAGAAACTAAGGTAATGTAGCCAGCACAGTCAGATGAGCTGAATCTGAAAGAACTGAAAGTATACATACAACCTGTCATAAATACACAAAACAAGCTATATTCTGAATTCTCAAGATCCTGTTAGATAAAAAAATATATCACTATATGAGCATAGGTTAGGCATAACATAGGTTATATAAACATATTAACTTTTTTATATGAAATAAATTTTAAATTCTAATACATGTATACCTGTACCTTTGCAATTTTTTATAGGGGAATGGTTAGCAGTAATAAGTGTGGCTTTATTCACCCTCGATCCCTAGTAGAACATTTAATAATAATAACTTGGACAAACACAATTAATAATAACAAACACATTATCAGACACTTATTAGACTTTTAGTTTTAAATTAGCTATTTGAAAATCCTCAGGCTAAACGTCGTGTATTCCGTAAAGCTCTGGAGCATATACCAAATTCGGTTCGTCTATGGAAAGCTGCGGTTGAATTGGAAAACCCTGAAGACGCCCGCATTTTACTCTCTCGGGCTGTTGAGTGCTGTCCAACGAGTGTGGAACTCTGGCTAGCGTTAGCCCGATTGGAAACGTATGAAAATGCAAGAAAAGTTCTGAATAAGGCCCGTGAAAACATACCCACTGATAGACAGATTTGGGTCACGGCTGCTAAACTAGAAGAGGCGCATGGTATGAATCAATTTTATATCTTTAACTAGTAATAAGTAATTGCAATATAGTGGTAAATACAATATCGATATTCTTACATGTTTGCTTTTAAAATGTGCTGAAACACCATTGACTTATACGCTTCCGTATAAGTCAATGAATGATGAATGTTTCAATGAGAGGTCCTCAGTTCAAATCTTATAACAATACATTTTTAGTGGACAGGGAATAGTAACCTAATTAAAATCGATTTTATTTATAGACTTACTTCCGGCTTTACGGAATAACGGAAACATACGCCCCACGGCAAATAGGAATTTCACTACTAACACGTTAATACGGCGTTACTATTTGCCCGTCTTTTTAAATTCTTGTAAAAATTTAAAACCAGACTTTACGCTACGTCTGTCTTATAAAATGGAAGCATTTAGTTTAATATGTTTATCAATAATATTTACTTATTTATTATTATTTACTTTTACTTTGAAAATTCCGTTACAGTTTCTTGTTTTTACAGGTAACACTCACATGGTAGAAAAGATTATAGACCGAGCCATAACATCGTTGAGTGCAAATGGTGTCGAAATAAACCGTGAACATTGGTTCAAGGAGGCTATGGAATCTGAAAAATCTGGGGCTGTACACACTTGCCAGGTAATGCCTATAATAAATGTTTTTTTTACTTGACCCTAAAGATCGCTACTAAAAATATACTTTAAGATTCCATAATACGTAAATGGACATAATGCCACCTCTATTAAATCCTATAGAAGCCTAAAAACTGTTTAACACTTAGTTTAATAGATTCTGATACCTTTGTAGGAGATGAACCACTTTTCCAAAAACGAAACATTTCTTGTCTCTGTTAAGATTCCTGTCTCTGAAAATAGACGTGTAGCATTTGAAGATGGCTAATTCAGAAATTGTAACAAATAACATTTTCGGGTTACTTTAAAGATTGTGTTTAGTTTTATCTAAAGGTATCAATACTATTTTACAGGCAATAATTCGTGCTGTTATCGGCCACGGTATTGACCCAGAAGATCAGAAACACACATGGATGGAGGATGCTGAAGCAGTAAGAACCTTAAATAATAATATTGTTAACAAGTCAGTAGAAACTACTGCCAATATAGTGAAAAACAATATTTTGCATTAGAAAGCAATTGTAGTAATTTGACCAAAGTCCTAAAAAACTTTTTTGGTTAGACAGGACACAAAGACAAACATTACACTGTCTAAGTCTATAATAAGACATAATATATAGACATATTTCTGAAAATATTTCAGTGTGCTAACGAAGGTGCCTACGAATGCGCACGCGCAGTCTACGGTTATGCGCTATCAGTGTTTCCGTCTAAAAAGTCGATATGGCTGCGGGCGGCGTATCTTGAGAAGCAGCACGGTAGCCGCGCTAGCCTCGAGGCGTTGCTGCAACGGGCAGTCGCTCATTGTCCCAAGTCAGAGGTGCTTTGGCTGATGGGGGCTAAATCTAAATGGCTCGCTGGTGAGTTCTTGTGCAGTTTTACCTAATCTAATGATATTATTTGTATTTTGTTTACATTTTAAATATAACAAATTATATGAAATGTGTCACTATCACTTCAATACTTTGTATCTAGTACAAAAATACATATTAATTTCGTTGTGTCATCAAGCAGGACAGAAACGTAATTATAATATATTCTGAGACGGTACTTTAATTTATGTACGTTACATATTCATACTAAACTTTTAATATTATATTTTTGCCAATATTAGAAGTTGAACAAAGTAACATCAAATTTAAAACATATTTTTGTATTAATTTGTTGTTAGTAATAGTTATAAGTAAATTTATTCATATATAATTATAGTTTATGAACTTCTTATTACGTATTATTATAAATCTTGGTTTCTTTGTTTAAAGTATATATTATTGTGCAGGCGACGTACCCGCCGCCAGAGGAATCCTGTCGCTGGCTTTCCAGGCAAATCCTAACTCTGAAGAGATCTGGTTGGCCGCTGTCAAACTCGAGAGCGAGAACAAAGAGTATGACAGAGCGAGACGGCTGCTCGCTAAGGCAAGAGCATCGGCACCTACACCTAGGGTAAGTCTAATTTATATACTAAAATCTTCGTATACCCGATGTTTATGACAGAGCAATGAAATTATTTACTTACATACTATATGTGAGTTGTTTAAAAGGTAAAAATTTAAGTTTAAACCTAAATGAATGCTAGTTTTGTATCATAGCAATGATGCCAGTTGATATGAAGTTATTATTAATATTATTTTTATTATTATTTATCTATACTAGCTTAATTAAACAAAATACAAAAATGATTTATAAACTTTTTCTTTCATATGTTTTGTTTCTTAACAGTTATACAGTAATTAACGGTTGTCAGTACTTCTTAGATGTTATTGATAAAGAACTTTCCATTTTTTTACCACAATTACTTACATAATTTAACTTAACTCTAAAAGTGAAAAATACAAAATTGCGTACAACAATTATATACAAACACCGCATGTAAAGTTAAACAAAAGCGGGTGAAGAGTAAATTGTATAAAAAACATTATGATATACATAATAGATTATTACTAAGATATACAATAGAATTACTAAAGGTACAGAAATGTACTACTCGCCTAAACTATAGACAGTATACAGGTACAGAATTTTTATTTCGATTATAGGTGATGATCAAGTCGGCGAAATTAGAATGGGCTCTTAACAATTGCGAGGAAGCTCTTAAACTGCTAGACGAAGCGATAAAGGTGTTCAGTGATTATGCCAAGTTGTACATGATGAAGGGTGAAATTGAAGAACAACTTGGCAAGGATGATGACGCTCATAACACTTATTCACATGGGGTAAGACATAAGTCACTTTATTTTTAAAATAGTCTAACATCTATTGAATACTTAGATTTTTTTAGTCTTGTAAGTAAACTGATATTAGTAAACACTTTTAACGGTTTGAAACGCATTGGTTAGTCAAGCATCTAAACGTCAATTCTTAGTTACAACAACACCAACTATTATTTTTCGCGTTTAAAACCGCTAAAAGTTTTTGCATCTAAAGTGATTTTGTCTTAAATATTATGGTAATATTCCTTGCTGTTTTAGTTGAAAAAATGCGCCACCTGCGTTCCAATGTGGATACTTTTGTCGAGACTAGAAGAGAAATTGAAGCATGTCACTAAAGCTAGATCCGTTCTTGAGAAGGCGAGATTACGAAATCCAAAGAATGCAGAACTATGGTAAGATTTATTTATTTAAAATAGATTTTTTTTCTTATGCATTACATAGTTAAATATAATGTCATGTCAACAATTCCGTCCGGGTCACAAACAACCGTTATCTTATGTCTATAATAACGTTTAATTTTCACTCTATCTTTGTGCGTTATTAAATAAATATAAAAACTATCAACAACATTCATATATTCTTTTTAGGTTAGAGAGTGTGAGATTAGAACGACGTAACGGCAGTGCTGAGATAGCTAATGCAGTGATGGCGAAAGCGCTTCAAGAGTGCGGAACCGCGGGCAGGTTGTGGGCAGAGGCGATATTCATGGAGTCAAGGCCGCAACGTAAAACGAAAAGTGTAAGTAGATTATAATTTAACCTGTTTTGGTTTATTTAGACGATAACAATTGTTAAAAAAAATTGTTATTATTATTACATCGTTATTTTTATTGTATTGATTTGATTATTTTTTGCAGGTGGATGCATTAAAAAAATGCGAACATGACGCATATGTCCTGTTAGCGGTCTCACAACTATTTTGGAGTGAACGAAAACTGACTAAATGCAGAGAATGGTTTAATAGAACGGTGAGTCATTTCATATATTGTCACGCTTGGTAATAATTCACACCCCTGAACCACAGAATAAAACAAACAACAATAATGTGACATGAATTCCCCACAAAAAACAAATATTTATAATATGACGTCAACAACAAGTGTCATGTGTGGGTTTAGCAGTAGTTAATAAATATTATCATTACAAGTATAAACGTTAAAATTGTATAATTGTATTGTATTTTAATGATAAATTTGTACGAGACTGCAAGATATTGAGCAAACTGTTGTACAATTTTAATTAGGGAACCTCTATTCTTTGTTTAGTTTAATCCAAACAATTGGTTAATAAGTTACACTTTCCTACTATTATAAATATTGTAAAAGAAACATTTACTTTTTACACTAAGAAATAATTTTCTTATTAATATTATTTTGCTGAAATGACTAACCTACTTGTTCCTAAATACAGGTCAAAATCGACCCAGACTTAGGCGACGCGTGGGCGTACTTCTACAAGTTCGAGCTTATACACGGCAACGAGCATCAACAGGAGGAAGTCAAGTCTCGCTGCAAGACAGCTGAACCGCACCACGGCGAATACTGGTGCAAGGTCTCCAAGGACATAGCCAATTGGTGCTTCAGTACGGAACAGATTCTGCTACTCGTAGCTAAGAACCTACCCGTGCCTACGTGAAGTGGATATTTCTCAAAGACTACTACTAAGTGCTAAGATAAATGTCCAAGAGAAAAAGAGAAGAAATTCCCGTGCTAAGTAGTCCTATTTGGCTACTATACTCTACTGTCATCTAAACTAAATTATAAAGGTGAAGTTTTTTTTTTATAATAGAGGTAGCATATTCCGAAATCTAGACTGAAAGCAAAATGCGATTCAACTTCACAGCTGTTTCATCTGTGACACCAATAATTTCAAATTATATTTTCTGTTTGCATATTGCTTTAAACTGTGTAATAATATATCTTAAATCTATGTATATTCATAGACCTAAGATAGACATATGCGATAGTTCAGGCGTAAGAGACGATGTGAAAACTATCTATCTCTTTCTGACTAATGAATTAGTCTATTTATTATCTGTATCATGAAAATCTAGATAAATGTAGCATTCTGCTTTGTGATTTTTTTTTTATATAATCTGTATGTCATTGCTGTTTGATGTTTGAAAAGTTATTGACGTTTATGTTTTATAGGTTACTTGATAACCTAAAAAATTAAACTTTGATAAAGCGTTTGTACCAATGTCATTTCGTCTAAAATGATTACTATGTACGTAGTAGTTATTTTTATAGTGGTATAAGACAAATTCCTTGTAATTAAGGAGATATTATTCTCAATTGTAGATTAACATTATTAATGATTCGTAATAATGCAATTGAACACGTGTCTGTGTACGCATTACTTGAATTTGGCCAATGCCGCACCCGAAATATTTTCTAGGATAGTCTGTAAATAAAATAAGTTTCAGTGTCAAACGTTTAAAAGAAGGCGGTGTGTATTGTATTTAAGATCGCAAGAAGTAATACAAAGATGATGTCTGTAAGAATGGTATTACAAATAGATACACATGAATTTTCGTTACTCCGATTACATGTTTGTAAAATAATGACAAAAAAACAAGAATACATTAAAGAAGTAATATTGTTTGATTTACCTTTATTGATAACTCTAAGTTACACTTACGTTTTCTTAATATCGAGATTTTCGTCGGTTTTAAATACGTTAAATGGTGAAACTGAGAAATGTCATTACGATTAAAACATCGCGAAAACATAAGTACAACCAGGGAATTACATTATATTATTAACACTATGAAACTAAGATATTTTAACGGGCAGCGATATCAAATTATCGTTTTACGCACCGTAAGGTGTAAACACCTTTTAGAAATAAAAGTTCTATAAATAATTTTCGGGTTTGTGTGTTTGAATTATAAGCGGGATCTGGCACAGTGCCAGTTGTCGAATGCGAGTGAGTGCGCTAAATAGCTCGGAGGAGCACGGATTTTGAGATTCCTCTCGAAGACGAGAGAAATTTTCAATGAACGTACAGTTAGTGTGATATAAGTGAGGATGTCGCCAAAGTGTCCCGTGCCGCCGTTACAGGAAACCTCCTTATCGTTAGTAGCGAGACAATTGATTCATACCTTATCGAAAATATCGTCCGATGAAGATGTCGCGCTACACTTTACAATGGTATCATCCTACTACGAAAGTATGGGGGTGACGAGCGATATATTTCAAGATCTTATAAACCTCATCCTCACTTCCGACTACCTAGATCCGGCAGTCAGATTCTTCACCATGAAATTGCTGCTCAAGGAAAACGTCAAAAGTCTAGCCACGGGTATGTTCCCGTGTCAATTTTACAAGAGAATTCTTGAACTGATTGTGGAACAAGGTCGGCACCTAACGTCTCTCAATTTGAAAGGTGTGTGGGTGAAAGATGAAAATCTACCGCTTATGTACGAAATAATCAAGAACTTACCTAGTTTGACAGCTCTCAGTATACCTTATATAGCTAACGATGAAATCCTCAAGTACATAGGAGAAAATAACAGGGTCCTTAAGATACTAGATGTCTCCGGAGAAACGGATATCACGGAAATTGGAATAGATGTGATGCTGTCCAGCAATCCACAACTTACTCAGAGTCTGTCAGTCGTCAATATCGGAATGTACGGTGAAGAAAACGTAGACCACACAGATGTCGCGTTATTAATACGTCGACTTCCGAATCTGACTAATTTAGGCTGTTATTCTTACGTCGGGAAAGCCGTTAACTATGTTTACAATCACGACTGTCCACCTGGGTTTAAATCGAAACTACAATATATTCACGATGTACAAACTAATTCTAGAACGATGAGAGCAATAATAGCTATATGTCCTTCGGTAGATACAATTTATTTAGAGGAACCCGACCAAGGCGTACTTCAGCAGATAAAGGATTTAAATTGCTTGAATAAGATCAAGTTAAATAAATTCCAGTGCCATGAGTTGCATCAATTGTTAGATAAAATAGGGCATAAGATATCAACGCTTATGTTGTCTGGTTCTCTGGGCTCTTTCAACTTCACGAGAATAGCCGAAACTTGTCCCAATTTAGAGAGTCTCGAATTCTACCAATGTCAGACGGCCACGCACGAAGAGGAGGTACCATTTAACAAATTAGAACATATCGAAATAATACAAGGGAACTTGTCGGGATCGTGTCTCAAATATTTAATGACGGCGACTCCTAAGTTAAAGAAGTTGATTATCGGAGACGAGATCAAACTTGATGATAATGATATGGCAAGGTAAGCAGCGTCAACATTAATGTATCCAGATTATTTCAAAACAATATCAATCTAGCTTAACTAGCTTATAATACTGAAAGTGAATTCAATCATGTGACGTCTTATAAAAAAATAAAGTGTTTTAATTATCATTTCATTTTCTAAAGCTTTTTGAAACGTTAGATTTTATTTAAATCGTGAGAATTTTTCAAATGAAATATGTCTGTCTTTTTTTCAGAATATTGCGCCGTTACAAATTCCCCTACTTAGAAGCTGTTTGGTTCCCGAACGCACCAAGATTATCACGGGACACAGTTGAAATGCTCATGGAATCCTGTCCAAAACTCCAAAGCCTTGGACAGTTGAGCGGTTGGAATTATACGCCAGATGATATGATGCTTATGAGAGCAATTATAGCCAGTACCAATACGGACATGGTGTTGACACCTCTTGGTATATTTCAGCAAGGGACGTAACACAATGAAAGAGATGTTGGATGCATTCGTTAACGCTTATTTGCAATTTTTTAAAATATAATAAAGGTTTTGATAAGTTTTTGTATAACTTTAACGTGTAAAATAATTGATGGTAGGTAAATGAAATTCTTTATCAATTTGACTTGTCCACCTATTTGACTATTGGTGATGTATAACCTAATAATCACCGAATAGTGGATTCGATCTCCAAAACATATTTACAATTCTTCTGAAACATGTTGGACTTCGTCTGGATATTTGGTCCGGGTCACGAACCAGTCTGTGGATTTCCGAATCCGTAGCCAAAATAGGGCGACAGCGTTATATGGCTGGAGTATTTCACACACAACCCCCCCCCCATCAAGTAAACCTAATGCTTGTTTGTCCTCTTCCATATTAGAAAATATATATTTTGATACGCTAGCAATGCAACTACTTCTCCTAGCTATCGGTATAATATGATGTAGTAGTATCACTATGACACTCGCTTATTTAAAGAATTTAATTTCAAGACTTTATTAACAAAGAAACACGCGACAAAAGTCATTAAAATTTTATTATCCAAGTTATGTACAATTACTAATTTTATAAAACCTACACACCTTTGGCTTTTCTCTTTGCTCATGTAACCATGTAGTATCTACCAACTGGTAATACTATCGTATTTTTAATGTTTTTAATCACATATAAGTACTTAACAAAATAAGCTGCCGAAAAAACATACTAAAAATATATTTAACCTATTTATTCGATTTGTGAACGTGGCGACTAATATAGTCAAATTCATTTGTTTTCTGCTCTCAATTCCTTTTTTAAACTTTTCAGGGAAACATTTTCACTGTCACTAGACGGCTGACGTGTATTCTTGGTATTCTTCTTTCTACTTTCAATTCTCATTTTAAGCATTTTCGCTTCATCGGCACATTTCGTCGTAATAATGCTCCTGAAAAAAGGCTCAATATATAGCTGCTACTTAAGTTTATTAGAATCGTAATCTTGAACAAGAAAATTATTATACCTGACTAAATTTTCTTTCACGTTAAATCGCGATGTTATTTCAATAATAACATCGGAAACGATTTTCGGATCCAAGCACATCTTCGCAGGTTTATTTTGGAAGGCGGGTGATCGCTTTCCGGTTAATGAATGTGTTGCTAGAATCCTAAAAAAAAAATATCGTTAATGTTTTCAAATTTCATTTTTAAAATACCCACATAAAATCCAAGATTGTGAATGTTTTAACCGTCTCGGAAACGATGCTAGTAGTAGAGTCCTTGTTGCGATGGTGTAAGACTTCCAATTAACTTTCCTATATTTATCCTTGTGAATCAGGGTTTTGCCGCTTCCGATGGGTACCTGTAAATTATTTGCATAATTGCTTAATTCGCTCAGCTCTCCAACAAAGAACCTGTAATATTAACTAACACAAAGTTGTTTCTTACCCATTCTTGTTGAGCTTTATCTTTTGCCTTTTTCTCATTGTTAATCGTTTGCACTGTTTTATATTTATTCGTGATTAATACGTTATCATCTGATCGATTAGATTCCTCGCTCCTCGGGCTCAGCGGTGGATCGTCAATACTTTTTTCCTTCTCTTCAACGTATTTGCCGTAAAAGATCCTCTTAACAGATTGCTTCTTTGGCTGCAGCTCCCTCAGTATTCTAAACAATTCTTGGAACGTTGTATTGATTTCAATTATATCTTTTAACTTTACCTCGACCGTCTCGTTCTCATTTTTCACTTTAATACTTGGTGGGGGCATATTTTTTCTCGTAGAATCTGGGAAAAATTTCTTCGATGCCTGCGTCACTGTTTCTCTGTACTTTCGTTTGCGAGGTTTACTTTTGTTGTGATTGTTATTCATTTGTCGTTCTTGTAAAACCTTAACTACGGCGTTAGGTCTGTGCACCGGTGTTAACTCTTTTTTACTGTGCCGCTTTTTTACGAGTAATTGCCGGAGGTATTGTTGCATCCCATTGTTTTTGTTCTTATTTTCTACCTGGAAACATAATTCATATTACAATAATACAAACAAAATTTGAGCTGAGTTATAAAATATTGTTCAGAAAAAGGTTTTTAAACATTGAGTGTTGTAGGTATAGATAAAGTTTTAAAGATTTAAATTTATTTTACTTTCTTTAAAACTATCTTACTATTTTTAACTTTGAATTACCTCATCATTAGATTCATCTGAAGAACTTTCGTCGGTGGGCTCCCAAGATGAAGCGCTTGGTGAAAAATCTTGCTCTTCATTAGGTAAACTACCCCCAGCGCCAGAATCATTGTTACCGGTACTTGCTGCTGATCTTCGCGCGTGTGCATCTAAATATTAATTTGTCTATTTTGAAAATATGAACTATGAATTACATACCTTTTTTATAACATTTGAACCAAATATATATAAATTAGGCGAGAAAAAGTAAATAGGATTTACTTTTTCTCGCCATAATTTAGAAAAGACTACAAGCGGGATGAAAATTGCAAACACGTTATAATATTGATGTAATAAAAAAAACTGGTAGATTGATAATTACTTACAATCCTTCCTTTCCGATTCTTTGCCGCTTTCGTTCCGATCAGCAGTAATAGCTAGATTCTTCATATCTCCATTGAATTTAGATCCAGAAGTGTTGCTGCGACTCGTACTCCAATCTGTTAGCAACCACTTTTCAATATTGTTTTTCGATGACATAGTTTTATAAAACTACTATTCGCTTGAACAACCGGTAAGTATATGAACACCCCACGAAGTGCATTACGAAACTCAGGTAAAAGTTTCATTGCACCCTTACTGCAGTCTATTGAAGCCCCCGCCCTTCTTAGCCGGAACAATACCGTTTCGCCAACTGCCTGAATGAAAAAAAGGGCCTTTTTGCAATCTATTTCTTCGTAAGTTTCTAAGCAGATCTAATTGTTTCGTGCTACGCCGTTATCTATTCTTTATTCCAAAGCTTTGGTGCCCTTTGTAAACTTTCTAATAATAGGCTGCTCGTAAACTTGGTTTAGCTTACAGACTAATGTGAAAACACATAGCTTTTATTCGGATTAGAAAGTATTATGTTATTCAAGGAGAATCACACAGTTATTTCTCCCATTCTCCTTAACTAACTTGAATGGTTTCAGATGATAAAACCGATACCGATTTAGAGTGCAAGAATTTGAGTAAAGTTGAAGAATTAAGACAAGTTTACTACGTGTAAGGATGTCATTAAAAGTTAACATCAGCATTACCTAAAATTAAACATCAAGATTTTTGCTCTTTAATTCAACGCCTTAAAAAAAACATATTTTGTAAATGTTCAATTAATTGTTTCCAATATCTTATGTAATAATACAGAACTTTTATTAGTGTTCGCGAAGAATAGGTTTTAGGTTTTAATTTAAAAAACTTGCTCTAGCAGTTTAGTTAAGAGAAAATTATTTTGTCCCTAAAGAGCGTTAATCTTTAATTATTAACGAACGAAATAAAGTGCTGTTATGAAAAATGAAATTGTAAAATAACCATTTATTCCTTACACTTGTTTAATTAATTAACTTTTTTTAAATTCTTATTTTATTTTAAAATTTATTTTTGTGTTAAATATTGTGAAATAATTTTATTCCTTTGAAAATGTGGATTTATATTTTTTTATATATATGTTTGTCAATTGTCAATTGATCATTATACTATGACATTGACAGATTTGAGGTCATAAGATTGTTATAATGTTATTGTACATTTTTAAGGTTACTTATAATTTGTTTATTAATTTTCTTTAAACTCATTAAATAAAATAAAATTTCTCCCACATCCCATTAATACTATTATACTATGCTAACGTATATATATGATTTTACTTAAGTTTTAGTTTTATAATAAACAACTTTACTATTTTGTTAGTAATTACTTATTAAGAATGGAAAAAGTAACAGCATCGAAAATTAAAAAGCCTATGAGCAAAACCAAATTAAAAAAGACTATCAAAAATGTTGTTTGCCGTCCAGATCCATTAAACTGGTAAGTTCACTTGTTTGTTTTGTGATTGTGGCGATACGTATGCATTGTAGCAATTAATTTTTATTTAGGCTTATAGCATCCGACGAAGAGGCATGTGAAGTTATTCAAGTTCTTCGTAAATATAGCGTGGTAATACCAAAATTCAAGAAACCACACTGGAATGATATAAAATGTATCCCCAAGGAAAAGAGAACGAAACCACCACCAATTCAGTAAGTTATATGTACAACTGCTATTCCATCATGTTATATTAGTTTCCTGTTGAAATAAATAAAAATTAAGTTTTAGTAATTTATTATGTATTTGAAAATAGTTCAATGTTCATTCTCAATTTTTGATTCTATTTTATTTTAGAAAAGTGGAAGGACTTCTATTTGGCTTATCTGAATGCCAGGACTCCATCCAAGAAAGTAGCTGTTCAGGAATCTTAATTGAGGCTACGGTCAATCCAAAACTTTTAGTGGAACCCATTATAGATCTGTGTTGCACTAAATCAATACCATATTTGTGTATGAAGGATTTAAGAAAAACAACTGCAGAAGCTTTTGGTATACCTACTAGCTGTCTAGGTCTCAAAAATGACTGCATATTAGACATTCAACTGGTTATTCAAAATATCTACAAAAAGCACGAAATAATACACAAAAGTCTCCCTCTTGCTAATGAATCTACATACAATGAAGAAATACCGATGGACACTGTAGAACCATGTAATGCAGTATCTATCAGTAAAGAAATGTGCAAAGAAAATCAATGTATTACTTATTTATATAGGAGCAGTAAAAAAGAAAGAGTTTTTATACCAAATGGTACACAGAATCAGAATGCAACCAACAAGTTCAGTGGTCAAAACTTTATTAAGTTTGAAGAAGATAATAAAAATATGAATAAAAAAGCGTACAAAAATATGATCCTCAAGAGAGTAACAAGTAATCCAAAGAGAGTGAAATTAAAGGAATCGTAAATTAAACGAGCTGAAATTTGATATTTTATTTATTCATAACACTATATCTATGTCACAAAAAGACATGTCATTAACTTCTCAAGAAAATGTCAGAGTACAGTCTGACAATTTTTGAGTACTTCAAATTCTTACAAAATGTTTCTCACGCGGGAAACTACAATTTACATTATTAACTAAGTAGTGTAATACTCCATAAATATATTTAAAATTATACCTACAAACACATATGGAGCAAAACACATGTAGATAACATAATATATCTTACATTTTTATGCATTGCATTTAATATTTTCTCAAAGTTCAATTTAATAAAATCAAACAGTGTTTAAAAGTTATTACTACAATATAATAAATGACTATTCATATTTTTATTCTGGCCATAATAATGTTTATCATGTTAGTTATATTTTCCAAAGTCAATATTAAGTTTTCTTTGTGTAAATAAACTATTTATAATTTTAAACAAAATATAAAATAAATGATTTGGTACATAGTACCAATAATGATTTATACCATCACAATAATTATTGTAAAAGGTTCTATTGCAGCACGAGGCTAAAACTATCTAATCTAATAAAGAGAGTACAAAGGCAGATGTTATATGAGGCACTGAGGAGTACAGGGTCTTAGTATTAGGAAGCTGAATTAGATTGTTAGAATGAATAGATAGAATTATTGTGATTTGTACATCCTTATCCGTGTCTACGCTTAACAATTAATTAAATACAGCCATATGCTTCTTAGAAGCATATGTCAAAAACAAATCATCTATATTTCCTTAACATGTTCAATTTACATTGGCACAGTGAGTCAATATTTTCAGTAAAATGTCATGCCTATACAGAATCGAGATTTCGTTGTGATAAATTCAAGATTCAACAATAACAACTAATAGTATATCTTTGCCACTTTTAATTTTAGCCGATGTGACCAAAAGTCCAAGTTTAGTGAATCAATTCCATCAGACATTGAAATAAATCTCGATTTCCTTTTGAAATTGAGAAAATTTCGCGTCAATATTTAAAGATGCCCTAATGCATTGGATAAGGCAATGTCGCCTCGCTCGGTCTGTATCTAGCTAGTATAATGGCGCACATCTTTTGCGCGTCCGTTTCGTCTGGGTACGCGTTCATCGCTTCGGCAACTTGCACTTCGGGGAATATGTTAGCCAAGTGGTAGTGCATCCGCCTACGCGCTTCCCAAAGTTGAAGGGCGCCTTCGGAGGCACAGGGGGAGAGGGACACCCCGGCCATGTGAATAGGCATCGCACCTATCGCCCCGACCGGCGCGGAAGAGACTCTTGACGCAGTCGCATGCAATCTCGGATCGCAAGCTGGGTTAAGAGTCAATTGGCGCGCGAGTTTCTTATGGGGATTATCCGCGAGCGGCTGAGAGGGTCCGGGCCGTTGTGCCCTGTCGAAGTGCGTCGCCAGTGTGGGGTCCGCAAGTCTTGGCGTAGCAGAATGCGCTCTTGCTAACGGTTTCTTCATGTCCGTGGGACGGCCGCCGGGCGGGAGACTCAGCGTGTGCAGCGCCTTACGCGCCGCTTGCTCAGACAGCTTCTCGGTAACAGACTTGTGCGGTCTGCCCGCGCGTTCTGGGTGGTGGAACTTGCACTTGTTGCCGTAAGTGCACTTCCGTCCGTATGGACAAGGTGGTGGGGGGTCGGTGCGCGATGGTGGCGCACGAAGGAATGCGTCTAACGTGGGGCCGTTTCTGCCCAGGGGGTCATCTGGTGGCATGAACCTGTCGTTGACGAAGGAGTACATAAGTAGGCGTTCCTCAATGACCTTCCTGTACTCGGGGCTCTCCGCCGCGAGATCTCTGTAATTGTCGTTTGATACCACAATGCCGTCCGTTTCGGCTGCGAGCTTAAGGATATATCTGTCGTCGTAGCAAATGAGACGTTTTCCCCCTCGATGCCTGCTTGGCGTATACACGAGAATCCTGTCCCGTTGGAGTCTATCGAGGGCGTCACGCTCGGAGACGGGGTTGTCGAGTCTAGTAGACTCTTTGCGCCAAGTGGGAACAAACACTGTGATCTCCTTGTGCCCTCTCGCTCTGAACCAATCGACGCAAATCTCGATGCCGCGGCACGAGAATATCTCCATATTACCGTGGCTGTAACGAAAAACATTGAAATTAAGCGATATATTCCGCAAAACTTCCGCATTGATATATTTATTATCTTATTAGTTGCAGATATGGACGACACAATATTTATGACTTGATAAAAAAAACATTCGATCATAAACGGCCTACATGATCCCTAAAAAGGATTAAATTTCCGATATCGTTTGGGTTGACAAATACATTTATATGTGTTTATTTTTAGCTACAACGCCCGCCGCGACTCTTATGCTTTAAAATTACCTTGGTCTTAACGTATTAATTAGTAAATTATAATTATAATAATTATTAATTACCTCATAGCGACATTGCTGCCATCGATGACAATGTGCCTAAGCGGTGCTCGATCAGGCAGCGGTTCTGGTTCCAGAGTGTGAGGTGGAGAAATGTTCCGCTGGGGTCGCTTGGCGGCTAACTTGATCAGCTCGGCCAATAACTCATTGCGCGGCGGGTCTGGCCCCAATCTTTTCAGAGCTGTGCGAGCCAGGTGCTCCGAGTATCCCAATTTTATGGCGAATTCGATTTTGGCCTGCAAAATTTCATACTTTTAAATATTTAAAAAATGTTTACAAACACTTAGAATCAGGATTTGAAGGCCTTTTGTAATCTATTCTCGGTAATTCGCGAAACATTAATCTTAGCTTTTTATTATAACCTTTATTTTTAACATGGGGCGACAAAACTTAGGAAAGTATTGTCGCCCCATGTTAAAAAAAAGCATCTCAATCCATTCTACCGTCACAGCTACGATAGATACGTCTCTCTGATTTCAAACAACACATTATCTTTAAGAAAGAATAATAATATAGTTTTATTAAGTGTATTGCTCGTCACAAATAAATAACATTTAAATCAACATTAAATGTATTCTCAAAATGAGTAACTATGTTAAGCAGCGTTATTTCCCACGATCGTCTAATCATCTTTTCTAATACATAGTATCATGCCTATATTTAAACATAATTTTGATATTATCTGAGCTGTGTGATTAAGTAGTAAAGCAAAGCATCCGAAACATCGGGCCGAAGTTAAAAATAATTTTCAAATAAGTTTAATTCATATATCGCGTTTTAAACCGTTAAAGTGTTTTATTTAAATGTGTACTACTCGCGTAAACTATATTATCATAAAACTTGCATCAAGTGTAAATTTAAAAAAAAGTTAATGACTACACCCTTTATTAATGCTACAAGTATTACCAATATAATAAAATTATATAGCTTAGCATTTTAAGACTACTAGCATGGGACTTTCTTCAAATATTAAGATTTCTTAGATTTAATAAAAGCGTTATTTATTAAAATTTAAAACACTGTTTTAAACATACTTGTGCATCACAAGAAAGTAGGTAATAAATGTTTTCCATGGATAATCGATGAATTTATTATCGATTTGCAATCAAGGGCCTAAAAAGTACATCTAACGTAGTCCATTCCAGGGCGTAGTAAAATAATGAAAAGGTTATGCAACTTAACCTCGTCTGTGTTAGATGACGCAAGTGACACAGTAAATAAAATTAAATTACATCACAGAACATGGCTCAGCGCTGTGCGCCCGCTTTCCCAAAGATCTTTACGACAGACGCGCTCGTGTTAAGGTAAATCAATAATATACGAAGTAACGATACATTATAAATATAACAATGAAAAGGTAACTTAATATACAAGTTGTAAATAAATAAAAAATGACAAGTTTTACTACGCCATTATAAGTAAAATACTATAAGACCATTATCGTAATAAAGATCGAAGAAAGACGAGTTTCCTAATGACGTGTATTTGAAGGGCCGACGCTACAGGAAATAAAACTAGTTTCTTATTAGAAAATGTGTTATTAAAATAATTTAATAAATAGCATGAGAAAGTGACGTAAAAGCTGAAACTTTGCATGGAAACTAAGCATAGCTAACGAACATTCTGAGCTGTCGTGACTTAGCTTATTATAAACGTTTATGACATGCTGTCAATCTAACTGCTAGCTTACCTGGTTAGGTTGTGGGGGTGCTGGCGAGAGTGTGACGTACTCCGCGAACTCTGCTGCGAGCGTATCCGACGGAGTCCTGGAGGCGGTGCGATGCCCACCATCGTCCTCGCATTCGGAGTCGTAGCTCGAGTCCTCGCCACGTTCCCCAGCCCAACCGAGTGATGAGTCCACATATTTCTGTAACAAGAAAACATCAAACTTTAATAAGTTTCGAAATGTATTATATCAACCGTATCATTTCCTATTTCTAAAGTGTAGTTTTGCCTGCTAGGATCCCAGATTTTCAAATTGATCAAATAATCTTCAGTAGCATATTCATTTGAACGTTGACACGGCGAACGTATACATATTGGACGGACAACATTTTCCCCCTGTTTAATTAAAGCTGTTAAAGTTCGCTCAACGCTATGAATATTGATTGTCTTTATCTAGAAATTGCAAATTATTAGAGCTTTGATATAAACTGTAATTGTGATTTGACGTCATGCCCTTTAGAGGTAGATAACATGCAATGACGTAGAGCGATAGTCGTATTTGTTTGACTTGACCAGAGGCTCACGGACATCGCCATATCCTGTTTTAAGCGGCGACAAAAAGAATCGAGCGAAAATTAATAAACCGCTGATAATAAATTAGTTATACAGTCGTTATCGTTGAATAAAACAGCTTACAAACGCACAGATGCACCTATAGGTAATAAGTGAATAATCAATATGTATATTTTAATTTAATGCTATACGGCGCCGACGCAAGACAGGGTCACGGGGGCACCAAAGCGGATCTACAGATGATCAATGACCTTTAACGTGCGTTCCCAAGTACCGGTTATAATTCATTATTTACAAAAATTTACGAAATATCCTCTCACAATCGAATATCTTGCGAATAGTCGAGTGCTTAAACCCGTTATCGGTGTAGAACGAAACTAAATTGACTTCTTAGTCAAACAACATCCGTGTTGGGACAGCGTTGGCATAGATCGAAAATGTATTTAACTCGAGTACGTTAGATGATATTGGTGTTATCGATCACTTATTGATATTTAATTACTGTTCAGAACTGACAAATATTGATTTGAAATACTTTTAATTGATGAACAACAATTTGGCTTCTGCTCTGAATAGATAATTTGAAATAACTAAAACCTAGAGTGTATCCGTACTCACTCGTTAACACGACTAAAGTTCACAGCCTTTTATTTTTCAGCCTTTGTAATAAAGAGGGTTTCTTTTGAATTTCAAACCATTGGCATGAATAATACCTAACTAAATTCAAACTTATAACGATCACGCTTTACTATCATTTAAGTTTCTATTTGGATGCATTCAATTTAAACCATGATCCTAAATATTGAAATACAGATTGTTGAAGACTTGAATGCTGAAGGCCCGAATTAGATGTTGACATATGCCTGTATACTTATATAATGCCTACAAAAACTTAACAAACTACCGTCAAAGAGTGTTTCTATGATTCCATATTGTTTTCTGACGTCACTTTTTAACGTATATACATACAACTTAGTTTGTTCGCCTCACAAATCATATCGTCTTAAATAAAACTCTATATGAAGCGAAACAATCTACAGCCAATGTTGTAGCATCGCATCGAATCAGCCGGATGCGACTTTCTAAAAACATTGTGCTCGCGAAACAACGGCGCGGGCGGCCGTTCAGTTCCGTCATGAGTTTACAAAAGTATTTGTAAGTGCTTCGTATATCGTGATAAAGGTAGCTGTTACATAAATGTATGCTACTTATTGGTGTGAGTCTTAAATAATTGAGCTATTTAAAGAAGTTCCGTTAGTCTGTGAATAAACACTATGTGTATTAAAAAGGAGTCTTATTTCCTATTTATTAAAACTTATAAAATCGATAACAATTAATAAAAACAGCCCACGCGAGGCGGAATTACATAGAGTTTCATACCATTGATTAAGTAAAGAATTGTCGTATTGACTTTCTAGTCCCTACCTGTTGTCTATTGATATCAAGAAAAATAGATATTATTTCATTTTAAGAGTTTGTTGTTGAAATTTTTAACTCTAACTATTGCAATTCTTGATATACAAACACAAACGGACCTATATCAGTCTTAGTAATAGGGTTCTGTCTTAACTTTGGCTACAGCACTCTAAAAACCAAAACTTTATATTTCTTAAATAAAACACTTTAACGGTTTAAAACGCGGAGACCACGGCTCCCCCCGTCTCTTCGTGACCACGGCTGCTGCAAAGCATCCGAAACGTCGGGCCGAAGTTAAAAATCATTTCCAAATAAGTTTAACTAATATATCGCGTTTTAAACCGTTAAAGTGTTTTATATAAACTGTACGCGTAAACTGTAGATATTTATATTTCTTTTCAAGAATTACGACAAATTAAATTTCTATTCCTTTTTATAGATTCATATAAATATCACAGTGTACAAACATTGCAACAGTAGAGCAATAAAATAATTTTAATAACAAGGTCACGTCTTAATCACTAAGTGGTGTTATTACCATTGAAAAAATAAAAAGCATAGTCTGATAAATTTAATATAGTTACTACTTTTCAATACAATATCTTGATACGCAAAAGCCCAAAAGCCATTATCCATGCGAAACTTCAAGATTATATTATCAGTTCATGAAGTGAATTAAATTATTGATGAACGTTCTTTTCAAAACACGTTTACACACATAGCTTTGTGTATACAATATGAAGATGTGTTTGTTTTGATTTTGCACGACCTCAAACTAATTAGATTAAAAACACCATCGGATTCCCCAGTGCGCAAGCGGGAAACATTGTTTACGTTCGGGTCAAAATTTGCGGGTAAACCCTCGTTTTTTCAGGGTATTTCCGTGTAAACCCGTTTAATTGAGATTATTTTATACCGCTTAGTTCAAATCGCAACCTAGATTTAATTTCGGAGGCCGAAGTCAAACGTTGAATAGACGCCCCTTGACAACTTATAAATTAGAAGGTTAATTATTGCATCAGCTGTACGTGACGTAGTCTCGGCAGAGTTCCGCTATTTGCTTTATAGCTCTGAAGGAAAACAATGATTTTAATTGGCACAATGGTTGATTGATCTAGCATTGCGATCAGCGTGAAAAGTCATAGGTTTTCAAGCCCTGAAAATCATAATATTCGGCTCAAGCATATCAGTCTGATATACAAATTCCTGTAAAGAATAACTGAAACAGACACACATAAGTGTCAGCTTCACATAGGGAAATGAAATTTCACACAAATTGTGTATCTTAAAGCTATTGAACATACTTATAAAAGGTAATTATTAATTAAAAGTTTGTTTGTTCTTTAATCCCAAAATCGCGTTGTAGCTCTCGGAACTACGGATAGAAGTAAACAGGTTATGACGTAGCCGCGAGAAAATTGCATTGTACAGACTACAGGTGAGGTTTGTTTACCTTGTTTTCCTTGAATTCTAAAAAATAGTATTCTTAATACTACGTCGCGGATTGACGATCATTGTCAAAATTCGAGATGTTTCACCCTACGTAAATAATATATGCATATTATATTAATTCGTTTGTTTACAACTTCAATATATTTGTTAGCAACAGTGGATTTTATTAACCTTGAGATGCGCGATAGGAATTGAAGATGCTTTGGGTGGGAGATAAGACATACTTGAAAATTTATAAATATTAAGATAAAACACTTTTAACTGTTTAAAACGCGAAACATCTTAATTATTACCGACACGACGCGACACTTCGGATGCCTTATACCTATTTAAGTCTTCGAAATTATGATCGCTTACATTTACCACGTTTTAAACCGTCACAAGGTTTTTATTCAAATGCACTAGTACAGGTTCTGTAGTTTACACGAGCAGTCGTTAGAAGAAGTTAAATAGAAGAAAAAGAGAATTTATTTAGATAGAAGTGAATTCGTACCGCAATATCCAAATGTAGTCCCTTAGCCCACTGTCTTTCCGCTAATTTGATTATAGTTTTCATAACACTGAGGCACAACAGACTGCACGTGTTGTACGCCTCAATAATATCCGATCGATAATATTAGCTCCGTCTACTGTACAGTGTATTGGAGAAATTCTATCGCGCGTTCTTTAGTGATAAGCGCGACCAATTACATAGAACTATTGGGGTAACGTCGCGTCGTGCGATGTGTCGTCACTCCTAACAGGATGCGGTGGGCACGCGACACACTCACACAAAAAAACATGCTTTTGTTTTGATTCCGCGCCTATCTTTTGTCATTAATTAAGGCAGATATTTATACACACAAGCATTATATTGTAAGAACTAGCTGTGTCAGCGACTGCGTCCGCGTGGAATAGTTATTGTGGCAAAATTTGTTTTTGTAAACCTCCTGTTGACCTCTATAAATTTAAACTGCTACCCACGATGTAGACTGTCGTTCTTGCAAGTTAATCTTAAAAGATAGAAATTATGTCGCAAATATTTTTTAGATCATTAAAGAGGAATCATTCTTTCCTACATATTAGTACAGCGAGAATTTCAATTCGAACCAGTACTTCCTGAGATTAGCAAACAAGCAAACAAACTCTACAGCTTTACATATTAGTAGGTATAGATAAGAAATAGAACACTTTATCATTTTTTAAGTTACTGCATATAAAATGCATTATATAAATTAAAAATCGATTTTAGTTTCTTGCCCTGCCCGTGTCTTTAGTGTTCGTGTTTTCAATCTAAAATCGATATTTGATTTTCACAAATAGAATTGAGCTAACGATGTCGATTTAACAAAGCATTACTCAAATGTAAAGTCATAATTTATTTAAATTGAGCCACAATGAGATTGTCAAGTAAATAGATCGGAATTCAGATCAATTAATTTACGATGCAAATGCAACTGGTTTGTGATACACATTGTTCTTTTTCCGCCCGCACTCATGATGCAGAAATGGATAATTTTGAACCAAGCAATAAGCAAGCAAGGCACAATATCTTTATATTAACCGATGTTGGAACATTTACTAGAAGTATTAATTTATCTCGTTCGTATTATTTATCAGCTGGGTATGTTCCTCATAAGAGATAGGGATCATCGTATTCTACTTAATTCCACACATCGAGGTAGGATGATAGCCAGGTGGTGCAGGGACCAGGGTCCGGGAGCTTAGGTGGTTCTTTGCAAAGAGGTAAACGTGAAAGAAAAGGAAAAAGAAATATGTTTAATTTACAAATCGATTATAGATTGAAAAAAAATTTACGACACGGACAAGACGTCGTAAAAAAATCTAATCTATAATCGATTTTTAATTTATGATGTGCCATTAAATAAAAAAAAATATTCTTGTTCCTATCTATAATTCCGGAGGCTAATATGAGTTCAAGCTCGCGGAAAAAGGCCCGATTATTATATGTATGTACCGGGGCCCTTGATCTCCTATCTACTCTACTTGTACCATCACAAAATTTCAGACGACACGACGGCCGGGTCCGAGTGCTAAGCGTACTCTACAAGCATGGTCTCTTCACCACCAAAAAATCAATACGCGATACTTTTCTAATTGACCGGTTTAATTATTAATAAAAATAGCTCAAGTCAAAATATCCCTAAGTGCCTATATATTATCTTAAGAACGGCGGTGTACGATCCTTAAGCATTAATTGTTGTGGTTATTGAAAAGTTAGGCTAACAGGATAGTATTGCTTATCTCTAGTAGCTGGATCTACGAATAGATAAGTTGGTGAAAAATTAGAGTTAAAAACAAATATTTGAATTTACAATATTGTACAGTACCTACAGTTTTGTGACAATAAAATTATTTTTTTACTACAATTCTAAACAAGAGACAGGTATTAAATATAAGTTTTCAAGTTAATTGTCATCGGATATAAACTTTTTAAAAGTACTCGCGTGAACTACAGAATATAGTTTTTGTTTTTTAGTGTTAATCATTTTTATAACCATTAAAAACTGAGTCGATACTTTGTTAAAAAATGGTGCCAACAACTAGAGCTGCATAACAAAGATAATTTATTACAAATTATTCCGACACCATTTACAGTGTTAGAAACATGTTTGATTGATTATACTATTAATATATAGTTACAGTTGTAAACATATCATCGCGTACATTATAATTAACACTAATCGGGATGAATTGAAACATACTGCAAATATTTTTATTGTTGCTAACATTATTAAATTTATTTTCTATTCTCTTCCTTGCATTAATGTTGTGCATGTGTTATGTTCTCATGAGAATCCGTTTCTCATAGAAAATTGGCTTATAAGTATTTCTATGTGTAAAATCTTGACAGAAAACTTCTTTGAATCTTTTTTAGGATTTTTTTACAGTGTATGTTTTGAAAAAAGGTCACTTAACACTTCGATTTAATAATACCGAACGTATAGATAAATATGTCATAGATCTTATTTTTTTTTACGTATTAATAAGTAAGTAAGTAAGTAATATAATATAATACTTATCAAAATTTATTTATTTGGCATAAACATCATCCTATCGAACTTTACGATGCTGTAGGAAATAATTTATGTATCGATGTATTTAAATCAGATAAGAGAATTTAAGGCTTAAGATATATTTTAAAGCTAATTTATTAAGAGAGGACGACATCATTGTAATCTTGTAATGATTCTCAGTTTAAAATTGTTGTATGTTCTGTTCAGTCCACCAGAAGATGTTAGAAGAAAGATATTTTACGAAAGAATCTTGATATTGTGTTAATCACTTTCATACTCCTCTCACTCAAAACCTGTACTACAACAGAAGTAAATTTATGAACAAAATGCAATCAAAATGACATAATTTAAAGTACATAGAAACAATGTCTAAAAATGCTAATGGCCGTTCCTATAAAGAATCCCAAATTGGAAAATAGTGAACAATGAACTCGACTACAGAGTTTACCTACTCTTGATGACTAGTAAAGTTGGGAATCCCGATATTATTATCAGTTATATACTCCGTTGTCTAATCATGAGGCGGTTCATACCTCATTATGGAGACCCACTTCAAAACCGCGATATCCGTGAAGAAATTTTCGAAAATTATGCCAAGCGGAGCTATTAGATTCAAATCCGTGATCGGACATTGTGGATAACGGGTGAATATAAATTACTAGCTCGCCGCAGAGTGAAAGTCCGCACTTATATCCGAGTTACAGCCTATGACACTGCATACCGCTTTGACCGAAATGATATTTTATTCAGTGATTATCCGTCTCACTTGCACTCGGTTTAAAACGCGATATATATT
The DNA here is from genome assembly GCA_963661955.1 of Leptosia nina. Lineage (NCBI taxonomy): Eukaryota > Metazoa > Arthropoda > Insecta > Lepidoptera > Pieridae > Leptosia > Leptosia nina. The sequence goes on from CAVLEF010000280.1 coordinate 10,670,146, forward strand.
AGTTAAACTTATTTGAAAATGATTTTAACTACGGCCCGACGTTTTGGATGCTTTGCAGCAGCTGTGGTCACGGGCTGTATAATATTTCAATGTGTTTAACTATATATCGCGTTTTAAACCGTTAAGGTATTAAATAAAGCATGTGTACTACTCGCGTAAACTATTTTTTTTTACAATTATACAAGAAAATATATACATAAGTATTGGTAAAAGCCGGTTTGACTAATTACTCGAATAATAATAATTAGTATTAATATTTAAAAAAATTGTACGATTGAATAAATAGTTCTTAATTGTCTGCCAACCATATACAAAAGAAAAATACACAATAAAGTGGATCTAAAAATCCATATTAAAAAATCGATGACACGGATATATATATATGTCCAAGTTTTGTATGCGAATTTTGAAAATCTTAATTAATTAAAAAGAAATTAATAATATTCAATTAATGAAAAGATTTTTCATTTATATCGTGTCAACGTGATCATAACACGTGAAAAAGAATAACGCCTAAAGTGATTTTAATTCTTCAACTCTTGTAAATTAATTATACTCGAGCCATTATTATTTGAGTATCTCATTTCTTTATTTGAATACATTCAAATTAGATATATTTATGAGTAATAAATTAAATTAAACATATCAAACTAGACTCATCGTCGGTTCAAAATCGGTAACGTATGATTCGCTCTTGATGCCGAACCGGATATAGGAGGAACCCCATCAAACTCACCTCCTACATACCTACTTTTAACATTTACTGCACGTGGTTCTTTACGTAGTCTTACGTTATACATGTAATTGAATTATTGGTCTTTCGAAACTGGAATACTGGAATTTGTTCTTTTCCCTTCTTCATTTTTCTTATCAAAAGGTCAGTTTGCAATTAATTCATTCGGCTCGAATAAGACGTCGTTCATTGTCATTATATTATATAAACTTAAGTTAAAATGTCTATAAGTAATAATAAAAGTAAACGTCAAACTATTGATAAGCAGCGGTTTCGCTCATGTTTGATAAAATGATATCTTTTGAAACTATTAGGTATATATATTTTTAAACTAATTTAAATAACTTAATGAAATTCTTTACTTTCATTTAACATCAATCTTATTTTAGATTTTATATATATTAGAATTAATATCTTTTCCTTCTTATAAGTTATACACATAGTTTGATTAGTGACACTTATGCAGTCCTATTAGCTACAACTTGGCCACTTGTCATTGTTACAATATAATATAATGATACATCAACAATATTAATCTATCAATGTTTGAGCACTTCGCAATAATTAGCATAGTTTAATGACGCTCAACTTCGCTTCCGGGTTGGCTTACATTGCGGGTATCGTTAACACTATACGGAAAGCGCTTACGAAACGGTGACGTAAATTTCTTTTAACAAAACGCACTTCTCACCTGGGAGTTGTCAATCGCGTACATAATAATTGCGTGTTAGTGCGCGCTTTTAACGCCCGACATGGCTCATTTGTACGACCACGGCCTCTATCGCGGCGAGACTAGCTCGAGGAGCGATCGTACGCTGCGCATACGCACACCTCCACGCACGAGTGAAGGGGAAGCGGGGCAGCCGAGATCCGGGTTTCGCGCCCACTGCAGCAGGCGGCCCCCAAACAACGCCTGACCTCTGTCACCCAGCCGAAACGCGCATCCAACTAAATGTGCCGAACCCGGACTTGGGCCGTCGATCACTTCGTAGTAATCGAAAGTGGAAGGATACCAGACCATTAATTTATTGGTGGTCAACATTTTTCTCTTAGAGTTCTGAGCCGAGCCATTACCACAAACATGCTTATGCATATAATATTAACACAATCTATTCTAAATCGGAAAGTTGTAACTATAATAAACATGGTTTTGTCTGATAGGGCAAGGATTAACTATTAAAAACTTTTTTATTAAGTTAATATAGTTACAAGAATGGGGAAAGTTATATCAATTCCTTATGCAATCCTAGATTGCCATTTTTTATCATCTCCATAGCTTAAATTTATTATTTAGGTTAAATGCAATGTATAGGATTAAACTATGTGAATTATATCCTGAGTTAAAATATGGGGCAACAAATTTCTTTATATACAGTTAAGCAGAGAGCAGAACTATGACTGGAAATAAATCTGTCCATCTCGTGACTCTCATAGGTACAGCTGTATTTGACTTAAATGGCAATTGTTTAAAATTAAAGAAAATGTCCTTCACAGAGATTTCACAGCTTGAATTATTATAACAAATTTACAAGGAGTCATCCCATTGCTTAATTCTGATGTATTGTAATAACAATGTACACACTTTTTTATCTAATTTTTACTACACCTAATAATTTTTTAATGATTTTCTTATTGGACATTTTGATGTGAAAAATGGTTTGTAAGAAGCCACAAGAATGAATTGACCAGCTCCATATGCATTTAAATACCACCAAATTCATCTTTGTGTAATGCTATATATTAATTATACTTAAATAAATAAAATAATTATGACTACCATATAAAAATAATATAATAAAATAACAAAGTGAAAAGCATAACAATCTTGATTCTTGTATAATCCTATACCTAAATAGATCATCATTTCATTGTGCACCATTAATATTGTTTTTATTATTATATTTTACTTACCTGAATTCTATCAACTAATTCTTCAGGCTTGAATTTGCCGTCGACAGGATTTAAATTAAATATAACTTTAAACTGTACCACATATTTGCTGTCGTCGAAAACAGATTTATTTTCAGAAAGCGTAACGTAGTAAAAAGTTTCGACTAACTTCAGGTATTTGCTATAAAACTCCGGCAGAGAAGACCGCGGTACCGATATAAACAAATCAAAATCGTTTGACATAATTCCAAATACGGCGCCAATAGATATCAGAAACGTTAATCACTAATTTTATTGCATAATTGATATCGAAATCCTTAATTCACTACCTACATTTCCAATTAGATTAGAAGGAAAAGTAATATGCTAAGATCCGCGTTTTATCGACGACATAAACTCAGATTAACTGACGTTGACATTAATATCGATAACAAATAACTCAATGACATTGACAGTTCAATTAATGTTACAGTTTGACAGTTATTGCTATTAGCGGTGTCAAATTTTTACTAGTGACCGTTCCACATTACTCAAAAAAACTTTTAAAGTACAAAAGTCAAATAAAAAACAAAATATGTATTTAATTAGTCACATTTATTACTTACATACAGTATTGCCTTGAATTAAATCTTAAAATATATCACAAAAAAAATATTTCATAAAAAGTCTTAATTAATTGATTGCTTATTATCTAATATAGAGTTAAAAATAGAAAGAATTGATTAGAAGTATTAGGTTTATACCTACGTCGCTTGTAGCGGAATATGCATATTGCATGTACCCGTTTGAATTGGAGGATCCAAAATAATGAACCTGAAAGTAAGGTAGAAATTAAAGATTAATCGACTTGTGTCTATTTATAAAATAAGCTGTGTTCGTCTCATTGTTTTCTTCATAATGCAAAAATGATTTTACCCTTATAATGAGTTATATCACAGGCTTATGCTGGAGTTTTTAATAACAATTAATTAACTAGAAAATTCTGATTCAGTATTATCTGAGGGTGAAATATTCTCTTTTTTTAAAGCTTTCCTCTTTTTCTTGCTAACTTGTCTGCTGCGGAACATTTTACTCTCGTCGGCACATTTTGTTGTTATGCTTGTCCTAAAATTGAAATAAAACATTTTTTTAGATAAGCTCACATATTATGATTTTAAGTAAGTTTCAAGAAGAGGCTCCATAAATCTACGGTGAAAGATAAACATTAATGAAGGCGTAAAAGTAAATTCTATTTGTCTGTTTTATTTCTATGTGTAATATTACAAACCTTACTACATTCTCCGGCACATTGCACTTTTCCACCACAGTCTGTACAATATCATTGACCAATGCTGCATCTAGTTTTTTCTTTGCCGGTTTGTTAGGGAACGCAGGAGAACGTTTACCGGTCAAAGAATGTGTGGCAAGAACGCTAAAATAAGTATTTTATAGCTAATTAGTAATTGACCCATATCAATTTCATTGAAGCGAAAATATATGATAGAAATGCATGCATACTTGCGTGGGAAAACGGCAGTTAACAACTTTCTAGTGGCATTCGTATACGATGTCCAGTCCATGTATTTCAAGAGTCTAGCGGGCACCACTGCGTTACCGTCTCCGATTGATATCTGTTATATACAATTATAGTAATATTCAGTATTTGTAGACAAAAATATAACCGCACTGAACAATATCGTTGTGTACATACCATTTCACCGCCCATTTTATTTAAGTTTTTGGGTTTCAATGCCTTCTTCATGCTGGAATCCGCTTTCGATATTTTAAACTCCGGGTCAGTATTTTTTGGTTTTCCAAAACGTGTCATTGTAACATCAAAGTCCGATGATTCCTAATACAGAAATAATTAGTATTAAAGAATGAGTCATTGTAATTACTATCTATTGTCTGAAACAGTTTAAAACTGTTAAAATATTTTCATAGTTGGATTTTGGATTTTGTTGGTTTTTTAACGTTGGATCGTAGTTAGAATGAATCATAAATAAGTTTAGTAATATTGAGTTTATTAGAAGTCTTGTAAAAAAATATGCTATTTAAGAGGTAGAATAACTTACTATTACTTACATTATTGGTGTTGTTTGTGGTTGTCCGTTTGCGTTTGTAGGTTCTCCGATTGTGAGTCTTTGTTCGTTCATCGCTAGATGTGTCCGTATAGAAGTTTGAATCATAGATAGGAGACGTTGTTTTCGCTGCATGTTTTAATCGCGCTTGCAGAACTTCAATTGTTTTGTATAAGTCCTTTATTATGTTATTCAGTCTGTCAACTTCCGCTAGAAGATTTTCTATATCTGTTTGCATTCCTATTTCACGAGTAGTTATCGTATGAGTCCCATTTATCTTATTTGCCAAACCCTCCGAGGTTTGTCTCTTTGGTGTACTTGTATTTTGCACTGAGTCGTTGCACAACTGAAATAGTAATGCTAGTGTAATAATTGGTATTTATTTTACTGAAGAACCCTGTTAAACTAATATTGATACCTACTTTTTTTGTAATTAGTCCGTTAAAAATGTTCGATATCGTTGGAGGTGCCACGATTTCCTCAATTCCTCGAGTCCAGCGCTCGTCTGCAAACAAAAAGTGATATCCTTACTTCCATAGACACTTTAAATTTACGCAAGTACACATTAAAAAACGCGATATATACCTATTACTTAGTTAAACTTAATTGAAAAATATTTTAACTAGGTTTATTAGGGCCGTAGTTTAAATTATTTTTATATTAGTTTAATGAATATCTATAGCGTTTTAAACCGTTGACGTGTTTTATTTAAACTTTAAAATGCTTTTTTTAAATAATAGTTAAATACTCACAACCATTACGATGGAAGACATGTCTGTGTCCACGAAGTTCTAATAATGCGTGCGCGGCATCCAATTCCAATGTCATAATTGAATCAGTGATTATTATCGTATCTGAAAAAATACCATGATCCAGTTGATGAAATAGTATCCCTATAAAGCAAGTTAACCCTCCGGGATGAATTACAAAGCACAAATGAGCCTTCGCAACTTTCGGACGACACTTGCCTCCCCGAAAGCCAATTTCTAGTTGAAAACCATTTGTTTCATCTGCAGGTATAACTTTGCTATTGTGCCTGCTAGCCTATGTCCGAAAGAGAGTATTAAAATCTATTGTGTGACGAAAAACTACCTGTGTACTTGCATTGTTTACATTACTTATCCTATTGGATTTGCTCCTATTGTCTAAAAAACCAGTTTACCCAATTACCGATAATAAAACATTTGGTACGCTGACTCACCAAAATTATACCTACTAATGTTTCCAACGATTCTAGAATTCAAGTAGTTCTAGAATTGCTATAATAATAGAGGTTTTGTTTATCGAACTAATGTAGGAGTTCATATTCTTCGTCAAGCAATTATTATTTATTATTAGTTTTGATGTTTTCAGAATTTTTTCTACAATTTTCTAAATTTCGCGAAACCTTAATTTAATATTGTGATTTGATAATTGATTTCTACAAGTAAAAATTTTCTTGCAACACAGAATAATCAACCCCACTTAAAGACGGGTTATAATCCTGACGTTTTACCATAAAAAAATGTTTTTGTCATCATGGTAAAGGTATTCAATAACGTAAATTCATTGATTAACTAAATTACAACGTATACAATTATTGCAAACATTAGCATAGCTATTAGATAACATAAGTAAAACACACTTTGTGCCAAATATGCTATTTAGTCGAGCATCCTATAAATGTACGGAACGAAATATATACTTTTTATAAAAATTATAAAGTCAATATTAATATAAGAATTCGCAAAAATGCCTTAATTTAATTTTCTTTGAAAGCAAGATAGTATATTATTATAATTACTACAAGTGCGTTAATATAAATCGAATAATTTGTTTTATTATATATTGGCACTGTTAAAATTATAAATAAAGATTCGAAATTTAACTTTTGGAGGTAGTTCGCGATCTTATGCTTAAGAATAATACAGAATAACACTGATAAATAAAGGAAAATAACAGTTACGAAATTAAATATGAACACTATAATATGTTAAAATCCAAATAAAAATAAATTTAAGTAAGGTTAGACATATTTCACACTTACCTTACTATCACACTAAATTCCAGCCAAATTGCAATTTCGGAGGAACTTTTTTTGGTGTCTTCACTTTGAATAGTGCAAACTACACTGACCATATTTGCAAATGAGTTCCAAATATTACCTCCGTAGAGGGGGTTGGTTTTTTGTTTTATCTGCTGTTTCTCTAATCAGGTAAAAATTGTGAATGCAGTTTATTATCCTATTGTTCGCTTTTTCCCAAAAGTGTTTTGTTCATGTCCTAATCCCCAAAGCTAATGAGCTTATTGTTTGTACTCTTTCCAATAGGCATATTTATTTTACAACCATACGGCTTATAACAAAATTGTAAGAGTCTAGGTATAAAAGTTTATTACTATTCAAAAGGATCTTGTAATTTAATAACCTCCTTTGAAACACAATTTGAAACCGTACATAAGAAATTATTAAAAACAAATTACATATTTGCCTTGTATTATATGGGAAGACAGGTCGAAAATAAATATACAATTTTTTAGAATCATAATATGTATTTAATTTCTCGATAGCAATTAAACAATAGACTTCGACGCATGCCACTGCAATCTCTGCAATCACTGCAATCTGATATTGAGCATTCACCTTTGCCCACAAATTTAATAGGAAATCATTACATTTAAGTCCCCATCTGTTTTCTCTTAACGCACTTAAATATATAAAAAAGCTGCCTCTATGAAAATATTCTATCAATGGTTAATCACAATAGTAATGTCGAACTCGCATACTCCGGGTGCCGCAAAATTTATCTACTAGGTAAACAAAAGTAGGTACACACAGTTCATACCTATTTCTATTATAAAAAGTAAATCTATACTACACTAATATTATACACTTACTTACTTAATATTATAAATGCAAAAATAACTCTGTCTGTCTGTCTGTCCGGCTTTAATGCCGAAACTACACAACCGATTTGAATGAAATTTGGTACACAAGATATTCTAGAGCCTGAGAAAGGTCTTTTTAAGCCAAAAAAGGTTCTTAGGGGTTGAAAACGGAGATGGAAGTTTGTATGGAAATTTGTGATTTTTGAAGCTAGAAGAATGAACTTTCTTCTTTGGCTTTTTGGGAATGGGAGTGAGTGCAAGTGTGAGAGCGGGAGTTAGAATGGTGTTGCGGCAAAGTAGTTAACCACACAGATTGGCTGCCTGAAATGCGCCGTTTCATAAATAAATAAACAGCCTAAATAATAATATAATCTAAATTATTATTTAAGGCTTAAACATTACTATTTCACGCGGGCGAAGTCGCGGGCACAGCTTACTAGCTTATTATACTTAATATTAAATGTTTTGGGACATATATAGTAACATGAAGCAAAAATTGGCAAAAATATTTAGTGTGTTTTAGCAGCATAATTTGTGAAAAACTCATCAAGCTAGCTCACGGTCTTTGAAATAAAGTAACAACAGCAAAAAACGTATTTGTATTAATCTATACTAATGTTATAAAGCGGAAGAGTTTGTTTCTTTGAACGCGCTAATCTCAGGATCTACTGATTCGAACTAAATTTCTTTGCGATGGATAGACCATTTATCGATAAAAATTTTAGGCTATATAATATTACGCTGCGACCAATAGGGGCGAAGAAACAGTAGAAACTTATTCTTTCTCGTGCACACTGCAAAAACGGTAGAAAGCATAAAGTTTGCATGTCAATTGTGCAAACCCTGACAGTATGTGATCATTTAAGATTAACTCGCAAGAACAATACAAAACAAATGCATTATTATAAATTATTTCTTCGAATTGTATCAACATATTTATGTTGCGAACAACAAATAGATCAGCTAGTTATTACATAATGACGTTTATTGTTTGATATTAATTACGAAAATTTTGGATATATTTTGTTTAAATACTGTCTATGGTTTACGCTAGTAGTACACATTTAAATAAAACACTTTATCGGTTTAAAACGCGATATATTAGTGAAACTTATTTGAAAATGATTTTTAACTTCGGCCCGACGTTTCGGATGCTTTGCAGCAGCCGTGGTCACGGGGGGACACGGCTGCTGCCGACACGAAACGTCGGACCGAAGTTAAAAATCATTTGTGTGTTTTATTTAAATATATTTTGTCTATAGTTTACGCGTAGTACACTTTTAAATAAAACACTTTAATGGTTTAATCTAATGTATCGCGTTTTAAACTAAAAGCTTTCTTTATATTTAGAGGCTTCCTATAGCCAAATAGGTAGGTAATATTTTGCTTTGTAATTGCATTTAATAATTTTTAAAACATATGTCTGCAACATTTCCTCGAAGCATTCAAATCTTTTTACTACCCTAATCTTCTATTGCTAAGATCTTTTATTGCACGGGCTTAGTCGGATAAACATAATTTTAGCTCGTAATAATAGTAACACAAAGCATCTTTTATCACAAGACACCGAACTTTTATATTTGCAACGAATTTTTTCGTCGCTTTCTATCTGCGGGTAGGGGGACAAAATCGAGGGAGCAAACTTACATACATCTATAGTAGGTACTTAATTTTTACCTGCGATATATAGAAGGGACGGATCGGTTTAGTTCCCATTTGGTCGGCGGTAGTATCGGGAGGTATTCAAAATTCTAAAATTATGTCTGGCTTGTGGTTTCTCGTTGAATGGGTGGACGAACGCACTGTATTTTCCAATTATAGTGTCGTGAATGTATCGTGTTTAGTAGGAGATGACAATGAAGTACATACTGGGAAAATTGTTCTTTTACGCGATAGGCACAGCGGCATGCCTAGAAGGGGGCAGTTGCTTCGGATATCAGGTATGTGAATTACTTTCTTATTGCGTAGAATCTCGCTTTCACGATACTTTTCATAATATATAACCGTAATGTTTAACTAAAATTTATTACAAAATTTGTATTACAATTAATATTTTTTTCTACATAAAGAGGGTAGTTTTTTTATTAAATTTGGTAAAAATGCTTTAGGGTATATCGCTCACAATTACCTATTGGAACCATATGTGAACTATAATAAATTCTCTCTTTTAGAAACGAAGCGATGCTTGAAAGAAATGAAAGTAATGCTGGAAAGGCAAGACAATCAGGTAAAAAACGTGGTATCAATGTGCATGAGCACAATGAAAGATATGAAAACGAGAACAATGGTAAGTTGTTTACTAATAAATATGCTTCGTAATTTTTTTATGAGGGTAGGCGAAGAAAAAAATATAAAACTCAGTATAATAAACCACATTGACTATATAGTATAGGTTATACTACCTTTCATAAATTTAAATATTTAACTCTGATCGTATCCCTTGTCGATATTATTTCTGAATCATAAGCGACTTATCTATATGGAATGAGATCATATCAAAAGAACATTCACTTACTTATAACTTAAAATATATCAACCAATAATATTATGTCATAAGTCGTGGAAGTCTTAGGCTTATATTAGTGAATGTTATTATTAGTAAATGTTGTAATACCATGAGTCCATTCTATATGTTATTATCTTAACATTACATTGTTCTATAGATTACGCTTTACAAAAGGTATTTACTAGCTATACCTGCGACTTCGTCCGCGTGGAATAGTTATTTTGGGCATCGGTTTGTTGTTGACCCACGACGTCGTTCCGTCTTGCAAATTAATCCTAAATTATGATACTTTTGCGAACATTTTTTTAGTTAGTAGACATTCAAACAAACAAACTTTTTAGCTTTATAATATTAAAACTTTAGTAGATTTAAAACTATAATAGACTCAGCTGTGTACGACACATTAGCGTAATTGGAAAGAGCAACGGCATCGAGCACTGGTTCAAGTGCCGTAACATAGTTTTTTTTTCAATCTGAAATAGATTAATTATAAAAAAAAATTCAATGTTAATGTATCAACGGGCCCTGGGTTCGATGCCCATCGAGTCAAACATTTACTCAATGTATTATTTTTTGAAACGCGTTGATTGTCGTCTTAAAATGTGGATATAAAATGGGTAGTGGGAATATAGAAATTCCGACCAGGTCACGAACCACTGCCCACAGATGAAAAAGCCGTGAAGTTTAATAGCGGTTCGGATCGGTCTGTGGATATCCGAATATCCAAAGCCATAGGTCAACAGTGCATCAGTGTGTGTTTGTTGCTCTTATGTCTTCTGCTATCATAAAAAAGGTTTTGAAATTATTTTTTTAGTACTCCCCACAAGCCAGTCTCCCGCAGGAGAGGGGACGTGTACTTGATACCACCGATAGCGAAACGGACCCTGAGGTCAGTATAAAGGCAAGCACTAAGTTTAAGAGTGTAAAACTCGCAATTTGGTAGTAAAACTTATTTTTACTACCCGACGTTTCGGATGCGGTACAGCAGCAATACTACAATATTCCTAACGCACACTTTTAAGTGTGTGTGTGTGTGGTTTTTTTTTCAAGGTTTTTTCGTTGTTTATAAACGCCATTATTGAGTTTGTTCTAACTATTTATCATTCCTGCTTAATAAGAATTTACTTTTAATGTTCAATAATTTCAGATTAACCCTGAATTGAACTTTACTCAATCTACAATTAAATTCAATGCGCAACAACAAACTGGCCCCGAATCGTTCGGGAATACCCAATTGATTCGTACTCTTCAAGAGAAATGCGTCCAAAGGCGTCGTTCGCTGGTCAGCAGCACTCCTCTACCGCCACAGCATGCTGACAATAACATACTGACCTTTGACCAAGCAACCCAGACGGACGAATATGAATCACCAGCTGAAAAAATAAGGGAAATGAACATTGTTGTACGGCATTTGTACAAAAAATTCTTGGACTTAACCGCGCAAGTAGAACTCAAGGAGGCTGAGGCGGCCCGTCGTCGACGCGAAATGTATCCGGAAATAGAGATTGTACCGATTGGAGAAGATATTAACGAGTCCATTATTTCTAATGGAGCTCAAGAAGATAACGCCATCGCAGACGGATTAAAAGTGAGGAGAGCTTCGGCCCAAACCACGAACGCTGCTGGTGCCGACGGGATGCCAGCTGAGCAAAACTTTGATATGGTAGTATTATTATAGTTATATAATTAGGTTGTATTTTTTAATAGTAACGGCTACAATATGTACATAGTTAAAGCCAGGTTGAACTTTAAGAAGATTTAAGAAGGGTTTTATTTTATTTAATTTACAATATTCACATAATGATGTGCTTAATGTTAAACAAATGTATATTATAAGTTTTGTTAGTACTTCTTTTATTAACAGTGGTTATGGAAACCCAAAGACAAAAGGCAATAAGAAATAAATATATCAATAATTAATTATACATGATGAACTAGTTGATGGAATGATAGAAATGTACTGCTGATTATCAGCGGGACGTAGATTCGATCCGAACCAGGCACATATTTGTTGTTTGATGTTTCTTATCAGGTTTTACTTAATGTTTAAGATAACATTGGATTTCTGCCTTCATTTAGATATTAAATGGGTAGGAATAAAAAAAAAACATCCGGATCACAACCCACAATTAATGAAAAACTTAGGCTTAACTTCGTTTCGATCTCAGTCTATGAATGTTTCAATATCTAAAATAGGTTGACCGCGATAGTTATAAGTTTTATGTGTGAACCCCGCGGTTGTCTATCCTCATCTGTCCTAAAAAAACCATCCCCCGAAACGTTCTCACTTATAATATAATCTAATCACAAAATTAAATAGAAATTAATCATTATTTTTTAATAGTTAATTTCAAATATGGAAACCTCTTAACTACTTGGTTTAACTTTCAAAATATTGTATTCGGTGTGAACGTATTAAAAGTAAAATAAATAGCAGGTATCCATCGGTAGCGGTAATGTTGTAGTGCCAGCTCGTCTGTTGGAGGAAATTGATTGGACATCGTACACCTCGGCAACTAGACAATTGCTACAAGCTGTATTTCCCAGAAGGTAAATCAACAGATATGACTGCGAACTATACAAAAACTAACACGAAACTCTAGTTAGTAATAATATATTATATAAGGTATAATGCAGGCGTTTTTATCACTAAAACACCGTTTGACAGATTTTAATAAAATGTTGTGTACAAACATGAACAACGCGATGGCACAAAATGTTTGTGACGTCACCAACTACTTTTTTTTTTACTTTTATGTCATTCGTTACTTTACTACGCTTTAAATGAAACAATTTTAACGGTTTGTAACATAAACTTTAAAAACTGTTACTTCAATTTAATACGACTAGACATTTCGGACGTATAAATAAAGTATCGGTAAAGTAGTTCATTTATTGTGTACTACTCGTGTTACTTACATAAATATCTATCTATTCTTTATTTACAGAGTATTAGCAACGCACTCCTTGACCGGTAAGCCATCGCCAGCGTTTGCGGACAAGCCTGCAAAGAAATGTCTTGACCCTAACATGGTGGACGACATAGTAACATTGGTTTCTGAGAGATGTGTAGTTCCCAAGAGAGTTGTTAGGTTCGTTGATATTATAATGTATAAGATTAGTTATTTAAATCTAAGTACCGCTTTAGTGACATATTTTGTTAATAAATCATTAATTCTATGCGTTTATGGTATTAAGCTATACGTTTCTGTTAAACTGTAAACAATAAGGGCTGTGAAGATACAATCATATTAACCTTTTGGGTTTATTTCAGAAGCTGCATTACTACTAAGTGCACTGACGAAGCGAAACTTTATCGCAATCGTCAGATGCTTAAGAAAATTCGTCAACAACAGAATCAAGAGAATGTTCCACCATCTCCTGCCTCTTCTAACGAATGTTCTAACACAGCAGAATGAACATTACAAATAAAAGTACGAATAAAAGTACCTACTTGAATATAACCGGCTTTACTTATTGATTAACATTTCCTAATAATTTAATCATATCAGTAAAATACTACCATCGTTAACAAAAACGGGGAAAATTAAATAGTCATTACCGTGTTATAAATATAATGACATCATTTATTTTAATCTACACAAAACTCTTTCTTTAATTTATGAAAAAAGGTAATCATCATTTTTTCTACTGTTTCAAAACAAACATTTAATGTTTGTTTTAAAACAGTTGCAAAAAATAACAAATTTTGTTATTTTTTGTTTTGTTTTAAAATTTAAAGATTTTCGTTGAACACTAATTATTAGTGTTCAACGAAAATCGATCAATTATTGTAGTTGGGTTTATCTCAATTGGCAAGTGACCACAACAAATTTTAAAACCAGAGAGAGCTAGTGAAGCCTTTTATAGAAAGTAGTTGATGCCACAGATGACACAGGGAAAAAGAATCATCGATTATACATATAAAAGAACAATCTCAATATTAAAAATTACTATTATAGCGATATAGTTTTTTATTTTTCCCCTATTAACCCTAAACTCTTTATCCTCTTAACCTTTTAAGAGTTGGATGACCCAAATCTCTGCAAGGAGGAAATGGGGAAATGGGTGAAATGGTCAGCGGACAATGTGGACTGATCACCCGTCCTGCCGAAGGTGTCCCCGATAGAAAATAATAATAACCCTAAACTCCAATTAATTTTAAAAACACAACTAAAATTAAAAGTAATAAAACTTTTGTGTTTATAATATTATTAAAGTCCTACGTCTTCCGCCGTATCACTGTGAATTAAATCCAATCGAACTCCTTTGGCCGATTTGAAGTCTTATCTTGGGAGAGATATAAAGTTTCAAAATTGCTGAAATTAAAAAAAAAACTAATGAAACAGGCATGAAACTAATAGAAGCGGACACGTGGTAAAAAACAATGAACCGTGTATTTGAAGAAGAAAATAAAGTGATGAAATTAGATGGAATCTATGGACCTTCAATTTATTATCCACGTCTCCGAGGACTCAAGTAATGATAGTGAGCAAAACAATTAAATCTGTACTTTATTTAATTGTTGTATTAGGCCTCAATAAACAGTTAATAACACTTTGTTACTTTTATTTTCATTTTAATAAAAGTTACGATTCAATGCGCAATCGTAATCACGATCGCGAGTTCGATTTCTCGCTTCTATTGTCGTTGACTTTGCTCACGTCAAGTCCTTACGCAAATGTCAAACTTAAGAAATTTTAATCTGTCTATTTTCCAAACTCATTTTCAGGATTTATTAATTTTAGCATAAAATTGTGGTTCTTACTGAGTGAATTCAAGATAATTATTTTGTTTAATTCATAATCCAGTGTCTCAAAGTGTTAATCAATGTAAACCATGTGAGAAAATCACGATTTCATGAACATCGTATGTTTGTTAATAAATAATGTCTCGTAATAATAAATGGACTATATGTCTTATATTATCTATCACCAGTTTGGCTCGAAAGTCTCGTTAACCTGGCCATAAACATTACTAAATAATATCATCTGTCAGATCAAACTGTCAATGTCAAACATCAGAAGAGTTAAGAAAAAACAACCACTTCTGTATTTCTGAAAACGTGTTTAGATTCTTATTTCGTACCATTTATTTGATGAACTACGTTTCATCACATGTAATGTAACCTATTTTCTTCAGAAAGTGAATAAAAAACGAGTAATATGGAAGACCATGATGATCAGGAATTAATATCAGCAGAGCATGATCATTTAGTGAGTGCTATTTCAAAGTTAGATAAAACTCAGCACATAACACAGCCTTCCCGAAATGAGCCTACCAGCCTTAATTCTGAATTTAATTTAATAAAGAACACGAACAAAGTTGATCTTGGCAAAGTTGTTACAGCTCTTAAAGGCAGCGCGCAGCATTCAAATATAACTAACAAGTTGAAGAGACTTCAAAACGCCCAGGCACTTCCAAAACCTTTGGAAAAGCCTCAAGCTGAACGTATTAAAAGAGCGACAGGATATGAAGCAACGAAAGAGAAAGTAGGAAAATGGGACGCAGTTGTAGCCAGGAACCGCACTGTAGATTATGTGTCATTTCCCCTTAGATCTATGACTAGAAAAGAACACCCAACAAAAATCATTTTATCAAAATTGAAATCAAAATCTCCTCTTGAAAAAGAGTTAGATGTAATAGATCCACCAGTAGAAGCTGAAGAAGTTGAAGATGAAAAAAGTTTCCCTATGACTTATGAGGAATTACTAGAACACAGAAAACAAATGGCTAAATTACGAGCTCAACAGTCTTATAAAGCTGCGAAAGCCAAGAGACAGAGCAAAATTAAAAGTAAAAAATATCACAGGTATTTAAAGCATCAATTTTTATATATATTATTAGTTACAATATCGGAACAAGTTACTAGAAACCATCTTGTGATTTATGCTTACTGATTGCATTGTTTACCTTCTATAAAATTCAATCTGCTTTCTTATTTATAATATCTATAGCATATCGCTACATTTCATTTCAATATCTTGCACATTCATTGTGAGTACTGTCAAAAATGTAAAACAATACAAAAATGCTTCCAAGTATGTGACATTGTAATATAACTTAAATAGTACCTCCCTATTAACTTAAATCCATATAATTTTTAGGATCTTAAAAAAGGAGAAATTAAAACAACAACTGAAGGAATTTGAAGAATTGCAAGAAAAAGATCCTGAAGAAGCTTTAAAAAAATTAGAAGAGTTAGAGAAGGCTCGAGCTTTGGAGCGGCACACTTTGCGCCACAAGAACACTGGTAAATGGGCAAAAAGTAAGCTTGTTCGAGCAAAGTATGATAAAGAGGTTGGTACCACAATATAACAACTTAAAAAACGACAATTTGAAAGTACTTGAATTATAAAAAAAACATTTTGGTTCATCATTTTAGGTAAGGCAGCAATTAGCCGAACAATTAGCAGTAAGTCGAGGTCTTACCCAGAAAACCCAAGACACTTCAAGCACTGATGATGAAGCTGATGAAAACGAAGTCATCACTGATTTAACCTTAGCACAAGATCCCTTAAATCCGTGGATGATGAAAAGACCTGATAAGAGCAATGTTGATTCAGAATTTAATTTTGGCTATAAAGAATATCTAAAAAATAAAATGCAAGAAAATCCCGATAGTGATACAGAAGTTAGTGAAAATGAAGTCAGTACTTTAACTTCCCTGAAAGAAAATATTTTAAAACTAAGTAACTCAAACGATATTGAAACACCTACAGTCAATAGGAGTCATTTAGAAGTCAAGACAAAACCTCAACAAGATTTTAAATGTCAAAATGTAAAAATCGTTAAACAAAAAAAGAAACTAGTAGCAGTGTCAACCTCTGAATGGTCTGTGGAAATTATAGGTGAACAAAAAAGTACCAGCAATTCAAAAGTAACAGAAGTTTTTGAAGATTTGGAAAACCAAATATCTAAGAAAGTTGAGCAAAAACTGAAAAATCTAAGAGAAAGTATTGAAGTTTTGGAAAGAGAACCTAAAAAAGAAAATAAGTTTAAAAGCAAGGATAGGAATACCGCTACTGATAAGTTTGAATCATTAAAGTTTAAGAACCAAAATCCAAAACCAATCATTGATGAAGTATTATTAGAAACCAACATAAGAGAAACAGAAAATTTACCAGTGCTTGATAAGGTTACAAAAATATCACAAACTGGCAGGCTCACAGATACTACTCAAATAAATGCAGATATAGATCCTGGGAAGTTTATTGAAGTAAAACCTAAGTACCTTAATACTGCCTTATCAAAAGGGGAAAGTAATATAGATGATTTGGATGACAATGATGAACAGATTGTACCCAAGGTGGACATAGAAGAAGTTTTTGAGGAAGATGATGTTGTTGCCACATTTAGGCAGGAAAAACAAGATGAGGTTGATAATGACATCCCAAAAAATATTGATTTAGAATTACCGGGTTGGGGCAGCTGGGGTGGTATGGGTGTAAAAGCTCCTAAAAGGAAAAGAAACAGGTTCATTTCTAAACCAATCCCTAAGGCACGTAGAAGAGATGAAAATAAAGGAGATGTAATAATAAATGAAGTAAAGATAGCTAAGTTGGAAGCTCACAAGGTTTCTGAATTGCCTTTCCCATTTACTAGCATAAGTGACTATGAGGCTTCCATAAGAGTCCCACTTGGCAATACTTTCATTCCTGAAACAGCTCATAAAAAACTAATACGTCCTAATGTCATAACAAAAGCAGGAACCATAATAGAGCCTATGGATGAAGAACAGTTGATGCTTCCCCGTAATTTAGAATTTAAAAATCAAAATGTAATTGAATTACTAGCTAAAAAATAAAACATCTAATTATTACTTATTTTATTAAGAAAATTAAACACCAACTCGCACAGGAGGTGAAACTAAAATGACTCCATCTCCTCTTACAAATAACATTGGAATATTTCTCTTTGTACTTCTATATACTTCTTCATAAGTTTCTTCATCAATTTCTACTGTTGTGATGGTTTCTTCTGCATCTCCAAGCACCATATTCAAATGTTGATCATAGGCCTGAAAAAAAGAAGACAGTTGACAAACAAATTACTATCAAAGTAATTATAGATTTAATAGAAATATATAAAATTGATAATTATATAAAGTAAGCATATATGCAGTGTATGAAATATGACCAGAAAACGGAAAGATACGTAATATATTATATATACGAGTATAATGCCGGTTTATAACCGAAATCTTACGTGTAACCTTCCACGAAGTTCTCGTTCGTTTCGCATTTTAACATATATCCTTTCATCTAAACTGAGCCTTATCAAGTCAAGGGGTTCTTTTACTGTCATAACAGCAACCTGAAACATATAGGATATGTATTACATATTTTCCTTTTGCATTCTGCAAGGAATGCTACTAATAATAAATTACTAATGCAATAGTAAGGAAAAATAAACAAACGTTTTCACCGTCGTCGGCCATTGTTAAAAGATAAAGAATAAAATTTATTAAGAAGTTCACGTTTTAATTATTTTATAGATGGGTTTGTATCAATTTGTAAAATAGACATTACTTTCGGGGGTAAGTGTCAAACGCAAATTGATCTATCACATGCATAGTCATATCAAATGTTTAGTATTTTTTTAACATTCTTGGCAGCTAGCACCACAGATTGGCAGGCAATTTATTTGTGATTTGTACGAAGTCAATAATAATAATAAGCGGGATATTAAACATTATTAAAGATATTATGTTCACGATTTAGCAGATTTTTAAACAAACTATATACATGTATGTAATGCAGAAAAGATAAATAATTTATCTATGTCTTATGCATAGAGTTATAGACAGATATTCGTAAATGTCAGTTGTCAAATGTCAAAGATAATTCTGTGTTTGGCACGCATTTCCACCACATTTACTTTTAATAATAGTTATCTTATAATTCATTAAATTTAATATTTCATGTCGAATGTTATGGTTCACTGAATATAATGATTATTTAGGTTTAAGTGATTATTCTATAAAACAAGTGTAATATGGTTCGAAGTGGGTAAGTTTTCGTTGCGGCATTTTTTAAATGTAATTTCAATAGCTTTAATTGAATACTTATTACAGACGTGACCGTGACAGGGATAGAGACCGGCGTCGATCACATAGCAGATCTATTAGTCCTGATCGCAAGCGTCGACGATCACGATCTAGAAGTAGAGATCGTACATCCAAGAGTTCAAAACGAAAGCGGAGTCGCAGCAGGGAGCGGGAATCCAAACGTGATCGTAGTAGAGAACGCGAGAGAGATAGAGATAGGGATAGAAAAAGGTTAATAACAGTAATGTAAATGACCATAGTTTTGTAGTAAATAATGATAAAGCTCTATATTATCTCTTAGTTTTTTATAAGTTTGTTTCTGCCAGTGTATGGAGCGGCTGAAGCTTTTCTAGCAACTATTGTATTTATAAATCTGATAAGAGTTCCTTACTTGAGTGCAGAAACACATTACTAACGTATAAATTAGTAAACGTGGTTGTACATTGTAACATTTTTTTTTGTAAGTCACACTTCAGTATTTGAATGAAGGAAAGTACTATAAACTACTGATATAAGTATTATTTAAGTGGTAATTAACATTTTATTACTCGAGTTTGCAATGTAGTTGTGTATTATTTATTTGGTTTAATAAATAAGGGATAAGAGAGAAGAGAAAAGCAATGGGTCCAGTAGCAAATCAAGAAAGAAGTCACCAGAAAGAGAAAAGGAAGGTGAAAGTAAGTCGAAGGAAAAGTCAATTAAAGCCGAACCTGAATATGACATTGGATCCGCTGATAAGGTAGTATTAATACTTGAGTTATTCGTGATAAACTTGAAGATTTTGACTCCGACCTATTTCCGATTATTAATGCTAGGTGATATGTAATGAAGTCAGAGTAGCTATAAAGGTGGCCTTGGTTTCATGTTCTTTGTTAGGTTCATAAAAATGCAGTGTCATTATTTGGATAAAAGTGTGTGTACCAGATATTCTGTCAATGTTCTTAATGTGTAAAATATTATAGGAAGAAGAACAGAACAGGTTAGAGGCTGAGATGCAAAAACGACGCGATCGTATCGAACGGTGGCGTGCGGAACGCAAACGGAAAGAGTTGGAGTCTGCTAAAAAGGAGGTACAAAAAGGAAGTCTAGTAACAAGCATACAAACACCTACGGTGAAAAAATGGTCCTTGGAGGATGATTCTGGAGATGAAGGTATTATTAAATTCATGAATTTGTGCTTATATAGTAATAAAAAATAAATTTAGTTATAAAATTTCTCATTTGCAATACTTGAGGTAGTATTTCTAAAAAATATCATCATACACTTTACATTGGTCATTGAATGACTGTTAAAACATTACAGGGGAAGAAGACAAGGAAGCAAAAGAAAAACAAATAGCAGAAGAAAAGAAAGAAGAAGATGAAATTGACCCTTTAGATGCATATATGCAGGAAGTTCAGCAGGCGAGATTAATATTTAAATACAAAAACACGTTTTAACCAATTAAAAACTTATTAACATTAAACCTACATATGACTGTTTCCTTATAGGAAGTACGTAAAGTAAACCAAATAGACCAAGCCCGTGGGATCATTAACATGCCATCATCAGATAGTGGCGTTGTGATACTAACTGGGACAGCTAAGAAGCAAGTGACTGAGCAGAAGAATAAGGGTAATATATCTTTTTAGTATTTGTTTTTGAATACTTCAAAAAGTATTTTTACAAGATCAATTGGCCAATCTAATCACAAAGTTGTTGTGCAGCCCCTGTTTCTTTACTTTTTTCAAACCAATCCCTTTTGTTCTTTAGGAGAATTAATAGAACAAAATCAAGATGGTCTAGAATATTCCTCTGAAGAGGAGACCGAAGATATTAAGGACGCAGCGGCAAATCTTGCATCGAAACAACGCAAGGAGTTAGCGAAGGTTGATCATGCATCTTTACAGTATATGCCTTTTAGGAAGGCTTTTTATACTGAGGTAAGCATGAAATACAGTGCCATAATTTTATACTATTAAGAGTAGTAGTAATTTTACATATTTTTAGTTTTGATGTTTGTGCTTAACATATTAACTATTATAACATTTGAAATAGTATGTTGCAAATGTATAATTAAATAATTTTTTTAGATCAATGAACTGTCTAGAATGACTGCTGAGGATGTAGAGGCATACAGAACAGAATTAGAAGGTATTCGAGTTAAAGGAAAGGGGTGTCCTAAACCAATTAAAATGTGGGCACACTGTGGTATTAGTAAGAAGGAACTAGATATTTTGAAGAAACTCGGATTTGAAAAGCCAACACCTATACAGGCTCAAGCAATACCTGCTATTATGTCTGGAAGGTGAATTTAATATTTTGTACAAAAAAAATGTAGCTACTGTTTACTGCATAAGAAATTAGAGATTTTTAGAAATATAATTTTATTTAAATAAAACACTTTAACGGTTTAAAACGCGATATATTGGTTAAACTTATTTGAAAATGATTTTTAACTTCGGCCCGACGTTTCGGATGCTTTGCAGCAGCCGTCTCCCTGTGACCACGGCTGCTCTAAAGCATCCGAAACGTGGGGCCGAAGTTAAAAATCATTTTTAAATAAGTTAAAGTGTTTTATTTAAATGTGTACTACTCGCGTAAACTATAGACAGTATTTAATAATAATTTGAATACTATTACAAATTAAAACAGTGACGTTGTTGCTCTGGGCTAATATTAGAACCTACAAAAATTGGATTAGGAATATTTATTTTTTATAAGATATTGATTTTCTATATAGCTATAATAATGAGAATATTTTCAGAGACTTAATTGGTATAGCAAAAACGGGTTCAGGCAAAACACTCGCCTTTATCCTTCCGATGTTTCGTCACGTTCTGGATCAACCTCCTCTAGAAGATACCGATGGACCAATGGCTTTAATCATGTCTCCCACTCGGGAACTGTGTATGCAGATTGGAAAAGATATTAGGAAGTTTGCGAAGTCTTTAAATCTGAGAGTCGTTTGTGTGTATGGTGGAACGGGAATTTCTGAGCAGGTTTGTGATAAATGTATAAGACATAAAATCACTAATAGAATTATATCTACTTGTATAACTAAGTATTGTGTGTATACACATTTTTGTTTATATCTTTAGATATTTAGTTTAGCTGTTGAATAATTTTATCTGTAACTGAATTACATATTAAGATCCTATCAGAGTTATGAAGATTTGAATAACAACATTGGTTAATAAAATATTTATAATAAGATACAGAAACCGTGTAGTGTACATTAATTAAATGATAAAATGTTAAAGTATGAAATGTCTCTCCCCTTGTGTGTATAGATAGCGGAATTAAAACGTGGAGCTGAAATAATAGTGTGCACTCCAGGGCGTATGATCGACATGTTGGCAGCGAATTCAGGTCGTGTCACAAACCTGCGCAGGGTCACCTACATCGTACTGGACGAGGCAGACCGCATGTTCGATATGGGCTTTGAGCCACAGGTAAGACCCAGAAGATACCTGATAAAATCTTATTTTTACGTACGTGTAACTACTTTCACAGAGTATAGAGTATGTACTCTGTGAAAGTAGTTACACGTACAATAGCTCTACATAGTTATTTATGCAATTTTCACCAGTAGACTGAGCTACTGGCAACTTAAAAAAAAACTAAAGCCCTTTGAGCTCTAAATTATACAGCGTTACCTACTCAAATTTCATATTACTTCTTCAGGTGATGAAAATAATAGACAACATCCGCCCAGACAGGCAGACTGTGATGTTCAGTGCAACATTCCCGCGCCAAATGGAGGCTCTCGCGCGGAGGATATTACAAAAACCTATTGAAGTGCAGGTACTATTGCTCAGAAATGTTTTTCTTTCAAATAAATATACATAAGTGTAAAGCAACAATGTACAAAATTTTCTTTCTTTATAATATAATTGTAATAGTAGTTATTTAACTGTGAACTTTAGAAGCTGTTGCTTTCTTTATGTTGGTAGTTATACAACTACCATACGAGAGATGTTTTATTAAGTCTCAATATTTCCAGGTGGGTGGTCGAAGTGTAGTTTGCAAAGAAGTGGAACAACACGTGGCGATCCTGGAGGAAGATGCAAAGTTCTTTAAGCTGCTGGAACTGTTAGGGCTCTATAGTCATTTGGGCAGCATAATAGTGTTTGTGGATAAACAGGAGAACGCTGATAGCTTGCTCAAGGATCTTATGAAGGCTTCTTATTCTTGCATGAGTTTGCACGGAGGTATGTCCATGCTAGGTCGTTAACATTATACATTCGATGTTTATGGATTAAAGGTGTTCTTTTGTAAGGCTATATTATATCGAATTGGATATCCTTCTAAAAGTAACAAAATCTTCCTGGTCTTTATTTTTGGAAAAATTTTGAACTTTTGATAATCTGCTAATATCATTAACAATATGTATGTATTATGTAGTTATTTATGTGTTCTATTTTACTAAAATGCGTGTAAAAACTTTTTTCAGCATTTCCGTGGACGTAATATAGAAGAGAATGTATTTCTTATTTCTTTTCAGAACCTCGAAGTCGAAGCAGGCCTTTAGAACATCTTTGTCTATAATACTTGTACAATGTCCCATAATGCATGTGAAATGACATAATATATTAATAGTGATCTGTTACAGGTATTGATCAATTCGACAGGGACTCCACGATCGTGGACTTCAAGTCTGGCAAGGTGAAGCTGTTGGTAGCGACCAGTGTGGCGGCCAGAGGGCTCGACGTTAAGCAGTTGGTGCTGGTGGTCAACTACGACTGTCCCAATCACTACGAGGATTATGTGCACAGGTTAAGTAACCAAAAATTAAAAGAATAAAAGTATACACATATATTGTTTTGAGCTTGAATTTCTTTCTACGTTTTTTTATAATGATAGAGTACAGACGAGCACGGGGTCACTTGATGTTAGCTGAAATACAGCCCCCCCCCTCTCAGTTTATTATATTTATTATTGTATTGCGGACGATGTATTTTACCTTCATTCGAGTGAAACATAAGCCTGTCGGTCCGTTTTAGTTATTAAAAAAACTTTCGTGTCGTGACATTGACTGCTAAAAGTAAAGGGTAGTAGTAATAATTATACGTTTTCTCATTCCAACGACGTAGACGCAATATACAAAACCTAGTTTTGTCTACTAATAACCTGTTTGTTTACCTTAATACAGATGTGGTCGTACTGGTCGCGCCGGTAACAAGGGTTACGCCTGGACTTTCCTCACACCTGAGCAGGGACGATATGCTGGTGATGTGCTGCGAGCTTTTGAGCTTGCTGGCACCAATCCACCTCTCGAATTGAGGAATCTATGGGAAAAGTATAAGGAAGCACAGGAGAAGGACGGAAAGAAGGTTCATACTGGGGGTGGCTTTAGTGGCAAAGGTAAAAGATAAATTACACGCAATTGACATGCTGTATAACTAAAATATACAACAGTTTTTATGATGTGTATTATTATTATAAAACTAGCTGTGCTCGCGGCTTCGTCTACGTTGAATAGATATTTTCATCATCATATTATTTGTTTTTGAAAACAACCTCCCTAAACTCCTGTCCTGTCGTTCTTTCGAGATGATTAATTTTCTTCATTTTTTCCACATTTCCCTTTATTTCTTCGCTCTTATTGGTCGCAGTTTCATGTTTTATATCCTTACTCGATAAATGGTCCTACCAACACAAAAATAATTTTTCAATTCGAACCAGTAGTTCCTTAGATTAGCGCGTTCAAACAAATAAAGAAACTCTTCATCTTTATATATTAGTATGACATTTAATGCTGCTATACTACCCTTGAAGTTATTATGTCATTATGTAAAATAAACAGGAAATTATCTATATTTCAAGGTTTTAAATTTGACGAGTCCGAAGCTCAAGCAGCAACGGAGAGGAAGAAATATCAAAAGGCGGCCCTCGGTCTCCAGGACTCTGATGATGAGGATGTCGAAGGCGATCTTGACCAGCAGATTGAGACAATGCTTGCTGCTAAGAAGATTGTTAAGGAAATTAAGGTATGTGTTTGTAAAGGAATACAATGTTCGTAAAGTAGGTTAATGTTAAAAAGTGTTGCCTAGTAATGCGTTGTAAATTAGCTGTCCTGAAATCAAATCCCAGAGAAACAGCAACATAATTTTGCAGGCAGGGCACACAATCTAATCAATTACTTGTACATACGATCGAAATAACAGATACAGAAATCGCCTCATGCTTTACTATGGGAAACAGGGAAATTATAATAGACAGCATTACATAATACTTGCTGTTACTTACGACGTCGTTCCTGAATCCGTCCCGTCGTTCTTGAATGTAAAAACGAATCATTCTCTCGTATATATTTTATGGGTTCTTCAAACAAACAAACTCTTTAGCTTTATAGCATTAGTATAGAAATATCTTACTTTTATTACGACACAGTCCTTACTAAGAAAAGCTGATTAAAAGAAGTATGATTTATTTTCATTTTTATTCATAGCCCGGTGTAGCAACAGCTACCCCTCCCACTGGCGGACCAGCCACCACAGATGGTAAATTAGAACTGGCCAAACGACTGGCCTCTCGTATCAATATTGCCAAGGGACTTGGCATAGAACAGAAGGGGGCCACACAGCAAGCTGCCGAGGCTATACTAAAGGGATCGCCGTCCACACACACTCTTATTACTGTAAGTAATATTTTCTGATATATACTATAAGGAGATACTGTCTATAGTTTACGCGAGTATTGGACATTTAACTCGTCTCTAGTCGTCTTGTCTCCCCGTGACCACGGCTGCTGTAAAGCATCCGAAACGTCGGGCCGAAGTTAAAAATCATTTTCAAATAGGTTTAACTAATATATCGCGCTTTAAACCGTTAAAGTGTTTTATTTAAACTAGAATGAGATTAAACTGTTGAATTAGATGTAAAGCCGTAATTTTCTAATTTGTGTAATCAGTCAACATTACTTTGACAACGTACAAGTCATGAAGAAATTGCTCTCTTTGTCATCCACAAATTAATGGTGGATTATGGCGTGGTAGATTTATGGTCAAACTGCTTAATGTAGACATTTAATAAATTGTTAAATACTGTCTGTAGCTTACGCGAATAGTACACATTAAGGTAAAACACTTAAACGGTTGCAAACGCGAAATATATTAACTTATTTGCGGCTGCAGTAAAGCATCCGAAACATCGGGCCTTAGTTAAATAATTTGTTAATAAGTTTAACTAATATATTTCGCATTTTAAACCGTTAAAAGTGTTTTATTTACATAATTAACTTGTGCACGAAGTAGCAATTATAAATAGTTATTGTATTGTGAAAAAATGAAAGTAATAAAAATTGATTTAATGCCACAAAACTAAAAATACAAATAAAAAATACTTAAAGCGAAATTCATTATTTCTCAGCGGGGTGCTTGCTCGAAGGGAACCGCAGAACGTTGTTCTTCAGTCTGCTGTATACGAATAGTAATTGTAACTTATTACTTTCCAGGCGAAAACGGTGGCAGAACAACTCGCCGCGAAGTTGAATACGCGGCTGAACTACCAACCGCGCGACGAAGCGAACGCGGAACCCGCGGAGGAGGTGTTCCGCAAGTACGAGACGGAACTCGAAATCAATGACTTCCCGCAACAGGCGCGGTGGAGGGTAACCAGTAAGGTAAGATATTACTTGTTTTAAATCTTGTACATACCACACGGACGGGATGGCAACAGTAATTTCTTTTACATAAATAGATTTTTCATTTATATTTGAAATTTATAAAGATTTCGCCTCGCACCTGGGGTTCTTGATTACGATATAATAATTGTGTTTGAATTAAAATTAAACAAACGAGCGCTATTATAATTATATTATAGATAATAACATTTGACCTCTGATGAAATCTCATTAGAGTTTAGACACAAGAATTGATTATCGAATCAGTTCATTGTATATTCTTGTATTGCTTTTTTGCCTTAGTATACAATCAACAGTTTATTATATATAAGAATTACAATTAACACATTTTCTTTACCCGGAGATAAATTTACCTAAAATTAGTAACGCACACTCTTGTACTAAAACATCATTTCCCTTAAATAATATATATATATATTTGTGACGTCATACCTGTTTATTTTTCACCGCAATGTCACGTTAGCAAAACATCATCAAATAAATAATAAGTAACTAATTGCAATTACAAAATAATAAATATCGTCTGCTGATAGCAATGACATTTAACCCTTAACTATTGCATTTCTCAAGTCCATAACCCCGATTCCGAGTAAATGAATGATAAGGCGCGCTTAAATTGCATAGATGCAACTCTGCATCCTCAGTCGATGGCAAACATCTCAAGATGTTGCTCAAACTAGCGATTATTGGCGCCTTCGTCTACTTTTGCGTTAAGTTAATCAATAGTCGCCGATGCCATTACTGTAAATAATCGAAAGGTAAAAATAGAAATCTATTTTAGATTGTAAAGTATATATAACGCGGACAGGGCTCGCCCCAAGTGTTTTCCGACTACCTACCGAATGCTGTAGTTGTTAGTTCGAGTCCCGCACCTGTTATCCGGCTTATGTTATCTAAAATATATTTTATTTATATAAATAAGTATATTGAAAAGTAAAAAGTTTAAATAATATGTTATTTCGCATGTGGGTTTATATAATTGTTAGGTTCAAGATATGATCGCGTCGTCTTATTCATAGACAATTTCTTGACTATAATTTTTGTAAATTTCTTAAATTTGATAAAAAAGCGAAAACTTTTAATTGGCTATCTGATATCTTATTTGTCGACTATCCTATTCTACTATCTTTAAATTTTTCATGTTAATAAATAAATAAATAGTTAGTCTTGTGTAACGTCTGTATAATAGGTATTTAAATAAAACACTTGCCCGGCTTAAAACGCTATATATATAAGTTAAACTAATTTGGAATAATTAAAATAATTTCCAAATTAGTTTAACTAATACATATCGCGTTTTAAACCGTTAAAGTGCTTTATTTAAATGTGTACTACACGCGTAAAATAAAGTATTTACGATATTTCGTCTTATTCTAGGAGGCACTGGCGCTAATAAGTGAGTATTCGGAGGCAGGGATAACTGTTCGCGGAACCTACGTACCGCCGGGTAAAGCGCCACCCGAGGGCGAACGCAAGCTATACCTTGCTATAGAGAGCTCACAGGAACTGGCAGTTGCCAAAGCCAAGTCGGAAATAACACGTCTCATTAAGGAGGAATTACTAAAACTACAGACGTCCGCTCATCATATGGTCAATAAGGCGAGATATAAGGTTTTATAATGGACTAGCTATTAAATGTACGATCTTATCGCGTTGTTTTATTTTTCTATTAACAGGTTGAAGAGATTGAATATAAATATTCCCCTATATTCATAGCACTAATGTGTTAGGTGTTATATGGCTGGGATATATCTATTTAGTGAACTCCTCGGTCACAAAAATAGTAATCATTATTACATATAATGTTTGGACGGCTGGCAACGAACCAGTCATATAATGAAGGCAACATACAATATTTAATCTTTTATTTTTTTATACCTGGCGTTTGCATTCCGCGTTATTGGTTCGTGAAAATTTGTTTTCAGTTCTGTACATAAGTTTGAAATTCCCTTAAATATTTTTTTCTTTTAAGTTGTATGATATTTTTTATTTAATTTACATTTAAAGGTCTATTTTGTATTCTATCACGTTTTATTCGCATATTCAAATATTTGCATATCTAGAAATTGAAATAAAAGATATTATTTTATTTCGATTTCATTTTCAGGCAAATATGCTAACTGGCTTTTCAAATCACAATTTAGAAAGGCATTACATAATCTGTGGTCAATATGTTTTGAATAGCCTAAAAAATTACCTCTATATTTATATAGATTATAGACTATATGAACAAATCGATTGTAATATAAATTTAGATTTCTGTTTTCACTCCCCCCCTCAGACCACCAGCCACGGTCGTGCAACACCAATCATGGAGGTAAAATTAAATTGTATACTTACTTCTCTTTTCCCTATATCTCTCATGGCAACCTCATCTCTTATTAGTTTCTATTGCGTAAATGTTTACTAATAGCACCAGCGGAGAATTCCTAGCGATAAGAGAAGAAAAGTCAGACGTCGGCACGTGTTTATAGATACCGCGTATACTTATTAAAAATAGCTGATAGTCTCGTGCGCCAAGATAAAGGTTATCTGTGGGAAGATTCCACCGCGAACGAGGCTAAATACAGCCCATGCGACCTCACAAGTTTACTTTACTATCCTATATTGTGCAAAACAAAATGTTTACTTGGCATCAAGCTATAAAATTGTGACCTGTTTAGATTACGGTTTTATTGTCCTATTGCACTAGATGTGCATTGGGGTGGGGAATGGTAAAACGGGGTAGGAATATTGAAATGACGTCTAGGTTACGAACCATGCGAGAAAATTGAAAGGTTTCTTTGAAAATTTCAGTTTGTATTGGATTTTATCATTTGGATATACAAATGTTTTATCAAGTGAATACAAGTTTTTCTGTCCATTTATCGAATATGAATGGCAAGTAAAATGTTTAAAATTATAGCAAAAATTAAAATAATAAATAAAGATGTGTAAGTTAAATAAAACACTTTAACGGTATAAAACGCGATATATATTAGTTAGAACTACGAACCAACGTTCTGTAAGTTAACTTTAAAAGAGGCTTCTCATTTCTTTTATTTTACCTTAATGGATAAATTGATGATTGTACTACAGATTTCATTTCTTATTCTATAAAGCGAATGCCCGGTCGAAATAATATATATTTTCGGGCATAGTACAACTATCACTAAAACGGACACATTGATAGTCATCTGCCCCACGTTGGGGAAATGGGTTTTTATTCAAATCAATCATTCTATAATTCTGGCAGCGTAACCGTTATCAACTCAAACTCAAAGATATTTAGTTTATAAATAGTTTAATCAAAGTAGATAATCTATTGATACATTAAATGATTCACTATAACTTATTTCTACTTTAGCATCAATGGACGAAATCAACGTACAAAATAAATGTGAAAAAAATTACATAATGTTTAAACATCGGAGATTTGATAACGAGAATGTCGATGATATAAGGTCAAAAGAGTACTTAGCGACAGTTTAATTACCGACAACTCAGTCACATGACAATTTAGGAAAAAAACAAACGAATTTTTTAAAAAAATATTTAAATGGTTTAAAACGCGAAACATAATAAGTTATTTTGGATGCTTTTTAGCAGCCATGGTCACGGGTGGCGGTGGTCGTTAATGTCAAAGTGAAATCTTTTTGCTTTATCAGAATTTTCCAGCCCGTACTGGTTAATTACGTTTGTGCGAGTAGTACCTACACATTTAAATAAAACACTTGTAACAATTAAATCGTTGCCAATAGTGAACTTATTCTTCTATTGATTGACTTCTTCGTCTTATTTTTACTCTAACTTTGTAACTCTTAATTTATCTAGGTAGTTTCGTAATGTGCTCGGATGGTGACCCAGTTTATTTTTGCCTGTAGATGCTTAAACTAGGCTTAGGATAAGTCATAAGTATCGTTATTAGGTATGGTACCTAAAGCAATAAACTTGTAGATGAAGGTTATGTTTCAGACGGTAAAAAAACCTCCTTTTGTAAGTATATACTACTCTAACACTGATCGTCGTCATCTATCTAGATTCTTTGATGTACTCTATCTATAAAATCGATCGATTTTATGATAGTCATTACACGTTTGAAGAATAAATCGTTATAAAAGATAACTATATACGTGCCTAAGATGGTAAATGGAGATAAAATATGTTCTTGAATCTAAATTTAGACGAAATGGGCGAAAACAGATTTGCGATTTGCGTCACAGATCTAATTGGAATATTTGTTTAATTTCAATGTCTTGCTTTACGTCGTGTATATACCTATTTCAATAAGGTTAATGCAATCGTTAAAAATAAATAATAGAAGTGTCGTTAGTACTTTATATTATGTGTATGTTAGAGCTAGCTATAGTAACTACCTACTGTCGATTAATTTTGAATCTGTGGACTGAAACCAAAACGGGGATAACCTTCGTCTTTGAAATCTATGGACGGGATTCGTGACCCGGATAGAATTGCGATATTGCAATAAATTTATAGGTATTCTGATACCTGCTGGAGTCCGTCTGGATATCTAGATATAAAATAGGTATTAGGAAATTCCGTCCGGGTCACGACAGGACATTTGACAGATTAAAAAGCCAAGAAGTTGAATCGCCTTTCGGTTTTAGCGATACAATAGTAAAAATCTTTGGTACGAGCAAATTAATGGCTTGATTTATTATGTAAATGCGTAGATAATATTTTTTTTCTCGAAATACAGCTCGCATGACGTCTGTAAACAATTGTCTCGATGCCGCTCTCGTTATAATTACAAGATAAAAAGTCACATGTCGGCAGTGGCATTTCGTAGGTACTGCACAGATTATACTATTATGCGTTATAGCATGAGCTATAGATAAAATAGACAATAATATAGTCAATTCTTCTAAACACTGCTATTAAAGACATCAATTTAATTTGTAGTTTAAAAATTGAAACTTAATTTAAAAAATTCTCGTGCCATCATGTGTAATAAAAATATTAAACTTACGCGAGTAGTACACATTTAAATAAAACACTTTAACGGTTTAAAACGCGATATATTAGTTAAACTTATTTGAAAATGGGTCTCCCCGTGACCACGGCTGCTGCAAAGCATCCGAAACGTCGGGCCGAAGTTAAAAATCATTTTCAAATATGTTTAACTAATATATCGCGTTTTAAACCGTTAAAGTGTTTTATTTAAATATTAAACTTTTCAAAAGTATTCTTTGTTTTTTTATTAATTATGCGTAGTTAGCCCGGAAACCATTCAAACTAAGCGTTTAGGCACTTGTCGTGTTTGCTGGTAGACCAAGACTGCTCCAAAGGGGGGCATCGGCATCAGCTTGGACTCCCGCAATTTATTCTTAATGTATAGCTGAAGATAAGGTTATTTCACCATTTCGTAAGACTGTTACGTATTAGTAATTACTAGGATTACCAGTATTTTTAGTACTTGACGATTTATTACAATGGGCTATTTGAGAATGCTAAATATATTATATTCTATTATTATTATATATTTACTTATTTAAACAGTTGTTACGTGACACAAAACGCTCCCGATTGGTTGGGCTTATGACGACGTCACTTGCTTATATATCGTGCTATAGGTAATCATCGTGCTTCATAGAGTTAAAACTCTTCTATTGTCTGCATTAATAAAAAATAAATTTGTTACTTGTTTTATTACTTCAATCACCGAAAAAATTTAAATTTTTGGTACACCATGAAAGTATCATGTGATCGACATACACCAATGGACAATATGGTCGTGACGTCACTAGCCGTATTGCAGCGGTATTAAAAAAACTTAGCGTTTAGGCGCGCAATTTCAATGTTGAATTTTTAATGTATGTATCAGAATTCGACAATGCCACTTTTCTAGGGTTCTTTCTACCAAATAATACAAAGTAGGTACCTTTAAAAAATCAGTCAAATACCCAACTATTGAGCTAAAATTTAAAGATGTTTGAAATAAATGTGTAAAGAACTCGTGATATTTTTAAAACCTACATTCCCCTATCTTATCCAAAATATGCTAGTCAGCAATCAGGTAATTCAGCACGTGCAGTAATTGACAGATAAGAGCCGAAACACTCCTCCTACAGGGTATCACCACACTGTTTATGACTGATTCGTTTACGTTAATATCGTAAATATATCACAGATAAGTTAAGGGGGCATTAGGTGTTCACGAATTGATTTTTATCTTAGCGATAACTGTTTTGTGAACTTTGAAAAGTTACAAGTTGAAGAGTTGTCCGTGCAATTTTGTGGCTTCTTTGAATTCGAGTCATGTGTACTGCCTGGTAGTTATCACCAAGTGGGCGGTAGACGATAAAATTTGTCTACCCGCTTTAAAGTAATATGGTAGGATAGTACCTATACCTTCTCTCTCATTAGAGAATACACCTGTACCCATCATTGGGAAACTAGATGGAAACGATATGTAAAACTGCCTTATGGCCATATGGTTTAGCAACCAATTAATTGTCCATTCTTGTTCCTTTTTTAAAATTACAAAAACATTTTAGCAAATTAATGTCACCGCTAACCGTAAAATTTTAAGATAAAATTAAAAATCGATTATATATATTTTTTAATTTAAGACACGGTTAGGGCTTGAACCAGATCTAATCCACAGCGTGTCTTACACGTTATCGTCAAAGCTCTAAATGTTGGTCCAAATCCTGCCCATGTGGCAAAAAATTTCCAATCTTTAATCGATTTTTAATTTATGTATGTAGTAGTGCCATCATGTGCAACATAGTGAAGTTTTCATTCAAGATTGTTTTTTATGCATAAGAATCTTATGTCACGTTGTGATTCGTAGAATTCGTCGCCAGAATTTAATTATATTGTTTATATTAGGAAGTCTAAAGTATATAACTACCTATTCTAAGATGATAAGAGCGGCGCATGGATTAACGGTATTTGCGAAAAAATTGCATGGGTTTGAACTAATACGAAAAACACACTATTATGTAAATACCTAGTTAACTATTTATAGCTGGAAAAATAACCGCATCAATCGATGTTTACTACATAGCTAATTTACGACGCGGACTAATGAGAAGTCTTTAGTTCATACATTAATATATGTTTTATCTGAAGAATAAACTTTCCATCGACACGCTTATTTTTCTCGGTTATGTCGTAAACAGTGTTATCGAATAAGGAATGAAACATTGTTTATTTAATAAACGACTCGGTTTGAAAAACTGCGTAGTGCGCATCGTAAGCATTTCTTAAGACCGAACACATTTAAATAGATAAGTATTGTATTAGATAAGGCAATTTTAATAATGAAAACAAAAACAATAATTTAAATAAAACACTTTAACGGTTTAAAACGCGATATATTCGTTAAACTTATTTGAAAATGATTTTTAACTTCGGCCCGACGTTTCGGATGCTTTGCAGCAGCCGTGGTCACGTCAGTCTCCCCGTGAATCCCCGTCCCCAAAATCATTCTC
Source organism: Leptosia nina (assembly GCA_963661955.1). Classification (NCBI taxonomy): domain Eukaryota; kingdom Metazoa; phylum Arthropoda; class Insecta; order Lepidoptera; family Pieridae; genus Leptosia; species Leptosia nina. The sequence continues at coordinate 10,704,315 of CAVLEF010000280.1, forward strand.
AAATAAGTTTAAATAATGTATCGCGTTTTAAACCGTTAAAGTGTTTTATTTAAATGTGTACTACTCGCGTAAACTATAGACAGTATTTAAAACAATAATTCCTTTGGAGTTTAAATTAGTTTAAGTAAGAGATACTTGAAATACCTACGGCCCTATAATATCTAATAAAATACGCTATCGACCTAGAGTATTTTCGGATTATGGTTATTCACGGACTGATACAGAAACGCGATTAAACTTCACGCCTTTTTATCCGTGGTCGGCAGTACGTGACCTGAACGGAATTTTGATAATCATATCGAGTTTTTCCGATTGTCATGCGAATATTCTAAATAGAATGTTGTACCCGGTTGAGATCGAACCCACGACAGTTGATCCCCGTCTAAAAAGCAAAGGACTTTTCAAATATAATTTATTTACAAACATGTTGATCAGACTTTCCGAAACTCTTGTTTGTCCGGAATTCAAACCTATGACGCGAACGCAACGTAGCAACCACCTAATTCTGCTTTTTTATTTTGTTGACCATTTGATCTCGAATTTTATCGCAAAGGCATAATCTATAATTAGTGGGGTTACTAACGAATTATAATAATACTTTTGTTGATTCACGTCATTTGAGTCCTCAACTGTTTTATCAACGGGTTTTAGTGACTACGTCATTGATATTGTGAATTGTGATGCAATAGGAATACATTATTCGTAAGATGAGGGGTTAACACGAAGTAATTAAGATATGAATGCTTATGAGCTGTGCGGCAAAAATATGGCGTAAATATATATTTTTTAAAATATGTATTAATAAATTGTTAAGTCATTTAGTTTTGTGTGAGTGTTGGGATTATCTGAAAATATAAATCATTGTTAATAAAATCTTCTCTTAAAAAAATAAAAATATAACCGAACACGTCGATTTATTAAGTCGATATACTTAAGTATTTACTATAAATATATTCCTTTATTTTTCATTTGAGTAAGTTTTAAAATTTTAACGATTGACAAACAAATATAGCTACCCTTAAGTACCGCTGTGTATAGAAAGATGTCGCTAAGTTTCAGAGCTTTTAAAAGCTCTGTGAATAACTCCAAAGTTGTGGCATAGATGGCGTTACTAGTACTGATTTGTAAGGCTTCATCTTCATTTCACTTATGACGTTGAAGCATTGAAAGTGCGCGTATTATTTTTGTAATTTTCAAAGACTGAAAAAATATCTTAAACGATACGTCTCCAATTGAATTTATAATTTTCAGAGAACTACTAATATATATATATAACCCGAAAAAAATTAAATAAGACGAGATTTCTATTCTCTCTAGAGATTTCTATATGCCTTTAAATAATATCGCATTGAAATACAAACACTATATTGTAGTGCTAACAACAATATCTATTAGCTTAACATACTGACGATTATATTTTATTAAATATAATTATTTAGTATCAACACTTTTATTTGCTCAATATAATGCGTCTGACGTAAAGGCGGCAGGAGTCACCTATTTGCATGTAGATAAGATAAGCGAAACAGATATAAAAATGTGTCTGCCTTTTGCAAAAAAGTTGTCACATTAATTAAGCAATTCATTCGCATATTTATTGTTCTATATAAGAATCCGCTGACTCTCGCGATAGCATAAAAGTATTTGTGTCGTTGATATCAATTATGCAATGTTAGCAAATATTTCATTGAGTAGTCGTTGCTGGGTGTACTTACGTTGTTTGTGAATCTACAAACAGGAAAGTTACTGGGCACGCGTCAGGCCAGCGGCCACCGTGTCATAGGTCCATGCCCTTCAACTCTTTAATATTTATCACTTGTTTATACACAATTATTCCCAGTAGCCTCCGACTAAATTATGTAAGTGAATTATTAATCTAATACTATTGTATTGAGGGTTTGTAGTAAAATGCAGAAATAAGATTGAAAAATATTTTTATTATATTGTTTCTCTTGCATTGTCCACATACAGTGAAATCTTTTAACGACAATAAAATAACAACCCGAACCCACTCAGAGTCGGTAGGGTTCGATACATCTCTACAATAAAATTAAACTTTAATATCACAATATCCTTATTAACTATTTGTTTAAAGCTTTCGAGTTCAACTTACGAACTAAAAGGTTTTTAAACCTACACTTATTAGACGTGAGATCTAAGTTATCAAGTTATACGTAGCACTAAGACGTCGGACGAGGGCGGACACTTGGAGAGCTGACGGCTCCGGACGGCGTTTGAACAGATATACCGCGGAGTCGGGTCCGCCTTCTCCCAGCGTCGGCCGTTTACCACGGCCGCCAGACTGAGCTCTTGGCGAAGCTGTTCGTGGTGCAGTCGAGGGGTACGGCGGTGTGCACGGGCATAGGGGAAGCCGGAGGCGATGGGGTCACATAGCCAGATGACGAAGACACAGTTGACAGTGCAGGGCTGGGCGGGCTGGCGGGAGGTGTGTCAGTTCCAGCAGCAGCACGTTGGATGTCATTCAGTTTGTGTCCCAAGTGTGTCATCAGCTGAGTTCCCAGCCTCACGTCAACTCCGGGAATGGAAGCCAAGCAGCGCGAGACTTCATTGGCAGCATGAGTGAATCCAGCTCTGAACCGATCGGCGTCCACCGACGGGTTCAGTGACAGGCGACGCTGGCGGCGCAGCTTGTGAAGATGACGAACAGTCAATTCCAATATATCGGCCTTCTCCAACTTGGCTACATTTTCGCCCTCTGACTGGAGAGCGCTGACCATCAGCTCCTTCAGCTCGTCAAGGCAACGGTTGATGCGTGCGCGCCTCTTGCGCTCCAGCATCGGTTTCATCACTTTGCGATATTGATAAGTGCGCGAGACCGGTTGCGGATCTTCCGAGATCGGATACGCGAGATCGTAAGACATGGTAGACATTGTGTGTGAGCAAGTAGTGAGTGCGTTTGCGTCGAGCGTTGAACGCGGAATGCGGTGAGCCGGTCGGGCGGGGGCTTATATAGGGAGTCGAGGGCGCGCGATCGTGGGAACGCGCAGAGACGTCGAGTTCCCACACGCGCCACCTGTGCGGAGCAGCTGCCGCCGGGGTGCGGGGGGACACGCGCCCGCCGCGCGTGCGCGCCGTAAACAATTGCCGGCGCGGGCGCACGCCGCGACGCTTCGAACGGTGATTGTTAGCCGCGGATGGCTATGCACTATTGCTTACTTATCTAACATTTGACCGCGATCGAAGCCCGGGCCCCATAACGACCTTAATGATGGCGCGTGTTAGTGGAAAACATTCTGTACCTGTTCGAACGGTTAATACGTCAACGTATAAGTTTGTTTATACTATTAAGTAACTTACATTCGTTTATAACGAAATACTTTAATAATTTAGAACAAATTTGTTTAATGTATTATAAATTCTAGAAACATTAAAAAAATCTATCCTACTTACAAATCAATTTATTATCATATCAGAACTCGCGATACACTGCAACACAGTAGCTCGATCATTCATCAAGATTCGGAACGGTGGCCGTTCTCATTACAATTAATCCGTACTCTTACGCAAAGGACGTATCTAATTAAAGCGAATCTAATTAAGAGTTGGTATTTGCGGTGTCGCAAGACGGGATAGCCGACCGACTATCAATCAGGCGCCGGCGCCGCTCACAATGCCCGTCAATTATGCTCGCGAGCTTCTGTTGGCGGACATCAATCATGGATTACTCGTAATAACTATCGACAGATAGAATTACGTGGACTCTAATGATTATTGCGAAACGATGCTGTCGTTATCTTTCGCAAGAGTTTTCTTTTTGTTTAGCATTGCAGCTGGTCACCTTCGTAGATTAATAGTTAAGTTAAGTGCATCGGACATGAAAGAAATTCAGGATCAACCCAATTTATAATTTTATTCGGTCGAATAGGGTATAAACTTTTGACCCACTTCTTGTTTGTATATAAAATAGTTTAATGACATAGACCCAGAATAGTGCCATATGTAGGGATTTCGCTTGTGATAAGAACTACATTGATGTCGTAAGGTTTTAAATTAAAAACTTGTAACGATTTAGAATGTGAAATATATTAGTTAACTTATCTACAATTTAATGTAACTGCAGCCCGGCGTTTCGGATGCTGTGGTCACGGGGGGATTCCAACACCTACCGATAGATTTTTTATGAATTTCACAATATTTTATTAATTATCATTTTTTATTTATTATTTTTAATACAATTACAGTAAATAATTTTTGCTTTTTAAATTGCTTTAAGCAATTCTTAATAAATGACAATACAACGTAATAAAGTATAACAAACTACTTCGCCTTTTTTATATGTGACGATTGAAGACTTGGCGCCAACAAGGAACCTGTAGGATTAAAACATTCTATCATTTTTTTACAAACAGGTTTCGACGACTTAGTATTACAGTATATAAACATGAGTTTTACTAGAACACTATTCGATTATTTATCATTTTTAACCGTTCAATGCTACACTTGATTCAATACTTGTAATGTCAACAAACCAAGCACATTACTCATACCGTCAAATGAGTAGGAGGCGATCTGCCCACGCGCAACCTGAACACAAACTTATGAATACCTTTTATTATCGGACGCCCACTTTCTTCCATACTAAGTGTTTTTTCCCAATATTTACTGATTTCAAAGAAGGAGACGTTTGTTTGAGGTAAACATTATGCATGTCATTTGTAGTGCTCTTAACTGCCCAGTATAGAGGTCGGACGTTCAACTCCGGTTATAAAAATTATCCATAAAGAAAAACAAATGCACGCGATCAATCAAAACCGGTTTTAGTTATACCTATATTAAATATTGTCATATGTTGTAGTATACATTAAAATAAAGCACTTTAACGATTTAAAACGCGAAACCGTCTGTTGCAAAGCATCGGAAACGTCGGGTCGTATTTAAAATAATTAGTAAATAAGTTAAACTAATATATTTCGCGTTTTAAAAGGTTAAAGTGTTGTTTTATTGAATTAATTGTCTACGTTGTTAGGGTTTTTTAACGACAAGTAAAATTAAATGTGTTATAAAGACAATTGCAACATGCCATTTCAAGACAATATATATTATACAAACTCTATATATAAATTATTTAAGAACTTAAGTAATTACTTAGATAAGGTGACGGATCATTCGATAAGTGAATATAAAACAATTTCTCGAAATTATTTTAAACTAATAGCTTAATGATGTACACGATATCGATAAAAATTTATCGCCGAAGCACGAAGTCGAGCCATGGTACCCATGCTATCGATTGTGACTGATAGTGAATTACGCAAATCGTTCAATTGGCGAATGATTTTATCGACTTGTAATCCTTTCTAGCGCTCCATTACGGATGCGCAAGAGTGTGACACACCTCAGTTGTAACCGCACCTTGGTACCGTTTTTATAACTGACTTTAGTACAATGCTCTGGTTCTAGATAGCAGGCTAGGAGATTCTACTATAGTTAATCGTTTTGTAAGAATTATTAATTTACATTAACTTGATTGCTCAATCATTTAAGTATACTCTGTATTATATATTTTCATAAACATAACAAGGATACAACAAAATATCTATTTAAACTTATGTAATATGTTTATATCGTAATAACAATATACATTGCTGGAAGGAAAATAAATTAACTATTTAACTTTTGGTATTGTTTATATTATTTCTTAAATTATGTAAAAGTACTAAAAACTATTTGGTAAAATAACATATAGGTATATATGAATTTTATCTATAATAGGTAACTTGCTTTTTAACGAATATTTGTTATAGCTACAGTAAAATAGACTAGGTAGCATAATATTTTTTTCAAGTAATCTAAGGATAGGATAGTAAAGATCTAGGGTTTCGTGGTGGTCGACAAGGCAGTGTGGCCGAAAAGCTCAATAAAGACTGCGTTTTATAAGATGAGTTGTTTTAAGTTAGGCTCTTAAATTTTATAGGAAAATGGAGATGATGAACGAAAACGGGACAAACCACATGAGCATTCAAATCGATAGACAAAACCTGTATTTTTTCATTGATCTTTCGAGCAACCGACACAGCTGAATCGACATTCTTATGCATTTATTAATTCATTGATGTGATGATAGTTCGTTATCTCATTAACATGGAGCGCTCAATCACGTGACCAGTTTGTACCGTAAAATATTACTTATTAAACGCCAATAAAAATTCCACTATCTAACTTGGAGTGGAAAAATGTCAATTAAGTGTGTAGAGCGTCAGCGCTCGCGCATCTACCTGCGTCATACTTGGTCGCGAGCACGTTTCACCAAACGCACGAGTTATCTAAAACGGTTGTATTGTGCTCGACCGCAATTGTGGAAGGATACATCGATTGTAATTAGTCACTTCTGGAAGGTAATTAGTAATTTAATAATAATATCCTATTAGTAATTTGCTGTGATACATTTATATACGATCGAAAATAGGGTAATAAAATATATTTTTTTGAAATTAAAATAAAGGCGATGGTAACAAGGCAGAAAACGTCTTCTTGAGGAAATAAAAAAATACGTATTATTGCCAATACAGAATTTAGTAAATGCAATGTTGGTAAGTGTTAAATGATTTCGATCGGAACATGAGTCTGATCAACTAAGTACCTAGTAGATCAACTGAAAGTGCTCAGTAGGTACTTACCTACCGTGCTCGCCCCATGGCCCAGGGAGGGATTTTACAGTATGCTAAAATATGTTATACCTTGCTTTCTATTTAAAAGACTTTTTAATGTCTTTCTTATACACATGTCCAAAGACTTCGAAGGATATTTTAAAAAAATTTTCTAAAAAAGGTTATTCCCCTGAAAAGAAATCCATTATCAGATAATACCGTTATCATATTTCGTAATGAGCGCATTATATCAAAGATAGTTATCGTTGTAATTAATCGTGTCTCTGTAAAAATTAACAATTATGTGAAACAACTTTATACATATATTCTTTGGTTGTTAATTTGACTATTGTGATTCTAATATAAGGAGAAGTAAAGGGAATCGGGCATACTTATAAATATTTTTCACATGTTATTGCACACGATGACAATTGATTAATTTATATAATTAAAAAATAATAATAGCAAGTCCTGCCCGGGTTTTTTTCTATCTATAATATTTTTTTTTAATACGTAATATATTTGTTTAAATAAAACAAATATATTAACTTATATGGTTATTAAAATTATGATAATAAATGATTTTGGATTACCTACACTCCATTATAGTATAGTCGTATTCTCTGTATTGTGGCATTATAATTTTTTCAACCTATGTAGACTATAAATGTCCGTGACTACAAGGAAAAATATATGTAGGAGTTCTTAGGTTATGTAATACATCCGTGAGTATTCGAGATACTTTAAGCGCCGCTGTACAAGAATAACTTAGCGTTTGCTTTACTTGTCCAGGACAAAAAGCTTCCCTCAAATAAGGATCGTCGATTTGGTTTCCAAGCAAAGTTGTATCTTCTAAGAATTTATGTGACATCACATCCGTACCATATATATATATATATATATATATATATATATATGTATTATTTAAAATGATTCCCGCAGTACGTCTAGGCTCCCGTGGCTACGTGAAAATTGTGGTGTATAAGGTACGCAATTTGGAAGTTATCCCAAGACTCGAACCTAGGAACACAGTCTTAGCCAGTCTTACCTTTACTGTATTTTTTTGTGTTTAGATTCATATAAAGGTTGTATTAAAAAATATAGAAATGTTATTCAGGGATTTACGAAACGTACGTAAATGAGTGTTCCCCGCGAAATTTAGTCGCACATCTAAATGCTAATAAGAACATTTTCGACTCATCGACGTGCGGAAGTTTCTCGAAATTTCTAACGACACCGATTAAGAAACCCCGAGCGTTTGGAAACGTTTCACCTTAATGTATTGTTTTGCTAAATTTTCCTTTCTGTCAATTAATGAATGAAGATATTTAAAAGACATTTGCGAGTTTATCAAATCGGGGTTAATTGCTCGCTCGGAGCGCTTGCATTGTGTAGTCGTCGGAATTTTCCTATAAATTATTATTTTACTGTACGTATGAGGGGCACGTGTTGGTAACTAGCAATTATTCTATTTATGTTATTATCTGATAGCATTTTAGTTACAATAATTAGTTCCTATTCATACGCCATGACGTCAATTGCAAATTGCTTATGTTTTATTTATGTGTGCGTCCTTGTCATAATTTTCCTATTCTATGTAAATTGTTGAATTTATTTTCAGATTCGCAAATTACGAAATCGTTTATTTCAACCTTTCAATGGCACTGCAGCAGGTGTACTTTTGCATAGAAAAGGGTTTTAAGAGCTAAGAACCCACTATGCTGTTCCAGTATTGGTCGGTGGGCTCTAACGATTACCACCATATAACATACAATCGGATCGGAGCTTTCGAGTTAGTAGGATGAATTACAAATACTTACTAAAACTTTTCGCTTTACCCAGGATTCGAACCTGCGACTTCATGATATAAGTACTGTCGAAAGAACTAACCACTAAAATTACTTTTAACGTTTTTTTAGTTATTTTCGTTCAAGGTAAATGGATTTTCATTGCAGAGGTTTTCAATTTTGTACTAGGTACTGTACTGTTTCTAAATGACTTTGATAAAAGTATTATGTAACCTCATTAACGTAATCTGTTTTTACGTGCACAGTTAAAACTTGGACAGGGTTATTTTCTTCTTACGGAAATATCGTATACGCAGAAAAAAGATCCTACCGCAATTAACTTAATTTAATTACCTACTTTTATTTAATTTACATAAAAATGGTTAGATCTCAATTTTGGGAACGCCAAAATCGATAGCAACTGTAAGAAATAATTATTATATACAGGAAGATGATAAAAGCTTCAGCTAAGAATTTTTCACTTTGGTAATATTGAAGAAAACTTTTCCTACAAAAAAATGTTTACATAGAAATATTTTATTTCATACTTTTTATTACTCTTAATTATACATAACTGCATTATATTTATTTAGTAGTTGGCAACTAAATACTACTATAGACTGCGTTTTAATTGCTTCTATTGTAGAACAAAATGTAACACAAATCGACAACGTAAATAAATCTAGGTCAAGTTTAACCCACGGGAAAATCAAGACCACCTGGATTCACCCTCAGTAAATTAATAAGGAAGACTAGCCTGTTTTGAACGCAAATAATAAACTATATTTACCTTTCATATATATTTAAAGTTCCCTCGTTTGCTTATCGCAAATCGTGGGCACAAACAATAATTTCGTCGCAATAACATGACGCGAGAAACATCCTCACGTATTGTATGAGGTAAGTGGGCAAATAATTCTGTGTACGTGCTCGTTGGGGCTTAGAAGGTTAGTTTGCCACGCGCTTCATGACGTCGACATCACGAGACATGACTCAACGCGCGTGCAGGCCTACTCAAATAACTTCTGGAAATATACATATTTTTTAACGGTATTAAACGCGAAATATATTCGTTTATTTATCTTTATTTATGACGTTTGATGACGTAAAAAAGTCAAACAATATATGTCCCGTTTTAAACCGTTAAACTTGTTATATTGAAATGTATTTAGATCGTCCTTATTAGCTTCTATAATGGGTTTACCTAATTGAGAGTTGGGTGAAGTACCTAAACACGACGCTGTCGAAGACGTTTGTTTGTCAACAACAGGATTATCCGAATTTAAATTTAATTCCAGTATTTGGGGAAAACTTGGTTGTAGACAATACGTCATGATTGTGTACATACAACTTGGAGTGAATTTGAAATGAGGAATTACTGTTTATAATACCTAATCAACGCGGTTTTTAACCGGAAGTGTTGTTGTCGATTTGATTCCACGAAATTCTGAAAAGTCTAGGAATCTCCAAGTAACCAGAAATATGATCTCCTACGTACAATTAAATATTTTAAATGTATTTTGTTTTTTATGTCTTTTAGTGTTCTCAATGCTGTGGTCTGTGACTGTAGGTGAAAAATATACGAATATCTAAAGCCAACATTCTGGTCGACAGCGTATCTTGCTTAGATGTTATAATATGCTATCAAATTAAGCCCACGCTTGTCTAACCACCTCTATCATAAAAAATGCCTTCAGATTCGACTTATTATATAATAATAAATATATATTATACTTAATACACACAATAGTTACTTATTTTTTTTTATAAAAAGCACAATGTTTACTTGTTTGTATTTTTAATGTAAGATTCTAATTTTTATTTGTCAGATGCTTCTGACAGCCAAGTAAATTAAAAAAAAAAGTTATATTTTTAGTTACTTTTTAAATTTACTAACCAGTATCATTTCTTTATTATTGAATTAACTTCTATGTTCGATTATCCACAGATTACCTATCCAACTTTTGATTTCGGAATTGTGACAATTACATTATCTGTAGTTTTTTTTTTTTTCACAACCATATTATGAAAGTTATATCATAATATATAAAAATGTATTTTTATAATACAATCAATCTCTGAAACTCCAGTTACATGTCCCCTAAAAAGTCCCGGAAGTTAGACTACATTGTTTAAAGAGCGTATAGGAAAATAGATGGTAAGCCCCAAAATGACCGGGTTTACCTTCATCACACAAATTAAAACATTTTATAATGACGGTGCTAAATGCTACCAGGAACTGTGGAGTTCCGTTTGTGACGTCATCTTATCTCGTGCAAGCGATAGCTTAGGTGACTCACCGATTTCTCTCAGGTGTTTTTTGCGCGGGAAAGACGTCATTGTTTCTCGTTTGTCCGTAATCAATTAAAGTTTGAAATTGATTATTTTGGAAAATCCTGTAGTAGAAGACTTCGGTTTAAGTGAAGTCCCTTTTCATATACGTGGAATATTTTATTTGTCGATTTAATTTAAAATACGGCTATACTCAACTGAAGCTATGTTTCAAGTAATGGTTTCCAGGTGTCAAACACCACAACTATTCGCGCTGAACCACTGAGACATTGAGGCAGTCAAATCTTTGTAGATATGGAGTTAAATCTTTATCTTTACGGTTGGGTTTTATCAGAATAATTATTCAACAATAAACAAATCTGATAGCTGTGTACCTAAATGGTACCGCAAAATTGCTTTGTTTTTTTTCCATTTGCATAAAAATCAGTGAAATGAAAATTATATGAAGTTAAAACTGCATTTTACATTAACAAAATAACATTACATACTAATAATGATAAGACATTGAAGGTCTCGTTGGTGTTATGGTAGTAATGTTTAGCTAATAAATTACGGGCCTTGAATTCTATTCCCAGGGGGTCCAACATTTTTCTAATCAATATACATTTATTTTGAAACAAATTGGAGTTCATCTGGAAATGGTCTAGGTCCAGGTCACGAACCACCGTCCACGCAAGAAAAAGCCGTCTAGTTTAATTGCGTTACGGTTTATATCTATGGATTTCCGATTATTTAAAGGCACATCTTGTTTAGTATTTTTTTTTGTTTTTTTTCATGTTATATGGCCGGGATATTTCACCCACCTATTACGCGAATCCCGTGCTTGTTTGTACTCTTCTATCATAAAAAAGTCTATCTTAGTTAATAATTAATTAACTATTAAGGAAAACCCTCTCTTTAAGGTTGTATACTCATGTTTTCTATGAAGGCTTTTCGATATTATATAGGTACCTCTTTAATTTGCCACTGGCGTCAAACACAAGCGGGTCTATCAAAAGAGACTTCTCATGCTTCTGTGAAAACCGGCAGCTGTTTAACATTTCTAAGCCGTTAGTCAAAGGTTTGCCTTTGATACCTAATCCTACGGTCATTTGTGTTCATATGCCGTCTTATTATTTTAGCTTTAGCTGTCTTGAGCTCGGCGCGTTTGTCTGAGGCGGCGCCGCGTTTTGCAAGCATCGCCAAATATTTGAACTCGATATTCCGTCCCTAACTAATGACTTGCATTTGTACATATTTTTTTTGTGCATTCCCGGTAAGTACTTCGCATTATCCCTATTTTAAATTCGCTGTGGAGCCTAGGGTTCGAGTTAAAGCACGGCACTAAAGTGCGTTAAAACGCTTTTAACAGTTTAAAACTCGAAATATAGTTGTTTATAAACTTTTGAAACAATTTTCCACTGTTTCGCGTTGAAACCGTTGAAACTGTTTTATTCAAATGTGTATTATCGTAACCTACAGTCAATACTTTAAATAAAATTGATAAGAGAAATGGACATAGAATTGTGTTAGCCCTGACAGGGGAAATCGGAACACACACACACTTAATATGTTTAAAGAACATTTCAATAATATACTAAAGGAGAATCCTTTGCCAGTGGGTAAAAAGCTGATGACGTACTTTAATGTAAACAAAATAATAAACAAACGCATTACAGCTTCACTGCCTAGGATTACGGTATTTCGATTTTTACAATGAACATAATGAGTTGGTTATAAAATCAGTTACAAAACTGGTTTGTTATCTCATCGGCATCTAAGAACACTCGAGAGACAATGCCATTAATAACACGTGTTCGTGGTTTCCCCAAAAGAAACAATAGACGGAGCAGGTACGGCGACAAGTGCAGCGAACAATGAGACTAAAACAGTCGCCGTACCCGGGGGGTCCTGAAGCACAATGTGGCGCCAATTTTTTGCCACAGGATTACATTAGACAGTCGTCCCGATGTGTTGGAACAAACGACGTGAAATGTCTGCTTTTTGTAACTGTAAGTGTCAGTAGGACGACAGGGCACTTGAGAGATAACGACTAATAACATGGTACGGAACAGCGACACGCCCTTTGAAATAAATGAATTGTTCAGCCTAAAACTGTGACGGCGGAGACAAGAGTACTCATTATTTTTATCTACAAATCTAGTTTACTAGTAGTCGATGTTCTGTAAACTCTATTCGGTACTGTCTGTAATCAATGCAAGTGCCTAGTACCTATGAAGTTAAAACGCGAAATGTATTAGTACATAACAAATCATTTTTAACTACGGTACCAACGTTGGTAGATTTTGTATTTTGCCTTACACGAGAAAATTGTCGCGTTTAAAAGATTTAAAACCTGTATGACTTCGTAAGTATAATGCATACTTATGCAGAATGCAGTATATTTAACATACAATTATTGTAAAGTTCTGTTATATACACTAGTAGGTGCCTCCTCCTATAGTATATAAAACACTTAATAGATATTTCTTTTATTATGTCTCCACAGTATAAGTATAATGTCCCAAAACGTTTAGTCTTTATTCAGGTATTTTTTTTTCTATCCTAGTTCTTACTCGCCAATCAACACAGTCTTAACAGTTCAAAACACGAAATATATTCGCTAGTGGATATTTAACGAATACATTTTTGAATTTGTTTGAAACCATAACCTTAGTAACAAAGCTTAATGTCGCATAGTAAGATTTTAAAAGCGATTATCACCGTTATTTGCAAATACTTACAATAGGTTTTATTACTAACGGCTCAAAAATCCTTCGAAGATAGTAAAACTTCAAAACCCCTTCAAGTGGCCCAAATCTGCCGACAAAGTAGAATACAATGACTCGTTTTACACCTTATAATTACCAGCCACAGATTAAAAAAAGTCAAGAAGAATAGAACATGATTTGCCATTTTATTGCCGCGTTCTACAGTTTATGACACTGTGTTTATGGTTACAGATAATATTTAAATGTTATAAAAACAAATTGGTTTGACCGTTATTTTATGGTTTAAATTTTTATTATATTTTATCTACGTTCTTGCGTACCTTTATGAAAATCTTCTATTATATACGTACTACATTTTTGATGTTTTGAATATTGAGTTAGTATTTAAAAAAAAAAAGTTTCCTCGTATATAATATATAAACATAAGTAAATTTTTCTTAGTAAATTTTATCAAAGTTATTTAAATCTTCTGTTTTACTGAAAATGTTATTGGCTAGATGTAACATTACACATTATCTTTTATATGTATATTTTTACGTTTTTTTGTAGGATAATATTAAGGAAGGAGTGTAATATACATTAACACAGTCCGAATTTGATCCAGCGACAACTATACACGTTGTGATTAGTAGATACAGCCTACGGTTTTTTTTAATTTTGACACTATGGTGTAATTGTCAAATTTTAGCAACATAACTTACAAAATATATTGTAAACTAATAATCTAGTGATTATAGAATATTTTAAAACCGGTGGCGTAATAACAAGTCAATTATAGCTCGACGCCCATAAAAACATTTGAAATCCATCTCAATATGTAATCAGTATTCAGTGCGTATATCGATCGTAATCTTCATTTAATAATCGGTTTCGAAAGACGTCGCTTCGGACATAAAACGAGACACGTTATTCTCCTTCGGGCGTTGAGGCCAGCGCTGCACGGTAGCTGTACTTATTACACGCTATTTATGTACTCGGATACTTGGCAGCCAATCTTTTTTAATACTAAAACATGGAGAATATGTTTCCTAAAGATTACTAGACTATATTTCTAAAATATGGAATTGTCGTATAATCTATACTAAAACAATAAAGCGCGCTATTCCTCCAACTACTGGTCTGAGTTTTAAATAATGTTTTATGGTTAATAGACATGTGGAGGAAACGGGAAAAATTATTCATCATGCTGCGAAAACTGTTCAAGAAACCATAAAAAAAATGAAACAATGATTCCTCATTACATAATCCATATACCTAATGTTCATAAATTTCCTATAACTACTCTTTGTAAAACATCATGAATTTAGTGTGGAAAATTAACTGAAATATGGGACCTATAAATTTTCTTTTGATTAATAAATTATAAAGAACAAAGCACTACCCACTTCTTTTCTATATTTTTCGCAATAATTTCAAAGTTAAAAACTTGTATGTCACCTAACATCTTGTATGTCAACAAAATCGCTGCAATTTATAAGTGTGTGATAAATCTTGTGCCGTGTCAGTTATTTCCGGTGATAAGAGAGATCGCAAATATCAGGGTATCTTTTATCTTAAAAGGATAAACGACAAATCAAATTTGACAAATGCAGACCCATCTTATTCTCAATCAAACGCGTTTAGATATTTTAATAAATATTAGTCATATAGAGTTGAAATGAAATTCAGGATGACACAGCTTTTTATTATCTGTGGATCGGTGTAAATGATACATTGTTTCAGTCAGACGGTAAAGAATAAATATCCTTAACAGTTACTAAAATCGTAAAACGTATCGCGCCACAAACCAGACCTCACTTTTTTTAAATAGTACCTAAAAATAGCTAAAACTCACAGTACCTATTTCCAAATTCATTGTATCTACATTTCTTTAATTATAAACACTTTTAACGGTTTAAAATATGGTATTAGTTAACTTATTAACATTCATGTTTTATTTAAATGTGTACTAGCATAAACGACATACGTACACGATATTTCTTTAATTGCTTAGTGGTCACTTAGTAATTAATAGGTACAAGAACCAGATCATTAAAGACCATGGTTATACATAGTAAATTTCAAGCTGTGGTGTAAAGTAGTTAACTTAAGTACATTTAAAATTAGATCGGTCTTTCTGATTAATTTGGTCGTATCTCGATTTATTTACGATTCATCTCCAGTAATCACTTGGACACGATTCTTCGCCTAGAGGCTTAACTGAACACCGATCTTTAATGACTACCGGTCATTTTTTCTTACAGGTTATAAAGTACGGCCTCGGTTTAGTATAGAAACTTGAGATAAATATGCCCCGTAGCTTAATGCTTAAAAGCATAGTTTAGCGTTGGATTTGTGTCCATTCGAATTCCGATTATTAAATTTTTTTTAACACACAAACACAGAAATCTGATTGTCTTGTAAGTACATTGATGAGACAGACCAAACTAAAGTCTTATGACTCGCGTTGAGAAAACAGAATTTCAAAACTGGAGTTGCGATTCTTAGGTAGGTATGTCTATAGGGAGGTAACTCAGTAATTGATAATTGGTAATATACACATATTAGAAATACAACAATAGAGTCAATGTCAAAAATTATTTATTCACTAGATACACTTCAAACGTCACGCCCGTTAAAAACTAATGACTCAAAATTTACATGTACTCGTAGTTCTCAAACTGGCGAGAAACTCGCCGCCACTCCTTTTATCGCCAAGTTATTTTTTTCTTTACGTAGGTACTTAAAATATATGTAACTGAAAATCTTTTTATCGCTCTGTCAAGATATTTTAGCATCTACAACAATTACAAGGGTAATTGTAAAAAAACTATCCGCCTTTGGACTCTCTTCCCCTAATACCAGAAAAGCTCAATCTCTCCGTTCTTTTAAGAGTTTGCTTTATAAATTTTACTTTTCTAACTCTTTAGTTAGTTCTCTCCTACTTACTGTGTATACTTTTACGATGTACCTTTGTTTTCGTTTATAATTCCTTACACCTACCCACTTAATTAGTATATTTATATTTCTTTTCTCCTCTACTTTAGGCTGCCTGGAAAAGATTAGCGATAAGGCCGTGTTTTTTCTTGTGCTGTGTATATAAATGTATTCCAGTATATGTTCAAAGGTAACCGAAATCCCTGTTTGTCACTCAAACAGATTTTGCTACTGTGAAAACCCATCACGTGGTCATCAGAAGGAAAATGGCGTATACTAAAACAATATAGTTCATAATTATAAATAAATACAGTGTATTGTTTCCCAATCTGCTAATGACTAATGGTGCTTTCAGATTTATTCCGGTGTGTGGTAGACTATGAACTATGGGTATATGTAATTATAACAAAGACTTATTGTGAACTGTGTGTATGAGTAATTGTAAATCGCACGTTGGTCTAATAGTAGTGAGTATAGCTGATACGGGTATTGGGGTCGATCCCAGCCTGGTCCAAGATGTTTCAACTCCACAATTCTTCTGAAACATGTTTGACTACGTCTGTAAACCTGGATATTTTTTTTGAAATTCGCATTTTATTGAAATGTTGTACGGCTTGTCTGTCCTCCTTTATTATAAAAACTTTAAGCATACACAACGTGGCATAGGACGAAAAACCAAACGTATCTTTCACGCTAATGAGAATCTTTCGTGTTTTAGCAGAACCCTTAACATCACTTATCTGCTACCTTATCTTGGTAAATTAAAGATTTGTGTTATCATGCAGAACGGGCTATCGATTCTGGTTCTGTCGGTCTACGTCCTCTGTTCCACTTAGAATGTATTTTACGCTCTAATTACGGGACAGGAAGCGTAACTCAATGTTACCAGTCGAGAACCTTATCTCTTACTGGTTTCATCACGATTTCTTAATTGAAGGCCAGGTGGAACCCCGAGTACATAGATAAACCCATTCAGGAATGTCACTGATGAGATTGGATTTTCTTTACATTCATATTTCTAATCTAAACTCCTTATATATAGATATAAGAAATGATTTCTCTTAGGAATGTATAATGTATATCGCTCGTTGATGTAACAGTAGCTATGTGTCGCTAATAATCAACCTGGGTCCAAAAAAATGTATAATCAATGTGTATTTTTTAAACATGTTAGACTTTGCCTATAAGTCTAAATATTAAATAGGTAGTAGGAATAGTAAACTCGACACATGAAAAAGGTGTGAAGTGTAAATAGCTTTCAGTATGTGAATTTCTGTACATGCAAAGCAAAAAAAGACCGACAGCGCATTTCGTTCAGATGGTATATGGTCGGGTTATTTCACCTTCTATCCAGTCCTCTATCATAAAAAATAAACTCAAAATACTAAATTAATATTCACTATTTACTAGTATTCAGGGCATGGGTGTAGAACAAACGAGACGAACTGGCAAGATCCGCTACGGTCATCGAATCGGTAAGGATTGCAAAAAATAACATTTTCGAGAGAAAATTACCTTTATTCTTCTATTTAGGTGGCATTTTGACAAAAACAAAATGTTATTATGTTCTTAAGAGAGCTTTATTGATATAAGCAAAACCTGTACTATATCTACAGTTATATCTATACTACCTACTCGTAGTTATTCAATACGATCTAACAAGTTATGCAACCAACGAGTGCGTACTATCGTCTCATTGATTATCGTTATGGAAATTAGTATTAAGTTTTATTGACTCAATGACAACTCATTAATATCTTAGCGAACAAAAAATTGACACAGTTTATGGCATCGCTATATACATGACGAATAGTAATAGATCTCGGGAAAAATAAACCGCTGCGGTCGTACAGGGCACATAACTCATGAACTATTTACCTATATAAATTATATATTAAATATATGTGTGTAAATCATAGTAACATAGTAATGTGTTCGTCCCATGTACCGCATTGGGAAAATGGGGTTTCACACCCACATAGTATAAACTACTTCACTACTGCCTACTTTTAGATTTAATTTCTCCAAAGGCTTATTTTATTAATTTAGATTTAAAATTTGTATAATATAATAACAGAATTAATAGGTATATTATAAATTTTCAAGGTTAAATAAGTACAAGGTCATCAACCTAACGTTTTTTTTAATACGCCAGGTAAAAGACTAAATAATCCAACCGAAATAACAACCGTCTTTAATATCCCGCCGTGCGTCGGTTAATGTAACTTAATCCCAATAAACTTAAAACAAAATTCCGAAGAGGATCACGCAATCGCTGTCGGTCCCAAAAGTAATCAGCTCGTTTAATAAAATATCCTAAAACAATTATAAAGGAAAGTTAATCCCACGTAAAATCCGTGACGCACGCCCGCCCACACGAACCGAGGGAGAAATAAAAAAGTTACACTAGCCACTATATCTGAACGCACACAAAATAAGATCCTAAGACGCACGCACACACACACCCTATTAGTATGTGTTAGCTGCGCGTGCTCGTCACTCGCTCCACGGCTTCTTATTATTATTATTTATTGTCGAATAATGTGAATGGTAATGCGTGGTTGTTCACGATCCCGCATAACACCTGCCGTCTTTTCCCACAGTCGAGCTGACGGGCGGGAGCGCGCACGCGCAGGAAGTGCGAGCGGGACGGGTGATACGCGTGCTTTGCGCGTGCGAGACCGGGCACGCTGCACGTTAGAGCGGTGCGTAGAATAGGATAGTAGAGAAGTTCGTAGCGCGTAGCACCGTAGCGCTACGAATCTGGGCCCACTCACCTAGTTACCGAAATACTTAACATATTTATAAATCGGACCTCATTAGAATATCGATTCAATAAACCGTCATAAAATTTTATTCACTTAATTTGAATCAATTGCAACCGACGGAAATAGTACGCACATTAAGATGTTAATTTGATGTTAATATGTGGAAATTTCTCGTTACATTAATTTCTTTTTAAATATCGAAAGGAAGTTTTGCATATTTTTATACGTTTACGAGAGTTTGACGCAATCGTAACTTAAGTATAGCGTAAAAATATAGATAACGTTTTATTTGTTATCGCACTATTAAAATACACTTCGGATCTTCTTATCTTCGTATAGGCGTAATTATATTTCTGAAACGACCCGAGAGTACAAATTAAGCACGCCATGATTATGGATATAAAAGTTTAACAACGCTCCGCGCTATAGTGTATTGGGACCGAGGAATACAGCCTATTAAGGTACGATAAGTCAAGGCAATAACTATAAACAAGATCGGCTTCTTCGTAAATGTCATATAATTCATTATGTAAATTGGTACTGTTTAATAACCGACGGCGAAAGGCGCAAAAGGTCAACTTTTAATTTATTAACTGCGCATCGTAAAATTATAATCTCACTTCTATTTGATTAATGATCGTACATAAAATAAGTATTAGTGGTGCGTTAGTGATTTTGTTAGCTATTAGAGTGTGAGATGTTAAGCGATTTGTATTATTGTGGTGCTAGGAGCTTTGGAGTCGTACAAACGTGTTCCCAGGCCCCCAAAGGTCCGTCCAAGTTTAGTTTTGACTATTAATAGATTTTTAATTTTTATAATGCCACCATGAACAATAAAACTTTGAATATTATTTATACCTACAACATTGTGTTTCGTTATATTTTAATATAGCGAATATATATAGTGAAGTTAGTAATTCTAAAAATTCATATTATATATATGCCCAGTAGGTATAATAAGTAGAATAAGTGCGTGTATGGCAGAAAGTCGTTTATTTAAAACTCCCATGCATACATTATATAAGTCACGTGATGAAATAAGGAAAAAGGTACTAATTGTGTTGTATAGTTAGTAAATATACTTAAATGTTATAAATATTTTTATTTAAAAAGTTACTGTTTGGAGATCTGTGGGTTCATAATAGAAATATTTTAAATTATTATTCGACATTTTGAAGATACATAGGTATATCTAGTTAATCTTAAAATATAGCGAAGTGTTCTCAATAAGGTATTTACCTTATAGACTTCTTTTGTTTTTCAGTCATCTTGAATGAACGAAAATAATATATACTCTATTATTTCTTTAAATTTATTAGACTTCTTATGGGACAAGTTTAAATGACACAAAATAATTTTAAACTTTTCTTTTAGTTACATTAATCTAGTTAAACTTTATGGTGTGTTTAAGGTTGTTTAAAGGAAAAATTATAGTTCTAAATATACTAAAAACAAAATACACAGATTTCCTTATCTATCTTAAAGACATCCAATATCAAGTTTCACGCTGCATTATCTGCCCACGTACATCCTCGTGCAAAAAGACCTAGTTATTTTCCTCTTATGTCTGTCAGAGATAACTCATTGAAGTGGTTTGTACATCAATAGACACCCCGGATGTGCGCAATTTAGTTTCGTTCTACCCAATGAATACTTCCATAGCTGAATTAACAATAAAAATGCTCATATCTTGTCCTCCACATTGCCCGATCAACCGAACACTGTTATAGCCTCTACAAGCTAAAGAATAAGGCTGTTTATCCCTTGTATGAATTTGTATGAAGTGCATCTACCATGTAGGTCAGTCTATTAAATCGGGTCCCCGTTGACCGGACGGATCGTGTTTCTCAGATTTTACAAACTATTATGTTACGTCACATTTGTTGCTTCGGGGTGAGGTGATCAATTAAGCCCAACTGTTGTTATTTGTTTTGGACTCTAATGTTAAACATAAACACTATGGGATTTACCCAAGGTAATCTTTTAAGTGTATACTGCGGTTTCGCGCGATGTTTTCCTTGAGAACAATCTAGACTTGCTATTGTGTCTTTGAATGTAATGACACGTATAACGTGCCTATTAGATGTTTATTGTTTGTATGATTTTAAGTAGGTTAAATTAAAGCTGATTATTCAAATAAGCAGTAACATGTCGTTCGGCACGTACCGCGAGTCATGTTTTGTGTTCGCTGATTTGAATAGCGTCATGTCAGCGATTGAACACATCATTATCCTTATTATGCAAATCGCAAACGACAAATCACGCTACAAGGCCAGGGTATTGTTCACGGCCCGTTGGTTTCAGACCTTCAATGGCGGCGTTTTTGTCTCTAGAACCAGTGTGGCCGCCAAATGTGCCCACTCGCAAGAAACCTGACCCGTGAAAGTCGATATTTTCGCCGAGATTCGCATCGTATGGCGTCGCACATGGCAAGAGTGGCCAAAGGTCGACGAAGGAGGTATTTTTTGTTGCTTTGTTTACGAGCGCGACGCACGAGCATCTTCGTACCGGCCTTAACAATTACAAACGATCGCAAAGTTATAGAGTTCGATTGACATGCGTTGTAGCGATAGTGCATAATTATTAAATTACGTTTAGATCAAGTTTAGTGTTAATTGTGTTAGATACCTAAAGGACAGACTGAAAATCAGTAAAAACTGAACCTGCTGCTATTCAGCGTAAAGTTTAGAACTTTCTTATATCTGCATGTAAAGAAATGGTATAGTTATATATTTATTTTCAAGTGATCGTTAAAACGCATCAATAAGCGCTTAGCTTCAATTTATTACGTGTAATCACGGCTCGGCGATCGCTTGCGAAACTAACTGGCAAGCACAGTAGCGCGGTAGCACCTCGGAGATAAATCAACATCTCCATTACGGTTTTATT
Source organism: Leptosia nina (assembly GCA_963661955.1). NCBI lineage: Eukaryota > Metazoa > Arthropoda > Insecta > Lepidoptera > Pieridae > Leptosia > Leptosia nina. The sequence goes on from CAVLEF010000280.1 coordinate 10,726,286, forward strand.
CTTACTTTCTAAAGAACGCGTCCCTTTCACGGTTCACAACCGAATTCGAACGCTCACAAATTATTGTTGGCTCTCGTTATTTTATTGTCGTATTATTTTTTACGTTGATTGCGTCCTTGTCTCTCTCGTTGTCGCGGGTGATTGTGTCTCGCTCGCTCTCGCGTGGACTGTAGTAGCGTGTTGAGCACGTGCGACACGTTAAAGGCAGAGCGTTCCCACGGTCGGGCTCCGGCTGGCCGCTCCCCCCTGCGCCCGCAGACGCTCGTGATCCACTGGCACTGCGCACTCTCGTGCCAATGAAATAAACTGCCCGCACAGCACGTTCCGATTGCAAAATTGTGCCTCGACTATTTGATGAAATGAAAGTTGCGGAAACTATTCTTATTGTATTGGCAGTTGCGCCTGCGAACACGTTAGATATTGTTATTGGTCAATTTATATTATTTTGGTTGCCTGGTCGAGATTGGTTTTAAAGATAAACCGCCTGTTGCACTACATGGTTTGTGTGTTATACTTTTGTGACAGTTAGTATTGATTACTGAAACGAGAAAGTAGCCTAGACTAGAAGGTAATTCGTAGTCTCGCAAATCACCGATACGCATTTGCGATATGTTATATGGCTGGGGTACTTCACATTTATTGTTCGTTCTTTTTAATATTTAATTATTTCAGTTATATTGACATACAATGTTTAAATATAGATATAAGGCCAAAGAAAAGGTATCGGATACCCTTCCGTATAAAAAAAACCTTGAGATTAAAAAGATCCTAGTTCCTCAATTTCATTTTGCGAAATCTCGTTTATTGGAATACCTTCCTGAGTTCGGCAATTATAATTAACAGTTTAAAATAAAACTGTTTTATTTTGATACTGATCGAGTTTAAATATTTCACAATTCTCGCGAGATTCAGTTAAATTAATCGTTTTTTCAAGGTCGTAGGAAGGCAATTTCAGTCTAAATATAACTTTTCTTATTAAATAAAGCAAGTATTTTTATTACAAATGTGTGTGTTTCATCTGTGAGCTCGTAGCCTTAAGCACGAGATGGATAATTCGGGTTCTAAACGACGGTTTTTTTCATATGTTAGAGGAGGATAAACAAACATAGTGGTCACTTGATGGTAGGTAGGCATATAACATTTAAAGAAGAAGCGCTATTGACCTATTTTGGCTTTGGATATTCGGAAATCCACAGACTGAAACTGAAACGCGATTAAATGTCACGGCATTTTCATCTGTATATGTGATGGTGGTTTAGGGCCGGAAGGAATTGCAATTTTCCTACCACCAATACCCACATATCCAGACGATGTCTACCATTTTTCAGAAATATTTAAATTGACCGGTGGATTATTAGCTTTTCATTGCTACAATTAGACCCTATAGGCCTGTCACCAATTTCAGTCTAGAAATATAATCAGTAATTCAAACAGACAGCTAAACGTGTGATCCTTATGTAGATGAGAGACTTTACTTAAAACTAAGCGTACCTACAGTACAGTCGGCTACAATTTATAATGTTTTATAATACTTTGGTGTTTAGTACACTAAAGCAGAGCCGAGTATACTTTTACGCCTACCTGCACGACTTCAATTACATGATCCATTCATTTTTATTGAAAGACATAAAAATTAAGCCCGAGACAATCAAAAAGGCGCAATAAATAATGCTATAAAATCTATACTTAAGTACTAACGTGGGTGTTTTCCTTATCAGTATTAGCCCTTTGCCGCATTTCTTAAAATTGACACCCACCGTTTTATATTCACTTCTATGAACAAGTTTATTATGAAGACCTGTGAAATATGTAATTTGTTGCATCAGATATGATTATAACATTTTTTTTTAATTACTTATGTTTTTATATAAAGAACAATCTACGTCGTGGGACGTATAGTGAGTACATTGAAATGTCCGTTTCTCTGGACGACCTTAAAACAATATAGAAGTGCGCCATATCTTACCAAAACTATTTAGTACGGGGGTTCAAACCCAAGACTATTATGAATGTTGAGCCATTACGGTATTTTGTTTATATTGCTTTAAAATGCATTTTTTATTTCATTATTCTATTAATTAATACACAGCTCGCTAGAGGGTACCTAAAGTGTAAAGCTAGGTAATCTTTCAATATCACAAATAATGTCTGTTTGTGATATTAAAAAATACGCGAATGTTGTGGGTGCCATCACGTGTATACCACAAGACGTTTGTTTCTGTTTACTTATAAGGTTAAAATCGATTATAAATTGAAAACATTTTCGACTCGGGCAGGATTTGAACCGGCATTCACGGCCGCGCTGTTGCTCTAATTGAGCTATCGAGTCCTAGACCGCATCATTGATTTTTTTTCAATCTATTGATACATGCACTTCTCGCACAAGGTCCAAAATAATTAATTTAGTAAAAACTTCGTAAGTAGAAACTAAGTACAGTTATTACTCTATGTTGTGTTCTAGTGTTGTTTTTCTCCTCCATACCAATACGGAAGTAATTGTCAATAAATATGAGATAAGATAGCAATTTCTTGTTGTAAGACTTGAACACGGTTCCGTTGTTGAGGAGATTACGATAATGTCAAATATAATCGCGATAGGTTCATTGTAAAGGATCTTGCATCATTTAATTGGGGAACCTTAAGTTAATTTGTGATATTGTATTTTAAATGTTAATGCCTATTTTAGGCCACAATTGGACAATGGACTTGGAAAAATATGGTTTGTCCAGGAAGTATGGCAATTGAAAGTTTTATGATTCTACTTACCTGCGGGGACTATGTAAATAAGTTTTTTTTTTATTCAATGTATCATAAACATACCATATGCATATTCACTTAGTAATAGTATTCCAATTGGAAATAACAAAGTACATTAAAACAAAATTCTTTAACGGTTTAAAACGCGATATATATTAATTAAACTTGTTTTTTATTTTAACTATGGCCCGATGTGTCGGATGCTTTGCAGCAGCCATGGTCATGGAGAGACCGTGACCGGAAATTAAATTAATTTTCAAACAAGCTTAACTTATTAATATTTATCCTGTTTTTAAACCGAAAACCGTGTTTTATTTAAATGTGTACTACTCGTAAACTACAGACAGTATTTAAGGTACATTGAATCAATCAGCGTTAAAAATACAATTGTTACATTCTTTCCTTCAAGCGCGTGTATCCATTATCATTTTCATACAATCGCCTTATCTAAAGGTCACGCGTAATACAATTCTGAATGCATTTGTACAAAGAACCATATTTTATAACACACGCCACGTTAATAAATGTGATATAGTACTTTATGTGCTACACAATTAAGTTACTATTTGAATAAACGCATCAACTTCGTAGTACTATAGAAGAATTATTTTGTAGAAGATCAAAAGTCAACGGTCGCAGCAATCGGGTCTTTATGTGGTTACGATAAGGGCGAGTTTTCTTTTCGGCGTCTCGTCGAAAGCCAGGAAGCACATTGTTAGGTCACGTTCTCACAGCTCCCCTTTCTTCGAGGGGGAATAAATAATTGCACTTTTTTCTGTCGCATATGGCCAAGGAAACGTTGGTTCGCGCAACGTTCCCACGATTTGCCCCTTGGGCATAATCGGGGTCAAGAAAAAACTACGTGCCGATACAATGCGGGGGTTTCTTTTGTAACGGCAGATGCGTTCTAGGGTTAAATGTTAATCTGTGAAAAACTTACAATTATTGCTAATAGTTTTTTCTATAGAAATAAATAACTTTATTTCTATAGAAAAAACTATTTTATTTTATAAATTTAATGATTTTTTAAACTATGGTAAATTAAGTTATTATTAATTAAATGTTGATTAATGCGACTAATTGACTTACTTAAAAATTAATATGAAGTATTAAATACATATATTTGTTTTTGTGTTCACTAATACACATTTCTTCCAACTAAAAGGTGTATTCCTGAAAACAATCAAGAATAGAAAAACAGCAGTGTCTATTGCATCGAAACAAAAAGTCAAATGCATCTAGAAGCATCTAATTCAAAATCACTAACGACTTATACAACGCAGTACGGCTGCCATTAAAAATGAAAAAAAGAATCGCGTTTTTTCTAAGACGCTCTTTATAAAAGTTGAGTTTCGTTCCCACGATCGCTCGCGCCAGTTGCATCTCCCCTCTTTAGTTTTTTCTTTGCCATTTCAATATTTATAATCAAAGGTCTTTATCATTGGAAAACACATTGTGTGAACCTACATGGAAATCTTTTTAATGTCGCTTTTATTAATACTAATTACACTTTTTAACTAAAACTAATCAAAACCGAATTTAAAAAAAATACGTAATCGATTACCTGCTGATTTTATTTAAAAAAATGAACATTTATATTCAATATAATTCTTTTTTTTTTATTTACACAGTACATTTTCACGAATTTACACACGCAAAATCATCAAAAATTGTATAAAGCTCACTAATTAATAGAGAGAATGGGTATTGTAAAAGGAAATTGTTATTAAGTGTAAACACTTCGTTACTCCCATAAACAATCTTTTCACGCGTACTTGAGTACTGAGTAATCATAATACATTCAATCAATAGGGGCATGTGCGGATGAAAGCAAAGTTACAAAACAAATTAATGATTTACAAATTTCAACTTTCTCTCAAGCTATTAAAACATACTTTGAAATAGCCATAAATAATACGTATTTGGAGAGCGTGCTTTTCAATTTTTTACTGTATGTTAGGGGATATAGAGTCATTTTTGTTGTGAGGTTTCGTAAAGAATTGTTAGTTGAAAGAAGAGCACATTGCGTTTACGCGGATCGTTCCCACGATCCACGCGCCATATGCCGCGAGAGATGCACTCATGCGTGTACGACGCGCGCGCATAAAAACTCATGGACTTAGCGGATCTATGGGTGACGCATTCGTGAAAGATCGCGTTAACGGACGTTAAGGGCTCGTGGCGGCTTCTGGACTATAGAAAGCGTTGAACGCTTTAACTGGGAATTAAAATGTAATTGAGACACAATTAATTATTTATATGTTAAATGATATACATTTCGGGTTCGTTGATGTAATGGTAGGAATGTATGGCTAATGTAAGTCAACAGATCGTGGGCTCGATCCCCGCCGGGCCCAACATGTTTCTATTCAATTTATATTTTTTTTCAAACATGTTAGAATTTGTCTGGAAAGCTGGATATTAAATGGGTGGTAGGAATATCGAAATTTCTACTATCCGTTTCAATCTGTGAAACTTCAAATGTTCATAGCCAAAATAGGTCGGCAGCCCATCTTGTTCAGATGTTATAGGACTGGGGTATTTCACCTATCAACTAGTAAATCCTGTTCTTGTCCGTCCTCAAAAAAGAAATACATAATATTACCTCACTTATTAAAAATGTTGCATGCAAAATAAAGGATACATTTTAATAATGTTTCAAATCTTATTTTCTCTGTTTATATCGCTGTGATGTTTCCGTACCTTTGTCAGCCTAAAACTTTTATATTCTGTATCCAAAAACATACTACTTAATTTTATACCACGTATTTAAGTTCCGCATTTCTTTCTTTAAAAAAGTAATTTAAAAACCAACATTACTTTTAAAATGTGTGTTTTTTTTTATTAATTATGCAATTTCGATTATGAGTCGGGTCAGGCGAATGTTTCCGAATTTGAATTTCGAATGTTCGCGGCCGGCAGGTGTCGTGGGCGCAGTCGACGTGCGCAACTGTCGCCTTTTCCCACGGCACGGAGCGGCGCGCACCCGCCCGCCTCCACAGTCCATGCATTATAGCGGCCGTGTTATGATTGCTAATTGTGATATTGTTAAAACATTATGAATACACACTGCGAATTACATGCGTTAATTTTTTGACTAATAATGCTTTGATGAATGCGAAGAAAACAAACAGTATATTCTTAATATTATATTAAACCATTAGTTCTTCATCTTCATTAGACATTACATTTTTATGTAATTTTAAAGATGCGAATGTGAGATGTGTTGTATACAAAAATTTTATCGTTAAAATCACTATAGGTTGTTTAATTTGTGATAAGAGCCCATAATTTATTGTCATCAGTTATGTAGGTACAGAAATAAAGAATATATAATAATAGAAAAAGAAAACTTTTCGAAAATTATAAAATTTAATTTATTACTAGACATTACAATATTTTGCATATTTAATAGTCAAAGGTTGTGTCACTCGAGATCCTAAATTAGTTATCTTACAAAGTTTTAAGTGTATCTAGTGTGAGAAATAAATAAATGCCCACATTTCTAAAGACGTCAGAGATTAATTCATTCCAAATAATGAGAGCAGTCTGACACGCGCGCAACTGTCGCCGTTTCCCACGATCCCACGAACCGAAGGTGCAGCCGTCTCTTACACAAATGCAACGGTGTCCGTAACACTATTAGGTACGACTTGAATAAGATCTATAAAAAGTGAAGACACAATGTTAATTTAGCTTTAATAAATTTTCTTATATTGGTTTTTTTAAGCATTAATTTTGCACTAGTGAGATTATGTTCGTATCGTACTGATTACATTGAACTGATAATAAAAAATAAACAATGCTTTAATTTAAAACTAAAAAAAAAACAAAATATAAAAAAAATCGATCTGTACCTAATGCACTTAGCCAAAACAATAATTTCTCTGTAACCAGTCCAGTTGTAAATGTCAAAATCATTAGACAAACACAATTTGAATCTGCTCTATCTGTGATCGCTATCAGCTATTTTGTTATTTCGTGTGAAGAGATGAAAACAATGACGTTATGTCATTGTTCGGGTAATTGTTAGATGAGAGTCATGCGCGCGCGCAACACGGGTCTCTAATGGAGGCACTCGATTGTCGATTGTTTCGTAACAATATTTTTAGTAAATGATATATGTATGTTTCTTTTAATATATTGTGAAGTGTTCGTGATTATCGTAACAAGCAGATTTGTTTTCACGTCTCTATAAAAATTTCAACATAATTTATATGTGTCACGTAGTACGCTCCGAGAATATAAACATTTATTTTAATTAATAAAAATATCCTACAATTCATTTATTAACAATGTTTATCTGGTTTTTAATTAAATCGAATGTGCAATCCGTAAAAACGCCATCTTTCGGCGCATCAGTGAACTAAAATCTTTAAGACGTCTGTACGAGATAGAAAGGGGCGCAGGAAGTATTTGCAAGACAATAATTTCGCAGACAATAGAAATTTGGGGTCAAAGTGTAAGATTTTCGGTACCGTGAGAAACTCGGTATTGCAAATGGGGTGATAATTGTATAAATTTAGAGGATTTACCGTTGCGTATTCAGTTATTTTTGCGTCACCAACCAGGAAGTAACTGTTCTTGAAATCGAGATTTCAAGATACTTTCTTAAATAATGATTCCTTACAATAAAAATAAAATGTGCAGTGCAAATAGTGTAATAGTGTTGCTTAGTGAAAATTGTGGAAAAAGTGAAATTGTACATGTGGATATGAAGTTTTTTCATTTGGATTAATTATGAAAATAACTATGGATTTATTTTCAATAGTATAACTTAGTTATTTAAGAAAGCTTCCAGATTACAATCTCTTTAATTTGGTATAACCTTCATACTTGTATGTACATATAACATAAAATTGTCTTATAAATTTCCTTTATAATTTTGTTTCAAGTTGATGACTAAGTCTGAAGTACTGTTGAGTTCATATTAATTGTATCAGTTGTGTAATCTAACTTGTTGTTTACAACATTAATGAGTCATCGCTTTTGTTTAAGCAAGTTAAGGAGAAGTTTATTTCTTTATTAAAATATTTAATGATAAGTATATCAAAATTGCTTTCACAACATACAACATCTTAGTTATATTATTTAGTTACAGTTCTAAAGTTAAATACTGTATATAGTTTACACGAGTGCTACACATTAAAAAAACACTTTAATGGTTTAAAACGCGATATATATGTTAAACTTATTTGAAAGTTCCCAATCGGTCCAATATGTTTTCACAAAATTATCTTAAATTTATCTACCTATATTAGACACTATCTCAAATATCTCGATATTATATGGCTGCATGTTATATAGTATTAAATTGCGGTGGTAACATATTTTTGTCCGGGTCACGAACCACCATCCTCACTTTTAAAAGCTGTAAAATTAATGCTTTTAATCGCGTTTTGGTTTTACTCTGTGGATTTTCGTATGAAAGAATTGAACAAAATAGACTAACAAGACATGTTAATTGGATGTAATTTAGTGTTCAATTAAGTAAGCCCCGTGCTTGTCTGTTACCCTATATCGCAGTAAAAATATTAATAAATAGATGTCCACTTAATGTGACTGACGCATGCTCAATTTTCAAAGCTGGAGCAACTGAACAAATATGAGATGATATCACTCTCTCTACATTACACAGGTGCACTCCATTGAACGTAGATGAACTATTCATTGAATGACCTTACCGATATATAAAACTAAAAGATGCGCCTTATTTTGCATGGGAAAAACTTTTTTTTTTGCTATTATATAAAAAGCCTTGAGTTTCTGCGATGATAATGATACCCCATTTCTTTCTGTGGGGCATGGGGCGACGTAAATTTTTCGTAATCAAAATGAAAAGTGTGTTTTAAATTTTAGATCCTTTTTCATATAAAAACTGAGTTTTCGAAATTTAAATGTGTTTAATTAAGTTCAACGACAACTAAATTACAATAGTATTATACACGGAGGACATGTAAGCTCTTTCTGGGCAGGGGTAAATTAACTTGAACCTTTAGTTAACACGAGCCACCAAAGAATTTATTTCCTGACCACTGTGACAAAAATTTATTAATAAAAATACGCAACTCGCTTTAAAGAGTATTTTATATAATTAATGTTTTTTCAAAACTCTATTTTTACATTAAATTTAATTACAGACGTTTTATCCTTATATCATTAAAAAAAGTTGTCTTATAGGATGAAAATAATTTTAATGGCGAAGAAATAAAGAAAAGAACGGCTTAAAATACTACGTAGGCAAGAGCTCAATCTAATTAATCTCAATTAATGCTATCGGTGCTCCATTATAAGGTTTTATTCGTAATCTACAGTAATTAAAACGATAGCCTTACAATTTCCAGTTAATTATAATATCTACGACGTTGCATGAGCTTTTTTATTGTGCAAAGATTACATCTTAAACGGGAATCGGGAATAAGCGTTGGATATTACTTTGTTAAGATGGACTTTAAATTAACTGTGTATTTAAATATTATTGTTTACGCGAGTAGAACACGTTAAAATTAAACACTTAAACGGTTAAAAATGTGTATAATTAGTTTAGCTTCATCCGTAGTTTAAATAATTTAAAAAATTTTTTTTTTTTTTTTCCGTTTTTAACAGTTAAAGTGTTTTATTTAACTGATATTTGTTTGCGTAAATTGGTAGACTTGTAGCTGTGGTGTATGATATAGTAGAAACTCTGTGAAGTACGATTTTGATGTATGGTTAAAGTCTATAGATTTCTGAAAGAATATTTGTTTTATAAGGCTACGATGAAAAAAAGAGATTCTAATAAAAAATACATATAAGACTCCAATTTTAACAATGGCACCTCCTTGTTTCACTTATCGACTTAGTTAAACCTTGTTTGTTGCGTATTATAAAAACAATTAGCCGTTGTGTATAAGCGAGGTTTTCACGTAATGAATTTTTAAGGTTCAATTTCCAATGGACATTTGAAAAACTTGTGCACGTGTGTTCCGAATGGATTTTTGCATTTCAAATAGCGCTTTGCACGTGCATTCAATTCAAAATTACATCGGAAAAAAATTAACCCAAATATCGCAAGAGTTGCGGAATTTTAAATAAGGGTTGCCGAAAAAATCCTTTCTAACCCGAGCGTCCGAACACGTGCATCGGCTATAACAATGCGCCGATGAGTCACGAACGACGCTCGAACGTCGAAACCGAATTCGTATTATGAAAGTCGATAAAAAAACGATCACCGTCAAGGAATTGTACATCTGCCCGAAATTCTCACGGATTCACTTCGAGGCCGCTTATTATTACCGGTCCGCGTATTACATGCGACCGATTATGACAACCGGGCGCTTAGCGGTATCACTCGATGGCGTTTTAAGCTCGCTACAGACTATGCCAAAATATAAAACCACATATTTCATAGCGCATTTTTACCACAGACAATCATAGGTTTACTTGATGGAAGGCACTATAGCATTAAAATACAACACTTTAACGGTTTATAACGCAATTTGTTAAACTTTTAATTTAACTACCAACGTTTTAAGTTTTCGGTAAGTTTAATAGTAAGTATATATTTCGCGTTTGAAACGGTTAAAATACTTTATTTAAATATGTACTACTCGCGTAAACAACAGATAGTATTTAAGCTCTATAGCATAGAGTGTAGATGTATTTCAGCATTAGACATTCGGGATTCCACAGACTGAAACGTTTATCTGACACTTTTACACTTTAGGGCTTTTTCATATATAATTAATAGTCAGCTATTTCTTGCTATAAAGCCTGCTGATATTATAGTCGTCTGCAAAGAGCTTTAATCAATAGATCACGATTTGCATATCAAGTTCTGATGGTATCAACTAGACATATGCAAATTGGATTGTCAAACCAACTCCTTAATGAAGTTCTCGACCGTATCTAAAATTGGTTCACACGAAGAGTTTGAGAAACCCGTTTTTGTACGGGAAAATAAGTTATAGGATTTCTGCATGATCAGGCATGGCTTTATAAATTATTAAAAGTATCAATAATTATTTTTTCTGATTAGCTTGTTAGTTGTCTTCACTTATTCGTGTTCTTGGAACTTTCGATAAAGTTTGTGTAATACTTTGGTTATGATTAGATTCTAGATTAGTAACTAGTTTGTGACAAGTATTGTCTGATGTCTACGCGAGTGGCACACATTACAACACTGTAATATAATAACTAAGATATTTACGTCTGAACGTAAATTACATGATTCAATATAATTTAGCGAGTCATCTTTTAAAATTTGATGCGTATTTTCTTTAATATATCTCGCGCAAACTACAGACAATTAAAATGCATCTATTGTTTGCCGTTTCTAGATTTGCAGAAATTTCGAATGAAAGTGACGTAAAGTAAAATTAACTACCCGAGAAGCATAGAATCGAAAGACGCTTTGAAAACGCACGTGCACTATAAATTCTCACTTGTATTGTAGTAAAATAACAGAATCGATTGTTGTAGTTTTTCATTACGCGGTGGAGTACTATTTTGTATGGAAGTGAGACGCGACAGGTTGCGACAAGTTCCGACAAGACCGGGCTGCTTTTTAAGGTTGCACAATCTGCATTGCAATTTATCGTGAGTGATGGGACGGGTTTTATAAATTAATGCCTCGCAAGAAAGTAATAAACTGCTGCTACTGTTCTGTACTTTCTGGGGTCAATTTTATTGGTCCCTGGTGTTATTTAACGGGTTTGAGTGTGAATTATTTAGATTTTTGAGAGATAAGAGAAAATGTGATTTAATATGTTACAGTTGTAATATGGGTAATTTGGAAATAACTCTAATCACCTTAATATTTCCTGTCTATAGTTTACGCGAGTAGTACACATTTAAATAAAACACTTTAACGGATTAAAACGCGATATATTAGTTAAACTTATTTGGAAATGATTCATAAATATTATTAAATCATTTCCAAATAAGTTTAACTATTATATCGCGTTTTAAACCGTTAAAGTGTTTTATTTAAAAACTTTATATTTGTTAATTATGTTGAATGTATTTTGCAAGTAACGGTTTATACCTACGTGCATGTTGTTTTATTGCGTTGATATGATTCTCTTCGCATGCTTATGTTTAAATTATTTAAAAAGTCTCTCTTCTTATATCGCAAACGGAAATATTGATATGATATTTATTACAACAACAAATAAATATATTTAACTTTTCAAATTATATGGAATTTTTTATGGAAAAAGCTATCAACAGTGAATACAATAACTGTTTAAGAAAGCCTTTTTAAATTCATTAATTTGAATGAAAAAGGCAACTCACTATTTACCTCATCTTAAACCAAGATACAAAAACAACATAGGGAATTGAATTCTGTACAAGCTATTAAATATCTAATCATCTCTCGTCAATCTCATCAAGATCAAAAAGAAATGCACGGTCAAATGAAAAAATGACCATTAACAATCCAGTAGCTGGACCGCTGCACGTGCTTAAGGTCTACTTAACTATACCACAGACTATATAAGATTATAGTCTTAGTGGCTCGAGCCAAGACGTGCGCCTTCCCGCCAAACTTGTCTGACAAGTTTACATCTAAGCGTGCTCAGCTTAACCGAGCCAGTTCAATGTGTAATTATTTCTTCAATAGAGGAAGTGAATGTAAAAGGAAAGATAGCAAATATTTTCATATCATTTTTATTTCAACCTTGAAAATTTATAACATAAATAAATTATTATACTAAAACAATTAAAGCTGAAGCATGTCTATCACGCATAGATCCTACATTACTTTATACATCAAAATATCACAACACAGTAGTTTAATTAAAGCTTTTGTGGAGTTATCACGCGTTGGAAGCCCAAAACTAAACCTAAATTCTATATGGCACCATAGAATATTAAAGCTACGATCACAGACGATTTTGAAACGGAGTCACCGGTTTCGTGGAAGACACTTGGATTGTTGTTGATGAAAAAATTAAGCTTGCACCCAGCGATCTTGGTAGACTGGGTACTGTTGTTCGGCGGTTTGGCACTCGGTGTAGCAGTGGGCGGCCGCGAAGTCAGATTCGGACTTGGAGACGGTGGTCCAGAAGAAGGTGCCGGCGTCTGTGCGGGCGAAGTGGACTGGGATGTAGAAATCTTCGCGGGAAACTGGCACAAGATCGTAGGATTCGTCCTTGTTGCAGACGAGGAATGCGGCCGATTGGCAGGCCTCCATGTCACTGTAGATCTTGCGTTCGAGCGCCTCGTTGCGCGAGTTCTGCTCGTCTTCGATGCACGTGTCGATCGTTTTGGCGGGAGATCGCTTCGTCGACTTCTTAATGATCTTCAACAGTGGCTTCAATAGCGCCTTGAAGCCGCTGTTCTTCATCTTCTCACTGTTGTATTTGTTCTCGTTGATCGAGTTGTTCGTCGAGATGATGTATTCGTTGTTAGCGTATAGAGACATTTTAGCGAAATGAGAGCGTGTGTTGCGAGTGAGTGAACGAGTGGGAATGTGGGGCTGCATGGCCGCGCCGCGTATTTATACGCGCAGGGCCGCCCCCAACACAAAAGCTACGTGTACGTGAAAAGCTTCCCTCGCGTGTGTGGGTGATATTCGACTATTATATTTTTCGTAAACACGAAACTGCCGTATCATTATGTTTGGTTTATTGTTATCTGTTTAAGGTGACGGGGTAACAATAGGTACTTAATACAGTTATGTCTACGGTATAGGAAGCTTACTTGCTACGACGTAGAGCATAGAAGTTACAATGTTTGTAGGTACTAATTAAGTAGTTGGAGTCTTGTATTTTTAGTTAACGTCTAAGAGTGTTGCGAGAAGTATTTTTACTATAGCCTTCTGTAAAAAGGGGTGACATTCTGTGGAATGTGTTATCGTTTAATATATTAAAGCTAGCTTAAAGTTTATATATTTCTAACTTCTATCTAATAGGATTCCTTTCATCATTTATTATGTGAATGGGAGCCACGCGCTGACCACGAGCCGTGGGTAAACAGCACATGTTCATCATTAACCCTCTCTATGGTGTGTGACAATGCGATTGTTATCGAGGGGTCAATAAGTCGCACGGGCTCGTTTCGACCCCTCTATTTAGGGCGCACTTGAGCGTGCAATGTGAAATTTACCCTACAAGGTGAGATGACCTAAATTGATAATAATTCTTTTATTTATTAAAATTTGGTGATCTAATTGTTGGTTGTACAGTCTTATATAATGCTATAAAATTCTTGTAACATCTTAAGGGAGTATGATGAAGGGATAAAACTGTTCATTAACATATTTCTTACAAAAAGAAAGCATTAACATAGAATACCACCTACGCACAAGATTCCAACTCGTACGAGTCCAAACATGTAAGATTTTTTTGACACAAGTCCGAAGAGATACCAAAAAAATTGAGTTGAAAAGAAATCAGTGTAGCGGTGATATCGCTGGGCCAATGGGGTGCGCGCGCGCCGGCAGGTGCTGCGATCGAAAGTCGCACACATACGATACCAGTTTAAATATACGATCTTTGAACACGTGCATTCGAGGGGGACCGAAGTACTAAAACCGGGGTGGTGGAAGCGGGACCGCGAATATTTTTTATACACATGAATAGATTCACGACTCCTTCATATCCGAAATAGGGTAACGCAAAGGCTAATTTGGTTATTGAAAATCGAGGGGTTGTTCGTGGGAATGCTCTCCGCTTCTAGGTTCCCAGGGCTGCTCGCACATTGAGCTTTTTTTCGGCAATTCGGAACGACGACAGATGGCAAGCGTTCGATCGCGTTCTGCTTTTTTATATTAAATCGTATGGGTATTGGAATTAAACATTCCATTTAGATGCCTCAGCGCTTTCGTGTTGAGGGCTGCGAGGGGATGAAGATGTAAACAAGTGTAAAAGGGGTCAGTGGAATCCGACCGGGCCCATAATTCCATAATTAAATATCTATTAGGGCCATTTTAAGATTATTAGTGGATGATTGGGGTATTTATTTTCGTTAATTACGTAAATAGTGGGCAATCTAGTGTTAGATTAGATTTTTAGCTGATCGAGGGTTATTACCATGTTTTATTCTTAAAGATGTTAGTTTATATTTACTAAAACTTGTTTTTCGTAGGTAAAATATGTTATAAAGTCGATGTAGGTACTTGAAATTCTTATATTGAAGTCGTTATGTACAAAATGAAGTAATTTTTAGAAGGCACACCTACCGCTTTTTTGTAATATCTTTTTTTTTCAGGCCAAACTGTTAATCATTTTCACTGGTCTCTCAAGTCCAGATTCCCACGAGAAGATGACACAAAAAGTTGCATGATAATGGAAGCGAATATAGTAAGGTGCAGTTTGCGTCATTTTAAAAAGTGACGTATTGTACCCCTCGGCGTGACAAGTGCGTGGTTTTGTCCCGCGTCGAGGGCAGGGTTAGCCGTGGCCAAATCTACCCTAAGCTTTGTTTGCGATCACACTTGTTACGATTTATTTAGGGGTAGCGAACCTATTGTGCTCTGTGATATTAATTTTTTATTTGTTATTATGGCCGACTTGTATGAAATAAGATAAATGGATCTTCGGGAAATCTAACTGAAATTTATTTAGAAGTACTTTTGACTCACAAATATTCTTAATTTAAAGAATAATTAGGTACATATAAGTTGTATTTATTTACTTTCCTCAAAATGTAATTTTTATATATGGTTTTCTTAAGAAGATATTATTTATATGTTTAGATAAGTACCTACTACTTATAATACGAGTTGAAGTTAAATACCTAAATATATGGGTGCCTAGAAGTATTGATATATGTTGCCTGTAAATAAATACTTACTTATGATCTAGATGCTTCTACTTAGAAACATCTAGATCTCCTAAAATATATTAGCCATCTAGACATTTTCTGTATACTAAGATAAGTAATCCTACTAAACAAAAAATGTCTCCCCTAACTTATTATCTGTACACCTGATTCAGAGTGTGGGAATTTCAGTTACGTGATTTGATGCAATTTATTCGAGGGTGGAAAATAAAAGACCATGAATAAATCACTTCTAATCGTTTATTTTTTGCTCGTACACTTGTTCGTCACCTACACACCATATAATATTTGAAAGCAAACTTTGCTTTCAATCAATATCCCAAGCTTTACACAAAAACAACCTTACACTCTGGAAATACGGTTCAAATTTAGATTACATTGTATAGTAACTACATTGTAAAGTGTCAAAAATAGAGGGGTGGCATTTTAGGGGTTGTTGAACAATTAACCGATGCAGGTAAACTAATTTTAAGTAATGGGATAAGGTTTCATTCCACGTTTATACATAAGTGATTAGATTATGATTAATCTTATACGAAATTTTCTAAAATATATTAAAACTACAGTGTAAACTCTATATAGCGACACTGAAGGGACTGTGCATTTTATGGCGTTATAGAGAGTTGTCGTTAAATGGAGAGAAGAAACATTGTATGAAAAACAAGCTAAACCAACCAAAGCCAATTAATTTCGACGCTTAAGAGAGTTTGTCGTTAAATAGAGTGACGTTACATGGAGTTTACACTGTATATATTCTATACTTATGTACTACTAAAATGAGGGTTCCATTGTCGTGGCAAATGGTCATGGTTCCTTTATAGGGATTGGTACTCGTTTGTATATTAATATTCCTCAGTACTTGCTGGAGCTTTCTCTTATCGCCTAGAAAGCAGCTAAGCACTTGTAAAAAAGCTTATTATAAATATTTAGATGATAAAAACGGTAGGCCACTCAGAAAATATTCTATATTTCCTAATGTCGTCGGTGATTGTTCGTTCAGTTTTTTTTTGTCCTGGTAGATAATTAATTGTTCTGTTGTTTAATTATTTAATTACATTTAACTTTTTGTAAGTGCTTGTTGTAATTCTACACAAATCAATTTTGAGTTCACGTTTTGAATGTATGTTGTATTATTAAATTATTACTAAAATTTGTTGGTTTTATTTAAAATTTCGATAACCCATGTGTTACGATAATACGTCGTCAAATTAAAAAGTTACAATTTCATTATATTAAAAAGTAAAAATGAGCTTTCAAATAAAAAGTCTAATCCTGGTTGGATCATAAAAGTAGTATCAAGTCCCATGCCATTAGAGGTAAAAATTCTGATGAGCCAAGATCATTAAGAGTAAAAAATGATAATAACGATCCCGATCTCGTTAAATCTTCTTCTATTTTGAATATCCAATTCGGGAAAGCAATGTCTTTAAGGATATTATAATGTTACTTTTAATTAAGGATTCGTGCCGCTCTGCTTGCGGTAATAAAAATTCTAATAGGTTTCCTATATCGAGGTGCAGCTTTTTGTTGGGAGCGCTGGTATAATGGATTTCATATCAGATTTTCTTGATTGCGTACGGCTAATCGATTTTACAGTAGCCCGTGAGAGACTTACCAACCATCAGTTATCTATAGTTACAGTGGTTTATAATCTGTGGCCAATAAGTTATGAAATTGTTAGAATTTGGATCAGCGCTATATAAAGCTGCATAATTTGGAAGTAAGTAAATTACTGTGTGGGAGTGACAGGATCTGTAACGCGTCACGTAACGAAGCAGATAGAAGTTAACAGTATAAAACATTACTCTGAAGTAAATTATATTTTTTATCTGTTTAAAATTATCCTAATTTAACTTTAAAAATACCTTCACCAGTAAATTTAAAAAAGCTATTAACGGTTTAAACGCGAAATGTGTTAGTTATATATGTTTAGGTACGCCCATATTAATCTATTATATTACCTGACATAAATTGTAAATAAGTTAATTACTGAATTACGCGTTTTAAACAGTTAATGGTTTTTTATTTAAATGTGTACCCTATTTAAAACTATTATCGAGTCCTTAAATTGTTAATAGCTAATATTATATATATATATTGATAATGATGGGATTCAAAACGCAATCTAATCATCTTCGGAGCTATTAAAAGGTCATAAAGCGAAATTACCAACGATTTATTTGAAAATTAACACGTCCGTTAAGGGTTGGTTATGTGGTAAAAGTGGCCCCTTTGTTGTGATCGGGTTGTAATTTAACCCCTTCATTGGAGTTAAATTAACCCTTTTCAGGGGAGTTAACCTGTAATCAATCAAAGTGCTATCATGTTAACGACTACCGATTGCGCAACTAAAGGTAGCCACAAAATTACACGTTTTTAGGGAGTGTGTGAGGGATGTGCGAGGTCACTTGAATCTTTGGTTTTGGCTTGGATATTAACAAAAAGATTTCGGAGGGGTGGGTAATTTCTAGTCTAGGTTGTAATTATTTGTATGATGTTTTTTTATGACGTAGGAGGACAGTAGGTTTGGCGTTCACTCGATGGAAGGTGAAATTTACCTATATAAATTATTTTGGCTTTGAATATTCGGTAATCCACTCCAGGTACTTCACGGCATTTTCATCTGTGAACGATCATCCGGACTGAATATCGATATACTCATCATATTTCTATTATTACAACTAATATTTTATACCTAATAATAATAGAATCTCAATCATTTAATATCTATTTGGATTCCGCATGTACTGCGCTCGGCACTGACTTAGCCACTCCGAAATTTAACGCATTAATTTATACGTCAAACTCTCGCGTCGAAGTGCAATTAAACACCAGATAAATTACCTCAAGAGCACTACTTAGCCGCGTGTAAAAGTCAAAATTTCATCTCGTTTAGCTCTCGAAATTATGCGTCACTAAGCGATGTTTTCTGTTGCAAATAACACGTTTAACATCGGGCACAGATTATATGAGATTTTAATTTCGTGTGTTCCGCGGTGGTAACACCTTTTTGCGTTAATATAAGGCAGGAACACATAATTGCACTTGATTGACGTCGTTCAGTTTAATTTGTCTTAATGGCTGTAAATTGCTATAGTAAAAATCAGCCTCGTGCTGTCCAAGTCCTTTCTGACAGATTTTTTTTAGGTTAATTACGTTTCTCTATTTATAGTTGGAACTTTAATTGCCGTTTTATGGCCGACTTTTTTGCGATTTGAGTATAGTTTTATTGCAAATACGACAAGTATTTAAAACCAAGTTGTCTAGGTGATTTTAACTAAGTTCTATTGAGATTGAAAAATGTTATTTAATAATCATTTACATAAAGCTAATACGTGCAATAGCATGTAAATATAATCTATACTAATATATAAAGCTGTAGCGTTTGTTTGCTTGAATGTTTGCACGCGCTTATCTCAGGAACTACCTGGTTCGAATTGAAAAATTCTTTATCGAGGAAAGCTATACGCTATAAAACATCGCGGTGTGATATAAAAAGAGACAGCGGGAAGTGTGAAAAAAGCATTTTATAGAATTGAACAGGAGATTTGCAAAAACAAACTTGATGCCCAAAATAATAATTCTACGCGGACGAAGTCGCTGACGCAGCTAGTATTGTATTATAGTCAACGATTGATTGATTAACATACGAATTAAAAGAGCTTTACATTTTCATTACATTAGCTTATCTAATTCCGAAAATCAGGAACATTTTTAATGTACATTTCATGCTTAGATAAAATAGAGGAAATCGTAAAACATTTTTACTTCAATCTCGAGATAATTATATGCAATCAAAGGATGCGTTTTATCGTAACCCTAAATAATAGCGATAAAGTGGCAAATAAAAAAAGATTTGGGATGATAAATAAAGCGCCTGTCGTGGTGGGTTTTATCGTACGACAGTAAAAAATCCAGATGACACCACCATTTAAAAGGGGAATTTCAAAGAATTTCATAGCAAGAGATAACCAGGTTACTTTAAGTTACGAGAAGAAAATCATTATCATATTTAATATTCTTGTTTCCACCCTTAATGAGAAATCTATTGAATTTTTATAACATAATTATAGTATCACAACCAAAATTTCGTATAGCTATCCGATCGACGTCTAAAATGTCTAACAAAAGAATTTTCAATCTCTTTTTGATTATTTTCACATGTAATCTGTGTGATACAATTCCTTTTCTGATTTTCTGACATCCTCCAGATTTTTTAAGATTTAATTTAGTTTATTCTTTATTAAATTTATAATATGTTATTTGGATTTGAAATTCCCTTATATCATGAAGTTTGGCGTTATCTTAAGTTCGGCGGTGGCTGCAATCTTTAAAGTCCTGGGTTTGTTCCTGATAAGGTAATGCTTTAGTCAAGATTTCGGCTCTGTTCTCCTTCAGCACACATATCAGTTGTTTGATAGCCTTCGCCAGTAAGGTTAGTAAAATAGTGTTGAAAGTTATTTATTTAGTTATATATTTTTAAACACGAACATATTATTTGTATTTTTTGCTAATCTTTTCCCATACAATATCGAAATATCGTTAATAAATATAAAGAAGAAAAAGTCTGAAACTTTATTTTATTTTTCAGATGTTACTGCACATGATGACACTATATATATTAAAAAAACAATTAAAAACTTTGACATAATCGATTAATAAAATGTCTGATTAAAAGTGTAATAATAAAAACCATTTAGATTAAAAGTATGAAAGGCCTGGGCTGGGTTCGAATTCGCAACCACTGCGTTCAGAGCTGTTCTTTCGACCAGTTTTATTGCGTCTGAACAACACAATACGCTCTACTTCTAATAAAAAATACGTACTTCGTCGAAAGGTCTAAATCAGCCGTTGCTAGCCCAGAAAGCTCATTCAACATCCGGCGGCATATTATTCACTAACGGCAGAGCGATTACGGGTTCAATCTGTGAAAACAAAGAGTCACCATCGATCATTTTAACGGACCTCGGTCTCTGGTAAACCGAAGACCGTGCTCCGAAATTACGGACCTAAGAAAACAAGAAAAAATTGTTTCAAAGATTTATTTAAGGGAGCGTAAAGATCTGTTTATGGTATGCGTCGGTAATTAAGGGGCGAGGCACACGTGCGCGCGCGCAAAAGGGAACAAAAAACTATACCTGTTCCCTCTTACGGAGCGACAGGTCCGCTGACGTGATCACGAGTAGACTTCTCAAACTGTGATTTATAAAAAACCTTTAACTCAATATAATCATGTTTTAAACCGAAAAAAACATTTTGATGTGCGAACAAAATGGTGTATGTTTTAATTATAATATTCACAAAAAAGTCTGCTTTTGCGTTGTCCTCAGTGACACGGGAAAAATAATAAGAAAATAGACTGTATTAGAAGATACGTTACTTTTTACATTTGATTTTATGAAGCCAAATTTTATCATTATATTTTTTGTCTATGATAGCTTCCAATATAACTTGAATGTGGTATAATGTAATAAGACAAGAATGTAAACATGGAAAATGTCGTCGTCCAGGCGAACAGTTTGAGAACCGTGATTCCTTTCTTAAATGTTATCTTATTATAGCTAAAATGACTTCGGTGTTCAAAGATAATAGTCGGGCTACGCGGGGTTGCTCACCACCATTTTTTACGTGCCTTCTTCAGGATAAAAACTACATATCGCGTGTTACAGACCGATTTGGAGATTTTGCTTTTTAACACGCCACACAATTCATTCTCGCTTTTCTCGATTCATAAAATGGAAAGCAATTGAATTGAATATTTCAAATTGACTTTTGAAAAATCCTTCTGTAGGCTGATGGTTTGGTTAATTCTGACATGTCATCAAAACATATTGTACTTGCACACGTGTGTGGCTATGTAGCACGACCACAGACACATATAAATAGCGTGTATTAATGCCAGTGTTATTGGTTTATAGAGTATTACAATTAGAACACGCAACATGTAGTTCCTTCGCTACATATCCGTTTGTTAACAACTAATTTCTTATAATGCGGTAAAAATAGCTTCCACTCTGTTCTGTTCTTGACTATGCTTTCCCTCTGGCCTCTACTCGCAAGACGTCTTGCTACAGTCCTTAAAAGCAAACAGGTCCCTCATGTCTTGGTTTCCTTAAGTCCTTATTTGAACTGCAACAAAATTAACCTACATTAAATCAAGACTTGGTAACTGGGTGTTGAACGTAACATGTAACAATATGACAAAAACGCAATGCATATTGAATTATAGTAATAAGAAAAGCAGAAATTACTCAACAGATATTAACACCAAAGGTTTGTATTTTTTGCGGTCATATCTCTGTTGAATTTAGGTAAGATGAAGTTCTATAAACCTTATAAAAATAATAAAGATAAAAGTAGTTTCATTCGATATACATTGACTATGTACATATTTACGTAGTATTGGTCTACCCCCTTTATAGTGTTATTTTAATGTAGGTACTTATATCTTAAAGAAAACTTACCTTTGTAGATATACATATATAGAAATTATATATTAGAATAAGTTTAACACTTAATTATTAATAAACTTAATGATGTTGTTTGTTATATTTTAAACAGCTAATTAATCTGTTTATATGTAGGTACTGTCTTTGACACATGCTATACGAACTGCGAGTATTTTATTTACATGTACAGAAGAAATTTCCTAAACAAATCCCCGATGACAGACGCAACTAAACCTTTTAAGTTTTATTTAATTATTTCCGTCTCGAGGGATGTTTGCTTAGGGGTGAATGATAGATTACCGTTTTTGTTTTCTCACTTAACAAGTTAAATATTCGTTAAGATTTTAGTAGTTAAATCATTATCGATTAGTTTCTATTTTATTTTTACTAGGGAAAGTCCCGCGCGTTCATTTACTATTTTAATTGTGTTATTAGCGCATAGGATGTACAAATTTGAAAGATTATCTATATATTATTAAATTAATATAATATAACTTAATATATTTAAATGTGTACTACTCGCGTAAATATTAGTAGACAGTATTTAGATTACTTTACTCATTTTGTTTCAAGTTTCAAATTTAAAATTCGAATTGCAAACATTTTATGACACGCGCGGGTCTCAAACCGACAACCTTAGCGTCTGTACCTACCTACCTCGCTTGCTGACGGACACACAAAACTTCAATTGACAAGTTTGAATTCCGCCTGTGACGTATTATTTTTAAATCCAATATGAATTTTCAGAGTGTTACGCATTAGTTCAAATAAATTATTTTTATCTTCAATAAAGCAATTGTACATCTATTTATTGGCTTGTTCTTAAATGTTTACGTGGTGATTATAATTAATAAAATAAATAGATTATTATTTCACCCATAATTTTTAGCATTAAGTAGGTTCCTACTTGCCGTTGATTTTGTTTATCTTTATGATAGGTAGAGGAAAACGGATCGGGGTTCACTTAATGGTAGGTGAAATATCCCAGCCATATAACATCTAAGCAAGTTTCGGATATTCGGAAATCCACAGACTGAAACTGAAACACGATTATACTTGACGGCTTTTTCATCTGTGGACGATGGTTTGCGACTCAGACAGCTAGATGACCGATAGTGTTAACACCTAATTATGTATCTTCAGACGAAGTCCACATGTTTCAGAAACACATACCTTGCTAACATTACACCAACCCAACGAATAAACATTTATATGTGACGACTGAAAACAAACCTGATAGTCATTATCTCAGTTGTCATATATAAATGAAAGATAACAAATAGCTACAAGTCCAACCGGAAAGATGGACAGTCATAAAATTCTGACCCAAATAAATCTCGCATGTAAAGAAATTTCATACATTAAACCCAATAATCCTTTTAAATTTAACAAATGGCAGGTCCTTTATCACAGGATCTCTTGTGGTGTTAGTTACAAGGCAGTAACTGATGGGGGTGGGTGATAGTATCGTCTTATCAGATCGAAGTAACTCGACAACTTATACTTATCTTCAACTAATGTGTTGGGGTTTGGTTTGATCATATTAGCCGTTCTTGACCATTTGGTGACTTTCAAAGAAAGATCTTATTTTTAAATAAAAACTTTAAGGTTTAAAACGCGATATATTAGTTAAACTTATTTGAAAATGATTTTTAACTTCGGCCCGACGTACGGATGCTTTGCAAGCCAGTGGTCACGGGGAGTCTCCCGGACCCGTAAACGTGTACTACTCGCGTAAACATAAGTATAAATAATTTGTTTGTAATTGTAAAACGGCAAATGTTTTAAAAATATGCATGTATGATACATTAATACAAGATATATGAAGACATATGATATAAAAATAAAATGTGAAAATTATGACGAGAAGTTTACATAATACTGATATACAAGTGTTGGAAACCATTACTACCTTAATATCTAGTAAAGTTAAACATACGTTTTAAAAAAGTACCCTTTCTTTAAACAATATTCGTTAGGTAAAGCGCCCTTGACAAGAGAAATAGAAATCGTAAACTTACTTTAAAGCCAAAAAGACATTTTTCAATACATGAAGTGAATTCCTGAAATATTAACAATTAATTATTTCATGTAGGTAATTAGTTAAAAGTCATAGTCACTTCAGATGTATTGTAAGATTTTATTTCTCTGTGTAGTTTAAATGGGGTTGAAAAGAATTGAAAATTTTATGATAAATAGATAAAGATATTACATAATCTTCAGAGCTTATTACTTGGTTCAGTATCATAAAATTTAGCTCATTCACAGTATTATACATTCATAAAGTTTAATATTTAAGATATTATTTACAGAAAATCTAAAATTACAACGATAAATAAAATGAATTATTACATGAATACTGTCTGTAATATACGAAAAATGCTAAAATTAATTAATAATACTTATTTTTAACCACATCTATTTGGTTGCTGTAGTAGTCACGAGGGAATTATTATAATTCGCAGGTAACTTCTTTTATTTTTGCATAGTATAAAGATTCAAAGATTCTACATAGTAAGGTAATAAGTCATACCGACGTGTCGTAAAGCGTTACGTATCGATTGCAGTTTAGTACCCAAGTAGAAAGAATAATTTCACTACATGAAAATGAATTAAGATACTTGACATTAACAAGAACATTTATATATTAACAAAGCTACAATTACATATGTAAAAAGCAAAATGATACCTCAGATTTTTTCTTCCAGTTCCATCTAAGAGATAACACAATATTTGCCCAAACACAGTGATCCGATGTCTCACAATATTATTATAATACAAGCTTTTGTGTGACGAACATTTGCACAAAATCATAATCTTGTCACGCTACACTTGACGCGAATACTTCCCAATGTTGCATTCAGTGTGGATTACCGATTTTTATCATACCACCTAAATATTTTGCTAAAGGAAACATGTTTATCATTTCAATCACAATGATGGTACAACAGTCGAGATTTAAGATATGTAAGTTATAATGTATGCGTCATGTAATAATGTGATTCGTAGTTATTGGTTTGTGAGCAATTGAATCGATGTGTAGATGAAACTGAGGATTTATTAATTTTTTACTATTAGTTATATCACTTTTCAACTTTTGAGCTGAATTACAATATTTCCAAGATTTTACAAATGGCTCATCTAATTTAAGGCTGTATTTTTTTATTTGATTCCACTAAAAAAAAATAGATATGGTTCAGAAATGACCTACAAATTAAAAGACAAAAATAGAATGTAATTGGTAGATTTTAGTGAATGCTTCTCAACAGCACTAGAACAAATCTACTCCTTACAACATTTATTATATTTCATTGGCTATATAACTTCTAATTGTAAAATTGTGTCGTTATAAAAAGTGTCCCTTCGCCTCTCTAAATGTTGCCATAAACATTGGCTAGCACGTGAAACTAATGTATAATACCGCTTTGTCCAAGACGATCCTAAATCCGCGCTTATCTCATAGACACCATCTCTACCGGTTGGTGTAGAGTTACCATTCTCTACCATTCAATATAATTCTTAAGCCAACAATGTAAAATTCACGCGTGAATTAATTTCCTTTATCGCAACTGAAATATTGTTCTGGGCTTTGCGTTTTCTTTAGATGTTTGAACTGAAAATTATTTTAAACTTTTTATAAGATATTATTACTAGTTTTATGAAAGGCACTTTTAGAATACGTTGGTAGCGTATAAAAATCTAATTCTCAGTATTATTTGTATATAAGGAATGATCTCGTTGATAAAGGAAAGTATCGTTTACAATTATTATCATTGCTTTTAACTATTATCATTTTTTTTGGTAAGTATAAAATTGTCTTGTATATCATGTAGTACATATTAAGACAAAAAACAGGGGGTGTAATATATATACTTTAAAATTTATTAAAGTAGTGAACTTCCATTTCCCACTAAGAGGCATTGGGGGAAAAAATTTCTGTGTCTATTTCACTGATCGTTGTTTTTATAGGCAAGTATAGCAAGTAGTTAATCAAACTGCATTTCACGAAGGAAACCATTTATTATATTCCCCGGGATTTGAACCAGCAACCTGTCGCGCTTACCGTACTGCTAGGTAACTCGCTTAACTGTCGAGCTACTGAGGCAGGTCATTGAGTATAGTTATATTCTTTTAACGACATTTAATTATCACGCAAGCATTACTTCGGACCTAAGTGTAATTTGATTTCCGAATCAATCATAATATAAATATTGTCTTTAGTTTAGTACATGTGTACCTACTTAAAATTATGTACAATTTTAATTACACAAACGTTACTTTAACTGATACATTATTATATTATATTTCGTGTGTTAAACCGTTTTGTGTAATAATACCTACCTAATAATACATAACTGAGTAAATTGTGCATATTTAAATAAAACACTTTAACGGTTTAACGGCCGTGGTCAGTGTTTGTTGCTGCAAAGCATCCGAAACGTCGGGCCGAAGTTAAAATCATTTTCAAATAAGTTTAACTAATATGGCGTTTTAAACCGTTAAAGTGGTTTATTTAAATGTGTACTACTCGCTTAAACTATAGACAGTATTTAACTTGTGCATAGTTCGAAAATCAACTCGATTCCCTATGTTAACATCATCAATAAGGTGTCAGATAACAAGAACAAACTTAATAATAAATTCCGGAATGCGAGCCATTTGTAAGGCCACAATCGTTCGGGAGGGCTCACGTGGTCCCCATACCGGCTTCACTTACAAATATTTTGGAAATATTTCCACAACTTGTCGGCGTTTTATCTGCCGCTTCTTTCCGTTAAGTTACCCATTGCGTTTTATGTTCTAGAACCTTTAAGTCTTTCGCGTAAATCACTGTGATGTTAAAATGAGGCTTAAAGTTATACTTTAAAGGTTACTTTTCCCTTAAACTTTAACGGTACTTAGATTAAATGATCCAAACTGTTTATTATCGAAGAGCAAAATCTTTACGAAAAACTAAAAATAGCCGCGCAAAAAATGAACGCGCAGCGCAGGATGAAACAGGGCTGTCATATAAATCTTAATTTATTAACTAATGCTATAATTTTTAATAAATTGATGAGTATCTGTTTAACAGTATTATAATTAAGCATCGATATCCCTTTGTTATATTAGAGTTATGTTTCCTTATATTTGTTTCGAAGTAATAAATTTTCGAAGAAAAAAGATTTTTAGGACAAGCCGGTGGTTGTTCACGAAATAAATGAATTTATGATTAAATACTTTTTGTAGTTTACGCGAGTAGTACACGTTTAATAAAACACTTTAACGGTTCAAGGTGCGATCTATTACCTACTTATTAAAAAAAAATATTTTATTTTCGGCCCGAAATTCGTATGATTTGCAGGAGCCTTGGAGTAAATAAGCTTAACTAATATATATCGCGTTTTAATCCGTTAAAATGTTTTATTTAAATTTATATTTCATATTTTACAGTTGTTAAGGAACTTTATATTACTATTATTTTTAAAAGCGATTTTATAATTATTCGTAAAGACATAATTGTTAGATTATGTTAATTTTTCTGTACTCGTCGCGGAGTAAGTAACAGATTAATTGATTTGTCTTGTCTTTTTAATTAATATGAAGCTATCAAAAAAAGAAAATGTGCGAAAAAAGCCACTGAACATATTTAAAAAAAGTTTGACAAAAATAAAGAAATAAAATTTTACTGGTATCAACCCTACGCTTATCTATCATCTCGTGCCACGTAATTTGACACTTTTCTCTGACAAAGCGCACATTTACTGACACAGACGAACCTATGAACCGAAGCAAAAACCTTTGACGAGCAAAAAGCAATTAGCGTTTTTTCCCAATATTCCTAACAAAATTATATTTATAGGAATGTTTCTAGAAAAACTGGAAAGCACGTGTTAAATGGTAACATGTGAACTGCGAGGCATTTCTTATTTTTCATAATTAGACCGTGAAGATTCTGACTGTGGTAGGGGTGGTCTGAAAAAAGAGGCTTTCGGAGATTTTATGTAATTTGATTATTGATTTCGCTAATGATAATTTTGCAACAGAAAGTATGTAATTTAAGTATTGTTTAAGTTTACGAGAGTACACGTTTAAAAAAACTTATTTTTTACTTCTTTTAAATAAATCTGGTTCCATCGCGAAATATATTAGTTAATTTCAATAATTTTAAAAGTGTCTGAGCTATAACTGTATACATTTTATCATATGCCAATTAAGAAATATTTATCAAGGGAATAGCTTACTAGTTTGTCATTTACTTTTCTAGGTTTAGTATGATTCTTTTTACATACATTACTTACAGGCAAAAAAAATATTTTATTTAAGGGCGGTGAATAACTACAACGATTCCATATAAACACAATACATACAATCAATCACACTTGCGAATTGAAATCGCGGAGCTATAAAGGCTGTATGTCCCTAGGCGATATAAGATCCGTATCTCGTAATCCGAACAGGAAGCGTATTGTAGGAGACCAGATGCGAAATTCCACAAGTATGAAGATGCGTTCTAATTGTTCCGCACTCAATGCACTTGTAGGCGTGGTCGGATTGTGCATTCCGTTTTTGAATTATTTTTTTTATCGGGAAATCGTGTCAGACAGTTACGGCGAACCTATGTAGAGGTTTTATTGAATTTTGTAAGTTAAGATTCTGTACCATAGATTAACGTTATAAAAGATAGTATTATGGCCTACGGGCTGTGTAGACGACCGAGGGGCTTATTGCAAATGTTTTCATTTAAAAAAATATCTATTAATTCTATTAATTATTTTTTTTAAGAAGTCATTGTTACAACTTACCTCATGTTTAGGGCAAGTTGTGACGCCTACTCCGGAGCAAGTAGTATCAACAAGAGAATGACAGTAGACCTCTAATTTATTCTTTAATTATTGTTACCAAATATGAATAAGACTGTCTAGTCTTATTCATATTTGGTTCCTTATTTTCCAAATTTTATAAAAATAATGTTTGCGCCTTTTCCCATAACGGTATTTAGAAAAAAATATAGAGGCAAAAGGGCGCGGCAGAAATCGTTCAATGCATTTTTTTAATCCAAAACTAAGGTGCCAACGGCCTATTGAATTCGCGAAGCCGAAAAAACGCGAGGCAACAGAGGAACTAAAAAGCAATCCAAGCGGCAAATTGGTATCGAAAAAGGATTTTCTACTGTTTTGAAAATAGAGATCGCACCGCGGTGCACTTTGAAAAGGATTAAGTTCAGGAACCACCTCAAACCTTTATGCGTGCCTTTAAAGATTGTTTTTACAGCTTACGTGTTCTTTGTCGGGTACAATACGAGGGTTTCCTTCCAATGCTAGGTTCTTGTAAATTTTATGCTCCTTGAATGGATTCTTCGTATCCTTTGAGTAACCTACGTGATTGTGAATAGGCCTGTTTCTGTTTCATGGTCTTAGGCTTTCAATGGGGCTGCAATAACGCTTTGTGATCGTTCTATTAGTTTCGCTTCCTACTTAGCGTTGTGTGCTTGCCGCAAAGGCTTGCGTTAAATTGCTTCTTGTTCTGCGTTGGTCAGAATTGGAAGGCTTATGGGATCGAGAGTTACTTTTGTGTTTCCTATTTTCTTTGTACAAATAATGACTTTGGATGGTATCTTATAATCTATTTTTTTCATTAGCCATCGATCATTTACAGCTGACCATTATTGACTACTTTAAACATAAAGATTTACAAATAAAAAAAACTATAAATTGTTTCGAAAAATGTTCAACCCAGCGGGAATCGAACTCGGAGACTATTAGCGATACAATGTTGCCATAACACCAACGTGTCCGTCATAAGGTGCAACTGTTTGTTTAACTGCAAGCATTTGGTACTCATTATAATAATAAAAACAAATAGTTACCTACAAGCTACCTGCCTTTTTTGTGACGAAGTTTAACTATTTTTACATCCACTGACTAATTGTGTGGATTAGTGAGTAAGTGTGGAATTTTGCGCGAATGAAATCTATTAAGGCTTGATTTTGCTCCAGTATGTACGCAGTATATTTACCATTTTAGTGGCTTGGTCTTATCACTTTTTATACATTATGACTATGGTGGGTGATTAAGGTCGCACAAAAGAGGGAATAATCACCTAATTTATAGACATTGACGAGCAAGAGAGCAGGTAGGTATAGGATGTGGAATTTGGTTAATCACACTTATTAATTCTTAAATATAATATCAAAAGCAAAATAACTAAATACCATTGTTATCCATATACTTATTAAGATTATTCATGCCCTGCCTTTGCTTAGCTCGAAATACATCTACCCTCAAAATTTGCCAATCAAATACAGTATAAATGACCACTGTTTTCTGATGAACGCACTAAATCTAACTTTATTATACTTTGAACACTTGGAAAGACATTGTTAATCCCTTCTCTTAAACATACCAAATCCATTTCTCAATCCTCTCAAAAGATCTCAAGGATGTAATATTTCCAGATTAAATTTCATACGAAGATGACAGGTCATTATGAGTTTCTATATAAAATTCATAAATCACCAGAATTAGATTTCTGGGGACTGAAAAGGGTCTTTTAGCATTTTTTAGCATAACCCACTCCAAATAGCCGGAAGCCATATGCACAAATATGTTCTAATGGTTCTTCGTGAATCCTTTTTTTATCATTTACTTAATGGTTACGAAGTTATAGAATTTTGACCTTTTTCCTTAACAAAGAAATCGTGGGCCCGTCAGATTAGCGACCCTATTGTGTGTCATTTTTTTGTAGCGGGATAGCTTTTTTGTGAATTTCGTGACAAGTTTAAATAACAAATAGTCATATTAAGGAGGTTGGAATTTATTTGAAAATGGAACAGTTTTTTTAAATTTAGAATATTAAATGGATATAAATTGTTATAGATTGTGGTTCTATAAAAGATTGTATAAAAAGTCTCCAGTTTAAAACTTAGTTAACACTAGTTTAACAAACATATATCATATTTAAAAATATGACTTTTTTAAAGAATGTTTCCACAGATTTAAAAGTGACTATTAGGCATAGACTCCATAGACTAAAAGATTAGGCGAACTGTGCCGTGTATAACTAAATTACTGTGAAACCAATACAATATAACAAGGCAATTGTTAAGAATGTCTCTGATTGATGATAGTCAGCACAATTTCCTTGTATCGTATTTCGTACTCCAACAAAGGCACTGAGTATGCCTACCAAGTGTGCCCTATAAATAATACATTATACACCTCTTTGTAACGTTCTCAATGCGAAGCTTTAAGGGTGGATGATCTCTTAA
Organism: Leptosia nina; assembly: GCA_963661955.1. Lineage (NCBI taxonomy): Eukaryota > Metazoa > Arthropoda > Insecta > Lepidoptera > Pieridae > Leptosia > Leptosia nina. Next base: position 10,757,510 of record CAVLEF010000280.1, read on the forward strand.
AATAACAAGTGTTTGCTTCAATGATTATTGACAATACGTATAAGTTTAGCCTTATGAAAGCCTCTTTATATTGAGTTTAGATCAAATCTTAAATTTGAACTTTATTTCAATACAATAAGATTCAGTTTAATAGAAACTTGTTTTAGAAGTTTAGAGTGATCTCTTTTGCGATTTTAGGTTTTATATCTGGGTAGTTAAATGTTATAATGCTGTAGCGAGATGGGGGATTGTAATTGTTGTATTGAAAAATAAAATGTGCGTGAAACATCACGGCCAAGTCGGTTCACCATAACATAAAGAAACATTCTATTGATACTTCGCTATTTAAATGGTTTACACATTTATAATATGAGTTACGATAAATACGAGCTTTTGTGATCAAAGTTTTTTTTATTGTTCAGGCCTTATTGTTGGAAACTAATGCATTAATTCTATTTTCAATATTTGCTGGTTGTGAGGAGGCTTCGAGAAATGTAATTATTATATTTGCGAATTAATATTTACAATGCAGATTAGGGTTAGCTGCTTACATTTAAACAATTCAAGATGAAGTGAGAAGATAAATGTTATTGTAAAATTTATAATAACTAATCAATAAATTTCATTGTTGACCGATTTTTTTCTTACCGGTTTAAAACAATTTTTGACAGCATATGATATCTTTTGCATTTAAAAAGGACAAAACGCTTGTTTTAAGTGAAATCCCGTTATTTTACAGGCAAGCAGTTGATTAGATTTCTATGTCTTGTTCGACCGAAACAATCTATTGTTTCCCTAGGATTCGAACCCAGGTCCTCTCGTGTTTAAAGTATTGCAACGCTTTTAACCTTGGGCTACAGGGTACTTATAGGTTTACTTAAAACTGCTCCTATGTACTTATTATTATTGTATTCTTTGTACTTATATAAGTATGCTTCGATTATCTTTCAAGTATAAAGAACGCTTTTTATCTCGAGATAGCATGCAGTTATAACCAATTTAAAATTCAATTAGCACGGCAATATTACGTTTTTGAAATCCGCCCACAATTCGCAAATAACACGTCGGCTAAGATCGCACCTGCTTAAGATAATTATCTCAGGAAACAAATTAATGGTACCGCGGTCGTTCCGCCCAGAAATCGACTGCCCGCCCTAATCATTCAAATACTCAGTTTACCAAATATCAAGTCATTATACAGAACGAGGTGATTTAGTCGAAAAGGGAATAACATAATGTGGTAGAATATTTTTTTATTAATATTATTTTCCATAGTTATAAAATAAAATTTATATGATTTTTTAATGCATTGTGTAATGTATGATGAAAGGTGTGTTTATCTGTTCGTGTCTATGAAGCACCGAATGGAAGTTTTTTTAAGTACACACAGTTTAACTTTTTTGACGAGAGCCGATTTATGAACTTAAAAACTAATGTGTGGCACAAAATATTAAAACAACATTTTCTCTGTTTAAATATTATATATATCAAGTATATATTTTAAGTATTATAACAGTATCTAATCGAATCGATTGACATCCTATTTTGTTTCATTTCCTTGAGCGAGCTTTCATAAAGGTAACAGTCATCTTTAAATGATTTTTCTTGTACTAATGACCTGACGACACATCTACAGTTCCAAGTACGTGTCCGCCTTTGTTATTTATCAAACAAATTGGTTTTATTCCGAGAACTTGTTACATAGTTGAACCCGCCCTGGGATTGCGTGCCCCTCCTAGTAACGCCTTAAACTTGAAGCTTTTGAAAACTAACACAGGACACGCCTTAAGTTTTAACTTTTAACACATATTTGGTTAAAGGACTTTTGGTTATTTGGTCAAGATGGAAGGTGGCTCTTTTGTTCAGTGCAAAGGTAACGATAGTAAATCTGCCCTTTTAATTATCTACAAAAAAAATAAAAACGTCTTTCTTTTAGATATACATATATGTATAAAAGCAATGTATAATAGTTTGTCTGTACTGTAGATATAATTGTAAGTCTGTATATGAAGCCTTTCGATATTATTTCTCTCACCTTATATTTATTTATCAGTTGAGTCAGTATTTTAACTTAACTTTGGAATTTTAACTTAATTTTAGTTGGTTATTTTAACTCAAAGGTTTTCTATCATTGAAATGAACCTCAGTTAGAACAGTGCAATTACTGTGTATATAGAGTAAAACTTTTAAAAAAAACAGTATCTACCTGTGCTTTATTGAAAAAATATGACTGGTTAAAAAAATTAAAACAGATAGGTTTTAGATAGTTAGCAAGTAGAAGAAATCGTCGGTAGATGTACTTTAAATTTTCAATTTACCTATCAGAATAATTTCTAGTCAATTATATCGATTAATTACATTTGACGGTCTTTTTGGTGCAGTTTAAAACGCTTTGTCCAGTCTGTGGGTTTCTGAAAATTCTAATCTAAAATACTTATATTAAAAGCACATCCTGTTTAGATCTAATATGGCTGGGATATTTTACCTACCATCAAATTATCCTATGCTTGTCATATAAATAAATTAAATACTTAAAAATACACGATTAGGGTGTAACGCTGGAACAAAAATCATCGTTCGTAAATGATATCAGATCTCTATAATGTACAGAACTCGAATAAACTCGATTTTTTGCTATTGAATCACAGAATGTTAGGAAAACACACAAAATAACCTTAAAATTTTCAGTATTTAACCGCAATATGCTTCAACAACAAATATACGAGAACCAGCTGTTTCACGCGTTAAGCTATTTCAAATCGAGTACTTTATTAAAAGTTCACTAATCTGGCAACACAGCGGGGCGACCATTTTGAACACTGACCTAAGTCTTTAAACACAGAACTACATACAAACATGACAGTTGAAGACTGTTGGCTCAATTTTTCAAGATCTCCAGCCAAACAATGCGTACCTTTCTTATCGCTCGATCTAAGTTCGATATCAATGGGTAGATGTTATCACGTCGACGGACTTAACCCAAGGGGAAATGACAATGGTCGGCTGTATGACACGTAAGCTTTAGGGGGCTTTAGTGGTCCATTTATTGTAGCTAGAGAGCAATTTTTTAAGATAGCGGAGGATAGACAAGCAAGGCATCACAGATCAAAGTCCACACAGTACTACGTACACGATAGTTGAAGACTGTTTGCTTTTGGAAGGTCATATAGTATCTATAACAATTTTCGGTCGTAGTTCGTGACGCGAACAGAATTGTGAAAATTCCTACCACCCATTTAAATACAGATTTCCAGACGGAGTACAACATGTTTCGGGATTATTATACATTTCTATACACATTTTAGACAGGTTGGGAATCGAACCCACGACCCACGTTGATTAGCTACCATTATACCAACGAGCACTTACAGCAGCAATTACAGCTACTTTAACTTTTACTGTTTATCGGGCATGGCTATCCATCATTGACTGACAATACGTTATTGGGACCGGCCGTTGATGCTGTATGAACATAAAACAAATGTTTCGATTTGTAATGTTTTACTTTGAATTTTTTACTCTAGACATACTCTTTGTAATCCAATTTAGAATCTTCTAAAAGGATAAATCTTGTCTATCTAATGAAGATATTTTACTAATTTACATAGATATCTCTGATATAATCTAATTGTAATAGATATTTTAATAGACTCATCTACTAAGAAAAAAAATGTATTTAAAGCTGTATTTTGCACAGCTAGATACTAACTTCGATTTAAATTTATTTACCTGTTAATTATATCTTCACAAAAAACTTACTGATCAAATTAATACTAATCATAACTTTGAACAAAACGTTATGTTGTACTTAACGAAAAAAATCAGTAAAAATGGCCACATGCTGTTATAAAACGTAGATACTTTTGAATACTCCTACTAAACCATTAGCGAGTTAAAAACGCATAATAGTGTTATAACAATGTTAAAGTCAGATGTTGTTTACGCTAAATATCACAAATTATAAGGGTTTCGCCAAGCGGAGAGAAACGTCCTATAGATATTTTACGCACTTTTGAATGACACTCGTTCATATTTTATTGTCTAGATTGCAACGTCGTATTATACAGCGTGTTTTAAATTAAAGAGTATTTATTAGTTCGTTGAAAAATATTAAAATGTACCGGTAAATAGGAAATTGGTTAATTTTAAACATAACGATTAATTTTTAGCTTATTTTTGCTATCAACAACTATTATGTCTAAATAAAACACTTTAACCATGTGTCCGGCCCCATGTGTAGCATCCGAAACGCCAGGCCGTAGTTCAAATTTGTAAACAATTTAACTAATATACTTCGCGTTCTAAACCGTTATAATGTTTTATATACATACTATAACTACTCATTTAACACAACACAACAGTATTTAATCACTGTCTTTAAATAATTTATCTTTAAAATTCATATAATTGTCACGAGGGTTTGTTTTAGACTAGGTTTTTACTTACTTCAAAATAAAAAAAAAGTAATAATTAATCATGTATAAATATTTAACTTGTTTAGTATTCGTAAAATTTAAATAGCACCCTGTATACTAGGCAAATCAATAGCACAATGATCCTTTTAATAGGCCCTCAACCGTTTAAGATGGAGACAAATTCGTTTTAAAAGGCAATTTTAACGCGTTCACCAATTCATTCGGAAAATATTATCCTTTATTTATTACTATATAATGGAAAGATATTGCTTTAGAACTACGTAAGTGTGTAAATTATGATTAAACTAAAAACGCTGTTTTTAAACTGAGTTTCTCTATAGAAATGTATATTTTATTGATGAAATTTGAATAGGGGTAGTAAAAATATGTTATTGATGTTTCGTATATGTATTTTTTAAATCTATTAACGATTCACAAGAGGAGACAGAAAACAGTGTCATAGAGATTGGGGTTTGGTGGGAAAAGGACGATAACATCTCCGATTTGTCTTTTTTAGGACTGTAATGATTTAGATTTTTTGATTGAGAAGTTCAGACAAGCATGGGGTTTTTTTGATGGTAGGTGTCATACCCGAGCCATATAGCATATAAACAAGGGGCGCTGTCAACCTTTTTTGGTTTTGGATATTACGCGATTAAGCTTGGCGATTTTTTTTGTCTGTGTTCGTTCATGACCCGGGCGGAATTTTAATAGTTCTAGCACATTTAATAACAAGTTTACGACGTCGTGTAGTTTATTATGATTTGTAAGGAATAGAAGTATATTATAATAATAGGAAAAAAACTATTTGGAAAAACAATTCTGCCGAGACGGGACATGTTATGTGCACTGACTGTTTGTAAGGCAAAAATCTTTGGGAAGTATTCTGAGACGTGCCTCTGATAAAGAAAAACACCGTGAAGGAAATTATACGCCTTAGAACTAAAAGCCCATAACATATTATATCTTCCAATAAAGCTTTTAAATATCGTAGGTCATTGTATAGGCCAGAGTTCCATTGGTGGGACCATAATAACATTCATGAGCCATGAGGATGACGATTTTCGACGTTTTCGCTGTATTGTTAAACTGATGTCCTAACATCTGCTTACAAGCTAAGAAAACATTCTTCATTCGTTCCGCCTTATTTCCTCCGAGGTATGAACTCCTTTATAATTATTGTCAAATGTCTATGCTCGTGCGCATGGACGATTTTCTTTGCAAAAAATATAAGAATTATTCACGACGAATGCGCTAAATTGAATAGGAAGGTAGGGCTCAGGGCTCACAATGGCCCATAAAGGATCATATTTATTTCATAATAAATGACAATTATCGTAAATTGATTTCTACAATAATACTCGCGCAGCTAACCAAACATTGGCCAAAAGGACCGTCCGCTGTCATTGTGGAGATTTGAAGAGCACAAAAGATATCTTTCTCGTTACTAAGTCGATATTCTAAAGTTTAAAAGAGGTTTGTGTTCATTGTCGTTGAGGCAACAAATATTATGTATGAATGTATTTGTGTTTAGGAAAATAAGTCAACAAGCTATAGGTACTGAGTTATAAAGGTCTTAGATATTACAAGAAAATCAATGTCGATTTATTGCGATTGGAAAATACTGTAGTTTACGCGAGCATTTAAAACACTTTAACGGTTTAAAACGCGAATGTATTATCGATAACTACTGCCCGACGTTATAATGACAGTGAACTATTTCGCATTTAAACCTTTAAAAGTGACTTACATAAATATAAAATGTATTAAAATTCGTCGCCATTTTGAAGGATACTTTTCGCGCCAAAAAATACGTGAGGCAAAAATTTAGTTAAGGCGAAATAAAATTAAACTATTCTGAATAATAAAAGACTTAAAAAAAATTGTTTACTTTCCAAGTTATTCTCAGAGCACTGTGTGCAATTTTATAATAGTTTAAGGTTAGTTTCCAGTTACCAACTTGGAATTAATTCCCAATAAACTATGTACATGTATAATTTTTCTTTTACTGTAAAACAAGAATATTTTTACTTAATTTTTGGTTTCGAGACTTAGGAACTGATTAGTAATACAGACACAGAAACTACTTAAACCCATACTTAACAAGGAACTTCACTTATTGTTTATAAACTTTTTCGTAATTTTCAGTTATATCAAATGTTCATTATTTAGGAAATAGTTCGCGACTTGTACAACACAATGAGAGGCCATCAATTAGACGAGCACTTCCTAAAGATGTCGTTCGCGTTAAGAACTAAATAAAGTCCAGGTGTGTAGACAATTAGAGTATAATCACTATATTTGAAGTGTTGTCACGGACTTTCTAAGAAGTCCATTGTTAGTCGCCACCCAGTAGAGCTGTGTTTGCAAACGGTCTGAATAAGCCTGCCCCAATATTTGCCTTACGAATGAAGGAAACAATACTCCGGGACAGTTAGTTCTTGCAAGTTGCGAGTCATGAGGTGCGGGCTGTAAACGCAGAATTATTAAACTATTTTTTAATCTTTGTATCTTCTATACCCGTTATGTAAGCATGAAATAGAAGGCTATTTCATAAATTAAAAATGAAAAAACTTTAAGACACGAGTAGGGCTTGAACCGGCATTCACAGCGTTCCGTGCTGTTGCTCCAACCAATTGAATTACCGTGACCTACATGTCATCGTGGATTTTTCAACTTATTGATATACGCACATCTTGCACAATATTTCAATTCAATCTAAAATCGACTTTCAATTTAAATAGTGCCATCATGTAAAATAACACGTGAACAATATTAACGTGAGGTATTTAAAGTTTGCTTCGTTGTTGCAAAGAGTTATTATCCAATTATCATTAAAACTATGAATAACTTAATTTTACCTTTTTCTATGTACTTATTTATAACTAAGCTAAAAGGATCTCTTCATTGGTAGTAAAACAAGTTACAAATCATGTTTTAAAACCAGAAATTCGTCATAGCAAGACCGCACGCGCAGTTGGATTTAGCGTGTTCGCAGCAGAGGCGACTATGTTTGCACGTCCACGAACGTCGCCGCGGGAGGCTCGACCACCTCAATTTATATTATTTCAATTATTTATATCGTTCTTATTCACGTCACGTCACGCAGCACGTGACTTTACTGATGTTGTTATCGTAAATTTCATTTAGCCTCAATAATACGTGTCTTTTGTCGAAAATGCTTCGATGTAGTTAAGGTTCTTCACGTTTCGTCATTTATCTTTACAGTTGTCTAGATTATACAACCATGATGCCTCGTTGCTATAGTGATTGGTGCATTCGACTATAGTTAACAAGGTATCGGCTTCGAATCCTAGGTCGAGTGGAATTTGTACACACCTGTAGCGCACATCAAATCGCTCCCGGTTATTATCACTAATTTGGTGACCGTAGTCGTTAAGGCTGGTTAATCCATATTGTTAGGGGGTAAGTATATAGGACGATTTATTGATGGTATTCAACTAAACAGTCCGAGGTTTGAATCTCGCGCGTGATTAGATCAAGAAAGTTGTTAATGTCAAATAATTCTGCGATAATGACGTAGATCTGTGTTTACTGTGTGTGCTGTTAGGATTTGAGGTACTATTTTATTTAGTGTTACAATAATAATATTAGATCTAATAAATAAATACTAGGTAACACTGAAATGGAAATTTATGGTCAAGGAGACCAATAGGTGCTTACAAGAAAAAGATAAGTCACCTAACTGCCGGTTTGCATCCTGTATAGATAACCCAGTATATTTTACGAATTGTTGAGGTAGGTCGACATATAACGATATGACATTTTTGACCTTTCATCTATTGGAATAAGTCTTAGTTTCATTTGTAAACAGCTGGAGAAGATTTATTTTTTTGCTCCACAACTTCTTAAGCCTACCTAATAAGCGGAGTTAATGCTTTAATAAATATTAGATTAGTCGTAGACTATATTGATGATATTTTGACTTCGTAGGGAAAGGTTTTTAATCTAATACTTTTTTCTTTTATGTAACGAACACATGTAGATACTTTTATATTATGGATACGATTACATCCTAATTAATCATACAAAATCTCTTATTTATAGTTACTTAAATATTTAGTGTTTTAACGTGTGGGAGGTGTATTCGTAGTCTTACCATGGCACATGCATATCAAACGGGTCGTAGTTAAATAACTAAAAAGTATAAATAAAATAACGAAATATATGTACATAATAATAATACAAAAATAATAACAATTTCGTTAGTACCTTATGTAGAGTAAATAATTGTAATAAGTTTATTCCGTTAGCATTGTAAACTTACATTATCCATCTATCACACTTATTTTGTTACATACCTATATTTTATCAACATACGTAACACCCTCTCACTTCATACATACACTAACACACACAACATGAAAAAATTCATCTAAATAGACACTAATTGTAAGTAGACATAAGTTAGCTTAGATATTTTTACTTATTGTGACCTGGAAGAGACTACCCACGACACAGGCTTGCCCTAGTGTGGGGACTAGGGACTTTCGATTCTGCACCATGTATATGGAAACAATAAAGATTTTTTGATTTGATTTTTGAGGTATATCGTGGTCTGGTATCTATCCGTCTCTATCATAAGAAATCTCGCATAAATTGGAAAATAATCGAATTTCATCCAAAAGCATACCACACATTATTCATCTTGTAAAATATAATCAAAGCGTTATGCGGGCATAATTCCCGCTTTAATCGATCCCAATACTTATAAACTTCACACTGTGCTATTGTCGCATCACACCTAGAAATACTTCGTCACTATTGTGAATGTCTGGTCTCGGCGACCCGCAGCGCTGTCGGGTTAGCCTCAAGCACACGTGCGAATTCAATGGGCCCTTAGTAGACTTGGACAGCCCCCGGTAATTGAATTATTGCTTGTTATGTGTTGTGATCTGATTATGTAATTGCTTTTAGGTAAATAGATGATACATTTCAGTTTGTATGTATTTTTTATTCATAAGGTACACAAGATCGCAAGATCTACGCGAAGTTAGTTACGAACACTAACATAAAAAATATATTATAAGCGAATTCTTGAAATTAGTGTTATTGATAAAAATAAAATAGCAAGAATTCGTCTAATCCCAACTTTTACATTTTTTACTTAGATCTAAAATTATTGACCAGACACAGATCTGTGTCGTAAAAATCATATATCAACTCACGTGCTTTAATAGTCATAAAATATTTGTCCTGTTGTATATTAGACATTTAAGCAACTTGTCATATAAATTTTCCCGCCTCTTTGCTGTGGTGTAAGATGGACGAACATAATATTATATTTTACCCAATTTCCATAGTAAGAACACTAAAATATTTCACGCTATTTATTATCATATATCGCTATATATCAATGACGCAGCCGAAATGTGAAGTGCAACGCACATATTTGTTTTGGTTGGATATTTGGGTTGTTATCTTTGTAAACTTGGGAGGCAGTTCGTGAGGCATAAAATAGCAAAAGTCAATCGGGGCAAATACATCGTGAATCTCGTCTCGGGGATTTGTCGGATTTCGGTGTTTAGTAAATAAACAAAGTGTGGGAGGTAAGGTTTGTGCGACATGTATTAAAAAAATGCGTTACAACTATTCATCACTTTCTAATTTTAACGGTTTAAAACGCGAAATATATTAGTTTGTCTTATTTAAAAAATATTTTAACTACGGCTCGATTTCTCGGAGCACTAGGAGCCTAAATAATGACGTTACTTTTTATTTTAAAACAATAAAGGTTAAAATATATTTAGAAATAGGTACCTACAGTGTTATATTGATCACCTCTATAGCTGTATGGTTAAATGTGTTGCGTTAAGCGCGAGAGGTCCTGGGTTCGAATCCCGGGGAAAAAATATGAAATCGAATTTTTGACCGTTGTATGATATTTATAGGTATGTTTCTTTTCAAATAGATCTTCGGTGTAGTCGCCGATTAATAAAATTCGTCTCAAACGAAATTTTCAACGGCCATTTCAAAAAGCATTCCACCCATATTTTCACGTTCCCCGAGATACAATAACATAGTGAACTGAGTACAATCGAAGAAGCTGTTAAGTGACGTGCGATTGGAGAGGTATTGTAAAGTCCAAAGCTCGATTTGCATCGCGTAACAAATCGTTCAATGAATTGAGTATAACAATGCCTTGAGGAGATAATAAGGAAATACGGATTGTCTGAGACGTTTTGTGCGGAGCGGTGAAGCCTTAGATAGTTTCATTGAGCAACACATAATTGCGCAGACGCGTCCATTCATGAGAGCCGTCGAGCGTAAATCCTTGAGAATCGCGGAAGCTTTCGATATGGTGCTTAAAAACTGAGTACCATTTCGCATCCGATCATTTCTTACGGTATATAAAACATATTTTTAAAGGGAATTGCCGAACGTACCTATTCAGCGGATAAAGAGTGTGTTTGTTCATCACTTTGGACTGTTATGTATGAAATTAGTGTTTTGTACTCGACTGCATTCTCTCAGAATGCCTTTCGAAATTCGAACGAAAAAACGCGCCTTTAACGAAGTTATGGGGTTTGCGACTTATAACTAAGTGGCAATTTTTTTAAGACTTACAACTAATATTTATTGAAGTATAGTATAACTACCTACGTAAGTATTACTTTTATACTATGCTGTTAAATCGCCAAAAACAGCTACGGCAACCAAACCTTAGTATTCTGTAAGGACCCGGCCAGTTTCGCCAAATACCAACTACGACGGACAGATGGCAATTTTAGAGTAGAGTCCTCTAGTCTCCCCTACAGCGCCAAACTCCAAGACGTAGGCCGAAGTTAATCTCATTTTTCAGGGCATTAAATCTCAAATACATAATAAGCTTATATTGACTGTATCTAGCAATTCTAAAAAAGCATCGAGTTTCTCTTACCCTTAAATTATAAGGTAAAAAGTACGTTGAGATTAAAAAAAGGCGAAATTATCCAAAATATAATGAGCCCGTATAGCGCAGCGTGAGTCCGAAATTCAATCAAAGGGAATTTATTGCCCAGATTCGCAAAGGCTCCTTTCAAATTCGAATGTGAGGCGGTCCCTTTTCAATAATAGGCCGGCGCGAGCGATGCGGCCGGCCATTATAAAACGCATTGAAATGACAGCAAAAGTAACGCCCACTTTTTTAAAACTTTTTGTACGCTCTTCAAAAGTTTTTAAAGATGATAGAATCGATTCATGAATATCCTCTACTTGGGCACACCGTTTTTTCTTTCAAATACAGTACAATTGTTCGGAGATGCCGAATTTTAAAATATTTATTACCAAGGAGTATAAAGCGGTTCCCCCGTAAGGCATGGGGCGACTTAATGTCCGTTTCACTGATCGATTTTATTTAGAGATAAGTACCTAATAAATTGTATAAGGCTATCTTGGCCATCGTTCAGCATATCATTGACTTGAATGACCTCTCATATGAATTCTCATATTAACAAGTACCTAATTGATAAGACGTCCGTGCCCTGCCCGACCGAAACAATCGATTGTTTTCCCGGGTTTCAAACACAGAACCTCTCGAGTTTAACGTAACGCTATGCAGCACGCTAGCTATTAACCTATAGATTCGGCCAACCGCATACAATAATAACACTATTTTAGATTTATAAAAAAAATTCGTCATTAGAATTAATTAATGTTAATTTAAAACGCTAAAATCACATTTCAATTCATTTAAAGTCGTTTTATTAGATTTATTTGTAGAAAAAATATTAAACGAGGTACGTAAATACTTACGCAACAATCAAAATATATTAATTTGTAATTTACATAAACAAATTGCTATATAAATTTATTATAGTCGTCACCGTATGTCATAATTTTCAAACAGGTTACATTATCTTTTAGGATCTTATTAAAGGAATTTAATGCCCTTTTAGGCTCTAGTGGCCTACAAACACGTGTTCGAGTTTGGTTACTCTTACATGGTTATCAGATGAAATTGAAATTTGTACTTTAACCACATTACTTTAGGGCATATTTTTCATTACACAAAGAGCATCAAAATTGCATTCTTAAAGTGTTTCTTGATGATTAATTTTCAACCCTATACGCAGAAAATAAAATTCAATTTGCGGTGACAAAATTAAGAAATCGCTTATCAATAAAGAGCCATAAATTGAAAGATATCCCTATTTTGAAGGGGCACTTTGAGGCCATCTCAGTTGTATCGCATCGAATAATTGCGTTACAGTGATCCATCAAATGTGAGACATTTTGTAGGCTTCTATTGAGCTTTTTTGCGGCGCAGTCATTTCCTGTAGCCGAGAGCTATTTTAACCGAAAAGCGTGGATTTGCGAGGGCACAATTAGATTTTTTCGCCTGCTCCATTCGTTTTTTTTTATAATTTCGGTCAGTCGGAATTATGTTACGGCGTAAAAAAGGGATATTGTTGAATTTGATAAGGACGTTCGAAGCGTATATGGTTTTGTGTAAAGATTTTTTGAGATTACGATTTTTATCAAAGGTATTATGTTTGTTTACCAAGCAATTTTATGTATCGCATTAAAACTGTAAGAAATACTATAGAAACATAATAATTTAGTTGAAAAATATCGGGCAATCTAAATTTGTAATGACTATACTTAGTACATGTAAATGTAATTTTAAAACTACTTTTTGTACAAAATTATGACTCAGGTGGGCCTCGAAACTGAACCCACACTGCGGCAGAGTTGCATGTAGAGATATTTTTGATGATCACAGAAGATATACAGTATTTTAATACTTGCAGCTTTTTATGTCCAGATCAGAAATAAGACATTTATACACCAAATGTACCTGCCAAATATGCCCTTTTTGTCAACACCAAAAAATCCGCAGTTTCCGTTCAAAAAACAGTTACCAATACCGGTGCAATTTGACACCGCAAAATTGCTACACGTGCAGAAATAAATGTAAGTTTTCTTCTTTAGCAATAAAAAATTTAGCGGCACTAACGATCGTTTTTATTTTAAATATTTTAACGTCACGTGTTTGTGATTTGCCACTAATGGGTGCCCGTTGCTTCCTTTTGCTGATTGTGACAAGTGAAGAGCATTGTTTAGTAGAGTAACCACGTTTTGAGATATTTCAGGATATGAAAAAATGAAAGAAGAACTCCCTAGGCCCAACACCTTTTGCTAATCCCATATTAATGCAATAAAATAAATATTTTTCTAAACAAAAGTTTGACTTAGTAGTTACGTACCCGGTTTATATTTTACCAAGATTCGTAGTCGTTTTCAAAACACAACCAAGCTTTGAATATAGTTATATAGTTAAAATTATCATTATTATATTTTTAATACATGTATATGGTAAGTAGATAAAATCTAAATAATAAAGAGCATTCATTTATATTTTTCTTAACCTAACATTTATAACTTACATGTTAAAACATAAATATTAAAATTATGGAAGTTGTTATGTGAAAATTTTAATATTTCTAATTTTAAAGCACCCGAAACATCAGGCTGTAGTTAAAATACATTTTATATAAGTTAACATTTCGCGTTTTAAACCTTAACAGTGTTTTATTTAAAAGTGTATACTCGCGTAAACTACAGAAAATACATATCATTTATCTCTACTAATGTGAGAATCAAATTTATAATGACCAGCATTTAAATATTATTTATATATGAACATTAAATAACTTGTCCCATAAAATACTCACTAAATGGTGACTAATGTTCCAGTCGGAAGTTCACGAGTGTTACACAACACCTAATTAAATGCTTTAACTTAACTAAGTAACTTCCTTTTGAACAGATAAGTGCAAATTTTTAAAACTAAAAGCGTTTTTTCGTTCCGTTTACAATAGCAAGTAAAGTGGGCACTCGAGGTTGTAAAAATTAACAGTTTAGAGTACTATAGAATAGTTAAGTGCGAAGAGATTAGCATTTTATGACTGACGACGAATTGAAAGGCCAGTTGCTTCAGTAGTAGAAAAGGCTAGTAACCGTAAGGTCGAAGAAATGACCGACGAATTGAAAATATATTCTTTTGTTTCGTTTATCTCGCACTTTATATTTTGGGTTTGTTTTTAGTTACAACTTAACTTAACTTAACTCCTAATTATATAAGTTTAAGAGTAAAACAAAAAACTAAATTAGTATGACAATATGAAAAAAAAACAAATGGAAGAGATTCAATAGTTAATTGTATGTAATGTGGTTTACTTTGAATGCCACTCTAGCAATCTAAGCTAGTATTATAAAATTGAAGACTTTGTTTGTTTGTTTGAACGCGCTAAATTCCGAAGTTACTGGCTCGAATTATAAAATTGTTTTGGTTGGACCAGTTAACGGAGAGGGCTTTAAAATATACGCTATAATATATAAGGAGCGAAGAAACAGAGCTTAACTTGCAAGAATAAGACCACAAAACGTGGACGACATCGTGGGTAACAGCTATAATTTATAGTTGACGAGGTTATTTGCAAAAATAAACAATATGATGACACAAAATAACTGTTCTACGCGGACATAGTCGCGGTCACAGCTAGTCTTATATTTATTCAAGGCTATTAACACGTAACAGACTTGACAATACCGTGCAAGATCCTTGTCCCTTGTAAATTTACGCTAGAACTGTTTTAAGATTTAATGGTTGGTTGTTTTGCACAAAGCTTGGCGAAGCTGTGAATTTTAACAAGACCTCTGTTGATTTTCACAGGTTTTTGGACTTGAATAATGCGCCGGTGTCGTTTTGATAAAAACTGTTAAATGTGGCGATATCAGGTGGGCTGTGGTGATAGAAAGATAAAGAAGAATTTTATTTAACACAGATATGTTAGTATAATATTGACCGACTTTGTAGTTTAATTGTTAAAGGTACCTATAAGGACTAAGTTTTGCGCAAGATGGCGTTTAACATAAGGTTTTAGACTGGAAAGGCTATAAAGAATAAAATCTAAGATCTATGGTCGAATAGGGTGGTCTCTAAGCATTTTCTGTAGTTTAAGTTCACGTTTACATAATACACTTTGAAGGGTTTAGAACGTGAAATATAAAAGTTAACTTATATACAATAAACTTTAACTACGGCTTGAATTCATGCTTTACAGCAGACGGCGTCCGCCCGTGACCACGACTGCTGCAAAGCATTTAAAACATCGGCACGTAGATAAAACAAGTTATGTAGTATATTTCAGATTTTAAACAGTTAAAATGTTTTATTTAAACTGTAAGGCAATACAAAAACCACAATCAATTTTTTTTTGTATAATCCAAAAAACAGCAATTATTATCTGTGAGATTGTCGTGTATTATTATATGCATATTACCGCAAGTCCTTTCGTAGAATATGGATTTTGTTCTGTACTTTCCAAGTGTCATTTTCAAAGTAGCCACCTTTTACTATTAAAGACGCCGACAGAAGCGGCAACCTCAAACAGTTTTAAATTGGTATTGTAAAAACATCTCCAGATTTATCACAATACTTAAGAAATTTTAAAGGCACAATGATTTGTATAAAGAGTGCCGCACGTGTTCATGTTGTTTCTAAATAAAGTGTTATTTAGTTTGTGCCTGAATTTTTAATATCTAGACTTTTAAGGACAAGATATAGTATTGTTAATATAATATCTAAAAATATATATGTATTGTAAAATTAATTGGTCAAAAATATAAAAATATGTTATCAATTCAAAGTATCAATTTAATTCGTCATTAGTCTACAAAACCAGAGGTATAGGTATAATTATTGTATTTCTTTACAACACAGGTTTTTAAAACAGAAATTTCTTAAAAGATCGTCTATGTCTAAACGTCTTTTTATTTAATTTCTATGACGAAATGTTATGTGTTTACTGTTCCCCACTTCCTTACCTTTCAAACTCTTTTATTAATTGTCTAAAGTTTACCCGCTTTAATAGATTTATAGAAACAAAAAAATCAATGTCTGTTTTAACCCGTTTTTAGGTAGCGATGTATAACGCAAGTCGTAGGCTTATGTGCTACGTCGTAGCGTCGTAGCTAGTTAGTGTTTGTAGTAAACACGAGAATTACGTAAGCAATTGTTTTTAACATTAGTTATGCTACGGAGTATGTATTGCTAATATTTATAGACGTTTAAATGATATTATTGTCAATAATACGATCAATGCGGGAAAAAATTTAAAATGACTCTAGAATATTTGTTTTAGTATTGGAATATCAATAAATTTTAATATAAAGGTCATAATGTAATAAAATTCCCTTTAGGATCTTAAAAAAATGTTCTTATACATATTGATTTATATATAATTCAAGTACCTATAGCTTAATATCAATTATTTGGAAGTATTGTAAAAAACAAAATTTGTCTTTATTCCAACTGAAAATCATATCAGTACCTACATGGTATGTAAAGAGTGATAAAATATTTTTTTTTCGTCTTTATTCTCGATGATCTATGATATTCCATAGAAATGCAAACGGTCTTTTAAGATCTATGATTTTCAGAATTTGCAAGGCATCCCATTAAAATTATAACTCGCAGCTGTGACGGAAGGTAAGTCAACATCAATGCTACGCGTTTGAGCCGTGAAATCTGTCGCGGAATCCAAAAGCCGTTTCAGATCTATGAATAGCTTTACAAGACTAAATCAAAGGACATGTGTTTGTAATACTGACACCCGTTCAGCGTATCAAATCGCCGAAGAAAGCCCGTGTAAATCCCTAAGAAATAACCGAAAAACCGAGATTTTTCTGCGATTCGCCACACCGTTGCGATTTCACGCTCCCTTATTGCCGCGTCCTGCGATTTGGAAATCACGCGCAGGTATATTGTACACTTTTATATGTGAGCTCGGAACGGAACGAATCGCTTAGAAACTCGGCCGATTTATCATTCTTAAACGTTGGCCCGCGTTTTATTATGCCTTATAAATGGACATCTAGGACTTTTGTGATATGTCACGTCTCTAATAATGTTTTTTGACACGTATCGACGGTGCCCATTATTTTTCTAAGCCATTTGAGCTATGGGTAGTGTTAACTTAACTCTGAAATATTGTTATTCGTTTCATGCTTTGATAATGGGTGGCCGGCTACGTGCATATTGATAATACAAATAAATCTGGACTTATTCTTAAATATATCTTTGTCTTTTAGGCTGTTCGGCCGACGTGAGTGAGAAGGGGGTTTCGAGGTGTTAACATCTCCTGATGATGCCGTCCACACGTGATGGCGAAAACTTCTCGCTTACGTCGGTCGAACAGCCCGAAAACCAATAATATGCTGAACGATGGTCTTTACATCATTGCACAAATTAATAATTGATAACGGTTTTTGTGGAAGGGAAAATATGTCCCTTGGACGTGAAAGGGTAACTCCGTTATAGCAAAAATAAATAGTATATAAAAACGATTTATATTCAAAACGACATAAATATAAACCTTTATTATATGCCTTGGTATTATTAATTATAGCTTATACAAGATATTGTTATACTTATAACATTACTTTTAATATAACGCAGTTTGATATGTTCCGGAACATATTTACAAAATTCATTAAAATCGGCCGAGTTAACTGATTCTTTAATAAATAACCTCAATTAATAGCTAAAGACACTAGAATGAAAGAAATGATGACAACCGTTGATAATCGCGCAGTGCGTGTTGTCATTTTTAAATATAAAAGGTGTGCTAAGATACAACGGCTATGGTGCTATTCCTATAATACTGGTATGTAAAAGTTACCTTCTTTAAATTTGATCGAAAAAGATTTCTGGAAAAAATATTATATATAGTACTGTGAATTAAGTATAAAACTATCTCTCTATAATAAATATTATTTTATATAAAACCCTTTTAACAGTATAAAACGCAAAATGTGTGAGAGGAAAGTATTCTAATACGTTTCGCGTTTCAAACCATTAAGAGTGTTAAAAAATAATAAATTTCATTCCTTCTTTTAATTACATGTAAATTTTATTGTGAATTACTCTATTGTTTGAAATTACTGAATAAAATATTTTAAGAAAAGGTGGACATGTCTATGCCAGGCAATGATAAGTTGAAATAAGTTGTGGTATTTTTTGAAGTTAATTTTACGTTACGTTAATTTTAAGTTAGTTTTAATTCTTAAATGTGTATACACTACACAACTGACTTATTGTCTCACTTTTTAAAAACTATTGACAACTAAGATTTAGATTAAGACCTTGCTATAAAAACGTAATTCATTCGCTGAATGTCTGCTGACAATTTTGTAGTATCGCAACTGTTTTGTTGTTCTTCATCATTTCATTTTACTTACATTTCGTATCAGTTGTCATGGTAAAAATAAATCTTTTCATAAATTTTTTGACTGTTACTAACTTTATTCGTTCTTCGTATTTACGATTGTATAACTGTAGATTCGTTTTGTTTAGATATCATAGTTATTACAACGATAATATATTTCGTCTCATTTTCCCCTTTGTTTATCAATTATTTTGTATGTGATGTTTTTTTTAAAGTTTGGAATTATATATTTAGGGGCTTGTTGTGGAGTAAAATGCATCATTTTAATGATAAGTAAATTTATTAAACCGAGATCAAACGAAAGTCTTGCTCTTATCAATATCAGTCTACAAAATGGTTTAACTACTACATATTACTAAACAACTAAGCTAGAGCTTACAATTACAAAGCTAGAACATTTATGCAATAGGAAAGTAAGAAAATGTCTAAGGCTAAAAGGCACATGGATAAGTTATTACTAATTAAGATTAAATTTAAAAAAATAGTACAAGTAAGAAACTTAAATCTACATTGGCACGCTCGGCCTACTTTCGTAATACACGTATATGAACAATAGAAGAAGAACTAGCAAAATTTAGATTCTACAATGTACGAAGATAATCTTGAAGATCTACACTAACTTACGTCTAATTAAAGCTTCGATACTCTAGTACTAAATACTATAGTATGTATTTGTCGTACACTAAACGCTATACAATTTATGGCAGTTCATCATTACATTTAACCTATGATACGTTACTATATAAACTCTGTCTTAATTCTAATTAAAGCTTCAATTTGTTTATCACAGACAAAACTCTAAAACTAATGGAAGACAATCGATTAAGAAAATTAGATGTTCTATTACAGAAGATTCGGAATAGGTGCAAAAATAACAGTGCAGTTCTCATTAAAGCTGTCTACCAAAACTTGATTTGACAATTTACTGTAACATTACAACGAACAACTAATTTACTTCGAACTCTAGAACAATAAGATCATCCAAATAAAAGAAGGTCAATAAGCTAAATCACGAAATGGAATCACATAACTGGATGATGTTATTGTAATGTTCGCCACTATATCTAATGGAAGACGAGTTTGTGCGGATGACGCACGCACTTAATCTAATATTGGAAGACACGATTTTGTTTTCACTGCATTACCAAAATATAAAACTGATAAAGACGGAAGAGAAACGCAACTAATAGCAAAGTTTACATACAAAACAGTTGGATTTGTTCGCCGTGTAGCAGATTTCTCGAACCTCGTTCGCCATATTGTCACTTATCTCCAGATCTTCAGAGATTAGTTCAAAACGGTTTGAGTTGAGGATGTTTTCGTTTTCAGCGTTATCATCGTCTTCGACCGGTTTGACCGGATCCGCGGGATAGAAGTACTCGGAGAACGGGACCAGAACGGGTTCCTCGAAATAGGCAGTCTTATGCGATGGCAGGTCAGTGCGTGGTGGCGTATTGGAGATCAACTCACCCAATTTCGACCAGCACTTGTTTAGATTCACTCGTGTAGAGCTGGTCACCTTTCGTGGCAGCCTTGGTTTTGAATTCTAGAATAAAAAGAAAAAGCTGTTAGAACAATTTTACTAATTTAAAGATAATGTAAACTGATCCAAAACGAAAATATTGAAGTATAAAAAATTAGGAAAAATTTTACCTGTCTATTAAGAAACTTCATCCAAGGTGATCGAGGTGACTCAGCCTCCTTCTGCGGTGACGTTTCTTTCTTAGCGAGACACATATTAACTTAGTACGATACTAAAATACGAACTACGTATATTTACAAGATGCTTGAGAGCAGACACGACACACACTGCACGGAGCGTGAGCTGGGAATGATGGAAGCAGGAAGGGCGGCGGGTATTTATAGGGGGTCCACAATGCGCCCCGCGCGTGCGTCCCGGTATCGGCGCGCGCGCTCAGCACGCGAGCAATAGCGCGCGCCTAAAGAGTAAAGACTGGTTTTCACAGAGACTTCTACGAATAGAGGCTTTGACGTGCCGCGACTTAGAATAATCTAACTTAATCACGATCATTGGATTTGTGTGTTGATATAGGTAGATGAAAACTTAAGCCTAGCTTAAAAACTAACAGAATAGCATGTATATTCTAATTTCAAATTATAAATTCATAACGAAACATAGAGCTCTCCTTTCACTACATATAAAATTAAAATAGATAGATTAAACGAAAACAGTCGTTTATTAAGGAATTTTAATCTATATTCTTTAACAAATATATGTCCTTGTACATTCAAAAAACAATATTGATACAATTACAAGTTAATATTTTAGGTGGGGCATCGATGAAAATGCCAATCCACGTATGACGCCCCATTAATAATTCAAACAGTCAAGTCCCGTAAGGTTTCTTTTAACAATATTATTATTCATCGCATTATAATCTGCACACTTCCCTTCTGTACACGGGTTGCATAATTTTGCATGAGCGGACGATGCATACCGCCCGAAGGAAACCTTTAGAATAAACACGACTATTATGAATCAGTTCTAGACTACAGCAGCTGGTCGGATAGATAGGTTCCTGTAGATTGATCATAGTATGCGCCCGCGCCGGCTTCCTGCGATTAAATCGAAAGGCTCGCAAATCACGCGCAAAGTACTGATAAATCATTTCCTCTGTTTTACTAAGGATATACAATGAGTTATATGAATTACTTAACTATCTGATAGTGTGGAGACAGAGTGGAAATGTAAATTACACTATAAGTACAAGACGAAAGATTATGTTTGAAGGTTAAAATATTGATGTAGGCAGGAGTCGAGCCAACCGCCAACAAAATATACCAATGATCGTTTACTTTAGAAAAACTTTAGAATTAAAATAAAGTTTGACACATGTTACTAATATACCTATCATCTGTCAATATTTTGTTATATCTATCGCAATTACCCAGTACTTAGTAAATTATTTTATGAACTTTTTACATGCCAAAAGATAATTTTTCAGCTTTCTACTCCAAACCAGCACAGAAACAGTTATTGTTGTTTTATACATAGATTTTCATACCAACTAAAAATACACAAATATGTATCTCAATTAATTAGCTTTTATAACATTACGTTTATTCTAATATAACACTTTTCTTATACGAATACCGTCTTGTTAGATTAGCCTGTTAAAAAAAATGTGCACTAATATACAAAGACAAATATTTTATTACTGAAAGTGTTACATTGTATGAATT
Source organism: Leptosia nina (assembly GCA_963661955.1). Taxonomy (NCBI): domain Eukaryota; kingdom Metazoa; phylum Arthropoda; class Insecta; order Lepidoptera; family Pieridae; genus Leptosia; species Leptosia nina. The sequence goes on from CAVLEF010000280.1 coordinate 10,779,342, forward strand.
GAAAAAGATTCTACTATGTATGGCTTAAAAAACTCATTACTCAATCATTTCATAAGATCTCAAGTCAATAAGCAACGTACAAGATTTCGTAATCAGTCTGCACTTGAATGGTCAATTTTTAAAATTGATACTGACATGGAAAGCGGTCGTAACCGATCCCTCCTCGACGCTGAAGAATTTTACACATAATACTTTCATTACAGAGAAAAAAAAACGAACGTTGGACCGCAACCCGACCACGTGCAGGGCTTGAAAAAAGAAAATAAAATCTTCACCTTTTTTGTCTTGTCCCCTTTCTGGATAGGGTTACAAAAGTGGAACTTTGTATTCCGAACGTATCATTCTATAGAGTAGTCTATGGTTCAAACGTTTATCTGTGAGCGTAAAAGGGAATCTATTGTTGAGCTGTGGGCTATTATGAGCTGTCAAATTATTGAATAATCGAATACTGGAAAATGATTACATATTATAATTTAATGACAATGTTAATTGTTTTTTTAATAACTTTTCAAAATTATTGCTTACCTTCGAGACCTTATCTTGACCTTTAATAAGAAACAATATATTTTAAACTTACAATATATATACTGGACATACAATTATCGATAATTTTTGCACGTACGTTTCTAGAACAATTGCCATGATGATTTAATTTCAACCCGACTTTAAAAATAACAATCACACATTTCCACCCCTATTGTTTTTAACGACCACAATTTATCATACCTATAGTATAACGCCCTTACTATCTATGACAAAAAAGCACGTCACTGTTTTGTGTCAGTTATTAATAAAGAGAGGGGTTCAACAAAACAATCACGTGTATGCGCGTACGCAGGCCACGCGTCGGACGTGAACAATGCATTCCTATACTATATGCGGGTGCTGGAATTTAAACAGAGATTATGTTGTTGACAGTGGCAGGAATAGATATTGCTTCTATGAATTTGTTGAATTTATATTGCAACGTTGTATACAGGGCATATGTAGATAAGTTCCTTTATCTATAAAACAATGTTTTTATTTAGTTTATCATTTAAATTTACTTAAAATGTGAGACATAATAGTTTGTTTATCTTTTGTGTTAGATAGTATTTATAAAAACTCTAAGGCATCTAGATAATATATCTAGTAAATATTTTTCTTAATTCTATTTTATTTTCTATATTATATTTTTTTAATTCTACGTACTACTACAACTGATATGCAATTGATAAGATGACACTTCCGTTTATTAGACACATCAACATCAATACTAAATTGTTGTAACCACATAATAACATATAACTAAAGGATTTAAAGGAAACAAATCACATTATTACTAAGTTAGGAGATTTAAGTACAAGAATTACGAAAGACATACTGGGGAAATACAAACAGCTTACATTTGTATTTCGATGGGCAAGCAACAAGACCGAGGCCGTTTTAATGAAATTATTGCAGATCCTTATTAAAGATGCAGTAAAGGGTAATAAGATAAATAAAACAGGGCACATACAAGTGTTACAGTAATAAAGCGAGCGCTGGTTAAAACTTATGATAACGTCGTCTAAATGCGTCTCGCCCTGTGGAAGCTGCTGGATTGATAAATGCATCCTTTTAGTAACGACTATAGTATTCGCATGGCATACATTTTATTCTCAAGGTGTTATCTGCATGAGAAATTATTGCGCTCATAATTAGAATATCCACGGCAAACGATAATATTCGCTATGTAGTAGAAAATGAAATCATACATCAACATAAACAGCCCTTCAGAGGTTTAGATAGGACGCACGCACACACGTGTACGATCGCTCGTGTATGCACACGAGCGCGGCACGGGCGCACACACGCTACGTCTAAGCCGAGCTCTCCTTCGCGTGGCAGTCGTGTGTGTAGCATCCCCGTTAAGGAGGGCAGGTGTGGTGTACTGAATGACGCGCCGTGGGAACTCGCCTCAACCCTCAGTTCCCATGATCCCACCTGCCACCTGCTGTACTACGCATAATTCGCGTTCGTAAATGAACGGTAGTGACCACGTGCACCTACTTTTTTCATCCCGCTGGAGACGCGGAAGACCGGTGGAGCCCAATTAATGTTATCTTTAATGATAGCTGCGACTCGCATTGACGGACATTTCTCTGAGTTAATCGATTAAGTGACATCGCGATAAGTGGACATGCGAAAGCTATTAGGGAGATGCTCATGACGCTGCGGCGGATTATTAACGTTTAGGTGACGTTCAGATAAAACACTTTTAACGGTTTAAAAGTGACATGTATTAGTTAACTTACGTACAATTTGTTATAACTACGGCGCAAGGTTTCGAATGCTTTGCAGCAGCCAAATTATGAGGGATCACTTTTAAACACTAAGGAGAGCTATCGAACAAGATTATATAAATTTCTGAAAGAAAAACAGAATATTCGGTAGGTACTTAAAAATATGACTTATGCCACGCCAGCAATTAGAAATAATAGGCCCTGAAAATTGTAGGGATTTTATTTATCTGTACCTACTCATTATATGTTTACCTACTCATTATATGTTGAAAACAATTGTTGTGCTATATTTACTTTTTTAAGATAGAACAAATATGGGATTTATTTGATACAAAATAAAATAGCTCAAACCAAATGTTATCAACCGTTGGTTATCAAATTCACGACCGATTGCTTATTATTTATGAGTCGCTACCACTAGACTACAACATATAGATATAGACCGGCAACATATTTCATTATGCAAACTTTTTTTCATACTTAAAAAAGCTACTTAACATAAAAAATCTAAATATATATAGAAATCTGTTACGTAAAGTGCAATCTATTCTTGATAATTAAACACGTAATAATACCTGTTGCATAAACAAGAATTTATTCGAACAATTAGGATAACAATGCCACTTGTTATGCCACCCTACATTACCTGACAGTGAAGGTTGGTTCGTGACCTTTACCTGTGACATCGACATTATCTGACCCGTGCACCCTTATTTGTTCCGGCTTGTCAATCGGATATGGTTGGTTCCGCTTGGCTGTTCCGAACAGTATGACCGTTAAAAATACTTGATAATTTGTTAATTAATGCTAATCTGCTATTCTTGTATGTATAAAATCTCGTTTCCCAGTGTGGGGTATAGGGCAGAGAAGTTTTTTAGTATTTACTAATCAAATTTATTTAGCGCAAACTGTAATGTTTCCTGCGGATTCGAACTCACTATATCTTGCGTTCGACCACTCAGCTATTGGTAGATTGTGTTTATTTATTATAATTCATATATATTTATTAGAATATTACACATATTAAATGGCTTTATAACTAGGCTCTTACTCTACATATTATGTTACAATTACTCAATATAATTTAAATCATAGTAATTTAGTTCATCAAACTCGAAAGTCTCATAGGTATCCACTCCATACATACATATCTATAATAATAGATGCTGAAGAGTTTGTTTGTTTGAACGCGCAAATCTCAGGAATTACGGGTTCGAATTGAAAAAATATTTTTATATTAGTTAGAGCATTTATCGAGGAAGGCTATAAAACATCGCGCTTTGACAAATAGAAGCGAAGATACAGGGGGAAATGTGAACAAAATGGGGGAAATTTTTCATCTCTGTGGGTTTCTGATAAGTAGGTACGCTGCGAAAACGTTTAAGACACTCAAAAATATGCATAGAGGAATGATTCCTTTTTATTTAATCTGAAAAAATGACCGCGACACTATAGGTATGTCTATCTATTAAGATTAGCTTGTAAGAACGATAAGACCCGAACGACGGGACGCGACCGAGTCGTGGGCAGCTTAAATGTATAAAGATGTAGAGGTTTACAAAAACAAGGCGGACAAAGTCGCTGATATAGCTAGTATGTTTATAAAATACAATCCCTCTACACTCATTCCAAGTAATATGTAATTTAAACACAAAAAATAATGTAAACGCAATAATTATCTTTATTTATATTACACAAATTTAAATTCCCAGTATTGGTAAGCAATTACATAAAACTACTTATAATTTCATATTATCAGTCGCCATTACCGAGTAAAATATTGCCAGGTCTCGATTGTTAAAAAGAAAAAGAAGAAGAAGAAATAATGAAAAGTCCGTCAACTATTTTTAGATAATTTCCCGTAATGCATGTAGCCTGTCTCATTACTTCACAAATTGCTACTTCTTAAATCGCTTTAACTACGATTGTTTTCAACTGTTCTTACTAGATTATATAGGGAAATTGCGTTTTGAAACAGAAAAGGACCGATTGATACACATTCGACCAATTCTGATGCGATTTAACTAATAGCGTACAATCCAGCAATAGTATTAACGCCATGTGATGAGTCCTTATTATTTATAAATTACGGATACGGATATCTTTATTGTTACACACATAAAAAACAAATTATACATATACAAATACAATTATTCTTTATTGTCACAAAACCAAACAACAAAAAAAAAAAGAATATGGAAATTAAAGACAAACGGCGACTTTAAACTAAATAGCTCTTAGCTATCTCTTCAAAGCAACCGAAGTCAGCTACTTTAACGGACAGGAAAATGTATATGAACAGTTATAAAAAGTCATCTCCCAGTGTCTAATATCCATCGCACATTTGAGTTTACAATTTTTAGATTTGTTATAATATAATCCCAGTAAAAATTTGATGTTGTTAAACGATAGAGCTGACTGCCTAATATATACAAGCATTATATATTGAGCTAAAACACTTTAACGGTTTAAAAGGCGATATATTTTATTTAAACTTGTTTACAAATTATTTTTAACTATGGCCCAATGTTTCGCATGTTTTGCATCAGTCGTGGTCAGGGGGGTGTGTCTCCATCAAAGTATTTTTTTATTTAATGTGTACTACTCGCATAAATCTATAGTTATGCTTACAGTATTTACTTAGTTTATATAAATATATTTCCCTAAAATAAAAACCATAGACGCTTGCTAATTGTTATAGCTATTATCGTAGTTCGTAGCACCTTTGAAGTTCTTATAAGAATTTTGAACACCCACATCAGTCGAACGTAGTAGTAATTCATTGCCACATTATTTTTTATTTAATACTAGTTCGCGGAGTGCAATAAATAACTACCCACAGATTATGAACACCTGATCAATAATGAGTAGGTCTGCTTTTACATCGCGTTATTGTCTCAATTTCAATAGCGTGATTGTGGTTTGTGGAATATCTTTCATTTGTTTTTTTTATGTTATATACTGGCAGCTGCAAATATTTCATGATAAGAGAAAAATGCAATGGTGTTTCGTACAATAACACTTAGGGTTAATATGTATTAACTAGAAAATAAAACACTCAACGGTTTGAAACGCGAAATATAATAGATAACTTATTTGCAATATATAGTGACCACGGCTGTTGCAGGGCTAGTTTAGATAACGAAGATATTACGTTTAAAACCGTGAAAAGTGATTCAATTAAATATGTTTTGCTCGCATAGACTGTAGCACTACTTCGTACAGATATAGAATATATAAAGATTTATATACTAGTGTGTGTAGCTGAACTAGCTATTTTTTTTAATAAATACTTATTCACATCAGAGAAACAAGATGATTACCAGTCAATATACTATGTACTAATAAAATAAGGCGAAAGATGGGCATCGATGGTACGTGCGTATCTAAACATTTCTACGCGTTTATAAGTGTGTTTCGCAAATCTACAATTAATAACAACTACAGTAAAACAACGATCGTAATAAAATAACTTTTACTTATATGTCCTGTCTATGATAAAAAAATATCTTCAAATTATATACAACCTTATTAGAATTTGAATTTTTATCTTATCTAAGCAACGCAGCGAATGTCAAACAGAGATTATTTTATCTCGGGGTTTCTATAAGATGAGGTATAAAAGATTGAATTGACTTTATGTCACTCTACATAGTGTAATGCGATAAGGCATTATATCAACACCTAATGCCTTTAGTAATAAATGTTGAGCATATTTTAATGTAGTTATTAACTAGCCCGCATACCAATCAGAAAAAGATGATCATAGTTTGACTTATTATGTCAACAAGATCGTTCGAATAAATGAAGTTCTCCTATAATTTTCTATGTGTATATAAGTACACATAAGGAAAGGAGAAGGTACATGATTAAAATAATCTTAAAGCCAATAAATTTTTTGCTAAAGGCCACTGTTATAGAAAATTGGTAGGTATTTGCAACCATGTGATATTTAATAACAATAGATTCAATGGTAAAATAATTTAGTCAATTTATTTGACCTACGAGGCGAAGCCTTGTAAAATAGAAGAGGTTCTAGGGGAGTCCTGGGAAAAATTTCTACATTAGTAAAACATTAAATAAATTGCCTGTAAGCCTAATTGATTGGTGTAACAAATTAACGTCCTCCGTGAATGGGAAATTGGATAACACACTTTTACGTGATTTGAGGCAGAGTAGCCTAACTGGAATATTACGACCTGAGGTTATTATATTTTTATAGTCTAAAAATGGTAATCTACAAGAGCACATTGGCCGAAAGTTTTTAACATAACTCTTACACAATATAGTAGAAGTCAATTTTCGCCCCAGTTAATGGCGTATTTTTATTTTCCTCCTTATTGAAAATGGTTTTTAGGCCACTTTTGATTTCTAAACAACATAATATATCGCAACATTGTTTATTCTTTATCTAATATATCAAATGGATACGAAATAAACACGCTTAAGTATTAATTAATTCTGACGTGGGCGTGTGTGGGTTTCGTTGACTTGTTTAAGTTTCGGAATAAATGTTTAACATTAAATTAGATTTTATCAATCAGCGACCGACTATTAGGAACATTTGAAATGCTAAATCCGAATAGATAAACAAAAGGTGCATCTGAATGACACCCGTTTGAATAAATATTTAATAGAAAACATTAACGAAATAGAACGGAGTCCATTCAAATAGTATAAAAAGATAATTTGTTTTTTATTCAAATTTAGATTAGAGGGAATGGAATTACTAATCAGTTTTAAAATGTTACAGTTAAGTAATTATCAATTTTATAGCTATAAATATTATTCACGAATATAGGTTATAAATGCTTTGATTTTCCGATTAAAATTGCGAAATAACTTTATCTCACAGTTGACAATTAAAGAATAAATGTGTTTTACTAATTTCTCCAACTCGTGTTAGCTACATACAAATCTGTATTTGGAAATAAGTCTGATTCAAGCAGGACTCAAACCCGCGACAGCAGCTTTCCGTGATGTCCTTCTACTAATTAATACCATAATTACATCATACAATCATTGAGGACATAAAATTTATCTGACAAGTTGGCCATCTACCCTGTTAATTTACCCTTATTAAAATCGGCAAGGATTAAAAAGCGAAACATTCTTGCTACGAGGCTATGAACTTTCTAGATCTACTCAGACATTGAATACGCAGTTCATAAAATACCTGTATCAAAGATTTTGCCTAATTTTATTAAAAGCACTTTTAAATACTGTCTATAGTTTACGCGAGTAGTACACATTTAAATAAAACACTTTAACGGTTTAAAACGCGATATATTAGTTAAACTTATTTGAAAATGATTTTTAACTTCCGCCCGACGTTTCGGATGCTTTGCAGCACATCTCCCCGTGACCACGGCTGCTGCAAAGCATCCGAAACGTCGGGCGGAAGTTAAAAATCATTTTCAAATAAGTTTAACTAATATATCGCGTTTTAAACCGTTAAAGTGTTTTATTTATTTAAAAACACTTTTACTAAAAAGAACCTTATCCTCAAAATATTTTAAATTCCTACCCGACATATTTAAATGACTAATATTATTCTAACGAAGTAATCATCAAATGCATCTAGCCAACGTGACTAGCAATTACTAGAAGATACCCATACAAAAGCTACTCAGTGTTTACATATGCAAAATGAACTGCCCATATTAATGTAAATACAAGTCCTCGCCGGTAGCAGTACGCAGCAGAAAAGGTCATAACATCGCTCTTTACGACGTTTCATTTAAACGCGCCAATTAAGGGTTACTTAATAAATTCAACTAAAATAAAACTCGACACACTCATTTAGTACCCCAATAGCGACGCAAAAAACGAAGATAACCGAACCACACCAAAAAGTAAGCAGTATCGTTAAGTACACGAAATATGTTTTCCATTTATACAGACGCGAGACGGTTATAATATTATTATTGTATACGTTGAGTGTTTACTCAGTAAGAAGTGCTCCGTATCGCTAACACCTGCCGCAGTTTCCCACGGCTGCACTCGGCTGTCTTCGGGTAGAGTCGGTTGGTTTCGGTTGCGTGTGCGCGCCTTCTCTTGAATACAAATTGCGCGGCAAATCGTATAGAGAAATAGCGAGTTTAGGCGTTAAGTCACGCATTGAATGACCCCCGCTATTCAATATTCGGTCGTGCTTTGGAATATTAATTAAATTATAGGCAATATCAGCATTGATGCATTCGTTTTTGTTAAGCTTCAGATTATATTTGAAATATGAAAGACATTTTATATACAGCTACCTATTGGATAAGCTGCTTTTTCTATGTAATGTACTTGGTGGTTGGTACTCCACTTGGTGGAGGGTGAATCACCTCAGCCAAACAACACATCAACAAGAGGCGCTGTGCTCGACCTATTATGGATGATAGGAAATTCATACACTATAACTGAAACACGCAACTGTATTTTTCATTTTCATTGTCTTCAAAGCTTGTAAGTCTAAAAATAACCTTCGTACCTATAAAGCTTATTATAACTAAAGATAACTCGTAGAAAATTTGTTTATGATGAAAAGACCACTAAACAAAAAACTACTTAAAATAACACTGAAATTACGTACATAATAATCCCACAGTTTATATAATCACTAATAGAACAGGTCTTATTATTGTTTCGTTCTAATTGGAGTATCAACAAGTATATCAGTCGATCACAGGCAATTAAAGCAAAAACAAAACACACTCGAACCGGTAACTGTGCGCCCAAGGCCTATATTATAATCGATAAAAAACACAAACACTGCCTATTTATAATGTTCCGTTATGCAAAAAAAATGTCATGCGTTTCTGCGTGGCAAATAGTAAAACTGAAGTTGATAAAAAGATATAATTGTGGCCGGTTTGGTCAGTACCAGTACTAGATAAATTGTGGTACCGTTGGCTAGCGGTGCCCATCACAATATGCGAGGGAATTGCGCGGCAACTTAAATGAATTTTTAGCGTCATTATTTTGCATGCCTTATTATTTTTAAAGCTTCACGGCGAGAATAACTATCTATATTACTTCGTTTAAATACAATATGTGTCAAATATGTTCCTAAATAAAGAAGGGTTTAGGAATAATGAAGCCATTTTTTATACCTGTTTCTACATGTTCATCTCAAAGACACAGGCGCAGGCGCATTGTGATAAAAGTTAATTGTAGAATCTTTTTTTGTATATTGTTTAACTCCCTTCATTTTATTTATACTTTAATTTCATACATAATACATTTTAACGGTTTAAAACGCGAAATATATCAGTTAAACTTGAAAAAAAAATATTTTTATTAAGGCCTGACGTTTCGGATTAAATAGTTTTCAAATCAGTTTAACAAATTTATTAAGTGTTTTAAACCGTTAAAGTGTTTTATTTAAATTAACTCGCGTTAACTACAGACGTTATTATAAAGATCGCATATGTTAGAGATTATTTTTCTTCTAAAAGAAAAAGTTTATGTTATAATAAGAAATATCGTACTTATATACACTTTCCCACGAACGATCGTAATAAAACGTAAACGATTTATTTTCTTAGTTCAAAGATACCTAGCAATCCACTCTAGAATTAGAAAAAAATCGTTCCCATGAACATAAACAATAGTTTGCATCTATCGTTCCGGCCAATAAATATCACTCCACGAACCGGCTAATTACGTATTTTTTGTAATCACCTCGAGGTCTCGCTAATTAAAAATCAATATGACCACACGACGAACAGTCGACTTATTCCGCACAGAGCACCTGCCCCGTTATCCCACGGTCTTACTTGGCTTTTGCGAGCGCTTTTTTGCGCAATTTTTTAACTCACCTTTGCATTAAACAACCACTTTCCTTACAATTTTGCAATTTTCGCTCGGCGCGGCTCGTTCCTCATTTTGTTATTATTGACAGGTACTTAAGCGGGTTTTTTGGCGCTTAAGCTATTTGCGCTGCAAGATGGATGCGTTCGGAATGAGTATGCGCATATAAGGACTTGATTTAAATGACCTTTCGTATTCAATTATTTATTCAATTTTCATATTTTCGTGATGGCTGAGCTATGAAAGATGTATGACTCGTAATGAGAGGGTGGGCCCGGCCTAGTTATTTAGTGTGATTAATTTTTTATTACCTGCTTTTTTAAGATGGTTGGTGTAATCAATTTATATATTTTGATATTCGAAAGAACAATAAATGACTTACACCTTATAAGTGGATTAAACATTTTATCGTCATATATGTAGTTATTATTGTTGCTTGTAGTACATAACACAAGTGACCAAAATATCACGTGTTACTTATGTTGTTGGATATTCGGGAATCCACAGCATAGACGAAAACCGTAACTCGATTACACTTACACATTTTAACTTCGGCCCGACGTTTCGGATGCTATGCAGCAGCCGTGGTCACGGGGAGACATCGGGCCGAAGTTAAAATCATTTTCAAATAAGTTTAACTAATATATCGCGTTTTAAACCGTTAAAGTGTTTTATTTAAATTAACTTGTTCTCTTATGAACCTCGAGCATAAATTATCTGGAACCAGCCATGTGGAAAGCGTCAATTAAAAGTAAACCGTCATTACCGAATTCCTGGATAATTATGAACCCGACGTGATAATTATCGATGCTGTAACAACGGAAACGGGCTTCACGTAGATGACGTTCTGATATCTTCAAACCATCGATATGTTAATCACATCTCTAAAATCTTAAAATGGTTCTGATGGGCCCACTTCTTTATTTGCTACTTAAGTGTCGGATTAAGCTTCTTTATACATTTATTAATGTTAAAAGCGGGAACACTGTTATAAGCGTGGTAATTGACTAGTTTCGTAATCCGCGCGATTTTTTAATGCGGCCTAAGGGTTCGATAAATGTTAATACTTTTTAATTGCCACTTTAAGAAGCTTAAAATGGCAAAAAGTAACATCTAGATCGAAGTGTTAATAGTAGTATTATTTATTATCTAGCCGTTAAAAATATTGCACTAATATAATCATTTGCTTTGTTATTTTAAAGATTCTGTAATAACTTCTACGTTTAGCTACTAAAAATTTCCTTCTTTTTCATTATTAAAAAAATATATATTAACCTCAATCAAATGTTGTATTAAGCCATATAAAAGATGGAATTGGTTTTTACTAAGCGAATATATCATTTAATAGATGTCTTATAAGAGTTGACTTTGCTTACTGATTAACAATTAACAATAATACCTAATGTTTCTCTGGTTCTTTTTAAGTAAACTGGCACACTGTCTACAAACAATTTCCGTTAGGCTTAGTTAAACTCTTAGATGTGTAAATTAAATATAGATGAATTTTAAACGGAGTGTAAGCTTCTTTTAATTAAACTACTCTTTTGAAAATAATTTGTAGGGGTTACACCCTATAAATACTTTTCTATCACATATTTCATAAACATGGAGTTTATTGTTTATACAATAAACTAACACTATCTGTCGGTAATACAAACAAAGGCGTTCAGGAAAATCGATATGTATAGATTAACCGAAGCAGTCTATGGAAAACGTAGAACACAATTCGATTTTCAAATTTGAAAATAGAATCTAAGTAGGCGTGCGCGCGCAAACCACGGCTTATACGCATTTCTATTGGCCATTCGTGAGCCAATCACAACTGTAGGCATAGCTAGGCGTGATGGATTTTCCGCGCCGCTAAAAGAAAAGCGCGCATTACGAACTGCTACAGTTTTGATTCTTTACTGCTACCAAGTAGGTTCGATTTTTAAACGTATTATAAATAGTTTGATAATATGTACTTGCTACATTTTAGAATTTTATATATTAGTATTTATTAGTAAAATATAATATTACGTTATTCCTATAACATACCTATTATTATTTTGCTCAAATAAGAATGTTTGTACAAGAAATACAAATGGAGAACACAATTTGATGTCAATAAATATTTAATCAATATCTGTATCTATTTAATGCGAATTATATTTACATATATATATAATTCAGGGTTCCTTTGAATAATACTAATTATTTTTTGAAATAATTTTCATCTCTTGTCTCTTGTTTACTATTTTTTTATATAACAATATGTAGTACCACACCTTAGTATTTGTTTAAAATTAACATTGAAATAAAACGATGAAGAACAAAATAAGCAGGAATTTCCTCAAAAATACTTGGTATGTAGCATTTTCTTTACTGAGAAAATTAAGCTCTTAATGCCATCTAGTGCGTTAAACTGGAACTATGAGTTTCACTTTACCACCGATAGCGCTACTATCGCAAACTAGCAGATATATTTTCCGCAAAAAGTTTAAAATTTAAATCAAATTATCTGAATTGCTACTCAATATATATTATTAATTTAATATTTTAATCTTATTAGAATTCCTTTATGGAAATTATAGCCTGTTATTTATTTTATGTTTAAAATCTTATTTCAATTTTTTTATTTTAATTATATTTTTTAATAGTGAACAGTTTAGAGCTGATAAGAGTTATTTAATGTTATGATTAAATACAATTATTATTAATCAATTGTAGATAACAGTGGAGACTGTTGAACATTTTAAAATCAAAATATTAAACAATGACATAACTGCCATACTAAAATGTAAACAGCGACCTCTCTCGTTGAATTTGAAGTTAAGTGTCACGAGCCAAAGCACTACCTCTCACTCGTACACATAGAATTTACATATGCCCGTCTCATAAATCCGTCGTGTATTGACTAAGCGTACTTCTTTATCATATCGATCATTGATCTTTGAAATACATCGGCAAGTCGAGCGCGCGCGTCGCTTAGCCTCCGATGCTATCTCACTCGCGCGCGCGCTGAACGCTTACCGTTGTCTCGTGTTTCTTTTATTGCCGTTTTATTATTTCTTGTAGATAGATGATCACGCGATTGTAAGCTGTCGCTTGGCGCGCACACGTCATGTCGTCTGTCTCTGTTCATCGTGAAACTTAATGGATGTTTTATCTCGTTTGCGCCGGCGCACGTCTGACTCGCTGCCGTGCGTCGATGTTTTGGGAAGTGCACCCGCCCGTCGTTCCCACGGTTCACCTTCGGTCGACTTCCTTACGAAAAAAAACAAACAAGAGCACTTTGTTAAAGAAAATCGTCTGCCGTTGAATGATTAATACAATTATGAGCATGCTACCTTCTTTAGTTGACGACTATAATAGAGGGCTTTGTGGAGGACACGTGACCGCGCGGTCACGGTGCGGTCTCGTTAATTTGGACAATCGGGTTATTTAAATTAACTTTTTTACATATATTAATTAAGCTTGTACGACATGATTCGAATCGCGATTAGTAACTAGGCGGAAGCGAATTAGATAAGCAAATATATCTTTTAATAGATAAAGATAATTATTTATTATAAAACTATAACACTTAGGTACATAAATTTACTTTTAATATATATTTCTAGAAGCTTGTAGTTTTTATTTACTATGGAAATGTCCAAGTTTAGTTTCTAGTGGCCATCTTAAGAGCATATCACTAGGTAAAATAGGTCCTCTACCTTAATACAAAGAGATACTATAGATAAAAATGACCGCTTCCATGCTGCAATAGTAGTCTTTGGTCCTAATTCACAATGAAGTACCTAGTGATCAATCTACAGAATGTAGTTACTTATTTAAAGTAGTTATTAAATCATCATATTTTCATTTTAATAGTATGCAAACTAAGAACTTATTTAAGTCACATTTATATGATGTTGTCATGACTCCTTAGTTCACTTGCTATAAACACCATAATACTTGTATGACGCTTATTTAGATCATACAGACATACTAATAAAAACAACAAAATAATATGTTCGAAAACGAGGTTGTTAAAAATGTGTTACACGGTTCAAATCCTGCGTAATTCAAAGCGTCGGCAGATGGCGAATCTTCTTAATGCTGGAGTGGTATTCAATCAAACGGGAGTGACGAAAGATTAGCATGGATCTCAATAAATCCAAACTAATATATTATTATATTTTTTTTTTATTTATATTATTAATACTAATTATGAACTGTTATTAATATAGATCATCTGTTTAAATACAAAATGTTTCATTTATTTTTGAGCGAGCGTGTTTTAATCTTAGGTCGTTTCGTTCCATCAGGCGGAACTACAACAAACGATAGTTCTCTCTAAAATAATTACGTTAATTAAGCAAATAGTTAATAACATATCTATCTCTTCACCATTTCTTAAACAGAACAACTTACCAGAGACTTGATCCTTTAAGTTACAATTACATCTTTACTCACGTACGAAATTAACATACTAGACAAAAAATATATCTCATGAAATAAGAAATAAATTTGTTTACTACCATAATTCACACATAAATGTAAAACATGATTTATATGACTGTCTGTAAAAAATAAATATTTAGTATACAAACCTTTTAATTTAATGTGTTTCATTAATTTCTGTTTTTGTACAAAAATAACACGACGTGATCTACCGGCGTAGTTTTTAATCTTAATAAACCTAATTTACCTCAAGCGTATTGTTATATTTAAAAAATAAAAGCGTTCTACTGGTTTATTTCAAGGTCTAGTCTATAGTGATCATTATAAAACAAAAATAAACTATCCTAATTGACCAATTACTTGAATGCCTCAGCGAGCAAAGTTAAAGTATTTTCACAATTTTTTTCCATGGTAATTCATTGGTCGGTTTAATTTTATCTAGTTAAAGGGTTACTTTAACATCTGTTGACATAATTTTACGATGTCGTTAAGATAATGCTTTGCATTCGCCCTTAGTATGCCCAAGCTTGAATAAGAACTCGGGTTATTTGTGAGAGTGCAGTTAAAATTACCTATAACTCTTTGTAAGTATGTATTATGTTACGAATTGTACCAAAATCTTTTCGGATTTACGCGTTAATGTTTTTTGTTTTAGGACAACAAAAACTGAGCATTTTCATGTTGATATTTTGTTATGCGAATTAGAAAACATTATAATTAATTGTAATTTTGCTTGTAATAAAAATATCCATACAATTCTTTCATAACGCTGGCATGTGCTCAAGAAACTCTATCCTACTTGCGTATGCGCAGCTCCCGAGTCCTGAGGGAGCGCGCTTCCCACGATCTGCCACACGTGTTGTTTTTACTAAGATTTGTCGCAAATTTTTAATACATGATTTAATTACTTTTTATTAAACACAATTACTCGAAAAACGTTTTATTGAATCGACACTGACCACTCTCTGTTTCAAATTGGGTAAATTCCTCATAATTCAGAATAAGTATCTCCTGCCTTAATGATTTATCAATGTATGCAATTATATCTGCGTACTCGTCCTTACGTTATTATATTTAAGGAAAAAGTAGAGAGAATTAAAGACAATTAAATGTAAATGTTGTCTATAGTTTACGCGAGTAGTACACATTTAAATAAAACACTTTAACGGTTTTAAACGCGATATATTAGTTGAACTTATTTAAACATGTTTTTTAACTCGGCGCGACGTTTCGGATGCTTTGCAGCAACCGTGGTCACGGGGAGACTCATTGAATGTACTTAATTCTATTTGTCTGTTAACGTTACGGATTCGTTGGTGTATTGTAATCAACGGGTCATGAGTTTGTTTCCCACCTGGTAAAACATTTTTCTAATAAATTTATAATTTTTCTGAAACATGTTGTACTTCGTCAAGAAATCTGGATATTAAATGAGTTGTAGGTATATTCTAATTCCGTCCGGGTAAAACCACTATCCATAGATAAATAAAACTGTCAAGTTCAAACGCGTAACTTTGAGGCCAATTTGAATAAGCTCAGCATCCCATACCAATAACTGATTTATAACCCCTATATTAATGTGTAGATAAGATCATTTGACGGTGCACGGCGTCGGGCCAGACGTGCGAAGAAAGGGTCGTGCAAATTGAACACAATGAAGATAGACAGCAGGAAAAGACCACGAGTTCTATTGTGTCTAGCATGCAAGAGAAAAGCTGACTTATCTTTGCCTCATTTCCTCGTAAGCGGCAGTTCATACAATATTAAAAATATGAGGTCTTTATAAACTAAATTAGAGATAGTGTATTAGAATTACGTAACGCCCCATACCCCATTTCTGGATCAATCACTTCAATGTTTAAGATTGATGTAGCTTCATATTCTAGATATTTTTAGCTGAATAATTTACAACTAAGGATATTAGATACTGTCTATAGTTTACGCGAGTAGTACACATTTAAATAAAACACTTTAACGGTTTAAAACGCGATATATTAGTTAAACTTATTTGAAAATGATTTTTAATTTCGGCCCGACGTTTCGGATGCTTTGCAGCAGCCGTGTCTCCCCGTGACCACGGTGCGACCACGTAGCAAGCGAAAGGAACTTTTAAGAAGTGAAATCTTGTTTCCCGATTGCTGTGTATTCAACGACCGTGTGTTCGATCCCCACCGGGTCCAACATTTTATTAATCAATGTGTAATTTCTATAAAACATGGTGGACTTCTGGAAATCTAGATGGATGGATGGAATCTTGGAAAATTGAAATTCAATCCGGGTCAGCCACCATTTATAGATGAAAAAGCCGTTATGTTTAATCGCATTTTCGATTTCAGTCTGTCTGTCATTTCTGATATCCTGATATCCAAACCCAAATAGGTAGTCATCACATCTTGTTTAGATGATGTATGTCAAGGGAATCAGCTACCATGAAGTGAAATGTTTGTCTGTCCTCTTCAACAGTAAAAAAAGTCGTTTTAAACTGTTAACTGCTATTTGAGGAGTTAAAATATTTTTTTTTTCACTTAATACCGAAAACTCTTAATTAATTGTACAAGTATACGTACAGTGTATACTAAAACCCTAACTGGACTCCTTTTATCCTATCTGATAAAGCTTGTAACAGTTATGTGGCTTGACGTAATCCGATAAGGTTATTTTTTTCATAATTTCGAATTTTTTCACGTGCGCGAAACGTGGAAGTGGTTTTGGTATGATACCTATCGGTATTTATACGGATTCTTACGCAAAAAAGGGTTATAATCAAATTTGTGGAAGGTTTACGTGTGATTTGTTTACAGTAGAGTAACAAGAAAACCTGCTTCATAGCTGTATAGTTTACCCCGAAAACCTTGGCTAGTGCAGCCATCTATTGTTGAAGTACGCGTTTGTTTTGTGTTTCTGTGTTCACGCGAACGGTAAAGGTTTAAATAAACCATTTTTAATGGTTTAAAATGTGAAAGGAATTCGTTAAATTATTTATAATAATTAAATGTCGGGCCGTGGTTAAAGTATACTAATATAATTTGTCGTTCTAAATCGTTATAGAATGTAGGAGGAAATATGTATAATATTTCCAATTTTTATGTATCCTCGTTAGTACATGCTGATGTAACAAGCAAGTTACTGCTGTTACAATGAACTGAGATAATTAAATGTCTACGTCTGTGAAAACATATATGGGACTCAAACTCGCAACTCGAAAACTCGCGAATAGATAACTGTTCAGTTGAGAGTATTTGTAATAATCGAATTTCTTAATTCTTACATGCCTGCACCTCTGATAATGTATATGACGTTGGTGCACTTACTGCTCGGTAAATCCGTCTTCATTATCGTATTTTTATTTGAATCTTTATAGTACAATATGTATACCGATCTATGTAAGCTCGTATACGCATTGATTAGTGAAATTTCTGAATATTCAAAATAATTAATAATATTTAAAAAAAACACTTTAACGGTTTAAAACGCGATATATTAGTTAAACTTATTTGAAAATGATTTTTAACTTCGGCCCGACGTTTCGGATGCTTTGCAGCAGCCGTGGTCAATATTTTTCAAATAAGTTTAACTAATATATCGCGTTTTAAACCGTTAAAGTGTTTTATTTAAATGTGTACTACTCGTGTAAACTATAGACAGTATTTAATTAATAATAGTAAAAATCAAACCCCTTAATGAAAAAGAACTTCAAACTGGTTTTAGGCTTGCGTCCAAAGCGAAAATAGGTGACAGGGCATCTGACGACATGGCTGGATTACTTCACCTTCCATGAGTGAACTATACTTATCCCCCTCTATAATAAACACATATGAATATTTCGCGTAATCTAATGAAGCTATTCCGTTGATAATTACGAGATAACATGACAAGCTGTGAAGCTTAAAACGCGTCTTAATTGGCTACTGAATTTATCCATCCGTTTATTCAAATTGATGTCACCCAGACGTCATCGGGACGGACATTTCAATAGTATTTTATGGTGCTATTGATATTTCATTGCACTAAGCGATTCATTTGACATCATTTATCTTAATATTGGCGGTTGAAAGTAGCACGTATGATTACTCTCGTAAGGTCTATTTTTGGACTGGGGGAGAGTTTTGGTGCCTTTGGTGGCGTTTTATAAGGCGATAAGTGACACCTGTCTGCTTTTCCCACAGCCCAGAGCTTAACGGATGTCGCATGTCAGTTTATCAGCAGTGTTCTTTAGTATACGCCTACCACTGCGATAGCTCTAAGTTATTAACGTGAAAACAAATGTTTGTAAAACCTAGAAACAGCTATGACTTTTATGACAGAAGACAGACAAGCATCCACTTGATAGAAGGTGAAATACCGCGGCCATATAACATTCTACCTAGACCTATACTTTGGAAATTCAGAAATTTTGTCTGATGCAGAAAGACATAACTTCACGGCTTTTCCACCTGCGGGGGACGTTGCTTCATAATTTATTGTTACAATTGCAAGGCTTTGTTTACTTAAGTAGGTATTTAAAAAAAAGCTTCAAACGGTTCGAAACCCGAAATACCGACTTATTTTCAATTTATACTACGACCCGTCGTTTCGCACGTCTCGAAAAAAGTATGCTTTGTAAAATAAATTCTAAATAAGTAAAGTACTACAGTTAGCGTTTTAAACCGTTAAGAGTGTTTTATTTAATTGTATACGTGTAGTATAGTGTGTTTCGGTCATTAAAATTGAGTGTAAATTAACCCAACTGTCAACATACTGTCTCCAAAGTTCAAAAAGCTGTGCTTCCTATAAATTTACAGTTAAGTGCGCTCTCGGCTTTCTTTCCTCTTATTAAGCTTACGGAAGTGTTGTTAACCTTTGCTCAATTTCCTGTTTTCGCAAAATGTTTTCTGAATTTACATTCACGTTTCGAGTACATCCCTTTCTCTCATCATTGCTGTACCGAA
This sequence comes from Leptosia nina, assembly GCA_963661955.1. Classification (NCBI taxonomy): domain Eukaryota; kingdom Metazoa; phylum Arthropoda; class Insecta; order Lepidoptera; family Pieridae; genus Leptosia; species Leptosia nina. The sequence continues at coordinate 10,798,759 of CAVLEF010000280.1, forward strand.
AATAATCTATTGAGCAAAATCCAAAGTAGGTAATAAGTAGAATAACTGTAAGACGTAATTTAATTTTATGCTACAAATAAGTATAAAAATGTATTTAAATAAAGCACTTTAACGGTTGAAAACGCGATATATTAGTTAAACTTATTTGGAAATGATCATCATCGTGGTTTCCCCGTGACCACGGCTGCTGCAAAGCATCCGAAACGTCGGGCCGAAGTTAAAAATCATTTCCAAATAAGTTTAACTAATATATCGCGTTTTAAACCGTTACAGTGCTTTATTTAAATATTCTGATATCGACAGACTGAAACAGAAACGATATTAAACTTCACGTCCTTTTCACGGTGTTTCGTAAGGTAGGAATTTTGATATCCCTACCACCCAATTAATATCTAGATTTCTAGACGGATTCCCACATTTCAGGAAAATTTGAAATTGATGAGAAACATATTGCACCTTGGGATCGTACCACGACGCTGATTGTAACATACATCTCTCTTCCACTAGACCGTTAATCTTAGTCTTAATAGTTATTCAATATGTATGTTTAAAATCGAACTATCAAATTGCATTGCAGTTGCATCGCTTTCAATTAAATAAATAAATTCGAAATAAATATGTAGTATATGCGTATGTATGACGTAGATCAATTCTACTTGTAAACTCGTAACAAAGAGCCATAACTTAATTGCAATCAAATCCCCTTCGAATTGCAGCAGCCAGATTGAATTACATTTCACTCATCCGCAATCGTAAAGACAACATACAGACATTGCATTGAAACAAATGAATCGTAAAACACACGGTTACACGATCGTTAAGACGATAAATTGTTAAAGTGTGCCTCACTAGCAGTTAGGTACGGTTTCGTTCGACTCTTGAATTATATTTATAACTGGAATTACGCCGAAGTTATAACATATGTTTTAAGTTTAGACGCTTTAACGGTTTGAAACGCGAAATATATTTAACTTCGCGTGGCTGCAGCAAAGCAGCTGAAACGTCGGGCCTTAGTAAATTAATTTTCAAGAAAATTAAGTAACGATATCGCGTTTTAAACCGTTAAATTATATATTTAAATACTTAGGTATTCTTAATTTAATATTTGATCTTCTTGATACCTAAACCTACGCTAGTTGGGATCAAGGTGCACCAATCGAACAAGAGTACGCACGCAACAAGTATAAAATACAATGAGGTATCTATTGTAAAAATAGTGTTTTCATAGATGCAGGGACGTCTTAATTCTTACAATACATACACTATAAATGTAGCTAAGTTTTTAAGGATATAAACAAAATGTATTTCCTCATACTTGTCTTTATGTCAAAAACATCATTCTAAAAGATGCTTGATCGCAGTTTGACACGTAACATAATATTTTAAACTAACGTTTCTTATAAAAAAAATCCTTGTAAACAGCTCTACTTGAATGAAACACAGCGTTTATAAAGCTATAAAAACGAGATACACCTAGTAGGAAATTGTAACCATTTCAATAAAATGTCTCTATAAACCGTCCTTTACCCTTTCGAAGCGATCGTTCACTGTTTTATGCAGTTTTTATTGCGATTCATCTGTTTCATCAAGTAATTTATATGATGCGCTAGCGCAATACTTAAACAAATTTATATAAAACACTTTAACGGTTTAAAACGCGATATATTAGTGAAACTTATTTGGAAATGATTTTTATACGGAGAGACTGACCGTGACCACGGCTGCTGCAAAGCAACCGAAACGTCGGGCCGAAGTTAAAAATCATTTTCAAATAAGTTTCACTAATATATCGCGTTTTAAACCGTTAAAGTGTTTCATTTAAATGTGTACTACTCGCGTAAACTATAGACAATATTTACTTAAACAAAATTAATTTCCGACTATCAATATAGACTATCAGTGTAGGAGAAGACGAAAAGAACACTGTTTTAATAATATGTAAAAAAGCAACAAAAACACATTTTATACACAACCTCTATAAAAGGCCACTCCTCAAACATTTTTTCCACGGGATTTGAACGCACGACCTCTAGGTACTCTACAGTTAATACAATACAAGGCAGTGCGTTTATAATATTTAGTCAGTAAGACTGTAATATGTACATCTATGGAATACTTATAAATAACTATCTAATTAAGGCAACCAGAAGAAATGCTTCGTAACTCGTAAGTAATATGGTAGTTTCGCGAGTAGTATACTTTTTTAAATAAAACACTTTTAACGGTTGACAACGCAAAAGATATTTGTTAAACTTATTTTCAAATGATTTTAACTACGGACCGATGTTTGGATAAACAGTCTTGGTCACGGGGAGTCGGTATTATCGCGCGTATATGAAGTCGCGGAGACCACAGTAAACTTAAAATAAAATCGTTATACGCTTAGGTCGTTATGCAAAACGCAATATTTTTCTTAAGCAGGAAATTTTAAATGCAATTTGTCTGATATTTTATAAGGCACATAAACATTATAATTTCACGTATGTGATTAGTACATTGTATAACGGTAGAGGCACTAAAGGCGGGAATAACGGAATAATATCCGCAACAACTTGTATTTCAATTAACTATCAATTTCCCTTCGCACCTGCCTCTACTACTGATTTTAAATTAATTTAACAGATTTAAAAGTGGCAAATATTTTGAAATCCGAAAACATAAAGAAATTTTAGATTTCGCGACACGGCGCGACGTGTGCAAAACGGACGCTAAAATATATTTAACACAGTAAATACATTATATAAAACCGTTTAAAACACAAAAAAATATATTCAGTCAATTTCTTTCGAATAAATTTTTAATGATATAATAAACTTTTCTAAATCGCTCGATATAGACACAGACAGTTGTAGTTAGCTAATACAAAAAAGTACAATAAATTTTAAATAAAACACTTTAAACGGCAAAATATATTAGATAACCAACTTATTTTTCGGTCCCCCGTGGCCACGCCTGCTGCAGATCGTCGTTGGGCCGTTGTTCAACAAATTGTAAATATGATAACTAATATATTTAGCTTTTAAACCGTTGAATGTGTATTATTTAAATGCATACTACTCGCGAAACTTGAAAAGGAATACTCAAATATTCTGTATGTATATCCTGGTCATAAAAGAGTATGTCAAGTTAGTTGGGTTTTCTAAAAAAGGTTGCGACAATGCTTAAAATTTAAGACAAAGAATTAAAATTTTATAATATTCGCATTAATAAAATCGCAAAGATCACATTTCGACATTTGTGATTGTTATCTATGGCGTGTCGAGTTGTTGACATAATTTGTGCAAATATTTTCCATAATCTGTGGTTGTATAAGGTCTTTCGATATTATGCAATAATTTTTAAGGACGCTACTTTTATAATTCTCAAAACAATTCTATATTTACTGTCTATAGTTAACGCGAGTAGTACACACTTAAATAAAAAACTTTAACGGTTTAAAACTGCAAAGCAAAGTATCCTAAACGTCAGGCCGAAGTTAAAAATCATTTTCAAATAAGTTTAACTCATATATCGCGTTTTAAACCGTTAAAGTGTTTTATGTAAATGTGTACTTCTGTAACACTTTAACGGTTGCAGATGCTAAGCAGCAGCCGTGGTCACGGGGAGACACGGAGAGCCGTTAAAGTGTTTTATTTAAATGTGTAGGTACTACTCGCGTAAACTATAGACAGTATTTTAAGCTATACATTTGTAAGTTACTTTGCCTTAAGACGCATTACCTAATTAACAACAACACTACTGTAGATAAAAACCTAGAATTAATTCTTCTATTTTTATACTTAATTAGAATTTAAATGCATTCTTTATTCTAAATTAAAATAAAACACGTGTGTTGTGTACCTACTATAGTAAAATGTTCCAATTTTTTCTTTAATAAATGTTTTGAATGAAGTAGAGTCTTACAGAGTATGTATGTAATACTAGCACAGATCAATTATGGAAAGGCGGAAATTTAATGATTAGTTTAACAATAAGGATGGACCTCGAATTCTAGACTACTATGATATAAAAATCTAGATCTTTCAGTATATTGTCAGTTAAAGAGAATGTTTTATTAATTTAACGCGATTGTTTTTAATTATATTAAAATTTTACCTGACCTTTAAGATTCTATATTTGAGTGCAAGATCTATTTTTATCAAGGTCGTCTTCTTAAAATAGACAATACGCAGTTAAATTTGCATACGGCACTTTATTTATAGAATTTATAACATTATTATCAGTTGCAGACAGCTTTAAATATCAACAACAGTGTTGAAGTGTGAAAAAAAGAAAATAATTAACCTTTAAAACAAATACTTTTATTAATAAAGTGTATTGAGTTGATAAAAAAAACACTAGTTGCTTGGACATTTTTTATATAGTTTAAATACATATCTCTAAGAATCTCAATTGATCCCGTCCCCATTTCCCGCTGTTTCTCCACTCCTATTAGTCACAGCCTTCTCCGATAAATGGTCTAACCAACGTCGAATAATTCAGTGCTTCCAGATAACGTCGCGTTAAAAAAAACTCATTTAAATAAAACAATTTTACTGTTTGAAACGCGATATATATTTGCAGCAGCTGACACGTTGGGCCGTAGTGAAAATAATGTTAAAATAAGTTTTTAACTAATTTATACCGCGTTTCAAACCGTTAATGTTTTATTTAAATGTGTGCTACTCGAGTAACTACAGGCAGTATTTAATATACAAACTCTTCAGTTTTGTATATTAGTATAGATATATACATAATATATGAATGTGTACGAATTAACAAACGTATATAAAAGATGGGTTTACTTTTCTACTAAAGAATTACCATTAAAACAAAAACGAAATTGTAAACGACGCATATCGGAACCGCACTATTTACGTATTAAAATGTTCGTACATTATTTGTTGATAATGCCTTTAATGGACAAATTTCCAGGGCACTTGGTTACATTTAAATCAACCTTAATGCTTCATTTCCATAAGTACTTCGATGGCTGATAAGGCCTTAAGAAGTTCTAGACTAAGCCTTCAATATAATATTCTTAAATTCTTTGGTCGTTATGTCTATTCTCAACAACAGCACAGTACGCGTGGATGCCGGTTCAAGGCTCGGCAGTGAGGTAATGTATTTTAAAATCTAAATTCGATTTTTTTATAATTCCATCGTGCAAAAAATATTAAAGTTGTCGAACGTCTACCTCTCCTACACAGAGCACGAAAATTATTGAAAATCATTTTATTCATTCACTAAATCAGTTCTAGAACCAAACAACAATCAAGTACTACAACTCATAAATTAATTCTACGTTTTGTATGTACACGGTAATCTTCAGAAGTGCACGGATCTTTAGTACATTTCTGACTGTCTTATATAAGCAATTAATATTTAAATTAGAGATTATGAATTTAAAAATATTACGACCCGGGCAGGATTTGAGCCGGCATCCTCAGCGTTTCGTGCTGTTGATCTAACCAATTAAGTTATATGTTTCGTTAATATTAAGAAAGGTGCAATTCACATCCTTATTTTTAATTTATTAAAAAAGCAATGTTTTGTGCAAATATACTTTTTTATGTTTTATATCTAGTTTATACAAACAAACAAAAATTTACACCGATTCCTAGAAAACTGTGGAAAAACTTGTTACATAAACCTAGGATTTTGTTATATTAAAGGAGTTTACTCCTATAGAGTTTCACAATAAAATGTAATAAATTATCCAAATATAGTCGTTAATAACAATCGTCATGGCGTTATTTTGTTCGTTTTAAATTACAAATTGCATAATAAATTTATTCAAAACTAGTATGAAGTATTTAATTAACATGCAGATTATTGTGTCCGATAAGTGATTTAGCGAGGTCGTCTGACGTCTCTGACGCTAGTAAATCTTTAGTACGTTTAAGGTTGAACCGAAATTCGGTTAAAGTTCGGTTTGGCGGAAATTAGGCAAAAGAAAATATATTTTGGGCTGACATGTTGGTCCTATGATAGTAATGTAGCTATAGTTAATCAAAAGGTTGTGGGTCGATTTCTACCTAGGATAGCATGTTTGTAAATGACGTTGAGTTTTTTATAAAGGATTAGTCGTCTGAAAAAACTGGACATTACAAGGAAGTAAGAATGTCTAAATGTCGTCCGGGTCACGGACCACCGTGCACAGATGGAAAAGTTTATTCAGTCCACAATGTCAAAATAATCTTAATTATAGCATTTCTCCTTCTGACATAAAAAACATGTATGGTTTCCAACTAATCCCAGTGGCTGTGCTATAGATGGATCCTAAGCGTTTCGTCTAGTCCAGAGTTCCCCAAACTTTTTTGTGTCGTAGACCCCTTGCTATGTTTTTCCGAGTTGGTTAGACCCCAAAATACCTGATATTGATTTCCTGTAAATTATTAACTATAGTAAAATTTACTATACACACAACTTACACAATTTTATAAAAATAAATAATACGTTTTTTACTTCATAGGTACTTTTATAAATAGTGTATACGTTTTGATATTATTAGATAGTATGACGTAAGTAATGGGTAGGTACTATCAGTGTATGTGTTGAGATCCAATATCGTGGACCCCCTTTTTCATTTCATGGTCCCCCATTTCATAGACCCCTAGGGGTCGATATAGACCACTTTGGGAATCACTGGTCTAGTCTATAAGTATTAGGTCTGTGCTTTGATGCTTTTCGCGATTTCCGAACACGGCACGTTATGTATATTTCAACATGAATTGAGTTATCATCGTAATGCGATTTAAATTGGCCCGGGACTCTTTGACACCTGTGTTGTGGGAATAATCAGGGACAATCCGCCTCCATTTGATAAGACCAGGGCCGGATTCGCTATTACTTTAAATTTATGCCTCTTTCTTGTTGAAATTATCCTCGTTTTTAATTGTATAATGTACAATTAAACATTTTGAAAAGTATTTAAAATTCTATTTGTGACTTGGCAATGAAATTATTTCACATTGTATAATTATAATGTGCATGGCTTTTTAATTTAAAAAAGTATATTTTGCGGTTTTATGTAATATAATTAATTATTTATTTAAGGTTATAGACATCTCTTTCGGACATTACTATTGGAGCTCATTCTTGGCACATCCATTTTTGAATCCAGACCTGGTTTGCACTTCGTGACTTACTGTGAGACGAAACCCGTGACCGCGACTAATGGTGATCGTTTTTGCCTGCATTTGCGTATGCAGTTAACAGATGCGTAGATGATTGAGTTAAAAATGCAACGTCTCATTTACGATTTATCAGATATATTTGCCTTTATTAAAGCTCCATTATCATATGCCACTGTGCTGATTGGCTGTACTTTTTACTGTCATCGGTCGTCCACTCTGAAGATGATTTTATTTACATGTTATTTATCTCTGACAAGATGTCCAGATGCCATATTCCCGACTGATTCTCCAAATACGTATAAGTTTTTTTTTATATTTATTCATGGGCCAAGGACTTTGTAACTGCCAAAGTCCTTGGCCCGGTCCTCATTGGTACTAGTAAATACTTATTATTGTTTTGGTTGGAGCAATAGCACGGAACGCTGTGGATAAATCGATCTTTAAAAGTATTTTAATTAAATGTTATCTACCAAAAAGTTCTTCCGATCTTTATTCTACTAAAAAGCTGTAAGAAGGTTTATTGTACTAAACTGTTTATCTCTGGACTCGTTTATAAAATAAGTGTATATTTTACGATCACGAGTTTACCCAAAATTTGGCGACACGGCAATTATTGACTCTATAAACACTGATTCCCACAACTCCGATGGTACAAGTACAACACCAATAAGTCCCAAATTAACCCGTTCACTGGTTCCTAATTCCTGTCATGCACGGGTTAAGATTTTGAATTTTCCGTCGCACGCACTTTTAATATCAATTTACATAAAGCTTTAAATCTGTTAGCGTCTAGGTAAAAGTCACTAGTAGTGGTGTCGTAGTCAAAAATAAATTAATATACTTCGCATGTTAAACTCTTATTTTTTTTTAATTTAAATTTATACTAGAAAATAAACGAGTGTTATGCTAGGAAATTTTGCCATGAGAGTCTTAACACTGAAATGACCGCCTCGGTAGCTCAGTTTTTATGTATTGCTCAGTATTAGGAAAGATTCGAGGTTTGAATCCCAGGAAATATTTCTTCTTTTTAGGCACTGAAGTCACTTCCTGTAGATAAGCTCACACACGTACGTTTAGTCTTTATATGTATTACTTTTTATGATACAAAATCACATAGAAATTTATTACAAATTATTGGCTCAAACAGTTACTTTATTTGTACGATGTTTTTTTATATTTAGCTAATATTAATACACTTTGATCTCAACGACTCCCAAAGTACCTATTTAATAATCTAAAAGCGTAAAGTCAAAACCAAATCTTTATAGTGATCTCGTGAAATCGCCACCTGGTTTTTACCAATTTACGTGACTCAGTTTTATTTGAAAATCTGCCACCGAGGATGTTATTACAAATATACGACACGGTATAGATTTTCTACTGTAGGTAACCTTACTTGAAAATATATTTTACCAATGACCGCTTTACCGTGATTGATTAAAAATCGATTTTAGATTGAAAAAAATTTACGACACGGGCAGGACCCGAACCGACAACCACAGCGTTCCGCGCTGTTGCTCTAACGAAATAATATCCTAATTAAATGTTTGATAATTAGAAATAAATTAATTGTAATAGTTGTAAGCATACCAAATTACTGAAAAGAGTTTCAATATAAAAAAAGGGAACATTCTTTCCTACATATTTTTTTGATGTCTTGAACCACAGAGATTAATAATTTTCCCCGTTTTTTCCACATTCCCCGCTGGGAATGGGAAAAACCGGGGAAAAGAAAGCGTTCTTCGCTCCCATTAATCACAGCAAGATAATTAATAGTTGCCAAAAATCCACGATAAATGATCTAACTCACTCAAAAATAATTTTGCAATTCGAACCAATAGGTAGTTCGTGAGATTCTCGAGTATAAACAAACATACTATTTATCTTTATATATTAGTATAGATAGATTCAGCCGTTATAAAGTCGTCAAAGTTTGCACAATCTTTAGCAGATATGTGTAGTAGAACGGGCGTGGCAGGAGGCGGTAGGTAAAGGCCTAAAGAATTTATTCAATCATACATCAGTTAATAAATGCTAGTAATATCTTTTTTCATCGATTGTTATAAATATTTTGCTCAGCAATGAGAGACAACTCTCTATATAAGGAAACATCGATAAATTCCGAGCTTCGAGAAAATCAATTTATTGACAGCGGCATAAAAAATGTGCGGCGGCTTATAATTTTCAACAAAGTACATTTTAATGTAGGTGCAGCACTTGATATAATTGCCTGTTGGTGTAATTTAATATTGTATACGTTGAAACCAGGTTTTAGTTTTTACTACCTCGAAACATTGTTTAGCGTGGCTAGACATCTATTTTACTAACAAAATCTAACTGAAAAATAAACATCGTTGAATTGGGCGGTGTCTGAACCCACGACCACAGCTGTCCCTAGTGTTTCTCCCATGGTTTGATTTGCTACCGCCGAGTTCTAGTCGCGCTTGTGTCATATTTTTTAAAATCTCAATGATTAATGTATTTGACGACTAAAATAATATACGTAATCCTTTAAACAAAATATTTGTAACGACGACCTGATGTTTCAGCCGACTTACCTGTAAAAGTTTCTCATTTAATGTGTACAATTCGCATATGAAATTACGAAACTTCTTTAAAGTTGAAGTTTTATTCTATTGAAGTTACATATTTGTAAAATCTTAATAGTGTTTTGTTTATATTTATTAATATTACGTACTTAGTATAATCTAAATGAAGACATATATATAGACAGTATTTAGTATCCATAGTTTTCTAATGACTGAGATAGGATAGGAATAGGTATTTTGTAACTTGACATAAGTGTTTTGTCGATTCCCGATTTCCAGAAATCCAGCCCAGGTGTCACAACTGCGCATTAATATCAAATACAACCTGTTTACACCGACACCGAGTTAAAATATTTATTCCATATCAAGTGCTTAGTGTAAATAAGTTTCATGTTGATTTTTTATAGATTAGAGTGATATTATACGTGTGTCAACAAGAGCCGGAGTTCAATATACCTACGATTCTTATCAAACGTTTAATTGCTGTAAAATATTTTCGATTTGGCACCCAAATGGCAACACCGTCTCACGAGTTTTATGTGTCAACATTTTTGATTGAATTTAATCCAAATTAATATTATAAATGCGAAAATGTTTTGTCCGTTTGTTACTCTTTCGATATCGATCGAGTGTGTGAGTAATACCTACACATTTATATAAAACACTTCTAACGCTAAATAATGTGACATATATTACTTATTGTTAATTTAATTACGTGACCAAGGCTGTTGCAAAGTACCCGAAACTTTGGGTCGTAGTTCAAATAAAATTATAATTAAGTTAACTAACATATATTGCATAGGTACCTTTTAATATATTTATTAACTACGGCTCTACATTTCGGATTCTTTGCAGCAGCCGTCTCCCTGTGACCACAGAAAATAAATTGTTAATTCTCTAATATATTTCGCGTTATAGATTATTAAAGGTAGTTGATGAAACTTTAACCCGACCGAAACTATCTTGTTCATCCGAGACTCGAACTCACGGTCTTAATACTTACTTAATGGCAAATTATAAATAAATGTCTAAATGCATATGCTTGAAAATTGTAATATATTTCACATGACGTAATATAAATTAAAAATCTATTTAGATTGAACGTAACGATATGGTTACTGGTTCAAGCCCCGCCCGTGTCATAATTTTTCAATTTTAATTTAATACAATAGTTGTTCTACGAAGTATTATATGACCTCATTAGTACAATCCATATAATATTCGAATAACAGGAACTGACTAATCGCCATAACGTTACAGTAATTAATATCTATTATATACAAAAGTTTCCCACGTCTATTATCTAAATACCTACAGGATGCGCGTGGGTTCGTGTACTTATGTTTAAACCCAATTATTCTACAGTAGGTCGAAGGTCCTCGCAAGTCAACAAAGCGTCCACGCGCTAATGTATTCAAAGCGGCGATTGACGAATAAAATTTCTTAGTATCGTCTCACTCACAATGGAATTATGATAATTTATCGGTTGGCTTGTGCCGGCAGAGTGTGTGGGAACGCGCAAGGCACGAGCTTTCCCACGACACCGATACGCGAAGAACAACGGCTCGCCGTGTATAAGATCGAACGGGTCTTACGACGTTCTTCTTCCGCGAGCCGTACTACTCGATAAGCGATCGGGCGTAAGCGACATTTCGTGGTCTCGTTACATTGGTTATCGCGAATGCGAACGCTGTTCGGGGGACATACGTCGTTTCGTCGTCCGGCGGTCGGAGACAGAATTGGAGTAAGTAGCATCACGGTTCGACCGCACAATGGCTCGGTTTCGAATCAACTAGCGGTGCTGAGAACTCACACCTTGGCGCGGATGTGATTGTTATTATTTTGTGACTAATTGGATTTCGTTGGGTTCTCTGAAGAGATGTGTAATAACCGCGATTAATTAATTCGTATTTCACATACAACGCATTCATACCACAACGATGTTAATCGTTCCACGAGAGATCCTAGATTCGAATACCGGGAAAATAATTATGTTTTCGGTCGGATAGAGCAAAGAACTGAAGTACTGCAAAATAAAATCGGCTACGGACACATAACTGAGTCTGTCACGACATTACTATATGTTTATCATCTTTAGGTATAGGGATACAAGTGGTTGGAATGTCTGTTGATAGTTTTTCGACTTATAAAATTGAATGGAAGCAGATAACAGCGCGTATTAAGTTGTGCTGAATTAAATAGCTCTATGAATCTTATTAAGATAATTTTAAAGTAATAGACTCGTGTATTAAGTAATAAACGCAAGTTAGGTAAAAAGTCTTATTTCTATCCGCGTCTGTCTGTATGATGGCGATAACGTTGCGTGTCGGTAGACGCCCGCGCCACCGTAACTTTAGGGTTGTCACAAATAAATAATAACTTACCACCGAGAAACTTTGTCTCATCTTCACACTTCGGTTTTTTTTTATATTTCACAGCAATCAAACGACAATTACACATTATTTGAGATAAATTCTCAATTTTTATACTTTTTTCCAATAGTCTGTCTTTTATCAATTCCCCTAACGTCTTATATAAGTGCAGGAGTGCGACAGTGATTTAATGTGTCGCCACAAGTCGAATGAATGGGCGCACTGTGACGTCATTGTAAGAAAGAAGACCCCTCGTGACGTGTGCAGCTTTCTAGAGGTTATTAGTGACGTCATTGAAAGACGCGCGGCCCCTGCGTCTGCACGATCTGGAGGGAACGCGTGGGAATCGAACTAGCCAGGTGCCATCAGCTGACACCCCTTACACCGATTGAGCAGCTGTAGACTGTAAAGATTTTAAGTCTTATTAATTCTTAAAAAATATATTGATGAAAGTCAAAGGTGTAAAAACTGATATAGAGATTGGTTAATTTGGAAAAGTGAATGTTGAGTATTGAAAATATTAAATATGCAATGTAGCATTATGATAAGTTATATATATATATGTACATAATTATAAAAAAGTACAATTACTACAATTACTTATAGTACCTACATTACCCCCTACCCTAGTAGTACTCTGCAATTTTTCAATTTTAATATTAAAACGAAAGCTAACTTAAAAAAACTCTCTCTAACAACTATATTTAATTGTATGATTTTCTATTACTTAAATACATAAAGAAATTGCAACAAGTATGTTTTATAAAAAAATATAATTATATTATAACTCCCAACACCTATATAAATTATAAATTATCACGTTGCACGTTGTGCCACCCCTATTTTTATCACGGGCGTTTTGCCACAATCGCCGTAGGGCGCATAAAAGCAAACCGAGAAGCGGCGCGCGCGCCATTCGCTCAGATACCGTCGCGAGAGTAACACTAATGATTTTACCTGCTCGTACCATGTCCCCACACGGGGCCTTCCACCCTCCGGCACACTCGCACCCAGATGAAGAACCCGTTTCCCGAACTTATCAATACAGGAAAGTGATGAAGCCGATGCTCGAAAGAAAACGGCGCGCGCGCATAAACCGCTGCCTCGACGAATTAAAGGATCTAATGGTTACCGCGCTGCAAGCTGAAGGAGAAAATGTATCAAAGCTGGAGAAAGCGGACATCCTCGAGCTCACAGTGCGTCACCTCCACAGTTTAAAGCGCCGGGGACAATTAGTGCTGAAACCTGAAATGTCTTACGCCGAACGTTTCCGGGCAGGATTCGCCCAATGTGCCACTGAAGTGTCTCAGTTCATTACAAACGCTACTGTTGCTGCAAACGCAATGCACCGGCAGGGCCCCGTAGACCCCCAGGCTGGCGCGAGGTTGCTGCAGCATTTAAGCAATTGCATCCGAAGATTGGAGAGTCCAGCGGTAGTGCAGCCGCAGCCGATAGTTCCTAATGGGGTAGCTCGGCCGACCCCCGTCCAAGCGATGGCCCCAGTTCCTCAGCCAGTGCAACAAACAGAGAGGTGTATGAAGAGGCCTCTGGAAGAGCCAATTGATGTGGAGACGATCGGTCCAAAGAGACAATACGCGCCGCCCTCGCCGCCGCACAGCCCCGCCTCCGAGACTGACTCCGCCCAGTCGATGTGGCGTCCCTGGTGACCTCCGGCGAAGGCTCGCCCCGTGATCTCGAATGCTCTCCATCCAGGATTGTGTCAACCGTGTGATAGTTATGAACTTTTGTTGTTTTACCGTTAACGTTCCTAGAACCGATGTGTGCATGACCGCTTTGCTTGTTGATGTTTGTTTTTAATTTAATAAAGTTAGGTTTTTTTGTTCTGAAACCGTGTTGTTTATTACCGACTTCGTCTTCAGCGTCGGGTGCATTTATTGTAAGACTTTTGAAGTACCGTATCGTTAGCCGTTAAGTTTGTACTGTGATAACTATGCAGTTAGGTTTCTTTGAATTATATAGAGACGTCCGCTAAGTCTATTTCTATGGAGTATAAATAAAGAACGAGTTGTATTTACAAATGATTGTTTTAATTTATTCAACAGATTTGTAATGCTATACAATGCTATAAAATGTCGAAACTACTTTTATGATGTCGTGATAACAATCGGACATAAACTTCAAACTTAATTATTAGCAAAACTGGTTAACGAAATAACCAGAATCGGTACGAGACTTGAAAGATTGCTATCCTTATGTAAATTGGTGTCGATAAAATCGATGTGCCCGCGGATAATTATGGTAAACAAGTTCTACAATAAACAAAAGTGTTTCATGAAATATTCAAAAGGGAGCACACAACTAAATGTCAATTCCCACGCTGTAGTTATCTGTTGCGGGTAAAGCAATCGGTTACAAACGCTACGATACGTCTTTTCTAATCTTCTTATCTATATTAAATCACCCTCAAGTAGAATAAACTAATGAACATAAAAAAATTCAATAAGAATGTTAAGTTTAATGGAACAGAAGGGAAACCACTTTAAATAAAGATAAGAGTTAGGCAAACCTATATTAAAAAGGAACAAAGAAAAAGTTTAAAAACCGGACAGGCGAGATTCGAACCCGCAGTCCTCGCCCTGCTCCAGGATCTCCACAAATTGTAGCATAGAATCCGTAATAAGTACTTTATAAAGAAAAGAATCTCAAAATTCAGTTTAATTTATCCAGTTTAGTTTTTTATTTACTAAATTTTTCAGAAGGTTTAAAGAACCTAATTAAAAAGACTAAAGAGCAATTAATCGTACATGCTTATGTAATTGAATGCGCAAGCGCACCCCGAAGCGATAGAAACAATAGTTTCGGTCATGCATGGAACAAAAGACTGTTGAATTACTTGGCTTTAAATAAAACGAATAGCTACGTAATTGTACTTAACTAAATATTGACTAATTTAAATCATATGAACTTAAGTTCCGTATCGTCGGAATCCTGGGAAAACAATAAATAGTTTCGGTCGGACAGGGCACTGTCTGCCTGAACTTGCCTAGAAATAAAACTGTCGAAGTCGTAAAGACTCACGGGATTTTACTTTTTATTAGTTGCTCGTTATCCTACAATGCCTTTAGGTATAAATTAACCAGTTAAAAATGTCTAGAATATGAAGCTGCATCAATCTTAAACAATATCATTAAAGTGATCCACTAAGGGCCCTTATTACGGTAAGCTTGTAGTAGCGTCGGGCACAAATTGGTCCGAATCTAATTGTCTTGCGTGCGATGCCGTGGGAACAGAGAAAATATATGTATAGCCTCGATCGAACTTCACGCTAAGCCGTGAGATATTTGGAGGCTTTTACTGACGTGTTCTTTTTAAAGTTTTTTATTTTTGACAATGATAGCGATGTTTAATCATTGGGTCGTGGGTTCTATTTCGACTGTTTGTTCCTAAAAACCTATTTATGTACCGTCTGTAATTTACGCAAGTACTCATTTAAATAAAACGCTAACGGTTTAAACGCGAAATATATTAGCTTAACTTATTTGAAACATTTGACGACGACCCGATGCTTTGTAGCAGCCGTGAACACGAAGGAGTAAAGATGGAGGTTATAATGTCAAAGTAAAAAACTGCTTAAAAAATCTAAACAACTATCAATTACCTTGCGAAGTAGGCGATCATCGAATTAGCGATTTATTTTGGATAACCTTTAATTTTACTTTTTAATAAATCTCGCCGTTTTATTGTAAATGTTATCTTGATAACATTTGAAAAGCAATCGCGATTTGCAATCGCATGTCGTTGGCGAATCCTCCGTATCATTATTTAAAATAATCAAAAAAGAGTGTAAGTGTCGTTATTATTTCATCATACCTTTTTATTTTTGAATATAGCCTACTATCTATGCTAATCTGAAGAGATTGTTTGTATGAACGCCCTAATCTCAGGATCTAAGGGTTCCAATTAAAAAATAAATGTTGGTAGAAGCATTTACCGAGGAAGGCTTTATTTAGGATACGACACATCAAGGTGCGACCGATCGGAGAAAAACAGAGGGATGTGTGGAAAAAGGGAGAAAATTATTCATATTTAAGTGTGTCCGTTTTTGCACTGTGAAAACGGTTCAAGATACCCAAAAATATGTCTATGTCTAGAATTATTCTCCTTTAAACTAATGTCTGCGATAGTATATGTCTATCTTTTAACATTAAAGAGTACGACAAACAAACTCTGCAGCTTTATAATATTAGTATAGATAAAACTTAGAATTGTTGTGTGATTTTGGCATTTTTTTTAGTATTTGTATGTTACACTATAACGCTAATCCGATAGAAAGCTTAAGCCTAATTTATCGGTTTGTTGCACTTGACATAGGCTGTAGATATTTCTTTTATAGATACAAACTATGACGGAAATTATACACGATGTAATGTTTATACGTTACTCATATTTCATGTAAATACATTGTTAATATAAAAATACACATATAAGAAATGCGCAATTTGAGCTTGATGTATTTAGTTATTAAATATGTCTTTATTTTTATTATATTCTTATAAACTTTACTACTTATTATGTGTAATATATAGTAGATGTAGAGATAAGTCACTAAGAATTTACATTATAATGCAATTTTCCTTAATGCTAAGTGGCTGCATTAAACGAACTCATTTGCACTCCGCGGCGAAAGAATTTAACAAATATTTACGCCAATGTGAAAGCCTTCGGACTAAATTTAGCTTAAAAGTAAAAGTCAAAGGTAAGCCGTGTCGTAATACTACCTTATGTAACGAGTTTTCAGAATGGTTTAACGCCTATTGTTAAATACGGGAAATTTTTATTCTTAAGTGAAAAGAATCCGTCACGAACTACTGTTGAATGATAAACACTAAGTATTAGAACTAGTAACTTAGTTACTTTTTCATGATAGGGGAGGACAGACAAGCATGAGGTCCACTTGGCGGTAGTTGAAATACTCCAGCCATTAGATCATTTGGCCTCTGAAGTGAGAAGATGAAGAGAAGAGTCTCACACTACTGAGTTTTAAGGGCCACAGAGTGGGTCGCTTGCAATGCGGCAGGGCGCTTCTAAAATGATGGTGGACAAGGTCACAGCCGCTACCAATCTTAATCAAATAAAAAGAAATACAGCCATAAATCATCTAAATAAAATGCACTGTAGACCTTTTTGTGGCTTTGGATATTTGGAAATCCACAGGTTGAAACCGTCACGCGTTCAAAATCATGACAGCTCCATCTGTGGACGGGGGTCGTAACGCGGACACAATTTCGATAATTCTACCGCCCATTGTATATCCAGATTTCTAGACGAAGTTCAACCTGTTTTAAGAAAAATTGTACATTGTTTAGAAGCACGTTGGACCCGGTGGGGTACGAATCCACGACCCGTTTATACAACGTTAACGAGTCCATAAAATTGTAGATTGTTGAATCTTATAAACAGACATTCTAGTTGTTAGTCAGTGAATCTAGTAATAATTAAAACAATCGCTTAATAGTTGAATTTTCCCGTTACTAAAACCACTCTCTAGTGAGTAACTTACTTTGGTAATGTATTTCTGTAACCGCATTCTCCTTGAAAGCTGGTTTATGACCAAACAATAGTAAAACAGTATTTGAATGCTACATGTAAAACCCTAGTTTGATATTCCACCTACCATCAAGACAACCCCTCTCTAATTTCACTAACTAGATATAAGTAACTGTATAAGTTTTTCGTTTCCCAATTTTTAGTTTGTTTCCCCCCCCCCCCCTGGGGGTTTTTCCCCCCCTTCCCCTTTTTTTTTTTTTTTTTCCCCCCCCCCCCCCCCCCCAAAATTTTTTTTTTTTTTTTTTTTTCCCCCCCCCCCCCGGGGGCCGGGGGGGGACCCCCCCCCCCGGGGGGCCCCCCTTTTTTTTTTTTTTTTTCCCCTTTTCCCCCCCTTTTTTTTTTTTTTTTGGGGGGGTTTTTTTTTTTAAAAAAAAAAAAAAAAAAAATAAATATAAAAGCATCACTGGTATATGCACATAGCCGCGCGGACTATACGTGGCTGCTCTCCAAAATCTATAAACTTCGTGTACTAGACTCAAAATCCATTTGACCAGCTTGCTACATCCACCAACACTTTGCAGCCCTAATATCTTCGTCCACTAGTACACACGCTCAGTTTTCTCGAACGCTAGATCGAATACTACTTTCCTTGCACCAGTACAATATGAAGGATACCACCATTTAAGGCGAATAAATAATAATATGGTAGCTGATGGTTTATTTTTGTTATCGCCTTGATTGCGGCCTTAGCGCACGCTCGGTTATTTTTATAATTGCCGACAACATTCGGTCGGTGGTCACGTTTTTAATTATTTTTAAAGCGTCGAGTGTGAGATGCACGATGCAATTATGATTAATGCGTTTATGTGTCAAAAATTATATTATTCGATCGAAAGTAATTTGTTGAGATGTTGAAATGAATATAACACGTCGAACAGCGTAAGACGGTGTGGTCACGGCGGCTGTAAATCATTCAAAATAGTATAGCATAGTTGAAGCTAAATTGTGTGAAGTGAATCAGTTTACAATGAAACATTTTTACGACAAAGGCAGGATTTGAACCGGCGTCCCTAGCGTCGTACACGCCATCGTCGCAAAATGTCGCATTTTCAAAGGGTCAAAGGTGTTTTGTTTACGCTATTAATAAGTACTCACTGCAGACGATAAGTATACAGTGTTATGTTAGCTGTTGCATGGGCTAAGTTAACACTTACAAACGAAAACGATGTTCATATATGCCTACATATAATATGTGGGTATTTTTTCTTCATAGCTTACAAATTATTTTTCTTGCGACTTTAACGAAAGTAAGTAATATTGTATAATAATATAAGTATACAAATACACAGTGGGTTTGTAATTAAGAAGGCAGGTAAGCCAATATGATTTAACATTCATCATACAAGTGATAAAAATTTTATTTGAATTACAACCATACATTTAGTACGAAATTCCAAAAAGGACATCTTCAGCTTAAAAAAACTATTACATCGATTTCCAGAAACAACCATTGCTATCAATTTTTGGTATATTTTGATGTTATGTCCTAAGAAGTGCTAAACTTAGAATTGATGAGTGTAATCATAACTTGTATTTATAGAATAAAAACCGCATAATAATTACACAAAAGAATACTGTCTATAGTTTACGCGAGTAGTACACATTTAAATAAAACACTTTCACGGTCTCCCCGTGACCACGGCTGCCGCAAAGCATCCGAAACGTCGGGCCGAAGTTAAAAATCATCTTCAAATAATTTTTACTAATATATCGCGTTTTAAACCGTTAAAGTGTTTTATTTAAATTACACAAAAGAGGCAAGATTGCATTGACCTTATTGGTGATAAGGCTTCATGACGTTTGAGTTCTTATCAGTTCATATCCCGATTCTAATCAATAAATACAAAAATAACTGGAATTGGAAATAGATTATAATCATTTTCACACTCGTGCTTAGGCTGTTCTTTTCGAAAGATTAGCTTATTTCATTTATGAGAATCTTGCATAAGACAGTGACACAATTTCGTGCTTTTTTATGTGTTTTCATTAAACAAGAACTAAAGACGTCAAAAGCAAAAAGGTTTACAAATGTTAGCTGTGTTTAATTTATATAGTTTGTTTAATTGCACAATTTCTTTATTTTAAACCCTTTTTCTATAAACATTTACAGAACATGATAGTATCTTCACAAAATGTTTATTAAATAAGGAAATAGCATAATACATACAATTATTAAAAGTAAAAAATCTTCACTTCTTATCACTGATGAATGCATTACATAACATAACATTTTTCGGTACAAATATTCAGCTCAAGAGTAAAATATAAGATTATTTTAAATAGGATTTAAATAAAGAATCTTTGATATAATAATATAAACAATGCAGTGAGTGAATATATGTTTAAATAAAGCGTTAACAATCTGTTCCTAGATACCAAGATCTTAAACTGATAGAACCCGCAGCATTTATCATGTTTCAATGATAAAGACCTTATTAAAAAACGAAACGTCTCGCTTCTAGTGTTTAATAAAAAGGTATAAACATAAAATTGAAGGTATGATGTGGATCTGTCGCGTCAAGTCGCACGTCTGTGGTCGTGAGCGCGGCGCGCGACCCTCGTCACGCGTGGACTGCACGAGAGCACAGGGCCAGACTCCATCCAATATCCGGGTGGTTGGTCTAACTAGAGTGGAGACATGAGACAATTAATTTCTAGCTTATAAACTATGCACATATACTATACAACAGGCAAATACGTACGTAGGAAAATATGTACCCTGTAATTATAATTACTCTGTGTTTATAAAAATATAGGAGACCCTTTGAGAATACAATAAAAACGTTGAATCGTGTGTAATTCTCTAACCTAACTCAACGTATAACGTTTCGGATTTAGTAAATGCAAACCTTCCTAAGTTACAAGAAAACATACAACATTCAATAAAAAAATATGAACCAGCGTTGTCTAATTCTTATATTGAATATAATAATAATTATAATCAAGTGTGAATCTTAATTGAGTTTGTAATAGTATGATACAATAGAAGGAGCATCAGATAGTTCATAATAATGTTTGGAATTATGAACCATAATTAGAAAGTGCAGTCCGACCCTGTCCATCGCTTGCTACAGGCGATAGTTTTCCCACGGTCGCGGCCGCATCGTGGCCAAGTATCTGCCATTTGCATGCCCTCCCCACCGCCTACCGCATTACACAACCAATTTAAATGAACCATCTCTCTAAATCATTACTTATCGCGGATCTGCTATTTCACTCGGCCGGTTAATTTATACGGCCAATTCATTAGGACACGAGTGGCGAATTACACCGATTACAGAGTAATTGTGATGAATCGTTCTTTGTTTTATACAAACGAGGCTACGGTCTCCTAGCAACGTAGACCACGAACTAATAGATCCTTGTCTATTGTCTGTACTGTTAAAAGTCTCACTGTCGAATTCATTAACTCTGTAATGATTCGAAATATGACCTACGTTTCTAGGAAACCAGTGCCTGTGGTTCCAATAGATCCGTGACAATTTAAGTTTCAGTCCATAAAATATGCTTTTTTATTTTTTTTGTAGTTTATTGTTAAAATTATAATACGCGGTCGGCAACAACTAGTAAATTTAATCTACTAAACAATCTACAAAATAGTTAAATCGGGAATTTATTATTAAGACTTAATAATTTATTGTTTTCTTCTCTGTTATATGTGGGTTAGCAAATAATAAAGTTAGACGTTTCAAAAGAAAGCGTAATTTGATATTGAGTATTAAATAAACAGCTAAAAATATGCCTAAATACCTAGAATTCCCGAAAATATAACGTTAACCATTGTACAACATTGATTCAGTCCATAGTCAATGTATATAGTTGTCATAACATAAAACATTATTATTTTATATTGCACATACAGTAAGTAATTTCTACTAATGCCTGTACGTTTATAAACCCATTCGATGTGGATATTCAAACAATATTATCTAAACACACGCCAAGCAATAAAATGTATCATAAAAACGAAGAATAAACGTGGATAATCCGTAAAAATCCAAACGAAATGGCTGCAAATTGCGCAAACAATAAAGGCTGTTATCATTGTGTATTTCCTTATTGAATTCGCTATTCTTTATCTAATGTAGGATGATACGTGCAGACACGCTCAGAAACGATATTCCATGTAAACTTGTAAACAAAAGAAAATCGATGTTTTAATAATGTGAAAAGCCAGTTTAAATAGGCGTCTTCATATAGGTAGGTATATAACTTAATTATAAGTAAATATCGATTTAAAAAAAATTCAACACCGGCGTCGTAGAGTTTTGGTAAAGATGTAATAGAAGATATGTTTAATCTTGATATAAATACATATAGTATCTATATCAAGATTAAACATTGATACATATATAAATAGTTTAGTCTTTTTGTTTTATAATAAATATAATACACAATGCATTTTTAAATCAAACACTTTAATGGTTTTTACTTTTTTGGAAATTACTTTAACTACAATATAAACCAGTAAGTTTATATCCCGTTTTAATCCGTTAAAGTGTTTTATTTAAATGTGTACTATTCGCGTAAACTACAGAAAGTATTTACACGGTGCATTGTCAAACTTGCCATCCTACATTAGTCGAATCATAAAAGCTGTGAAAGTATCGCTTCTAATGAAGTGTTGCGTCAACGGCGCCGTTTATCCACGGGATCGCGTTTCGTGATAAAATATAAAAACTATAAAAAGTGAATGAGATATCGCTCTTTAAGATACAGCACCTCGCGATTTTATTGAGAAACCAGATCGTCTGTCGTTCCCACGCCGCGTTTTCCGGCCGAGGCGAATTTTGACAGATAACTAAGGAATCACTAACTACGCTGGTACGGATAGCAAACTAATTAAAATTAAAAAAATATATATTTCCAAGCGTGCGCCTGCATTTACACTAATAAATATTGACGTGTATATTATCTTCAAGTATTTCTTTTCTCTGTAACTAACGTGATAGGCTCACCATAAATTAAACAATTTAAAACGCAATAAATATTAGTTACTGCTAATAACACTCGTCGATGTTGAAAGATTTTTTATTGTAAGCTTTTTATATACATATTTTACATACAAAAAATAACATTTTAAAGTTTATGTACATATAATTTGTTATTATAGATAACTCATAGTGAATAGATTATATTTTCTAAGTAAATTGTTCAAGCAAGAAGATAATCTTGAAACTGCCTAAAGAAATGTTAGCTTTATGCGTAAATTGTTGCAATTTTTATGACTAACCGTTAAATCTTATGGACCTCGCTTCTTTGTTTCTGATTATTATTACAAAATATGTACACATTTGTTATTAAGTCAATAATTTAAAAGTTTGTTTTGTTTTATTGAGGATGACAGACAAACACACTTCATTTGATCTAGACAAGATGTCCGGTGAAATTATTTTGGATTCGGGCATTCTTAAAACCACAGATTGAAACTTAAACGCAGTTATACTTTACTTTTTCATCAACGGAATTTCGTTGACCAAGACGTATTTTTTTTATTTCTACAATACAATGTAAAAAAGATATAAATTTATTTCTAGAAACACTTTGGGCCCGGCGTAAAGCGTACCTACGACCATTTGACTAATTATACATACTACCATTGCATCAACGATCCCTCAAAACTTGTATACAGAATTAACAAACAAAGGACAACAGCCCGTCAAAGCCGACCTAATCATGCAGCTTATTAATTTTTTATCTGCATTTCTGCTATCGTTACAGTAAAAAAGCGCGGGCATCAATTAAACGCGCGGCGCCGCACACCGCCAACTAGTTGTGTATCGATTCTTGTTTTATTACTACTCATCAACTGGCCTCCGGAGGTTTTGTAACATTGTAGTTTGTAACTGGTCAAGGGCGAGTCGGTATCACAAACGTAGGGATCCGTATCGAGATCAATATACGTTGGTTATTTTTTTATATTTGTCGCTATATTTAGCCGCATAAACGCAGTGGAAATTATGACTGTTTTATTAAAATAATACACATTTAACGGCTTAAAACGCGAAATATTAGTTAACTTGTTTACAATTAATTTTTGACTACGACCCGAACTTTTGAATGCTGTTTAACGTGTTGTAAATAAGTTATATTTCGTGTTTTAAACCGTCAAATGCGTTTTATTCAAATTCGTTGAAACTATAGACAATACGTAAAATACAGATTGAAAACAGATAGACGGACTAGTTGTATCATTTAATTTTTCCATGATTTTCCGTTTTTCCCTTTACGGAACCTTAGAAGCCAATTAGCCTGTTAAGGACTGACGTGTGCCTTGGTATTAACTTAATAACGACACTAATAACTTGCATCTAAGCTATGCACTTTTTAGATAATTAGATAGATTATCATATTGCGCGTTATTTGTTTATTTGTTTTTAGCTCATCTAGACACGGTTTAATTATTTATATATGCAATAATTTTCCATAAAACATCATCAGATAATATTACATAAGCTGTGGAACGTCTGCTGTAGAAGTCACACGGCTATAAAATAGGATTATGTCTGTTTGATTTGTAGTCTATAAATACATTTTAATATTAATCTTACATAATGATAGATTTTGTTAGAATACCATTCTTAATTATTAGGTACAGTTTTGCCGTTATAACCGAGGGTTTTTTGTGATGTATCTATTTGTTTTCTATTCATATATAAATATTAGAGATAATTAAAACAGACATTCAAATGTGTCTGCACAATACCCCGACGAAAACGGGCTTATATTGTGTACATTAGACGGACTCTTTGGTGTAATGATAGCAATGAATGGCTAGTAAACAAAATTTTGAATTTTTCCGAAATATGTTGGACTTCGCCTGGAAATCTGAATATTAAATGAGTGGTAGGAATAAGTTCCGTCCGGATCACGAATCATCGTCCACAGATGAAAAGGGCGTGAAGTTTAATCGCGTTTCGTTTCGGCTTCAGTCTGTGGATATCCGAATATATAGCCGAAATACAACGCATTTTGGTTAGATTTTAAGTGGCTGGGTAATTTCTTCCTCTAGTGATAAGTTTCATTTCTCTATCATAAATAATCTTAAATTACTTAGAAGAATAGCATAACATTAAAATAATAGAATGTCTAGGTATTGAAACATTACAATTCCCTAACGAAACTTCAATGATTCGTAATAAATATACTTACATGTATGGATGTTTTAACATTCATACAAACTCTCAGTAACGCGATATGCTCTGTTAGATAACACGAATTCCGCGGACGCAATCAAAGGTAACAGTAATTATTGTCTTCAATAACATTGACACTGCAGGAGTGTGAGAAAACCCACCGCGCTTAATTTCCCACGCGTGCCGGTCGAGATAAACAAAAACGCCCACACTTGTCTTCTTCTAATGATAATTAATAGCGTTGGAATGAAATTCTATTCGGATTCGGCTTGTTTATGTTTTGGCTTCTGGAACCAAGTTTCGGTAGAAAATAGGTGTGTTAAAGTTTTCTTCTTCATTATGTACCTAAAATATATTATATTTCTATGTCCTCCCCGTGACCACGACTGCAACAAATCATTAGAACGGGTTACGTTTTTAAAAAAAATTATAAAAATTAAATAGGTACCTCTTGTTTTAACAATTTTGAATGCAAATGAAACCGTTATTTATTGCTTCCCAGGCTTCGAACCCAGGACCTCTCACGTTCAAAGCGGTCAAGCCTAGTTTCTTAGAAATAATATTTTAAACCACTTCGAATGAAATAACGAATTTTTATAATGTTATAAAAAATTATTGATAAAAATGTAGACATTTATATATTCTGCCGAACTCAAACGAATCTTTTTATCCGAATGTTCGGTTTCGGTTCAAACCGTGATCAGCTCATCTCTAAACAATTAAGCAATTATGTGTGAGTTTGCTCGGTTACCGTTATGCCATTCAATTCAAATATTTGGCAATCAGCAGCTAATTGGTTTGGAACTACTGGAACCAAATCTCACTTCGACTTTCACATGGATGAATATTAAACAGTTGGTACGTTTTATTTGCTCCTTTTGACCGGTTTTAATTGAAGTATTAAATGACCAAAATGAATTGAGCAACCCAAACAAATTTAAAACGATTTGAACTAAGGTCGTTCTTCGTCGTCATATCTTGCCCGAATTTCGACTTCTGCTCTTTTTGAAAACGTATTTTACACAAAACACATTTTATGTATTAAAACTATATTTATATTTAATAAATTGAACGACTCGGGCAGGAGGTGAACCGCCATTAACAGCGTCACGTGCTGCTGCTCAAGTCCTCTGTGTCGTAAATATTTTGTATTATCTAGGTAAATAGATTTGTAAAGTACATATATTATGTCATCATATTATGCAATAACAAGTGAAAAATATTAAAGTTTTAAAAACACATTTTATTTTCTTTTGAATCATTAACATTTCATTCTTTTTGTATTCGAACTTAAACTATACTACATTTGAAAAATAATTATGCTTCAATGCGATCAAATGTTTATTATATTTCATCGGGATTAGAATCTAGGACCGATTGTTTATTGCAACACAACGATTACTACGCTGTTATGTTAATTAGGAACTCTTAATGAGCAAGTGTTAAGATTGAAATTACACTGTGCGAGACGTGCATGTATTATGATTTCTAATTTCTATAGGACTTCTTAACCAATTTCCTTAAATCCTGTTATAAGCCAATAGGTACACTATATATAGATTCTACTTATGCAAAATATATTATCGTATTGACTTCCAATATTCGTAAAGCGTTTACCATTTGCTATAAACATCGTTTCTGAGTCAAAGATATGCGATTTGTGTCAAGATTTATTGAAATTCCCAACGCAATTGCGGTTTTTTGTAGTCAGCTCGTGATTCGGTTGTACTTAAATATTTTACAGTTTGAGGTAAACAATGAATAAGTATTATGGCCCGATAATGTTTGAGCCAAGTATGTTGGGTATATGTTTTTATACAAATTGTTATATATATAATCTTATGGTATGTGTATACGACACTTTCGTACATATCGTCGTTTATATAAACTATTAAGCAAATTAGTATTGTAGTTAAGCAATCAACTTCTAAGAAACCATGTTTTGTGTAAGCCATTTTCCGCTACCGATAAGCTTGTGTATATTTTATTGTAGACCAAATTATCAATGAACGCTATTCTCTGTTACTCGTTAATAAGCATATAAGTTGATAATGTACATTATGTATGTATAATTTTAATTTTAATTCGCTAGTGTTTAAATGTCTTAAATACCCCAGCTATATAATTCCAAGATATAAAAGATGCGCTGTCGACCCTTTTGGATATCCTGAACTGTACTGAAACCGAAAAGCGATTACACTTTGGCTTTTTTTATCTGCATAGGCGGTTTGTGACTCGGACGGAAATTCGATAAAAGGTCAAGAAAAACGTCAGTTGGATAGGCGAACAAACGAAAAGTTTACTGTTTTAAACGTGTAATTTAACAATTTATCTCTAAAATAGTTTACAGCGTTCCAATTGTACCGAGTAACGACAATAGCTAAGGCCAAATGAAAGAGCGGCCAGCGCAAAAAAAGGACGGCTCGCGCCAATTTTTACCTGAAGGGACAAAAACTTGGGGATTATTCGAATACTGTTCTATTGGCCTCGCTTCATTTGTTAGGGTCTTCGGTGTTTTTGTCTACGTTCTGACGAATTCCGCCAAAGAGGTCATATACGGCGGTGTCTTAGATGTAAATATTACACCACCGTTAACCATAATTGCAAAGAACGGTAACTTTATTGTTTTAGTGAGCTGTGTTTTAATTTAAGATAATACTTTCTGCATGAAGACAATGGTAATTTCTTACCGACAAAGGTACGACCAACCAAAAAGGCACAATTCAAAACAATAATGAGAAAGAACTGTGGCCGCATGCTTAGAATTGCTAATTATTTTTTCTTTATTACGTGTTATCTAGGCATTTTATAAAGATTTATTCTTAAAAGTCCCGTAAAACGTGGAAACATTTTAATTGTGGAATCCACTTATATCTTGGGTAGGTATAATTTCACTAGATTGGTACTTTCAATAGGTACGTCTTAAAAGTAATCAAAAAACTGCATATTTAAATAAAAAACTATTGACGATCTAAAACACGAAATGTATCACTTAATCCTTATATATATATACACAAATTATTTTAACTACGTCCTGACGTTTTGAATGCTTTGCAGCAATCACGGGACACGTGGAAATGGGAGACACGTCGGCCCGTATTAAAAAAAATGCAAATAAGTTTAACTAATACATGTATTTAAATGTGTCCTACTCGCGTAAACTATTCGCGTAAGACAGTATTTAACAACGCCATATATATAACCAAACGTAATACACATGTGGTTGATGGTACATGTCTTATACAGAACGTATTGATTAATTATAAAGAACCCTCATTCAGCGCACCCGAAAGAATTTTAAAGACGAAATCGTGAGCGAATCTCTGCGCAAAAAATCAGTATGATATTTCATACTCGATATTTTCATAATTACGTACTGTGTATCCTGTGGACCCTGGGAAAGTATGTTACGCATGTTCGTAATTTAATCGCTGTGCCACACGTGCGTTCGCGCACGCTATGAATGGCAGGGCGTAGGGCTAGAAGGGCGGGGGACGAGGTCGGGACGGGAGAAGGCTTTTTTCAGGCAGTACATACCGACGCGCCGTCGGGATCGCGCGTGTTCATTATTTCGTTTTCAATTCAATTTAATCTGTGATCGTGTCAAGGTTAGATTCTATTTTTGAATTTGTTTATTTATAGCTATTGTTTTTCAAGCGCCAATTTATATCCTACGCGTGTTTATATCTTCATTTGTATCGGTAGTAAAAAAGTTGTGCGTCTTGTTATCGATTAAGTCCACAGATTTCAACTAATCAATACGTTTGTTATTAGATAAAAATGGCGTCGGACCCGGCACCCTTATCGAAAACGGCAAAATACAAGAAGATAACAAAACCTCTCTTGGAACGAAAAAGACGGGCTCGCATCAATCGCTGCCTGGATGAACTTAAGGATCTCATGGTCGGAGCTCTGGAGGTAAATAAAGCCCAAGGACATTTGTACCTTTCCTCATAAAATAAATAAAACCATAATTAACTACAAAGTTAATGAAAAGTTGCATCCCGCAAAAACGTCTAGTTTATCTTTTTGCCGTCATTAAAAGAGCAATCCATCTTCCATTCACACGCCATTTATTTTTATCGCGAACCGGTCGTCCTTCTGTTTATTAAACAGTGCCTTTACTGGGACCAGAAACAGGTATACAAAAGCTAAGCCCATTAATAACGAGTCATCGGAACAGTTATATTAATGTGACGTCCGTCGCGTAACGTGAGAAACAAACGCACCTGCTCAATATATTGTTTTGTTTTGCCCACAGATAGACGACGACAACCTGAGCAAGTTGGAGAAGGCAGATATCCTTGAATTAACCGTTAACCACCTCACAAAGCTGCATAGGCCTAAAGATCCTATTGTCGAAGCGAAGAAATTTCAAGCTGGTTTCGGACAGTGCGCTGCCGAAGCGTGTAGATTTATTATGTCCGTGCCCGATCTCGACTCGAAAGTCAGCCAAAATTTAATCAGCCATCTATCCACGCTTATAACCGCGCAACCTTTGACCATCCAAGTACCAGACAGACCTTCATTCTCACCGCCTACATCGCCTTCTTCCGTTTTATCAGACAGGCAGCATTATTACAGCGATCACGATAGGTCGTCATCGGACGCTGAAGATTCCGTTTACGCCGCTGACGCTCCCGCCAAACACTGGTATCCAAAACAAAACAAACCCAGTCCACCGATGCCCGGCCTATTAACAACCGTTGACAAACTCGTTCCACACCACGCCGAGAACGGACAGAGAGGCTACTTCAATCGAGTTCCGGCGGAGGCGAAAGATGTAATTCTGCAAAAAATAAGACAACACATCATGGACAAACGGGGTAATGATATGAACGGCGGCGAGATAAATGTCATGGAATCGCCGACGGAGCAGAAGTACGCGATCCGCGAGGACGTGTACAGACACGAGTACTTTTCACCGAATTACCCGAGCGATACATTGGACTTGAGGAAGGTTCGTTCGCCGGTTAAATTGTCTCACTCGCCGCAGGACGCCCGATATCCCAAAGAGGCCGATATCGAGAATAAGCCCGCGATAAGCATACCGGAACAATGCGAATCGCCGATGGACTACAGTAACTTACCGCCAAAAAAGAAGAGGAAACTGATCGAGTACCAGGAGTACAAAAAACAAGAGGAGGCGAGACGGCAGCGGGACGCTTTTTACGCGGAGAAAAAAGAACGCCTGCGTGGAGCCGCTCCATCCGCGGATCACGAGTTGGATGCTAAGTGGCGCCCGTGGTAACCAGTTTCGCGGCCACCCTGTCATTGTGATAACTCTTCCATCAAAGCTTTAATTCGTTGTAATGTATCTGTAAGTTTAGCGTAAGTCGATGTGCCTTATTATTGAATTTGAACCATTGTTGAAATTGACAGTGCCATGTATATTTTGATCTCGTGTCTTCCTTGAAATGTTTACTGTAAATGGAGTCTTCCCATGTTTAAGTATTAGTGTAAGGATTTTTTGTAATTATGCATTTTTATTTGTATGATTTTTAATATTAGGTAGTTCTGTTACTGTGGAGTCGTATAATAAATAATTTATAAACATTATTCCTATGGTTGTTATTTATGAGGTTTATCGTAAACAGACACAAACAAAAATTTAAATAAGTATGACTTTTTAGTAGAAAAAAGCTTCCATTATATATTTTTATTTCATTACATTTTATACTATAAGGAATTTATTTAATAGTATCGAATCAAATAAACTGGAAACATACTATAATCAAAAAAATATATTGTTAATAGTAATAAGAATGTAATCATCCAACTCATAACTAATTAAATTTACAAAGAATTTCATTTTTAATAATCCATTTTTTTTTTGATTAAAATAAGTTATGCACGTTTTTGACCACCAAAAAACGGAACGTTTTCTTTATGTTATAATTTAATAATATCAATTAAAAAAAAAAGGAAGCTGAAAAGAAATATTCTTAGAAAACATAGTTCTAGTCTTAGGCAAAACAATTCCCATATTTTAGTTAACCTTTGCGTTTGGACAGTCGTAATAAGCGATTTTATAACAAGGCCTGCCATCTAGTAGTACAGAATAACAAACTATTAAAGTTAAAAAACCTACTATTTTTAAGTGACATCTAAATTCTAAGATATATTACTTTACCTACATTTCACTTAGTGTTGTATTGTACTTAGAGGTGGCGCTTTTTTCAATATTCTCTGGCTATATTAGCCATCTAGTTTATAAATACCGAAGCTACAAGAATTCGTTTTTTAATAGTTTTAATACATCTAATATAGGTGGCGCTTTTACAAATAAAAACTTACAGTAAACTCAACAACATGATTATCACTTTACGCAACAATTTTCGTATTAATACTATTAATAGTGTATAATGTTATTAAATGTATTTTTGAGTAAAAATAATTTGTTATGGAAAAATTATAAAATGTACTTAAGCGCCCTCTCTTAAAACTATGCAAAAATCGTATTAGTGTTATTATCAAATCAAAGATATTATTCCTACTATTGTTTGTACATTATAATATTTTCTATAATACTTTTAAAGTCCAAAGGATCTATTTGTGCGTCTTAATTAGCTTTCTTTAAAAAAATTAAGAGAATATATAAATCGTTTTTTATTAGTTTGATCTACTTGTCAATAGATGTCAGTACAATTTAATCAATCTATGTTTACGCACGTAGTAAGCGAGTAGTGGGGCGCAGACACACTTCACAACTCCATTCATTCATGTAAACACCGTCTGTCTAGCCAGTAGCGAATCGCGGTGCGTGTGCGATAATGTAGAGCGCGCAATAACGAACTTATTCGAAACTTAAAACGAATTTGACTGTTGACAAACCTGACGTTTGTATTGAAAATATTAACAATAATATTGTTGGGAATTGTGATTATAGATTATGTGAATTTTGACGTGTTCAGTGAAGTGTTTTTAAGTGAGATGTTGTGGTGAGGCAATGCTTGTGGGGGAGCAGTCGCCGGCGCCGCGGGTGGTGGCCGGTTTGCGAAAATTACGCCCTGAATTGACACCCGGACCAGTTCCGACGCCTGCTGATCCTAATCTAAGGATATCAGGTGAGCCGTTAGATCTATAACTTCCCCGATGAATTACGCATAAGAAGTAGATAATTTATCCCTAAACCACTCAGTGTTTTAAATGAGAGTAAGAAATTTCACTCAGAAAGTCATTAAAAATTATAATTTTGACTTCATTCGCGTTAGTTATTTTGGACATCAATATTTGTTTTTGCGAACTTCATTCTCGTCTTTACAATATAGACCCAACCCACGACGTCCATTACTTCCCATTTTTAAAAGATAGACATATTATAGCGTCGTCGACATTATTTTAGATAATTTAAAGAGGTATCATTCTGTCATATACATTTTTTTGGTAGGTTTCCTGAACTGTTTTTGCAGCGTACGCCTCGGAAACTCATATACATAATTTACCTCATATTATAATGATAACTCATGATAAATAATTTACCCGAAAATTTTCACATTTCTCGCTGTACCTTTGCTTGTATGTGTCACATCAGGGCGATGTTTTACAGCCTTCCTCGATAAATGTTTTAACCAACACAAAATCTGTCAATTGGAATCAGTAGTTCCAGAGATAAGCGCGTTCAAACAAACAAACAAACAAACTCTTCAGCTTTATATATTTGTATTATAGATATTGCGTGCAAATAATAATTATGCTATACTGTTTGAAGGTAGACGATAAACTACAGTGTAGGTCCTATTAAAAGCCTTCTAGAAGTGTCGCTGTTAAGAGAAGTATAAGAACGATATATATTAGGTATGCATTTACATACTTAAGTCATTTACCTCCTTAAATGCAAGTAAGCGTATTTCGCGGATCCGTTCGCAATAAACAAAGATTGTATGTATGGTACATGATTATCTGTATGACAGATTACATTCTATCTGTATTACTAGTATAATCTATAATCTAAAGCCGTCTTAGCTTTTTGTAAGGTCGAAAGGAGTTCGATTTGCGGTCGTTTAAAAATTTAATGGAAAACAAAGTCAGTCTTATCTGTCAACATGATATGTAGGTGATATTAGGTTTGATCGTCTTAGGAGGGCTTAGACCCAACCGTGGATTTATTAAAAGCCTGAAATTTTAGACCGAACGCACTATCTTAAGATGTACACTTTTAACAGTTTAAAACGCGAAATATATCCGTTAACTTATGCATAATTTATTGTAACTACGGTCCTACATTTTAGGTCACCGGTCTCGCCGGGAAGATGACTGATGCCGCCAAAGACATACCGGCTATGGATAAATTGTAAACTAGTTAACTAATATATTTCGCGTTTTGAACCGACAAAAGTGATTGTAGTATAACACTCAATAAATACAAAAATTAATAAATTTGATTACGTTGTATAAAAACTATCAAAGACAATCTAGATAGTTTACAATCTAACGGCGATTACAATCTTACGGTGACATGTATACTCTTTCAACTATGGGATCACCGTTATAATTTATTAAAAAGACCCCCAAAGGGTCAATTATGACCCGCATCAGACAGCTGTATGTGGGATTGCACGGAACATGGGTGATCAGTGACAGGGAACAGCTGTTTCTTCATTTGTATGATTATGTTTTTGATAATTGTTTAGGAATGCCACGCGATGCTGTAACTTGTAATTTAACATAGGTTAAAGCTATTTGATACCTATAATTACAGTGAAGACGCAATATTATTTAAAAAATTCGTTGCTAATTTATTTTTGTTTACATCGCCTTATACCATACAAGCATACCCTTTAAGACTAGTTGTTTTTTATCTAGCATGGCAGAATATTTTAACATATGACCGGGACGCGAATTCTCATATGGATAATATTGTGATGTATTTGGAACCAACCTTTAATATTGCTCAAGTGACCGCCTCCGTAGTTAGTTAGGATCGGATCCCTGAAAGAAATGTTATACTACTATACAGCGATAATGAAATTGCGACAGAAATGTTTGCCTCATGATCGCCTATAAATTTAAACTCTATAAAAATACATTAACAAATTATAATTTGTTAATCTATTTTTATAGCCTCTGTAGTCTACGCAAGTAGTACCTACTACTACCCAGTTATGCGTCCACAGAGTACACCCGTAAATTTAATCGGGTTTTGTTTTTAGTCTGCAGATTTTTGAATAACCAAAGCCAACATAGATTGACAGCACATTTTGTTTAAATGTTATATGTCTGGCATGGGTCGAACTCACACTGTACTTCTCTATCATAAAAAATAGGATAGATTTTAACAATTAATTATCAACATACATTTGCTTACGCAGTTGAATTACCCGCAATTAATCCAATTATTCTTTGTTTAAGTTAAATTGAAATATGCATACGTTCATGGCAGGCATCGGTTGTAGTTAGGTGAGGAGGAAATCCTTTGGCCTTTGATACTAAAACATCTAGCGAAGGCCATGGGAACAGGTCAGTACTCTCCGCTATTGTCCTTCCTTGTTTATTCACACTGTAGTACACATATTAATTGACCCAATTTATCATACTTTGTAGTACTTTAGCAATTTTTAATTTACTGAGAATAAATGCTCTTAGAACAAGAATGGCTAGAATGATAATAAAATGGAGTATTCTAAACACCAGTTTGTGAATTATATAAGAGTAGTACATATTATTTTTGTATAAAAGCTATATATACACATTTACTAAGAGTTAGAAACACTTTTAACGGTTTAAAACGCGAAATGTATTAGTTAACTTATTTATAATTTATTTTTCGTCGGGAAGGCTGCTGCAAAGAATCCGAAACGTCTGACCGTAATTTTTTTTTTCAAGTTATACATAAAGTGTACATATTGCGCTTTTTTTAAACCGTTGTTTTACTTCAATGTGTAGTACTCGCGTAAAGTCGGCAGTATTACTAAACAGTGCCAACAACAGCAGCTCGTGGTTTTCAGTCCGAATCATATCATTTAAAGTTTTCTTGAATCTAAATAGGTACATTATTAATCTACACAAATAGATCACTAGGCTAGCACACTAGTCGTCATATCTACTACGAGTAGGTTTTATTGAAAAACGACCTAAATAAAACTAAGAAAAGAATATAATTCTTCCTTAAAATCTCTCTCAACCCAGACATACTCTTTAAGCACTGTTAGTATTTATGCCAATAGAATTTAAATAAAACACTTCCAATGCGAAATTTAACTTATTTTTAACTAGGAATCGAACTAGTAATTAATGTTCTTAGTCAAATTTAATTGAAAACTTTACGACTATTTAAATTATCTTTAATAATTTTTTGTGATGGCAAGTTAAATACTGTTTTATTTTTAAACCGTCAACAGTGCTTAATTTGTTTTGTTTATTAAGAAGTCTCAATTCAGCATTACCTATATAAAAAACCGTTACTTTAAATGTTATAAACATTAAATGTTATAATGCCCTCGTTTGTAGTCACCTAAATAATGTTACGATTCGCGTGTCGTGTATAAATAAAGTGGGTTTATCGAACCGAAACTGACTTAGAATTGGGTCATCCGAGATCTTACAATAACATGACTTATGACTTGTTTTGCTTACTTAATCATACAGTTAATGTATTTTCATTGTTAGCCATAAAAAGTTGAACGATGCTTATTTTTTTAATCTTATCGTGGATTTGAAACAAGATTACGCTATTTGTACAAACTTATCTTAAGTTAAACATTTGAATATTGGTGATTACGAATGAAATGTTAAATTATTTTTTGTTGCTTAAAACATAGATCAAAATATTATCGTCTAAAACTGAATTGTTGTATTTTTTTAACAACAGAATATTGACTGTTTATAGTTTACGCGAGTAGTACACATTTAAATAAAACGCTTTAACGGTTTAAAACGCGATATATTAGTTAAACTTATTTGAAAATGATTTTTAATTTCGGTCCGACGTTTCGGATGCTTTGCAGCAGCCGTGGTCTCCCGGTGACCACGCCTCATTTTCAAAAATGTTTTAACTAATATATCGCGTTTTAAACCGTTAAAGTGTTTTATTTAAACAAAATATATTTTAAATTATAATATGAACATTGTCTACTTTTAGCCATTGGCTATACCTAACATCAATAAACTTCTTGTTTTCAAGAAAATATAGGTAAACATTTTTACGTACAAAACGAGTTTGTCTGTTTGTTGTTCGTATATATTTCGATGTCACTTATAAAGTACTTAGTGTCCCTCCACATCTGTTGTATTATTTACTAGCTGTGTCAGCACTAGAATAGTTGCAAATTTGTTTTTGCAAACCCCTTCATCTCTTAAGCTATTACCCACGATCGGTCGCGCCCTTTCCGTCTTCTTGCAAATTAATCTTAAAAGACAGACATATAGCGTCGCGGACTTTTTTTAGATCATTGAAAGAGGAATCATTCTTTCATACATATTTTTTGGGTATCTTTAACCGTTTTTGCAGCGTACGCCTCGGAAACCCAAAACAATCAAAATTTTCAATTTTTTCTTCATATCTCTCGCTATATCTTGGATTGTAATCATTACAAGGCGATGTTTTATAGGCCTTCCTCGATAAATGCTCCAAACAACCCAGAAATAATTTTTCAATTCGAACCCGTAGTTCCTGAGATTAGCGCGCTCAAACAAACTCTTCAGTTTTATATACTAGTATAGACTATTTTATTTGATTTAGTTGAATATATCACAAAAATCCTTCGCATTTCTAATGAAATAGCCGCTTATATTAAGCTTCTTCGTAGAATTATGATGAAACGTCATCCGCTTGTTGTACAGGTGTCCTCAGACAGTATTACAATGACGATGACGTGTCGTGGGCGTGGGTACGCTGCGCAGTCCGCAGCGGGTGCCTGCTGGCGTGGCGCGACGGGACGATACCGAGGCGTCCAGCAGCCAGGCTCCCGCTTAGACACCTGCACTTGCGATGTGCTGCAAATCTGCCGAACGCATTCCAACTTTCCAGACTACGGGACGACGCCACTGTTGCCACTTTCCAGGTAAGAGACGCGAACATTTCCTACTGTGATAATAACAATAATTTACATTATGGTAAGCTACTCAGTTACTTAGGCCGTCGCGATTGGTAAATAATTTAAATAAAATACTTAACTCGCGATGAGGATGCGAATTATTCATTAAGTATAATCTGCAGTTTACGCGAGTAGTACTCATCGAAATAAAACACTGTTAACGGTTTAAAACGCGAAATATTTTAGTACTCTTAGGCGGCCACAGTTGCGGCAAACCATCCGAAACGTGGGGCCGTAGTTAAAATCAATAAAAAATAGGATATCCAATATATTTTGAGTTTTAAACCGTTAAGTGTTGTTAAATGTGTACTTCTCGTATAAATTGCAAAAAAAAAAAACAAAAAATACTTTATTCTATTCTACTTCTCTTTTCTTCTTTTTTAGTCTATACTTGATAAATCATTCTTAACATCTCCCCATCTCGAGTGGACGGATGGATGAAATGTACTGTAGACAGTGCCTCGACTTAGCGAAGACAGTATGAAAATTCGGTCTTTATCACTTAACGGCAGCACAGCTCAAAAATCCATTTACATGCAAATTAGCCATGAAAGCTTTATACAACATAATTTATATAGACGAAGAAAAAATGTTTGCTCCATTAACCTTACAGGGGAGTTAAGGGAAAGGACTTTATGAGTTCATATTAATAAAAATTGGATAATTGCTTAATTTATCTAATAACCCCTTAAAGAAATCTTTGTAGTTTAAACTCTTATTTGTATTGTATTCTCGTCCTAACGAACAAAAGGCAGACTATATATTTTGTCACTGATCAGCACATTCCCATACAAACGGATGTAACTTAAGAGCTTAGTAGACATACATCTAAGTAAAACATAAACACCATATAAGCGCGTTGTATTTAAATAATATTGTAACTTGCACGTGTTAACTGGGCTTAATCATAAATATTGCAAGTGTTTCAACTAAGGGCCCTTACACGCGAGTGCGAAGTGCGTTGTATGTTTATAAATTTGCTTGTGAGTCGATACAAATTTAAATAAAACACTTTTAACGGTTTAAAATGTAACATAATTTACATAATTAATAAGTTACTTATTTATAATTTCTTTTAACTACGGCCTACTACTAGCAAAAACACGGAACAGTGTGGATACCGTTCAACACTGAGTCGTAACTTTCTTTTAATTTATAATCGATTTTTAACTAATTTAATAATCAAAGCGTTATTTGCATATCGATGTCAATAATTCGTACAAATTGCGCAGGATTTAGTAATCAATGTAGAATTCAATATTTAATTGATAAAAGATTGACCAAATTACTGCACAGTTATAACATAAATTATAAAACGGGGTCATGTTTTAACTTTTTATACTCGATAGTTTTTGTATCAACACTTCTGTTGAACAGCCTTGATGTGTTGTTTATGGCCGTTGGTAATTGAATTCCATTAAATGTTCTTATATCGATCTTATCGATTGTTGTTTCGTTGGTAGGTACTTAGGATACAGACATTACTTATAGACTTTATAGGGAATTTTTTATCGTTATTTTAGGTGAATATTTTACTATAGGTAGGTAGTGTGCTTTTATATCTGTCCTAATATATAAAGCTGAAGAGTTTGTTCGTTTGAACGCGCTAAGCTAAGAAACTACGGGTTTGAATTGATTTTTTTTTGTGTTGGTTAGAGCGTTTATCGAGGAAGGATGTAAGACATCGCCCTGTGACTAATAGAAGCGAGGATACAGAGGGAAATGTGAACAAAACGGGGGGAAATTATTTCATCTCTGTGGGTTTCTGGTGCGTACGCTGCAAAAACGGTTCCAGACACCCAAATCATATGTATAAAGGAATGATTCCTCTTTACATAATCTGAAAAATGTCCATGACACTGTATATCTATCTTTTAAGATTATCTTGCAAGAACAACGGGACGCGACCGATTTCATGGGCAGCTTAAATTTATTAAGATATACAAATACGCGTTCGACGTCGCTGACACAGCGACATGTGTCACCATCACCAGGCGATAGTATACCAGATATGACGACTATGCCAAGTAGTTATTTGATTAGACGATAATATTTATTTAAGTTTATATAATTATAACGTTTTTACACATTTGAATGTAAGTTATAGAAAAGTTTGTCGCGAGGCATTGTTGACAGTCGTATAAAAATACGAGTACAAAAATTTTTCGTCTGAGATTTTATATTTACAAATTTATAATAAACATAAACTACATTAGTGTCACAATTTGACATTAAAATTTGGGGTATAGTTAAAATCCGCAACACCCTTTATATTTCTCTAATTAAATCATATTTACGGACGGAGAGTTGAAACAAAATCTTGTTTAAGAAATCTTAAAAACGAACGTTGAGTAGGTATATATTGTGACACAGCTGGTCAATATAATATGTGATGTTCTAGCGTATTATTACTCGATAACAATCTTTACTAAAACGAATAAAAAATCTAGGATCCTATTTCACGTCTCTGACATGATGGGGCTCATACAATAAGTTAAGACGTTCTTGAAGATTTCAGTTCCCC
Source organism: Leptosia nina (assembly GCA_963661955.1). Lineage (NCBI taxonomy): Eukaryota > Metazoa > Arthropoda > Insecta > Lepidoptera > Pieridae > Leptosia > Leptosia nina. The sequence goes on from CAVLEF010000280.1 coordinate 10,838,061, forward strand.
CTCGGCGCTCCTTTCTCACGATTTACCTTAAATGGACCTCAATAAAGCTCAACACTCGTAAATCATTTCGGCATTGTGTACGACTTTTGATGGCCCTATTACCATAAGAAGGGCTAGAACGCGAAGGTGTTGATATGTAAGGGAAACACGTCTACGGGACTATTCTACATTTGCCACGTACAATAGTCCAACTAGTTCTCTCCCTTAATAATTAAATCTCCCCGTCAGATACAAAACGCCAGTTGATCTATCACAATCATTATTCAAATTGCAATATTACACCAAACATCCTTTGAAGATCTCACCAAGACATTTTTGAATGACTGTTAATTTCTTTGTTGCAGGCCTGCAATGCGACGGAATACGCCCGTTGGGTGCGAGCGTTGTGCGTCGAAATACTTGGACAGACGCCTCTGCCGCAGGTCAGGTTCTTAGACGTTTTACCAGCGGCCGACACGAATCAATCTAACCGGAAACCAAAGACAGTCCAGCAGGAAACGCCAGCGTGTCCCCCCAGACCGCCTCCGAGAGCGCGCAGAAGGTTAATAACCATGTCGGAAACTCAGTTACCCGGAAGAGATCATTCCCCTGCCGCAACGGACGAGGGCATCGTCGTAGAAGACGACGATTACGACTCGTCGTCCGATCGGAGCCTCGACTTATCTCTATCCCTGGACGCACTAAAGACCATCGATGTCGTCGACGCACCGTTACGCAAGTCAGAAATCAAATGTGATAACTGCAGTAAATTAAATACAAGTCCTACACAGCATCACACGCTACCTAGGGCGCGGTCGAGTGAAGTGGAACTGGGGCGGCATCGATATTTGAAGCGCTGGGAGGGGACGACCGGTGGAGCGGAGAGAGGGAGGTTTGCCATGGAAATGGCGAGGCGGAAAACGGCGTCCCTGGAGAACCGCGCCAGATCGTGTTCCCCGAATTCCCACGAGGTAACGTCTAAGTACGTGCCGGTGCGAGAGAGGAGAGCGCTGTTCGAATCGTTGTCACAAAGCGGGGGTAGTTTGGCGCGAAGTAGTGAACAGCTGTCCCGTCCGGTGGCTGTAACGGAGACCCCCAGACGGGCCGCCTCGCTCCACGATCTGCAGGCGCCCCCGTCCAGGTCAGTGAGTGACCTTAGGCAGTTCTTCGAAGCGGTGGCGCGCGGCGCGGGTTGCTCCGGTGTTCAACGGTTCAGCGCCCCGACGAATCCCGTGCCGCGCGCCTTCGTATCGCTCTCGTGCGCCTGACCGATTTGTTTGTAAATACTGTACATAGCCGATGGACTCACGGCGTGGACCGCCGCCGACCGTCTCACTAAGTCGTTCGTTGTAAGACTGTTAAAAGTATTGTTAAAAGTACCTAATATAAATGAAATAAATACGTATTAATTATATTGGTCTAGTTTTATTGCTTACTCACTTACTTTTGTCCAAGTCCTAGTCGGACACGCTTAGGGAGTGTTCCGTATTATTACATACATTTTAAACTCATTTTAGTTATTTTCAATTATTAATATTAAAAAAAAAACATTATTAGTATCTGTCCCTAATTCTTTAAGAAATGACATCTATTTTATTCGTCATTTCTATTTTTTTTTGTTTCTCGACCCTTAACAAATGAAACAGACTATACTTATTTCAAAGCAGCTGTAAAACACACTTAAGTTTTAGTCAAGTTTTCATACCGTTATAGCATTATTGATAAGTACAGCTAACATACAAATACCACTCGCGGTCGTCTCCGCTAACTTACTATGTCTGTACTAAGTTGCACAAATGTCACTCAGCGCTCAAAGGTCGCCGCTAGTTAGTCCTTCACACGGTCCCCTATTGTGTTCTGCTCTTGCAAAACATTCACCAAGAAACACCTTCACTTTAACCCCTACTTTTATTATTAGGGTTCCGTTTAATAGATATTTTTTTACTGCCTTTGCTGTCCGTCCGCGTATATCAAATAATCTCAAAAAATATATATATATATATATATATATATATATATATATATATATATATATATATTTTAGAAATCTCGAACCGTTTCCGTAGTGCACACTGCACACCACTGAAAACTTTTCTTCGCTCCTATTTGTCGCAGGCTAAATGGTCCAACGAACACAAAAATATGTTTTCAATTCAGACCATAATTTCCTGAGATTAGCAAATAAACATAAATGTTTCATCTTAAATGTATATACAGCGTGTTTTCTATAACTAAAAATTAAACAGCATTGAGATACATTCTATTAATTCTAAAGTATGTGATAAATAGGGAACCTTACGTGCCTTAGCCCAACTCGCACTTGGCCGGTTTTTATTGCATTGTAATCATAATTTGAATGCATTGTTCAGAGATTGAATGGAAAATTTCTCAATCAGGACGTAGGTGATAATGAAAGTGAAATCTATTGAACTTGAATGACATTGTTAAGCGCAGAATCTAACTGACATATTACGTCACATATTTTATTTAACTGGTATAATGCACGCCCACGTGGGGCATTTGTTACGTGTGCTGGTAGTACCAACTCTACCGGAGGAACAATCGATCAGAACCACTTATAATAGCACCAGCGCCCTACAGTCCTTTCGACGGAATGCGTTGATACGATTCCAAAAAAAACGTTCTAATTTCATCACACCCAAAAGTGCCCATATTTGAACGGTATCAATTCCAAAGAACCTTACCTCGACACTGAACTTCATAATTGGGAAGAACAGAGTTTGTCTAACTTTCAAGATATTAGACAACCAAATATAATTATTAAAACTTAAATACAAGAATTATATTTTAATTTATAACAATAATATAATAATACATACATATATAACACATGGATACAGATCCAATGTTTTTCGCTAGCAATATCTAACATGGAATTCGGGACCTAATATCTTTTCAAATCATGGGTATATAATTATTTGACTGTATCAAATCTCTACTATTATTAAATTAACAGCAAACTTAACTTCAAAATTTTCGTACGATTTAAGAACACAAATTTATTCTGTAGACTATTTAAAAGAACCTGGTAAGAGTCAAATCCTAGGAAAAAGAGATAAAATGTTTCGATCTAAGTGCTGATAATCTTATCGTCTATAAATATTAATTAAAGCTAATACAGTAGAATTGTGTCCCATGCCCCATTAACTAATAAGTCAATATTTAACTGTTAAACTTTCAAAAACAATAACAGAGCGTTTATTGTACTCTGAACGGGCTTTATGCCAATCTTATCAAAATTTGAGTAGCTAATTGTTTAGACATTTCCGTAAATGATAAAGGATGACTAATTAATATGATGAATGGAGTGTTTAGAAGATAAAATCTGTTTGAATAGCCACGATGAGTTGCTGGTCAAATTTCTACTGATTCCAATTTCGAAATGAATAAAATTAGTTTTTACTTAAAACATTTTTGTCCCAGTTGCACTCCATAGATTGATTTACTATTTAAAAGTCTAAATAAATAAAAACAAAATGTTGACACGATAATTCAGTTGGTAAAAGCAACATAACGGAACACTAAGGTCAAGGGTTCGACGCCGTGTCAACGAGTGTTTAATTTAGTAAAATTATTTTTATTAAAATTATATAAAGTCTAAAGATGTACCGAATCATTTATAATAATTTACAATTGTTATTACGTGTTTCTTATCAATGTTATAAAGGTTACAAGTTTTGAAACATTTTATAAAATATACAATAAATGTTTTATGACTTAAAGAAGCATACGAATTTTCATATTTTGTAAGTCAGATATTAAATATACTTTAGGCTGCTTATTATCGCAGTGCTATTAATGAGGTAAGTAGGTTTATGTGATTTTTATAAAATAGGTGATCAAGATCAACTTTCTGTCGTCGACCTTAGAGTTGTTGCAAAAAATCTATGTTCCATTGTGCTGTTCGCCGGTCAACTGTGAGAATAAATAACGGGTTATTAAATTATGACCTCGTGAATAACTGTAACGAAATAGCCTGTTTCAGCAATATGCTAATTAATTTGGAAACATTTTAATGACGTCTGATTACAATTTAACGGAATCACAATGAAAGACAATAATCATAGACTATATGCATGCTTAGTCTTTATGTTACGTCAATTATAAAACGTGCATTAGATCATTGATCAAATTTTAGCTTATTAATATTGTATGTCTGTCGAATTAATAGTCATCTTTGCATAGTGTCGCTGTGGTCGTTGGTTTGAGTCCTACTCTGATATCGATATGTTTATATAGAGAGATTTTTGAGTTAAACTTACCCATGACTTAAAATATTAATTATATGCGTTTTGAAAAGTTTAGTATTTTCACAGGATTGCATTACAAAAATTAGAAATTCGATTTTAGATTGAAAAACAGATCAATAGCCCGAGACGCTGTAAAATCCGGTTCGAGTACTGCCTGTGTTCTAAAGTTTTTTTCGATCAAAAATCGAATTTTAATATGAGTTCCCTATTGGGAAGAACAATCATATTTAATTAGAATAATAAATATTATAGCAAAAAATTTACTAATTAATCCCTTAAATCATGTGTCATATTTACGAAAATACATGATCTTTTGTCGCGGTAGCCTGTGACTCTCCTGTTAACCAAATCCGTAAAATAAACTTGGACCTGCTCCTCAACGTAGAGGAAACAGTATTTACTTCTACTATTTATAACTGTGTTTTAGTAATTGTCATCTTAACGTGAATATAAACTGGCTGTATTTGCGAGTGTTAACCGTAGGCACATAAACAAATTGACAATTTACACTCTCGTGTTAATTGTCCAAGACAGATGTAAGTAAATTGTCAATTATCTTAATGACATAATGACATGCCAGCCAGCTGCATTGTTAACAAGTTTGACGCATTCATTCCGCTTCTACAAAATCTAGGGCTCAGCAGAAATCATTTATTCATAGCCAAAATGGGCCGACAGCGCATCTCGTTTAGATGGTAGGTTATTTCACTTATCATCAAGCGAACACCATGCTTTTCTGAACCCCCCTTTCTTTAAAAAAAAATTTTTTTTTTTTTTTTTTTTTTTTTTCCCCCCCCCCCCCTGTTTGGGGGGGGGGGGGGGGGGGGGGTAACAACCCCCCCGATCAGAGAAGACTATCGTTCTTTACCCCAAGTATTTCACTTTTTTAAAGTTGGATTTCTATCTTTTCTGTAAATTTAAATAAAACTGTGTTTTTTAATCATTATTCATATCCATTGTCATTTAACAATAATAATACATTTTACTTTTAGTTCATTCCTATATATCATATTTGTAGAACATTTATGTAACGTTATACGGCTGCGCCTGCGCAGACCACGTCACAGGCCTATGGCAAAAACCAAACAGTTTTTAGAGCTATTCACGATTTAAACTTGATTATAATATAAATACATAAGTTAGATATAAAACTGAATTAGTGCAATCTTAAATAAATATTTATCTAAAATTTTATAATTTAAAAAGTAAGTTTCTCAATAGCCAGTAAGCCGCGGTATGTCACCTTACAAAATATCCCGTATCACGTCTATTTTTGAAGCAATTTCTGCAATCATTAACACACATTCATGCTATAAGCGGGTTTATTTAAAAAACTAAGAATTTCTCCGTTTATAAAAATCTCGCGCTATAGTTCGTTCAATATAGGATGACAAGAAATGAGGTAGAACAGTTAGTAGTGTAGCTATTTGATTTTTTAATTGGTAAAAGACAGAACTTGACATTCATGCTACGTATATAACAGATAAGAAAAGAAAGTGACGTAATTTTAAGTAAGGAATAATGAAAGAAATCTAAATGAAGATTACTACTTCCCTAATCTTGTTTATGTCATATGTCGCATTAACTTTAAGTTACCAGATCAAGAATATTTGTTTATAGAACTCTTTAATTCGCAGCAGTACGTATTTAAATGAGACACTTTAACAGTTTAAAACGTAATATATATTAGTTAAACTTATTTGAAAATTATTACGGCCCGACGTTTCGGATGCTCTGCAGCAGTGTTTTGCTATAAAATAATTAAAATAAGTTTAACCAATATATACCGCGTTTTAAACCGTTTAAGTGTTTTATTTAAATGTGTGCTACTCATGTAAGCTACAAACAGTATTCAGCAGTACAGTATTAATAAATTATGATATTTTATAGCTCACGAACACGATACCGAGCTTCCCATCCTATATTTGACAAAGTATAGTCGATTTCGTTGTTGCTACTAGCGGGTATTGAAATTAGCAGCTGGAATGCGGCCATGTCAAATGGTTGCAACCACATGTTAGATCGTAAAGAACGATCGGACAAAGAAGTGTTAGAAAAAACTAGATAAAAGGAGCCGAAGGGTGCTACAGGTAGCGTAAGACATGATTGAGCTTCGACCATTGTACAAGACTTTATATCAACAGCGTACAATAGCTAGTTGAATTAATAATTTTGTGTGTTACTTTTAATCTCAGTTTTACGTAATTTGACCGTTAATATTACGAAGTATATGATAAAAAGAATATTAGTAACAAAGTCGCAGTATCTATACTAATATTATAAAGCTGAAGAGGTTGTTTGTTTGCATGCGCTCATCTCAGTAAGTAATGGTTCGATTCGTGTTGTTGGTGGGACCATTTATCGAGGAAACCTTTAGGCTATACATTTCCGCGACAGTGTATGTGTGGTTTAATGGTAATCAACACATGGTCGAATCTAAAGAACGTTCGCCAGGTTAGCTAGTTTTATTATATACAAACAATTAATCAATTTTCAAATTATAAAAAAAAATTGTATGTTTTAAAACACACTTTTGTTGCATTGGACTTATTAATGTCCCACTGCTGGGCATATGTCTTCCATCTCCTTGAAGAAAGTTTTTTAAAGGCTGAGACCAATCACTCTGTCTCGATGTGGGTTTGCGTGTTTTATTAAAAAATGCTGGATGCTAACCGTGAATAAAATTTAATAAAATAAAGCAATCAGCTGAGAAGAAACAGTAAATAAGGCAAAAGTAAGTGGCAATCAGCTATAGTAAGTGAGTCACGAGTAAGTGGCGCTTTTTGTCACTCGGCGAACACTCAAGGTCGACACGCTGGATAAATTACATCTAAAACGATCAACAAAATGTTTAATTATCATAATTGAGTTTATAGGAAGTTATGTATTACAGATGGTAAATAAGTACTTAGATTAGAATATAATGTAAATACAATAAGTAAAGCTTCTATGTAAGTAGTCCATAAAAACACGTACATACATTTTTATCACATCCAAAAAATGTTAAAACTTATTTCTGAATCCTTAACAACTCCTTAACAAAACGCGAAATATATTGTTTAAACTTATTTCAACCGCGTTTCAAACCGTTAAATTGTTTTATTTTTATGTGTACAACTCACGTAATCTTCAATGTTTACTTAATATGTAGTTATTATAAATGTTAAAACAACATACTTTTAATTATGATATGATAAGGCAGCTTTTATGAAACAATAGCTTAATACCGTGACTCACCAAATGTAATTATCATAAAACATGACAAATATTCATTTTTAACTTTATCAGTTATCAACGAACGCTACTTTGCGGCTTTTCGCAATTTTGTACTTGTTTTTCTGTAGACTTAGCGAAATATGTATTTTTAAAACACTCAGTAGAGTATGCGAGTAGTACGCATTTAAATAAAGCACTTGTAATGGTTTTTTTTTGCGTTTGAAGCCGTTTAATTATATTTTTTACTTTCCATATTGATAACGAACTCTTTTGATGTTTCTCTATTTATTCTATAACTAAAAATATGCGATAGCTTTATTATTCTCTATTTCTTATTACTAAATTGTTTACATTAAGCTGTAAGTTTTACAAAACCAATAAAAGAAAACAAAATAAGATCAAAGTATTTTATTTAAATAACGTCCTAGTATAAAATTTATTTAATTCGTGTTTAAAACCATTTTATTTATCGTGAATCTCTCGTATAATATAACCATGATATTGTTAGTTTGTATGTCTACGAAAAGAAAGTAAAAAGAAAATATCAACAGCCTTGAAAATTTAAATACCGGGTACCTAGTTCCGAAACCAGTTTAAACTATTCGAGATCCGTCCCTCAAACCGGTAACCTAGTGAAAAGACAGCTGACTCCAATATTCACTTTAGCCGTTATTACAACGGCATAAGGTCGTAATTTCATACAATTATAATGATACAATGTATCCCTATTTTTACTATGAGAAATCTAGTTGTAAGGATTATATACTGGCCACAGCTGATAATAGAAAGGGTTGATACAATGGTGAGGAATAATCGAATTATTCATTCGTTCTCGAGAGGAATCCAGTTCACAAATCCGGGTTAGGGCATGTTTGGCAACATTTAATTGGTGATCCGCGACGGGAGACCATTGTCAATGTACTATTTCACAGAATACGGCTGAGAATAACGTAATTCGTAGACATAGTCAACAGCGGTGCTTTTTAAGCGTAGCTTATAACTAGAACGTGACACTAATACGGTTGTTAGGAAAAGAGAGATTAAAATATAGATGATACATTATTTTTTGTTTAAAAACTCTATTACTTATTGATTCTTCTTTGCACAAATAGTTATACAGGCAAAACTTATATGCTAGAATGGGATGCAATGAGCGGCACTATCGGTAACAAGCCATTTCTTTTAGGCAACCTAAGATTTAAAAAAAAGATATGTGCAATAACATGTGAAAAATATTAAAGTTTTCAAAATATAATTAAGTAAAAAAAAAACATACACACTTAAAAAAGTTACACCATAGTAAAAAGTTAATATTTCTTAACTTTGCAGCGCCATGGTTCAACTTAAAAGAATTACGAGTTAATTTTAATTTTCTCTCAGTGTCAGTACCGATCAGACAAGACAGTATCTATTAATCATGTCTTTCATGTGTTATCAAAGATTAAATATTACTTATTAAACTTAATTAAAATTTATATAATTTAAAACGTGCACCAAATTTACGTAGGTTTGGTTAAGTATGATATGACGCGCATTTGAAAGCTTTAAAAGTGCTTTATTTGAATATGTACCTGCAAACAACACAATTTGTGTAAGATTTAGTTTTGATTCAGCGAAAATGGAATTGTTTTATTCTTAATTTTTTATTATTTCTTAACTTCTTAACACTAAATTTACAAGAACATATCATCAACTCAACTCCCCCGACAATTTTAATTTCGTCGACGATGATCTTGGATATTAAATATTATCTTCTCCGAAATAACCATAAATATGGCGTGTAATAATTACTTCTTGTCGAGATGAGGAAGCCGTTAGCGTCCGTGAAAGCTTTCTGTCATCGTAACAATATTGAAGACATAAAATTGAAAGTACCTAATAAAGTTAAAAATATTTGAACGAGAATCGGGCGGATGTTTGGATCGTAATTGTGTTTACCTTCCCTTATCGATATGAACGATGTCCTGTTACCGATAGGTATTTTAATATAAATGATATATTTAGAATGATCTAGCATTTAGCATTTTTTAATTGGCTTTAATTATTGACTTCAAGATATTGTATTTCGGTTGAAACCCACCCAATTTCTTACGTACTGTTATTATAAATATTGTACCCTTCTGTGATAATTTAAAATTGTTACCAAAAGAACGTTCTACAAAGCGCACTTTTTACTGCTATTTGTGTATAATATCTGTCTTATACTAGATAATTAATAAAATATTTTTATTCTGTTTTCATTTTCATACGAAAAAAAAATCTACAGAAAGAGTTTATTGTAGTGATACTAAATGATATATACATTATAATTCAACATTTTTTATTCTAATAACCATACATTTGGGGGCAAATAAACAACGAGATATGTAAATAGATATTTTTAAATAGTATTATTATTCTCTGTGTTTTTGAATGTCATAATTATTTTTTCATATATTTTATACATACCATTATGCCGTGTAAGTACCTACATAAATCCAATTAAATAATTTACAACAGGTACCTCAGCTTTAAAAGAGACTTCGGCACATCCTGTACTTAACAATCGAAGTTCAAACGCCTCATAACACGGCGAGTCAGTGTTTTTTTAAAAAGGAAACGTATATTTTTGGGCTAATAAAGAATTGTCCTAATGAGTAACCCAGCGTGTCTTGGATTATTTTATGTGCCCTGACTCATTGCAACGCAGGATCGATTTGGGCGTTGACTCAAGAATACGTCACTTCTGAAGATATCCTTGTATGTGAATGCAATTAGGTACTGAGGGACGAAAGAGCATTGCATGTATATTGTATGGTTACAGATGCATTTCATTCCTCCTTGGAATATAAATAATTAGTACAATAACGTATACCTTACGTAACGTATCTGCATACGTTATTACAATAGTTATGTAGTAGGATAGGTTAGCATTATGATTAAATTTAATCAAAGTTAAATCCTTTTAGGGCGGAATGTGTATATGTAAAAAAATCAATGTGGATCATATTTTCAAATCCTAAACTAATTAACTATAATGACCATAGCAGCTGACAAAAATCGGGTTTTAAGTCAAATATATTAATAAACACATTTAGCTTAAACCGTTAAAAAATACAATAAATTAACCACTAATGATGGTTGCAAAATAGATATGTGTTATTTTATATTTAAATATCGTAGTCGCCCCGGCTTGCAATGGTAAATATACTACATTATATACTTGTAAACAATGAGTTAATTCAAATATATTTTGTTTAGAAGATATGTACGCCAAAAAAACCGCTTTGGGATCTGTTACTTTGTTTTGAAATACTATACTACTTTGGTTTAACTGATTTGGTTTAAGCATACATAGGGGACGGACAGACAGCGTCAGCTTTTTTAAATAGTTGCGATATAATTAATAATCACGCGCTAATGTATTCACAATCTCGAATCGTAGTTAAAATTACAAATAATATAAAAATGTAATGATCTGATTTTGTGTAAAGTCAAGCTCGAATCACGGAGAACACAATATTTATCGATTCAGCCGTTCGGTGTCCACTGCAGGACATAAACTTCCAGCACGAACAGTCGTTAGCTAGTTGAATCCAGCGTTTCCCTGGTACCTTGACCAGGTCGTCGGTCCACCTGGGAGGAGGTCGTCCATGTTTATTATTGTACAAATAACTGTCTCGCGGACACAGGAGGCCGACCACTGACTTGCTTGTAAAACAATGTCCATAGACAATAAACATTTAATTAAGTACATCTCAATCAATCAAATGAAATTTCAAAACATAAAGCATATTTCAACCATAAATAGCTAAGTACTTAACTATATGTTTCGATAAAGATAACCGAAAATCAGATTATAATTAGAAATTTCAAAGGAGTTACTTTCATCTTTATAATTAGTTTAATTTAAAATTCACTTATGGTTAATCGATGATGTTATACAAAATATTACGTGCTTAAGTTTAGGACCGTCTTTGTAGCCTAATGGTTAAACTTGTTGCATTGGGTTAAGCGCAAGATGTCCTGGGTTAGAATCCCGGGGAAACAATAAATTGTTTCGGTGAGGCACAGATTTCATACACAATTTCGAGTCTGCCTCGTGATCCATATAGAGGAATCGAGATTAAAATCTTGCCTGACTGACACGCACATATTAGAAATCTTAGAATATTAAGTCAATTGTATACGATTAGTGCCGCGAAACGTTGGCGTAAATCGGTAACTGGAATGTGATAAATTTACACACATGATAAATTTTTAAATGGTGAAAAACGATATTATTTTGGTGGCGGCACAGATAAATCGATCGAATTCTGAATAACCAAGTAAAGTGAATTCCATCATCATAAAAAAACTAAATCTGTAACACTTAATGGTGCCATTGCACATTCACAAGTTTAGAGTAAAAATATAATAATATAAGTTCTGCCTTTTAAATAAAGCACTTTAACGGTTTTAAACGCGATTTATATTACTTAAACTTAATTGGAAAATACTTTAACTACGAGCCTCCCTGTGAACACGGCTGCTGCAAAGCATCCGAAACGTCGGGCCGCAGTTAAAATATTTTCCAAATAAGTTGTAACTTATATAAATCGCCTTTGAAAGCGTTAAGCGGAAGTGTTTTATTTAAATGTGTACTACTCGCGTAAACTACAGACTATTATTTTAAATATATTGCTAATATACTTAGTAGTTTACAGTATAACATAATCTACGTGAATACTGATTATCCTAATTGTATATGTGCGTGCGCAATAATGATATTATGAGTTAATACACAAGAGTCAAGGTGTGTCATTGTCCATATTGGTAATTGAATAGTGTGTACATAGATCACCCGCACCTTGACTCGTCTTAGAAGTCGATACCTTATAATGTGTATGGGTGTGAACACAGCCATGAGCGGAGCGACAAATATTTTTCCGTTATGATTAATTACTTTTCAAACATTAAAGTTAACAGTTAAAAATGTATTCCACTTCGTACAAGTATATTTAGGTTAATTAAAATAGTAATAATTTATTTTAGAAAGAAGTCTATTTATGTTTTTAGAAAGATTTTTTTAAATTTAATTTTGAAGTCGACTTTATTTTTCCAACAACAATCGTTTTAATGTTTGTCCTGCCTAAATTATTGTACCCAATAACAGAGAAAAAATTGAACAATATGTTGTACAGTTATACAAACTTAATGTTGTTTTAAAGAAAAACGCATAACTCAGTAAATAACATTTGTGATTAAAAATTCTAAGCGTTGGCGTTGTTTGTACTTGTGTTCTAGTAATTTAGTTTTACTGCAATTAAATGTCTTTTATTATTCAAAGCAACAATCATTTTAATTCTAATACATATTTTTAATTTAATAAAAAAAATAATACTCTATTATAGGAGGATTATAATTTGAATTTTTTTTTTTTTTTTTTTTTTTTTTTTTTTTTTTTTTTTTTTTTTTTTTTTTTTTTTTTTTTTTTTTTTTTTTTTTTTTTTTTTTTTTTTTTTTTTTTTTTTTTTTTTTTTTTTTTTTTTTTTTTTTTTTTTTTTTTTTTTTTTTTTTTTTTTTTTTTTTTTTTTTTTTTTTTTTTTTTTTTTTTTTTTTTTTTTTTTTTTTTTTTTTTTTTTTTTTTTTTTTTTTTTTTTTTTTTTTTTTTTTTTTTTTTTTTTTTTTTTTTTTTTTTAACAGCACGGAGGGCTGACGATGTCGCTTCTCCACTGCCTAAAATTTTTTCAATTTTTTTATATAGGCTATAATGTAAAGAAATCGCTTTTAAAAATGTTTAGCACCTCATACGCGATCTAATACTTGTACAGCTAACATCACTTTCTATCACACCACACAGCTATTTATAACACCAATACTGAGAAGTTTTACAATTAATTATCGTGGAAAGTTAAATATTAGGTTTAGGTATATGTTGTTTATAACATTTTACATTGTGGCCTCGGCTTATTTTGGTTTAGGATTGGTTTATATTCTTCTTTTTTGTACGGATTGGAATTTAAAGCCCTAACAGGCGTAACTGGCTTATTTGATAGAACAACGGTACGGTATTCTGTTGGTTGTGGATTCGAGTCCCACTTGGTTCCATATTTTCTACAATCTTAAGGATTCTTAAGAAAAATATAGATTTTTACATTTCCGTCTGATTTCGTTTCTATCGTCCCAATTAAGGAAATAATAATTAAATATGCTTTGCTGTAGCCGTGGTCACGGGGACACTAAACGCATTACAGACTGTATTTAAATGTATAATATTCTCGTAAAAAGATAATTTTTTGATTACTATATCTCTAAGGGATTTTTAATGAAGCTGGTTATTGATTTTAAATTAAGAATAATTCCAGTTATTGGAAAAAAAAACCTTACCAAAAAAGAATTAAACAAAATATCAAACGAATGAATACCTAACTTATAAGGTATATAATGTAAATACTTCGTAACAGAGGAAGATAAGATCGTACAGTTACGGATTAAGTCATACATAATAGCATTTGCTATGCAACATGCATTCTATCGCATCCATTTTAACTTGATCCATGATATTAAACCATTATAAATTTTATAGTGTTACGTATCATAATAAAATGAGATCTACTTGTCTATATTACTAGCCTACATTAGCTATAAGTTACCAAGGACTAAAGAAATCCGAGGAGGACAGTACTCAGTATAGGACAATATTTTATTCAAGAACTAACTGTGCCCGCGACTTCGTCCCGAACGTGGAATAGTGACTGGGGGTAGAATTTTTTATTATTTAGGTTGATTATTAATTTAGGTAAGGGCGCATTAATTAATGCAACCTATCTATGTTGTAATTGCTACTTTGCCGCAACACTCTCATCTCACATCTATTCCAACTCTCTTACTCTCATTCCGCCACTCACTCCCACTCGTACTCGCACCTCTATACCTAAAAAGCAATATATAATTATATATAGAAGAAAATTTCGTTGTTCTAGCTTCAAAAACCACGAATTTTTATACACAAATAAACTGTCATCCCCTTTTTCAACCACCCGGGTTGGGGGCCTTTTTTGACATTAAAAAGCAGCCTTTGTCCTTTCTTAGGATCTAAAATATCTTTGTACCAAATTTCATTTAAATCAGTAGTTTCGAGTTAAAGACAAAAAACAAATTACTTTCGCATTTATAAAATTAGTAAAGATTAGAATAATGTATTAAAGAAGAAATGAAAAAGTGGCGATAAAAAAGTTATTCTTATACAAAACCTTCGCTTTAGTTACAAGGCCGTGCCTCAAGAGCTGCAAAACCTGGAGAACTGATATTTATTTTAATTTGTATTTGTTTGCCGCTATGACAATAAATTATAAAATTTAAAAAATATATTATAGGAGGAATACCCATACATAACATCCTTATTTTTACGAGATCATAAATTGATAAAAGAACGATACTAAAAAAAACTGAAAAAAGTTTACAACATAAAACGTACCATCTGTTGTTTTTCTAACCAAAGGTCTATGGAAATCATTGGCGATTCCGATCCGCACTTGACCACTTTATTTACTTCACGTAAAGATATCCTTATAATGTATTACTTAATATACATTTCCCAGGTACCAAGAACAATGCATCTTAAACACAAGTCTGCAAAGTTAGTTAAGGAGTCGTGAAAGTGCAGCTTCTTCATGACGCTTCTGACACAACCGACCGCAGACAATCGTGATGAAATTCTTACCCCACGGCGTATTCACTTAGCGTTATGCAAAATCTTATTAGACAAAAGATACATTTATAGTAATAATACATTGTGAAGCATCCGAAACGTCGGGCCGTAGTTAACATAAATTGTAAATGAGATAGCTGATATGACACTATTATCCTTTAAAATAACATTTTTAACGGTTGTTTTAAACCGTTAAAAATGTTATTTTAAAGGTTATTTAAATATGTTATTTAAAAAGTTTTTTAACTAAAATTCTATTCAATATAATTATCCATTAATCCATTCAAAACCATGTATAATAAGTATGACTGCAATTTTAGACAGTTAGTTTTACAAGATTCAATATCTAATTCACGGAAATATTATGCTTTTTCAACGGTAACTTCTTTCTTTTCCTCTCTTTTGTTTAAACTATATTAGGTTCTTCGCACTATTTTAAATAAACTTAAGTTGGAATATAGAATGTTAATATTATATTTAATAATAAAAATATAAAAGTTTCTTCAATCACTTGCCGTAACTAAACTTACACTTTGGAAAGTAAAAGTGATGTGAGTCGACTTTGTGACCGTTTAATTGAATTAGCGTTATTAGTAATGCACCTGTCACTTTGTATTAAACAAGTGATACATTGTTGTATTCGCATTTATTTACGCGTTACTTAACGTGAACCTGGATTCGATTCTCGAGAAAGGGTAATTAGAAATTGCAGTAAGAATTCTACAATATTTCAAATAAAACACTCTAACGGTTTAAAACGTGATGTATATTAGTTAAACTTATTTGAAAAATATTTTTAACTACAAATCGATTCGGACAATTTGAAAAATATTTGTAACTTAAAAATCCACCTTTATTTTACGTATTATTTTAAATTGGGAGGAAATTATAAGAATTTAACGCAAAAATCTTAACACATATATAAAAAAAATATGCTTATCATAACGCATCTTATGTTATCTTTAATTTGGCGAGAAAAAGTTCTACAAAAAATTTCATATGTTTACATTTTATTAAAGATGTGTCTTTGTATTATCTCAAAGTCAATATAGTATATTTTTCTATGATATATATATATTTTTTCTTTTATAGTATAAGTTTGTATAGTATATTTTTCACTACAAATTGACCCACCGACCCACATGTAGCAGCGTGGTGGGTCACAGGTTATTAATCCCCCTCGCGAGAGGAGCCTAGCGAGTTATTATTAAGTTGAAACGACAGTATAATAATATAAAAACTTTAGCATCAACATTTTTCAACAAAATCATCTAGATTATCTCTTCACTTAATTATTATTTAATCTAGACTAGAATTATAAACCGGAAAACTTCGCGCTTATGGATCATAATAAGTAGGTATTGTAGCGTTAATGGCGTCTTACAAATTTCTAGAAAATAAAAGTGATTTTAATAATATTTTTCAATATTACTTTTCTTATGTAACCTCTACTTATTTTGCGTCATAATATAGACATTTTGAAATATGTTTGTTAAACTTATTTTGAGGTAAGTTTTGTAGTCCTCGCTTGTTTTACAAAATATCAATTACGAGGGAACAGATGTCGCTAGCGTACCTGATTTTGACATTACACCCTCACCATCATCAGTCCCCGTGTGGCCACGACTCCTGCAATGCATCCGAAACGTTAGCCTATAGTTAATTTGTTAATAAGTTAACTAATACATTTCGCGTTTCAAACGGTTAAAATTGTTTTATTTAAAGTTTAAATTAATAACATTAATGTTACTTAATAGCTTAATAGTAATAAATTTGTAATAGTAAATGTTTGTAACAGCATTGCATTCTTAGTTTTGCTCTAATTAATTCGGATTAGAATTCTTATTACAACAAGCTAATTATCGTGTATACAAATGGTATTTAGAACGAGTTGTGTGATTTATTTGCTTGGCTGTTGTAATGTAAAGAAATCTACGAATATATACCTACTTTGAAAAAGTTTCCTTTAAGGAAACTTTGAGAGGGAATCTTGACGTTCTTATTGGTCTAATGTGCACTGTATGCCTTATAACCGTGAGTTCAAACCCGACTAGATCCAACATCATCTAATCAATTTATAGTTTGTCTCAAATCTGTTGGACTTCATCGGGAAGTCTCTATATTAAATGGGTGATAGGAATGTCGAAAATTTCGTCCTAGTCATAAAATATCGTCCACAAATGAAAAAGCCATGAAGTTTTATTGAGTTTATCCAAAGCTAAAAGGTCTAAAGCCCATCTTGTCCAAATATCACCTTCTATCAAGTGATCGCCACGGTCTGTCTTCCTCTATCATAAAAAAGGACACCAGGCAGAACAAGAAGCACATATTAATAATAAATCATCATTTCTTTAAATACTGTCTATAGTTTACGCGAGTAATATCCATTTAAATAAAACACTTTAATGGTTTAAAACGCGATATATTTGTTAAACCTATTTGAAAATGTTTTTTAACTTCGGCCCGACGTCTCATGGGAGACAGTCTCCCCGTGGCCACGGCTGTCTGCAAAGCGTACGAAACGTCGGTCCCAAGTTAAAAAGCATTTTCAAATAAGTTTAAATAATATATCGCATTTTAAACCGTTAAAGTGTTTTATTTAAACGTGTACTACTCGCGTAAACTATAGACAGTATTTAAGTATTATCTAAGTTTAATATTTGGGTTTAAATTTTGACTATGTATATTATGATGATAATTAGGATGTTTATGGAAGGTAATAAAACGACACATAAAAAGTATATTTACTCTATAGAAATGGTTACGAGAATAAAACACAAGTCATTAAACATATTAAACGACACTAAGTACTTACCTATGCAAATCAGCCAATTGGTCTATTCCCACGATGGGATTCATAGAAATATTAAATTCTTTATCCAAAGCCCAATGTGTCGTTTTAATGATGCCCGTACATTTTTGTTTACTCTGTACCTTTTATAAGTCTTTGTGAAGGGTGGTGTCTTTGGACAAGGAATGAATAATGTTTTTTTCTATAATAGATCCTTTGCTCTTTCTACCGTTATTATTTAGTAGCTTAGGGATTTGAGATCGTAGATAATTTGTTTGACACATTTTTTAGGAAACGACTTTTAATACAATGGAAGATTCTTTCGCTTTTTCTACGAGGTGACAATTTTTGCCATTTCTAATGACCTTTGGGACCCTATCCGAAAATGTACTTTTCGACTTTTTTCAAACAAACTGCAGCTTATACTTTAAGAATCAATCTATCGAGTCGAGTCTGCATTCCTAATTCAAAACAATTCATCTTAAAGAGGGCTATTATAAGCCGTAACCCGACCCGCATTAGGGGATAATAGCATTTGTACCGAGGATATGGTCGCTTGCATAATCAACCCCTCACACGCAGATATTATTTAGCTTATTGTGGAAGCACGAAAGTCTTCAGGGAAGTTGCTTTTTTTACAGAACATATAAACAGTCTTGATACATTTCTCTTTTTTTAAATAGATGTACTTATAGATCTTAGAGTTG
Organism: Leptosia nina; assembly: GCA_963661955.1. Classification (NCBI taxonomy): domain Eukaryota; kingdom Metazoa; phylum Arthropoda; class Insecta; order Lepidoptera; family Pieridae; genus Leptosia; species Leptosia nina. Next base: position 10,856,697 of record CAVLEF010000280.1, read on the forward strand.
TTTTTTAATACATTAAGAACTAATTAATAAAGGATACCTCGATGAGACACAATAATCAAATGAAAACGGTGGAAGAAAAACTATTTTTTTTAAAAACGTAAGTAAGCGCTATTATTACTAACGAAATTTTTATTAGTATTAGTTTGCAAGGAACTATGTTATAAGACGTTTATAAGAAACGGCTCCTTTATCATTAGGACATGAAACAAGACCGAATCGCAGATAAAATAATGTCGAACATGGTATAGACTCAAGTGCAGAACGCACATACATTGTATGGTATTGTGCCCCGATTCCCGACCCGTCTCGGCCGTCAAACTGGAGCGATCACCGTGAAATCCAAATTTGGGACCCTCCACGTAGATATCACTCCTCTAATGGGGACTAATCTTATCCAAAAGTAAAAATAAATATAGTTTACACGATCTTCGTCTGTGATAGATTAATATCAACTACACGAATAAATAATATCACATTAAATACTGTCTTAAGGTTTCCCGAGGAGGCCGAACACTAAAAATGAGTTTTCTAAGTTACTATATATGTTTTAAACCGTTAAAGTGTTACTTCTCTAAAAAAAATACTTATTTGAGCTTAGACTTTTTTTTAACTGCAATACCTAATATTCCTACAACCCATTTTAAACGGGGTTGAAGGAATATAGAAATCTACAAATATGGGTCAGGAACCACATAAAAAAGACGTAAAATGAAATTCACGATGTGTTTTCTTCGGTATCCGATTAGAGCAAAAATAGGCCGACAGTGCATATTAACTATCTGTTATATGACTGGAGCAAGTCACATTACAACAAGCGGGCCACAAGGTTTTCTGTCTTCTGCTGCTATAATATTTAAACATTACATTACAGCGAAAATATATGAAGTTAAAGATTTTTTTATTAAATGGGGAAAATGTGATTAAAACAAAGTGACAAAACCTACATCAATACGGTAGTAGAAAATAAATACATTATTGTAATGTTTATTTGGACAAAATTGATATGTAGTTTCCAGTTAACAGCAATTTCCGTTACCCTTAGTAGGCAAGCGAATCTAGTTCCACGTTATTGCGCAGATTACATGTTATTACAAGCTAAAAGTATTTATTGAGCAATAATGCGATATTTTTATTTATCGTAAATCCGCGGATGTAACTGCAGGAAGTGATATCGTGTTTGTTCCTTTATTTGACGTTACTATTATAAATGAAATAAGTATATATAATTCTAGTATTATTCAAATTAATTTAGCTATGGTTCACATAAGTAAGTATCGGTCCAGTTTAAAGTTTTATTTTAATCTAAAATAAAGATTCATCAAGATATAGTGAATATTTCTAAATCTTTTACTTCGTATTAGGCTTTGTATATAAATTAACTTACATTAATTACAATATTATTAGTAATAAGTAAGTATGCGGCATTTGTTTTATTTTAAGTCTTTGTGATCTAGAAATCTTTTAACAAATTTTTCCCATGTTTTAATCCAAATAATCTATACATGTTTAGGTATATAACAATTCACTAATTATCATAATTCTAACTGGCGGAATGCGATTTGTGAGTATTAATTAATCCATTTGGTGTAATTCACTTTATGGTTATGCGCACGCGATTGTTTTGAAAGCGCGTTACCATGTAATGTTAATTATGCTCGGATCGCCGATTTCCAATCAATGATAGTTCATGAATAGTAATTCTACCTTTGTAATCATGGAATAGCAATTAACAATCGCTCATATCCAACTAATTTCCTTCCGTTCTTTCACGGAACTTGGCGTTTTCCTTAAAAATTTACTCAGTAATTTCTGTTCATTTTTATAATACAGTTACTACAGATGCCTGCATTACCGGCCTTTTTTAATGCCGTTATGTTTTGAGGTTATTACAGAAGCTGTGACCCTTAAAACTCGATTCCTTAATAGCAGGATAAGTATAGCTTTCTTCAAAGCTATGGTTGCAATTAAGGAAAATACTGACTCCGTTGAAAAGTAGGTAAACGATTGGATGTCAGGATTTTAAATTCCACGGATTATGAAATGTTTCGTTTAAACCCAGCAGATTGATTATCTAAATCAGATAAAATCAAAGAGGATAACCGATTGATAAGTATGTTGTAGGTACTTTGCTATAGAACTATTTTATCTTTGGACGTTGTTTAGAATAATAATGCCTATTGTTTAGCTATGCGTAATGACTGGTAACACGGGAAACTAATAAACGTCAACCAGTTAAAAAGTAAGGTCTCTCTATTTAATTTACTACCAGTTCTCAAATCATCGGCGTAGAATGAACAAGAACAACTGGCAAGCAACTCGCCGCTACTCCTTTTATTGCTAAGTTTCATTTCTACGTTACGTTCTTAATAACCATTAATGTTCTAGCGTTACGTTGAATGTTGGAGATTCTAGGGAATAAAAAATTTTGCTATTTTAGAGATCTCTCACCTTGTAAATTTGATAAGTTACACACACATAAATGTGTCCATTCCCAGCGGTGTTTAATTTTTACAATAACTCAATTCCTTACAATGACTAATATCTTTTTAAATAAACGAGTATGTTTTTGATTGAAACTTTTCGTTTGACAATTATTTCTTAGTCAGCTGCGATTTTGACTGTTAACAGCTGCTGCTAACAATAAAATTGATTGCAAAAAGCCGTTGGAGCTGTGTGACGAATATTTTTGTCAACTTAATGATGTAGCAGCGGGGGTTTGCGATTTGTTATAAACAAACCATTTATCTTGAATTCAATTAAATGTTGACGAACTGACAAAAAGTCAATGCCCAAATCTCAGGCCTTGCTAAGTACATAGCTTAGACAGTTCGAGGGGAACTTTTGGAAAACTAGAAAGACACCACGTCGTTCTTTTGTTTTTTTTTAAGACAAGAACAGACAAGCATGATGGAATTCTTGATTGGTGCAATACTCCACAGACAAAACCGAAACGCGATTAAAATTCGCGCCTTTTTTTATGTGTTACGGTGGTTTGAATTTCGAACGGTGTTTCAATATTCCTATACACATACACAATAATATACAACTTTTCCAAGCGGAGTCCAAAATGTTTCTGAATTTTAAATTCATCTGCCAACTTTTAGAGAAAACTTAATCATTAAAGATTTTATTTATTTATTTATTTATTTATTTATTTATTGGTCTGCCAGCGTTAAATTACATTCATACATTTATAATATTTACATTCATAAAGTAGGTTACAAATGTATTTAACAATTATTGGCAAACACATCATTCGCCAAAAGACAAGACAAATTAAATTAAACTTAAATCTATAACTAAAACAAAATAGTGTAATTAAAAAGGAAGAACGAAGGAATTATAACTAATAAGCTACAAACAAATGGAGATTAGGTTTTTTGCCTGGATTCGAAGCTTGTGAGGTGAATAAAAATGTATGTCGATGTCATTGCTGTATTTATTAACGATTTTACTGAGTCTGACATCTACTTATCTATATTACTATAGGCATTACAAGAGTCTGTCACTAAATGTCGGTAAATTACTTAAAACTAAATCCAATATTTTACTAGAAGAATTAGTTACACAATTGTGCTGTTTCAGACTATTCACATTAATAAAATCAACAAATGTTTTATAAAAATTAGGAACGCAATATGAACTATTATCATCACCCAACAATTTCCAATTAACATTATTCATATTAAAATCTCCAAGCAAACAACAATCAGACACATTTTCAAGAACAGAATTACAGTTATCAATAAAATTTTCTAAATTACGACGACTTACAGGGGGTGGTAGGTATGCTACACAAAAAGCTATTTGATGAACGGTAAACATTTTTGGAATATCTACAACTATCCAAATGTTTTCAAATTCTGCCTCCCAAGATAAAATTCTCTTAGATGTAACTCTTTTAGATATTGCTATTAAAACACCACCGCCATCGCTTTTCATTGTATATTGAGATTTAGTTCTGTCCTTTCTATAGACTATGTACCGTTCATCGAAGAGCTCTGAACTTCTGACAGAGTCGTTTAACCACGTCTCAGTCAGTACCACCAGATCGTAATCATTACATAGCATCTGTCTGTAAAATTCGTGAGTCTTAGTTCTTAATCCGCGGCTATTTTGATAATATATACTTAAGTTAAACATATTATATTTATTTTTGTAACAGGTAGATGTTAGGACAACCTACTCTAACGAATTGATAGAGTCCATATTACGAACTATTATGTAACCCGATTCTTCTGTTTTTCTCAGGAAAATGCGCCCATCGCGCACCCATACGTATTTGTAACCAGCAATCTTAGCTTTTATTCGTGCAGCTGCATGCAATGCCTTGTTGCCTGGTGATAAATGTTCGGTAACAAATATGGGAGATGGTTTACCGGAGAACCCAAGCATTGAGGAATCAAGTTTATTGCTAGGCTGACTTTTGTTGAATTTAGCGACGGAACCCAGAAAGCGGTCGCGTGTGCGCGGTGAAGACAACTGCACCACTATAGACCTAGATCGCGTACTAGTACGATTAGCTTTAGCAGTGCGGGTGAAATTTAAGATTTCTTTGCTGTCCAATTCACATCCAACCACTGTGGCAAGATTGTTAATTATACTCAACAAGTTTTCATTTTTATGCTCAGGAATGCATTGTATTTCGATATTATTTTGCCGTAGTCGTTGCTCAATATTATTACAACGTAACTGTAAGTCGCACACATTACTTTTTAGTTCATTATTTTCAACTTCCAATGCTGTAATTTTGCGTTTTGATTCTGAACATTCTGCTTTTAATTCTTCATATTGAGCAAGCAGTAACGTCATTGACGTATTCATAGTTATCAGCTCTTCTCTAAGGGGTTTCATCTCGTTTTGAATATTTAATTTGATACTCTCATTGAGCTTAGCAAATGAATCTTTCATAACTTCGCTTAAACAATTTTGAACAATACTGCAAACAGATTCCCGGGTAATCGATTCTTCTTTCTCAACTACGGGAGAATTTAACGCAAGCCTTTTGTTAACCCTGGAAGTGCTTACATTACGAACCGGTGTATTGTCGTTCTTAAACCCCTTCCGAACTTGTCGAACACATTCAGGGCATGTCCATACATTTTCCATCTCGGGACTAAAAGAGTTATCATCAAGCGACATACAAGCATAATGAAACCTTTTTTTACATTTCAAGCAAGTTATATAAGAATCATCCTTGCTTTCGTTCGTTACGCAGCATCCCCAATTTAATTCTTCCATGTTTTCAAAGAAACAAAAATAATATATATATTTTTTTAGCAGAGACTAACTTTGTATATTGCAACACTAATAATGTCGACTAAAGTCAAACGTCACACATCAAGTTGACACTGCGTTGTGTATTGACATGTATGTTAGTTGTCAATTCCGATGTGACAATTGTATGCAGAATGTGATAAGTGCAAACTTTACGATTTTTTATCGCCTACCTCCAAAATTATTCGCCAAAGTCAAACAACAAGAAAATATTCTTCTTTCTCACCGCCAAACAAGGATGATTTTCACTAAATTTATATATTGAATTTAATTAACACTGTAGAATAAATGATTTAAGTGAAGTTTTACACTCAAAGCTAGATGATTACTGCAATAAAACTAAGAAAAACTAAGGAGCGAAATGCGTCGTGTCGACTTCATATACAAGATTCGTTGCTATTACTTATATGTATTTAAAATCCATGAAATTATATCGTGTTTTTATTATACTAAGCGATTGTTCGTTTATCGATTAATTCGAAAATCGATGTTTGGTCTGTTCGAGATGCTTTCGAGCATCCCCTGTAAAATTTTATAGGGGAATAATTCTCTCGCCTCAACTCAGTGATAACATCAAACAACAATACATCTATTTATTCACAAATCTAAGGGTCTCGATCGTAAAATAATGCATTGTTCAGAATCCAATGTTTTGTCGATTGTACAAAGCAGCGATGTTATCACATTCACCCAGAATGGTTATGCGGTGACGTTACTGACGAAAGTAGGAAGTATTTTAGCAAATTTGCATAATAATAACTTTAAATACTGACTATTTTAAAGCATTTGAGCTTCTGAAGAATATCCGAATTGCATAATCATGCAAATTGCTCTTGGATGTATGATGCTAGAATTTTCTGGCGGTTTTGTGTATTGTCTGTAGTTTACGCGAGTTAACATGAAGCACTTTTAACAGTTCCATCATTTTAAAATGAAAGGAAATAAGCATTCTATACAAATTATACTATTTCAACAACAAAGTGTGCTCAGCCACAAACTGTAGCGACGTGGTCTGTGGCTACCCGACTACTTCCTCAAACGAATTGCATTTCTTATTTCGCTTAGAAATGTCTCTAAGGACTGTTTAAAATCGTAGACACATTTGTATAATTTCGTCATTCGTTCCGACATTGTCAGCGCACAAAGAGAAGTTTCCAAACAATTGATCTTAAACACGCTAGCATGCTAGGGCCACACTGTCGTGTGATTTCTATTATTGCATTTTGAACCTTGCTATCACAAGTTGGTTAACCAACTAACCAAAAAAAAATCATAATTAGTTACCTGTTATATGATATAAAAACATTTAATAATATATACATTTTATCATTGCTTGATAAAAAAAAACGGAAACGGAACGACCATAATTTCAGAAACGCAAGTCTATGGTAGAGGATAGCTAAGATATAAAATTGGTTTTATATCTATAGAAGTCTTCGTCTTCTTGAGTTTGAGTTTGAAAGACGAATTATTTAACATCGCTGTTTTGATTGTAATAATTATTTAATTGTAGTTACTAAATTACTATTGTTACAAATAAATCTGATATTGCCTCGCCTTTTAATTCAAAAATGAAACTCACAAACCTGTTTAGGTATTATATATTGGAATATGCGTTATGTAATAATTAGAACGAAAAGCTAAATTAAACGTTAGTCAAGATTGATGTGGAAAATGTACGCTTGCATTTAACTTGCACAAGACGAATGTGGACACAGCACTACCGAGTATCGCTCTAACAATGTTTCGTAAATGCATTTTAGTAGTTGGCGCTTTTGAAATTTAACTATTGTGTAATCACCATATTAGGACGTACGTGACTTTGTAAAACATACAAAATATGGCAAATAATTATTGGAAAAACGTTTTATACGTATAATAAGATAGGTCTATTAATGGACTAGTTTAACTTAGTTTCAACCAACCTTTGAAACCCTTGACTTGATTATCAAGGATTCCAAATAAGAAACCCTTTGAATTGCCCCTTGCGAGGACAGACGGCGATAAATCCTCTATAGCGAAGGATCTTCAGCATCACCATCTCCATCACTTACCTTCGACCTTTGCACTTTCCTTGTGGATTTCAATCAAGATTAGGAATATAACCGGATCTCTGAGAAGTGTGTGTCGCCAAAAATTGGGCCCGCGTAGATAGGGCTGGTGTAATTTTACTTTATATTAAACTCTTACTTTTATCTACCTCCTCCATTACAAATAATATTTTAATGGCTCAATAATTTATTTTCCAATAACCTTAACCAAGTTATCCCCAATAATAAACAAAACGAAAGCGTCGAATTAATCTTTTATCCGGATCATAAGTGCCGCTGATTTTCCGAATAACACGCCCTTGCTTTCACACGACTGGTTCCGATAAAAGGAATAGTGCTAAGTAGTACTTACTAACCTCTTTATATATTCGGTACTTATACTCTAGGGAGGGTTAAGGCGTTCTCACGTCCACCGAATTGCGCAGCGGGTGGCCCTTGATCACAGTCGTATTAAATCTATTGTTGCTTCAACGGAATTTGCTTATTACAGCGTGTGTAATAAGCAAAATTCTAGACTATTAAAACTGCTTGACATCTAATTTTGAAACTGGAAAGGGGAATCCATAGGTATAATGTGTTTTCGAATGAAATCTCTATTCCCTGAGAGGTTCGTTGGTATAATGGTAGCAATCAATCCCTACCGGCTTCAAAATGAATACCGGCGACTAAATGATTTTTTTTTAGTATAGACACTGTTTTGCATGAGAGATCGGAGTTGGTCTAGTGGTCACATAACCTAGAAATTTCGAGGTCAAAAGTTTGATCTTAGGGTTTGAACCGAATATATATAACTAGCTGCAGTGTATGCGGGTAGTTAAATATTATTATTTAAATTAAGTCCTTTTAACTGTTTTGCAGCAGCCACTTAGCCACTACAAAGCATCTGAAACGTCGGACCGTAGTCAAAATAATATATAAATAACTAATATATTTCGCGTAATAAACGGACAATATTTATCTATCAATATGTATATAATACTCGGTTAAAGTACTATATTTGAATGTTTTGTCATCTACTAATATATTTTGATTGTTTTTTATCTGTCGTAAAAGCCCCAGTGTCAAGGGAAAGAAGAGATAAGTGATAAACAGAGTGTTAACATTTAAGAATCATAAAAAAACCTTAAATGTTCCTTACGATGCTCTTACGGATTGAAGGAAATTACTAAACTAATCTAAGCACGTGTTGAAATTCTTCACTGCAATATTATGACACATTAAAAACACGTTTAAATCACGCGTGAAAGTGTTTCATGACCTTTCGTCTGTCACCCACTAGTCTAAAGTGTTCCGCACACACCCCGAAATATGTGAATTGGATTTTGAACTTTAATATTATAACAATAAAGAAGTAAATCTTATGACATTATGTTTCAATATTATGTAAGTTCACTGTTAGCGTAATTAAGTATGTCTCGCTAAAGCGCATGTAATATCATAAAGTTACTGCATTATGTACACATTTATATTGAAGTAGTGCGGTGGGTCAGAACGTCTAAGACCTTCATAGTAAGAGAGAAGATCGTGTCCAACAGACCCACTGTAATGAGATAAAACTGGCTACAGTTAATAATGCATATGTAATTATATGAAAAGATTTAAATAAAACACTTTAACGGTTTAAAACGCGATATATTAGTTAAACTTATTTGAAAATGATTGTTAACTTCGGCCCGACGTTCTTCGGAGGCGCTTTGCAGCAGCCGTGGTCACGGGGAGACTAAAGTGTTTTATTTAAATGTGTACTACTCGCGTAAACTATAGACAGTATTTTATATGAAAAGAAATAATTATAATCACTGGGTCAGGGGTTTGATGCCGACCAGCCCTTACTCTTCTGATCAATTTATTATTCTGTCTGGAAAATCTGGATATTAAAGAAGTGGTAGGAATACCGAGATTCTGCCCAAATGACGAATGTTATGTAATATGTTTATTTCCGAATATCCAGAACCAAAATAGTCGCGCACATTTGTTTACGGCTTCAATATTTCACCTTCCATTTAGTTAATCCTATGTGTGATCTCTATACTAAAAAAAACTACGTTGTCACCCCAATTATGAAGCAAGTATCAAATGTTTTACATATAAATTGTAGAATACTTGACCCATAAGTATTTCAATAGCCAGAATCGATAATAATTATAATAGCTTTACCTAAGACTTTATGGAAATGTTTGTAATGTCTGTAATATAATATATCTATCTGTAAGTATTTAATATAATACGATATTAACAAATCCTACGAATATAACTTAGGTAAGACAAAGGTTAAAGTTCTATGTCCATTGTATCACGATTTTATGCATTATCTCGATAAGGTTATATCAATCTTAGAGTCAATTTTAAGAAATAATGAGCAGCTAACAGTCACGAAAACACTACCTAATTGATTTTAAATAAATTATTTGTTTATATGCAAAATACATACAAAGGAAAGGTCGACAACATATCCTAAGTAAATGTTACGCTGCGGCTGTTCTCTTTCTATAAAGGAAACGCATACTTGTCCTGCTTGTGGTCATTTATTTTGTCTTTTGGTTTCTTTATTCTACCTAAACAAAATTTGTTATGTTTTCTATGAAGTATTTCTTAAGTTCGCTTAACATAGTACGTATAACCAATGAGATTTAACCGGGTATTTTATTTAAATAAAACACTTTAACGGTTTAAAACGCGATATATTAGTTAAACGTATTTGAATATGATTTTTAACTGCGGCCCGACGTTTCGGATGCTTTGCATCAGCCGTGGTCACGGGGAGAGATTTAACTAGTATATCGCGTTTTAAACCGTTAAAGTGTTTTATTTAAATGTGTACTACTCGCGTAAACTATAGACAGTATCGGGTATTTTGTCTAAAATACTCTTTAAGATATACAAAAATATTTTTTTTTAATGTAGTAGCTGGTCCAATGGTCATGTGCTTAATAATAAACAGGTCGTACGTTAGATTCCAACGGGTTCAATATAAATTTTTCATTTATTCCAGTAACGAAAATAAATGGCAGTATTAGTTTTCTTTACGAGTGTACATGCGCCAAAGTTCGTCTAACCTATGTTCAGACTTGCCAAGTTACGTCGGCCGTATTATACGTCTCTAATCAAATGATAATTTCTCCGAAACACTCACTAACTTCGGCGTGAAGTCTGGATATTAAATGGGGAGTAAATCGAAATTTCGTCCGGGTCACAAACCACCGTCCACAGATGGAATAACTGTCAAGTTTAAACGCGTTTCCGTTTTAGTCTGTTGATATCCGAATATCCAAATGCTGAAATAGGTCGACGGCAAATCTTGTATTTCATCATCCACCATGCTTCTCTGTCTACATGTTATTGCAAGGCGCTATATAATTAAAAAATCGAAAATAAATTGAAAAAAAATGTTCGACTCGGGCCGGACTTGAACCGGCGTCGTCAGCTTTCCGTACTGTTGCTCTACCAATTGAGCTACCGAGTCCTAACTCAATAACATGTAAAAAATAATAAAGTTTTCAAATGTCCTCCTCTATCTTAAAAAATATTTTTTTTATATTTAACATAACGAACTTGAATGGCACGTAAATCGATTAATATTCAGTGGACGATCGTCGTACGCGCCTCGTATTTTAATAATCATTACATAATAGCTTAAAAAAGTTGTTTGGAATTTGTCCTTGAAAGCTATAAAAAATCTTGTCATACGTTAGAAGTACGTGTTAATTGACCGTTTTGAATTGAAATCAACTAATTAAAATTTAATGAAAAGGCATTATTGATTGTATGAGTTCTGATGAAAAGTGGATCTCAAGAAACGCCCTTATATAAGGCAATTTTGTTAAACTGTTATATTTTTCACGTGTTATACTTGCAGCGTTTCGTGCTGCTACTGTAACTTAGCTACTGTGTCACTACAGGGTACTACTCAATCGGTTAGAGCACCGACCGGCTAACTCGTTGGTTGATGCCGGTTCTTCGGTTATAAAAAGGAATCTATAATGCACTAATACCATAGTTCTCAAAATATTTAAAACATACGAAAATTAACCGGGTGAAATTTGTCCAATTGAGGCCGCTTTCGAGAGTAATAAAATCTAACTATTAATTTGCAATGCACCATTTGCGAGCACTTGCAGCGCTGAAGGTTATCTTTGGGTCATTGTATTGCTATAATTAGTCGCTACACTCAACTGGACCATTCATGGAGACAAATGCCACAGACTAAAATATGTATCGATTTTCTCAGCAACACAATAGCTGCGATTAATTACAACATACGGACTTTGCGTTAATATAAATTAAGGCAATCATTTATTCATTTTCAGTAGATTGGTTCGAGTTATATTTAAAAAATCCAGTTAGTTTTAATCACTATATATTTAGTTATACTATGTAGTACGTAATACATAGTTCGAATTTCAAATCATGTAATTTTTTTTTATTTATGTACTGAATATTATTCAAACGATAACTCACTAAGCGAGACATTTTAAATCCTATTTAAATAATTATATAACTCAGTTCCATACTAATATATAATGCGGAAGAGTTTGTATGTATGTTTGAACGCGCTAATCTCAGAAACTACTGGTTTGAATTGAAAAATTCTTTGTGTGTTAGTTAAAGTAATTATGACTGCTAGGAGCAAGGAAACGGGAAAAATACGGAAATGCGGAAAAAGGGGGAATTATTCTCTTAATACCTTTCGGAAGTGTACGCTGCAAAAACGGTTCAAGATACGCAAACAATGTATGATGGAATGATTTATCTTTAAGTGACCATAAAACAATGTCCGTGACAATATATGTGTCTATCTTTTAAAATTAACTTGCAAGAACGACAGGAGGCGGGCGGAAAAAGGCTAAATTTTTTAAAGGAAGGGGGGGGTTTAAAAAAAAAATTTTTTCTCAAAACAGGAAAAAAAAATATGGATGAACGCAATTCCATCGATAAAATCTGCTTATATGTCATTATTTGCTTTGAATTTAAAAACGAAAAAATTGAAGTAACTGATTATTTTAGTCTACACCATTCATCAAAGTATTCTTAATTATATACTTATTTGCAGTGAGTTACAATGTAGTTTCAATTTACTTTCAAATCTCAATGGAACTTAAAACTCAAAAAAAATAAAGAAATCTATTGATTATAAGAAATATTGTTTTGGAATACAAGATATGTCTTAATACTTTGTTGCTAAAGATAACATAAAAGATTGCTAAAATAAAGGCCCCTAGAAGAGACACTGAAGTTTCTTCTATAAGACGATAGAAGAGTGTAGGGACACTTGATGTCACAGGAAATGCTCCAAGCCATGAAACATGGAATGAAAAAGGTATGTTGACCTATTTCTTATCTTGCTGTTGGCTCTTTGTCTAAACGTTAGTTTTTCCTTGTGGATTTATTTATGTTCTAGGCGACCAACGAGAAGTATTGATAGTTGTTAAGAAAAGTAGATTTTAGGCTAACTTTATTGCCAACTTAAGTTCCTAGTTTTGATAAACGGCTTCTACATCTATCAATTACCTAATTTATAAGGATACTGAAACTAAGACCAGTTACGCTCTTTAAGAACCTAGCGCTACAGTGTCGAAACCAATGGCTATTAAATAGGTTTTAGAGTGTAGTTATGCCTCAGGGATAAAGTCTCATCTATACTAATATTATAAATGTAAAAGTAACTCTGTCTGTATGTTCGGCTATAACTCCGAAACTGCTGAACTGATTTAAATGAAATTTGGTACACAGATATTTTAGAGCCTGAGAAAGGACATATGCTTTTTAATGCCAAAAGGGTTGATAGGCGTTGAAAAGGGGGATGAAAGTTTGTATGGAAATTAATAAACAGCCTAAATAATTAAAAATTCTATCCCAAGTTACTATTCCACGCGGACGAACGTACCTTTAAATTTTAAAATTGTAGCCAATGTACTTTCGGGAATCCCGAACTTATTAGCTATGTCTAATTTTTTCGTCATGGGATTTTGGTCAACATAATTAATAATGTTTCGCTTTTCTGCAACCGATAAGGAATACCTTTTACGTTTCTGAGCCATTTTACTTACATTTTACTCATTAACTTAAATCTTTAACAATAGTGACGAGCAGAGGTGTTTACATTACTTTCCATTAAAACAACAATGATTACTTTACACGCGTGTCGAAACATGAGTCACATTATAAGATTCTACGTATAAAGGTTTTGGGTTGGCAAAATTCGTTAATTAGAGGTATACATACGTTTTCTTGTTAGTTGATTCGTTATAAAGAGGTTGTACGCAAAGAATGTTCCCAGTGTAAAGGTATATTTTATATTGACTCTTATGGACAATTCAAGGGGATTACGAAGAATTTGTCAAATCGAGGAAGTCGTTATATTAAGGTTGCACTGTATAATCCAATAATATCAAATATGTGTCTCAAAGTAAATGTAAACATTGACAGCAAATTATAAATTCAAGTAAATGGTATTTTTGTTTACAAAAAATGACAAGTTATAAAAAATACACTGTAGGCAAGTATACGGATAGTATTATCATATCTGAGTACGTTCATATAGTATCGAAACGATTGGATCTAGATTATTTTGTATAGTCTAGGTGTGAAGCCTGTCAGGGTGGCCGGTTGCGGTCAGCCAAGGCCTACTTACGTAATGTTATGCTTAATTCATACGTTACTCTACGCTAAGGAATTTAGCTAACGTAGTCCAAGAGCTTACTGTTCAATGCGCGTTAGCTTAGCGCTTAGGACCGAGGACAGAAATACCGATATTTTTTGTGTAACGTATCAACTTACTGTTATGGTAACGATGATTTAAGTATTCAAAATATTGATGATACGCAAATCAAAATGAAAGTTTAATAGTTACTTAGTTATGTAAAAAATAACTTTCATATACCGGTACCATTTTGCATTTCGAGCGATAGGTGTTGTTGCTTCATTACTTTGTTTTTCTACTTTCTATATATCTACAATCCGTACATCGAAAAATTGCGATTACGACGTTTGGCAACGAAATGGCAACGTAACAATGGACGAAGTAACGTATGATATCAATAAAGTTTAGGAACATTTATAACTAAAAATGATAGCGTTACCGTCCCCGCAAATTACGTTTTCAAAAAAACTTATATTAAATTTTTAGATTATACGCTTATTATTAATTTAATTCGATTATTGTTTACAATTGTGACATACGTAGAAGATACGAGAACATTGACAGTACACACTGACTGACTAAATAACAGTTAGGGTTATATACTTTTATCACATTCATATTTAAAATAAAAATAACAATGATAGATAATTTTTTTATAGAATTGATTGTCGGCTCCTAGGCTACATCTGCCCTCTGAATATTTATCTCGCCATAGTCACCGGACAGCAGTTATTTGCCATTGCATTATCTACGTTGATATTGTTATTATTAATAGTTCTGTTTAAATATTTAAATGTCGTTGTCACTGTGATCGATACAAATACATTCGTATTTTGTTATGGCTTGAAATTATCATACTCGTTTTTAATGTTTAAAGATTTTTTTTAAATATAAAACAAAATAGCAATCGTGTCTTCTAATTTTATTTTCAGCGATACATACGTATTTAGCAAAAGTGCAAAATATTGTTTCGCTAGAACTAAACTTTCGTAATATGGGACTCAAGTTATAGGACAGAAGGTAGCTCTGCTTCTCTGAAACAATACAATTAGGTAAAAGAAAGGTCATTTTGAACCAGTTTTTCTAGGATCTACTCAGTTTCCCCAAATACCAACGGTAGTACAGAGAGCGCTAGTGAAGCAGGTTTTACTTTGACACTAGGGACAACCTTCATCTTCAGTTTTGACTTTGAGCTGCTCACGTAGTGATCCGTTAAACGTCTTCCTATTTACATGTTTAGTAAATAGCATAAGAGTCTTCAGAAGGCCTCAAATACTAACGGAAAATAAATAAATTCTGGATCATTACTTCTTTAACATTGGCATCTGTTACCCTTATTTCATGTTTCACAAACTATGACTTAAAACGGATCACTGCATTTTCCTTATAAAATAGTGCAAATAAACCACGCAGACCGCATTCTATTGTACGACTATTATTTTACAAATTCCTGCCTTACAAATACTTTGTTTGTGCAATTATTATTAGTCATAAGCTTTGAACTATCTGCCCCGTAAATGATTAATAGTACAATAATTACAATATTATGTGCGTAATTAAACAATGTTGTGACTCTGGCGACATCTACCGTTTATGTTACGCAAAATGTGCATTGAAATCGTATGCATTAAGCAAAATACGAAATAACTTTACCTTTTAGCTGTATTTATGCAAGTTAGGAGATTTGAATGGGGCCAAGTGCTAAAGGATGTGAAAATTATTATAAAAAGTTTCGGCTCAACTGGATGCACAAAAGTCTTACCAATAATTTTCGTGTAAATAATTTTTTCAGAGATAAGTTCCCCAATTTCACACATCTTTTTATTATCGTTATTCATATTGATCTATTAAAACTACCTAATTTATAATTATTCTAAAACATGTTGAACTTTGTCTGGAAATCTGGATTTGAACTGGTCTTAAGAATTTTGGAGTTCTATCCAGGTAATGATCCCCCGTCCACGGATGAAAAAGCCGTCAAATTTAATCGATATTTTCGAAATTCCACAGGCAAAAATAGGTCGACAGTGTATCTTGTTTAGTTAATAGTATATAGGTGTGGTATTCCACCTACCATCAAATAAGCCCTTGTCTGCCTCTTCTATCATAAAGAAAATCAACTCTAAATTCAGTGCATGTAAAATTTCAGCGTGTAAAATGCGATTTCGTTCGGTGCTATCAAGTGAACTGAAACGTTCGCGTGACCTTCAAATTGGGCCTTAGCATGGATGCTTCAGTGTGCCCTTGTTTTAATGGTCCAATTCGCATAAAAGATGCTGATTCACTTTCACTTGTTATCGCGGCTGCTTAACGACGGATTAACAATTATTTTTTAAGGACACATTGATAGACGGCTTGAATCATCACTAATTTGAAAGTGACAACTATTCTGAAAATTAATATTTTTCATTTATTCACATGAAGGCCTTTTTTAAATCGAAATAAATTGAAAAAATTTTCGACTCGCAGGACTTGAACCGCATTCAGCTTTCCTCTTTCTCTACCAATTGAGCTCCGAGTCCTACCCCGTCGAATTCTCAACTTTGATACATGCACCTCTCCGCAATGTAATTTCTACCTTAACACTTCGTAAAGGCTAATTCTTATCTTTGCAGCTAAAAATCATTGAAGATGAAATTACAAAGTTATAACGTTTGAAAATTAATATTTTTACATGTTATTGCACATGAAGGCACTATATAATTTAAAATCGATAATGAAAAATTTTTTCGACTCGCAGACTTGAACCGGCATCAGCTTTCCGTCTGTTGCTCTACCAATTGAGCTACCGAGTCCAACCTTCGTGAATTTCTTCAAGATACATGCACCTCTCGCGCAATGTAATTTCTACCTTAACACTTGCAGAGCAACACACGGAAAGCTGACGAGCCGGTTCAAGTCCTCCCGATCGAAAATTTTTTCAATTTATTTTCGATTTTTAAAAAAAAGAAATATTTCTATTATTTTTTAAGTATGTTTTTGTTTTTACTGGCTACATAGATACATAGAACAAAAGTTCTTGAAGTCGATAAGATAGCAATTTTAAGCCTCAACATTCTATAAAGATACTAATGTAGGGATTTATTAAAAAAATTGGCGTGAAATATTTATTTCCTACCAAATTGTTCCTGAAATTAACTCAAACAATTCGTGTATGTCTAAACTGAGGTAAAATATATTTATTTACAATTCTGTAGCTAATTAGGAAATGCACAAAGTTTGTTTATTTTTTTTACTAAATCGTGAAGGGATTACATACATTACCAAAGAATTATTTCATACATTTCTAGTAGCTAAATGGCGTGTTAAATAGAATTGCGTTAAGCGCAAGAGATTCTGGGTTTGAAACCCGGAGAAACAATAGATTGTATCGAACGGGTAGATCACAGACTGATCAGACAACAGACTGATCAGACTACAGACGTAGATTGATCAGGCTACAGACTGATCAGAATACTTGCCTATCAAAAAAGGAAGAAGAATTTTACGTTTCTTAAATACTATTTAATTATGTCACGCTCATTCAAACGTCGTGTTTTATGAAATCCTTCTAGTGGACGCAATTACATAACTCTTCCATACAATCAATAAGGGAACAATGAAGACATAAGTCCTCATTATCAGCAGTTATCTCGGGCGAGGAGGCCTCAATATGTCATGTCTTCATTTATCGACACTGTGAAACGATTTTACGATCGTTCGTAATATTGTTTATGATCTTGGAGCTGTTGCATTTATTTGTGCATTAAACCATAAATGAAAGACTGCCGACTTGGTGGCAATTTTTTATAAACAAAGTATTTTAGTATTTAAATAAAATACTTTAACGGTTTAAAACGCGATATATTCAAATATAATTCTCAAATAAGTTTAACTAATATATCGCGTTTGAAAGCGTTAAAGTGTTTTATTTAAATGTGTACTACTCGCGTAAACTATAGACAGTATTTAATCTGACTAGTATTGTTATATTGTAATTTGCTTTCATTAAAATATAATAAGCATTTTTCTAGAGCTGTTATCGCGACCTGACCCACAAATCTTAGGGATATTTGAAAATAAAAGGTGGAAATTATAATCGTATAGGCAAAATCCTGTTTTCCTTATTTTTAGTGTAGTAATAGTTATAGTTTCCCTGTTTCCCAACTTTTACCGATCAATTTTATTGTGTTTCGAGTAACAGATAGGAAATCGCGCCAACGGTTTAAAAATTTGTTTTTTTTAAATTATATATTGCTTTTTATCTACAATAAAATCATAGGAAGGAATGTAGTTTACGCCAGTAGTACATATTAAAAATCCCTTTAGACGACTTAAAACGCGAAATCCTTGACCACACATTACATTTTGCGTCTTAAACCGTCAAAATTATTATTTAGTTGATCCGAATTACATAAGTATTGAATAACCTTATTTAAAATTTTTTTAGAGTGGACAGGCTTTTGCAGACAACTTTATTTGTAGCATTTACTTGAAATATACAAATGTTAATTTAAAATGAAGTCGTGACATTAAAATTTACTAAATAATAGGGCGTCTCGTGATTCGTTAGTTACCGTAGCAAAATGTAATTGTAAAGCATATAGTATACAGTCACGAGTGTAAGATACTAAATACAAGCGAATGTGTTGCATAACCATTAGGGAGGGACGGAAATTCGGTTCAGATACGACAGCTAAACCGAACTAAGGCATTTGATCTTTGTCGTTATCATCAGCCAATGCAGTAACGATAAAGAGCCAATGGCGAATGTTGCTTATGAAGTATTTGCTGCTGAAGAACAGCCAATAAGTCAGGTCGTAGTTCAAAAATCAAATATAATTCAATATTTATAACCCTTATAAGTGTTTTTTATAAATGTATACTAATCGCGTAAACTACAGACTATATAACAAAATAATAAGCGCGGCAAATAGTACCAGTAGCATTAAGCAAGGAACCAACCATCCGAACTGCGGTCCTATCTATATTAATATTATAAAGCTAAAGAGTCTGCTAGCTTTAAAATATTAGGCTAAAACCAATAGGAGCGAAGAACAACAGAGGCTAATGTGTAAAAATAACGGGTAAAGTTATTTATCTTCTTTTGCGTGCGCAGCGAAAAGTCAAGAAACCAAAAAGCTATGTATGAAAGAATGGTTATCTTTTAGATACCCATTCTTTCATACATACCCAGAAAATGTTCTCGATATTATATATTTATAATTAAAGTAAATCGCAAGAACGACGGAAAGCGGACGACGTCGTGGTTATAAAGCTGAGGAGGTTGCTTGCAAAAATAAAGAAAATAATGTCCAAAATAACTCATCTACTCGGAAGAAGTCGCATGCACGTGCTAGGATATTATCAAACAAACGAAACCAAAACGAAAAAAAAATCATTTTAGCTTCGTTTGCGTTTTCGTCACAAAGTTCAAATTCGGATGAATAGTTAAAACTATAGATTGTATTCGGTTTTTCTTAAACCGCATCCGCCCCATCTCTAATATAATTACAGTATCTGAACACAGAAGGATATGTTGTGACAAACGCCAAGGTCTAACTTAGAACGGTGCTATTAATCTAAGATGTAACTTTGACATTCAGTATGTTTACTTTACAATTATTTGGATAATTGATGGCTTACTTGTCTTGTTTATCGTGTTAAGACTTGGGTAATGACGGTGTAGAATTTATTTCACACTTAATTACAATAACCAAACTAAGCTTTTAAACGATGGTATTAACTCTAAAGAGCAAGAACACATATTGACCATATATGACATTAAATACTATTTATAGTTTACGCAAGTAGCCATTCAAATAAAACACTAACAGTTAAATACTGTCTATAGTTTACGCGAGTAGTACACATTTAAATAAAACACTTTAACGGTTAAAAGCCACGTTAAACTTATTGAAAAGATTTTTTTTTTCGGCCCGCCCCTCCCCCTGCCCTCCCCCCCCCCCGGGGCGGGGGGGGGGGGGGCCCCCCCCCGGGGCCCCCCTGCGACTGCTGCAAAGCATCCAAAACGTCGGGCCCTGGGTAAAATAAACAAAAAAAAATTTACTACTATATTTCGCATTTTAAACAGTTTACAGTGTTTCATTTACTACTTTAGTTTAATATTCATATTTTGGACCCATTAGCGATAAAAACTAACGTTATTTATAGTTATTTTTCATTGTTTAGGTAATGATAAAATTTTGTATATTTTACAGTTCTTTAAAAATGCGTCTTCTTCGAATAAAGAGACCAACATTATACACACAATGGTACCTACATTACATAATACAGTTAAAGACGAGATTGCCATGGGGGGGGGTTCAAATCAGGAGGAAATATATTTTAGTCGGGCAGGGTTAAAGTCTGATAAGAAAGTAAACAACAAATAGAATACAAAGAAAGAAGAGAAGATGTTTTAACAATATCATTGGAATATTTCTTGCAGTAAATTTTGTAGGTGCGTGTATTTTTAGTTACAAATTCGTGGAAGTTAATCAAAGAAAAGATCAGGAGAGAATTTATCACCGAAAATGTTTTATCAAAAACATGTCATTCTTTGATAATTCTATCGATAAGCGTGATAGATCCCACATCTGTTACTGTCAAATTGTGAACTTGACCAGAGATAGCATTTGCGAAGTCACGTTACCTAACATTCGGTTAACGATACGAATATTATCTGTGTCATTATTATCGTGTTGAAAGTGGAATATTAAGAATCTTGAAAGGTATTAATATTATAAAGCCGAAGAGTTTGTTTGTTTGAACGCGCTAATCTCAGAAACTACTGGTTCGAATGGAACAGTTTTGTGTTGGCTGGAGCATTGATCAAAGTAGTTGGTAATCAAGTAAGTAGTAGGTATAGGTAATATCACGATGCGACTAATAGGGGCAAATTTCCCGGGGGAAATGGGGAAAACGAGGAAAAATATTCTCTAAAGACCTCTGGTGCCAACGCTGCGGAAACGGTTCAAGACACCAAACAAATATGCATGAAAGAATGACCGGATGACGTCGTGGGTAACAGCTATGGATTATGTAGTTAAGGAGGTTGTTTAAATAAAATTATGCCTAAAATAATTATTTCAATTTGAGTTATCTAGTTATATTTATATATGGATAGTGAAAGTTTACTTCGTTAATTCGAGTTCCTTTCGTAATGGCGGTAAACGCTATCTATATTTTGTTTAAGTAACAACTTGCACAAACAAAATGTTGGTCTTTATACATAAGTATATAGCGTACCTTACTGCAAAAATGTTGATGCACTCGATGACAAAAATACGTACTCGTTATATAAAACATTGCTTATCTGTACGAATGCTGCGAACGTGAAGGCCGAGCAGAAAAATAATTTAAAATATAAGTAAGTGTATTCATAAATTTTTATTAAAATTTATTGCTAATTCAAAAAGGTACTTGGATACTGTCTATAGTTTACGCGAGTAGTACACATTTAAATAAAACACTTTAACGGTTTAAAACGCGATATATTAGTTAAACTTATTTGAAAATGATTTTTAACTTCGGCCCGACGTTTCTAGCGCTACTACAATTCTTTACTTTGAGTCAGAGACATCCTCCATCTTTAGTCTCCCCGTGACCACGGCTGCTGCAAACATCCGAAACGTCGGGCCGAAGTTAAAAATCGTTTTCAAATAAGTTTAACTAATATATCGCGTTTTAAACCGTTAAAGTGTTTTATTTAAAAGGTACTTGGAGATAAAAAGTGAGAATAAAATTGTACTGATTGATGCCAAATACTTCGTCTGAGCTATTCATGCTATAACAATAGTTTGAAAGAACTTTCTTCGTGATGACATTATTTCGTAACCCAGGGAATTGAGTAAACAGTTATTACCAAAACCAACGAAAAAGTGAAAGCTCTCCAAAGTTGCAATACAGCCATTTACGCGTGTGTGGGTAGTTTCGTAACAATTTTAATGGCATTTATTATCTTGGAGGTAATTTGAAATTTAATTTAATTTATAGACACACTGAGGCTACGTACTGTGATTTTCCTGCAGTCTTTAATTTCAAAGAAAATAAAAGTATGTAGATACACTTTATTGTCAAGGCTTTCATATTTTTTTTAAAGTCACTTTAACATCGATATATATGATCTTTGACACGAGATTTTTTTACACAGACGGAATTCAAACTCAAACCCAATTGCGTTTTTTTCTTCATTCTCATCATAGTTACGATACACTTTTTAGTCCAGACTGTGCGTATTTTTTTATCTATCTAATAATTATGCATTTTGTATGTATAATGAACAATTTTAGATATGTTTATCGTTTATTCTCTGTAATTTTGATCTACGCAAGTTTTATCAGTTATGTGAATCGAAACACGAAACTTCAAGGTCGAACGTGAATGTTATACGGAAACAAAAAGATTAGTTTAAATAATTAAAATTATGTATTATATAAGTATAATAGATTTAAAGTTGTACTAGATTTAAGTATACTAAAAATATTGTCTTTGAGTTTGTCTATTTCCAAGAACTTACATTCTTTTGAATTAGTTTCAAAGATAAAAAGTACATAGCATTACAAATATTGTTTTTAAAAACATTTTAATAATCTCTTGCCGTAGTTTTAATACTTTCCATAAAGACCTAATACTTTAATAGTTCCCAAATTATATTCGACAAATTTAAATTACATAATGTATTCAATTTTAGCCACAGATAAACAACAAAATAAGTTGCTCAATCATTTTGCTTGTTTACATCGGCTTACCGTTTTAGTCACAGTGAGTGGCCACAAACGCATTCATCCGTAAGCTCATCATCATATTCACATTATTACACAAGAACTGGTTCTGTGGTGTGCGCGGGCGCAGGTGTGGCGCCGTGCTGTCTGCTACATGTGAAAGTTATGCGTTTTAGGCTTATAAATAAATCCTAGTATTCACAGGATACCATGATAAGAATTTCAAGTGTAAAAGGAGTGGTTATTTACCACACTGTCCTAAACCAAAAATGTATATCCTTTTTTTTAGAAAACACTTTTAACATTTAAAATGCGAAAACTTCGTCCCGACGGTTCGGTGTCTGGCAGCATGCCTGGTCATGAGATCTAGGTTCATCTGATAAAAAGATCACTAATGTATTTCGCATTTTAAACCGTTGACAGTGTTTTATTTCAATCAGTTCTATTCCTGTAAACTACAGATGTTCTGATACAAATATTCAATTTTTTTTATTCCAGAAATGGTCCACAATCTGTATTGTCGATCTAATGATGTGTATATTCAAACATTAAATCAGACTTTCTTTAAAATTCGTGAAACTAGAAAAAAAATATTTAAAATGAACAATATATAAACACTCGCATATACAATAGAAACAAAATAAGACGTTCCATCTATTTTTGTCCCAACGCTGGGCACCCAATCCTCTCACATAGGAGAGGTCAAGAGCTACCGTGCTGGTTCAAGACGGGTTGGCGGGCCATCACAAGATGTCATTTACCACAATCATAACATAGAACTACATTAAATACTGTCTGTAGTTTACGCGAGTAATACACATTTAACTTAAACACTTTAACGGTTTAAAAGGCGATATCTATTAGTTAAACTTATTTGAAAATTATTTTACCGGCCCGAGTTCAGATGACCAGTTTTAGTTTCAGTGTTTGCTTGCTGCAAAGCAACCATGGTCACGGGAAAACTAAAAATGGAGGATGTCTCTGACGTCAAAGTGAAAATTGCTACGCTAGCGCCATCTGTTCCGTACAAACACTCACTTCGACGGAAAGTTTAACTAATATATATCGCGTTTTAAACCGCTAAAGTGATTTATTTAAATATAACTTTGTTGGTGAATATAATATATACTACATAACATACATAGCTTACAAGCTTAAGTTAAAAGGTAAAACAATAGTTAATACGTAGTAAAATATGTTACGACCTCTACCTGTCTTTTAAACCTTGGTTCGTATCTAAAATCTCGGAATGTCTCGTTTGTTAAACCCACGCCTTATTCATAAAATATATTAAAGATGATCGTTTGCCTCGTACGATAAGTTAAGAATTGCAACAATACAGTATAACTCATTGCCTATATCTGTGACGAGAACCATTAACTATTGTGAAAAATGCATACTCTGTTTTGAGTAAAACAATGAGATTGTATTTTATCTGTGGTTAGACCGTTAAGATTTTACTGGCGAGATAATTTATAGATTGCCGTCACTATGTTTTATTATATTTGTCACGAAAAATGGAAGTACAGGGAAATTAGGCGGGAAGTTTTTGGTAGGGTGTAAAAAAATATTTTATTGTTTAATTGTTAATTATATTTATAATTTAGACATTGTCACTTAAAACATCGTTATTGAAAATCCCGTTTACGCCGAGAGTAGCACCGACAGATCCATTTTATTGATCGATTTTATTTAAAGGCAAGTGAGAAAGGCGAGTAGAGTTGATTTGATACCTCTGCCCTACGCGACTAACTATTGGACATACTAGCTTCATTACGATTCTAACTTATGACCTATCGCGCTTAATCATTTAGCCAAGAAGGTAGCTAAACATAGTAATATTAAAGAAAATTTTACAGTAGGTATTTTTTTTCACTCAATTGTATTGATTAAGTATTTATACTCATTCTTATGACCGCAAATCGTCTTAAGAAACAAATAAGCTTACATTAGTTCAGGTCATCGCCCCTGCTGGTCTATCGATCAGCGATATTTGAAGACTATATATTACAATTGCTTTGTAATATAATCACATTACTCTATATGGTATAAGGTATTATGACATAATTAGTTCGTAGACAGAACAGAGAAATCATTTGGATTATCCTATGGAAGTACATTTAATTAATTAGTATTAAAGAAACTTTTCGCCTATTTTTTGTCACCAAGTAATAAAAATGCCGATATAATCTTCTTAGCAGTTTAACTTATATGTAAAAAAGGCCAGGAACGTAAAAACCAAATGTCTTATATTTGGGTGAAGGTCTCTTAAGGTAATCTCTTTTATTATGTTTTTAATTAATTGATAAAATCTAAAATGTATGCAAAACCCGCCCATATTTGTCAAGCGCTTTACTCACAGACTCCTACATAGGATTTGTCAAGTTATTTCGCTTAACAGCCTTAATATAGACGACCTAATTCGTCATACTGAAATTGGAGATTCATCGATGTGGGCTTAAGAACCTTGAAGATACAAATTTGATGTATGTACCTACATATTAAAACGTCATACCCCACTTTTTGTCCTCATACCCTACTATTACACTTATCCCCTTCTCCAAGTTAAATATTTTCAAAGTTCGAATTCTTTGCACTACTTACAAAATCACCCAAGTTACACAATGTCTATCACATTTTACCTCCAGCGAGAGACGTCATTTTTAAATAGATTTTGTAGATAAACTGTGTGCTACTTAAGCACTGTGTCTTGAATTGTTTTATCACTCTAATAATCACGGTAAATATCAATTAAAATATTTTGCCAATTAATCGACGATGAATCTTTATGGTTCCGTAATAATCAGACTGGTCTGGGACAAAGTCCAATACGCTGTCACACTCGAAATTTTAGGATGCAAAATTTTATGAGTATAACTATTTTCCATACTTACTAGGTATGCGGGGAAAGTATTGTTTCACTCACAGTTAAATAATGATATCTTATGAAATAATATACGGAACCCATTGTATATAAAACTTAACGCTTGCTAAAATGCTTGCAATATGCAAGTTGTAGCTACTAACTACTAGAATTGATATTTAATTACACAAATCAGTTTTCAATTTAGAAACGCATTCATTATAAACAATGGCCTGGAATGCATTTTGTTAGATTACTAGGCAACGAGAAATTCTAGACGCGTGGGTACTTATTATGACTGGCATTTGCTTACGTCGAAGAAAACACAAAAATCTGAATGAAATATAGATTATTTTTTTGATTACATTAATCATGTAAAGCTCTCTAGACTTAATGAAAGCCTAATTTTAAACAATGTTTCCTACAAAAGTACATAAGTTTTTGTGCTATTGCTCAATTAATTACAAAAAGGAATAGTTTCACACTACAACGACTGTACTATATAAATTAAAAATATATTTACGACACGGACAGGACTTGAATCGACATTCAGAGTGTTGTTGCCGTAAAACTGTTTCCAACTAAAATCGATTTTTAAGTTATACATATATAGCCATCAAGTGAATAATATTTAAGTTTTCAAACGACAGTTTCTGACAGATATTGATATATACGGCTGCTAGAGATCTGTTTTATCTTTGTTATCCACTGGGTTGTCGCCACTAAGGAAAAACAATTAACGAGACAGTACTTATGATATTAGTATGAATAAACAATCTAAGTAGGTTTTTTTAATACGTCCAAAAATATTGTTTATTTTTGTTTTAATAATTAGGGAAACTGTAAAAATAATTGCTCATTTAAACTTTATATTCTTATTATATATGCATATAATGTTATACAATATCTTTCCGCATTATGTCAGCGAGGTTAAGTGTTAAAGCTGTAATATGTCATTGCAAACGAAACAATATTATGAGTGAGTTTTGGAAAAACACGAAGGAAAATAAAATAAATCAGAAAAAAGAGATCTTAACGGTAAACGTTCTAACAAAGAAAAATATTTACGATTCTACTCCCGCGCAGATTGTGCAACACTTTCGAAGGATCCTATAAAAAATCTGGCGCCAAATGTCAAAGACGCCATTTGCACAAGCGTTTCGGAAGCTTTTTTTCTTTGACATTCTTCGGCTAATAACTCAATGTTTTCGAACCAATTAGGTCACATACCAAAAGTAAAAGGGTTCTTACTGTGTGGCGTCTGCGCGGGCGCTTTGACAGTGATATAGCTTTTAGTATAGAATGCTTAAATGTGCGTCGTGTGTGATATATTCTAGTGAAATAATATCTCAAACAACATCTGGGCGTCAAAGTATGTACTTAAAATATGGTGTCATAGTTTATATATGAAACACATAATCTCTAGACATAAATCGAAGCACAAATATTGATTAAAATTTTTTCATGAATGTTAAAGAATATTGAACTTGAAATTTCAGGAAAATTCCTGTCCACGTGTAGACAGATTGTAAATCGTAATTAGATGTAATGCTTAACATTGCTTTCAGGCCGAGAAGTCGAGTCGGATTCGAATCTCAGAGAAAAATTGCTTCGGTCAAGCAAATATCAGAGGTCTAATTTACAAGTTACAGTGTAAACTCTATATAGCGACACTGAAGGGACTGTTCATTTTATGGCGTTATAGAGAGTTGTCGTTAAATGGAGAGAAGAAACATTGTATGAAAAACAAGCTAAACCAACCAAAGCCAATTGATTTCGACGCTTAAGAGAGTTTGTCGTTAAATAGAGTGACGTCTGAGTTCACTGTTATGCAAATAAAATGATGGTATAACGCAGACAAAAAAAATCTGTCTTCACTAACAACAGGGCGTGTTGGAAAAATAAAGTTGGTATTTTATTATTGTGATAGCAAATCTACTTATCTCCATTTGAATTGATCAAAGGTCTGATGTATAAAATATTATTATTATTGTAAATCTGGGTAAAAACTTAAGATTAAACATAACTTTTTCGTTGTTTAAATTATCCAAGATAATATAACAAAAACAAAACCATATCGTTCGTGGAATGCAACGATGGTATTCTATCAATCCTAAGTAAACAGTACGCAAAGATTAGTGTCTTAAACATCTGTCACAAACATCTTCTTTAGAAAGCTGTTACGACAAGACTTTTCAGTAATCTGTAAGAAAGATTTTTTTTGTCATTTAAAGGGTCTACAAAACTAAGCTTTAATATCTAGACATGGTTTAAATGGCATAATACACAAAATATAACAAAATATTAAGCTTATAAATATGCAGACACGACATGCAAATAAAGTTTAATCGTACAAAGTTAATAATAAATAATTCGTGTTAAACATAACTACCACCGATGAAAGATTTACGAGTTTCATTACATAATAGGTAAATAGATAGAGTTATACATTTACTACGGAGACATAAGGAGCAATATAATTACCTAAAAATAAGTCAACACTTAGCTTAGCACTTAAATTAGTTAAAATAATTTGTAAAATAGGTTTGATTCATACATTTCTTCTTTTAAAGTGTTTTATTTAAATGTGTACTACACTCGTAAACTACAGACAGTCCTTAAATTTAAAGTGCAATATTAGGTTTCTGTGCCCAATAAGGCCGAAACATTATTGAAGGCCGCCTGCTATACAAACCAGAGACTTCTCGCGCTTAACGCAGTGTTTAACCATTGGGATCAACTAGGATCTATAAATAAGGCGGTCTAAATGACTAAAGCCAAAACAGGTTCACACATTTTATTTAGATACTATAGACCTAGGTATTTCACCTCCATCAAGTGAAAAAAAGGTTTTATTTTTCTTACGTTTATACTTTGTCTATGCACCGATAAAGTTCGACATTCAAAATAACATGTTTTCCATTCTAATAGAACAAGGTCCTAAATTTGAAATAATAATTTTTCTCCTAAACATCTGCTTACATCTGCAGCAAAATCAAGCGGGCGGCAATATTTTACGACAATTTTAATATCCTACTTAAAATTAAGGTCGTTAAACATTTAATGGCTCACAATAGATGTTTATGGCTCGTAATATTTCATCCTATTACGTACGATTGTAAGCTTAATATTTAAATTCTGTAATTTATTAAGTGGAATACATTAAAATATATGCATTCACAATTCATAAGACATACACTTATGATTTTGCCTATGAATTAATACCTACATTGAGATACATAGATAAGAATATAAACTGTACCTACAGTGTCTGGTTATGAAAATTTTCCTTTAGACTATTGTAATCTATACTAATATATAAAGCTGAAGAGTTTGTTTGTTTGTTTGAACGCGCTAATCTCAGGAAGTACGGGTTCGAATTGAAAAATTATTTTGTGTTGGCTAGAACATTTATCGAGGAATGTTATATATTTAAAACATCGCACTGTGACTAATAGAAGCAAAGATACAGCGGGAAATGTGAACAAAACGGGGGAAATTTTAAATCTATGTGGGTTTCAGATAACTGCGAAAACGATTCAACACAGTCAAAAAATATGTATCAAAGAATGATTCCTATTTAAATTATCTAAAAAATGGCCGCGACACTATATGTCTATATTTTAAGCAAGAACGACGGGTCCCTTCCCGTCGTTCTTGCAAGTTCCGGTCGACGTCGTGGGCAGCTTAAATTTATAAAGATGTAGAGGTTTGTAAAAGCAAATTTGGATGCCCAAAATAACTATACTACGCGGACGAAGTCGCTGGCACAGCTAGTGTACTATATAACAGGCATATGTACCAGAGATTTAGTTATTATCGTAAGGTAAAAAGCAGGAATATGTCTCTCTAAATTACTGTTAATTTGTAATAACTTCATTTCCAAATCAAACCGTTATCTTTGTTCCAAAATCAATTCGTAAATCCCAAAATCCGATTTCACAACAAAAAATCTTACTGACAGTTTAGGGTGCGATAAACAAAATCCGATAAAAACAAAAAAAAACTATAGATCACTCATCTATCATAAAAACGAAGGAAGAGATACCAATAAATATTGAGTTTTGTTTATCAGGGGTTCCGTAGCAAGAAGAAAAAATAAGAAACAAGAAAATCAATCATAAATGAAATGTATAAATACTGTCTATAGTTTACGCGCGTAGAACACATTTAAATAAAATACTTTAACGGTTTAAAACGCGATATATTAGTTAAACTTATTTGAAAATGATTTTTAACTTCGGCCCTACGTTTTGGATGGCGCCGTGGTCACGGGGAGACGTGAAATGAAACGTATAATTTTGTGTTCTTGTCTTTTCTAAAACTCTAAGTTTTTCTTTACTATACTTCACTGAACCCTAAAGTATTATAGAAGTAGAAAACCGTGTTGGATTCGACCAATTCTAATCGCTTCAATACATTTTAGAGGCTACCTGTTTTGTTAGAGATATTTAGAAAAATATTTATTTTCAACGTGAGATGTTTTTAGGATATTAGTCGATCTTTTAAATCTAATGTGTTTTTTTTTTGTTATACGTCAAACTTGCGCGAGATTAAAATTTGCATGCAATTAAAGGAAGTCTAGACTAATAATATTAATCTATATACGAGTATATTCATGTATTTTATTGAAAGAAATTTTTAAATTCGTCACGCAATCAATTTAAACTCGGCATACATGAGTTTTAATTATAAAAACATAAATTTGTTTAATTTTTGTATTGAGTTAGCACAATTTTATGATAAATCGATTTCAAAAAAAATCAGTTTATCATAAGATTTTGCTAAACTACATGGCTGACATGGTGCTAAGTGACCCTATCTTAGTATGTACTTATATATTTTTAAATAAACCTGACTTTAGATGAAAACTATATATAAAGTACTACCGGCACATATTTGATCAAACTTCAGAGCCCTGACAAGCGAAACGATTTATTGTTTCTTCGCGACTCGAACTCAGGACAGCGCCTAACACAATGCAAAGAAATATAATTATTTATGATATGGTATGGTATGTCATAGGTATTTGTTATTATTATTTTGCGTCGTGGTATAAACTTGTTAGATTTTGTCTTACAATAAACTTATCATTTTATCATATTTGCATAGATTCATCAAGTTTGTAATCTCTGGCAACTGGTGACAGTTCCAAATTTATAACTTCACACCTCACTATCATCAATTCTGCTTTTTTAGTACAAATAATCCCAACTGTCAGAACTTATAGACGATTCCACGAACGCAGTTATAAATATAAGTATGTAACCCGATATAAGTTTTAGTGTCCTAGAAATAAGGTTCAATTTTATTTGAATGGTTTTTCATGTGAGCCTACGTGACAGCAACCCTCAAAATGTGAGGTCCTTCTATACAGTATAAAATACACAAAACGATGGAAGCCGATTACCCTTTCATTGAACATAGATGCTATAAAAATGTCTTGAACATTTAAAAACCCGTTCTCTACGGCAATAAAATAGAAGGTTGTGTGATAATTTTGGAC
Source organism: Leptosia nina (assembly GCA_963661955.1). Lineage (NCBI taxonomy): Eukaryota > Metazoa > Arthropoda > Insecta > Lepidoptera > Pieridae > Leptosia > Leptosia nina. The sequence continues at coordinate 10,887,739 of CAVLEF010000280.1, forward strand.
AATAGGTATTATACATATTATTAGAGGAGGACGGAAATTTTTACGATCAATAAAATTAAAGTTGAAAGCACAAGTTTAATTGCTTATAGAAAAGTAAAAAACGCGAGAATCAAAGGTGATAATTTTCTCTAGAGGTAGGTCTTTGTAACGATCTAGTAATTATTTATATTCTTTTCTTTTTTAACAGGGTGCGTCACTTTTGGATTTTTGTTTTTGGTTTCTAACGAACACGATACGTAGCTTAAAGAAAAAAAGAAGCATCAACGTCTTCAATACTGTCTATAGTTTCCGCGAGTAGTGCATATTTAAATATAACGGTTTAAAACGCGATATATAATAATTAAACTTATTTGAAAATTATGGATGCTTTGCAGTAGCCGTGGACAGGGAAACTTTCAAATAAGGTTAACTAATATATATCGCGTTTTAAACCGTTGAAGTGTTTTATTTAAAAATCAGCGTCTTATCTATTTCGAAACACGGTAGAGTTTACATCAATTTCGACAAAGAGAACATGAATTATCTTCAACACTGATCCTAGAAACAAACGGCCTGATCATGGTTAACTCGCCCATGCGAAAATGCGCTTGGCGAACGTAGACGCGTCTAGCGATTGAAACAAATGCATAGCAATTTACAAATTGAGCCACGCAAAATTGACTATAGAGCGAGTAATGAAGATAGAGCAAATTCGCTTTGCGAGACGCTGCTCGCAACGCAAACGCTGTTGTTTAAAATTCGCCATATTTCTATAAAAACAGTGATGTGTCTCCGATTTATAAAAAACACAATTATAAAGCACTATGATAATATTTTACGGTTATTATGGAGCCTATTAGTAATTCTATTGAAACGGAACGAATCAGAAAATTGATATTATATCTCGTTATCCCATCTTTTGACTCCTTTAAGGGTATTTGTAATTAATAGATATTTGAGGCACGTCTAGTTCATTAAAATTTACGAGTCCCGAACTGTGTGATTAGGATAAATTATGGAATGAGTATAACGTATAACAGATGTAAGTATGTATTACATAATTTAATGTATCTTAACTATATAACTATATTTATACCACAAGAGTAAAACTCTGCCTAACATTTCGAGTTAACGAAGACATGAATATTCTTAATTTCACAAATGACTGTCAATGACAATCAACAAATGACAAGCACATAACGTATTCGCGATGAAGAAGCCATAAACCACAATTCCCATTATTATACTTGTATTAGACAGCTTAAAATAGAACAAACCGTGGTTTATTATTAGCGAAAGACAAGATGTACAGACACATCAGAACATAAACATCTTCATTAATTAGGGTGGGGGGGGGGGTTTACTTTGGTTTTGTAATAGTTATTATGACGTCGACTGCGTTCCGTCGTTCTTGCAAGTTAATCTTAAAAGAAATATGGCCGCGGACATTTTTTTAGATCATTTAAAGAGAAATCATTTTTGCATTCAAATTTTCTGGTTTCTTAAAGCGTTTTTAGCGTACGCAACGGAACCTCTCAAATTGTCCCCGTTTTTCACATTTTTTCCAATTATTTCCCCTATTGGTGAGTATATATACTTATATAACCTATGTAGCTTAAAGCATTCCTCATTAAATGGTCCTTTCCTAAGATTAGACACAAACGAACAAACATGTGACCTCATGAAATAGATAGGACTTTCAAAAAATAGTCATAACGAATAAAAATATTATTATTATATCTATACACTGTCTATAGTTTACGCGAGTAGTATACATTTAAATAAAACACTTTAACGGTTTAAAACCCGATATATTAGTTAAACTTATTTGTAAGTGATGATGATGTCTCCCCGTGAACACGGCTGCTGCAAAGCATCCGAAACGTCGGGCCGAAGTTAAAATCATTTTCAAATAAGTTTCACTAATATATGGCCTTTTAACCCGTTAAAGTGTTTTATTTAAATTATATCTATATTCGCGAAGTACAGTACTGGTCTGCTGCTAGTCACTTGTGCATCAACATGTGGTTTGGCTCTATCAAAGTGTCCTAAATGTGTCACAAGTTGACTCATAGATAATTTAATAATATACGGACGGGATGTGTGAAAGGTTTATTTTATTCGCAAGTACTCCTACTTATGACTATTTTAAAGAAAAAAATATTAAATACTGTCTGTAGTTTACGCGAGTGGTACACATTTAAATGCCACGTAGCCAAATGGTTAAACGTATTGCCTAGCATTGCGTTACGCGCGAGAAGTCCTGGGTTCGAATCCCAGAGTGACAAAAAAAACAGTTGTTCCGGTCGGGTAGGGCACAGAAGTCTGATCAACGACTTGCCTGTTTAAAAGAACGGATGAGTGAAACGGACACAGAAATGTGTTCGCCCCACGCCCCACGAGGGGGAAACACAGACACACATTTAAATAACTCCCACTTTGCAGCAATCTCCTCGTGACCGCGGCTGCTCCAAAACATCCGAAACGTCGGGCCGTTTTAAAAAATAATTCTCAAACAAGTTTACCTAAAATATGTCGCGTTTCAAACCGTTAAATTGTTTTATTTAAACAAAAAAATATTGTTCAGTTAATTAAAATACTTAAAACTAAATACAATAAGTATTTACTTGGAGATCAAATTAAGCCCAAAGTTACTCAAAGCTTTTCAATCTAATTAAAAAGCTTACTTGAAGGCTATGTAACGATTATTCTCCGATGTAATTAATGATCTTATCGATTTTTAATTTATTTTTTATAAGTGATTTATGTACTTACTTTATGAATTTTTAATTCACAGCTTATAATGAAGTGTAAATTTAATATAGCTGATTGTACATTGATGTTGGAAATAAATTCGCTGTCGATCTATTTTGGCTTTGGATATTCGGAAATCCACCCCCATTTAATTTCTAGATGAAGTCCAACATGTTTCAGAAAGTTATAAATTGATTCGAAATATTGGACCTGGTAGGCATCGAACCTGCGATCTGTTCACCATTAGAGCCATACCTTGCTACCATTACACTAACGAGGCGGTCAAATTCTTATTTAAAAGTCTTCGAATTATTTTTCAGTCCTTCTACTGTTCATAAGCAAGTTCTTGAATTACGTAATCCAATGTATAATGATCGTTGTCCCTTGATAGAATTCGCATTGGGATCTTAGAATACCATTTAATGAATACACTTAACTCTGACTGCCATCTGCTATCAATCAGAGGTCGTTTTATTTTGTCTGGCTTGACATACTGTTACACCAGCCAGACAAAACAAAACTGTTATGTTCATTGTAAAGCGGGATGGAAGATTTGATGAATTATAATAAATGCTTAACATTTAATTTAATTTAAAAATCGAAAATAAATTTAAAAAATTTTCGACTCGGGCAGGACTTGAACCGGCATCGTCAGCCCAAGCCCTGCCCGAGTCGAAATTTTTTTCAATTTATTTTCGATTTTTAAATTATATAGTGCCTTCATGTGCAATAACATGTAAAAAATAATAAAGTTTTCAAACATTTAATTTATCGATATACACAAAGATGCACGAAGAAATTAATTAATTTTTAAAAGTAAACTCACTGGTATATAACAAAGTCGCTATTTGTGCTTATTTTTTTAAGGTTTTAGCGTACAACCTTAAAAAAAATACGCAACAGATTTTGATGCGTTCTCTTTCAATAGATAGCGTGATTCAAGAGGAAGGTTTTTATATACTATCTTCGCACTTTTTCTGTAGTGTATCATCATTGGACGCAAGCGAAGCCGGGACGTATCGCTAGTAAATTATAAAACGAAAAAATAATTTGAAGGGCTCCTTGGTGTAATGGTAGCAATCCATACGTAATAACCAACGGGTCGTGGATTCGATCGCTATTGGGTTCAACATGTTTCTAATCAGTTTATATTTTTTCGGAAAGATATTAAACTTCGTTTAGAAATCTGGATATTAAACGGGGAGTAGGAATAGCGAACCAACGCCTACAGATGCAGAAGGCGTCATGTTTACCCCCGGATCAGTTTCATTCTAGGTATGAATTTCTGAATATCCAAAGCCAAAATAGGTCAACCGCGCACCTTGCTTAAAGAATATGTGGCTGGGCTATTACACCTACCGTCAAATTAACCTTATGCTTATGTGTTTAGTTATAATGTACATAAAATATAAAAAATATATATATACACAAAATCATTACTTTTAAAAACACCTGTAACAATGACATTAAAATGTTTTAATAACAAAACTAAAAATGTTTTCGTAAATTTTTACCATTGATAAATACATTTTACAATACCAATGTGAAATGTATTTGTGAAACTTTAATTGATTTGGTATAATTTTTCTTTAAAATCTTGCCTTATTAAATACTGTCTGTAGTTTCCCCCCGTGACTACGGCTGCTGCAAAGCATTCGAAACGTCGGGCCGTACTTAAAATAAATTCCAACTAAGTTTAACTAATATATTTCGCGTTTTAAACCGTTAAAGTATTTAATTTTACAGATAGCCTACATAGATACATCCCCATTTTACATGAATATGTCTGTTCTAATAAACTTCCTTAAAATTGTGAATTCTGCACATTACCCACTGCGAAGGAGACTTCGAATGTATTGTTTCGCGTATTGAATAAGCAACTACATCTGTCTAACAGATTAGTACTTAACACGTGTTAGAATTTTTTGTACGAAATCTTGGACGGAATGTTGAAAATGATTATTTGGACAATCCAAGGTCTCGTTTAACACGTGATTTTAATTTGGGAATAACGTATTATTTTAAACCAAAAGAAACCTACAGACACAAGACGGCCGCGAAAAAGAAAAAGCGTGTGTGAAAGGACAATTTTACTTATCAATAATATTTTTTGTATTAAGATAGAAATTGTCTGGAAATCTGGATATTGAATGAGTGACAAGAAAACAAACGAAAAAGTCGCCAAGCTTAATAGTGTTTCGATTTCAGTCTGTGGATTTCCGAATATCCAAAACCAAAATAAGTCGACAGCTATCTTGTTTATATATTAAATGCCATTTCACCTGCCATTAAGTGAACACTAAGCTCGTCTGTCGTCCTCTATGATATAAAATATTATTTATCCTAAGAAACAGACACGAAGGGAAGTAGTGCATTATGTATAAAGTGAATATATATTTAATAGAATTGGTTTTGGTTTAAAAAAGGAAGTAACTCTATTAGTCGCTTTATGGTCGCGTACGCAACGACTTTCTCCAAAGCAGCTCACTTTCAAGTTAAGTGCGTATAATCTTAATTCAGGGTCGAGCGATATATCAAAGAATTAGTGGTATTACAATCTGAAAGTTAATTTCATATCAGATTCTGGGATGGTGGATACTTTTAATGGTTGGTGGGCTGGGTAGAAATTGGTGAAAAATCTAAAAGAGGTATGAATTGAAATGATTACTTACCGATGCAAAATCTTTTACATCATTAAATTCAAATATTTACAAACTTATGTTTATATTTTAACTAAGGTTATGTCAAGTGGATTTAACTTACCTACTTAAACATTATGAGGATGGTGGTTACTTTAGCTATAAATTACGGTGGGTTTATATTGAAAATAATATAATGTTTATAAGATTAATTAACGGCTATTTTATTGAATAAGTAATTTTTAACGTTTCATTCTTTTTCGGACACAGATATATGTCTGCCTCTATCTATAGACTTGTCCGACAGAGTGGAAGGACAATTTTTAAAGTAGTAAGTATAAGATGGCATTACAGATTAAATAAGTAAAGATAAAAACAAACAATATGAATTCAACCATCCTCTAAGCTCGTTAGACATCGGTAGATACAATCAGATATTGTTATTTACAAGTAGGAGTTACTTAAAATGCCATAAACATGACAAATGTTAATAGTTTAAGCCATCCATGATCCTACGTTGAGTCAAGCATAACATAATTCTTACGTAACGCATTCCTTCTACCTGCACTAATGTTTGTGATATTGTTAGAGAATTTGAGAGTGTGTGATATCTATACTAACATATAAAGCTGAAGAGTGTTTGTTTGTTTGAATCTCAGGAACTATTGGTTCGAATTGAAAAATTATTTTGTTTTGGTTAGAGCACTTATCAAGGAAGGGTATAGGCTATACATCGCCCTGTGACTAATACAAGCGAAGATACAGCAGGAATTGTAAAAAAAATGGGAAAAATACAGATCATCATGGGTTTCCGAGGCATACGCTGCAAGAACGGTGCGAGATACCCAAAAAATATGTATGAGAGATTGATTACTCTTTAAATGACCTGACAAAAAGTCTGCAATGCTATATGTCTATATTTTAATTATATTAAAAGGATGCGACGACGTCGTGGATAACAGCTTAAATTTTTAAAGAAGGACTTAGCAAAAACAAATTTGGATGCCCAAAAAAAAATTCTTAGCGGATGAAGTCGCTGGCATAGCTAGTATTTTCATATTCCATTAAAAAGAGATTTGATGCTATGGGATAATACCGTCCCTGTTATTATTTAATTGAGTTTTATTCTTTGCCGTCCATGGTCATATAACGCATGTAAAATGGTATTCAAAAAGTGACTATTGGGTGGTGGGAATATAGAAATTCCGTCCGGGTCACGAACCACAGTCCACAGATGAAAAATTTGTGAAGCTAATTCGAGTTTTGGTTTCAGTCTGTGGATTTCAGAATATCCAAGCCAAAATGGGTCGATAGCGCATCTTGTATACATGTATAGGGTGGGCTATATCACCTGCAAAAAGCGAACCCCATGTCGTGTCTGTCGTCCTGTATTATTTAAAAAAAATGAAAATTATAACATACTTTATGAATTTCTTTTATAATTACGTTATAAACTCATAAGTCAAATCCCAATAAACTGGTACGAATCTTGATTAAACAACAGTCAACTGTTTTTTAGAATAAAACTTAACTTGTCTTTGGTAGGCAACATTTTATTCAGATCGTCACTTCAATTTCCTGTTTAACCAAGGACCTAGAGACCCTTGCCTTAATACAATAGAGGTTGTCTGTATTAAATACTTGTCTTTGTAAATACTGTCTGTAGTTTACGCGAGTAGTACACCTCCACATGACCACGGCTGCTGCAAAGCATCCGAAACGTCGCGCCGAAGTTAAGAATAATTTTCAATAAGTTTAAATAATATATCGCGTTTTAAACCGTTAAATGTTTTATTTAAATACTTGTCTTTGTGTTTCAATGGTAAAACGCATCTAGCAGTGCGTTAACGTTCGAATTCTGCGGAAACACAATATAATAGTTCAGGTCGGTTAGGGCACATAAGTTTCATCATCTATTTCCTTGAAAAATGCAATCTATAATAGATTGGTATCGAAATAACCTTAGACCTCGTGCATTTTATAGAGGAAATATATACTTAAATTAAAGACTTTGTCTATTTATTTGTTTAGTCCATTTATCGACGAAGGCACGAAGGAATATAACGATTAGGAGCGAAGTAACGGTGGAAAATGCGGAAAGAGGCGGAAAAATCAATCCTCTCTGAGAACCTCCGTTGCGTACGCTGCGAAAATGGTTTAAGAAATGAAAAATAATGAATTAAATAATGATCTCCCTTGAAATGATCCGAAAAATATCAGAATCCAAAAAGTCTATCTTTTAAGAATAACTCTCTAGAACGACAGAACGCGGACGACGTCGTCAGTGTTAATTTCCAAATGAGGACCATTCCACGCGGACGAAGTCGCAGGCACAGCTTAGTCACGGTACTTAAACATGATATAAGTGCTTTCTTCCAATTTATAATTGTCTTGGGTTAACAAACTTTATGTAAGTATAATATGTTTAAAATTCTCAGTATTAGGTTTTTTCGCATTTCCTGTTTCGCACGAACATTCACAATAGAGATTACATTGTGCTGGATGTAATGTTACCAAATTGTATGAAATTGCAGTGACAACAGATTCATACTCGCAAAAAGTTGAATCACCTAATTACAAGAGCGTTGTTCATCACAACTCTAGCGGTAGGTCCAGCAATAATGTTTTTTTAAAGAGAGATATCAATAGAGATATTTGCCTGTCAACTTTGTCATATCGGGAGATAGCTTCTTATTTAACTAGCTATACCAGCGACTTCGTCCGCGTATTTTGGGCATTTAAGTTTGGTTTTTCAAACTTCCTCTTCATTTTATAAATATATAACAGCCATGGCACTGTTTCTCGCTCATATTCGTCGCTTCGTGATGTTTTATACCATAAACTCTTTCTTGATAAATGTTCTAACCAAAACAGTTCCTGGGATTAGGGTGTTCAAAGACACAAACAATGTGTTCAGCTATATAATATTACTACAGATGACATAATTATTATATAATAATACGTATATATATGATGTAATTAATTATAAAGAACCCATTTTATTTCATAGATAGGCAATTTAATTTTAATATGTTTTAGACTTTATTAAAAATAAAATAAATATGAGTGGTTCTGAATACCTACCTATAAATATGGACCTAATTCCACATGGACTGATTCCCGAACAGAGATATGTCTTCACTTATATATATAATATGCACATACATTAAAACATACATTCTTGTATTAAAAGTCGTTAACCACACCTACCGTAAAAGATATGAAACATCGATTCGCAGTTAAAATGTAATTAACTAATAATATTCGCGTTTACAACATTTAAAAGTGTTTTATTTAATTTCCACAGAATATTATAATTTTCGTATTATTAGACCTGTTATATTGATTATAATAACCTTTTACAGTTTATATTAAAATTCCATATTTATTCTTATCTTATCTTGTTTAGGGCAACTTAGGTAGGTCTGTTAATAGACCATCATGTGATCTCGTTTTCGACAATTTTTTAAAATTCCAAAACTAAGTCTTTCTGTTCTTCATAGTTCATCTCAATTAATCTAATCAAAGTAATGTCTGTAATTTAGCAATTCATCGTCGGTCATTTCAAAAAGTTAAATTATTATCAATGTGTGTGTGTAGGTCAATATAACATTGTGGTGTATGATTATACATCACGTCCCACATAAGGTAGTAATTACACACGCAAACCCAGGTAACGTCATGATCATTATACCCCGTTACAAGAAGTGGACCTCAAATTACCTGCGGTCACCAAATGGACCCAAATCATTACTGTGGCTTCATCTATCACTTAGATTTTGTGTCGGACTAGATAAGAATGGAAAATACTATCATTTCTTAGTTACTCTGTAGCCACAGATTATGCATTGTAATTTTAAACCCAATCATAATGGTGTCACCTTATAAGCTTTTGGTAAAATGTATTTCAATACGTAGCTATTTACGTTATTTAGTTAACTTATTTACGATTTATTTTAACTACGCCTGACGTTTCGGATGCTTTGCAGCAGCTGTTGTCACGGCGAATCGTGAATAGTTGACATTTCGCGTTTTAAACCGTTAAAGTGTTTTATTTATATGTGCACTACATCAACTACAGAATATAATACCTACTAGGAACCTATATTTATTAAGACTATAGTACAAACATTTGTAAATGGTGAAACGTTTAAATTCGAAATTGTATGTTGGTTTTATGGTCAATAAAAACCGAATATAACGCGTGTATTCCTACTACTATCATAACCACGAAAAGTTTTAAAATATTAAGATAAGTAGAATTTCTATTTCTTTTATACGTTTAGCTACACGTCAAACTGAAAACCAGGGGGTGGACAACCCTTTAACTAAGGTATAAAACATAATTTAAACTGACACTCGGACTTCCTGAATATGCGTAAAATTTCATAAAAATCGGTCAAGACGCTTCGGGGGGAGTATGGTACATAATGACGCAAAAATTGTATACTAACTCAGCTTTACATACAGAACGAAAACCGCGGGCGAAAATTAGACTGACAAAATTTTGTAGTATCACGCTAGCTGCGATAAAGTTGGCAAATATTACGAGTCGATTGGCTAACTCGAAGGGACTCAATTATTTCGTCATTTGGCGTGTTTTTGTGAGAAACTCGTTTAAGTTCAATCTATGTGCACGTATTACTTATTACAAAATATCAAGGTTTAACCAATTTCATACGAACTCAAAGGTCAAATAAATAGAATTAATCTATTTTTTTATTATTTAAATATAGATCGTTATTCTAGGTAAACGTGTTGCCTAGCGCGAGTTCTAGGCTCGAACCATGGTAAAAATAGATTGTTTTGGCCACATGCCCCACGGGGAGAAGCCGGATTTCACTACTATATGCTATGTGGTTGAAATATTTCAGTGTTTGTTTCCTAAGTAGCACACTTAATGAACCTTCTACGCTCTTTTCAAGCGAAACGAATAGTATCTCGGAGTTCCAACCTACCTTTTATTATAATTACCTTTTGAGCTCACTGCAAAGCTAGACAATAGTCAAACGGGACATAGGTGAAAAAAGGGACGAAAAATCGACCTACTTCCAAGTTATCGAATATCAATTTGCCACGTAAACGGAGATAGAAGCAAAATCTACTTATACGTACAGCTGAACAGTTTGTTTGTTTATTTGATTAAATGTTATTCTCAGAAAGTGCTGGTTCGATTCGATTAAAAAATTATTTTCGTGTGGCTTAGAGCATTTATCGAGGGAGGCTATAGGCTAAAAAATATCGCTAATAGGAGCGAAGAACCAAAGAGAAAACTTGGATGACCAAAATAACCATTCTACGCGTACGAAGTCGCCGACACAGATAGTATTATATAATAACAAAATGATCATGTTTCAAACACAAATTCTCAAACAAATATATGCGAGGTATATTAAATACATAAATAATAATATTATTATTATAAATTCTATCAATGTGACTCTGTTAGACAATCTTATAGACAACCAATATTATAAATATAATTAATAATACTACAGTTAGCACGAGAATGGCAATCTTTTCGCATCAAACGGTAGCCAATTTAATCCTTATTTAATCTAAGCTACTCTTTACCTGTCAGATTATCGAATATCGATGGAAAGGAATGCGTTTGCTATTTAAAACCGAAAGATAATTCACTAACAAGGCCCGTCATTACTCATACATTCCGAGACGACTAAGCTCGTTTAGTTTGCTTAGGTAACTAATTGTCGCTATTTCACTACGTCGATTTACGACCTACGCCATTTCTGTGCACCGCCTTTTAAAATAATAACAAAGTACGGTAAGTGATAAGTGAGTTTGGTCTGTAGTTTACGCAAGTAGTACATACACGTTGAAAGACTTTGGAGTTTAAAACGCTTTTATTCTAGCTACGACTCGACTTAAATAAATTAAAAGTAATATAACTCATTCGTATATTTTTCGATTAAAACCGTTAAAGGTGTTTCATTTAAATTCTGCAATGGGTTAAAAAAAGTAAAACCCCTTGTCTGTAGTTTACGCGAGTAGTACATATTAAAGGTTTAAATTAAAAAGCTTTTATTCTAGCTACGACCCGACATACAATAAATAAAAAGTAATAAAACTTATACGTATATATTTTAAACCGTTAAAAGTGTTTCATTTAAATTCTGCAATGTGTTAAAAAAAGTAAAGCCCCGTTTTCCATATCTGGGGCGTAGGACAGCTAGTGTCTGTTTCAAGGTATATTATTTTCTAGAAAGGACATCAGATTAACAAATTTAAAACAACTGTTTTACACATACAACCAATACCAATTATAAGCGATTAATTTTATTTCGGGGAGATGTCTCCCCGTGACCACGGCTGCTGCAAAGCATCCGAAACGTCGGGCCGAAGTTAAAAATCATTTTCAAATAAGTTTAACTAATATATCGCGTTTTAAACCGTTAAAGTGTATTATTTAAAAGCTTTAAGATTATCTAGTAAAGTAAAATTGCAAACAGCCCGCGTTTCAAACAAGTACTTGAAGGGTTAAGATCTTAATCGTGCGTAAAAGAGCGTAATATTTTACAGTTTATAGGAGTCCATATAGGAGTTGACCTTTTTAATTTCAGCTTACGCAAATGTCGGATGTCCTTGGACGTCCATCTAAGTCACGTGGCCACTTACAGAAGGGATGAGATGAATGGACACCGGTTCGTGAATGACGAGTCGCGGATAAAACCCTCAACCGGAATGCATTGAATAATTTATTGAAAGCACTTTGTGGCGATGAAGTTATAAATCTGACACTGTAACCGGCTTCAAACCCCAATGAAATATAGCTGCACAACGTTAAGTCTTGTTTGCTATTCGGTTTTGCTTTCATTATTCGTCAAATTTGACATTCGTTGACTTTCTTAACGTGTAATCCGCTGTTGAAATTTAATCAGCCAATGAAACCGTTTTGTCATTTCAAATCATTCGAATGATCCAGATTGGAAATATAACTTTTATTGGCGGCTCGTTCTTGGAATGGTAGCAGTGTACGGATTAAAATCAACGGGTCGTGGGTTCCCCATCGGGTCCAACATTTTTCTCATCAATTCAAAAAAATTCTGAAACATGTCGTTTCTGAAAATCTAGATGTTAAATTGGTGGCAAGAATAAGCAGTAGTCTTAGTTTAGTCACATTTTGCTTGCATGATGTGGATTTCCGAATGTCCAAAATTGAAATACGGCGACACTGTCTAGATGCTATTGTATGTATATTGTTAACTGGAATATTTGACCTACCATCAAGTGGACCACATGTGTCAGTTCTCCTGTGTTATTAAAGAAAAAATCTTTCACATTCAAACTATGGCTGACAGTATATCATTTCTGAAATACTACAAATACCCCAGTTTTGTCCAGTGAAAATCGTCAAGAAAGTGAGACACTTAAAATAATCATTCGGTTGCCCTTCGGTGCCCCATGTACAGATTTCATCTTATAACTCAACACATATCATTACAAGCTAATTGTGACATTTTTTACTAGTGTTGAGTGGGCTATTAAAAACTAGACGTGTCTCATAACGTGGCAAAAAACAGAACAGGCTTATGTTACAGTTCAATTACGTAATATGTCTTCCTATATAAAAAACCTTCAATTAGAATAACGTGTGGCCATTTTTAACACAGCGACAAGTGCGCCTGTAGGGCCTTTAAGATTAGCCACGTTTTTGAGCGAGCGTCAATACACCAAATTTGACCCAAAGCGGGAGGGGGCATGAGCTTGAAGAACTAACCAAAGGCAGAGCCCACTAATACTATTTAAGTTATAAATGATATATATAATACCTAAAACTATATGCTTATTATTACTGAAAGTTATTTGAGAGATGATATAAAAATAATGAAATTTTAATCCCTCTTTTTATATATAAGAACCTACAGATTAAACTACGACATGAACAATTGGAAGTTCTCGTTACTTCATGAATAAATATTAAGTAATCATAACAGCAAAAATCATGGTGGGACATCATACATTTATCAATTTAATTTTATTGTACATTTTAAGTAGCTGTTTCTGATTTAATTAGGAAAATAAAAATAACTACGTACTGCATTGGATTATAATAATAACCAGTAAGTTTTTATACATGACTATAATAGTTCTATACAATTGTTATATAATAATGAGCTGTTACCGTTTATTTGAGGATAAACTAAATATTAAAATACGATCTTCAAAACACCAACAAGTACACTATCCTACTTTACGTAAAAACGTGTTGAGTCCCATTTCGTGGTTTTTATAATATGCTTATTAATATCTACTAATGATCAAGTATGTAGATATTATCTTTGATTTGCTTAATAGCTTAAATTACATCGCATATTTGAGCTATTACCATTTAAAATAATATAACGTCACTTCTGACTTCTGATCACGGGGATACTATTATTTCGTTTTTTTGGTTGAGCTAGCTTAAATGTTAACTTGTTACCTTTCCAATATAAAACGGTTACCCATTTTTATCCCATATAACGCAAGCGTCGGACGTTATAAAAAAATAATTACTTTCGGTAATTTTCATAACATTTTCTTCGGTCCTTGCATTATGTCACTTTTGCATTCCTTCAGACCTCTAGATCTGCATTAAAACAAAAGTTTCTTACGCGTTATATTCTTAGTATACAAGACTTCTTCGTAATACGTTTTTGAAGTATAATTCAATGTAAATTGTGTTTTATATATAAATATAAATTCGTAAATGTGGAAAATATTATTTAAATGGTAGTTATATAAGTGCTTTCACTTTTATAGCGTTAATAATACCGTTTTATATATTATACGGGTAAATGCCCCTTGCGTAAATATGTGCAATTTCTAATCATTAACTATTTAACGAGCAAAGAAATCTAGGGCGATTAAACAGTCTAGATACTTTGGCCATGTTTAGGAAACTAAACTCACATATTTCCGTAAAACTTAGACTTTTGAAATATATGTGCATAGTGGAAATGAAGAGTTAGTTTCTATAACCTATCGTTAATCTGTTTTTATCAATTAATATACAACCGAGAATCGAACCGACAAACCCTAGATAAAAGTCGAGTAACTTCACTAGTAAATTTACATAGAATATCGCAATTGAAATGTAGAATATTGCGTTCCATTTTCAAATTTAAAAAGTTATTTTGACGAGGATAATTTCGTTAAGTACTTTATACGCTAAACACATTCAAACGTAATCCCGTATCGAGATAGCATAATATTTTCCGAGGTGAAAAGCTATTTCTAGTTAGGCCGTATATAGCGTTTTCTAGTTTCACATTGAGACGTGACACTATGTATTACTTCTTTCATTTATAACGATTATTACACGACGACGGCGAATAACTCTTAGAGCACTTTATCGCTCAAACTTCTAAATAGATTTTAATCAACGAAGTAAAATTATTCTATACAATAGGATGGGTACTATAAAATTTATAAGGTAATCTTTGTTTGGTATGAAAGCAATATTTTAAATTTTTCTGTATCTGGAATACAATGGATGGTAGGAATATCTTAATTCCGGGTCACTAATTTTAATCGCGTTTCGCTTTTGTTCTGAATATCCAAAGCTTTAGTAGGTCGACAATGAAACTTGTACATGTAATATATTTGGGGTATTTTAAGTGAATCTCTAACGAGTCAGTCCTCCTCAAACATATGAAACAGTAGCTAGTTTACTATAATTTTGATGTTTTTGTATCGTAGCAAGGCAAAAAATTATCGGGTGTTTATTACCAAGAAAATTGCAGGAAACATTTTCTACGATCGTTTCTTGTTTTTTTGACCATTTATATTATATTACATACGTAATTTTCGCACGCGATTCTGTTAGATTAGTTGAGAATAACAAAAAATGGTTTTCAGGTGTTACTAATAAGTTACCAGTATATCCCTTCCATTTATGATTAACTTCTGCATACAAAAGTGAAAATGTGAGCATACCCGTATACATACGTACATTTCGTAATATGTGTAATTAGTGTCATATGAGCATTCAGTTACCACATATATTTTGTAATAGGTACACGTAATTATTTTCAACGCGTTTTCGTTCGTAAAACAATACGGAGCTGATTTGAACTTATAACACAACATACCTAACAACTGTCTGAATTTATTAACGATTTTAGTTAAAGATAAGAAAAAAATAGTTTTGTATATTTGTAATTAAGAAATAATCGTGGTAATTAGACTTGAAATGATAAAGGCTAGTCTAGTGACTAGGAAGCTTGTAACACAAACAGCTTTAAGTTTTGGTTTTGTTCAATAGTCTTGAAAGGAACAACACAGAATTAAAAATTTATTATTAGACAAATTTTTGGTCAATTAAATGATAATAATACATTTAAATAAAACTCTTTAATGGTTTAAAACGCGAAATTTATCATTTAGAATTAAAGTTAAACTGTCTTATTTAAATAAGTAATAAATGTGTACTACTCGTGTTTACTACAACCAGCTTCCAAATTATCAAATTTTTAACCGCTTAAAACATTTTAAATATCCGCAAATAAGCGATTATTTATGTATATATATGTCTTTTCTAAATTAAGTGTTTTACATATTATATACGAGGAAGCCTTTTAGGTAACCTAGCATAACGTTCAAAGAGTTATTACCAAGCGATCAGGAAGCGGTAGGAGATTAGCGCCCATGCGCCGTGAAGGACGCTGGCTTCCTAAATGGTTACCACGTGCGCGCGCGTCGCGTGGGATCGCACTCAAACGAGTGCATCGACATTGTGGACCCTTTGTGCTAACAAATTTCACACAATTCATTTCATTAAGCATATCCACCAGGAAAACGTTTGGACATAAATTAAAAAAAATATAGTACGCTAAGCGTCACTTGCAATAAAACCACGTATTTAAATAAAACACTTTTAACGGTTTAATACGCGAAATATATTAATCAGGTTAACTACGACCCGACATTTCGGATGGTTTGCAGCACCCGTAGTGATGGGGAGGGGACCATAGTTAAAATTGTAGAAAAGTTAACACGGATTTGGGTACAACATTGAGAATATATTTTTCAACCATTTTTTGCAATCACATTTAAAAGATATTAAAAGTTTTCAAAAGTTTTTGTGTTATGAACCGTTAAATGTGTTTATTATTAGACTTGTTCCGGGGTTGGAAGCCACTTAGGCCATTTACAAAATCCTTATAAGAAATATAAATTAATGGGGTTCTAAAGAACCAAGGAAACATTGAAACAGCGGGCGTTCTTTGACCACACAAGATTGTTTAAAGCTCTGACACATTTAACACTATTATATTTCAATGCAAGACCGCCACTAATTCCACGTACGTATTTGTAATAGCAATATTCCCGCACGCAATAATCAGCCTTATAGCGTAATAGTAAATCGTATAATTGTGTCAACTAATTTTCTTCGGGAAGAGCCCTAACCTAACGCTTCAAAAATGACCCCACACATGTTGAAGATATTCTCAGAAGTTGACTCCTAGATGAGCCTCATTTGTCTTTTCAATGTTTGAAACACAGTTTTAATGGTCTGTTACTTTTAGTGTCACATTACACGATCAAGATCGAATGAAGTATGTTAATTTTTCCATAATATTTGGATTTGTAAGGCCTTATGTGACATTGACGAACCTATAATTTCGTAATATTCTGTAAATTAACACAATTTCGTCATACCCACATAAATTGTATCGGTTTTAAGTTTAAATAACTGTCGATTTTACGATTATACATGCATACGATAGATTTATGTTGAGTATGTCTTGTATATATTATGTTGAAGCGAAAATAATAAATCTGGATATTTATAATATCTACACAATTAAAATAAAGTAAAAAATTAAAGTAATATAAGGTGTTGTCATCGGTTTTGATGTAAAATCGATATCGATTTGTATATCATCTCGTAGGTACCTTTTAAAAAAAAAACATTTTCGTCAAGTAACACCGCACTTTCGTAAATACACCATTCTACAATACCAACTTTTAAAGAAAAAACTCTTTGTTTTCTTGGCACCAAACATTCTGACTTTTCACTCTAGTAGTTAATTTAATTGGTATTATTTTTAAGTAGCACATCATAATATACCCGTCATCTTCGTGTTTCCCATATAAAGTTATTGGTTTTATCTACATTTGTATGGCTTGTTATGCATTGAATTTTGCATCACGCTCTTATAGGTATTCGTAATAAGGCTGAATAATCTGTAAGGTTATGCAATAAACATTAAAATAATCTAAATATAACGCAGATAAAGCCAAACGAATTAAAACTTTCTTGCTGAAACCCAAATAAAAACTTGCAAAGTCAGACCTGACGGGCTTGTTGGTCTAACGGTAGGTTGGGTCGTGAATTCGATTTCCACCGGGTGAAACATATTTGTAGCTTATCATTTTTCCGAAACATTTTAGACTTCGTTAGAATTGAGTTCGTTAGAGGTTTCAGCTTGTGGATTTCTGAATATCGAAAGCCAAAAAAATCTGGCTGGGCTGGGGTACTTACAACCTAAAGCCTTCCTCGATAAATGCTCTAACACCTCAAGTTTGTCAACACTAAAAAAAATGTTTAAATTTGAACCAGTAGTTTCCGAGATTAGCGCATTCAAACTATCAATCTCTTCAGCGTTATATTTATAATATGAGTATAGTTCAGTTATGACTTTCTATTGTGCAACGTTTATTTACAAAGTCGATATTGCTGGCTACTTACCATCCTGTGTTACTGAAAATATAGGTTCCCCAGCTGTCAATAATCTCTAGGACAGTTCGCACACGGAACAGCGACCAGTAAACATTTGGTGAGTGTACAGTTACATCCTCGTCTTTGTTGTCGGCGTCCGCTCTATTGTCGGCTACACTATATTTAGTAAACACAATCTAATTAACTGCGGCTTGATAAAAGTTCCGGAGAAAGATAGCCGCTTATACAATATCGCTGTTTGAGTTCACACTTAAGCGGTATTATTACGCTTCGTATAGCAACGCTTGTGTGTACAAATTTTAAATTAATTCTACGCGGTATTTAAATAAAACTTTAACGGTTTAAAACGCGATATATATTGATTAAACCTACTTGAAAATAATTTTAACTACGGCCCGACGTTTCGCGTATGGGGGGGTAAAGGCCCATATATTTCTTTATGTACAGGGACAACTAGCTACTGCCCACTGAGGGCAATTCTTCTCATATCTTATATAACATCTATAGTTTACATTATCTTAAATAATGTCTATAGTTTACGCGAGTAGTACACATTTAAATAAAACACTTTAACGGTTTAAAACGCGATATATTAGTTAAATTGATTTGAAATATTTTTAACTTCGGCCCGACGTTTCGGATGTTTTGCGCAGGTTCAAAATTATATAAAAGCTATTTATCCTATGTAAATAATAATAATTAATCGCGAAGAATTCCCCACCCACAACCGAAGTCTTTACTGAATATACAATTAACTTGTATCGTCCCACGTGTGTCACAGACCTTTTCATTGTTTTAAGCGAGGATGCATGCTTGAAGGCTTTGAAACCCACTAATTCTCTCTAATACAATTTGTTCAATTAGTTTTACTTTTTTTATGATAAAAGAAGACAAGCATGCAGTGATATACCCTAGCCTATAGTATTAAAACAAGATGTGCTGTCGGCGTATTTTGGTTTTGGATGTTCGGAAATCCACAGATTCAAACCCGTTTCGGTCGATTAAGCTTCACGGCTTTTTCTTCTGTGGACGGGGGTTCGTGGCCCGAATGGAATTTTTATATGTCTACCACTCATTTTATATACAGATTTCCAGACGTGCACTTCGTCACATGTTTCAGAAAAAAATATAATGTTGGACCCGGTGGGGATCAAACCGACCCGATGACCCAACAAACTCTAACGATTGATTTTGTTCACTTTGGAATTCTTCCTTTAAAAATGTTTTTTTTCTATTTTAAACAAGTAACATTTATCCTATGTTATTGAAGGGTTAACAACCTCTCTACATCTTTGGCAAAGTTACTAGACTTGGCACAGAAACGAGTGTTACAATTGCGAATATCTGGAAGATTGCCAGATGTGATGTTATTCTAGAAGCCTACATTTTATCGCATGGAGATGGTAGAGGTTGCAGGATTTTTCTATTAAAGTTTAAACGAAGCGAAGTTACCAACAACAACAGTTCAAACAGTTAAATAAAACAGTTTAAAACGCGACACTTAAACTTATTTGAAAATGATTTTTTAACTGTCCCCCCCGGGCCGAAGTTGAAAATCATTTTCAAATAAGTTAAACTAATATACCCCTTTTTTAAACGTTAAAGTGTTTTATTTAAATCTACTCGCCTATACTATAGACAGTATTTAGTTCGAACAGTTTTTTTTAAACACAAAACTTTGTTATTTTACCTTCAAGGATATCTTAAGCTGCAAACCAATTTTTAAGTTATTATCGATTTTTAATCCACATGTGAAATATATAACGTTATATTTTTATACTCGGGACCTAAAAGGGTAGTGAACGTTGGGGTTTCAATTACATTTATTTCGATCTAATTCAATTTGGAACTAATAAAGTTCTAATCTAAAATGCAATGTAAATTTCTTACTGCCTCTGAAGTCTGCCACAGAAGTCTGACTTATAAAGAAAATCTGTGCACTGACAGATGTGCGTTTGCCCCATACTCCACCGGGGTAACGGGATTTCACAATTACTACTAAAGTTCTAATGCGACATTAACATAACATGAAAATTACAAAATTAAAACAGTTAAAACCAGTCCCATAAGCAAATAACGTATTTGTAATTTAGTAATAAAGAGTTTACACAGGCATTTTAGCCAATTATGTTCAAACATCTAAACTAATGTATATTAAAGTTCCAACCCTTTTTAATTATGAAAAACTTCTCCCGGGGGGGAACCTCATGAAAACCTCACACTTCATTGTAGGGTTCTCATACCATCGTTTCATTTGAGTAATTAAAAATATACATTTATTGAAAAACATATTTTATAGTCAAGTATTTTAGGTCCAATTTGTTACTTCCCCCAAGGGAACACTCAGCGAGTAATTAGTTGGTTTACTAATTAGTACTTATTCTTTTATCCCTAGGAATATTTTATACAGAAACCAACACACAGTAAGGAACTTTAAAATGTTTAAAAGCATCCGAAACGTCGGTCCGTATTTAAAATAATTAAATAGGTTTAAGTAATATATATCGCTTTTTAAACCGTTGTGTTTTATTTAAATGTGTACTACTCGCGTGAACTACAGGCAGTATTTAAAAACTAAAATAAAAGGGTTGCCTGGAAGAGATCGCTTAATAGCGATTAGGCCGCCCGTTACACTCCATAGTTTATAGATATAATTTTCTAGTTCATTGTAATTGTGTTTGTGTGTCTTGTGTAATAAAGTATAAATTAATAAAAGTGAGTACATATAGGAAGATACAAAAAAAAAATACGACACGTTGCGTATCGTCAAATTGTAAAGTAAGTTGTTTCAAGTACCGCTTCTGAAAGATTAAAGATAACTACAATGAAATACTGTCTATAGTTTACGCGAGTAGATTAGACACATTTAAATAAAACACTTTAACGGTTTAAAAACGCGAAAATTCTCAAATTGTTTAACTAATATATCGCGTTTTAAACCGTTAAAGTGTTTTATTTAGATAACTACAATGTTTTAAGTAGTATTAGGAGAAAATAAGTAGAATTAAATAGACTTAGAGTAGACACAATAGTACGTTATCATTGACTGTAATGATTTGTACTTAAGTATCTCGTAATATTTACCCAATGTTGAGTCAATATTCCGATTCACGATAATATTGGGGCCACTGATAACGGCAAGATAAGATTACTGTCCCGTGTTTAGGAGAAAGTCACTTTCAAAGTTTATTGTTTTAGTTCTAAGGAAACAATGAATCCGAGAGCTTAGGCTACCTTTCACTGTTTTTAAAACAATCGCCGTTTATCATTTCACCAATGTCCTTTCTACTGTTGTAGAAATAAAACTCGTAATATTTTTTTTTATACCTGTATAGATAGGGCATAAAAATACTACTATTCATTTTTGACACGTTACAAATGGATACTGTCTATAGTTTACGCGAGTAGAACACATTTAAATAAAACACTTTAACGGTTTAAAACGCGATATATTCGTTAAACTTATTTGAAGTTAAAAATCATTTTCAAATGAGTTTAACTAATATATCGCGTTTTAAACCGTTAAAGTGTTTTATTTAAACGTTACAAATGATCTAAATGAAGGCCGAAGAAACCTACAACACATCGTCAAAATATTACTTTTGCTTTAAATAAAACGTTTTTTTTAATAGAGGAGAACAGATAAGCATGAGGCTCACTTATGGAGGTGCAATACCGCAGCCAAATAACATCTTAGCAAGATTCGCCGTCGATCTATGTTTACCTTTCTATATTCGAAAATCGGCAGACTGAAACCGTTTCGCGATTTAAACTTGACGGCTTTTTCACCTGTGGAGGTGCTTCTAGACCTGGACGGAAAATATACCACCCATTTAATAACCAAATTTCCAGACGAAGTCGCGGATATGACGCCCAAGTGGGGTTCGAATCGGCCCGTAGAGTTTTAACCAAATATTTTAGCTTTTGACATTTTATTTCCAATTTACAGTTCGCGTTTAAAACACTTAAAAGTGTGTCTACTACTCGCGTAAACAGACAATACCTTATATTTCAATCATTTAATTGTTTAATAAGAATTGCATATAGTTTTTTATAAAGCCATCTAGTATAGTTTACAGAACAACAGACCACTAGCAACGGGTGCACTTAACCACTTAGTAATTCTAAGCGACACTTGATCACGTTGCTAATTACAAATAAATATTATATAATTACATGGACGTACAACCCATCTGCGGTTGTTATGATAAATAAACATGTAAGCAAACGCATGTTAGGTAATAGGTAGTTTACTTACTAGGTAGGACTACGATAACACTAAATAATAATAAAATACCAATAGTTAAAGTAAAGTCACAAAAATCTTTAAACTTCAAACCAAACAGATAAAGATTACTTTGAAACACGTTGTTAAACAGAGAAAAATCAGATTTGAGTACATATAATAATGGTTTGATCTCTGAAATCAATAATCAGGTCGTCAGATAAAAATAGTTACAATTTTATCCATAAACAAGAAAATCTAAGAAACGTGCGTACGTGGTTGTTCGACCGTCGCACGCGCCTGAAATTAAACAATGGATAATGAAGGAAAATATACACCGAACCTTACTCGATTGACGTCAATTTTGTTTGAGCGCGCTGTCCATCCAAATTGTTCTACCAAAGTACATGTGTCACTTTCCATTCCATCATAAAGTATATTGTATTAACACATACATGTTAACTAAAATATCGTGCGACATATAATGTCGCAGTCACTAGAATAACACACCAGTCATAACCGTTCTTGTTAAATTATTAATTTTAGTGCTCTTTGGGATTTTAAGCCGATCGGCCATCGTTATCAAGATGATCCTGAACACCGTCGACTCGCGATGGTGACACACCGAGAACCATATCTCAAGTGTGGCCGAATAGCCCAAAAACTAAAATTACAATGATATATCAAATAATGTGTCTTTTTCTTGAATTAAAATAAAACGTAAACGCAAAAATAAACATTATTTATTTAAATGCAAACTTAATACTCATGACAACAAAAATACATCCAGTTTTTATAAAAGAATATAGAAAATATGTAGAAATAAAAATGTAGAGTTGTATGTATTAAACATTAAATAACTCGCCATATAGTCTTCCTTGTAATTTATTTCTTTATAGTTCTTTGCCTTTCTAACATTTCTCCTAAAGATTTAAATGTTTATAAGTCGTTCAATAACTATAAAGTGAGTGTTAGAACATTTGTCCACGACACGAGAACATTTAATTTTCTCTACGCTTTTACACCCATGTTGTGGATCGTCGGATAAACAAGTGGTTTGCAATTGTAATAGGAAACTTATTCTGTGTTTATATACGTTTTACATAGGTTACAATGCACATCTCTTATAGTTATTTCAACTATTATTTCTTTAAGAACAAAAGTACGCTATATTTTTTAAGTAGGGTGGATTGAAAGTGTTTTTCCATAACGCAACTAATAAACTAACCTACATAATTTAAAACGCGTTTTTAATTTGTCTATTCTTTGTTAACTGACAATCTTATATTTATTTATTCATAACACAAAATTAAAATCGTTTAACCTTGTACCTAAACACTTTTCCTTGCGCCAGTACTGTGTGCCTTTTAGTAAATGGTGTCTAATGCAACTTTTACGAGTGTGGTATATGGTTTAAGTGTATGTTATCCTTTACTGAAACATCAAACCTTATGCTTTTAAATTTTATTGCTAGCTACATCGTCGTACCTTCATACCAAGTTATAGGTAGGATAATAGCTGTAGTCAGTATACCATATATGTCTAATTCTTTAAATATAATAAAGAAACATTCGATTTTTGTTTATTGCGCCTAAAAGGCTAAACCAATTTGTATAAATGACCTCTAACTAATATACCCTTAATAAGTAGAATAATTAATTGTCTCTTACTTCCCTGTCTTTAGCCTTCACGCTTAAATAATTTAGGCGATAAAAGACTCATCTATTGTCCTAAATTCAATAGCTTTCAGATTAGCACGGGTCAAATTCCGCGAAAAGTGTTTATTTGAGGAAATTGCTCTGATACGCTACATTGCACTGACGTAAGTACATCTCATTATTTAATTAAAAAAGGAAATTAATGTTAGGCGTGTAATTAGAATTCTTTCCTAAAAAGTATTTTTTGGCATGACCGCTCTGCGATCCAAATTAACATTGCAATAAGCAAAGCCTGCGCGATTTCAATCACTGGAAAACATTTAAAATAGTGTTGTTGGGACTTATAATCTGTTTCCACATAAATATAATATAATTACTTAATAAAATTGTATTAACACTTATTCCTTATAATTAATAATTATGAACATTTAACATTTAAATTTCCTGAAAAGTTTTTTTTTGAACATAAAATATAATATTATTAATATTGTATATACAAATATATTCCTGCTATAGACATCTAGTGTCAAGTAGATAAAATATAAGATTTATAGTGATAATACCGCCATCTAGTGATAATTAACATAGGCTTGGGGTAATTTTCATTTCCATATAAATATTCCAATATAGCGACATCTCTTGGTAAAATATGAAGTGTTACTTTAAAACAAAAATAATTAAGTGCATAAAATTATATTTAATTGAAAGTCTGCATTATTCAAATGGATATATCAGCATTTTATGAATATGAAATACCGTTAAAAAAAACTTGCAGAAAAAAATGGTGAATATAAATCCACGCTCTTTATACATTTGAATACTCAGTATGTTCATTTATCATAATTTTAATTATTGTAATACAAAGAAGCATTAACAACAAGAAATTACTTCTATCATATTAACCATGGATACACTTGCTAAATTTGATAAATTTCGATACAGCTGCGGTGTCCGAGTGGTTAAGGAGATGGACTTGAAATCCATTGGGTTCTACCCGCACAGGTTCGAATCCTGTCCGCAGCGGATTTTTTGAGTTTTTTGCCTGGTAATATTTGTTATTAAAATATATTCTTTTAAATATCTTTCATTAATTCCTTACTCCGTTGCAAAACTTGTCTTACTTAAGCAAAACTTAAAATATTAAGCAAAAGAATTCCAAGAAGAATAAATGAAAGAAGTGTGTTTTAAAATAAAGATTATGTTATTAGCCGACATGTAAAATTATATTATTTAGTGAAATGTCTATCAGATATTAACTATATTAATTCTGATCCTCTGTAGTACTCATCAATAAATATGTATATAACAAAAATAAAAAAGGTTTCCTTCGAGCCGGATTTGAACCAGCGACCTATGGATGACAACTTTGATTACCTCTACAGTCCACCGCTCTACCAACTGAGCTATCGAAGGTTGTAAGATAATGTGGAAATAGCGATTATCATGTTTTTCCAAGTTACTTTACGACATTAGTCAATTGAAGTGAATTATAATCACATAGTTATAAATTATTCGTGTGAAATGAGAATTTTTTTAAACGCCAATTACAAGGGACCAAAACCCAAAAATACTACCCTTTCCCCCAAAAAAACAAATTTCCCCCCCCCAAAAAATTCCCCCCCCCCGGGGGGCAAATCCCCCCTTCCCTTCCAAATTTTTCCCCCCCAAAAAAATTTCCCGGAAAACCCCCCCCCCCGGGGTTTTTTTTTTTTTTTTTTTTTTTTTTTTTTTAAAAAAAAAAAAAATTTGGGGGGGGTTCCCCCCCCAAAAAAAAAAAAAAAAAAAAAAAAAAAACCCCCCCCAAATTTATTTTTTTTTTTTTTTTCCCAAAAACCACCCCCCCCCCCCCCCCCCCCCCCCCCCCCCCCCCCCCCCCCCCCCCCCCCCCCCCCCCCCCCCCCCCCCCCCCCCCCCCCCCCCCCCCCCCCCCCCCCCCCCCCCCCCCCCTTTTTAAATTTTTTAGTAAAGAACTGCTGAGGCAAAGGTTAAAATCTATTTTTAAATATTTATACGTGCATAATAAATATATGTATATATAAAAAAATAAATTATTTACATAGTTTCCTATATTATATACCACGCTACATAAATCTTAACAAAATTATATAACAAACTAGACTACGTCACTTCGTACGACGCCTAATGATGATTAAATTTATTCATAAAATTAAGAGCTCATGAAAATTCATAAAACCACGAGAAAATTAGAGCGAAAAGTTTCGCTGAAAATAGAGTCAACAACGGATAGTTCAAGATCACTTCGTATGCAAACAAGGCTTAAAATAACTGCCCAACGAACTCTAGTACAAATTCAAGTATTTTTAACAGTATCAATAAAGTTTATCGAACTCGTTAAGTTTTGATCGGAAAGACTGGATGGAGACAATCTTAATTGCATAAAACTCTACTTAATTAATAATTTATCAAAATATAAATACATTTTAATTAGGTGATACTTTTATTGAGTTGATTTATCTACTTTTACGTAGTTTTTGTCATAGATATTGAATAACGGCTTATTTCAAAACGACTATATTTAAGCAGGTAATTAGTACGTTTTCTCTCAAATCTTGCATTGATTATATAATGCTTATTTTTTTTTAAACGATCTACTAAACGTTACGTAGGGAATATATAATAATTTATCGATAAATGTTTTAAATTGGAAACTGACATAAAAATATATTTCCCTGAAGTTATATATGTGCAAAACAACAGGGATTATTCCAACGCACTGTAGCTCTAACGATTAGTTTATCATTAGTTGATAATTTTAGCGCAGCTGCATGAATAACGTAAATATACAAATGTTTAACTACTTTGAATTGAAACAGCCGAATATAAAAGTTAAATATTAAGAACACAATCATTCAGGTTCGCAATTAAGCGAATGCAGCTCAGCACCCTGACGTCACCGGCACAGCCTCCGTATTGTCAAACACTTATTATTTAATTATTATCAACGTGTGCAGTGCGGCAGACTTTCTACGCTGCTGAAAGTAAGTACTCCAGTACCACAATCAGAGGAATATAGCTTGTATTAAAGGTAAATATGGTATGATTTAGTTTGGATATTCTGATGCGGTTAAGGCGCTTCAGAGTACGAGATCGACAGGGTGAATTTCGGCCGATCCTGGTACAGAGAACGCTTGCGCGATATAGTTTCGGAGCCCATATCACTCAGAGTAAGGCGGCGCGCCGGCTTGCGCGCTCGCCTCGCCATCGGCTCCGCGCCCATCATCACTCCCCTAAACCTTTCCATCAATAAAAAAGCTACCAATTGTGTCTGTCACCTGTATGTGAAGAATGACGATGTCAATTTATTAGTATTCATTCAGAACGATCGCGTCATCGCTCCCGTAGTGTCTTCCTTTGTTGTGTGATCTAGTTGTGTTTTGATGAGGTGAGTAATAGAAGGTCGGAGGTTGCCCTTGGTAATGTCAGATTGCATGTATGTGGTCCCTCATGTGGCAAATTAGGTTTGCGTGTTACCGCGAAATCGTTCGAGTGTCATTATGCCCTTACCTACCTTTGGCCGCTGTGCTAGATGTCGATCGCAGCGAAGTTTTCGTGCATGCGACGACTTAGCTCTTGGAAGCGTAGTTTAAATCCCTGCGTTTAAATTTGATTGGGAAACTTACTTAAATAAGTAAGTTATATATTATACTTGTAACATTATGACTTGTAATTTTGTATTCAATTGATGGATTCTTAGTACTGAATCGAATTTATAAGTTTAGAAGATACACAAGGAGATACTCCCTATAAGATAAATACAGACTGATGATGATGAAGATGATATGTATGGTGATAGAAACATCGGTTCGATTACATAATGGGAAGTTTGGTGTGTCACTAAGACAAAATGAATAAATTGATACTAAAATTCTTACTGTATAGCTATAGCATAGTGTCGTTATAATACATACTGCTCTGAGCATGTACGTAAGACAGAGATATAGAGGATTTGCTCATGTCAGAATGAAAAGAGAAATTGAGCTGGAATTTATATTAGGTAGTAAGTTGACGTAAAGACTCATGATATACTCTTTAAATTCACTGTCTTTATAAAAAAACAATCGAAATCATGTCTGTACATTTAATGAAAACAATCGTGATATGCTTTACGAAGAAAAACCTATTTACAGGATAACAATGTCCTGTAAATACGTGTTACAAGTACTACACGTATTTTCAGAAATAAATCAAGCTAAGTGTGAGGTGCCGTAGGTTAGTATAGTATGCTTTGTTACGTTGAAATCAGGTGCAGTTATTAAAATATTTGGTATATAACACAACTGAAACTAAATGTCCAAAATGAAATGAATAGTTTATACACAATGCAAAACAGTGATTTTCAGCACGCAGACAAACTCGCAAGCATACGTAACTTCTATTTATGGATGTATGGAAACATAAGGATTATTACTACTAAATCATAAAAAAATTGTTAAAAAAGAAAGTTTATATAAGAGAAGTTAATTATGGTATCGACGTATGTGATTCGAGAATCATGCTAAATATAAACGTAACGTGTAACTCTAAATAAGAAACCATATAAAGTTTATTCCACTGGTATTAATGGTAAAGGTAATAATAACATCACGAATGTAGAACAAATGTAGTGAAAGATATTTTTTGAAACATTGAACGCAGTCGATGACCCAAATAGGACCCGATCTTAGATCGAACTTCGTTTCGTGACAAGCTTTCTTACCTTATAGAGATACGAACTCTAGACTGTTGAGTCTAGGTTCGCAACCGACCTGTGTAAAAGATGTTTTCTTACTAAGAATACGATTCTCTTCAGGGGCTATAACTGGTAGAATTTGTGAATGCATATTTAAATATTATACACGTAAATGGGGACATCCTTCAAACAACAAAGGAGACCTTCTAATCCTTGGGTTAACCCTTGCTAAGCAATAATTTACATGAGAATTGCCGACTGCTAAGAGCTCCTAAGCATCAGTCAACTGTCCGTGAACAATATTAGTTTGAAATATTGCAAGGTTCCTTATTAATTCCGTCTTTATTGTTTCCGAGTTACGTTAAGTTATTCTAGTTTAGTTAATTTTCGTTAAGCAATAGTAGTTTATATTTGATCTATTATAATTATTAATAAAAAACTGGCTCTACGCATAGAGCGTTGTAAAGCTATTTTTATACTGCTATATTTAAGTTTACTTGATATGACTATATATTTCCCCAACCCATTGACTTAAACACTGTTTAGCGTGTCTCTTTCTAAATGACAATAATAAATAATCATTAATAATTGTGTTAAATACTATCTGTAGTTTCCGCGAGTTATAACGCGATGTATATTAGATAAACTTATTTGAAAATTATTTTAACTACGGCCCGACGTTTCAGTTGCTTTGCACCAGCCGTGGTCACAGGGGAGACTCTCCAAAAAGTTTAATAAATAAATATCGCATTTTAAACCGTTAAATTAAGTTCATCATTTGCCAATCGTAACTGATGGTGTACTAGTTTTAAATCAGGGTTATATTATACAATATTTTTGAAACCTTGATATTTGTTAACTTAAAATACGTATAAGAAAGTCAAGAGAGTACGAAATAAACTTCATATAACATGAAAATTCATATCTTCGCCAGAGCTAGAGCATGGAGATATTTCAGGTGCATAATAAACACTGAACGACGAAGCATGAAACCGCATGAAAAGGGATAAAGGTCATATCAGAGTTCATAACAGTGAGATCACAAAGCGATGGAAATGTGTCAACGGAAAAGACCTAAAAAGCAACCCTCGTTAAAGAGGGGCTTACACAGGTCCCAGTTAATGGGAAATGTGTAATTTTTATATCTCTTCAACAATGACCCGGTTTAATGACACTTCGAGGAATAAATTGCATATAATCTGTAAGATATAAAAAAATATCAGAAATTACATACTTCTTGGATACTTCATTCTGTAATGCTGTAATTTTTTTTTTTAATTTTCTTATATTTCTGAATTTAAAATTGAATTCTTGTAATTGGCTTTCTTATATCTATTATGTCGACTGTACTATAATAGCTGTAGTTTTTGTGATATCTAAATAAGTAAGTAAAGGAAAAAATAGTCTGCAGCCATAATATTTTTAAAAAAATTATTTTCACAGATAAAAAGTACTTTAAATGTAGTAAAAAGACTTCGAGGTATTTGATAAAAAAAATAACTTTGTATTATATGTATACATGATATAATATTCTTAAAACGAATCTTTATATCTTTCCTCTTACTGTCAAGTGGACTAACAACACTTCTGCAACACGTTCACACGGGACACTTACAAGACTATTTCTAAATCTTTTCTACAAGCAATATATTGGTTATTTTTGTTAGTAGTAGAAACTATTTAAGATGTGAAAATATCTAGGCCTGTTAATAATATTGTTAAAACCGAAACTGTACTTCATCTTTGTCTTTTGCATAAACTTAAATAAATTGTAATTGTATTTTAAGAAAGACATTTGTTAATGTTAGTAAGTTCTTCGTAAGGTATCTTTTTAAAATTTAAATCTTTCGCCTCCACTATATGGACACGAAAACGACGTTGTATGTATGTTTTGGTATAAATTGGTTCATAGGTATGTCGTTTCTGACGACATTGTAAATGTCTTATTTAAAAATTAAATCTCTGATGATTTAGTTTATTTCTAATCGCGCGACTTACATCTAAAACTTGGTTAAATCCAATCAGAAAACCAAATCAGCACCTTGCTTATGCCACAATTATCAGATACCTGAATTAGAAAATGATGTTCTTCGGTTTCAATCCACTGCAGCAGTGAATAAAGGCCTTCTAAAAGGTTTCTCCCCTGTTTGATATAGTCTGTGTGTAACTGTCCTACTTCTGAACGTAACAGCTTGACATTAATATTTCTGTAGTCATTAAAACGGTTCTATTTTTAACCTTTCTTGGTAGCTGTTGTTATTAAGCTTTTGTCTTCACGTGCTTGCTAGATTGATGGCTTTGGGCGATCGAGAGTAACTGAAGCTTTCCAATTAGCGAACTACGTATGAAGCTAGGCTACGCTAGGGGTTGTGGCTTCATTCCGTAGATAATGAATAAACTGGTACATATACATAGCGTATAAAGGTATATATTTTCTTTGATTTATATATAAAACCGTGAATTTAATATGAAATTCAAAATCCTTAAACAGCATTACATTTATTAAATGTAATTTAACTATCCGCCGTCTCTCGCGTAAACAGCAATAGTAGAAGCCAAACAGTATACTTATTTGTTACGTCAATAATCCTTTCATTTGTCGTCCATTTTTTAAAATATCTATATAATTTAACACTTCCATTGATTCTTCATAACAGCCCGCAAAATTTTACATAATCGGACAGCGTGTAATCCAGTTGGCTATGGCGCGTTGCGGCGTGGCCAGCTAGATGCGGACCATGACGTCATAACGTCAACTTCGAAAAATTTAAGCACAGATTATAATATTTAGCGAAATTCCACGTTTTGACAAGTATAAAAATTTAAATAAAACAAAGCAGACGTGGTCACGGGGAGACTGCTGCAAAGCATCCAAAATCATTGTCAAATAAGTTTAGGTAAGTAATATATCGCGTTTTAAACCGTTAAAGTGTTTTATTTAAATGTGTAGTACTCGCGTAAGCTATAGACAGTATTTAAGTGTAAAAAACGTTGCATGTAATTTAACCCCAATCTTGCAAAGATAATTTAAAAAATACTTAATCGAAATAACTCTACGAAAGAAAAGAAGTTTGACGATAAGTTTATCTTTGTTTTTACTCAAAATATTTATTTTTGCTGGTAATAATTATAATTTAGAAAAAATAAACTTTTTCTCTTAGCGAAATATGGATTGAAGATGCTTATAACTCTGCTATCTTGTAATCTCTCTTTTTTTTAAACTGTGTTTTTCAAACATAGTCATAACCCAGTTCGACATAATTCGAACGCCATAGGAAACAATTTCAGAATTTTCCGGAACGAAAGAAAAAAAGAATATACACTGTTCTAAAGGGATTTTTACAGTATAGGTTTTGTTGTTTTAAATTGTGTCACCTATATTAGCATGTATTCAACTGTATATTTGTATGATCAAATTTCAGTAGAGCTACCTAATAAATAAATAAAATATAAATTCGCTTTTTGAAATGTAAATAAAGAAGCCTCTAACTCCCTTAAAAATTATTTTTTATAATATCTATTTTAATGTACAGCTTACTCCCCCCGACGTATTAAGATACTTTATACCCGTTTACGAGTGATCTATTATAGTTTATTCGGTCTAAGCCCAGTACTCGCAAAGGTAGCTTTTAACTGATTGGCGATATACATAACTGAACACTATATCACACGTGCAAGACCGCAGACCGTAAAATATATTACTAATACGTATATGCCGTGAAGAAGATTTCTTTATGGTTTTTATGAGAAGCACACAATTTATTACGTAGCTACGCCGTTTCTTATCCAACTCTCTACGATGCCAGATTTATCCCTCCTTTAAGTTTTTTTATTTTATTATACTGTATTTGGACTTTTTGCTATAATTATTTTAAATGATAAATGCAGTTTATTTTAATAAAACATTGTAAAACGCGATATTTATTAGTTAAACTTATAGTCCCCGTAACCATGGCTGCTGCAAAGCATAGGAACGTCGGGCAGTAGTAAAAATAATTTTCAAATAGTTTTACTAATATAAATCGCGTTTTAAACCGTTGAAGTGTTTCATTTGATTGTGTACTACTCGCGTAAACTACAGACAGTGTGTACTTACTTACGTCAGTTTATACAAATCTATAATTTATAATTTCATTCGTAAAATTATTAATTTTGAAAACAATTGATTTTGCTATTCAGTTATTCAACGCGTTGCGCGAATAGCGTTCGGTTCGATTCCCAGGTGAGTCACAGGTAGGGCACAGAATTCTGAATAAACCCTGTTAATAAAATCGATCAGTTAAATAAGGATTCATGTATCCTTATTTCACTGAATCGCCTCGGTGGAATCAACGCACGCTCCAAAAAAATAACTAGGTAAAAATATTCGAAAAACTATT
This sequence comes from Leptosia nina, assembly GCA_963661955.1. Taxonomy (NCBI): domain Eukaryota; kingdom Metazoa; phylum Arthropoda; class Insecta; order Lepidoptera; family Pieridae; genus Leptosia; species Leptosia nina. The sequence goes on from CAVLEF010000280.1 coordinate 10,920,751, forward strand.
ATGCCTACCTCATTCATATAAGAACATAAAATTTTGCCAGTTCAAGTTCAATCTTCTTCAGTTTACGGAGCTAATGAAGTTGACGATTTACAGCCCCGAGCCGGGTTAAGCTGATTAGTGAACGAAGCAATCGGGCGACTCATTTCTCCGCTAAACTCGTTGTATGCGATCAACGAAAATATTAAATTTTCCTACCCCTTTTGGCTTCTTAAGCATGTAAAATGCAAGGAAGTAGCGTAAGAGTTCGTTTGTTTGTTTGCACGCGTTAATATCAACCACTGGTCCAACCAAAAAACACAGTACTACACAAAAAGCAACAGCGATTACAAATGAAAGGTGAAAGGCTAAGGAGGTACAGACGTGTATATTATATAGAGTGAACTGGGAAAAGGATAAGCTTCTCAATTTGTGCTGACGTACATTGCGATATAAAAAAGCACCGATTACCAGTGGCCAGCGTTTGACAGTAAGAAATCAAAGAAAAGAAAAAGTAATAATTACAAGAAGATAATGGAGAAGAAGATAAATGTATTAGGTAATATTGAAACACAAGTTAAGCGCGAATCATAAAGAAATTTTATTATTATTTTGATATCATTGTTTTACATTCACAATTTAAAATAAGAATAAAAAAATAAACATTCTCAAACGTTAACACGCACCCCTATTGTCGATTGTTAAACTCATAATCCCATACACAAAGTACACCTAAACCAAAATAATGTTGCCAGTATAGAGGTGAACCAGTTCGATCGTAAACAACGTAATTTAAATTAAACGACGACCTCTAACCTTTCCAAACATTTTCGGGTACATCGAGCCTTTTCATTGCTTTTCAAACCTCATTGAATGATCGGTATCAAATTTGGGACGTGGTACGACAATTCACCGTCTTCGCAGTCGATTTCAATGGATGTAAGTTTCTATGTTGTCTTCGCAAAGTGCTTGAACAAGTCCAATATTATCGAAACTTGAATCGGGAATCAGAATATATGGCAAATTATGACTGTGTCGTTATTTTTGTATAAAAACTGAAGCTTTAAACTTTAAAAATCTTTTTTTCTATAAAAAAATTTACTTGATCTTTTTAATGGCTACGTTTCAAGTGACTCCGCGTTTTATTTAATTTATAAATAAAAAATCGTCTTTTTTTCATGTGTAAGACGCAAGTATGTATATATATAATAAAATACCTTTCTATAGGTACATACTTGCGTTTATTTAGAACAAGACAAATTAACTACTTAAAAGTACCGAAGAATAAAATTTAATAACCTTTTATATTTTATTACTGCACATGATGGCAATATATGATGCAATATTTAAAATCTATTTACAGTAACAAAATGACAGCAATTGCAAATTACCTTAAGTCGTAAGCAGCAGCACGGAACGCTGTGGATACCGATTCAAGTCCCGCCTGCATCGTCAAATTTTTTAATCTTATAATATAATATGGCATACCGTATGGAAATTTTTTAGGTATTATCAGCTGAAAAAACAACAATGACACTAAACGCTCGGACAATTTCCTCCCACAAATAGAAGTATTTACCACTAGGATGTCGCCAATCATCTAATTCTTGTAATCAGTTTATTTTCAGACTGATATGGGCAGTCTAGTTAGTTTTTTGTTTGGATTTTTTCTACTACTTAATATTATGTAGTTTACGTGACTGCTACACGTTAAATACAACATTTTAACCGTTGAGAACGCTTATATATTTGATGCTTTAAACATTTATTAATTGTTATTAATGGTTTTTAATTGGTTGGTTGGTTTTTAATTAAGTTCATCATAATTTATCGCTTAAATGTCCAACAAAATAAATCGACGGCACATCTTTTTGAGATGTTATATGAAAAAATCTGTTTTCTCATTTGACATATGAAAGTAACATACGTGTTTGTTACAGGTTGTACGATGGCCGCAGAAATGCTATATTTACATTGTAAGATTTAGAAGCAATAAAGTAGAAACCCCGTAGCAACAAGCGGACACTAAAGTGCTAAATAAGTAGTGATAGTTCGGTATCTTCCATTGAACTAGTGAAAATGTTCTCTCGAAATCGTGTACAGTTCGTGACAGTGCGTAAAGTATGACGCGAAAATGCCGCAGCGCGCGCCGACCACGTCAACCTTGATGCGTCCATTCGTGGTGCTAGCTCTGCCCGGGATGTATTTGCTGTACAAGTACAACCAGTACCGTCAACAGCAAATGGAGACCGCGAGGCGTCGGGTCACCGAGCGAGAGCTTATGCATCTCAACACTAAAATCGTAAGTTTCATACGTCATTACCTGTACATATACTATGAGACTGCTAGTGGCAGTGTGGCCAAATTATTTTCAATGAGGAGGAAAATACAAATGCGCAATTAACTTTTAACAGTTTTCGGTCACTGTGCTCTTGTAGATAACATTTTTAGAATATAAAAATATCAAGACAAATCAAAAAGTTTGCAGTTAGGCCTTTCTGCCTCTAGGGGCCTCATATATACAAGTTATTTGTTTCGCGAAACATTAAATTCTTTTTGTTTGGTTAGAGCAATATCAAAGAAGGCTTTAGGCTATAAAACACGCAAACAACAAAACAGGAGGAATGTGAATAAATGGTTATCGTAGGGTTTCCGAGGCGTACGCTCAAAACGGTTCAAAATATACCAAAAAATATGTATGAATTGATTCCTCTTTAAAAGATCTAAATAATAAAATGGTATATAATATCGTTTAAGATTCTTGCAAACCCGGAGGGACCCCCCCCCTCAAAATTGTTTATTGAAACGTTTTTTAAATTTTATGTAAATTAGGAGTTATTCTATTACTTACATACTGTACAATAATATATTCCTTAGACTGGAATAGATAAATTTAAACTCTTCTGTAAATAATTCTTCCTTAATTAAGTTTCTTTTTTTTCTTTTCGGACGTTGATCCCACAGATTAAAAATATTACGTTTATGATTATTGAAATAAGAGGTAAATTAAGAGATTCGTACGTAATATAAACGTCCCTTTCCCCCCCATTTTTAAAATTTTTTTTAAAAGTAGAGCGTTTTTTAACCTAAAAACGCTTTTGAAAAGCCCTATAAATTCGCTATTTTACCTACTGTTCTATTTTACCTGTGGAACGGTAAAATTATAACGAATCACGATTTTTCATAGTCATGGGCGTGTCTGTTTATTTTATACGACGTGACCTTGTCGTGACGTGTTATAAGTTGTGACTCAGATCTTTTTATATTTTACTTTTAAAGTTAAGTTTTTACTTCGTTTATATTTTATTTAAAAATATGTGTCCTGGATAGTCGAATCCAGGACGACAACGACGACTATACCAGACTGTTGCAGTGGCACGTAGAAAGTGGATGTTCAAATCCAAAAAGACAAGATCTGTATATTAAATGAGTAGTAGGAGTAAAGAAATTTCGTCCGGATCATGAACCACCGTCCACAGATAAAAAAGCCGTAAAGCTTAATCACGTTTCGGTTTCAGTCTGTGGATTTCCGAATATCCAAAGCCAAAAAAGGTCAACAGCGCATTTTGTTTAGATACTATAGGCTGGGGCTCACCTACCATCAAGGGAACCCCATGCTTGTGTCTGTCCTCCTCAAATATAAAAAAAACTATTTAATAGCCGCTGCTTTTAAAAACAAGCATTAACTCCAAATATCAGAAGATAAATAGCATCTCGAGACACCTTGACGAATTACGGGCCAGTTATATTCGTGCGATGAATACATTTTCTCTGCTCATGAAATATTTACAAATCTACTCAAGTTTTACAACTTTTCACCTTAATTCGTAAGAACTGTCTAGACACGTAAACTGGAGTATTTACGTGCATCACAAAAATGTGGTTTATTGTTTGTTTGTCCATCACAATTGTACTTTTTGAAATAGTGCTTATTGTAATAAGTATTATGTTTATTGGTGTTGATTTTTGGTACTTCGCCATCATTAATCAGTGGTATATACCTAATCTTTGAAAGCAGCTCTTCCAGTGCCTAGTAGCCCCCAGGTCGCGAAGTAGGAGAATAGCATCACCCCCAAGTCTTGGAGAGTATTTTAAACCGGCCTGATATTTCCTCCTGATTATCCTCAATTCAAAAGAATCTGTACCTAAAAAAGAGGGAATTTGTGCCCAGAAACTCTCCAAAATATAGGATATCTACGTGTCAATTGCAATAGAATTAACTAGTTTGAATATTTATAAACCCTGTGCATCTTTGAATAACTTTTGAGCTTTGCTATAGTGGTATAGCTGTACTTCACATAATTATGAGTTTTATAACTAACTTAGTTATGTGTGAAGTAGTAAAGTGCAGTGCTAAATTACCATAATTTTCGAAGTCTAGACGTCGTGACGCACGTATAAACCTGGTCGCATTCCGACTTCTGTCCCTTCCAATTAATTCCAACAAGCAGTAAATATAAGCTTTCAAAAATACAACACCTGAGCGAATGTGATAACAATAGAAAATCTAAAATTATAGCAGTGCCAAGGTAGAACATTGCCCAACACTTTCTCTCTCATATACTATTCTTGTGTTTCATATATGTATTTAGGTGTTCAGAAACGTAGCTTGGTGGACAAGGGCCCCGATACATAAATAAAAAATCGGGCTCTCATCTCCTCTTTCCGCATAACTAGAACTTTTATTAGTCTCCAAAATTATAAAAAAGGAAAGTAATTTATTTAATACTTGAAAGAAAAGTAATTTTTCATTTTTTTTCTCTTTTCAAAGATAAGGTTAAAAGGCCCCCTAAACTCTGAGGCCTGGTGCACTGCACCATCTATCTATACGATAGCCACGCCACTGAGGTTATTGGTATTAGGTAGTAAGGAAACCCGTTGTTATAGAAAACCTTAGTTACCTTATAAAAAAAACCTTGTATGGACTTCTCTCCCATATGTTTTATATAGTGCATCTATATATATTGTATTAACATACTGGAGAAACGACATTATAATTTTAGTTTTATATTATTATAAGTAAATCTTTAGAAAAAATAATTATAAGTTTTTAGATTCTCTATATTTACTGGATGTGCTTCCAGGAAGGTCCATAAGGTCCTGGCTTAACGCAGACAAGACGTTTAACCGTTGAACTACACAGGCTATCTCATGCATACACAGACGTAATTATCACCCTTCTCACATCGCCGCCGTCGGTCATAAATATAGACATTGATTTTTATTGCAGAATGCAGAATATAACATGTCTTTATTGGAATGGAACGGATGCGATGTTCATTAGTCCGGGTTCAAGAGTCAATTAAACTTGGGGCCTTTGTGTTATCTGTAGTATTAATGGAGATTTTCTATTGTTTACATAAGACGTTTTATCATTACTCATGCCTACTTATATTAAGAGGCCTATGGTACTTAAGTGTTTCGATAAGCTTAGCTCGAAGAAGCTACTTAACTTACTAATGTTTACTCAAATCTGTTGTTTTAAAATATTTTTCCGCTTGTGGTAATATTTTGATGAATATTTGCTTTTATTCTCTTTAGCAATAACTGTAGTTTTAATGAGCTTTAATAGGGAATAGAATAGTAAAAAGGTAAGAAAAATTTAATTAAAAGGCTCTGTTAGCTAACCTACTATTTTTGTATTCAAGATAAACCTTCTTAGTTATCCTTCTTTAATGAAATTAAATCCAAAAGACTTCAAAGAACAAAGGAATATTCCGTTTGTCATTCCATTAAGAAATTCCAATCAAACATGTTTTAATCCAACCGCTTTCATAAACAGTACTTTATAAAAAGCACAGCGCAGCAAAATTTACAGTGATGTTTACAACTGCCCTTAATTCCGGTGTAAAGAGCTTATGGTCTGGTGTGGTAACTTCGTCAAGGGTTTTATTAAATGGTGTAGTCTTAAGCCGGGGATACGCGAAAAGACCCGATGATGGTTGTAGACGAGCCAATGCTGATATACCAGAAGAGCCTTATCATTGCGAGAGGAGAAAGAAAAAGAAATCGAACATTTTGCACAAGATCAAATTGAAAATAATCGAAGGGGGGACGAATTTTGGCAGTAAGTTATTCATTTCTTTTAATTATTAAAGGAGTCAATTATTAAAGAACCTCTCATATGAGTGAAGTCCTATTTTATCTAAGTCAGAGTTGAGGCAGACATATTTTTGCATCTGTTTTACTAATCCTTGTGACCAGGGTTACTATAAAAGTTAAACTTAGAGTTAGTAAGCTTTCAATAAAATATATTAGTTTCGCATCTTAATTCAATAAATATGATTTATGGTAACACTTATGTAGAAACCAGGGCGGCATGTCTAGGATAACATTTACAAAATGTTTGGATATAAATATAGTTAGTTTAGTTTTAACAATCTTACCACGACCTGCAATTTAGAACTTAGCTTATGAACGTTATTGCTAATCTTAAATACTGTTTGTAAATAAGTTTACTATATATTTTTCGCGTTTTAAACGGTTAAGGTGTTTTATTTAAATTATTTCCAATCTTTACTCAATAAGAATGTAGGTCATCTTTACGTGCATAATTTTCCATAATTACAATTACCTACACTAATTAGGACCTCGTTGGAGTTTATCCTGTAAAAAGTGCGTTAAATCTTGACCTATTTTCATAAACCTAAAAAGTACTGCTGAAATGGCGTTTACACTGCTCTGCAACAACAAATATAATACGATGTTTATGACGACATTTGTTCCATAAAGTACTATTAACTAATTATTCCTTTTATCTGATGGATAGGGATAACGAAAACTATATTAATTTAATGAAAACCAAGGAATTCTCTATCTCGAAATATACGTTTGGACTCGATATTAGACATACCCATCAGTGTTGATGACCTTTAGTTTACTTTTACGGACTTTTTAATATCTAAGAAATAAAAATCACTATCAATTTAGCTCCATTTCGTAACGTACAATGCACGAAGAAGGTTTGCAAAGAAGTGGTGGTTCCTGAACCCAAGGCGCTTCCGCCGCCTGTCAAGCCGGTGCCTCCGATGCCGGCACCTCGGCCTGGCGTCCAGGTATCGATACTTGGGGCGGATACGTCTTTAGGACAATACGTTGCGCTGCTTCTCAAACAATGTCCTTGCATAAAGAAGTAAGAGTTCTTCCCAGATAAGTACTTTTTATTACTGCAGATAATATTTTGTCATTGTTTGTGCCAGGTAACATCATCGTCATGTTTTAACAATTTTTTTCTTCGACTTTTTTCGAATCGATGTATCCTATTTTATCTCCCATTAAACGTATTATTCTACAGCCATCATTATTTATATTAGTTACATTAAAAAATTCTGTTCAATCCTATTGTTTTGAAAGTAACTAAAACAGTCTTAACAGTTTATTACGAACTGCTTAGTAGGAAACGACGTAATTCCGTTACCTCGAATATCCTTTTATAAGAAAAGTTTGTCGAAACGTGTTGCCCTCCCCTGTTTCCAATTATCCGCCTCATGAAGATAGCTCATTTCTCTCCCATCGGGGCTGTTCGTCAAAATTGCGAACCCAAATGTTTGTTGCGACATCTATGTAAGTCTGCAAATTCTAAGTTTCGTTGATAAAATTTTTCTTTTGTTTTATTACTACACTATGTAAGTTAGTAATTAAGGTTTCGAATTTATGATACATCTTCAAATCATGATATTATGAAACCTGTCTTCAAGACAGAGGAGTAGCGACAATCGTGTAGTTCACTCGGTGAAAGATAAAAATGCCCTAACCATATAGCATGTGTGAAATGATTATGTGCTATTGTGAGTTTTCTGTCTGTCCATTTTCAAACACAGTCAGACACAAATTTGCACTTCAGGCCTTTTCAGGAAAAGCCACAGATCCGGACAGTGACATTGTAATGCTGAGTCAAATCTAGTTAGAATAATAATCAGGAAACGATTTACTAACATGCTGAATTAAATACCGTCTATAGTTTACGCGGGTAGTACACGTTTAAATAAAACATTTTAACGGTTTAAAACGCGATATATTAGTTAAACTTATTTGAAAATGATTTTTAACTTCGGCCCGACGTTTCGGATGCATTTTTGCATTTGCAGCAAACGTGGTCACGGGGAAACCCCCGGTAACAAGGGCGCAAAAAAAAAAAAAAAAAAAAACGCGTTTTAAACCGTTAAAGTGTTTTATTTAAATAACATGCTGAATACTAAGGAAATCGAACCCACAATCCTAAACATATGATTATAATGTATATACAATCTTTTAATGGTAACGCTTAGTATTCAGTTTAGTTGGCTTTTAAATTTATAAATGTATTTAGTAGTTGTATCTTTTTATCAGGTGCTTGCTATTATTTAAATATATTCTAATGTTTAAAACTAGAAATCCAAACGTTCCAAATCAAAATGGAAGCCTCGGGTTACGAGACGCACGGAATCATAAATCCGACTACACTTAATGCACGCGAACTCGTAAAGGCATTACATCAAAGATTCACCAAAACAACAGACATGCCATCATGCCAACCAGTCACTGGAACGTAGTAAAATATTTTACGATTCCAACCGGACTTGGTAGTTTATTGCCAGATTTGATAGCCACTATACAGTCCATCACGACTCTGCATTGATATCGTTAATCACTTTATTATGTCATTTATCGCCTTTACTGCAAATGAACTATGTTGTTTGGGTATTTAGTTTTCGCAACATCAACAGCTCCCGATAAACGTTAAATGATTTGTAATAGTGAAACCGCGATCATTACTTTTGGAGAGATCTCTCTACAAAAATGCATTGAGCGAAATTTGGTTTGAAATTAGTTATAGTACACACTGTAGTGAATAGTACCAGACGAGCAGGGAAAATAAAACAACGGGCCTAGATTAACTCCCTGCCTAACCTGATCCAAAAATTTGTTTTATCTACGTATGTCTACTTTGTGTATACAAGCTTTTCGTCGCTAATTCTGGATGTATTGATATACTGCAAAGCAAACACTTGTACGTGGTCGAGGACTTAAAATCTGGACGCTACAAGCTAAAATATGGGTGATTTTGCAGACTGCGCTTGTACGAAGCGAATGAACCAAACGAGGAATGCCACCGCAGTATATTTCAAGTGGTTGAGGATTTGAGGCACATCAATACTAATTGCTTAGTCCAAGCATTTAGCTGCACTTGTAATGAACTAGAGAGGTGTTTGCAGGTAGATATTTTCGATATAAGCTGCGATTAATCATAGCGTATTAAGTTTGTGGAAAGCGTCAAGGAAGCACTGAATTTAACAGTTAAAGTGATAGTAAAGTGCGAAAAAAATATAGGCTATATAATTTATTTAATTAATTTAATAGTTATTTTGGAACTTAATTATCGCTTGTAATTTATAACTTAAAAAATGATACTTAGTAGCTACAGTGTACGCCAAAAGAAATTTAAAGTCCGGTTAGTATTCGAGGGAGGACCGGGCTCAATACGTTTTAATCATTATCAAAAAAAATCCCAAGAAATTAGTATAGATCCTCGATATATATAACCGAAAGGTAAAGAATGCATAAACCACTTTAATAATATTACACGCTCGAGTTTGTGCAGACTACACGTGTTAACAAAATTTGCATATCTCCGTGGGTGCACTCGCTTGCAATCTGGGTCCAAACTTTCCCTATTTAACTGCAACCACTAACTGCCAATTAACGCGGCCGATTAATTTGCTGCATAATAAATCGCTGAATCGCTCGCGGCTCTTTTGAGTGGCTCATTTATGAGGCATAATGATGAGACAAAAAATTATTCGAAATATAATTACAAGAATCAAATGTCGATAGATTGATTATTGTCTGTATAAAAGAGACTCGTTTATATCAATAAAGAGCCTAAGTTTAAATAACAAACTTTTAACGGTTTAAAACGCAAAGATGACGCTTCGCAGTATTCATCACCCGTAACCACGACATCGGGCCGAAGTATAAATTAAAAATAAGTTAAATTTCGCGTTTTAAACCGTTTAAAGTGTTACATTTAAATGAGGACACCTCGCGTGTATTACAGACTTAGCAGCTTAATCAGTCGGAAATTAGTTTCAGACATTTTGAGAACTCCATATCATGATTTTTTTAAACTTGTAGGTGCCTAGTGAATAAAAATCATATAGAAATATAGTTTCTTAAAAGTACTAGTAATATAATATCTTCGACGCTAATCTGTCTACCGTAGATTTTCTCACATGTTCCGCTTCCACTTCGAGCACAATACATACAATATACATCGATGTTGTTTAGCTTGTACATAATATCTATTTTGTATCGGTCGCTAAATAATACTATATTATTGTATAAAATATTGTTTATAATGTTAATATAAAATTCTGTAAATCAAAATACTATATTAAATTATGGAATTTATTAGCTGCATAGCACTACTTAACGGCCGGACATTAAATGCCTAATTGTGGCTGAATGGTTAAACGTGTTGCCTAGAATCGCATTAAGCACGACAGTTCCAGGGTTCGAATGCTGGGAAAACACCTTTTTCGGCCAAATTTCCCCTTAAATAAATTTTGTTTCCTGCCGGGTAGGAATTTTTTTTTTTTCGGGGGGGGAAAAAATTTAAAGAGGGAAAAAAAAAAAGGGGGGTTTTTCTACCGTTACATCAACGAGCCCGTCAATATTTAAATTTTCTGAATGAAAAACTTACATCTCTGGAAAATCCAGTGAGCAAGTAATAGCGTGATTAAAAGTCAAATACTAGCGTTCTTAATCACATGAGTGATTAAGAACGTCTCTCATTGGCTGTCACGTGACACGCGAAGGTACACCCTTGCCCGTTGCTCGATGTCAGTGACCTCTAATGGTGCTGCAAATGTTTTACTAGCTGTAAATCATTTCAGCAGTTTTCAGCGACAACTAGTAGCTTACTATTGTAACTAGAATCTGGTAGTTTCTATATTGTTATAATAAGCTAAATAAGTGCCTTTTTAGTACTGGGCTTACTTGCTATAATAATCTTTTAATTCCTTCTCCAACAATAGAACTCAGATATAGTCCTGATGCTGGAAAATGGTTACGTTAGTCAAGACCTACCGTTAGAAACGAGATTTGCCTACAGCGCCCCTCTTGTCAAACACTACACCGATATAATTGCGAATGAGTGTCCAAAAGCATTTATCATCGTTTGTGCCACGCCTGTAGATTGCATGGTGCCCTTGGTTTCAGAGGTAAAACATTAATTCAAGATTTCTAGAATCACATAGAAATATTATGTAACTTATATCTACACTTACAGTTCCAAAAACATCAAAAGATAAGTCTAGTTCCATCTTGAGTTTCTCAAACGCTCATACTGCTTGAAAATTTTGGAGTTTTAAGTACGCTCTAAGTATTTACCTTTTTGAGACAAATGTCTGAAGTTTATCATGTCGAACCTGTTACTCGTTTTATCGAAATAATTAGTGGATGGTGCTACAAATGCCACTTGCGTTATCAAAAATAGATCGCTTGTTCATCTTTTTGGTAGAGATATCGACTAATTCTAACCGCAACGACTTAGTGTCTACCGATTTAAAGATGTATTGCAAATAGTCTGCTAATATTGCCTATTGATTATAAATTTTTAATAAGAATAGCATTAAGAGTTAAGAGTTTTCAAAATTACTACTTTTTACACCTTTTTCATTGTAGTCAATATTTTAACAACTGTGACTAGACAAATCAATGCTTCCTTTTTCGTATTATCGTAAATTTTATCAAAATCCCTCTACATAGTTTGCCATCTTCCAGACTCTTAAAGAAACTGGATGGTATGATCCACGAAAAGTGTTGGGTTCTGTAGCCGTACCAGAAATGCGGGCAACTACCCTCGCTGCTCGGGCCTTAAGCTTAGAACCTAACTATGTGCGAGTGCCCTGTGTCGGTGGAACCGAGGGAAATGCTTTAGTGCCTTTGTTCTCAAAGGCAGTAGAATATTTCGAGTTCAGTGAGGTACTTTACAATTTTAATTAGTAATTAAAATCAATTATTTTACTTTTGTTGAACAATTGATTGAATGGATGTAGCTTGTAGCTTCCAACATATTTAAAAACAAAAACGATAGTTTAGGCGCAAAACTCATTAAAAAAACATAAACTAAATTAATGACAAAAAAGTACTTCTTTAAATGACGTGATCCAAATAGATTTTTCATTTTGGAAATAATTGACGATCTCTATGTTGGTGGGATAAGTATTTAATATTTACACTTTCATTTGAATACTTTTATGTTAACAAATTCGTATTTTAAAAGCTACCAGCAATTGTCAAAAACGTAATAAGTCTATTTCAAAATTTAAATGTCCTATTAATAAACAGACAAAACTAATTCTATTTAGCAACCATAAAGGCCGTATCCGAATAAGTGTTTTTTTTCAGAAAAATACACTAATGATGACGAAAACTGTACGCGAAGCTCCAGCGGCAATAGCTCGGTCGGATGGCGATTGTATAAAGGCAGCTGAATTGAGTGAAGCACATGCTTTGGCTAATCTAGTAACAAAAGTCGCCTGGGCATTGCTAGGCAAAGATGTCCCAAGGGTCAGCGGTTTTATTGAAACGGACGCTAGACAAATCATTTCGCCAGCAAGGTATACGTCTAGTATGACTAAGTTAAGTTTTTTGACTAAGACTGCCGACTTTAGTTCCACCGTGACCGCGGCTGCTGTAAAGCATCCCATACTTCGAGTAGTAAATTTTCATATGGTACAGAAATGCTTTTACAATAATTTATGGTCTTAATTATAATAACAACATTTTCATTACCGTTTTCGGAAAATCTAAAATCAATTACACTAGGTAACATTTTTTAAAATATATCGTGTATATTATTTACAAAAAAAAATGTATTAGCTTCTAATGTGCACTCAGTTTCCAAAATATTTTTCTCCATTTTAATTATCCGTTTATACTCAACATCAGAGACCATTTTGTCTTCAAACTCGACGACAAAGTACCAGTAGAAGTTCGTAAATCACAACGGTCTTATTAAGTATCACATTAATATCGATAAAGTTGTCGCGTCGCGTTCACCAACTCCGTGACAATAACGGAAGATTATTTATCTTCAGATTTATTGCTAATACCGTGGAAATAATTGATAAAGGGATTCTAAAGAGCTTGGGTTTGCCGCAAATGAAAGATATCGAAGTTACCACGCTTAATTTGGCGCTGAACGAACTGTGTCGCAGACAAGAAATGGTCGAGGATTGGTACTGCAAATATTGCAGTTCCACTTGCCGACTGGACACTTGCCAGACGCAGTTTTTCGCCCCCAAAGAGTTTCATAGATTTGATGATTGTGCTTATGCGAATATTTGAGTTATGTTTACCGTAGTAAATTATGTAATGTCGTTTGTTTGGTTATAATAAAATAGTAATTTTGTTTTGATACACAAGTTTTATTGTTTATATTCCAATAAACTTTCTGCTCTTTCTACCAGCACCATTGGAGAGTTGGTAGGAGAAATTGTTTATTTCTTTGTTCAACTGTATTGACATTTATATCTGTACTAAAGTAGGACACCATTATTCAATTATATATTTAAAAGTATTTCTCAAAATGCTTAATTTAAGAACTGGTAGTGAATGCATGAGTCAAACGAGTCCTTTGGTAAATGTTTTCATTTTAGCCACCAAGAATTTAATATTTAAGGTAGGTAGGTAGGTAACAGGTAAAAAAATAAATTGATATTAACTCGAGAAAATTTTTCAATGCAGATACCTAGCAATCGATGTTCATCTAAACGATAAGGGTATCATTGATAAAATGGACTTTCCTTGCAAGATAAACGACGTAGAAATGGAACTAATGGACGATGCGCTTACGCATTTAACGGACAATGTTGATTTGGCTCTAGACTGGTATACTGAAGCTTGCAATAAGAAGCTAGCTAGTGGAAAAGTCGCTGCACGCAAACAGTTTCACTACAAAAGACCTTATTCTCATGTTGAGGATTGTTTGTGTCAGTTAACGTGAATTCTAAGACTAATTAATTATGAACAGAAGAAATATATTTTTGTGTGCTGTGTTGAAAAAAATCGAAAAATATTTTGAAATGTAAAAAGAAACGACCGTTTAAATAAATTATGATATTTTAATAGCTTACATTAATTTAAAAACTTTGCTAACTTGACTTGATTTAAAATAATATTATCTAGATCATTCCTAAGGTCCATTCCTTGCAAATGGAGAGCGTTCATTTGTTTTTAAATACAGTTTTCCGTTTGCCCTGAAAAATATATAAAAAATTTATGATATTAACTAAATTTATTTTTGACATTGATGTTCTTAGCTATATCATGCAATCATAAATTGGTACAATTATTATCTATTTTAAACGTCTTTATAAAATTTACATCGTTATAAGACAGACAACCTATATGGTACAGAATATTTGTTTGTTGTGTCACATGCCACACAAACACTAATAAAAGCAACCCGAGTTATGAATTGTGTCAACAATTCGCAATCACTGATGGTAATCAAAGGGCGAATGTAATAAAGGGGTAAACAATAAACATGGCTAATAGACAATAACAGATTGAACGAACTACGATGATCATAAAATAAATGATGAGAATATAGTATGAAATATTGTCTAGCTTAGGGAGTGATGTGAGAAAGAAAACTGTGTTAAAGAAACAGTTATTGGTTTAACAAAACTAAGACCCGACGTGTTGGACGCTCATGCCAAGACGTCGGGTCTGCTATAAAGCGGTAAACATAAACTTAAAATAAATATTACTTGTTATAAGCCAATAAGTGAATAGCCAAATATAATACGTTCATTAGATTAGAGACTGCGCATTAAACAATATCCGTATTTGTTAACAGTCCCTTAGAAGTATTTAATCAATAAGTCACTATTACTTGATAAATCAATTAGCTGAAATAGAGATATTTTATTGAAGTATTAAAAGAATGAAGTAAATTGTCATTACTTACGGTGGTTGGCTGCCAAACCCCATATATCCATCAATCGTGAAGATGCAAGGAGAGGTCGCGTTCATCCAATCCATGCAAGTGGTCGCGGGGAATCCCGTCGGGTTCCGCAACGATTCGGCGTATAGCCGCCACGCCCGATTGTGGCTGCAGCCATCTGGAAGATTTATGGTATTTGCCGATATCAATGTGCTGCTAAAATTGGCTTAAAGCTACAACACTATCTTGTCGTCGTCAGGTTTTTTATCGTATAAATTTGGACCTTAAACTTTACAGGTTATAAAGTTAACATAAAGTTCAAAAGGTCTTTTCAAAACCTTAACGAATTTAAAGCCTTCTGGAGAAACAAAGTTTTTCGACAAAATGTCGTAAATAACACAACCCTGTTTTTCTATTGCATATAAATTTGATGTAGGATTATGTTTGCATATAACACATTCAGAATTTCCTTGTACTACGTCAGCGAAGCCTCTGTGAAGCTAACTTAACGTAATGATTGGAGTTCCGCCAAATACCAAAGCACAAAGATCCAAAATATATGACGTAAACCAAACGCCAAGAGTAATCACATCTCTTATTTGAACAGCTGATGCCGGAGGTTAAGTAAACAACCATGTTTTTCTGAAGAACTCTTCTGTCAATAACAATCGATTACCAATATCAACAGACACTGTTCCAGCTATGATGCCTTCTACCATATTGTGTAAAACTTGTGCTATAAGATAAAGTAAACATTGTACCTAAATAAGATCTATGAAAGCGAATCTTAAATGTTCTGAAGGTCGATCACTAAAATGAAATAAATTGGTATCATGATGAAATTAGTGAACGGCTCACTTCAGATTCTAGAACAGAGGACGAACAACAACGGAATTCTAACTCCGATTTCTTAAGATAAGATGCGATAATATTTCGAAACAGAATATTCGAGAACAAACAATTGCCGCATAGACTTAATTTGTTTTAAATAGCGTCTGTAGTTTTACACATTTAAATAAAACAGTTTAACGGTTTAAAACGCGATATATATTAGTGAAACTTATTTGAAAATGATCGTAACTACGGCCCGACGTTTCGGATGCTTTACAGTCTCCACGTGACGCGCCCTTTAATTTGTTTTTTAATTATTTGTAATGGCATTTATAGATTTTATATTCTTAAGTCAATGCAAGTCAAATTTTAAAATATGGATTTACAAGTATTAGACCTCAGATAGTTTTGTAATAGTATTGCTTTCTACCTTGTTTTATATCCAAATAAGATCTTTATGTAACACTTAGACTATAAAATAAGATACAACCTTAAGCTAATAAAGGTGTTCTCGCTCGTCTACTCCAGTCGCGGAGCTTCACGCTAATAAAACCAATTTCTTGTATAAGCCTTCAGCTTGCGAAATTAGGTTCGTGTTAAACCAATTGTTTCTACTCTAATATCATTTTAATATTACACTTGCGCAAGTTGGCAGCGTATATAAAAAAGAGAAAGATATAAAACCTCCTAACAAACTTGTATACTGTGGTTTAAAATCTATACAATAAATTAAAAAATAGATAAGAACATTTTCATTATTTTCATCACAGAAGGTTTAAATATAATATATAATAAACTTAAAATTTAATTAATCTATTTCTCTTTAAAAGATTGCTTTGGGCGTTAAATTTGCACTTTCTAAATTTAATAAAAAAAACTTCTTTGTTTTTTTTTTATACTTTGTAAACATTTGTTTCTTAACCTTGTAATCTTTTATTGGTATTGACGATATATCTACGTCTTATCTAGTTGTAGGAATACATAATTGACAGCTTTAAAAACTTAGGATTCTTAAAGGCTTAACATAATGTAATATATATGTACACGATAAGATATAAAAAAATTATATTGCTTCTAACCTAACCTAAAAGTACTAAGTACGAAAATGTCATTGTCGTTTGGTATTTTTACTAAGAATAGAATAACCATGAAAACATAACAAGCGGCTCATTAGAATGAGTAGAGTGGTAATAAGACTAGTGAGTTGTGAACTTAGAGCTACTACGACATCACTTTGTAGTGGCCCTTAGAGAATAATACAAATGTCGGAAGAAAAGTTTGTATAATAACCAATGGTTAATTTAAATGGCGAGTACTACATACAGATACAGATAACACTTTTAACGGTTAAAACGCGAAAGATGTTCGTTAAATTTACATAAAATAAAGTGCAAAACGTCGGGTCGATATGATTTTTACTGATATTTTTCGTATTTCACACTTTTACAAATGTATTCTTGGCGGTAATGGTACCTTAATATAGTCTGATAGATTTTCAATGTTTTGTTGAGAACATGTAAAATTATTCAAGGGCGAGACTCTCCTTTTTTGTTAATTATTAAAATCATTTATCTTTTTTTCTAATCCATTTTATTTCAAAACGGTGATATTTGTCCAGCTTTTAATAATTCGGTCTAGCTAAAGCTTCCAAACAAAGTTAACTTTGCCGTAGTAACCGTGTTCAATTTACGTAGAGTCGTAGTTAATAATAATTTGTTTTTTGCGTATTTAAAACAATGTCTATACTACTCGTATAACAAAGATAATAATTGTTAAAAGTATAAGCTTTTGTAAAGCATTTACTTTAAAGATACTACACGTCTATATGCATTTAGATTAGCCAAAGCCAAAATAGCTCGATAGCGTATTTTTCTTAGATAGCTGGGGAGGACATATCCTCCTCTACATTAAAAATATGTGCATCAAATGTAGTTTAAAATCGCAAAGCATTTTGCGCTTCCGTTCCTACGTCACTGAAGCTACACCAGCTAGTACTTAGTAGTAAAGCTTTTGGGCAATGTAACCCCGTTTGTAATAATTATTGCCCCCCTCCGCCCCTCTGCAGCATCCGTATGACGTCAGAGCATCGATCGTTCCTCCCGCCGAAAGGGTCGCAAATTCATTGTTCCATTCCGACAGCGGGAGGCCGACGCTTTGTACATTTTTTACGTCTTTTGATAACCCTAACGCTTTGATAACGTATTTAATTTGGGACACAGCCAAGGAGCAAAATGAGATACCGGCTATGCTCTGCCTCTGTTTGAATTATGTAACCGGTGTTGGTATTTTATTTGAAAATAAGTGGAAGGTTTGGTAAACACTTTCTGTCGTTTACGCGAGTAGTACACATTTAAATAAAACACTTTAACGGTTTTAAACGCGATATATATGAATTAAACTTATTTTTAACTGCGTCCCGACGTTTCGGATGCTTTTGACCACGCTGCTGCAAAGCATCCGAAACGTCGGGCCGTAGTTGATGAACTATTAATAGTACTTACTTAAATGTATATTACGCGCGTAAACTGGAGACATTATCTTAACTCACGGCAAAAAGTTTGCAAAGTAACACTTGTTAAGGATTAACTCACATATAAAATTGATCTGCCTATTCTTCACGAGCTGATCGATCCAGCAACCAGGCTGAATCCACTCTCCAAAATTAGGGTAGAAGTCGACATCGCCGATCGGCTTGGGAAATCCGAATACACCTGGGTTCGTATGTATCACGTCAACAAATGCAGCATCACCTTTACTGAGGTGACCTGCGCTATCGTATAGGCTGTAGCCAGGATATGCCGGATCTAGACCTGGGTAAAGGTAAATTGTACGATTAAAAATTTAATCATAGTGGGGCAAATAGTTATTCCATGCTACGTGTTCGTTGGTGTAATGGTAGGTATTTGTGGTTCGATCTCCACTGGTTCTAATGAATTCAATTTATTTTCTCGAAAATTCTTGGACTTGATTTTCCGGAAATCACTATCCACAATTGAAAATGCGTGATTTCAGTCTGTGGTTTCTGAATATCCGCAGCAAAATATCTCAACAGAGTTGTCGTTAAGAAGATAAGTATCTTCTTAAGATGTTATATACTGAGGTACACCTTCCATCAAATGGTTGTCTGTCTCTCCTCTGTCGTAAAAACAGCACTTATCGCTTTAAAATTTTATTTATTTTTTCAAATAACTTTTACTAGTAATTTAGTTTAAAAAATAATACAGCACCTAAAATTCAAATAAAGTGTGTATTAAGAGTACTCTTAGATTTCAAATGACGTCTTCACACTAATTACGGTAAAATGCCGCGTGTCTAGCTACTGAGTAGCTGTTCGCTGCAGACATGTGTCATTTCGATATACAAAGAGACATTGTGGTCTATTGTCTATGTTTTGTAGACGAATCTCATGTCATAAGTTTTTAATGTCAGTGAGAATTTATCTGCACACTGTACCTGTGATTCTTCCCAGAATAAGACCCCTCGTCTTCAGCTCTTTCCCAGTAAAACCTGCGGCTTCAGCCCCCAAAGAGAATCCTATTAAATGCAAAGTGCCGACTGGAACACCTGCACTGTCCAGGAATTCTATGAAGTCAGCCAGACGTTTTGCGACGTAGCGGGTATTTTCTACTGCGGATACATACCTAAACCAAGATACACAATTTGTTTGATATTGTTTCTTATTTATGAATTCTTGAAAACAGTTATAGGTGATCTTACCAAGGAAATGCGATGAGACGCGACCAATCCACACTAATGAAGTTATAGTTACCCGTTGATAAATATGCTGAAAACAAGAATCAAAGTATAACTTTTACATGCATAATATTAATGTTTCACTGCTGTATGTCTGCTCTCATAGGAGGTATTGTTAAATAGCTTAGACCAGCCACGCTGTTAAAGTGCTGTTTGGTGGACTAACGACTATTGACACTTAATAAACCATTCAAAGAACAGGGGTTATAACACCATCTATTTCCAAGATCCAGGCTGGTTCTAGATATTTTAACTTAAGCTTTCGATTGATTTAAAGTCTAAGTCCCTGGACATTCTGCAGATAAGCTTACTATCCACTAGACGAACAGCAGTTTAACATACAAGCTTGTATATTTAAATAGTATTAATGAAATGCTACGTCTACGAAAAACATTATGTGAGTCCTAATGGAAATGTTGACATCATTCGTAGCATCTTTGTATGCTACGCTAATGATATTTCCGGGATGGAAAATTATCTGTATCTTGTTTTTTTTTAACAATTCACGTTAATAATTTCTTTCCGTAAGTTCCTTACACGTGTCGTACGTATACTGTTGTTTCATGAAGGTATACTAATATTTCGTGTAACATCAAAAACAGCCTAGCAGGCCAAAAGCTGAGCTGGAGCCATGGTTGGAACTTGTACGAATTCTGCCAAAACGGCCATACATACAATGCAGTGAGAAGAAGAATAACAAAAGAGGTTTTGACGATCGATATATTTAAGTTAAAGTTATTATTTACACTTCATGAATGATATTTTCATCATGCAGTCTAACTTACCATTTCTTAGTGTGACCGTACTAACGCCGGTGGACGCTTCGGAAAATCCAAATAGATACATGACAGTAGGATACGATGCATTGAATCTACTACGGGTCACTGACTCTAGGTCATTCACCTTTATAATTTCGAATTTTCTAAAGAAAGGTCTGCAAAAAAAATAAATAATAATTGACAGAAGCATCCTTACTTTTTATTTAGCTAACAATATTTCAATTAGATTGTAAAAATAATTAAAATAATAACTTATAAATATACAAATATGATATTATAAGACGACGTTTCAAAAACCCCGAACCGAAGTTTGAAATAATTCAATTATGTACCCTGAAAATCACCCTTATATTGTAGGAAACAGAGAAAATAAAAATGTAGGTACTCTGCACTACAAATTGAGTACAAATGATGGGCATTATGCGCTGTGAAGGCTTCTTCCTGCACTGAACTATTCTGAAAGTTATGATGAATGACTCTACTTGACTTGGCAGAAACGACAATTAATATTGAACATACCAGTTCTATTGTCCGATACGTTAATGTCGGACAATAGAACAGATATATTTCTGTGTCTGTGTCACGTTTTGAAGCCGAATGAGGCTTTATTATTTTCCTCCGGTATTTAAAGGATATCTCGCGATTTCTAAATGCTAGGAAATGCGTTCAACCGGATACAATTGTTATTGTAAATCTAAGTAATATTTATGCCCTTTTTAATATAAAGATGAAATATCCCAGCCATATGACATCTAAACAAGATATGCTGTCGACCCATATTGGCTTTCGATATTTGGTTATTATTATTTATTTGAGACTTGTACAACTTCTTAATATCGCTATAAAACTATTTCATTCTCTTTAAGAGTTATCTTAAGTTATATATAATTAGTATTATAAATTAAACTACTATCGTAAAACTAAACTATTGTCGTAAGCTGCCTTACCTAGTGAAAAGCTTGTATTTAATATCAATATTATCATTTCGTGGACAACAGTCTTCGCAAAGGCCCACGGGCGCTGGCATGAAACACACCTGCACTGCGCCTGGAATCATTATATAACACCTTATTAGTGTTTTTTTTTTTAATTTATGACACAAATGTTACGGTAAAACATAAAAAACTATTATAATATACATGAAAAATATCTACAACTATCTTTACTAATATAAAAGAAGAGTTTGTTTGTTTGAACGAGGCTACGGGTTGGAATTGAAAAATTATTAATTATTTGTACGAGTTAGATAGTATTATTCAACCTTGAAAGGATTCCCTTTGACGCGAAAGGTTGAAGATACCTCTTTAAAGGACGCGGAGGACGTCGTAGGTAACAGTTTAAAGATATGAAGTTGAGCAGAAAGTTTGCAAAAACAAATTTTGATGCCTAAAATAACTATTCTGGACTAAGTCGCTGACACAGCTAGTTATGTATTATATAACACTTAATAAAAGTAATAAAAAAAAATTGATAAACATAATTGAAAAAGGTTTTATTAAATTCAAGTATGAAATTGCAAAAAGTTCCAACTTTATATTATGGCATTGAAAAGCTTTGTCTATTTTTATATACCTCTGATATTTATTTAAGCCATTCTAACCCGTCTATCCGTTTGCAGCAACATTTAGTTATTCCGTTAATTTATAGCCCGAATTTATAGCGATATGTTCAATACCATTTAGAATACCAACAAAAACTGACATTCTGTATACTTACTTGAACATGGAGAATTTCTATATATTATCTGATTTACTATTAAGTACATATAGAGTATTTTTCTACCTTGAAATTTCCAGTAAACAAACACAAGTTTTTTTACATTGTGTTATAAGTACTCCTTTGTATACCACTTAATGTTCTTAAGATGATAAGTCGTTGCTATAGTTACCATTCTTGTTACATTATAATTAGTCAAAAAGATGTGAATACAGTTCTTTAATAAAAGCCATATCTTATTTCTTTAACTTTATACGAACACATTGATTTACACTAAAAACACTTAGACACATTGAATGATATGTATATATTAAAAAAACTATCTTAAAATTACTTAGTAAAAACTATATTTTTTTGCTAAATTAATAGAAATCGTAAAAATTAATTTACGTAAACGGACAGAATACAATTTTAATTTTACTTAACTTTATTGAAAAATGTACATAGGCATGAACGTGTGCTAAGTCAACGACAATAGAAGGAAGAAGTCCCGCTCACACACAATCGCTGCAAAGCAGTCAAAATGTGGAACTAAATAATACCATGACTTAAAAAAATTAAAAAGGCGTCATAAAAGTGATTTGGAGTATTGAGGTCGCTTGGTTTATATTTAGTCTATGATTATCAACTACACTCTTAAAGGGGTACTCACTGTGTCTCTATGGTTTGAAATTAGCCATATTTGTTGTGGTCTTCATAAGTTAGAAATAAGTTGTTCTGACTTTTGTGCACAGCCACCATTATAAAATATTTCATGTTACAAAGGTCATAGAAACAGGCTAGTTATTAAATTCACATTACATGTAAAGGTTACAGTGAAAACAGTATTGTTGACCTTTTTATGTCAACGTGATTATATTAATACAAATATTCTTCTTTGTTAAAACTAGAAACAGAACATAACTTAAAATCAATTTTATATTGAAACTAAGCACAAAGGACGCGACAATATACTGCTGTTGACATTTTTGTAAACAATTTAAAAGGAATCGTTCTTTTTTTATATATTCTTTTAGTAACTCGAACCGTTTTCGCAGCACACGCACTGGAAACCATCAAAGATGAATAATTTTTCCCTTTTTCTACATTTCCGTCTATTTCTACTTTTCCTATTGACGGCACCGTGTTGTTACATAGCTTTCCACGATAAATGATCACCGCGTTCAAACAAACAAACAAACTCTTTAGCAAATTGTGTAAGGCTTTCACGGCCATCGTTCAGCATAAGATTCCTCCTGATGATGCCGTCCGCACGTGATGGCGAAACGTCGAGAACCTCTTCTCGCTCACGTCGGCCGGCATCATCAGGATATGTTAACTCCACGATTGCAAGAAGAATTCTTCGAGGAATCCTATGCCGAACAATGGCCGGGAAAGGCTTACCCATTTTGCCAAAGGGTTTGTTTTTTTTTTTGCGCGGGGGGCCCCCCTTTTTTTTTTTGGTGTTTAAAAAAAAACCGGGGGCCCGGGGGGAAAAAAGGGGGGGGGGGCAACATCCCGAAAGCCAATGATATAACCCTTTAGCTTTTTAATATGGCTATCACGACATCTCACACGCCCTCCTGTGAGGCAGTTGGTTCACCCGGTTTATTATTTTCTCCTCCAACATGTTTGGTGTCCGTATTCATGACCGTCTCAGAAATATTTATTAATTTGTACGTAGCCTGTATATTTATCCAATCGTACTACTTATATAAGTTACAAAACACAAAATGTAATATAAAAAAGGCATGATAAATTATAATTAAAGAAATTAAAAAAAATAATAATTGAAGGTAAATTTTATTTCGGCGAGTTCCACAAACAGCATAGTCAACAATATACCTACATTTCATCCTAGTGTAAATTCCCGTCTAGGTTTCAATGTGGACTTCGGAATGTCCTAAACGAATATAGATCAACAGAGCATTTTTACTAGCCAAGGCATTTTATCTTTCATCTTGTGACCCCCTTGTTTGTTTAACTTTAAATAAATTAATTTTTATAACAGAATACTATAGTATTCTGTTATAAAAATGGTGACATTTATTTGTCTATAAGAAAATGTTGGAATATTCGTTAATAAATACTGTCTATAGTTTACGCGAGTAGTACACATTTAAATAAAACACTTTAACGGTTTAAAACGTGATATATTAGTTAAACTTATTTGAAAATTATTTTTAACTTAAAATTTTTTCAAATAAGTTTAACTAATATATCGCGTTTTAAACCGTTAAAGTGTTTTATTTAAATATTCGTAAGTATTTAAAATAAGATTAGTCACATTTATCATTCACCAACAAGGGTACTAAATTACAATCTACAATGATGCCTATAATTTATAATTCATTGAATTACTGTTTAAATGTAACGACGTACAAATATTAGAAAAATGAATAGATCCAAATAACAAATAACAATAGTACATTCCGCAAGATAAGTGTCCATAAATTATAACTTATTTTATCGCCTATTCAATTTGTATGTTTTTATTGTATACTTAATAAAAATATGTAACATTTAAATAAAAAATCAACCATTCTTTGTAGCAACAGAAGTATCCGAAATAACATTAATATATTTATCATCAACAATCGTATACTATTAGACCATTAACACGAATGATTAGTTTAATATAACTTGAACTCGGTAAGAGCGCAGAAGGAATGTTTCATTAGTTCTATAAACTTCAATGCTTTCTGCTAATTTAATATTATATTGTACATGTATACACTATGAATGTAATCCATCAAAATACATAGTATTTACGTTAATACAATATAACGCTGAATATTTGCCAGTATAGCAAGGCGTAGCGATAATGTGGCTACGAGATTTACACGTGTATGCTACAAGCACTATGTATCGCACATATAAAATATCATAATAATCTCAAACCATTAAAGTATAATAATAGTTATTGACGCAGTAGGATATTTTTTTAAGTTTAGTAAATTAACAGGTTAGTTTAAAAAAAGGTTACATATTAAAGTGTTCGTTGCTAATACATCGCACCTTCTTCGTGGCCTTTACGGTTATACGCAATGAGTTAAGCACGAAAACTCCTTGGTTAAAATGAAAATATACGTCCGTTGGGCAAGACATCTACAAACAGGGAATGATAATTTCATATAATATGTATACTATATTAATAAAAACGTCAACTATTAATTCGCAAGTATATATAATAGAGGTATTCAGAGGGAAAATGTGAAGGATCTTACCGATAAATATAGACATCAATTGACAAGATGCACCAGAATATAACATGTTGACTTTAACAGCACTTTTTCAAACACCGATATTTAAAATCCAACGATATTCCAAACTTTAAAGTCCGGAAAAGTCGAACAGCAACACGACGCCCACACTCGCATTTTCTTTAACGAACCCGCAGAATTTCCCGCACAATAGACACAATGCTTCGGTACTCGTTAAAAACTTTTATAGAACGTTTTGATTAACCGACCGGAGAGTGCTTTGCAGCGGTCACTGCAAAACCGCTTACGGAAACATATAAGTATATGAAGGTCGCATACACCCTTTTACTCCAACAGACGACGAACTGTTATAATAACGCCGCATCGACTAAAGTCTCCGTAGAAAAATTATGCAATTGTTCTTATAAATTTTTATCGCGGACAAAGGTAAAGGTTGGACGTAATTGTGCTCTATCGAATCGGTTGCGACAGCCATTAGACAAAATAAGTAGCGGAAACAATAACGTTTTGCAACAATTTCACTTTTTAGTAGGCTTGCAACAAATATTCGGTTACTATTCGGCGTGTTTCATACTTTTCGGTTTAAAGTTAATAAACTGAAAATTAAGTCGATAAATTTAATATAACGTCGGTTATGATTATAATAGAAATTTAAATCAAAAATCTATTTTAGATTGAAATAATTTTACGACACGAGCAGGATTTGAAACGGCATCCACAGTTGTCCGTGCTGTTGCTCTAACCAACTGAACTACCGTGTCCTATACAAGTCATCGTCGAATTTATATTGATACATGCACCCGACGAGATGTAATTTCAATGTCTTATGCTTTGCAGCTTAAAAAATCTCATTGTATGATGAACTTTATAAAATAATAAAAATTAAGTTGTAGTTGTAGCAAACTTATTTAAAAAAATTTTTTAACTCGGCCCCGAGGAAAAAAAAAATAAGTTTACCTAATATATCGTGTTTTAAACCGTTAAAGTGTTTTATTTAAATGTGTACTACTCGCGTAAACTATAGACTGTATTTAAAAATTAAGTTTTCAAAGGTTAGAGACTCTGTAATAAAAATCAAGAAAGTACCAAGTATGATTGAGAATATTTAAACAATCATACCAGTTAATATTTCGCGCTAAAATCTAACCAAAAGTTTCGCCGAATATTAGACTATTCGGTCAAGGGTCTTACTGAATATCCGGTATACTACCGAATATACTATTCGTTGCAAGCCTTTCAAGTCATTTCGTCCACTTTGTTCAAATTAGAAGAACGAATGTCGCATGCGTCTAAGGACAGAATAATGAAGGTAACTAGGTAAGCAATTGAATATTCAAATAACGCCAGATAACAATAAAATTGTAAGTTTTACAATTAGTAATTACCAAGGCAAGATTAACATTTGCCACATTACGTGATTCGGATAGATGTGTTTTTGTTTTTTCTGACCCAAATATTTCGGTAATATGGCTCAAGGTGTAACCTAAGCTAATTATAAGCTACAGCACCGTTGAATGTAATAAGTAGGTAGCAAAAACTCACAATTTACTTACAATACATTATCGCTCCTGTTATTTTTTCTCTATATATTTAGTTGATTCAATTTATATTTTCGTTCGTATCGTTTTCTTTAGTGTTTTTTTAATATAAATGAACAACTAAACTGACCTATGTTTCCTTCTACCAATTAATATTTTAAAAAGAATTTTAATTAGTTTCTTTAATTGTTACAGGACAAGTTGCTCAACAAGCTTGAAGAAAACGAACCTGAATTGGCCACAT
The DNA here is from genome assembly GCA_963661955.1 of Leptosia nina. Lineage (NCBI taxonomy): Eukaryota > Metazoa > Arthropoda > Insecta > Lepidoptera > Pieridae > Leptosia > Leptosia nina. Next base: position 10,947,726 of record CAVLEF010000280.1, read on the forward strand.
CACCTGAGGAAGAAGTAAGTGTCGACTATTATTCGTTAACTGGCCTCTCCATGGTTCCCATGCTTTTGTCTGTTGGAGGCATTATTTTTTTTAACGCGATATATATTAGTTAACTTATTAACAATTTATTTTAATTACTACTAAATTCTAAATTAGTCGATAATATAATAACTAATATATTTCGCGTTATAGTTACTGTTAGAATGTTTTATTTAAACGTGTAAAAAGTACTAGCGTTAACTACAGACAATATTTACGTCAATGTAGCTGATCTACAAATTGAATAGAATCTTACCAGAAACAACCTGCGTAATATAACTCACCTTTTATGGCGAACATATTGCCAGATTATTTATCGCCGAACATGTCGTTATAATCCCATGGGTACATCCTCCATAAACTAGTAGAGCCTTTAACTCTCTTGGCGGTAATGAAACTGTTCAGTTCTGGTATAAATAAGTCATTTTATAGATTCAATTTAGAAGTACGACTTTTAGTGTAATATATATTAATAGTGAGGTATATCTAAAATATGCCTTATTTATTTTTTTAATAAACATAGCACTGTAGTCAAACATAAGAAATACAATACAATCACATTTACAGTGCAGTTACAAACGATAACACATTTTCTTCCCTTTTCAATTTTCAAATGCTTGGAAGAGATCACTAGACAGACACGCAGCGTATTAAATACTAGCAGTGATTTTTTTTGCGTAGGGTAGGTAATTATTTTGGTCAAGAAAATCTGTTTTTGCAAATCGTTTCGTCCGCGTCCCGTCGTTTTCGCAAGTTAATCTCTAAAGATAGACATAATAATATAATGTCGCGAACATATTTTTAGATCATTTAAAGAGAAATCATTCTATCTTACATATTTTTTGGGAAACTCTCAAAGATGAATATAAATAAGTAAATAAATAATCCGTTTATTATCACAAAGTACATAATTTACAATTAAAATAAAAAAGAAACCTTACAATTAAAAGAATACAAAAAAAGTACAATTTTGACTTTGTGCTAACAGGCATCAAGACTCAGCAAGGCTTGCTAAGCGCTGATTTTCATTGGTCTGTCCCTATTAACGAACTTAAAAAATTATAATATCCGATTTGTCCCCATTTCCCACTATTTCTTCACTATTGGTCAATACGTGCTATTTTATAGTCTATAACCTTCCTCAATAAATGTTCCAACAAACACAAAAAGACTTTTCAAATTCGAGCCAGTAGTTCCTGAGTTTAGCGCGTTTAAACAAACAAACTCTTCGGCTTTATATATTAGTACAAATAAATGGTTTTATATATTTCGTTAATTCCAGTGTGTGATATGTGTAAATGCAAAAGCGACAATGCAAACCTCGCCGTGCGGCCACCGTGTGGTATGCCGGCGATGTTTCGTGAAGACCATTCAAATGGCGGTCAGTCAGCGGCAATTGCCTCTTCGCTGTGTCATATGCCGAGCGAAGATACTCCGTCTGCGACAGGCACCGAGGCTCGTAACCAGCAAGAGTTGGCAGGTTTGTGTAATCTCAAGTAATCTCATTTACCTCTCAAATTTAACAATTTTAATGGTTTGAAGAAATGATTTAGTTAAACTTATTCAAACTAAAGACCGACGTTTCGGATGCTTCGCAGCAGCCGTGGTCACGGGGAGGGTTTTTACCTAATGTGAAAGTAAAAAACTGCTACGCTAGCACCTTCTGTTCCATCGTATTTGGCGAACCTTCCTTGCAGAACTAACAGTGTCCTCGTTAGTGTTTTTTGGGATTAGTTAAAAAAAAACTTAGCCTCCCCATGAGGTAGGAGGAGGAGCCGTAGTTTAAATAAGATTAACTAATACGTTTCATGTTTTAAACCATTAAAAGTGTTTTATTTAAGTATGTCTTACTCACGCAAACAACAGAGTATCTTACAAGAACCTGTCAACCGCATGGAGCAGTATGGTGAATCATTTTAACTCATGAAACCTTCGTTCTTACTGTGCTGGGATGTTAATAGGTTGAAACAATGAACAAAGCAAACATATACATCATAAATATTAAAGTTCATAGTTAAGGTTTTTATAGAAATCTATATATACAGATAACGAGTAATAGCAGTCGACCATGGGGTGTTCCTGGTTCTGTGTCATCTTACTCTGTGGGTGCTCGCTCCGTACCAGCGTCAGCCTCCTTGTATTCAGTCACCAGTGGGGAATCTTCGCTATCCGGTAATTATATAATCAGGTAGTCGCAAATATGGCGACTATCTGTTACTCACGACGTCGTCCGTCGTGCTTTCGAGTTAATCTTAAAAGGTAGACATACCTACTGTGGAGGACATTTTTGGGACCATATAAAGAAGAATCATACATAGTTTTTGGTTTCTTGAACCGTTGTTAGAGCGCACGCAACGGAATCCCTCAAAGACAAATCACTCTTTCCTACATTTTTCTCTGTTTCTTCGATTTTATTGGTCGCCCCCTGATGGTTTATGGCCTAAAGCCTTCCTCAATAAATAGTCCAACCAATGCAAAATAATTTTTCAATTCGAACGAGTAGATCTAGAGACTAGCGTTTTCAAACAATAGATTTATAATTAGAATAGATTTAGTCCGCGAAAGTAGATTAAACAGTTTTTATAATATTTCACTTATTGCATACTTCAGGTGTGTCTTCCGTATCATCAAATAGTGGAGGTAACGTCAGCGGGAGTTGCACAACGAAATTGTGCGGCGGTTCGAAATGTGGTGGAGCCTGCCTCGGCGCGATACCCAGAGTCCCGTCATCATCAGCTCCGCCTAAACCTCGCCAGCCTGGGTCCAATTCATTACGACGATCGCAACATCATAGTATGAAGGTTTGTTTTTGCAATAACAATTTAAATTTACCTCTGTATAGTATTGAAGTTATGCACAGAAAAAAATGTTTCTGTCGTTTAGGACATAAAAGGCGGATCACCGAATTGCCATTGATATAAAAAAAGTATACCTTTTCCCCCCAAACTTTACAAGAAAAAACAACCACCAAAATAAAACAACTTCACTACCCCAACCCAATAATTACGGTAAAAATAGTTTAAGATTTAGTCTATCTGTACAATAAGTTACCTAAAGTTTAAAAAAGCCCATTATAAAATCTTCAAAAATATTAAAGTTCATATTTTAGAATAAGTATAAGTTAATAATAAGATGTTTTTATTATATATCACTGTTTGTTTAATTAAAGTCCGATCATTAAACACATTTAAGTTTAAGTATTAATGTTTTTCGTTAAGTGAATATGTATATTCTTTGAGAAAATAAATTCTTTAAACCTAAAACATAATAGACCAGTAACACGGACATTGGACACAGGACTGGAATTGTGTCTGTGTCAGCAGGATTATACTAGATTTTACCTGTCTTTTTATATTTATCGAGACACTGACTTCTTATGTAACCATTGATATGTGCAAACACTATCACGACTATAATGGATGTCATGTGCCAAATAAATGCCAACGTACAGCTAAGGGCGACCCAATTTACCAATGTGCCAAGATCACGGCATTATACTCGAGTTAATGCCAGGGCAAGTTGACCCATAAAGGTCTTAGGCCTTCTTTAGGTAAACCTAATAAATTGGATTTCATATTGACCTATGCATCTTTTTATGGAATTAATAAACATAGTTTTTAAAACATTAATATTTTTCGCATGCCATGATGGCATTATATTTCTTATATATGTACATAGAATAAAATAAGCGATTCAGTTTTTTAATTCAGCGTTCCATGCTGCATAGTACCCCAATTGGTTAGAGCAGCAGCCAGAAGCGCTGTGGATGCCGGTTCATGACCCCGTGTTGTCAAATTTTTTAATTTAAAAAGACATTTTTATTGAACTTAAAATTCTATGAATATTTAAAAAATGTACGTCATACTTTAAACTCACAGAAGTAACAAAGAATTATTGGTTAATACTTTAGATACAAGGACAAAATAAAACAAACAATACATAAACATCACATTAGATAGAGTTAAAATAAATATGATTACTTGGTGCTAAAGGCTTCTCTAGGAATTGTCAAGATCTTTTTTTTAACTTTTGGTAACCTAAAGTATACGGTTTTCTTTCAGGCAAGATTACAAGATTATCAAGTACACAGCTATACTGGGGGCCCTGCTGCAGAAACGTCTGGCAGGCTTCCACCGATCCGGGAATTTCAGAGGGAATTTCGTGAAGGGAGAAGAGAAAGCGCCAGTTCTTCCTGTGCTTCTACTAGGATAAGGTACTATAATATCGAGCCCTTATCGCTGAATAAATGTAATCGACAAAATTTACAATAAAGCAACTGCACTTAATATAAAATGCAACTTGTTTGAGTAACGTTAACGTGTTTTTCTCATTTTAGCGTGACCGACAGTTCATCTTTATCGTAAGTATTTATTTGTTTTAGTGCTAGGATACAGAGAGGGGCTACTGAATCGATAAACGGCGTACGCATAAAAGTAGGTAAAAGCTTACTGCAACATATTTTTTTTGTCGATTACACTAAGACTGCGATAAAGGCTCGATCTGTTTATTTGCGTAATAAATTTAAGTATATTGTGAAATACAATTTGAACCCGTCTACATACTAGTCTATGTCTAATCAAGTAGGTTTTCAAATTCTATAGCCATGCTTTACAATAGAGCAGCTTCATATTAAGTCAGACTGATCGAACTCGTCTATCCTAAAGTATATTTATATACTTTAGGATAGACGAGTTCCATATCGAGGAAACATTGAGTAAAACTGAACTGAAAAGCCTTTTCTTTTCAGGTGTGCTCAGAAAATAGTAACGCAACTTGAAACATCACCCCAGCAAGACAAGCAACACTTCTTTCGACCGTTAAAACCGCCAAATATAGAAGACCCTCCCAAATCCAGAGACCACAGCAAAGAGACTGAACGAAAAAAAGACAACCCCAAATCGAAGCCCAAGAAAGAAGAAAAGAAAAAGAAAGAATATGATGATAATGCCAAAAATGATAAAATTAAGAAAAACGAAAGCCAAGACAACAAAAAGAATGAAGTAGCTGAAAGAAAGAAAGAGGAAAAGCTAAGATTGAAAGCGGAAAAGGAAGCTAAAAAAGAAGCGAAGATCCAAGCTAAGGAAGAAGAGCGACAAGCCAAGTTGTTGGCTAAGGAAGAGGAAAGACAAGCCAAACTCTTAGCAAAGGAAGAGAAGAAGAAAGCTAAAAAGGAAGCTAAGCTAGCGGCGCAGGCTGAGAAAGAGAAGAGTAAATAATATATTGTTAAACATTTTTACAACGTAGAAACTCGTAGCCGTCTTTAGAATACTAGACTTAAAAACGTTACTCAGGGATAAAGAAACCAATTAATAAAGTTTTAATAGGTACATTTCAAAGAGTTATTATACTACGGTTTAAATATATTAGTTCGTTTACTTTCCGTGTTTTTACATGACAATATATTAAAACATTACGGCATAACGGTTATACAAGAGTAGAATTTTCTCCATAAAAAATAGATCATAATAAATAAATATAAATTTTAATTACGTCTTAAAATCGATAAAATAATTTTTAATAGTCGGAATTTAGTTGAAAACACTGAAGACTGAGGGAATGAGTTAAAATATTATTATATTATTCTAAAATAATTTAATGTAAAGTGGTTGGATATTAATTCAAAATTTAAGATTCTTTTAAATGCTAAATAAATCAGATGATTTATTTCCCAATTATAGGTTAACTTTTCCAACAAAACATGTGTTATAATAAACTTTTACCTGTTTTTTTACATGTTGCATGTTCTTTTCCATATTCATAAATAAACCTATGATTTTATTTTAAATGTAATGTTTACTTATTACTTTGTTTAGCTTCCATAAATTATATCTAAAAATGATAAAATGCAGGTAGCTATCAGACAAAGGTATAGATCATATCAAGCTAAGTGTAATTATTATAATAGTTAAGCGTTGATTTTATTTTTAATATTTCCGTAAAATGGCTCTCTATGGTCATTTGTTAGAAGTTTCCTGTAAAATAAATAAACAATGTTACAAGTTTGTCTTTCATTTGATACAAAGACTCATAAATCTGATGTATCTATATAACATACACATACCCAGGTATATGTTACATACGTAGTTTATGTAAATGTTTATCCGAAAGTAACACAAGTGGCATGGAGCAATTACTGCATTAATACACTAATTTGCAGGCAAGTATTAAGTAATACATGCCAAAGAAGAATGTTTTCAATGTATACCTGGGCTTTGTAGCCCATTTGATCAGCTGCAGGGCGACATGTTATAAAAATATGTAAGTGTTCAGCTATGCAGGAATAAATTCAAGAACCATTTTGGTAGGCCATATTTATTTTAATTCAAAAAATGAATTTACCTTAATAGGAACAATTAGATTATATCCACAATCATAAGCTGTGGTTTGTATGTATGAAAAAAAAACAAAAGTACATCTGTTTCTTAATAAGCTTTTATGTCCTTTAAGCAAAAACTCCATCTTTTGTTTATCACCATCCATGTGTCTTCATTACTATTTTTTGTTTAAGTTTCTTTTCCCAGAATTAATACATACATTTTTGAAAGCTATTACTGATTGTTAAAGAACTTAAATTCAACAAACAATAATTACAAACAAACATTTTATTATCTACATAATATGCATATAACACACTTGATTACTAAATACACTAACATATTGTTTCAAGAAAAATTTAATCTTTGTAGTCATCACCGATTCGGTTCAACATTTCATCTCCAGTTTGCTTGTTGAGACGAAGATACTTGTTAAGCATAGGTCTATAGTAATATGCTTGGTAATCTTGTCTCTCAGCCATTTTCTTAACAATGTCCTTTTCTAACTGTCTAAGTTTCATCTTTTGGGCTTCTTCATCAATGAAGTGCAGAAACTTTTCATATTCCTGAAGTAAACAACAAAATGTTTAAAAACATTAATATTGCACATGAAGGCACAATATAAGAGGAAAAGCATGGAACACTGACAATGCCGGTTCAAGTCTTGCCCGAGGATTTTTCAATTTTTAAATAACATTAAATGTATCAAAATATTTCGTTTGTTAATTAATAAATGCTATCAAACAGCTAATCATTGTATTGGGTCTGTTAAATTTAAGAAAATGAATTTAATACATTGTATGGGGCACAATGCATTTAGCATTTGCCAAACTTTCAATATTTATTCTTTACTTCCTAGTACATAACTTGAATAGTATATATAATATATATGAGAAATTAATAGTATAACACCATTTATACCACTTTCTTCAATTCCTATTTATTAAAGTTTGGCTAGATATATTAGTAACTAATTTTAGCTGTTTTTTGCTCATTCATAAAATCATATGATGGAACATGTTTTTTTATATAAATGTTTTGGTGTACAGGCTAAAAATAAAACCGTTTAAGTATACCTGTTGTGGATTGTTATGAATATAACGAGCAATAAATCTTGTAATCGGGTGTCGATGGTACTCCCAATGCTTCGGATTATAATCATCGGGAATAGGTGTCAGCTGAGCGGGACCGATAAATACGTTAGTGTAAAATATGATAGCTCCAACAGGGATAAGGCCAATCATAAAATAGTAGTGTAACATATCTTTAAATTTATGATATTGAAACCTGAAATAGGAAATAAAAATATGAGAAAGAATAATTCTTGGTTTCTCTAGAAATCTGTCAAAATATTGGTTAGATAATCGTTTGGAAGTATTGAACATACCTCGAAGGTTGCATAGCCATTGTTTTGTGCCCATGATCGCCACATAGACTTTTACCTATTGAGAACTTCACATTTTGCACAGAATTCGGGATGACGGTTTTAGTTTTAAATAAATTATTGCCGAAAGATCGGCCGAGTGCACTCCAAGAAACCATTTTTGTTAAATAAATGATGACATTTGACAGTGATAACTTATTTCACAACTTCTGCCAGTAGATAACGTTTATTCTAATGTTCCGTAGATAAAGCAAAATTATAATTGTATCGTGTATTCGGAATTTTAAAACAAACAACGTAAAGTTTAATATGTAAATATAAGTCGAATGTTTGAATTTCTTTCGTACAACTTAAAAAAAGGGAATTTACTTGATCTCATACATATGTATATAGGGTATTGCTTGACAAGCTGTCACTCATAAATTGGTGGGAAGATGAGAATTGTTTAATGTATTGATTTTATATTTCTTCACAATTTTCGTCTGAGCATGCTCCAAAGACGTGTCAGCGTATCAAACAACTAGTAACTATTCAATATCTATCTATATAACTTCATCAATATTACCCACAATTTCCGAATTATTAGTTACCTAGACTTGAGATCTGCGGTGAATAACCAGCGGAAATCCCATAACAGAACTGTAATAACATTGTTCGCCGGTTAGCGAGATTTTAAAGTTATATTTCTGGTATTAGTTTGCTATTTCAGATTTATAGTTGATTAGTACAAACAAGCAATATGTTTACGCTGACTGCTTGAAATGGAAGAATTGTTACAAGAAATATTCAAAGAAGCTACAGGATCAAAGTTATTATCACTTAAAAAATCATGTCAGGAAGCGTTGGGTAAGCAAATTTTTATTACACAATCGTGGATACCATAATAAATAATTAGTAAAATATGAATTTTATTATTTAAAGAGTGATTTTCATACTCACTTAACATTATGATAATAATTAGTAAAGGTACATATATTAAGCTCTGTTATAATGTTATTGATATAAAAAAATACACAAATCAACTTCTAGATACTTAAAAGTTGTTTAAAAAAGTAAAACTTACTATGTAAGATTAGTAGAACTACTTATATGGAATAAAGGACTCTTATTTTTCAGAGCTAATTTGTTCTCAAGACGGCAATGGTCGCCGAGCATCATACGAACTCCGTCGCACATGTTTGCACCCAATGCAGGTGGCCCTAGAGACCAAGCGGCCCCGCCTAGTCGCGTTCGCTCTGCAGGGGTTTCATGTGAATATATAACATCTAGTCTGATCTATGTTTATTAACTTAAAATCTAAATAGATAAATAAACTATTGATTATTATTATTATTTATTGAAATTAAACAATACTTAAATTATTCGAAAAGATCCAGCTATATTATTAAAACATTATAAATTTGTATTATAATCCAGAAAATACTTCGTGACGATCGTTTTCATCGTGGCATTGAACCAGAGGATGATTCATTATGGACTCCATCTCAACTGCTGTGTGCCACCTCATCTGTTATGTATCAGCTACCCGACACACAGGTATTATACAATACATTTTTTTTGTGAGGACATAAAAAAAAAGAAGGATATTAATGTTTCATTAATTATTGGCAATAGACAGGGTCAATGTTCCACCTATCATTACTATACCAGAAATAATTCCTGCGTTTAATCCTCGGTACAAAAATAACAAGTCATGTAGGGCTTAGTGGATAGTACCATCACCTTGTTAAAAGTAATAAATTCACTCATCTCCCAAAATATTTTTATTAGGTCCAAATATTCCGTATGTACTTGTCGATGGCGCTGTCACCCCGACGTACGCTAAATGGCCGGTTAAGCGTATGGGCCTGCGGACGCTGCGCGGAGGCAGCAGGTGCTGCTCCGCATGTTGCTGCTGCTGCCCGTGCCGCTGCTGCACAGGTTTTGAGAGCTTATTGCGCACAGCTGGGTAATATATACAATGTTTTCATAGAACAGACAAATCAATTCACGTTTTTCTGTAAATTATCACTAAGAATAAGATTGGGTTGTTTCTGACTTTTATAGCCCAAATAATATCCAAATTTATTTGTATCGTCGTGTATTCGCCTGCCTTTTTTTGTATATGGTATGACACCTTCATTAATTATTAAGTACTTATATCCCCATGTGTTTTAGATGAAGAATGTCAAGAGTTGCTCTCAGAAGGGTCTCCCGTAGGGCGAAACCACATAGTAGCAGTAGGCTGTTATAGTGAGGTGATACCAGTAATACAGTACCTATGCAGTCGGCTAGCTGAAACTCAAATGTAAGAAGACCACCAATTTACTTTTTTAAAATTTTATGAAAATTGAAGGTTTTAATATATTGGTGATATTTAGGTTCCATACATAGACATTTCCTATTAATAATATTTAATAAGCAAGAAAAATAATGATTCTAACTTATACATTTTAAGGATTGTTGTGTAATTGCTTAAATCTAGTTAAGTGTTATTTAAATTGTATAATTATATCTATGCTGTTGCTACACTATTATAAAGTTTTCTGTTGTCTCCTGTTTTAGTAAATCATATTATTCTTTTAAATTTATTTTGCCTAGCAATTGTTTTCTAAACAATCTCATGTTTCAGGATTCCAAAACAGAATCCGGTGGCCTTGTTCTTCCTAGACTGCCTTTTAACTTTGATGTCAAGCTTATCGGAGCGTGTTAGCGGAAATTCACACTTCACAACTTTCCTCTGGCAAAAGTTTTGTCCGTCGCTTATATCTTTCTTAGGAACGCCTCGGGTCGACAAGAATATAAAATCTAGGTAAAGTATATCTAACAATGTTGCAGTGAAAACGTAATCAGAACCTTTAAAGTTCCCATTTCTAAGACTCAAGCCCCCTTGTAGGTGTTGGCAGCTTATGCCATCAGTTTTACTTGAAAATTATTAGTTAAATAGAGATTACAACTAGAGACCCATCAAAAATTTACCTCTTTCAAAAAGAAAGGTATTCCTTAATTTTGCAGAGAACATGAAGGCCACTTAGTAGATGATTCTGGTCGAGGCTCGGGAGCATTAGTCTGCGCACCAAGCTTTAATAGCAAACAGGCTAAAACTATATACAGGTAGAGCATTATTTTTCTATCAAAGTCCAACTTACAACTTAATACCATAAATGTTGAAAAAATCTAGATTTTTAAAATTTTTATTTACAAATGTTATCCTATTGGTAAATTTATTACATTACAATTATTAAAAAATAATCCATATGAGACTATCAATTCAGTAAATATCATATATTATTTCAGTATTGCCAACCAGTTGGTCCGTCTGGTAGGATCAACCTCCAACTTGAGGCCAGTGCTAGAAGCTCTTTACCACAGAATGCTTCTCTATCCTCCTATTGAGCATCGAGTTGAACCATTGCGCAGTGTGCGTGAAATGTTGCAAAATCCTAAGAGACTCACTCAACTTGTGCTTTTGAAGAAAACAGATCCGGAGAGACACAGCGATGATATGGCTATTGTTAGACTGTAAGTTTATATACATATTCTTGAGTAAAGAAATTATTGAATAAGACATGACTTGTAAATACAAGTTTCCTTCATTTTTCCCTAATCGGTTTTATGAAGACAGAGTGTAAAATCCCCTTTTTAAAATTTACATTAATATATAAGTATGTCGGCAAGCTTCATGTAACCATTTTTGGTTGTCATGCCCCTGGAAAAATTACTATATGTTGAGTCTCTTATTTATACTTTAATTGTATATATGTACTTGGATAAACTATTTATACTTAAACATTATTTTTATACATTACTTTTATCAGTGCAAGTGAATGCTAAAACAAAAATACGAAATATCCGCTAATGAAACATTCAATACCTGCCTGTGCTTTCGATGGCACTACCTCTGTTATAGAATAAGATTGACACTAGGTAATCTATTTTTGGATATTTGCTTTGTAATATGTAATAACTTAAAGTGAAGTTAATGTTTTACTTAACAAAGACACTGTCTTTCCAATAAATCATCAAGTAATAAACGTGTGAACATAATTAAATGCTTGGTATTTTCAAATGCTTGATTTTAATTCCATATGAGAGAAATGGAATCTAAAAATAGTTTCTCTGATTTCATTGTTTTCCCTAACAGGATAATGGACGGCATCGAGGAATGCGGCCGCAGTGGTGATCCCGATGTAGTAGCAGCCGCGGTAGAATGCGTAGTATCTTTGTTAGATGCTTTGGAGAAGCTTTGTTCCAATCCCCATGACTACATAACTCCGGATATGTCAACCCTTATATTGGAACATTGGCCGAAGTTACATGACGCTGATTATACCGGTCCCCTAACTTATCAAACGTTGGCCAGGCTACCTAGCCCATATAGGTTTGTATATTTTTTTAAATTGGAATATTATTAACTTCCTAAAATAATAAAAGTTTTTTTGGCTTTTTAGGGATGTCGTTGCTGTCTTACAAAGTAATGAAGAAAAGGGCAATGATTCCTCAGGTAAATAATTATTTAATACTTAATATATTTAATAAATGAGTTTTTCCTAAATTAGATACTTAGTCTCTTGTCTTAAAATCAAACCCGCAAAAACACGGATTATTTGGGCAGGGCACTAAAGGCAATTTATTATTTTTTAAAGAATATTGTAGATATATGAATTCTAACTGTGCTCTTAGATACTTCGGGCCCAGAAAATATCAGCTCTGGTAGTGAAGCAGAAGCCGATTCAGATGCAGACAACGTGTTTTTGCCAAGCAGAGCTAGTAATCCCACTTCTGATGTCAAGCATGACAACTTCAACAAGAATGCAAAATCTGTTCCGAAAACTTTAAACCTGGGCAGGTAAATTGTATAGGTTTAATAAAGTACCATCTCCTAATTTTAGTTTATTAGAAATGTTTTCCTCATTACACAAATGCCTGATTTTTGGGTATGCATAATCGTAGTAATGAATGAAATAATGTTGCTTTTATTTTACCGTCGTTTATGTTTTGATAAAGAAACATATTAACTAAATCTCAAGCTATTCTAATCTATAATATAAGCACTTGAAGTTAGTTTTCATGCGCATGCGCAACTCCCGAAAATTATTGAAAGATAATAACTTTTATAGATGCACAATAACCGAATGCAACGTAGATCTTGAGAGACACAACGCAAGACAGTTTGTGAAAACGCTACAAAATTCCCTACTTCCAAAACTGATAAATCTCCGCACATGTATCGAAGTAAGTGGTTTATTAAATTGGAACATTTTTCCCTGCTGAAAATATCGGTGTGAATAAAAGAATGCAAATCAAATTTCGTTCTAAATTTTTATACAACACTTTGTACGTGTAAGTCTCAACGATTCAGGTATAATTCTAGTTTATGAAATACATTAAAGATTTCCTTTTGAGTACGAACCTTACAGGTATAATATTTTATTTTAAGAAATGTAAATTGCATGTTACTTGTAGCAAACATTTTGAATTTTACTATCTGCAAAACGACAGGCACAGGACATGTTTATCAAAATCTTTTAACAAAAATGCTTTTCTTCTATACTTAATACTTTCTTGCGCATTTATTGTACGTTTTAAAATTGTACCCAGTAAAATTTAAGTAACATAATATGTTTAAGATTTAAATTTCCCCCTTTAATGACAAAGGTGGATGAGGCTATGCAAGAGTTCGCATCGAAGTGTTGCCAGCACAATGCGTCACAACCACCCGCTACCGCTTGTATCATGAACGCTGATGGCGTCTACCTGGCCACATATGCTGCTTTACTACTTACCCTGAAGCAGAAGAAGAGCAAATACTACGCTGATGTCAGCGTAAGTAGATTTTACTATTACTTTGTACTTGAGAGGAATTCATAGAAGATGGATTTTTATTACATTTTCTATTTTTTTTTTTAGAAAATACCACTACCCCTAACTGAGGACGAGTTCGTTGACGACGTTCAAGGCAGCGGTGTATTAGTGTACTTGTCTGCTACTTGGCTGCGAGAACTGTACCAGCAAGTGGTAGCGACTGACCTCCTGAAGGATGTACTGACTTCTGATCATCCACTCATACATTTGCTCTCTGGTGAGATTTCAATTGAATCTTAATATGGTTGATATAGAATAAATATATACTTAATAATAATATTAATTATACAAATTTACTTAAATATAACACTTTCAACAATTTAAAACGCAAAATATATTAGCTTAGGAACTTTTAAATACAGACTGAGCTTTAGGGTGCTTTGCAGCCCTGTCATACATATAGTTTTAGACCGCCAAAAGCGTCTTAGTAGTAGAAATTTATTTACAAAATCTTGTCTATGTATTAAAGATCTGGGTGGGCTGGATTCAAATCCCGTGATGTCGGACTGGCAGAGACTGAAAGAAGTGTCTATGGTGTATAACGATTCAATCGATTCGCCCCAACATCAGGCTAGTCTACGATGGGCCAGAAGGTTAGTTTGAACTGAACCAATTATTTTTTACTACAATTTAAGGTTCAAGAAGTCCTACATATTTGAGGGAAAATAAAAGATCCTTTTATTATTTAGCTACTATTAGACCGACAAGAACGATAAAATTGAAGATTCAATAAATTGTTTTGTCTTTTTTTTTTCAGAATACTAACTTGCATTTGGGATTCAATGGTTACAGTACTAAGTGTCCCACTTACTGGCTACACCAACAGAAAGCATAAACTACATGGAATCATCACTAAAAAGATTAATACATTTGGTAAAAGAAAGAGAATTGCTTGGGAAGGTCTTACGATACAGTGTTTGGAGGGTCTACATAAGGTATTTCATTTATGTACTATGAAATCCTTTAAATTTTAAACAATAAAAATTATTTATACTGTACATAAGAATTATACTATCAAGAGACAACCTGGGAACGAATCCCGATGAAAATACACATTGATCCAATGTACATTCCATATATAAACATAACATAACAATAAAAGTTAAATCTCTTTCCCCCGTTGGGAAACACATTCTTGTGTCTCTTTCAGGCCAGTGGTTGATCAGACTTATATACGCGGCTCATCTGAAGGTACAGTGTCTCGGGAAATTATTGTTATATATTTTTTCTGACTTAGTGAAATGCTCTAGCTATGTATACTGTATTTTTTCTAACTCGGCATTTTTGGTTAACTAAAATAAATGTACAAGTAATCGTGACATAAATAATAAAAAAAGATCGTCATAAAAGTCATTTTAAATATATAATCGATGTTTCTTTGTCCCTGTGTCATCTGTGGCAACAACTTCACTCTAAAAGGTCATCACTAGTTCTCTATGGTTTGAAATCGGCCATATTTGTTGTGGTACTTTGCCAACTGTTCATTCTTATAAGTGTACTATTTCCACATGTAGGCAGCCCGTATCAGCACCACGCTCAGTCTCCAGAATCGCTGTAACAGCATACTGGCCCTCCTTGCTAGCTCAGCCACGTCCCAACCGGCCAATGGGAAAATATTATCCACTCACGCGCTTTCTCTGGACATATTGATATCAGGTACTTTTATACCTTTTACTACTTAATACTAATTTACTGGCTTTTTTAAGATAGAGGAGGATAAACGAGGAATTCACTTGATCGTAGATGAAATATCCCAGCCATATAACATCTAAACAATATGCGCCATCGACCTCTTTTGGCTTTGCATATTCGATATTCCTTCCACCAGTTTTATTCTATCCAATCTTATTTTTATAATATTTAGTGACATTTAAACACTTTTTCCAGGGGGACTTGAATTGGGTTCCAAAGCTCCAGAATGTTGGGATCACATTTTTTCCGCTTGCCACTATGTCTCTAGTTTTGAGCATTCGCTTTTTGGTCAACAAGGGAACAACGCTACACCCATAGTTACTATGCAGACTGGGAGAAATAAGACTGTGTCAATACTGCAAACTGATGCTAAACTTGGCTTGGAAGGAAAAGATGATGAGACGTGGTATGTCAGTGGCCAAATCCTTCTTAATCACTAATTTTAATTACTTAAATTGCTTAAAACAAAGTGTCTTATGTATCCTGTTGCCAAATTCATAGTAAAAGATGTAATGTTGTTTCAGTGTTGACGTCTTCAATTTCCTGCAACCCATTTTCGATAATAGCAGCTCAAATGAAATGTCAGTTGCGAAAATAGTGGAAGCGTGTCGTCAAGAGGTAGGCTTATGTATAATCTATATATTTTTAATTAAACTTCTTTTCAAATATTCATATTATCTTAGTTAAAACATTCTAACCTCAAGTCAATATATTTATGCAAATGTTTTGTATCTTAGGAAAAACGTAGATACTTTTAAAACGAACGGCAGTTTTTATCAGTACAAAGCGCGTAATAAGTGTACCAAGCAGAAGGCAAGGCACCATAGAAAGTGTCAATTTTTTCAATGTGCGATATTTTAATGAAAACCCCCAATGAAGTGCTAGCCCTGTCAATAAATCAGTTTAAATCGTATGTTGTTTGGAAGGGATTTAAACGATAACAATGCTTGGGATTTGAAGGAACCCGCTCTAACAAGAAAAAACGTGTAACGTAGTACCTAACATGGAATTGGCGATAAAAGGAGAGGCGGCAAGATTTGAAAACGGGTAGTAAATGTCAATTTAGAGTTACCTACGTAATTTTTATTTTTATTTTTTTCTTTTTTTTAACTTAATCTCTTTATGCAAACAATAAAGTATAATATTTGTTTTCACAGGGTGGGAATATAATATCGGGATCGAACGCGGCCCGCGTCTGCTGTGCGCTTACGGCGGCCGCAGATACGCTGTACACTCGCTTAGCTGCGACAACCACATTGCCCACACTAAAGGCAGCCCTTCAACATCTTGTGTTACATCATCATCGATTGGTAATTACTTATCGATTATACATAGTATGTAATTTACGATTTGTAATTGCAAACATATGAATAAATTATAAAAGGCCGTTAGAACAAAACTATAATATTTTTTTAATTTTAGTTATTTTCGTCATGGGATCAAGATATTGTAAACAACAACGTGTGGTGGCGTCGTGGGAGTACCTCTCGCGTTGTGGGCGGGAATGGAGCGGGTGAAGCTGCGCGTGCGCTGTGCCGTGCGGGTGATGTTGCTCTACGTTGTCTACGTGCCGCGAGACCACTAGCGCATCGTATGGCCATTTGGACTGTGGTTGGGCCACATTTTATGCAGGTTAGTTAACTTGCTATT
This sequence comes from Leptosia nina, assembly GCA_963661955.1. Lineage (NCBI taxonomy): Eukaryota > Metazoa > Arthropoda > Insecta > Lepidoptera > Pieridae > Leptosia > Leptosia nina. The sequence goes on from CAVLEF010000280.1 coordinate 10,964,649, forward strand.
AGGAATTACTTACATTATATCTTCGGGCAATAGTTTTTTTTAAACATATACTAGATATAGAAGTATAAAAAGGAAGTTTGACGATTTCAGGCTGCCTGCCACAAAGACATCCAAATATCAAGCCTGGCAATACAATGCTTACACGATTGTGCGACTACCCTACTTAACCAACAAGTTGAGTTGCCACACTTCCATTTCAATGAAGCACTTCTAAAACCATTTGAAAATCTACTTTGCTTGGAATTGTGTGATGACGATATTCAGGTATTCATTTTTATATTAGGTATTAAAAAATATATTATTATCAATCTGGCTGCCGAGAAAATTAATTGAGCTTATTTTATTTAATTTCAGGAGCAAATCATTTCTTGTATTTGTGAGTTTGTTGAAACAAATAGAATGGAAATAAGATCTGGTTGGCGCCCACTGTTCAATACATTGCGCGCAGCAAACAATTCTAACCAATATTCAGCTATACTGGAAATATTCAAAGTTTTTCTAAATACTGACAATACTTTGGTGTTTGCGAATGCAGCGTTGGACTGCATACTATGCTTACTGAGTCACATAAAAGGATTACATTACGATGAAACTCAAACTCCAGAGACGAAGCCTAAAAAACCCTCAACACCGACACAGCCCAAACCAAGCTTGAGCCTAAAGTTCTCTAAGAACAGCAAATTCATACCGCTAAGTGAGGAGAAAACAGAAAAAGTTATTGTCGACATGTGTAGAGAGGCGCTATACCATTTGGAGAATTGTGCGGACATTTTAACGATGATGTATAACATGCCCAAGTGCCCAATTTTTAATACCGGAAACCGCATCAAGGGTGACCTCCCACTGTCCGTCGTAGATCCGATAATACCCAGCGCATCACTGGATGTAACAAAATATATAAGCAACGAAAATTGCATTGAAGAACTCATATCGTACAGGAAATTATCAACTACCCTCCCGCCTTCCAACACGACAAATAACTGTTTGTTAAAGCTCGATAAGCCGAGTAACATTCTTAAAGTTTGGTATGTATTGATCGAAGGGCTGATATCTGCTACTGTCGTGTGCTCTAAGAAAAATCAACCGGCAGCCATGGAGACGCTTTTTAAATTGCTGAGAAATATTGCCGAGATACCTGGAACGCATTTCGGTCTTCACTGCATCAATCATCTTTTACTACCAACTGTGCAGAATTGGCTTCGACAAATAGCTAATGTTAACACGCACTGGGACAGTGTTATGCCAAACTTTAAGCAATGCTGCGGCATGACCACAGACACGATTGTTTTCTACCTTCACAATCTGCAGCAAATTAATATAGAGAGAAGCGTCGAGGACAACGATAAAGTTCACGAGCCATTCGAAAGCGCCGAAGTGACATTTGCTCTAAAGCAAATAATGCTTATTCTAGTGGAATGTATAGCACAAGCGCAAGAACCAATAGCGAGATTAGGCGCTTCCTGCATTCGCCATATCATTCTGACATCAGGCCATCTCTTAACAGATAATCAGTGGGAGATAATCTGCACGAGTTTACACAGAGCGTGCAACGTTAGCTTGAGCCCCCTGAAACAATTGACGTACGCGTTTAAGGAAAACTCGAATAGTTTCTACGGAGATTTGGCGATGGTCAAAGTTGCGGCGCGAAGAGATTGTTCCGTTAACGACAACGTAAGGTTGCATGCTATGGCACAACAAGTATTTTTAACAGAGCAGCTAAGAGGTGAAAGTAATTTGAAGCAAACGTCTAAGAATTCGAATCAAATCCTAATAGATGACAGAAGCTATATATTTCTGATATATTTACATGAAGCAGTCACCTCTCTCAACCCTGATTTGTACACCGTAAGAATACCCAATAGAGGACTAGTGGTTGGCCTTCTAGCTCATCAAATACTTATCCAGATAATTGCGACAGTCCTAATACAGGCTTCCTCAGACGTGTTCCAGGGCATTAATGGCATTTTGCTAGAGAGCCTCAAAAGTGGTACAACGATATGCAACTATCAGTTCTTTCTCACTAAGAACAACATAGACTTGCTATTAAAAAGCTTAGAGCTATCCTACACTAGGGCAATGCAGTTTGATTCGAGACCAGGCCTCAAGTTTTTAGTCCAAAAAGTGTCTAATTTGGATTACGCTGCAAATTTATACAAGCAAACATCTTCCTCTTGGCTAATTAAAATTATTGCTTTAACCGATATATTTTTTAACGGAGTAAGTAAATTTAAGCTTAAACCGACCGATTTGTCTATAATTTTGAAGAACTACACATCATCGTTGAACATGACGTTGGAGTACGATCAATTCGTCATGAAAATATTCGACTTGAAAGCCACTTGGGAGCTTTTGTGCAGTAGTTATTTAAAGCATTTGATTAGCGTGTCTGATTTCGATAACTCGGATTTGAAAGATCGTATATCCATTAGTTCAGGAGAGTCGGATTCTTCTAATCATGATGAGGAGTTCTATGAAGAAGCGGAGAATGTATCGCAAGAGACGAAGGAAGTAGATAACGTAGAAAAACCGAAGCCATTTACCTTCGCTGATTTTAAAACTTCTAATGTTGAGAAAGCAGAAATTAGACAGCCGCATAATAAGGAAAACGAAGAAAATGACAATAAAATATATCCTAAAGTAGAGAGCCCTAAAAATGAACAGAAGAATGTCATTCGCTATTCTGATGTTAGTCCGGCGAAAGTTAAAACTGCTGATACTGATAACGCATCAGAAATTGATAAGGCAAGAACGGTAAATATTAGCATCAGCGACCCACAATTATTGGAGAAGAACAAGAACATCGAAGTGATTCTGCCTCCACAGCCAGTCCCACCTGAAATTGAGCAGCAGAGAACTTTGAGTATTAGTAAGGTATGTGAATTAACTAGTTTTCGGCCTTGGCTTCTCTCGTGAGATTCCTATTAAAAGAGCCCATAAGCTCTGATGATGTTCAGTAATCCAACTGCACGTGATCGTAATAGGGTTGACTTTCGCTTGTGTCGTCTAATCTTTTCAGTCTAAAGTAGATTTTTAATTAATTTGAGAAAGCTATCGCGATTGTAATTACATGTTAATTTTTTTTTAAACGCTCATAAATGTTTGTGGGAAATTAACAAACATCTAAGTTTTTATATAAGTTGTACAATTGTAATATATTATGATAAAACAAACTCGTTATGTTAATTTTATCAAGACTTACTGATTTACTATAGCTCCTATAAAAGGGAGCTATTCAAAGTATGTTTCCATAATTATACCTAGATTTTACAATAGCTGGAAAGTATTTTTTTTTCAAAGGTAGATGGTTAAAAGTTTGTAACAAAAATCACTTTTAATTTCAGGATATGGAGGTACAAAGGAATTGTTTTCTGAACATAATTATGGCGTATTTGGAACTTGTACTAACATTCCCACTAGAGAGATTCCATTTGATTTATCCAGTACTGCAAACTGGCTTCGTACAACTAGCGAGGACTGTGAGCGACCCTCAACTCCTCGATAGGATTAACGTATTCTTTGATAAGAAAGATCTGGTCGAATTTAGTCGTAAGTAATAATCAACCTTTTTTCTTGTATTAAATGTATATTCCTGGATCTCAAAATGTAACCAAATAAAACGTGTATAATTAGAAATGTTTTATTTATCACAATGAGTATAAATATCTTTAAAAATACAATAAATTGCTTCAACAAAATAACAAATAACATATTTGGTATAAGGACTACTTTGTCTTTTGTAAAGATTACAAATGCTTATTTCAGTCTATCTAATTACTGTTTTTGATCTGAAATAAATCTTACATGGCACATTGCGTAATAGTATGAAACCTTCAACAAATTACATATTTATTTATTACCTTATACTTTCGTATTCGACCTCCGCTGGTTTAAAACGAATAAGTTTTTGTAACTATCAAAGTCATAAGAGGGTAGTTGTAAAGCCGACCAAAGCGTTTCTCAAACTTTTACATTCCATGATATTCACTATTGAAGTTTTTATACATTTATATACACGTGTGTCAGTTACCTCAACACATAAACAAATATAAGAGAATACGCAACGGTAACGAGGGACAGAGCTAAACCACCAACTCCTTGAGTGGGAGAAGTATGGATAACTAAAGCGTAGGACAAAGCACTTAACCCTAAATCACTAGTTATTAACGCACTATCTCTATTTATGAGATCAGCTATTTTCTCGGCTTCAAGAACGCACACCTTCAACTGCAAATCTGTCGGGTTCTTTACAATGGCTTCTATAGTTACGAAAATCTCCATTTCAATAGTTAAATAGCCACGTAGCGCGCATTCGGCCACTTTTACGTGCTTTTCTAAAGCCGACAACACATTTCTGAGGTTGATAACAGACGCAGATATGTTTGTACCATATAGAGCTCTATCTATCTGCTTTTTTGAGTAGAGTATTCTCAAAGCACCTCCACATTTTGGACAGCACGCCCCAGGGGCGGTGAATCCGAGGCAATTCGGGTTTTTTAAAGGCGGACACAAGATTCGGTCTAAGTGGCATTTTGGTTCCATAAGGTCTGATATGGGCCCGACAGCGTAGCACGGGCCGAAATAATCGACGCTTACGTATTCGGCCCACGCGGCGCATTCAGAAAAATATGTCACTCCATTTACACCACAAACCGTACCGACCTGAAACGAGTGAAAGGTCACTTGTGAATATTGTCGCTAATAGATCTTTATCTTAAAAAAAGCCTTGTCTGTCTTAGAAACAGCCCTTTTTCTTATTTCTATATATATAGCTGTTTCTGATTTTAGCTTTGGTTTTTTCACCTGTGGACGGTGTTTCGTTAGCCGGGCGGAATTTAGACATTCGTACCAACCAATATCCAGATTTTCAAACGAAGTCCAACTTGTCTCGAAAAAAATATATAATGATTAAAAAAATGTTGGACCTGGTTGGAAAAGCACACCCGTTATACTGCATTAATAGTCGCATTATTATTTATAAAATTATTGTCATTAAAAATACATGTTAAAGAACGGGAGTGTTAGAATGTGAATGATCTTTTCAGGGGGGGGTTTCACCTTCCATGAAGTAAGCCCCACCCTACTCTATTACAAAACCAAAAAAATCTTACCGCAGAACACCCTTGCAAACAATGCCCCCAGTACGCCAGCTTCCTCCCACTCATAACCAAATGACACGGATTAGCATGCGTGTGTCCGTCTGTATCGCAAACCGGCGCGGGCGCATGTGCATTGCAATTTGATATGTTCACTGAAATACAATTTATATTTTTATCCATTGATTAGTGACTACAGACGACAATGACAAGCAAAATATTGTCTGTCGTTTACGCGAGTAATACACATTTAAAATAAAACACTATAATGGTTTAAAACGCGAAATATCACCCTCCATCTTAAGTCTTTCCCTGACCATGGCTGCTCCAAAGCATCCGGACGTCGTGCCGTAGTTAAAATAATTTTCAAACAAAGTAAACTAATATATTTCGCGTTTTGAACCGTTAAAGTGTTTTATTCAAAAGATTATTGATTCAATTGGAACATAGGAAACGGGTTATTAAACATTAAATTGCCCGAGAAGTGTTTAACCGGGCAAAGAGATATTTGAATTTATTTTACATACCACATGTATATTGCGGACAGTCAAGTTGCAATCTCGAAAGACAGACAGATGTCGCTGGTAGACACACATGTCGACGCGGGCAAGCTGCGTTTGCGCACACGGAACGTGAACCGAACTCTATCTCACCGTCGGTTGCGCCCGCGCATCTAAACATATAACTTTTATTAATAACTCCACTTTTATAACAAAGCTCTGCCGCTTTTATTTGGCTTCGCGCAAGAAGGTTTTTTAATAGAACATATATTTGTATTGTATTGATATTTTGTTATATTATAACAGAAACATACGAGTGTATACCTTGTAACTTCAAGTTTATATTACTTAATGAACGAAAATAAAATAAACAAAAGATAGTTACTTAGCAAGACACGCGTTAGGGTACAGTCTACCCGGCGTGTGGACTGGTAAATGGTGAGGTGGACAGTTGCAAGGGAGACCGGTCATCAGGGCAGCTCGCCCGCAAGCCCTTCGACCGCAGACCCGCTCCCCCGACATACAGCGGCACGGGTTGCACTCCATGTAATATTTTTCACCTGAAACATAAGTAGAAAATAGTAATGTGTTCAAGATATTTTATAAGAGGGATTCTATAACATAATAAGATATCTGCCGAGATGTTTAAAATTTTAAATACATATTAAATATTATAAGAGATAAAGCTGAATTTTGTTTATTAGAGCATTTATCAAAGGAAGGCTTTAACTATAGGTTAACAACGAGACGATGCAACCAGTAGTAGCGCAGAGACAGTGAGATATATAGCGGAAGACACGGAGAAAGTATTCATCTTTAAGACTTCAAGGTACTCAAAATTATGTATGAAAGAATGATTCCTTTGATCTTAAAACATCTCTGCGACAGTAATGTCTATCTTTTAAGATTAACTTGAAAAATGACGTGCCGCGGGCGACATCGTTGGTAATGTATACACATGAGGAGGTTTGCAAAAACAAACCAATTTTTGATACCCAAAAAAAAACTATCCTACGCGGACGATGTCGCTGGGATAGCTAGTATTAAATATTATAATAATTTTCAAACTTAATAGAACAAATATTTACCATGTTTAACTATTTTATCGTGAAGCCGGCAGTTATCCAAGGCCACACTGGGTAGAGGCTGACAATGAGTTAAACCTCGATTTGTACAACGGCAGATTTTGATACAAACTTTTTGTGAAGCACATGGCATAGGTACTCGAACCCACGACCCTATAGCTACGATGTAAGGGCTTCCATCACCTGAAAATTTACACAAAATAATACTAACGTTACCTACCTAGGTGTTTAACTTTACGATGACACTTCTAAGCAACAAAAACACAAAACTTCAAAATCATCTTTTCAAATACGTAGAAAAATTTCTTTCTTGACAGATTATAATTACTTAAAAACAATTCAAAAGAATGGTCTTTGTACTTGTATTTATTACATAAGGGTTGTATTATTTTTATCTTTTTTTATTATTATCTAACAAAGACAAGTTACTAAATGTATTATACAAATCAATTAATATACCTAAGGGGCATCCATCCAAACAAGTGAAACGCGCGCAAGAGTCACTGGTGGTACAACTTCTGTTGAGTGCGCAGACTTGTGAGGAATTGCACGGTGCACCCGCGCAGGGTGAACGCACCGCTTCGCTTGCGGATAGTAGTGCTGGTTCTGAACCTAATTTATTTCTTATTAGTAATATAAACAGTTGAGCATCAATATAACTTAAAGAAACTGGGTATGTTTGAGGAAAAAACGTACTAGGCGTCATGAAGTCAGAGAGAGATACACACGGTGCGTTCTCGTGCTTTGGAGCGAGACGGGCACATAGCGCAGGCGCAGATAGTGGTGCCCGAGACCATTCTACGCACGAAGATACCAACTTTAAACAATCCTCCATACAAAGAAGACTGCTGTGACCCTGCAAAAAAAATCATATTTAGGAATTTTAAAGCTAATTAAAATAAAAGACTTATAACCGATTAAAACGCGAGATGTATTAGGTAAATTTTTTTACAATTTTATGTAATTTATGTTAAATTTTTTTTACAAAATTAAATTAGTAAACTGCTCGCGCAAACTATGGACAGTACTTATAAAGGCTAATTTCTACAAAACAACTCCACAGATCGAATAAATTATTTTTATTACTATTATACAAATGAACGATACAAAATTAATTTCGTAGGTACCTTATTCGTACAGGGCTTCACATGAAGCGCACACGCAACGCTCTTCCATATATCTGTATTGCATTGGGAGGAATTTTTTAAAGGCAGCTGCATACCTGCTACTGTTACATACCTAGTATACAACATAACAAAAAACTGTATAAATCTCTTGAAAATTAATAAAAGATATATATATATATATCCAATATTTCCAAGGCAAGTAGAATTCATTATCTAAACGTATATAAAAGGAAAAACTCTTTTTGGTTGGGTGAAAAACACAACAAAAAGTTTTTTTTTTTTTCCGGAATAAGAAAAAAGAAAACAATAAAAAACTTACAACACGGATGGGACTTGAACCAGCATCCAACAAATACCGTGCTGCTGCACTAACCAATTGAGCTACAGCTGCTCTGCAAGATTCTTGGTTGTAGTTTAAAACTTACCCAGATCCCTTTTGTTCTGCAACAGCAAGATGTGCGTCTAGATCAGCCTGTGCTGAACACGAACGGAATAAAGTACTGGGACGGTTATTCAACTGGCTGCAGTATGTCAGACCAGCACATCCCAAGGAACAGGGGGATTCAACTGGGGAATAGACGAAACATTGTTTAAATCAAAACATTGTAAACTTATTACTGTTGAAAACATATACTGGTAGTACTGTCTGTAGTTTACGCGAGTAGTACACATTTAAATAAAACACTTTAACCGTTTAAAACACAATATATATTAGTTGAACTTATTCGAAAATTACTTTAACTACGGCCTGACGTTTTAGCCAGTATGCTCTTGACCATAGCTCCTGCAAAGCATCCGAAACGTTGGGCCGTAGTTAATGTAATTTTTGAATAACACTTTAACTAATATATATTAAATTCAATTCAAACTCTTTAATTATACTCGTAGTAAACTATTATTAGCTGCATAACAGTACTTTACTATAAAAGAATTTAAAAATTTATTTTCTAAGATATAGACATCTTCCCAGGGCTCACTCTAAGCACCGTAGAGGGCTGGCGGTGTGTTTAGTGGTTCTGGTCGGCTATACGATTTACCACACTCCCCACGTCACACTTGCCCGACGTGGGCGTGCATTAGGCATTCACACCATCAGTAAAAAAAAGGATATAGACATCTAACATTTTGTCTTAAGAGGAAGTTAATTCTTATTACTTATATAACTTTCATAATACCTTCTTCAATACATTCAGCCAATTCGGTTTCTTGGGGATCGCCTAAACATTCTGAGTAAAACTTTTGAAAATTGGTTTGCCAGCCAGAACTAAACGTGTTGAAACATAGTCTTCGACAATTTATTGTAGCGCCCTGTAACAAAAATAGGAAAGAGGTTAAAGAATGCTGCTAGTTGGTTCTTATGTTCTCTTCATACCATGAGTAAAATATAGTCTGATAGTATAATTGTTTATTTGAGTTTAGTTTATAGAAAATAAAATTGGAAAAAGATTAATATTTTTCACACGTCACATGATTGCATAAAGTAAATTTATAATGGACACACACACACACCCATAAACCATCTTTATTTTATCATCGGCCATCTTTATAAAACATCACAAATGTTTAAAGAAGGAATCAGACCTTATGACAACAGTGCAATTTCGCAACATCGTGAGGAATAACATCTTTGGTGTCTGGTGGTGCGTCCTTTCTAAGGAAGCATTGCCACATATTGTCGTGGATGGCTGGCGCTCCACATTCCTGCGACAGGGCTTCTGCTATTTCCTGAGACTCTCCTGTTCTTCGAAGAACAGTTTCACATGTGTTTCGACACTCAGAGCTTGGAGACTCGTGACAACAAGGCAAATCTGAAAACAAAACATAGCATACTGTCTGTAATTTACGCGAGTAGTACATATTTAAATAAAACACTTTAATGGTTTAAAACGGAAAACATTAGCCTATTTTGCTAGTACCCGGCCAGATTCGCCGATAACAACTTCGACAAAATGGCGCTAGCGTAGCAGTTTTTACTTTGATATTAGATACACCCTCCATTTTTAGCCTCGGGCCGTTGTTAATATAATTTTCAAATAAATTATATATTTTGCGTTTTAAACCGTTTAAAAATTTAATTGAAATAGAGGAAATTGAGCCTACTAATAATTAAAAAATACGTTTCAAGACACTGTTCATTTATGTGTACATAATACTTTTGAATGTAAACTTTACCTCAATAATATACAGTTACTTTTGTATTAAATAAAATTACTACTATAAACTTGTTACTAGTATACTTTGTTGTAAGTAGGTAGGTACGTAACAGTTGCATGAATGCGTTTTATAAATTCTACCCAACATAATAAAGAAGTTTTTAAAATCAAGTGCGTTAAAAATCGCATACATTTTGATGTGTCAGCATGAACAGTGGAAGCTGTAAGTTCTGAAAGACACCGCAGTAGTGGTGGGGACTGGTCACATGCTTCGACTGCTCGATCACGGGCAGCGCTGCTCGCTCGAGTCTGTCCAACACGCCACACTGCGCGGGAGCACGCCTCGTGGCAGCTTAGCGATTGGGTTTGAGCTGGAAATGGTTATATACTTAACATAATGAGAATTTTGTGCTTTTATTAATTAAAATCCTTTTAAGGAAGTTAAGAATTTTGAGCTTGCCGTCCTGGTACAGTTAAATATAATTCACTACCCACAACGCAGAAATCTTTTTAGATCATTTAAAAAAATAATCATTCTTTCTTACATATATTATTGATTTCTTGAACCGTTTTTCTTGTTATGTTTTTCACATTTGTCATTACTCGTCACATGGGACGTGGTTTGCAGCATGATATCATATAGCATACAAAGCCCTCCTCGACAAATAGTCTATCCAAAACAAAAACAAAGTATGAAAAAAAAATCTATTTGAACCAGTCCTGAGGTTAGCGCGTTCAAACTCTTTAGCGTTATAATATTATAATAGTATAAATGTGTAGTTCGATACTGATATAGCTAAATTTACATACTAACTTTACAAATAAATGTCGTACTTATATATGCAGTAATAATGAATAACAAACTCACAACAGCACCATTGAGCTTCCTGCTGCTTCTGGACACAGTCGAAGAAAGCAATTTCATCGGATCTACGACACGTGTTGGACAGAGCCGCAGCATCTGATGCGGTGGCGCAAGCTCTTCTACACGAGGGCGAATGGCCAAGGGAACAGCATGCGCGCCCCCACCACCCAGAACCCGATACTACTTCTAGAAATTCAAAGAATAAAATGTATATTTAGATTTATGACAGTACTCGTACTAAGCACACTACAAAAGTAATGAGATTCTATAACTTCTAATAAGTCTAAGAAATTAAAAAAGAAGAAATTAATATGATAATAATTAACGACTAGAGACACCATAGAGAACCATGTTAAATTTTAATGAGACTTAAAGGATCTATAAATCTGTCTATAATAAAGAAAACATTATTTATATGCCATCATAAATGAAAACAACGCGAGCGAAGGTTCAAGTGTACAAGGCGCAATACTGGTCTTCAGGTGGACCTTAGGACTGTTGACGTATTACGCAATAAATATAGTATATAAATTATATGTATGCATATTATATACTACGTAAATTAAATCGATAAATTGTACCGGTCGGGCAGGGCACAGAAGTCTAAACGAATACTTTTCTGTGCATAAAATCGATCTGGTTAAGAAAGTATAGTTAATAAGATATGTTAAGGTTAAAATTACATATGCATTGAAGAAACTAGATGATGACGTTTTAAACACGGTAGCTCAATAGGCGAGAGCAGCAGCTCGGATAATTGTGGATGTCATTTCGAGTCCCACTCGTGACGACGATATTTCAATCTAAATAGAGTTTTAATTTAAGGCACACTTATTTAAATTAAATTGAAATCAAAGAGAAATAAACTCACCTTGTATTGTTTGGTTCATACATATCCAGAACTCTATCTGTAAAAAAAAGCGTTCATTTGTTGATTTGACATAATCTGCTGTAACTCGATACGTATTCTAAGACATGTGTAAGCCTCCCCAATTACAATACAATGGCGAGAGGCGGTTTATTGACGATAAAGGAGGCCTACAGACAAATGCTCGCTTTAAGATGTATTATGTCGATTAGTAATGAATTATATCTCACATTACATTTAAGAACTATGGATATTTGAAAACTGGTTGTGAGACAGCAGAACATACCAGTTGTGGTGTACAGAACTTATAGATGTTCTGTATTCTCTCCTCCCTCATGGCCGAGTCTGATGCTATCTCGACTAACGACATCTGTGGACGAAAACAAGTATTAAATGGCTGCAGCAAAGCAACCGAAATGTCAGGCCGTTGGTAAAATAATTTTCAAATAAGTTTAACTAATATATATTTATCGCGTTTTACACCGTTAATGTGTTTTATTTAAATATTTGATACCCTATTATATCTGCTTCAACTCCTTTGAGGTATTCGAAATATAGAATATATATTTCGCTATAAAATTAACTGAGATCTAACTCACATCGCATGCGATTAACTAAAACCAAACCATATGTGAATTTAGGTCAATGTAGACTATGCACCGTGGATCGGAAATCCACGCCAGTGCCCAGATTGCATAAGGAACGGTTTACACTGAGTATTAAACTAGGTATTTAAAATTAAATGAGCATAATTATAAATTGAATTTGCGATTATATAAGGAAACTTCATCAAAGGAGCCGATTAATGACCACTTTATATATATCGTTAAGGAAAACATTAATTTAAGTACCGCACTCTACATAGTGGTGCTAAAATATTACAATTTATATATATGTATTAGCAGGTATTGCTAGATTAATTTTTTTCGAATATTTACTGAAATTTCACTAATTAACGGTTCTAATTATTAATTATATTAGTTAAACTTTAACGGTTTTAAATTATGAAATATATTAGTTCAACAGATTTTTAAATTATTTTTACTACGATACAGTTCCGCCAAATACCAACTACGACGGAACAGATGGCGCTAGCAGTTTTCAATTTGACATTACAGGCATCCTCCAGTCTCCCCGTGACCATGGCTGCTAGTTCAAGGTAGATATCAAAATATAACGATTATATCATGCTTACATACTCTTTCAGTAATAGACTATTTTTGTATTAAAATCGCAAGTTAAATAGGTATCGAACGCGAACGTAACGAAGCGGTTAGCTCTCCGAAAAAGGAGAAATCAACCAAAATATCAGCCTAAAAATTACTTGTCTTCAAATATCAAAAACGATTTGTACTCTAAAAGCTACATCAAAGCTCGCAGCTACATTTAACGTATATGTAATCGAAGTGTATAAAATAATATCATAAATTCTCTTGCGCATCATACGATAAATCACAAGTCCGATACTTGGAAACTGTAATAAAACTTACGTAATGTACGTGTTTAGGGCGATGTAAACATATGTTCGATGGTTATTGAGACGCCAAGATTTGTAATATGGCCATCTATTTATGTTTGAAAATGGATAAACTTATCTGTTATCGGCTTTTATTATTGACGCTCATTTAGCACTTAGTATATTTTGGCAAGCTGTTGAAATAAATCATTCAGATATCATAAATATATGACTAAGCATCGATGGCCCGACAGAATACCCAAAATAAATGTGTCTTCGTGTCAATCGTGACTAATATTGACTATAAAGAAGACATAATTGCTAATTGCACGAGTAAAACTAGACTACCCGCCGGGCACAAAACTGTGTCCCATCCCCTAGAAATCTTCACCCCATTATTTCAAAATAACAAGTTGTCAATAACCATCTGTCATTTCCCAATGACAGTTTGTTAAACGTCAACGACTATATCGACCCCACTTATGTCACAAGTATTATTTGACGTTTCTGAATATCCCTTATAATATAAACAAACTATCCATTTGATTTGGTAAATGTAATGGATAGCTGACTGCAAGATGTCATGCCATGCACCCATCCTCCAGTGAGGCAGTTGGTACACTCAGTTATAATTTCCTTCTCCAACACGTTTAGTGTTTAGTGTATTCATGACCGTCTCCGACATACCGAATAGTCTAGATAAGTTTCGTATTGCATGACCATGATATTTGAAAAAACGTAATTTACCAGTTTCATATAAATCAAAGTACACCTTGTTCCTTTGGTAAGAATTGGGGGTAGATGAAACTCTTTCCTTTTTCAAATACTGATTAATAATTACTAAACTTAGATATTTAATCTTAATTTAAGCTTATTTAATTTTTATATCCAATAATAAAAAAACATTTGAAGGGCCGTTTGTAAATTTGGTAGTCATTGTATGTATCCACATTTTTAAATTGACTAATTCAAACGACTGTTAATTGGGACAAACGAGTAATGAAAATAATTGAACATCGGATGTAGGCCGCAAACCGCGTCCCTTTTAAAATATCTAATTACTCTACGCGGCGACGGAATTTCTTATTAGTTTGTTTCGTGGGTATTTAATTAGTAACTTAACATGTGTCACGTTAGCATGTTATAATTTGGTGTTATTTGATGCATGTGTTGTTCATTAATGATCGTTATAACGATAGAAGACTACAACTCGCTTGCAAGAACGATGTTCAATTGTTGAGTGTTTTCAACTCCCAAAATCTGTATTTATTTATGGTTGTACAAATACAGGACACAAATAGAAAAATCGCAGTATTATATTTTAAGAAGTAGATGTAAAGTAAAGTTTCAAGATTCCACAGATAAAATTAATATTAACGATAGTCACAATAACAAAATAAAATAGAGAAAAGTGCGTAATAATAAAATGGCAATTTCAAACAAACCACGTCAAAACAATAATAATTATTGATATTTTAAATAATTTGATAAACAGTTCTGTAACTGTCATAAAATAGAATTTAATTGGATACCTAATAGATTTAATGAAGAGCTTTTTCCAAGTAGTGACTGTGTAGAATAAACCCATTTCAACGTACACTTTTTAAAATAGTATTTCGACAGGTATATCTACCAAAAGACTTGTATCTATTGCAGAACCAAAACCTATTAATGCTCAATGTTAGGATATAAAAAACACAGCCATTCTTCATAGAATGTGAGTATAAATATGCTGTTCTCTCATTCGTCGTTATTCAGATTTTTCGGAATAAGTTTTTGAACCTGCCTTAACATAAGAATTATTCGAGTGAGAACTTTAGTGAAAGGCTTTCTAAATTTGTCTTTTTCAAAGCTTAATTCGGAATGAATTTAATGAATTCAAGTATTTCTTTTATTATGTTTTTTTTTTAATTTCTAGATTTACTTAATCCTGTATGATATATGCTGTTGATTATTATTTTTGTGTACAGCTTTTGTACTGTAACGCGTCAATACGCGCAATTATAAAGCGTTACAGGAATTGTCCTGTAAACGCTTTTCCAGGCAATTTTGTAATTCTTCTCCACCATCTACACAGTGGTGTATTTCCGTTGTATCTCGCTTTATTTTCTAAAATTGTTTTTCAGTAATATTTTTAGAACATGCAAATCACTGCACGTGCATTTCATATCAATTACAAAGCTCCGCGTTTATTATTCAATGCAGTTAAAAGATTTCCTTATAAGACCATCAGTATGCAGTGTAACAATGCTTTAACGACTTATAGGCGTCGCATCTTATCTATAATAGGGTTATCTGCGAGACCCGGTCTCGGTGACAAGAATGCACTTTGATGTTCCCAAAATGTTTTAACTTCCTCCTATAACTTTCGTCGCGTTTGTTTTGTGTGATTTATCTGTTTGGATAGTACATTTGGCGCGCGCATTTGTCTGATCTCGAAATATGTGGCGGATTAATGTCGTAATTTTATTGTGACAAATGACTGTGGAGATATGTTGATTAGTAGTACTTTAACAAAATTTTCAAAATGAAGTATTTTGGACTTAAAACAGAGATTCTTGTGCGAATAGATCTGCATAGACCTTAGTCCTTAATAGTTTCCACTTCTGGGACTGGAAACAATTATGCTTCACGAGTTGGGAATGAACTCAGGAACGGTAGACGAGTAAACATACCACAAAACCAACACATCATTAATTTTTATTTAATACTTAGTATTAAGGCTACAAAGCATTGGCTGTAAGTTACTTAAGATAGTCATGCACATGATATAATAATTCATCCTCCCATTGCCCATTAAATAGTACTTAGCCTACGACTGAGATCGCTTGAGTGATAAGCAACAATTGTGTTCACAGCTTGAACAATGATCATTGTATACAAATCAGTTAGGACCAAATCGTCCCACACCATCGTAGCCCAATGTCGCAAATTGGTGCATAATAAAACATGGAACTTGCATATTAATTAAACTTCGCTGCATCTCCTTAGACCCACCACACTGCTTCAGCACGGGTTTATGTGCTTTATTGTAAGTGAAATATAACTGTAGTTAATACGATTTGTAAAGATAAGTAAACTCCTTCGTGACATTAATTAACTAATATCTATATGTCGCGTTTAAAACAGTCATTTTTTTCTAATATAAGTAATATTAGATGATATAAAATGCTTTAAACTATTTTAACACAAATTGAATTAAAAAATAAGACTAAAACAGTAAGTGCGATAGGTAATAGAAAATAAAAATGTCGGCTTTTTTTATCAAACCTACCTTTTACTAGTATATGAATAGATTAATAATAACTAGATGAGCAAGTAATCTGTGTAATATATACTACCTGTAACTTCTCAAAGTTACAGGTAGTCAATACACAGATTACTTTTTAGAAGAGCATTTAATACGAAACGTTCACTAAATGCTGTCTATAGTTTACGCGAGTCGTAGACATTTAAATAAAACACTTTAACGGTTTAAAACGCGATATATATAAGCTTTACTTATATAAAAATTATTTGTAACTTAGGCCCGACTTTTCGGATGCCCTGCGGCAGCCGTGGTCAAGGGGAGGCGAAACGAGATGAAACGATAACTTCAAAACGGCATACTCGTACTCGTAGTACACAAGATATTCATTCAAATCACATAATTACGCTATAAAATCACTAGTCCAGAGGCGTGTGAACTAAATTAAACCATGTGTCTCAGCTACAGACTGTATTTACTAAAATATTATGGCTTAAGGTCTGTCGGTCTTTTTAACGAGGTTATCTGTTTCGCGAACAGATATTAATTATATTTATTTTGAATATCGCTATCCTTGAAATATTTTAAGAGTTGTTTATTTGGTGATAACATTGCACCTAATAAAATTTTATCTTGACTACGTAACCCACGAAGTAACCTTTTTTCTATGTTACTCGGAAGAATACGAGATAAAGAGAAAAAAAAAAAACTTTTGAAGAACCGATGACTAGCCACAATATATTGTTCCCCTGGAAGTAGGTCTAGCTACAGGAAAAAAACAAATATACCGGAATAAATTATAATTGATACAGTAAGTACTGAAATAAAACACTTTCGACAGTCGAAAATGCTTAATATAAACGTTAACTATACTATTTTTTTTATAACTTCCATAATAACACAGTGGACCTGAAAATTTCTTAAATAAAGGCTTGATGAATCCAATATATGTAATATTGGATTATTTATTTCGAACTAAGTAAACATCGATATTTTCAGATTATAATTGCAACATATTATTGTCTTTCGGGCTGTTCGGCCGATGTGAGCGAGAAGAGGTTCTCACACACATCACATCATCTCTCACATCGGCCGAACAGCCCGAAAGACAATAATATGCTGATCGATGGCCGTGAAAGCCTTACTCAATTTATAATTTGCAACTTGTACTGATAAATAAACTACGCGATTAAAACCGTATTTTATTAAAATTACTATGACACAATAGTAACTAAACTATGTATAATTGAATCAGAATGTGCACCCCACGCTTCCTCCTCTGTCGTAAAAAAAGCTTATCAGCGTTTCATGATAACTCTCGGTCTATCTATGCAAATGAATTTTCATAAAGCTGAATTTATTCATACGGAGTGCACGATTCGTTATTTTATTATTCAATCCGCGCGAACCATTTGTCAATGGTGACAGAATAAAAAGTGTTCCGTCGTATCAGCTCGATGCGAGGTGGTCTCCCATAATATTAGCATGGAAACAATTGGGGGTTGGTTGGCATCAGCCACGTCCTGGGTAATACGTGGCCTGCATCTAGCGTGCTTCACTGATTCCGGGAACTATTTACAAAACAAATCCTAAGGCAGGACGCGTTTATGAATACGATGCAATTGATATCCTGTTTGACGATTTATCACTTTGATATGCTTTCACGTCGTGTATCGGAATATTTCGTATTGTTATGCCAAGAGAAAATTAGAACAAACTAACAATTTATAGAATAAGACTACGATCAATATTTAATATCAGTAACAGATATTAATATCACTAAATTTAAAATTTATCATTATATTTTTGAACAATACAGAATTGAAAATTGGTCCTTCAATGAGCTATAAGTAAAATCACGTTTCCCTTATGCGGCATGGGGCGAATACAATAGTGTTAGTTTCACAGATTTTATTTACAGTCAATGAATTGATTAGACTTCTTTGCCCTACCCGACCGAAATCTTTTATCGGTTCCCATAATAATTCGAACCCCGGAGTGATTATGTAACGTTTTTAATTACTGCGCTACTATAAGTATGGTACCTTAAACCAAGAACGAACCAATATTTATTGATATAAAATATTAATAAAACAAGTGATTTCAAGAAAGAATAAAAAGTTACTGACTCAAAACAAATGGATTCGTCCCGATGTCAGCAAGTGAAATAACATTTACAAATTAAAAATCGAAAATAATCGGCATCGTTGCTCTACCAAATGAGCTACCGAATCATGATCGAATTTTCTCAACATTGATACATGCACCTCCCGCGCAGAACATTTTCAATTATCATTTGTATAAACTTCACCAATGACGAGGTCAAGGACCTGCTAGTACATTCACATTAGAGCAAGACAATGAATCTATTAGAATTCGTAGCGCAAACCACTCGCTGTTCTCTGCATAGAACTACCAATTTAATTCTAACGACATTACTAAAACAACAGTACTGTATACTCTAGGCATGTGCCGACGTCGATGTACATTCGGTATTTTTACTCTCGGTAGACTTAGTAAGTAGGTTTGAATTTTCGAACATAGGAGTTGTGGAGATTCTATGTTGAGTGGTGTCTTTCTGTGGAGTGGAAGCCATAAGAAGTCGAAAAGGTATTATCAGCTGTCATAAAGTAAGCCCCCATCTATTCCTAACTTTATACCTTTCCTAGTACGAAGAGAGAGTACAAGAATGTGACAAGCCCGCTGGAACTCTAGTTAAGTTTAAACGTTATGTTCTGTAACTGGAATTATTGCCACGAAATCACTGTATTACTTTAAACCGAATTTGGTCTAACCGTTTTTAACCGAAAGCTCGGCCGAAAATCGGTAACGTTTCTACCAACAGAGCGTGTCTATTATATTCACTGCACTTGACTGAAAGTTTTGAAAGCGTACTCGTGTCGTAACCATTAACAGTCGTGAATGACGGAGTTATAACAGAAGCTCGCTTTGTGTTTGTTGTACACACAATAATTAAAAACCCAGACCGCCGAAAAATCGATTTTATATTGTGGGAATGTAAAATCACTTGACATTCTAGAGCCTGGAATAGTGTATGATGAATTATAGTAAATATATTTTTTATAAAATTGAGAATTTAGATAGGAGAAAGCCTATCTACAAACCTCTGCTGAAATTTGATAGAGACGCGCTTCAGGAACAAATAATGACGCATTTCACATACTTGAGGGTATCCAATGTTTTGAGAGAGGTAAGTACTCATAATGATACACTTCTGAACGGTTTATAACCTAAACTATTTCACCCTTATTATAAAACAAGGACTAACTCTGAAACCTGGTCTGAACCCTATTTTATTTGAAATCCTCATTATAAAACGAAGTTTAACGTTTGTACTAGACTAAGTAAGGTACTAATTTAGATACATATTATTATGGTTTAAGAGTTAAACCAATACTACGCAGTTCTGGTTTAAGAATTTTATGTAATGAGGCCGTTTAAGTTTATTAATATAATTAAATATAGGTGATATTTGATTGTATATGTGTAGTTTTCATATATTTCTAAAAATATTTACATTAAGTGAACATAAAAGAAACAATTTCTTAAAAAGGCAAACGGAAAAAGAACAAAACTACGCAAACTTAGATATTAATATGATAACATTTTTAAATATGTGGTACGTTTATTATATTTGAAAACGAGCTTATTGATTGAAATGTTAATATAATGAAATACAAAATCTTTTCAGTGGGTACACTTAATCTTATCCAAGTTCGTTCTAAATAGTCTAGTAACTGCCGTCTGTAATTATTGCTACACTCAGTACAAAACGTAGACAGTGTTATTCCTTAGGGCTAGTAAACCAAATAATTTTGATACAGCTTTAGATTAATTTCATTCAGAAAGCTCTTAAGCACTGGAGCACACTTTTATTAAAATTTTAATTTCGTAGAATTTTTCAATGTGTCACTTTCCGCGCAATATGCTTCAAGTTAATTCTTAAAGGATTATACTTGTTTCAATATACATAGGATGATATTATAATATACCTCTATAGCTGAAAGGTTAAAGGCATTTTGATAAGCGTGAGAGGTTTGAGTTCAAATACCGGGGAAACTATACTTTCAGTCTGGGCACATAGACACTAAAAAGATATCGGCCCCAAATTCTCATTTGATGAAGGAAGGAAGCCTGGGGTTACTTGATGGAAGGTGACCACAACCGCGTAATCACAACAAGACGGGCTGACGACCTTTTTTGGATATTTGGAAAACGATACGCTAAAACGAAATTAATCTTAATTTTTATTACTGTTAGATCCAATTTATTTGTAAAGAAAACATGCAAAAACGTCCTCACTATTTCATTACTATATTACACACACTTAGTAAATTCTTTCAGTATATTATTTACCCACACTCACACAAGTGCAGTGTAATTCTTGAATTATCAATAGCTATTGACTTTTATGCTACGATGCGACGATAAAAAACGTTTGCTTACGTTTGTTACGCTGTGTTCTTCAGGCTTTATAATTAGAGTACATATCGTACGAACTACGAAATATATATTGTCATAGAAGGTACGAGTCCCGGCATTGGGAATTGTTAATTAACTGGTTAGGATAATATATTATTTTTTAATATAAATAATAATATGTTTAGACGGTAAATGAGCTTGGGAAGTTATAATTAACTAGCTTTGTTAGCGACTTCGTCCACGAGAATCGTTATTTTCTGCATACAAATTTGTTTTTGCAAACCCCTTCATCTTTATAAAGTTAAGCTGTTACCCACGTTGGTTGCGTCCTATCCCGACGTTCTTAAAAGTTAATCTTAAAAGATAGGCATATAGAGTCGCGGTCTTTTAGATCATTTAAAGAGGAATCATTCTTTCATACATATTTCTTTAGGTACCTTAAACCGTTTTTGCAGCGTACGCCTCGGAAACCCATAATGATGAATAATTTTCCCAAACTTTTTCAGATTTCTCGCTGTATCTTCGCTTCTATTAATTACAGGGCAATGGTAAATAGCCTTGATAAATGCTCTAACCAACACAAATAATAATTTTTCAATTTGAACATACAAACAAACAAACTCTTCAGCTTTATATATTACTAAATAATATGCACTTATAAAAGAAGAAATGATCCATTCTCTTATATTGATAATGGAGAGTTTACACAACCCTATCCAAGCACATGTCGTTTTGTTCCAATGGTTGAAAATAGCAAATGTTAGCTGTATAATCAAAGGACAGAATCAAATAGCGGTGCCACAGCTTTGATGTCTCTTTGTAAATTATTCTTGGTTTATAATTAGCTGAACTACTTCTTTTGTACAGAGGCGAGGTCAAGCATTTGGATGTGCATATTATTATAGTTCAAAATATCTAAAAGAATTTGTAATGGACTTATATATACTTGTGATGTATTTTCGGTTTAATATTGCATTTTCATATTCGTTTCGTTTTAGTGGGATAAAGTTTTGGTTCAGTAAGAACTCTTATCGGTTTAAAAAGCGATATATTAGTTAAACTTATTTGAAAATGATGTTTAACTTCGGCCCGACGCTTCGGATGCTTTGCAGCAGCCGTGGTCACGGGGAGACTGTTTTATTTAAATGTGTACTACTCGCGTAAACTATAGACAGTATTCAGTAAGAACTAAAAGTCGGTATTGGGACCACGAAACGCTTATTTGTAATTAACAAGCTTTTTTCAACGTCCATGGGAGTCGAACTGTCGATTTGTAGAATGGGTTATTTTCATCGACTCCACACGTTTTGAATCGTTCATCTCCTGAAAATTGATACCTGATCGTGGATACATGGTCTATAATATTAATAGTGTGCTTTCTAGTATTTAATTCGTTTATAATTTATGAAATATTGTTTAATATGCTTATATTGAACCATAATTTGACAAAAAAACACTCCCTATTTAAGTAAACTTGCTTAAGAATAATTGTCAATATTAACAATAATATTAGTGACTATGATAGGTGTATTAAAACCTTTATAACATCGGTTTGCAAATAAACGTCGCGTTAAGAATTCTAACTGGCACTAAATATACAACTAAAAACAATTAAAGAGATTCACGAGTACTCTCAGTGGAGCACTAATTTATGACTGAGGCAGACTTTTACGAGACTGTGTATGTCTTAATTCGGAGAGATTTCTCGTTAGGGCAGTCGTCCAGTGTAAGTGAACAAGCTATCTGAAACCTTCCAACTTCTAGAACCAATATTGAGTTTCGCACTTCACTACACAGAACGTGTTCTTTCCACAAATATTTCACTGATATCGATTAGTTTGTAGTTAAAACGAAAAATTCATTTTGTCTATTATTAATTATACAATGAAAATAAAATAATAAATATAAAATGAATTTCCTTCTGTTTTGTTGGTTATTATTTATCCGTGCAGGCAAGTTCTTATGTGCCCTGCCCGATCAAAAGAGTCGATTGTTTCCCCAGAATTCGAACCCCTTTCGTGCAGAACGCTATGCTTGACCACCATTTGTATACAGAGGCGGCCAACATTTTGTCTTATTGTACATATTACTTACTAAATAAAAATGACGATGCATTAAAAAACTTTATCTCCCGTATCCTATCTAAGTGATAACTTTTAACTGCAGACGTTAAAGCTTTCCTGTAACACTTGTATCATCGTATTTAGGACGAGAGTCGAAAGTGATAAGCAGTTGCGACATCTCTATATTAATAACCAAATCTTGGCATTTTAAACTGACATGAGACTCAAAATAGTTGACGTCGCATCTTCGACCATTCAAAACATTTTACCAAAATACATTTGAGCTATCCTTTAGAATGTGTACCTAATGCGTTTTTAATGAGAATCTATGTGTATATGTGTTGGTTTAAAATAAAATTGACATTTCGTTTAATGTTAGGTAGTGTTATAAAAGTCAAACTACCCTATTACGACTACTAAGACTTCTGTCATTCAGGCATTAACTTAAAAAGCATGGTAGCTCGTTAGTAGCATCTAGCAAGTATGCAAAAAAAGATAAATAAATGTTTGACCACTTTTGCTCGATATTAAAAATGCCAACAGGTAGACACATGAAATACTCACAAGAATTTTCTAATTTTTCCAATACTTCACAATACAAAATTAACATTCCTACTACTTGTCAACAATATAATAGTACGGAACCCTACTTGCCTAAATCTTACTTCGACTTATAATAGTTTAAGATGACCTGATTAAAAATAGATAAGGGTTTTCTTATAACAACCATCTCTATAAAAATTTTAGTGAATCCAAACAATTTAAACAATACAGTTTTAAGCTTTCAAGTAACCAATTATAAACAAAAGCTAAAAACAATAATGGGAAGTATTACACCAAATTAATTTAGCCTAAAATATTTGTATCCAAAATACGGCCAGTCATTAGCAGAGGTGTTAAACGAGCCTCAATATGGGACAAAAATACGTCGCCGGTGGGACGGTCAGACGGACGTACTGACATGAAAGGGCTTCAATAGTCTATTTTAACGCACTTTGAGTCTCCGACTTCGTTTGTTTGTTTTCGCGACTTTGAAGGGGAATGTTACATTAATGTTGCGGTCACAATACTAAAATATACTTTTTATTTATTGCATTGCGAGTGGTGGTATTAAATTATTAAAACGGCGGATACACATTCATATTATTGGAATTCCTTGTGCTTCGTACGTGTGTGCGTCTACACATTTTTTTAATCGGTCAAGCTAGCCTATTAAGAAACATATATTAACTTTTAGACAACGAGTATACTAATATATAAAGCTGAAGAGTTTGTTTTTTTGAACGCGCTTATCTCAAAAACTACTAGTTCGAATTAAAAAATTGTGGCTTAGGAATTAGGAGTAGGAACGAAGAAACAGCACAATCATTTTGGGTTTCCGATGCGTACGCTGCGAAAACGGTTCAAGATACATAAATAATATCAAAGAATGATTCATCGTTTTATGATCTAGAAGAAGTCCGGGACCCTATATCGACAGGCCTATCTTTTAAGATTAAGTTGCAAGAACGACTGGACGCGACCGACGTCTTGGGTTGTAAAGATGAAGAGAAGATTTGCAAAAACAAGTTGGATGCCCAAAATTTCAACAACAACAAATTCGCTGACACAGCTCGTTTAATATATGGTTACTTGTAGGTACCACCACTTCCGGCGCTTATTCGGTTTTCCCAGTAAGAATAATAAAAGAGGCATGTTCTTCGCGATAGAGCGACCTATAAATATGCCGAAAGCAAAGGATATAAATCCGATAACTCGATATTCCATCCCAAACACACTGACTAAAATATCTAATAAAAAGAAAAGATTGAAAACCGCTCTTGAATAATAAATTTTTCGCTGAGCGTGCACAAATACCAATTCATGGTGTATTTCTACTGAAATGAGCGAACGCGTAAAGTTGGGGTAAACGCCTAAAGCAGTGAATACGTGATCGGATTGACAATGAAGATGGCGGATCCCAAATCATTCCCGAACCCCATCACGCCGGAGTTCCGAGTAGAACCCGTCACTCGCTATTGTCGCATCGTTAAATCCGAAAACAATTGACAGATGTGATTTCTGGTACTCATGACTCGTGACCGAAATGCGATTCAATTTGAAAAACGTAGCTGAAAACATCCCATGGTATATCATCTATAACATATCTATATCTATATCATATACATATATATCACATGCATATGGCCATCCCATATAGCTTTAGTTTTATGACATTTTATGAGCTTAATTAAAACGCATTTAATGGTTAAAAATACGAAATATATGTATAAGTTAACGTCACGTAACAATCACAAATCTGGATAGGTACCTATTTACTGAACATAGGCTTTTGTATTAAAATGAGATCTAGGTACAAATTAGGATGAACTAAATATAGTTCTAAGGCTTTTTAAACTTTACAACCGCTACTATCAGTACGAAATTACCCGACAATTCATTTAGAGATTTAAATAATTAGGTGACATATGTACTAAGAAACTTAAAAGTATTTTTAATAAAATAAAATCAATTATGAAGCGGGACTCGAACCTACCATAAAGTTACCGTCATATGTCTAACGCGTGTGTGTTAGCCGCCTTTCGCGTAATATCATTTAATTATAGATTTTTAAATTTATATGTTAACAATTATTTTAATATAGGTAGGCTAAAACCCTAGACTTTATAAAAAAAAATCAAACTGCAACTCATCGAGCTCCCAAATCGTACTTAGGAAATACTCTTTGAATACCTAGAATCATAAATTGCTCGGAACTTCAACTAGATACAGTATAAATAAATACGGACACGCGGGCGACAACTCGACCATTAGATCATACATGTGAAACATCAAAAGAAGCCGCCAACTTTGAACTAGCCGACCGTCGCGCGGGCACCTACTGAAAATTATAAATGGTGTGAACGAGATTATTTTTACGACACTTTCCGTGAGATCTGCAACATCTGCCAAATCTTTAGCAGTTTAACGTAGTTAGTACTTAATTAATTTGGAAAAAGTCTAGACTGACTCGAGTATCAGGGCCGATATACAAACAAGTATAGCGTTACATTCTGGAAGATTGTTTAATAATATGTCCTGTCAAAATTTGAATTGAAATTTGTAGTCTATCAATTTGCAATTAAAATTATAGTCTCTGCCATAAACAATAATTGGTTCCGGCTTTGTCGCTAAATTTTCTATGACAGAAACGACCGGAAATTAAAACTTATTATTTTACACACGTATGAGGTATTCACGCTAGCTCATATTCAGCTATAGCTAACGTATCATTGTTGTTAAATTTTACGATCTATAACGACTTATTTGAACATATTTTTTTCTAAGACCCCCCATGATCCTTTAGTATTTTTATTACTTCAGTCATTTATATACATTAATAACTATGTATTACTATAATAGATAGGTACTTAGTTATTATTTCAAACGTCAGTATTAGAGAGATTTTAAAATGTAACTTCAATTTTATTTTTCTTACCTGTATGTATAATGGCGTAAATATACATATATTTCAATAAAAATCAACGCGGACAAAGTCGTAGGCTCATTTGCTAGTACCTATAATTTTTCCGGTAGAGTAGGCGAAGCTATCGTAGAAACTCAATTCATTTTCCTATTAAACGGCGTCGATAAATATGACACAATACAACACGTTCATCTCACGTTATAAAGAAACGCAGTAAAATGCGAACTAACGAGGCGTATAGTGTGTTCGCAATAAACATGTGTTAACAAATACATTATCTCAATGTTTACAAGCTCCCGTGCTAGATACGAGACTCGGTTATGGGCAATATGTTTTTCGCGGCCCAAGCTATATCTTGTAAGGATTCTTATACACTAACTTATTAATATTTTAATATCGATACTTCACTTGTATTTAAAAAGAGAACATATTTTACTAATACAATATTTTACAACATACTTTAGTTTTTTATCTTCTCTACAGAAAAAAAAATTACAAGCTCAATTGGTTACTTTAATTTACATCTCTTCTCAACGCAAACTTAACTGACTTGATTATGTATTGTCTATAACTCTATAGTGTAGGGATTTTTGTATACATTCTAAATAAAAATCAAAGAGAGACGTTCTAAGACTTCACTTAATTTTTTGTTCTTCTATAAAAAAGCGCGAACATGCATTTGACAACGTATATTTTTGACAAATGACAATCTGTCTATGCCACACGTGACAGTTTTACAAAATACCATAGATTATGCTTAGTACCATTGTCATAAAAATTAAAATGTCATATTTAATACAATAATGCAATTCAATATTAAATAATGGTAATGACATGTTGTCTACCCGAGATTATTTTTTATTACTCCCGCGAACTAAAAGGGATATCACTGACGTTTATGACAAAATGGCGGCAAAATATTTTTACGGACTTTTTGGTGCTAGTAGGACCGTATGTGAGCAGCCCTAAAACTTTCAGCTCGCTACTACATAAATTCCTGCACGAGTTACGAGCCAGATAGAAGAATTTGTTTGAAACGAGCTCGAGATTCACACGCTCCTTTCTTAATTTAGAAAAGGTTTCATTAGTGAAGTACGCGCATACGGGTCAGAAGGAATGTCAGTTTTATACATACAACCTACAAAGACGTAGCATTTTTAATGTAATTAGAAACATGGACGCAAAAATGTACCACGTTCTGTAATGATATATTAATGGTTAAATATTTAATAGTTTCTTTGTTCCATTCATATACGATATAGAGTGTGAAGTGAGGATTTTTACGTATTTTTGAATATCCAAAGCCAAAATAGGGGTCGACAACAAAATGTTTATAAAATATTATATGCTTGTCCATCTAAAAAAAAGTAAAAAGGGGTGAAATTTTGGTAACTTTTCTTTTGGTTTATGTTCTTTGGTTAGCTAGTTTAAGATATATTATATCTTGTCTTTAATTTTAATTGCTTCTACGTAATAAATACTATTACGTAATATACAATACGTTAAATATTTTATACAATATGATTACTATGAATTACAATGACATCATATTATCAAACGCATTTATTATGCACAGTGTTAAGGCAATCTTTCCCAGAAAGACAGTATATATATTCAAGCTACGTACAATTTACCGAGACTGTTTAAGTTATTTGATAGAATTTAAGTTTATTTTAAAGTGTATGTAACTGGTTATATAAATAAAAAATAATAAAGGTTGAAGGTGAACTATTTATCAGGTAGAAAAGTACACAATCGTATAGTTTATATACTCTTTTGCTGTCTAGAAACGTTTTCACTTCAATCAATAAGTCCAAAAAAATGCATTGAATGCTTGTTATTTTTTCCCATAGTTGGAGCTCAAACCCACAACGTTTGGCCTGCATTACTCAAATGGTATATGCATCTCTTGCGCAATGTAGTATCGTGCGATAAGTATCTAATACTTATATCTTATAAAGATAATTTAATTCTAAATGTAAACGGACTAAACGCTTGAGAACCTAAAAGATACTTATAATCTAGGTTTTTAAGTCAAACTGTTTTAGAACGATCTTTTACCCTTAGCGTCGTTCGCGCGTCTTGCAGAAAAATGCCATAAGGTTGAGACGCTAATACATTGAAGAATGGGCCTTATTTTCTTGTAAACCTTTTAACTAATATTCTTTAAATAAAACACTTTAACGGTTTAAAACGCAATATATTCAGGGAGTCTCCTTATGACCACGGCTGCTGCAAAGCATCCGAAACGTCGGGCCGTAGTTAAACATAATTTTCAAAAAAGTTTTATATATCGCTTTTTAAACCGTTAAAGTGTTTTATTTATATGTGTACTACTCGCGTAAACTATAGACAGTAGTAATATTCTTACCTTCATGAAGTAGTTATCCGCCCTTATGACTGTGTGCTAAAAATAAATTGGTAGCGAGGTGTACGGCAAGGACCAACACATAATTCTCATAAATATGGCTTAGGCAAATAATAATTCTGTTGGCAATTCATAAAAGTTAAAACTGTCCTCTAATAAAGGGCCGCTGTTGTTCTCATTAAACTAGTTAACCCGAGGGGTTGCTTGTTAACCACTGACTACGATGAACACTTGACGTAGCCATAAGTGTACTTAATAAAACCGCATTGAATTCTACAGAAGTTGTATGCTTATCATTTGAACATACATGTACGTACAGCGTTCAAAATCCTACAAAGCGTAAATTATATTTGTTCGTATAATGAAAAATATCTAACTGTACTATCTAATTTATATACTGATATTATAAAGCTAAAGAGTTTGTTTGTTTGAATGCAAAAATCTCAAAAACTACAGGTTCGAATTTAAAAAATTTGTACACCGAAGGTTATATACAGGTTATATCTCGTAACATCACGCTGTGACCAAAATGAGCAAAGAGAGTTGAAGAGTGAGTAATATCGGGGAAAATCCTTATCTTTGAGGGCTCCCTTTGCGTGGGAAAACGGTTCAAGAAGCCAAAATATACAATATATGAAACAATGAATCCTTAATAATGATCTAAGAATCGTCCGCGACAGTCTATCTTTTAAGATTACCGTCGCAAGAGCCGTGTTTATGACAATCAAATTTGGTCAAAATTAATGCATTATTACCAATTATTTGTTAGACTTGTTATCAACTTAATAATATTAATTAAACAACATACCTAGCTAATCTACTAGATTTTATTAGGCCTGCCGAAATAAGCAAGCCGAAGTTTAAAGTAAAGTTTTTCGTTCGAAGATATATTTTAATCTCAGTCTAATGTATGCGGCATCAGCTGTGTTCCCTCCGGCTTATTATGAATTATGTAAGATGTTTATTCAAGGAGATTGTGCATGTAACAGCTACTGAAGTGTGTTAGCTTAGATAAGAAAATGAGGAAATTCGTTTTATTGTAACATCAGTGGAATAGTGTTATAGAGGATATCAACCTAACCTAAATATTATAAAGTAATTTTAATTAAGAAAAGTGTGTATAAACTAAATCTCTAGCCGGCTTTAACAGCTTTAATAGATCAGTCGATGGTTGACTTGATGGTATATGAAATACCCCAGCCATATAATATGTAAACAAGATGGGCTGTCGATCTACTTTGGATTTGGATATTCGGAAATCTACAGACTGAAACCGAACGAGTTTAAACTTGGCGGCTTTTTCTTCTGTTGACGGTGGTTTGTGACCCGAATACGTTTCTTTTAGTAGGAATAAGATATTACATAATAAAGATGCCACAGTGGAGGACAGACAAGCTAGAGGCCCACTCGATAGAAGACCAAGTCCTCAAGCCCGAAAAAGTAAAAGTAGCGTAGAATAGAATTCCAATATCGTGTCTACGGATAATCATAAAAACTTAAAAATTTAAAATCTTTCATGTTCAGTCTTTTTCAACCAGCTTTGTTAAAATATTAACCGAATAAACAGAGACCACAATTGAAACCAGTGCTTGAATTATTACAGTTAATTAGAGAATCAATTAATAGCGCCGACAAATTACGGAGCATTGGACGTAATTAAAAAGCATCGAAATTCAAACTACGACGCAGACAGGAAACGTCACGCGTTGTCCTAACGAGACAGAATTAAATATAAGCATGAATCCCGTCTTCGCTTACATGATTTAATAATTTTCCTTCATTCACTCGACGCGCCTTCTCAGAACACTGTGTGGCGTGTGACAAGAGTCCTGATTAACCATGACTCTGTCGGGACCGCCTTTAGTCTTTTAGCCCGAGATCCGGCTACGTCTTTGCATAAAAAATAGAAATTCCATATGAAAATATTTATAATCTGTAACGATGCATTATTTCGTACTAAAAGCTGTCACAGAACAAATGACAAAATGAACCGGCATCCACAACGATCTGTGTATTGATTAGAGCAGCAACTCTACCAAACTCATGACACGGTAGCTCAATTGGTAGAAGGTGGGTTGGTACGGTAGCTCAATTGAGGATCGTTTTTTACAATTAATATAATGCTAAAAATTATATGTGAAAAATAATAAAGTTTTCAAAATGCAATGTTTACGTTAGATTACAAAAGAAAGTTTTGTTTAATTAAATTAGTATAACAATTAACAAAATGTACTGTAAATATTAACAAAATAAATAGTAATTATTGAGCTCACGCGAGATGTCGTAGACCTTCTACGAGAATCTATAGAAGTGGGCTCTTAGTCTATTTTTCTCTATTCATAAAAGGAATATCACCACTTTCAACGTATCCGCACTTGATCAAAGAATATTCTAACGAAATCAAATCCTATTCGGTATTATATAAATATTGAATGACCTTATGCGCTACGGGAGTTAAAAATATCTCGCGTGGAAGTTTCGGAAGCAATAAATCGAGTTAATTAGTCAATTTAGCTTTCCAATGAAAACTTTGATTGGGTTCGCTTGTGGCGTGGGTGAAATTAGGCTCTCCGATAACACGATATATATTGACGCTGTAGCTCTAATGGTTAAAGTGTAGTCTCAGTGCGGGAGTTAAAATTTCGGATAATTGATCAAAACAAACACGATAACTGTGTTTGCGCCGATGCCTCAATGGCGAGATACTATACGTAACCGAAAATATTAGTTACGTATACATTTTCAAGAACAAAATCCTCTTCCAGCACTATTTATTAATGTCACAGGTTTCTTTATGCAAAGTAGCGTTATTTACGATAAAGTATCTTGTATGCGGCAGTCTTTAGATTCTAGAAGGGTGGTGCCGCACATACGTGAGAGTGTTTACGAGTTAGGGCATGTGGGAATTTTATCAATAACTGCTAATCACATTCTCGACACCTATAAAATATTTATTAGGCGGAGCAAAGGTATTTGTTCATTCGGCCCTGGTTATGTACCTGTCCATAATACGCCAAACAAAACATGTATTATTATTATAATAAATAAAGGGTTAATTATGTTTTTTTGTTGATACACCTGGTAGCTAGGCAATATGGTTTCGAACTTACAGTTTCCTTGGTTCAAGTCCATATATGTCCTAGGTTTCAAAAAAGAATATTCCATTCAAAAAAACATTTTAACGGTTTGAGACGCGATATATATGAATTAAACTTGTTTGAAAATTATTTTAGACCACAGTCTCCCCGCGATGCAACAGTTGCTGCAAAGCATCCGTAACGTCCGCCCGTAGTTAAAATAACTTCCAAATAAGTTTATTTAATATATTTATCGAGTTTTAAACCGTTAAAGTGTTTTATTTAAATATGTACCACTCGCTTAACTACAGACAATATTTGAGAATATACCATCTATTTCGAAAAAGAACAAAGACTTTTGCGTAATTAAAAAAAAACGTCTAGTGTTCACAAATATTACCAAGGGTGTTAATGTTTCCTTACCTTTTCGCAAACGCTCCGACATGTTCCTGTGGCCTTATCGCAGCACGCTGATATGTCTGCAATGAGAAATAGCCACCATTAGTCTTCCGAAGCTTACGAAAACAGCTGCGACGACCATAAACCCACGACATTTACAACTACCTTTTGATCTATTCCATAAGATGCGTTTGAGAGCTTTGACGCAATTAAAATTAGTGTCGGCAATTATGTTGAGCGATTTCAAGATTGATGACACTCTATTGTGACACTACTTACATCAGTCGTTTTATGATAAGGTAATTAAATTTAGGCTTGAGTTATAATACAAAATATGTATAAACTCAGTCTCTTAGTTTTAAAACGAGGCTTGTAGAATCTCATCATGCTGCAAGCCTATGGACCGAAGACACAATGATCGGGCAAATTATTTTCTTTTTTCTTTGATATAATATTATAGATTAACTCGCATGAACCGTTTTATTTATTTTTTTGTTTTTATTAATCAAATTTAGTCGAAATTAATATGTCGTTACCAATTGTTGATTAGAGTTGTATCAATATAATTAGAAAAATCTTGCAAACAACAAAATAACGTGTACCAAGTCAGCTACTATGTATGTTTGATCTGTTATCTTTTTTCAAAGGTACATGATAGCTTTATATGTATAAATTAAAATTTTCTATTCAGATTGCAAAAATCTAATGACACAGGCGGAACTCAAATCCACTCTTTTCAGCGTTCCGTTGCACTACAAATTAAGCTACTTCGCTATTTAGTAGAGCAATGGCAAATATGTATTTACTTTAAAATGCTACTTTACTCGCATAAAAACATAGGCAACATGCAGAACTGCATGCATGTTAAA
This sequence comes from Leptosia nina, assembly GCA_963661955.1. NCBI lineage: Eukaryota > Metazoa > Arthropoda > Insecta > Lepidoptera > Pieridae > Leptosia > Leptosia nina. The sequence goes on from CAVLEF010000280.1 coordinate 10,997,728, forward strand.
CTTCCGACATATGCAATTATTTTGTACTGCATTACAAGTTACACCGAGGTAATAATTTCCGATAATCTTATGCCGATTAAGAATCATAAATAATTTAGAGAAAGCTTAATACGCACTAACTTGTTTTATGAAAATAATATACACTTTCGATGACTTAGGAAATGTAGGTGATTTGTTGATATTAAAAGAAGATATTTATTATTAATATTGCGTTTAAGATGAAGCAAAAAAATGAGCAACACTGCTCATATTCTTCCCTTAGTTAATTCTCTTGGTTCTACTCGCGTCAAATATATATGATAAATATGCACCATCTTGATATCAAACTAATCGTATAAACAATGACACATTAAAAAATAAATGGAATCTGTTGATTAGGTACAATAGAAAATCTCAATATAAAAAAAATAATAATTTGTTAATTAATAAAAAATAAAAATAACAGTAGGTAATCTAAAAAAGTTAACCTCAATCAAATAGTTTTCACCTGTTACGGTAAGCGATATTTTTTTTTTTGTTTTACTATATAATTATATATAACATATCTAAAAGATTGTCTACTATTTTTCTATACAAGGCACTCCATACATTCACTTCTCGTTTTTGTTCGAGTAGAATAGCGTTTTCAAAAGCGTACGGCTGGAGTCATTTCAATGTAACTCCGACAGACTTATTGCATTCAATGAAATATGAAATTATGTTTTATTTGCTTTGAAATTTTTTAATGCTAATTTCATTGTAAAAAACTGCGTCAAATGTTCCTAGTTCGAGATTGAAATTTAGTTTAAAAAACGAAACTTATTTTAAAAAAACGCTCGAGTTTATTTATAAAAATTGATGTGAAAAGCTTCTATAGTTTCCACACAACTGTTTAAAGTACTACGAGTATGAATGTTACAGGTTAAATGTAGCAAAGCTTTGACACACAATTACTCGTAATATGTAATTAAATAGTCTCAAAATTGCGGAAAATTCAGGGAAAAATTATCGTTTGCTGCATAAGCTTTTAGATACTGTCTGTAGTAACGTCGAGCAGTACGCATTTAAATAAAAACAGCAACTCCCGAAACGTCGTAACTAAAATATATTGCGTTTTACATCGTTGAAGTGTTTTATTTAAATAATCTTTTAGGACAATATCACACAAATATGAACTAACTATCATACAAAGATGAACTAAGCTATTTAGTTTGAACAATAGTCAATACCAATGTCATAATAGTTTTAACAGTTGTTTTAATTATGTATTTACTACTTTTATATTGTAGCGGATAAAAAAACTTCAAATAACTTTCTTCAGTCGCATCCGATTTTAATGAAACCCAATCTATGTTGCGCCAAGCTGAGCTATTAGATACATTATTTGTGCTGTAATATAGAAATCATTGTGTAAATATAGAAATAAAGTAACTTTTACTCGTTCCATTAACTCTTATTTTGTGTTATATTGATTTTTAGAACTAATATTATAAAGCTGAAGAGTGTTTTGTTTGTTTAAAGCTATATTAGGACTACTGTTTTTCACACAGCGATGAATTATAAAAAATATGAAATTAGACCCAAAATAACTATTCATCGTGGACGAAGCCGTGGGCACAGCTAGTATAGACATAAAGTAACCATAACTCTTCCTATTAACTCTTATTTTTAATTAATACATTTTAACGGTTTAAAACGCGATATATTCAAGGAGTCTACCTGTGACCACGGCTGCTGCAAAGCACGGAAACGTCGGGCTGTGGTTAAAAATAATTTTCAAATAAGTTTTATATATCGCGTTTTAAACCGTTAAAGTGTTTTATTTAAATGTGTACTACTCGCGTAAATTACAGACAGTATTTAACACTTATTTTGATTTCTATTGATATGTTAACATAGTATATAGATAAGTATTTCCTACCTCGAATGATAAATGGAAATTCTAGATTCTGTAACTGAATTTGTTAACTGCGGGCGCAGGCTTAATTAGTAGGGCGTGCGCGTACGAGCCCATTTGCGTCGGATAAATAAATTAGCTGATTGGTTGTTTCCATTAAGCTCATTATCGATGTCCGGCATGAAGGTCCAACGGTTGTCAAATGAATATCTGGTGCGTTACGCGTGTTACTTAAAATACATTTACTTTTTTTACTGTAATAATACCTATGCGCAAATACGCATTTATAGATAAACATGGATTGGTATCCAACCATGGATGGATGGATAGTAGAACACGCCTTTTGATACACTGTAAGATTAAATACTGTCTATAGTTTACGCGAGTAGTACACATTTAAATAAAAAACTTTAACGGTTTAAAACGCGATATATTAGTTAAACTTATTTCGGTATATTTATTTTCGAAACGTCGGGCCGAAGTTAAAAATAATTTTCAAATAAGTTTAACTAATATATCGCGTTTTAAACCGTTAAAGTGTTTTATTTACACTGCAAGATTCCTTTTTTTTATTGTAGTTTCAAATTCTACATTATCTCTATTAAATGTTATTATTATTTTTATTCTTGAGCCCCTATTCTAACGCGAAGTTATGCGTACCTACACTTGATAGAAAACAGAATAACCCAGCTCTATAAAATACTTTGTCTTTGTATTCCTTGTATATATTATAATATTCTTTTTCATTTAACATTTCGAGAGCTTATTTTTTATTCTTCGCTATAGGTGTTCAACAAAAACTACTGCAACACAAGTTCGCCAAGCCAGGACGCTGTGCGGAGAAACTTCGATAGCTCTGAGGAAATGAAGGTCGGTTTACATATTCAGACGACACCCTCATCGACCCTTAAGTTCCCACCTAAGATGTCTAGGAGTTATGGAAAATATTTTGTATGGAATAAAATACAACTGTTATGTTATATTAATGTTAGTAAATTCCTAATTAAAAAAAATAAATGGTTTCCTCAACATAAAGATTACCTTGTGAATTAGCGAAAGCTAACGAGAATGCTGAAAAAATCAGCCTCCATCTCCAATGTGCCCCTCGCACCTTCATTCTTCTCCTTATATCATGTCACCACCTCACTTCACCAGCATATCTGTAATTTAAATAAATCACTAAAAAGAAAATATTGGAATAATTTATTTGGTATCAATGCACTGGATCCCACCGGGTCCAAGATGTTTCTGATCAATTTATAATTTTTCTGAAACATGTTGGACTTCGTCAGAGAATTTGGATATCAAACGGGTAGTTGGCATATCAAAATTTCGTCCGGATCACGAACCTCCGCCCTCAGATGAAAAAGTTGTCTAGTTTCATCGTGTTTCGGTTACAGTCTGTGGATTTGCGAATATCTAACGCCAAATCAAGTCTAAGTCGACATATTGAGATGTTATATGGCTGGGATATTTTACTTTCCACCATGCTTGTCTGTTCTCCAATATCATAAAAATACATCAGGACCATTTTACATCCATTACAATATTAATGTCAAAGAAGATATCCCATATAAATGTGGTACTGACAGCATTTCCACTGAAGTCCTCTTCTAGATGTCAAAATAAATTGAATATTATATTACCCACCGTTTGCTAAGAGGGGGGAGGTGTAATTAAATCGCGTCACTTACGTAAAGAAATGTTAATGCTATTGACATTCTATTATATCATAATATGGGCTATTTAAAATAATTTAGAAAAATTATTGTTTGTTTAAGGAGTTTTGTCGTTTAATCTGAGGTTAGTGACGCTGATCAACGGATTTTTCTTTAAAAAAATACTTATACGTTAATAACCCGATTTGGTAATTCCTTACGCAAATGTTTAAAACCATCGTATCGAAGTTATAAATAGAATTTTCATTTGCGGTTGCAATTTATTTTCGTAATCTCAAAAGTTGGGAGGTCCGTTTTATCGGGAAATTCGTAAGCTAGCAATAAATCTTAGCGAAAAGGGGCATGTTGCCATGTACTCTGACACCTGCTTCGAATGTTTCACAAATGAAAAATGGCTTAAGAGCAATCTACTTTTCACCCTGCTGAATCTTGGATTTACGTAGAAAAAAACGTTTTTTAAAGACTGTCGGCATAGCTTACTACCTAGGTAACATAGAATTATGTTTGGTTCTTTCTTGCTTCGAAAACCGAAGAAACTTAATATATCATGTATATATTTATAGTTTGTTTGGTAAAGAAGACGCATAGGACGCACGGACATTTTCTCCATGACCGATATTACAATAGGAAAGCTAATTTTCACTTACATGAATTTACTAAAACTTACGAATAATTTCAGAAAAATATTTCTTGTTCTTACATTGTGCGTAAAATATAATTTGCTTGAATATCTATTGATTACTATAATATTTTATTTTAAAACAACTAACCCATAACTCAGAACATAGCTAGCTCACGTAAGCTTTATCTCAAAAAGTTTTCCCATAAATAAGGTTTAGCTTTCGGTCGGAAAAGTTCTAAAGCTATAGCCCTGTCGAATTCAAATAATGGCACAAGTTCTTTGCAGTCTTTTTACTATTTAGAAGCGTTAATAGTAAAGTTAATATAAAGCATTATTTAAATAAAAAATATAATTTTGTATTGAGTTATAGAACATAACAGTGCATACTTATTAGAAGGACATTATTACATTGTACATTAGCTGACTGTATGTCTCATAATAATTTATAATCATTTCCATTAACATTGTAAATTTTTCTACCGTGTCAATTACGTATATGTCACTTAATAAAAATTTAGTAATACGGTGTTATTGTTAAGAGATGCCTTTAATCATACACAAATTATTCTTATCAGTTACTATAACATAATTACTTCTTATCTTTACTATATTGTGTACATATTTACCATTTTCCTCTCATATGTTAACAGAAACAATGAAATTAGCACTAAAAAGTATTTAACATTATGCTACAGCACTATAAAAAAAACACAGATTACGAAATAAAAGTTCGCGCGCTTTTACGATACTATCGAAAACTTATTCCCACCCACAACCTCTCTCGCGCCAAATTGACGCGTAACTAAATAGACCGGCATAAATTCATTCAACTCCAGCTTATTCTTTATCTCGCTCTCTCATCAGCATTTCCGTATATGACTATCGCGTAAAATGCTTCCGCTTGATGAACCCTATTGAGCTCGTTAGTCATTAATTAATTCTGCATAAGAAAATTACTTTTAATTTAAGATGGTCACAGATGTGTCGCTGATGAGTCTGGCCAGAAGTGAAGTGTTAAACTTGACGGTCAATACAAAAGTCATGTGAGTAATATTTCAATAATCAAATCCAGTGATAGTTTATTTCTCAGTAAATGTTTTGTTGCAAAACGCGAGTCAGTAATAATAACATACCAGAAAAAAACAAACAATATTTTCTTATTTCTGAACATTTTATTTTATTTTTAAAACTCTCACGTCATGAAATTTAAAAAATCTAAGCAATAGACATAGATGTTACATATTACATTGTTCTATGCCGTTCCATTGTTGTCTATGCCGTGGTTTACTGTTTTAATAAAAATCTAAACAATGTTTCACAATTATAATAATTTAATTCTCGTCCGAAACAAACTTTGTCCGCAAAGCAAAATTTACTACTGTTTTTCAAGTAAGAAATTTTCACAAACCGTTTCGCTTCGTATTTCTTCATTACAAACGAATAAAATGAAGACAAACATTCTTTCATTTCGCTGTGCCACTGTTTGTGATACTATATTTTGCCTGTGAACATACTTTTAGATCTAAGTAGTGAGATAAGTTATAAAAGATTATATCCTCAATACATGCTATCTATTTTTTAAAACAAGCTTTTAATAAGAAAATAAAAGTAACAATGTACAAAAAAGTTGTGATATGAAAAAACATGAAGAAAGACTTTAGTCAATCGAAGTACTAAATACTTTGTTATATAAGGTGATTCGTTATAAAATAAATACCTATATGTAAAAATAAGCTTATATTTTTTAATTAACTTATAACAACTAATCAGTATAATACCTAACTAATTAAATATAATAACTAATAATACTAATAAAAAATTCGAAGGCGAATACTTAAGTTACCTTTTAACCTATGCGCCATATGGAACGTTACTTGTTAACGCAGGTCTTTCCGCATCAAGTGTTTGAGCCTTTGCCATAATGATTTACAAAAGGAACACTTGGCGATCATAAAGTGGACATTCGAATTATAAAAAATTGGCGCCGACGCACTTTTCGTTTCAAATGTTCAATGACGTTCCAAGTCACGTACTTAAACAAGTTAGAAAAATATTTAAAACAAATATAATTAATTAACAAAAAAAAATATTTTATTAGTCGACAAAAAATGTACATTTAGACATTTTATCCTATATTATGTCCTGGTTACGAGAATATTGAAAACTAGACAGTAGACGCCACACAGGTACGGTCGAGTCGCAGACACCCTGGGGACTAATTTGCAGTCATTAATATAATGTTAGCAAAGACTTGCCAGCTTTAACCAAAATAGATAATAACGTAAGAAGTAATTATGGTCACTTATTCTTTGTTTTTGCCAGACGTGGGTTTCATTTGATAGAAGATAAAATATCCTAGCCCTGTAACATTTAAGAACGGCTGTATTTACTTACCATCAAATAAGGATCGTACCTACTTGTCTCTCCTCCTTTAAAACAGCATAAAACTCCGGCTCCATTGGCGTGAATATTCATGAGGTCTGAGAAATTTATGGAAATATAAAAAAGATTAATGTATTCCCTCGATATTCATGTTACACAATTTTCTCACAGACAGGTATATAAGATAGACAACATTGATGCAAGCTTAGACTGACCATAGCGTTTAAATAAATTCCGTAGCGTAGCCACGTAGATCCGAGAAAATTCTCATTCAACATGAATTCCCGAAAGGCTTTAGTGCTTCATAAAAGCGAATGGGACAGAATAAGAAGAATGCACAACGATGTAAAAATAAATAGCTATGGAGATTATATGAAATCGTTGAATGAGATATCTCAAAGTTGGATAAAATCTTGGCCAGACACTGAGGAGGTATTTTAATTTTCTCGGATTTTAATTCAAACTATAACATCGTAAATGTCTGCATTACATTACGTTTTAGGGACACGTTAATCTCGTTCAAAAACGTATAAAGGTTCAAAAAGATAAAAATCTTGCCTTCATGAAAGAGTACATCTCTAAACAAAAAGTTGGATACAACAAAGACTCGATCAAACGAGCAAGAGAACTTATTTTTAACGATAGCTGCTATGGAAGACAATTAATAAGGTTAATAAAAACATTATAAGTGTTTGCTGAAGATATTTTTATTATATCTCAACTACCGTATATTTCAGCGCCTTCTTAGAATCAAAAACTTTCGAAGAAAGAGACGCTCAAATTGAATTTCAAAATAAATCAATCGCTGAAGCAAAGCGTGACAATACTTCATTTTTGTGTAATTCTATTGAAAGTGCAGAAGAAATGGAAAGAAAAGAGAATCTGGGAATAATAAAACAAAAGATAAAAAATAAAGAGGCCGCAGAAATAAATAAAATGTTGTTAGTTTATCACTTATTACTTAAAAAAACTACTTACGTGTTAACTGCACAATTTTAATTTCTTTATTATAAAAAAAAAATATTGGTTGTAATAATATTTTTTAGAATTGAGACCAATAGAGAAAAAACGAAGGATATTAAAGATGAAAGTATGCAGGACGATCTGTACCATAAAAGACTGCTAGCTATTGAAAATTTAGAAAAGGTAAATTATAAAGAAATAATAATTAAAACACTGTTATTCATTTTAAGTTGGACCCGACATTTTGCTTAATAGGTATGCGGGCAAGGTATAGGTTTAAAGAATAGGTACTTATTTATAAATGTCATAAATATTGGAAGACAAAAACTCATACGTTCTATCGTATACTATTACAGGAGAAAAAAATAATTGATACGAGGAAAGAAATCGAAAGGTTCATGGAAGAACAGGCAGATATTAAGGAAAGAAAGAGGCAAGAAGAAGAGGAAACTTTGCAAAAGATCGAAATGATACGGCAAAATCAAGATCGTATTGCTTGTAAAATTCATAACATCAACAACAAGGTATTAACGCTAAAATGTTTTTTAATAGATATATAGTTATAAACTAAATCTTGATAATAGTTTTAGTGTTATCCTTATTATCCATTGTTATTGTAACACTCCATTTTCGAGGTTGCCTGGAAGAAATCGCTTGTTAGCGACAAGACTGCCGTTTCTGCATTTTTTTGTAATTTCTTCAAATTGAATCTTGTCTATATTTGAAATACTCCTAGCGACAATCAAGTGTTTTTGTTTGGTTTGGTTTTATTAATCTTTTATGTTATTAAATTAGTATTTTACAAGTAACTAGAGTTTGTAAGATACAATTGCGTTTCAGTTAATAAGAGAGAGACATAACAACATGACAGAAAAGGTGTACGAGCAATTAAAAGTGTTGAAAGATAAGGAGCGAGAACGCTATGATAAATTCATAGAAGCCGGAGTACAACGCAAACTGATACTTGAAGCGTAATATGGGTTTCATGTAAAATAATTTAGCCAGAATAATGTGAAATATATGATATTTGTATTTATTACTAGTAGTAGTTAAACATTTAACTCCATCGGTTTCAGTCGTTCAGAGTATGTCTGATTAATGCCTTACTTGTATCTAGACTAAAATTATAAAGTTTGTTTGTTAGAACGCGCTAATCTCAGGAGCTACTGGATCGTTGTTATTTGGTTAGAGCATTTTTCGAGGAAGGCTTTAGGCTATAAAATATCGCGCTGACAAAACGGGGGAAAGTATTTATCTTTGTGGGCTTCCCTTGCATTCGCTACGAAATCGATTTAAGACACCCAAAGAATAATTCCCTTTTAAACGACCTAAGAAATGACACGGCAGCTACTGTATATAACAGTGATAAAATCATACTTAACTTTGTTTGCCTTATATCTGCATTCATTAGCTGCCAAAATCTTTAAAGGTAGGAATAACTTTGACATGGTTTGTTTTACAGTGAATTAAATGAAACTTCCAAAAAAATGAAGGCGAGGAACGAAAAGATTGAAAGTAAGAATAAAAGATCCGATGATAAAATCATTATTAATAAATCAAAAAGTACAGAAAATTGTTTATGCGATAGGCAATGCATATTAACTAAGAGCTGTAGAGACAACATGCGCTCTAAGACAGAGAAAGGTTAAACTTATTAACTACACGATAAAGCTGTCAATAGTGAAAATAAGCTGGAGAAATAATTTGTTGCACCTTCTTTGTAGAACCGATAACTCCGGATTTCGTAAATTATCGTAACAAATTAGTGGAAAAATATAAGCAACGCCAACAAGAACCATCGTCATGGAGCGGACTTGGCGCTGCGCACGCGCAATTTGCTGAACACGCGGCTAAGGTTCTAGAAGAATGTCGCTACAAACATGCAGCCAGGAACGTTATTGATGTAAGTTAAGGTTCTTTTATGATACAGGAGGATAGACGAGCATGTGTGTTAGTTGATGGTAGTTGAAATACCACAGCCATAATTATTATTTATTAGCCATATATATTGACCTATTTTGCCTTTGGATATTCGAAAATCCACAGACTGAATCCGCAACATGGTTAAACTTGATGGCTTTTTCATCTGCACACAGTGGTTCGTGAACGGAATTTTAACACATTTATTATTATTTCAGGAATATCGTCGGAATCACTATTTGGTCGAAACGAACCTCCTGCCCGGTTGTAGTAATTAATTGAGCGCTCTTCTCGCGTTGGAATTTCCGAAATAAAATTACAAAGTCGACAATCATTAATCTACGATTTATTTAATCTAGACACATATTTACAAAACTGTCCTTACATATACTTCCTGTTGCTTGTCTTACATTCCGTTTTCTACTATATTTTGATTAAAACTGTATGCTTACAATTAATAATAAATAAACAGAGTTCTACAATGTCAAAGTTGTATAATTTTGCTATTGATTGTAACGAAGTCGAATGATTTCAAGGGATTAAGAGGAATGTTCATTCGACCTGTTGTTCTGAAGTTTTTCTTAGTAAATATGATTGCAGAAAAGCGATATTAATCTACATAATATAAAAAAAACTTGAAGATAAACATTTAAATATCAAGTCTGAGTTTTAGATATGCACAAATACTTTTAACCTTCATAGAATAATGTTAACAATTTTTTTTAAATTCCTAATATTAATGTTTACCATGCCATGGTAATAAAACCTTCAAAACGTATTCAAGGTTAAAAGTATTCGAGCATTCTTAAATTCAGAAATCCAATTAGTATGGAGATTGTTTCTGCTTGAGCACCGCTTGTACACATTTAGCCATTGTGGGGGAGGCTCGGCTGATGGCATCAGTCATGAAGAAGTCTTCCAACTGTTTCAATTGTACATCCAATTTACCCGATACTGGTTTCTGGAGACTCTGAGAAGCGTTCATATTTAAATTATATTATTATTTGACACACAAAAGTCTGTTTAAAAATACACAAACATTTAAATATAACAGTTTAAATCAACAAAGCATCCGAAACATCGGTCGTAGTTAAAATAATCTTCAAATAAGTACAACTAATATATTTCACGTTTTAAACAGTTAAAGTGATTTATTTCAATTTTATATAAGAAATACACATGAAATCTACTTCTAAATTTAAAAAAATAAGTTGTACAAAAGTAAAGCAATAATGATTGTTCTTTATAGCTTGCTTCTTATATTTTAATGTAGAAATGAATTACACTAAAAATGTATAATACTACAATCCACGATAAAGCCATATCTACAATAAACAATTCCCTGGACATGTCATTGAGAGTATGAAATATGTAATTACCTGCGCAAGCGCTCTAGCCTGCGCGAAGTAGTTATTGTTTTGTACGTCCCCGTAAGCAACAAGCGCGGGACTGATCTCAGCAAGTCTGTCTCTGACTTCATCCAAGTTGTCGTACGGGAGACGGGCGCCTAATACTTCTGATAGTGCACTGAAAATAGCCGAATTGTAAGTATAAAACAACTCTGTGATCTTAAATTGTATTCTAATACGTTAAAAACAAGATTCAGAATGGCACTTCACACTTTATTTTACAAAAAAAGAAGATAATACAAATGAGAGTTATATACTAAAAACGTAGATTGCAATAGGCGGCCTGTTCGCTAACAAGCGATCTCTTCCAGGCAACCGAAGATGGAAGATGAGAAAGTTTGCGGGAAAACAAGATGTGTAAGGTGGACGAAACAAATTAAACAATCTTAAAAATAATCTTAAATAGCTTAATATAATAATTTTGTTTAATAATATGTGTAAGTAAGTAGGTTATTTACCGAATGATCTTCCAGTCCTCTCTAGCCTTTCCTGGTGGGGTCACAGCTGGCAAAGTTTGTTGGGCACGACCTTCAGCATTGACATAGGTACCACGCTTTTCCGTGTACGCCGCACCCGGGAATACAATGTCAGCTATGGATGCCCCAGCATCACCATGGTGACCTGAAAAATATAATACTAGTTTATAAAAGGAGTGGCGGCGAGTTTATTGCCAGTTCTTCTCTTTCGTTTTCCACCCTTGTTTTGAGAACTGGTAGTAAATGTAGAGTTAGATTCTTTAGTTTTGTGACGTCCATAAGTATACATTGTCTACAAAATAAATTATTTTGATATTGACTTTAAAAACGCGTCGCAGTTACTATTACCTGGATAAAGATAATAAACAAATAAAAATGTTATATATTTATAGGCTAGTAATAATTCATTTTAAAAATATTATTCGCACATAATAGTATTATATGAATTAAAAATATATTTAGTTTAAAAAAAAGTTAATGACATAACGTAATAGCTCAATTGGTTGGCAGCACGAAACAATTGGTACTTTCAATTTCCGTCCTTGTCATAAGTTTTTTTTTATTATATTTTATATTTATAAATGAATTGTGCATGCCTTGATAGATGACAACACAGTCCTTGGGCAAAGTCTCACGGGTGACGACACCAGCATCAGCACCCAAGAGGAAGACGACTTTGGGTCCATCTTGCAGCACTTTTCCTACGCCTGGTTTGTAACCGATATCCAGGGCTGCCACTTGCGAGGCAGTGCGTTGTAGTACGTTCAACACCTGTGAAAAATAAAACGATATAAAATTTGTAGTTTCTTAAAACAACAGGTACTGTGGCTAACACAGTAACAGTGGTAATAATTATAATATTTTGTTATGATTGGAATTCTATTAAGCTATTCCATGCATCAGTATTATAACAGCAATTGCGTTATTTTCTATTGCGTAACACTTTTTTAAATCTTGCTTTTAACATAGCATTCTTAATTATAAGTACTAAATCTTTACCTTCCATTCTTTGTCCTCCAACTGATCCTGTAGACGCAGAGCCAGCTCTTGCGTATAAGCAAGCAGCGCTGGACCCTCAGATCCTTTAAGCTGGTCCGCACCGAGAATTACCACTGGCCTCTTGGCTGACTGTAATCTCTTGAGGACTTCATGGCTTGATGAACCCGTGGCTAAATCTTTTAGAATGGATGATGAATCACCGACATGCTAAAACAATGTTATATGGTTATTACTTTACAACTCACAATAAAAGGATATGCAGGAATATGTGACTATTTACAATTTTAGAGACTTCTAGAATCACGAACCTACTTGGAAATCTGAATATCTGATGAAAGAATATCTGAGCTTTTGAACGAAGTAAAATTCAAAGATATTTTTACACAAATAAAAAACTAAACATATGATGTCACTTCTTATTACTGCTACAAAGGTATAAAAACTTCACTCACCATGTACTCATAGGTGAGATCAACCTCAGGTCCAATCAGGGCAACATCAGTCTCCTTGTGGAGGAAGGCTTTGCGAATCCTCGCGTTCAGCAATGGCGCCTCAAAACGGACGTTAGTTCCGATCAGGAGTACAAAATCGGCCTCTTCAACATCTGTTTATAAAGTCCTTTTTAAAACCGCCAATAATCACTATTTAACGCTAAATATTTTAGCTAAGTTCAAGTTTAATGAAAATTACTATTAAAGATTAATTTAGACACTTGAAAATGTTGAATTAATATTTCACTTTCTATCTTAGATTAAAATATGTTTATATAATTTAAATAAAACACTTTAACGGTTTAAAACGCGATATATTAGTTAAACTTATTTAAAAATTATTTTCAAATAAGCTTAACTAATATATCGCGTTTTAAACCGTTCAAGTGTTTTATTTATATGTGTACTACTCGCGTAAACTATAGACAGTGCTTATATAATGATTATTTGGCTATGCTATAAAAAAATTACCCTTTCCAATGAGGTGAATTGTCTACCTATTATTATTACTTACAACAACACTGTTACTTGTAACAACCACGACTGATATATTTCGACAATTTAGACGTTATATATTTGAAAAGGAAATTCTTACTAGCAATTTTAGTGTTGAGCACGTAAGAGGAACGAAGATCTGTGCCGGCACCCTCCATCGGGAAGTATTGCTCGGTACAAACGTTCTCGCCACCTAGACGGTTCACCAGATCCTTCAGTGCAATGAGAGACTCAGCATCAGCGAGTTCACCAGCCACTGCCACAAGCTGAAATAAGAATATTGGTTTAAAAATTACTGACCCGTTTAATTTTCTTTTAAGGTTTTTTCAAGCATCAATCTCTCTCTATCTATCGCTTTTCAAACATCCTACTATCCTTATTAAAGACAGCTTGATCATAGTATAGAGTACAAGGGAGAAGATAGTTCCGTAATGACATAGTTCCTACATTATGTTAATGTAATAACATGTATTGCATTATTTCAATAGCTACATAAAAACATTAACAAAACTATTAAACACTTTTGTCATAGTAAAACAAAAAGTTTTACGGTAGCCTTGGTGTAACGGTACCAATGTATGGCTAATAACAGGTTAGATCTCCATTGGATACAACATTCCTCTTATCAATTTATATTTTTTCTGAAACTTGTTGGACATTGTCTGGAAGTCTGGATATGAAATCCGTGGTAGAAATATCGTCATTCCGCCCAGGTCACCAACCACCGTTCACAGGTTAAAAACCCGTGGAGGTGAATTACATTTTGGTTTCGTTTCTAGATTTCCAGATATCCAAAAGTCGAAAGCGCCTCTTGTTAAAATGCTATAGGCTGTATTTCACGTGCCATCACTAAAAAAGTAATTGCTTCAGAAATGTTAAAACATCTATTAATGCTCTAGGATTTACCTTACTAGGGGGACAGTCTCTAATGGCCTGAGCAGCGGCGACAATTGCGTCTTCCCACTCAACAGGGGTGAGATTTCCACGGCTGTCCGCTATCATGGGCGTTACAAGCCTCTGCCGTTTGAGACCGTCACAGGCAAACCGAGATTTGTCAGATAGCCACTCCTCATTGATCTCCTGAGGACAATTTTGTGTTTACAGCTGGAGTATTCATATATTATGATTTTTAATGAGGAAGGGCTCAAAGATAAATAATACCTCACCCTATTTATGTACTTATACATAAAATAGCATTAATACAATTTACAAAGATTCATGATCAGACAGTTGCCACATTTATCACAAAGCTCCCTTTAAAACTTCCAGTTTATTTTTCATTTAGGTCATAAATAATATAAACTTATTACTTAATTTCAATAAGTAGATCTTTCAATTGTTTCTACTTACTTCGTTAGTCCTCGGCAAGATACGTAGGACTTCGTTAGTTCGGGTAGCTACAACAATGTTGCTACCCAATGGATCTAGGACATCAACTGAATCAATCTGTAAGTAATGACAATTTAAAACAAAATAAATAAATGTCTGTATTAATAATTCTAATTGGTATTAGCAACAATAGTAATTATTGAAGAATAACACACCCTTCTAGTTTCCCAAGGTCGAGCGGCAAAGCTGTAGGGTTTCGACGTTAGTGCACCAACAGGGCACAGATCAATAATGTTGCCTGAAAGTTCAGAGAGGAACATTTTCTCAACATATGTTCCAACCTGTAAAAATTATTTTTACTATAAGCTTAGGTCATGATGTAATGCCACATTAGTAAAAGTAGTGAATAATTATTTTTTTATACAAAATGTATCTTCTTGTCTTTACTACTATGTGGTTTAATTTTTTTTTATTAATATTAAAATAAACATAATGTATTCTTAATGCATCGTACCTAATTTATCAAAATTCTATATATGTAATATTTTCCTTGATTACCTGCATTTCTGTTCCACGACCAGTGGTGCCAAAGTCATCTACGCCTGCTACTTCAGAAGCAAATCTAATGCAACGAGTGCAGTGAATACATCTGGTCATGATTGTTTTAATCAGTGGCCCCACATCTTTATCCTCTACAGCCCTTAAATAAGAATTATGATATTAAATCTAAATTATTAATGTACTCAATTAAAAACATTTTTATGACAGTGTATCTTGTGTGTTTGTGTAAGTTGTAAGTTTAACTGGTGTTTCAAAGGAAATAAAATTTTCAACTAAAAATAGAATCTTATTCCTCAGTATTCTTTAAGTACTTAGTTCCAAAATAAATTATTTAGACAAACATATAACAGATAGTTTTGGACATTTACCTCTTTCCAGAAAAGTGTATATCAGTAAATCGGCTTTTGTCTGAGCCAAATGCCATAGACTGATCTTGAAGATCACATTCACCTCCTTGGTCGCAGATAGGACAATCCAAAGGATGGTTAACAAGAAGAAATTCCATCACCCCCTCTCTAGCCTTCTTAGTAAGATCAGATGTAGTCTTCACTCGCATTCCCTTCATTACTGGCATAGCACATGCCGCAACAGGTTTAGGTGATTTTTCTACTTCCACTAAGCACATACGACAGTTACCAGCGACTGCTAATCTTTCATGGTAACAGAAACGCGGTATTTCTACCCCTACCATTGCTGCTGCCTAAACATAGGGAAAATAATGTTATAAAGAAATATTAAAAAGATATGCACATTTTGCAATAAACTTACTTGCAGCACTGTGGTACCTGGTGGAACATACACAGGTTTGTCATCAATGAACACTTCAACCTTTTCAGGTTGTGCTTGAACTTGGGCATATCTCTTGGCGGCTATCGGTGCAGCGCGGCTTGGGGAGCTCAACGCAAGCGCCCTTGACAGCGGTTGGCGCAGCATTTTCTGCATTAGTAAAAACGACACATCTCACTTCTCACTTAAAATGTAAAACTATCGCCCAGAGGGTGTATAAATACTTCAATCACAGTTAATGTTAATTAAATTATAAAAATTGCGCATTAAGCTTAACAACATCAAAAATATCGAATTTTTGTGCAATGTTTGGTTACATAAGTTGCTTCGTCTAACCTAAACAATACGTGGTATACACTTAATACTGCCGAATCCTTGACGAAATATACTTTAATATGTTTTTACTGGATATTTAACGAAATATTATATTTATAGTAAAACATTAAACATACTCGAAATTTTTGCCGAATTTGTTGAACAAAATCGACAGACAGCTGATTAAATCATTGTTGTCAATGTCAAGTTATAAAACGTCGAGTTTTCATTTATCAACCAAATTGTAACTAATTGAATGGCCTAGACACAAGCCAGACAAATACTTACAAATTTTGTATTTTATGCAATCGACTCATTAAGATAAATATTAAGTACCCTGAATAGACAAAAAGATTAAGATAAGAAATCATTCCTTTTCTTACAATTTATATATAAGTTTGCAAAAAGCGCATTGCAGAACTGGCAACATTCTTCTGTCTTCTGAAGGACTAGCATCCATGACATGTAATAAATAAAAAAAAATCTTTTTACCCTGAATTCCGGCCGGGTCGTGTCGCAAGGTGTGGTGTGGTGCTAAGTAAAAAATTCTTATTGAATATCACAAAAATGGCTTTTGGCGACGTAAAATCAGCACAAGGACTTAGCGAACTGAACAAATATTTGGCTGAAAGAAGTTACATATCTGGGTAAGATATATCGACATCGGGTTTACAGGTTAGGGAGCTCTCCACGTCAACGAATATTAATACAAAATTGATACTTTTTAAGGTAATCACCTTACATTGCCTTTATAATTAACAATATAGGACGTTTACTTAGATATGTGCCAACTCAAGCCGATGTTCAAGTGTTTGCTGAGGTAGGCAAAGCGCCGGCTGCCAGCTTGCCCCATGCCCTTCGTTGGTACAACCACATCGCATCATACTCTCCAGCTGAGCGCAAATCATGGGCTGAGGGAGTGAGTCCTTTAAAAGCTGGAGGCAAACCTACAACAGCACCTGCCGCAGCCAAGGATGATGATGACGACGATGTTGATCTATTTGGCTCTGGAGACGAAGAAGAGGTATGATTATTGCTTTTTATATAAATATTTTCCACACTCTTTGTTCTAGTTTGCAGACTTGGTTAGAGCAGGACAACCGACCTTTGTGTGTTTGTACACATTTTTTTGGTTGCATTTAAACTTAAACTTACTGATTATTATTATTTTCTTTCGGTGACACATGTTGTAGGACTGGTGATCAGTCCACGTCATCAGCTGACTATTTTACCCATTTGTAGAGGTTTTGGGTCATCCAACTCTCCCCGTGTCCCCTTCAAACCTTCCAGTTTGCTTGCAGAATCTTATTATTTTTTCCATCTGTAGTTCTTTGATCTCATCTTCTGTAACTTCATTCAAACCCATACGTATTGCCTCAGTCTCGAGTATGCAGAGCATTCAGTGAGTGGATGCTTGTTTCCTCTCTTTCTCTGCACTCCGGACATAGTGGGTTGCTGCCTATTCCTATCATTGTAAAATGTCTGTGTCGATGGCAATGTCCTGTTATGATTTCTACAATGAGTCGGATGTTCGCTCTCGTTATTCTCATCAGGTTTTTGGTCTTCTTTTTATCTAGGCTATGTATGAATATCTTCTACTGTCTCTTTAAACTTACTGATACTTATCAAACTGTTTAGTTTTAAATCCTGATTCCATATTACAGGATGCAGAGGCTGCCAGAATCCGTGATGAACGTTTGAAGGCATATGCTGATAAGAAATCTAAAAAACCAACACTTATTGCTAAATCGTCCGTCATCCTTGATGTCAAACCCTGGGATGATGAAACCGACATGAAAGAAATGGAAAAACTTGTTCGATCAATCGAAATGGATGGTCTTCTTTGGGGTGCTTCTAAGCTAGTCCCAGTCGGATATGGTATCAATAAACTACAGATTATGAGTGTCATAGAAGATGATAAAGTATCAGTCGATTTATTAACAGAAAAGATCCAAGATTTTGAAGATTTTGTACAATCTGTTGATATTGCCGCCTTCAATAAGATTTAATTTCCTCAATAAGTAATCACTTTTACAATAAAAATGATTTACATATAAAATGTGTTTATTAAATAACAGTAAAAAAGCTATTTACAATTAACTTAGACACTAAATAAAGTACTGCTACCACTAGCAAAATAATTTCACTTTCTGGGTGTGTAAAAACTGCAATTACTGGCTACAAAAGTAACACATTTGAGGTCACACAAATTTAAACTCCACTGACACAAACATTTAAGACTTTCAAATATATACATTGAGACACTATTTGATGACTAGTTCATATCTTGGTAGAATGAGCATTACTCATTCAACTATATTTTTAGGTATAGCAGTATCCCCAACACTTGCTTGCAAAAACATGTTAGGTATATCACTACCAAAGTAAATTTTATTATTCAATGCGAGAGCTTCATATTTCTTCAGCTCCAAATATTCTCTAGTCAACAAAAGCTTGTTAGCTTCAGCTTGTTTCTTTAAATTGTAATAGTCTGCCTCTGCTTTTGTTTGTTGTTTAGCTTTATGAATGCTATCTTCAATGAGTTCAATCTTTTGCAGTGATTCCTTCTCCATAATCTTCTGGTCATATTGTATTTTAGCAACTTGAGCTTCCTTCTCTGCCTCAATTAATGCTTTCCGGCGTGCAGTTTCAGCCTCCTTTTCCACAACCTGCACATGAAACAAAATAAGATGAATAGCCAAATTTTAAAGTAACTTTTATTTCTTCCTTACAAACCTTTTGATGCTGGGCTGCGATTAATAGTTTAGACTTTTCTGCTTCCATCAATTCATAGTTTTTTCTGATCGCTTCTGGTATCTTTGGCTTTGTGACTCTTACAGCTTGAACTTTTAGACCAGGTGCCATTTCATTGAGATCACTTTGCAAGGCCTGTATAACATTATTGTACATTAGAAATAATCAGTAAGAAATATAATATACATGACAATTAATAATTGACACTCACTGTCCTTAGATTTTCATCAATTTGGTCAAAGAGATCAATATACACCTCATGCAAGGTGTGTGCACTGCAGAACTGATTCAACTCATGATGAACTTTGTTGAAAATTAAAGTCTTGTCATAATCAGCAGTGAAGTTACGAACAACATCTAAAACTGAAATGTAAATAGACCAATATATGAATAATAAATTACAAAGTACCTATGAACAAAAACACAAAGTAGCATATTGTTTTCATACCACTACCAGGTTCCAACTTGTTCACAACTTCTATTCTTTCAAAGTATATCATAACACCACCACTTGTGCCACAGGGAACATTTTTCACTTCGTCAGTTTGCAGTGTTGTCTGAAAGGGACAAAAAATATATATAAAACCTGTTAAACTCCATAATTCAGCTAATGATTATGTATAATACCTGAATTGCTTTATATGAGGTCAATAAGGGAATCATCATGTGGAATCCAGGTTGACTTGTTATGGGGAGTAATGCACCTCCCTAGAAATTAAAAGAAACATTGTAACAATATTATAAATTAACAAAGTAGAGATGCTATGAAAACATTTTATGATATGCATTAATAATATTGGCCTATATCATAAAATGTTATGTATGCTGCGTTGAGTTCAAATATATTAAAAAAGCTTATACTATGAAATTATTAAAACTTACACGATAATAAACAGCAAGGTGTCCTTCTTCAACTTTATGTAATGAAAAGTGAACAGTGATCCCCACCGCCAGAATAAACAGAGCCAAAACTGACGATTGATCAGCCATTGCGATGGCGGGACTAAAAAAATAAGATCATTAAGTTCTCATAATAAATGAATAGACTGTATATTACAGAAATATATTTAACTTACCTCCAAAAATCAAAGTGCACGCTCACTATAAACGGTATCGTGAAAACTTTACTACGAACCACGTTCAAAATTTAATTATTAATATAAATTAATTGATATAAATCATAATAATTAAAAGATGAAGTATGCCAACTTAGAAGAATAAGTACCTAATTGTGTTTAAAGAATAATTACAAAATAAATCAAGTCAAAAGTAAACCTTAATGTATATGGACTAGTGACAGAAATAAATAATTAGTCAGCTGTCAGTTGTCAACTTTTGAATTACAGATTCTCATTATCTATTTGGAATTGGAAAGCCATCAAACTAAGAAGAAGAAGAATTATTCACTGACATAATATGTTCCTTATTCAATATCGAAAAAAAATATAGATAATACTAGTTCCTACAGGCTATATGAGTTTTTTATAAAAGATGTTAGTGGAGAGAGAATAATATCAATATTTTCAGGCGAAGTTCAACTTGTTTCAGAAAGGTAATTAATTTATCAGAAACGCATTGGACGGTGTGAATCAAATCAATTATTATTAGCCATACATTGCTACCATTAGGCCAACGTGCTCATTTATATACAATGGTAAACCAAAAGAAAAAAAAACAATTATATTCCTTTATTTCTTGTTCAATCAACATCATTTAATGTTTC
Source organism: Leptosia nina (assembly GCA_963661955.1). NCBI lineage: Eukaryota > Metazoa > Arthropoda > Insecta > Lepidoptera > Pieridae > Leptosia > Leptosia nina. Next base: position 11,018,508 of record CAVLEF010000280.1, read on the forward strand.
CTCTTCAATTTCATTAACATAAACTTTTCCCTCCTCATGAATGCCATCCAAGACTCTTGCCATATCTCCTTTCAACATTCGGTATTGTTCTAATGCTTTGGCGCAAAGCTCACCTTCCGGGGAATTTCCGGGCTCAATCAGTAACATTTCCAATGAGCTTTTGAGGTATTTCTCAGCACTAAGTAATTCATCCTGAAAATAATTTATTTGTGTGGGTTCCTATTCACATACACTATAATTAGGTCAAATATACATTTTGCAAGTATAAATCGCATTATAAACCGTTAAATGTTTAACACATATATGAAATGTACAAAAGAAAAATTCGTTTGCTCGGAGCTATACAATATTGAATATATACAGATTGAATAGTTCAGTGCCAACAGTTCGTTTCCCTTCTATAAAAAGATGGAAGGGCCATTTTACTGAACAATATTTTAGAAGTTTCCTTTTAGAAAAGATAAGGTCTAGTGTAGCTGTTATATATTTCATTTACTTACTAAATATTTTGGCGCTGTAATATCTCTGGCGTCAAACATTTTCTTTGCCAATTGCACTATCCCCAAATGTAGTTCATACATTGTTATAGCTGAAAAAAGAAATAACTTAATTCATGAAATTTTATTCTGAAATGACATTATTATTATAAAATTTGAAGTAAGCCTTAGAACACTTAGGAGAGGGGACGTAAAAATAATTTGTTGAACTTCTTAGAATTCTTCTGAAAAAAAAACAATTTTTCTTTCGAGGCCAAATGTCGCCTATCTATGCCAAAAATTAAGAGATGTTGAATAGTTTTGGGGAAAAAAGACAAATAAGCATACTTTTGAAATTTTACCACCTTTACCTTTAGTTCTACTTATACCAGGACTAAGAACTTCAAGCACTGGCAACAATTCTTGGCAAAGATCTACTTTACGACGCATCATTTTCTTCGTAGGTCGTGGCTCTCTGCTTATGGCATCCCGTAGAACGCCCGCTAAACGCTGTTTCGCGTCTATAAGCAAGTAATGATTGGGAGCTAGCACTAGAGACACATTTCTTATGTACTCCTCGAGTTCTTTTTCGTCTTTTTTGTCTGAAAATTAAAAAAAGTAAAATTAATGAAAATAAATTCTGGTTTAACTCAACCTACTAATACTAGCCCAGATGAAAAAGCTTTTAGATTCATATAACAAATCGATCACAACTAATAATTTTCCTAGGAGGGGAAACAACAGACGTACTTATAACATCTAGCTTATCCGAGCAACATTTGACTTTAAATCCAACAACGGAATCGTCTGCTTCCTTCTTGCAAGTATGGCATTCCCATTTATCCAGCCTCTTTGTAACGAAGCCAGTTTTACATGCGGGGCACAGAGCGGAACTCATGTGAGTGCCTAACTCTGTCACATCTGTGCACCGTTTGCATGTGCATTCGAAATATTTACCCAGGACTAAGTGTTCTTGTCTTAACGCTGTTCCCTGTAAAGAGAAATAATCAATAAGTAAGAACAAGCATAATTTGAGCGTTCTTTAATCGTATTGAGTATAGTAGTAATTTGTCATCATATCATTATTAATATCATAAGTCCTATAAAATGTGAATTATATTAGACAAGGTGCTGCAGGGATATCAAGCAATATCACCTTTTCAAATATCTTAGAATAACAGAGTAAGAAACCGAATGAATCATCGTTTGTTACTTAAAAAGAAACAGTAAGTATGTGAATAATAATTATTATAGTACGAAAAATAAATACAATCTTCCTTTACCTTTAAGGGATCTGTGTAGTTATAAAATATCATTTCTCCTTTCTTAATATCCGTGCTGGCATGACATAGTAGCACGTTGTTATCGTTGATGGATATTATCGTATTTCCTATGCAGTCATGCTCTAGAAGCGCAGCTTGCATATACACTCCCCTAAGGGTTTCCGCGTAACCTAATCCGGATATTGGCGGTCCACGAACTTCGAAGCTATTTACGTCGATCACAGCACATACTTTTTGAACTAAGGTCTTATCTTCTGGTCCTTCTAGAAGTTTTAGGGAGTCTAAAAACTAAAAAAAAATAATGCAGAATAAAAATAAAAAACTCTCAATTGTTTTTAACTAAACAGTAACTGTATGCTTTAATATTTGTGGTGGAACATACATTAACTGTGTTTTGATAATATTCCCACACGCTGCTATTCCTCCTCTGATCCAAGTGCGTTTCTAGTTTAATGAATTCCTCCCAACCCTTCGTATTGCTCCGTTTTTGCAGAAACGCTCGCAAAGCCAATAACGAACCGACATTTTGCACCATTCTCATGGGGTTCAACCCATCGTTCAATTTTAATTCTCTGTAGAAATCACACTCACTTTTTGTATGCCACTCTAAAAAAGAAAATCAAACTTTTTTTAACACTCTCTGTACTGATTCCACGCTATAAATAATGGTGCACAAAGTGATACAAACTTACTAGCGATTCCCTCGGGGCATCCATCGCCAGGACATATCGGTGCGACCGCGCAGAATTTACATACAAAGAACTTGTTGATCAGTGGCAGATAACAATTGAAACATAATAAAGAAGTGTCACTACTCGGCCCTAACACAAACGGTTGATCAGTCAGAATCCTCTCACCAGCTCTCAAATCCTTAGCGGCGACGAGGTACCTGTATAAAATACTCTACTCATTTTTATCCTTTTATTTTACTATTATTCAATATACTCTTGACACACACCTGCCCCGTTTCTCCGAAGTTTTAATTTCATATTTTACGTCCATTTCGTATTATAACCAAGTGCTTTAAACACGTGCGCGAGTAACATCGAATACCTTTTTGCGTTTATAAATAAGTTCGTTCGCTCTATTTTTAATCAAACGGTCGCTTCGCTTTGGTCTGCAAGTTTATTATTACAGAAATAAGGTTTGGAACAAATCACTGTTTAAAAGCTTCATTCTAATGTTATAATCTACATATTATGTAAAATTATACATAATGGAATCCCAGTTTAATGCAAATATTATTGCGTTGTAAATAAAATAACAAAACTTAGCTTGTATAATATTCCCTTACCCTTACACTTTAAGCTAAAGGTGGACAATAGTATGTACTTTGTATAGATATTATATAGCTATGGCATTTTACTATTTTCTTCCTGTCATAAAAAATAGATTAAGATTAAAAATAAAAATGCTTAAAGTTTCCACTGTCTTTATTATATTAATATTTACATAAACATCTTATGACTAGGCGTGGGTACAACTGTACACATTTAACTAGCTATCTTTATGGTTAAAAATGTATAATAAACATTCCATGCATCAAATATATATTCACTATATCATTTTTATAGTAACAGTCTTTAAATAAAATATTGTCATTACAAGATATTTACATAACAATAACAATCACAATTAGAGTGAACAATAGTTGCAGATTCAGTGCTTCAGAGACTTAGAGATGTTTTGAATCCAAACACTTCATTTTTCTAAAGATTTTTCTAGTTAAACCGCACCTTATAACACCTCGTTTGTGAAATGCACTAGACAGAATTAAATTCTAGTAATATTGCCTCCAATAGACTATTATTTACACTCTTTCGTATTTCATTATTTATGTCACGTTAGGCACTGAAAAGAAATAAGGTACATTAATATTGAACCAAAATTGTGTCAGAATTTGGTCTCGAATTGAACCCGAAGTTTTGGAACGGAAATATTTAATAGACAGGTGGGAACTGATTTCTACAAAAAATACATGGCGAGAGCATATCCTTTGTGAGTTAAATATTAGCATAGTGGTAATGTTCTGATCTGCTGAGACCCAGGCCACAAATGACCAACATAAAAATATATTCAGTGTCCTTCAGAAAGTATTTTTTAATCATTATATGAATCTAGATTCTAGAAACATTGTTAGTATCCCTTTGTCTCCTGAATGCAATATTTATTTTTATAATAATAAGAGAAAGTGTCTGTAGTTTACGCGACTAGTCTAAATTTAAATAAACTTAAAACGCGAAATGTATAAGTTAAACATTACAAATTATTTTAACTACGGCCCAAAGTTTCGGATGCAGAAGACCGATATAACTAATACATTTCGTGTTTTATGTAAATAATTAGAGACAAAGACAAACCTCGTCAGGCGCTAACGGCCTAGAGTGGGCAGCGGCTATAATGTCCTGTAGACAGCGGGCGAACTCCTCTATGACGTCACGAACGGGATCCACCTCAACGTCAGGAACAGGTAAGGCATCCCTCTCGCCGCAATCAGCGGCTGCTACGAGACACTGGCAAACTGCTTCTATCACGTCAGTTGTCATGAACGTGCATGGTTGTCTGCAAAATCGAAAATTATATGTACATTGTAAATACTACAATATATATTAAAAAACTGAGACGTTCAAAAAACCAATATTTTTGTCATGTATATTTAGTTTTTTATATAGTACTTTGTGTTAACGGATATTTGTCAAGTACCGTCTACCCTTTATCTAGAATGGGGTACATCCAACTATTAGCGTAATAATTCAGTAATTTTTTATGAATGGGTATGCTTTCTGTGCCCAAGCCCTTTTGCCCCACTTATCCTACCATACTTAATACAGTTTTAGGCATCACGTCTTTCAACGAAGCCGTTATTATTAGTTTTCTTCTCTTACTTGGCATGTCCTGGTCCGGGCGTGCGTTGCAAGCTGTTGGTCGCCCTGGGGACACGCTCGAGCCTTCCCTGCTCCATGCAATCAGTCACGTTGCGGCATCCGACGCACTTGCACATCGCCGTACACGCTATCCGAGCCTGACCATCAAATTTGGTTTTAAATATCAAGGTGGAAACACAAAACAATAAACAAAACCTCACAGGGGGTGGACATCGTGTCGTTCCCCTGGGATTTAAAAGGTTGACCAACACAAATGCAACATATGCATAAGTACAAACTTATTTAAACATTTATGTTGATATCTAACTATAATCATATTTGTTTCGTAAATACAAGCAATAAGACACAATTAACAGGCATTGGTCTAATGGTGGCAATATGGTCCAACATGTTCCTAATTTTTCAATTTATAATTTTTCTGAAACATCCTGGAATTCGTTTAGAAATCTGGATATTAATGGGTCCAGAAATTCCGTCCGGGTCACTAACCACCGTCCATAGATCACCACCACCCGTGAAGCTTAATCGCGTTTCGCTTTCAGTCTGTCGATTTCCGAATATCCAAAGCCAAAGACGATATTGGCTGGGGTATATATGCCATGTCTGTCTTCTCAATCATAAAAAAAACATTACGCACCTCATAGCATTCGCAATAGTTCTTCAAGCAACCACTTCTCTTACAGTTGCATCCTTTATTATGCCTCCTGACTAATTCTGGACCCCCTATTTTTGATTTACCTATTTTTGGCCTGCAAAAGAAATCCTATTACTCCTTTTTCAATATGTTAGATATGGTTTGAACAGACTATGACTATAAAAACAAGAGGGTCTTCAGGGGGGTCAGTTTCGATTCCCACTGAGTCTAGCATGTCTATAGAAAAATAGTACTTACTTAAAAGCATGCGGGTTCCTATCGAGACATCCCCTAATCGCCTTCTGACGAAGTTCCTCGTTTTGCAAATTGTTGTAACAGTTATTGCAATTGCATTGGTTGCAGAATTCGCCGTTTGCGAAGCAATCGCAGTACAGTTTCAGACACTGCGACTTCGTACAGTTGCACGCCTTGCGCGGGCGCAGACCGAGACTTGCTGCCTCTATGCCTGAAAAAAATTATTAACCTATTGTTATTAATGAATACTTTATAGCTTCTTAAAATAGTCAAATATATTTCATAGTTATTTTTCATGACCTATTATAATATAAAACTGAAATAATCACCTTGGTCTGTAAAAGAGGAACTGTCATCATTAGCATTTGTTGAATCACATTCTTCTTTTAGATTTTGCGACTCATTCTGAAATAGTTTGCACATTAATAAATTAACCTACTGTTCAAAAATTATAAAAAGAAAGTCTGAATATCGCTGAAATCAGCAAACTGAATTACTAGTACACTTTACTTTATAGATTTAGACACTCTTAGATCCATGAATAACAAATTAAGATTATGTGCATATAATTGTTTGTATTAATGTGTTGTCAGTGTACATAGTATACTAACTGATTTATTATAGTCACTTTGCACCTCGATAGAGTGGTCGAAACTGGCCGGTATAACTATGAGCGGATGCTCCTGGCTTTGCTCCTCTTGGATCTCAATGCCTGAACCCGCCCCTATACTGTCCATAGTGCTCTCGTCTTCTGAAACCTTAAGAAAGGAGACCAAACTTTTAAAAATTGCCTGAAACATGTTGGACTTCGTCTCGGACATTAAATGGGTTGTAGGAATATCAAAATTTCGTCCGGGTCACGAAACTCCGACCACAAATGAAAACACCGTGAAGTTTAATAACGTCATTGGTTTCACTCTGTGGTGGTTTTCCGAATATCCAAAGCCAAAATAGGTCGACGGTGCATTTTGTTCAGATGCTATACGCTGAGGTATTTCACCTACCATCAAGTGGACCATGCTTGTCTTATCATTAAAAAAAAGCTCCATACCGCATTTTTCTTAAAGTCCATAGTGACTTCGTGGTTGACGCCCGCGTCGTCGCCCATCGAGTTCTCAATAAGAGCACGGAGCGCTTCCTTGGAATTCACCTCAGGATCCGTCTCGCAAGGCTCAATGACTATTTCCTCTAACGGCACTGTTTTAGTCTCGGCCACTGATGATATGGGTGCTAAAAGACTTTGCGATGAACGGACGGGTTGCTGTGTCGAAAATGTAAGCCTATTATTAAACTGAATAATTTATTTAGTCTAAGAAAAGATTAGAAAACAGGATACATACTGCAATTGCTTTCATAGGCGCTATCCTCACTAACTTCGGTACTTTCACGTCATCTGTAGAAAGAAGAAGAATATGTAAGAACACGATGGATATTTTGATTATTTCTGACGTCAAACCTATGCAACGGCACGTAGTAAAACCGTTAAAATAAAATATCACCACAACGGTAACTTTCGTTGTGACAACACAATTATAAATGCGTTCCATATTGTGTCAATTCACTATTTGATTTTGAATACAGAAATTAAATGTTTCCAAACACAATTTTTAAGAAATTTAAATATTTACATTTTCTATGGTTACTTTTCTTTTTATTTGACACCAGTTTTTATTGCTACATATTAACTAATGTAAAACAAATTTGATTTTGACAAATTATAAACGCTTTTCCATGACCCCGGTGGCAAAGCTTCCGAAATGTCGGGCCGTAGTATAAATAATTACTAAATAAGATTAACTAATACATTTCGCTGTTTTTAACCGTTAAGAGTGTTTTATTTAAATTATAAACCCTCAATGCATAGAATTCGCATCACAACTACCATCTTGATGGGTGCATTGCTTGTACTTACTTTGCTGTATAAATTTTTGTTTGATATTAAACTGTACTACGAAGTTTGAAGTTACGAAGTATTTGAAAGAATTTTGTGTTGCTATTAATATTTTATTAAGTATTAGAAACAATAAGAATGACGCACCTTTACTATCAGCTTTTGTAGCAACAGTTATATTCTTCTGCGCCGACGCAGCCTTAATCACTTTCGCCGACGTTGACCCCGGATTTGTGACAAGTCTGATGTATTGAATCTAAAAATAATAAAACAGTTCGGTATAGGAATAGAATTGCAGGTAGTTCATGTTTAGTGTTGTTCCCTATTTATTTAATACTTTTCACATTCATAGTGACATAATAATTATATTGTAATGTTGTGGTCAATATTTCAAGGCAGTTAAGTGTAACTATATTTGTATAAGACAGCGCGGGCGCAAACTACATAAAATACAGATTAAATATATATGTATATACTCTATACACTCTCAAAAAAAGCCCCCTCAGACTTACCCCTTTTCCTGGTACATTTATTTGGTGAATTTGAGTTCGAGTTGTTTCAACAGGTTCCTTCTTGACCTGTTAAGAGTCAAATGTCAAATATAAAATGAGTTTACTTTGCATGTAAAACTTAACATATTAAGGTCGCTCACCTGTATAGTTGGTGTTGTATTTTTGAGAACCACATTTTGGGTTGCATTCGAGGAACTGATTAGTAGTTTATTTTTAGTCGACCCTGTAAAAATTTAATTTAATAATTACAAAAGTCGAAACAAGTATACTTTCAAAACATCTAATGAGATGAATCTGAATGCAGATAAGAAATACTATGGAGAATTAAAAAAAAAATAGGAATAGGACAAGCCTTACCCTTTGGCAATAATTTAGTGACAGGTTTGAGCGAAATAACCTCTGGCTTCTTTGCAACATTCACGCCTTGTTCATTCGGCGATAACATTATGACCTGCTAAAGAAAATCACAATTGTGTATTTATTTTTATCATTAAATTCTGCTAGAAATTATATGATGATAAAATTAAAATACCTTATTTCCGACTGTAATAGGCCCTGATTGTTTAGGCTTAAGAGTGACAAATCGTGTCGCCTGATTGGCTGGCATCATTTTGGTGATCACTGCCTTTGCCTCAGGTGTTAAGTTTTGTTGGCCTGAAATCAATGAAAATTAGTTAAATTAATCACTAGTAAATTATCATTACCTATTTTAATAACTACTAACCCGCTTTTAATAGTCAGTAAATATAAAAAAAACAGTAAACAAACAAACTGATCTATTTTAAAGGCAAATTGTAAACCATTGGGCCTACCAAAGGGTTCTGTAAGTGGACCCCACAGATTTCTCATCAATATTAATGATTTGTTAATTACCTGGGATGGTGATAATCTTCATAGGTTTTCCTTGTGAGCTTACATTCTTTGCTGGAATAATTTGCACCTAAAACATAAACATAGTATATAAAAATAATTACAAAAAGTTTTCTTAATTCACGCTATAAAAAATTTACAATTTATAATAGTGATTGACCTGATTAGAGTCTGTCCTTAGTATTTTCTGAACAGGCGGTGTACTTCCTTGAGATGTGACTAATTTAATTTTTTGTGCATTTGCAGGCAACATTAAAATTTGCTTTCCAATTTGGGCTGTAAAAATAAGTACAAATTGTAAAAATTACAAAGTTATTTTTTTTTATAACAAATAAAGTTTAAATTAACATTAATAAGATAATAACAAATAATAAAATGAACATAAATGCTGAATAAATTATAAGTGATAAAACAATTGAAACAAAGAAACAACAAAATGTAAAAGTCTTTTTGCACTTTTCACTATAGCAGAACTATTTCTCTAAGTAATAAAGTGCAATATATATTTATTTGTTAATGATAGAAAATAGGGAACCATATTTTTACGATGAATTAGGAGGTTTTATTATTTGACACACTCACCTAAAACTGTATTACCCTTGCTGTTTGAGCCACTAGCTTGTTTACCAATAGTTTTATTTTGGACTAAAGCAGCAGGCTTAGGAGCTATATTCAATGGTTTCCCATAAGCAGTAGGAAGTAACTTTGGAGGCTTTGGTGCAATAGCAACCGGTTTTGGAAGTGAAGACTCTGCCTTCTTACGTGGTGATGTCTGTTTACAATAAATTGTTAAATGACATACTATTTGATTATATCAAGGTACAACAAGAAGTCTATTTACCGTCAATGTGATAATTTTTTGTTGGTGTGGATCTTGTGCTATTGTTATTGCTTGTGGATTTAATTGAAGGTCTAGCATAGTATCTGATTGAGTTGTTAGGTTGTAACTTGTCTGAAAAAGAGTAAAATAAGCATTTATTATTTATTTACAATATTGAGAGGGAAATTAAAAGAATATAAAGAAATACCTGATTTAATCCGCCAAGCACATTATGGTCACTCTGTAAATCTTGTAAATTAAATTGACTTCCAATGAAATCGGAAACTGAAAAGATGTTTTTGTAATTAGTATGATATTCAGAAATGGTAAAGAATAGTGTATTCACAGAGTTCTTGTGGCATAGAAAATGATAATTTATATTTTTCTCACTTATAATTTCTTCTCCACCAGTATCCATAAGCATTTGCTTTTCTTCATACACAAATTCCATTGGAATATCCTCCTGGTCCAGAATGATTTCACTTTGTTGGCATACTGTCTCCTCTGGACGCTCAAAATCCACCTATTCAAAATATTATTTAGTAAAAGAAAACAGAAAAAAAATTCAAGAAACTATAAGTATCAAATGTATTTGATACTAGAAGTATAATTAACTTAAACCACACCAACATGCTATCAAGTTATTTATGTTTGTTTTTAAAACTATATGAGAAATATTAAAATTAAGATCAGACTCACCTGCATTGAACTGTCCAAATTAAGGGAATCGTCCAAATTATGATCCATAGTAGTTGGTGTTTGTTTATCTGTTATTCTGCTAACTCTTTTTAAATCTTACTTAATAAAATATGAATAAATAAAACTACATTAGATAAGTTCAAAAGACGCCGCCATTTTACATTGTCAAAATCATTTACAAAACAATCACAGTATGAAACTAATTAAAACATTTCGTAACACATTTATTTAACGAAATATTATAAGAAGTTGAAACTCCTTATTAACACATATCCAAGAAAAAACGCACACCTATTTTTGGTTTATTAAAGGTTCTAAAAAGTTATTCATTGAAAATTTTAATTTAATGGCGCCTCTTTCAATTTTTAAATGTGAACTGTCAAAACGAAAAGTGTCTACGTCAAATCCACAACATTCAGCAAATAACTCATCACAGGTAAAGTTAAGATGTTATAACTCTGTTGCTATTATAATGTAAAATTTTAGTCGGCTGTCAGTTGTCATCGTAATCCGTAGATGTTATTGTTTGTGGATAACTGAAATATCAAATCTTGTAATTCATATTTCTCAACCAAAACAGAAAACGAAATATAAATTATAATTGGTACGATTTCTGCTGTCAATTTTTTATTATATTGTGTAGCAGCCAAAATAATGTATAATTTTGGCTGCTAATATATGTAATATAATCTTACCTTGTTTTTCAGTCTGATCAAAACATGCCTCTGAATCTGCAAGATGTACGACAGTATTTAAGCGAATTAAGAAATTCCGGTGGTTTGCACAAAGACCAAGCAGAAAAGTAAGTAGATTTTAATAGTTGTTTCGATAGCGAAATCCTATATCAATACCTAATCGTAATAAAATTAATCCTGATATTTCATATGCTTTTAGATATCGGAATGTTTTATTAAAGATTTTGAAAAATCCTGAAAACGAACTTGCGGACAGCTTAAAAGCGTTTGTCGAAGCTAGTAAGTATAAATATTTTACATTTTTAAATAAAATAAAATTTAGACATATTAAAAATAATGTTCTACCTACAGCGATTAGCTACAGTTAGAGAAAAAGAATACTGAGAATACGAGTAGAAGTAGTACAGTAGTTTTAATTAATTTAAAATACATATGTGTAATTTCTTTTACAGTTGTGAATGAAAATGTTAGTTTGGTTATATCTCGACAACTTTTAACTGATGTCAGCACACATCTTTCTTTACTGCCGGATCCTGTATCTCAAGATGTATCACATTTTTGCTTAGATGTTATCCAACCAAGAGTAATTTCATTTGAAGAACAGGTAAATTTATGTAATTATTTTAGTTTGTGTCACATAAGGAACAAAAAAGTATGTACCTACTACCATTTATGTTTTAGGTTGCAAGTATCCGACAACATTTGGCTGACATTTATGAGCGTAATCAAAATTGGAAAGATGCTGCTAATGTCTTAGTTGGCATTCCTTTGGAGACAGGGCAAAAGTACTTATTTTTTATTTAATATTTTTGCTTTCATGACTTATCAAAATCAAGATGTAAATGCACAATACACAGCCCATTTTAGTAATAGGTAATAGCTAAAGTAATTTTTTTTTATTTCAGACAATACTCTGTTGACTACAAACTAGAAACATATTTGAAAATTGCACGTCTTTACTTAGAAGTGGATGATCCTGTGCAGGCGGAGGCCTTTGTTAACAGGGCATCCTTACTACAGGCTGAAACTACCAATGAACAACTGCAAATATATTACAAAGTGTGTTATGCTCGAGTGTTAGATTATAGGCGGTAAGTTATAATATATAAAGCAATTTATACTTATATTAATGGCATTCCAGTAAGATTGTTAAAATCAGTCATCAGAATAAAACTAGAACTTGCCACATTTAATTTACCCATGCATGCTACTTAAATAATTATAAAATACATTTCAGAAACAAAAACAATTAAATTCAAATAAGCAAATTTTAATTTTAACACTCTTGATGAAAACAACACCATCTTCATAGTTACCAATAATTGTCATTCATTTTCATGTCTGTAGCTAAACTAAATCTGATGACGATTGTCTTGTTATTTTGAAAATGAAAATTCAAAATTATTTTGATAAAATACTGTCTATAGTTTACGTGAGCAGTACACATTTAAATAAAACACTTTAACGGTTTAAGACGCGATATATTAGTCTCCCCGTGACCACGGCTGCTGCAAAGCATCCGAAACGTCGGGCCGAAGTTAAAAATCATTTTCAAATAATTTTAACTAATATATCGCTTTAAACTGTTACAGTGTTTTATTTAAATTAATTTGATAAGGCAAAACTGTATACATTCCATATATATCAAAATTGAAATCATTTATCTTTATTTGTATAACATAAATATTTTGTTGTAGTAAGTTTATTGAAGCTGCTCAAAGATACAATGAATTGTCATACCGTAATATCATTCATGAAGATGAACGCATGACATGTCTGAGGAACGCACTTATTTGTACGGTTTTAGCGTCAGCAGGTAATAATGTTTTCCTCAACATTATGTTTCAAATTTATTACATTGTGCCTTGCTTGGTGTCTTGGTTCTGAGTTGACAGAGGACAAGGCAATAATTAATGTTTATTATATTACTCAGTCAAGAAGTTAAAAAATATTATCAGTTTGGGTACTATAAATAATTCTAAAAATATTATGTATAGGTCAGCAAAGGTCCAGGATGCTGGCAACCCTATTTAAGGATGAACGTTGCCAGCAACTACCTGCTTTCTCCATATTAGAAAAGATGTACTTGGATCGTATTATCCGTCGGTCTGAGCTACACGAGTTTGAAGCACTCATGCAGACTCATCAAAAGGTAACACATGTCATTTTATGCCAAGTTACGATAATACCTGGTGAACTTTAATATCTAACAATTTGAATGTGCAAAAAGAACCACCAATATTTTTTAAAGGAACATGTTTCTTAGTTATTCTGTTTAAACAAAACACTGAACGGTTTAAACGCTAAATATATTAGTTAAACTTATCTGAAATTATTTTAACTACAGCCCAATGTTTTAGTTTTAGTTTATGTCAATGTTATAGTGTTTTATTTAAATGTGTACTACTAAATATTACAATTCAAAATTCACAAAAATTATCAGTTTAGTGGTGCTACTTTTATGGCCAAACTAACAGCTATATATAATTAAAAGTAACATTATGTTTCAGGCCACAACACCAGATGGGTCTTCAATATTAGACAGAGCTGTGTTTGAGCACAATCTGCTGTCAGCCAGCAAGTTGTACAACAATATTACCTTTGAAGAACTCGGTGCACTATTGGAGACTCCGCCAGCGAGAGCTGAACGTATTGCCAGCCACATGATCAGTGAAAAACGAATGAATGGACATATTGATCAGATTAATTCTATTGTGCATTTCGAGAGTGAGTATTTTCGATATAATTAATAGTAGGTAATATTGGGAATCCATGCAATAATAGTACCTTAAAAAATGACAACAAACAATTGAAAGGGATTATACCTACTGTAATCAATCATTAGATTAAGATTTGTCAAAAAAACCGTTTTGGAGGTTAAATTGTAAATTAACCACCCATTGAAGAACAGCATTGGAAACGTAAAATTAATTTGAAAAACCTTAGTGAACGTTTAGGAACGGCAAAAAAGCTTTGCGATTTATTTATGAACATTGATTCGTCTATGGAACGAAGTTTTATTTTTTAAAGCATGGATAATTTTATTTTTTTTTCCTTTTGCCTCTTGAGAACATATCATATAATAATTCGTACCTAATAATTATGGTCGTTAAAATCATACAATTGATTTTCTTGCAGCGCGCGATATCTTACCCCAATGGGACAAGCAAATACAAAGTCTCTGCTACCAAGTCAACAGTCTTATTGAGGAGATCGCGAACGTAGAGCCAGAGTGGATGGCTAAACTAATGGAAGAAGAGATGATTCAATGAATGTATTTTTAAAAATAAAATTTTGGCAATCAACTGTTTGGCTATTATTATTTTATAATGTATGAGAGATTGTTTTCTACATAGTTGCAACGATACATACTTTGTTATTAAAGGTTTGTGGAAGGGTCACGGCATACTAGCTATATAGGTACAATTGACTGAATATTTTTATTCATAACTATCAAAGTCAAAAAAATTTCTTAATGATAGAGGGGACAGACAAGCACGGGGTTTACTCGATGGTAGTAGAAAAACCCTAGCCATATATAATCGAATCGCTGTCGAGCTATTTTGGCGTTGGATATTCAGAAATCTAGATTGAAACTTCACGGCTTTTTCATCTGTGAACGGTGGTCTCTGACCCGGACGGAATTTTCTATATTCCTATCACCCATACAAGGTCCAGACAGAATCCAAGATGTTTTAAAACATTGTTTTAATTTATTACAAACATTGCTACCCATTGGGGGTCGAATTCACGACCCGATGCCGCCATATTTCTTACTAAATAGGAATGGAATATAGGAAATAAAACAAGACATTGATTCCAACAGACTATTCATTATATTTTATTTCTCAATCAATCAATAAGGAACACACCATCGGTGCTTATTTACAACGCGATATCGACTGATATATGAAAGTGTATTGATTAGCGAAGAGACGCGTGCTTAATGACGCTGACAAGTATTAGGATAGCGAACCATTCGCTCGCAAACAGGCTCGCTGGTGGGAACTGAAGACAATTTTATTGTTCATTTACACAGAACACACAAGTTTTCATTTGATTTAGCGTTATACTTTGTTATACAGTAAGTGGCGTTATTATCTACATGTCTAAGTGGTGCGGGGCGCGGTGGGCCTAGGGCTCGAGCTCGAGGGCGACACCGACCTTGTGCCCGCCGGCGTTGAAGTTCTGTCCGTCGATAGCAGCCGACAGGGTCAAAGTCACGCCTGAAATAATACGATACTTAAGGTTTTTGCACGGGCTCGTTAATACGAGAATCTCGATATGGGTGTCTAAATTTAAATAACATAAGTATACCAACGAAAAATGAAGTTGTAATTAAATTATGACATCCTCTACTATAGGTTGTGGTAACGTAATCTTATCATGACACAATATTTGCATTGGATTTAAAAGATTATATCATCTCACGACAGTTTGATAGTACAAGGTAACGCATTGCGTGCGATAGGCCAAAAATGATAAAACAAGATTTTGCAACAATAATATGATCCGTCACACTTGTTATTTACGTAGATTTTTATTTCAAATGATATTAAAAAGATAAAATTAATCATCAAATATAGCAGCCATTACCGCGTATCTTTTGATTATTCTAAAATTATAACACAGTACAGAATATTATGGGATTTAATTACATTTACGACCGAAGGTTCATTATCTATAAAAACGCAAAATATGACATTTTATTGTATGGCAACTCATTAAAAGTACCCTAGAAAATTATATACCTTTCACCTAGCAAATAAAAAAAAATACCTGGGCGCAATTTCTGCTGGTATCCAAGCCCGATTAGGGACTTGTTGTTGATCTTTGCATGTAGAGACGCGTCCTGGTCCAGCGCGAATTTGGCACCAACACCGAAGAGGGTGTCAGTTGAGCCAGTCGCCCACTTCATGCTGACACCGCAGTCCAATTTGTCTGACACCTTCTGGTAGATGGAACCACCGAATTCTTTGCCATTGTCTCTGTAAAATAAATTTAAGATTGCTACCCATATTTTACCTTCCTGCTGCTGCACTACAGCAACTAATTTGGGTTTTACTTATTACAATATTATAATTCTTATTAGAATTTAGTTAGTAATAGGTAAGGTAAGTGTAAGCAATGTATAATATTTCTATACTCAGAATAAAACCAATAAGACAATGACATACATGCATAATTATGCAATACAGTCTGATTTAATAATCTTCACAATTGGTCATTGTCCTTGTAAATTGAAACTACCTGACACAAAAGAATTTATAATAAAATGGAAATGCTGCTATATTCCTTACATAGGTTATACATTTTATCTGAAAGGGAGATTGTAATAAAACATTTAAAGTATTATACTTACACATTGGTGTGCAGGGCGAAGTCGTTAGTCTGGTAGCCAAATGCAAAGTTGTTCTTAGAGAACTTAGCCTTTTGTGAGTCAAACTGTGTGTGAGCACCAGCGAGCCAGCCCTGGTACTTCAGAACTGCTGCTACATCCACAATTGGGCCAGCAAGGTCCAAATCTACATTGGTGTTGACCGCAACAGTTTCATTTGCAAATGATGTCTTCAACTTGCCAGTTTTGCTTCTAAAAGTATATATATTGACTTTTGTGTGAATTGTGCTTTATTTAATAAATTTAATATTAAACTAGGTTTCATTCCTTGTTTTTTTTTTATATAGCTACACTTGATCATTAAATTTAATGTGAGAATATTACTCAATGGTAATTTTTCTTTATATTCGAAATATGTACATAAAAAGTGATAAGGCTACACTTAATGGACCAGATATTACATAATCTTACCCTGTCATTGGTGCAAAGGTGCCTTCAAGAGTGACTTTAAGTCCTTGAGCAATTTTGTCTTGAATTGTAATGTCAGTGGCTAATGTGTTGTCTGTATTCCATTTTTCTGTAAATGTTAGACCATAGTCCTTGACTGCGTATTTTGAAGACAAGCTTCCGAATACCTGTAAAATACAAATTCATTTAATAACTTTATATATTACATATAATTAAAGACTAAATTACAACTGTTCTTACCTTTCCACTTTCCTGGTTGGAGGTAATACCACTGGTAAATTCAACACCTGATTCACTCTTTGTCTTTAGGTCAAGTTTAAAAACACCAAAGTGATAACCCTTGGAGAATACATCATTGGCCTTCTTTCCAAGATCGGCATACTGTGGGGGAGACATTCTCTACAAAAGAAAATCCAATTAGACACAGAAACTCGTTATTATCCAATACTAAAATTTGAACTAATTCTTTACAAAATTTTGCCTATCAATGTTAAAATCTAGACAAAATCATTTAGTCAATGCCAGCTGAGTTGGCTAACAGAACTGAATTTGCACATCCCATTTAACGGTTGCCTTCATTGAAAAGTGTTACATAACGTGCCAATATTGAAATTGCAAAGATCCCATACACCTAGGTTACTCGCAATAAGATTTTCGGGAATTGTACGAGACGATTTCTATTTCCTTAGACTGGTGGCCATAAACTTGACCTTTCACCAAAACGTTGACCGAAATAGTAGCGAAATCGTAAACTTACACCACACTTACAATTTTAGAATAACCTGAAAGTAACTCATGCCCTAGTAGGAATTATGAAAGTTATGTGGAGTAAATGTAAAGAAGAAATTAGCGAGAAGTAATCATATGGATTTTGTAAAAAAATATGTACAAATCACGTGTATGACGTAGATATACCCCGGCTATTACAGCACAAACTAATTCTTTTTTTACAAACAATACAACACTGAAGCTATCATGTATTATATAAAGTATATGTGTCACTACTTACTATATTAAATTATTTAACAGATCGTTACTAGATTTTACGAATTCGGAGAATTCTTGGCAATAAGTTCACTTCTAGTACCTCACCAGTTCACCACAAGACAAAACTAGTTTGACATAAAGATAGCAAGGTGGCGTGACAGAGCCGGAAACGCTTTATTGATATATCAACTGCGTATTTTATTATTATTAAAACATTAAAAAGGACAATTAAGAACAATGAAATAGCAAAGTAAATAAATTTTATGTTTTTTAAGGCTCCGTGTATTTGACGTTTAATCGCTTAGCGTTTATATGATTCTAAAATATTGTGGCTTGATTTTATGATGCGGCATTTTAAGGTCATTGCCCTATTTAAGAAAATAATGAGTAAGTTTAGCAGCAATGTTCAATTAAAGCATTTAAATAATCGAAACTTCTCGTAAGAAAAAAACAATAAAAATTACCCTTGATATATGTTAGTTTTTTTACCAAAAAAGTCTTATTTTGCCGCGGTCTTTTAAAGATTAAACGCACGCCACAGCTAACGCGAAATTTTAAAAGTTCGTATTGTAAACTATTCCAAAGATGCATTTTTAATTTAGTAAAATGTAAATAGTTAAAATGTTAAGTAAATAATTCAGTATGATTGAATAGGATTTTACAGTTGGAATTATATTTATGAAATACTAACGGAACAACACTTATCATCAAATGTGTTATTACGATCTTCGCTTTCCTCATTGTCGTCATCATCCCTTGGACAATCTACAGTTCGCCCCCATTCGTCTTTACACACTTCCATCTGGCTCATTGATCCATCCTGAAAGAAGAAATAATTATATATATTAATAAAAATATTTAAATCCGCCAGTAACATACGGAGGAACGATCAACAATAAAAGCCAATGCGCTAAGTACAAGGGATATTAAAAGGCAATTCAGTTAATTTATGTATTTACTAGCTGACCTTTGACCTGATACGTCCTTTTGTCAGGTCTTTTCAATTCGAACCAGTAATTACTGATATTAGCGCACGAACGAACGAACAAACTCTTTAGCTTTATAATATTAGTATGGATTATTACATTACATTACGTTACGGTTACAATATAAAATTTTGTACTCACGGGTCGTAAGCATGGTACCTTCTCCTTTGTTATGGCAGCATCAACTATTGGAAATAAGAAACCAGTTAAAGAATTAACACAGTCTCCAGTGGACTTAGAAAAATAATCTAAAATGGGCATAATTTAATGATAACAAAATTATAAATTAACAATGTTTTTGTATATTTAAGAATGACATTAACGGGCTGAACCACGTAGAAAACTGAATGTAGTATAATCTATGAGGCTCATTTTGTCCTTAACATTATTAGCCCATGTTTACCTACTTTTCATGACCGTTTTCTAGGCGTGATTGATATGCAAAATTCGTTATCATTCTTATCTCATAAAATGCACTTTTTATATACAAATATTTGGACGCAATGTAATATTTGATTGCAATATACATACTAGCTGCATATCTCTATTCTTTTCCCATTCAATTATACATAAAAGTATCTAATGCTATCAAATCCTCAAATCTTGAAATCTTTAAACAGTACAGATGTACAGGATAGATAAATACTTTGTTGCCTTATACCAAACAATATATTGAACAGTAGTTATTTCTAGAGATTAACCATATAAATATCTCATTATATACATACAATATTTTCAATCAAATTAATTCATAAATTCTCCATCATCACATGAATAAAGTTCTAGAGAGAGTATCAACTGTATATTATCATATAAGTATGGTTATTTGTAAACTCGAAGATTCTGTTCGGCACTGTTCTCGACGCGACGTACCGAATCTTATTTTAGACGCTTGACCGTAAATACGCTTCACTCGTCTTTAGGAAATCTTGCGGGTTAGTACATAACATTGTACTGAGATGGAAAAGCATTGCGATATTTTAGAGAACGAAAAATTTGGCCGCTACCTAGTTGCTAATAAAGATTTGGATGCCGGTGAATTGATTTTTTTCAGATATCCCATTTGTACTTGGACCTAAACCAGGCAAGTAGTGGAGGTGAAAGGATGTTATGTAGCATGGAGTTAACGCACTATGGAATGTGCAAACCCATTTAGTCTTTACCTCAGTTTATTCTTATTTGTAGAGTAGTCCTATTTCCTTTTTTTGCTAAAATCAAGACAGGAAATAAAATTAAGCAGTTTATGAACCATATTTACTTAAGGTAAGTCCCCAATATATTTACTAATTAATTAAGTAAAATGCGCATGCACTTAACCGGACCATACGAGTTTATATGGTAGTTTCAAGTCGACTAATAGCATATTTAAATCCTCACGACTACATTGACTGCATGCAACTTACCTAGTATGATTACTAGGGTACGACTGAACTTTTTAAGTAAAATTACACGAAAACTTGTTCCAATTATACTATTGGAACTTAGGTAGACAACATAGGTAGTTTGAAGATGGAGAAAATGTATTTATTTTTCTCGGGCTCTTTCTTTTTTATAGTATAAATAACTAATAATCCATAGGGCTTGGGTTCGATTCCCACATGTTTCTAATAAATTTATACATTTCTTGAAATATGTTGCACTTTGTCTGGAAATCTGGATATTAAATTAGTAGTAGGAATATCGAAGTTCCCTCCGGATCACGAATCACCGTCTACAGATGAATAAGCCGTGAGGTTTTATCGCGGTTTCGGATTCAGTCTGTGGATTTATGAATAATCGAAGCTAAAATATATTTTGTGATATGTTGTATGGCTGCGGTATTTCACCTTCCATCGAGTGATCACCATGCTTATGTATCTTCCTATGTTATAAAAAAAACTACAATAATTTTATTGCCATTTTAGATACACCTCCGCTATGCCTTGGTTGCTATTGTCCAGTGGACAACATAGTCTGCACTCGCTGTGGGTGGCCAATATGTAGCGAGGCGTGTGAAAAAACAGCACATCATCAATCAGAATGTGATGTCTTTTCTGCCGCTAATGTAAGATTTCAGGCAACCGTTGATTGGAGTGCGGCGTCACCACAACTTGATTGTATAACTCCTCTGAGGTGTGCTTTCCTTAATTGTTTATTTTGTTTCTCGTCGCTGGCCATCGTACTTAAGAAATAGTTCTCGACGTTTCGATTGTAGCTGTGCGAATTGTCGCGGGCATTCCTTTTATACAATTGAAAAGTAAAGCTTAATTACACATAGCTACAATAATATACGCTAATAAATTAAAGTTATTACATATTATGAATATAACAGCAATAGCTAGATTACAGAAGTATTTTTATTTTTTACTTTAAAAGTGTACTCCTGCCAATACTCTTAAGCAATTCTACATGTCCTGCATGATGCTATAAGTTTCGTTGCTTCTGTAACTTTGTTTAACATTCCAGGATGCTCATAGCAAAAGAGAACGATCCAGACCGTTGGCAACGCGAACTGGAAATGATGGAGACGCACACAGACGAAAGAAAGAAACGACAGTCATGGGAAGCCGACCAAAACAATATCTTGAATTTTTTACTTACTCGTTGTAAGCTTGGAGCGAAGTTTTCCAAGGATTTAATTGAAAAAGTTTGCGGCATATTAGCGGTAGATATTCACGATGGGGGCAATTCTCAAGAAGTGACAAAATTCTTATCGATAAACATATGACATACTATTGTGTTCCTTTTTTTGTGAATTGTTCCTGCCAAATTGTTAAGCAGCCCGGCAGTTTGTTATTTATTTTCGAGCAATAATTTATTTATTTTTAACTTTTCAGGTAAATGCAGTCGAAATACCATCAAGGGGGGGGTTTTAGCACAAATGCTATATATCCTTATCTAGCGATCGCTGCTCATAACTGTGTTCCTAATATTGTTCATACAATACTTTATGAAGGATACGAGTATGTTACTATTTCTTCCAACACCTAATTATTAGCCATATTTCTAATTTTTTCTTATAGCAGGCCCCACAAACAAGAATTAGAAACAGTAGACCAAAGTACAATAATATTATGTTAATATATACATTTGATCAACGGATCAGTGAAACGGACACAGAAATGTGTTCGCCCCACGCCCCACGAGGGGGAAACGGGATTTCACTTTTTTTGAAACTATGCATTATAATTTCATGTACTGAAAAAATGGCCTAGTAAATAATGGAGTGGATATTCCACTCAAATAATTATTTAAAAGATAAGAAAGATGCAAAATATATATTCGTTGCCTTCTTAATATTTAAGTATGTAATAATATTCTTTGGTTTCCGAGTCGTTCGTCGTAATTGAAAAGTTGATTTCATCATCATTTAGCCGAGGAACAACTTCTGAAGCTTTGCACAATGGGCTTGAAAGATTTGGTCATTATTTATCCACGCATGTTTATGCATCTGCAGGGTTCAAGTCCGTGCAGCCGTACCAATAAAGGCAGGAGAAATATTATATCTAAGCTACGCCCACGCGCTGTCCCCAACTCTCAGTCGAAGAGAATATCTGCTCGAGTCCAAGTTCTTCAATTGTGAATGCAAGCGTTGCGCGGATCCAACAGAACTGGGAACCCATATGAGTACCCTCAAATGCAGCAAATGTGACAATGGCGTTATTCTGTCAAGCAATCCTTTAGGTAATCTATTATTTTTTTATGATAGAAGAAGATAGACAAGCGTGCGATTCACTTGATACTAGGTGAAATACTCCAGCCATATAGCATCTAAACAAGATGAATTACGATCGATCTATTATGGCTTTGATTATTCTGAAATCCACAAACTGAAATTTAAACAGCTTGTTCATTTATGGATAGTGGTTCTTGACTCGAAAATTTCGATATTCCTACAACCCATGTAATATCTAGAGTTCCAGAGAAGACGAGAGAAGTCCAACATGTTTCAGAGTAATCATAAATTTATTATCAACATTTTGGATCCGATGTAATCCACGATCCGTTGATTATTAGCCACACATTGCTACCAATATACTACGAGTCGTGCTTAGGTTTTATTGTTGAGTTACGACGTGGGTTACTAACGTGGGATCGAGTCACGGCTGTTATACATTAATGAAACTTTTGTAAACATTTTAATAAGCTCTCTTATGTAACAACATAAGAAAATTATAGATGTTAGTTTATATTGATAAGCTTTGTTATTACAACTACTTATACTACCACTGTCATTCCTCTGTAAAACCTTAAAACAGGCAATGAAACTATTTAATATGTGCCATACAATATAAAATACCTCTTACAATTACATTTAACGTATTTAAATACATTAACCAATCTCGACCTACGTTACAAATAACAGTATGAACTAAATTTCAGATAATGATGCTCAATGGAATTGCACAGACAAGGGGTGTGGTTTTAAAACGTCTGGTGCTGCTATGCGAAAGTTTTTGAGCGTAATTCAAAGTGAGGTGGATCAATTGGACTCGTTGGAACCAGGACCCCAAGCTATTGAGCAAAGGGAAGCTTTTATTAGTAAGGTAAACTCAAAAATTATGTCAATGTATTTCAAACTAGTAAAAACGTTAGAATCCGTTTTTTTTCTATACCTGAAGAACACGTCATGTCTTTTTTACTCATTGAATACATATACAGGTAGAGTCTTATTAGACTTTTGTGCTCTAACAAGGATTTGGTGTACTGGAAGTTAACACGTTTTATCAATAGTTTACGCGTCAAACACTTTAAAACACAGGTTACAACGTTTCGGATGCTTTGCAGCAACTAGTCACGTGTGGGTATTTCGCGTTTTAAAACGTTAAACGCGTTTTACTTAATCACGTTTTATCAAACCAAGAAGGCGGAAATAATAAGAGGTTTGTATTTTAATTTCAGTATAAGTCCGTGTTCCATCCACGTCACTCGGTGTTACTATCTGTAAAATGCACATTGGCCGAGTTATATGGGAGAGTAGAGGGTTATACCATTGATGAATTGCCAGATATAATGCTTGGACGTAAAGTGGAAATGTGCCGTCTGATATTGGATACACTGGATATTATTCTTCCAGGGGAAACACGAATGAGAGGTAAACAGATGTCATAAGTATTTACACAATTATAAAAAACTAGCTCACCTGGCAAGCGGTATTTTGCTAAATTTTATTACCATAAATACGATTCTTGACAGTTAATCTTAAAAAATAGAACATATAGCAACTGTATAGTTTTTAATGTTGATTTTTTTCATATATCAATACAACATTAGTCTTTTTTTCACTCTGTTGGTCTCAGGGCGGTGCTTAAAAAGTACAGCAAAAAGATAAAGCTATGTGTTAAATATTTCTTAAATAAATTTAGTATATCTAGGCAAATGAGTAACAAAATTTTGATAGGTACTTCTTATTTGCAGGTATGATGCTATATGAATTGCATGCACCACTTATGTATTTAGCCAGAAGTGAATTTGCAGCGGGTTTAGTATCGCAGGATCAGTTGAAAGAAAAATTAAAAGAACCACTGCAGTGTTTGGTTGAAGCTGCAAGGATTTTGCAAAGAGAAGACCCACAAAGCCCTGAAGGTATTATGGGGCACATTGCTTTCGAATCTATGGCACAATTGAAAATGAGCTTGGATACTTTGTAAATTTAAATAAAACACTTTAACGGTTTAAAACGCGATATATTAGTTGAAAACTTATTTAAAAATCATTTTTAATTTCCGGCCCGAGTCGAAATTTTTTAAATTTTTTTTCGAATTTTAAATTATAACGCGATATATTTTGTTAAACTTATTTGAAAATGATTTTAACTTCCGGCCCGACGTTTCGGATGCTTTGCAGCAGGAATGGTCACGGGGAGACCGCGGCAGCTGCAAAGCGCTTTAAACCGTTAAAGTGTTTTATTTAAATGTGTACTACTCGCGTACACTATAGACAGTATTTATTTTGTAAATTCTAATCTAAGTCCCGCCCATGTTGCAAGATTTTTTTATTTAAGTAATGTCATCAAGCGCAAAATATTAAAGTTTTTTGTCCTCCAATTATTTATTTTGTATACATACCAGTACAGTATAAATACATCTTAAAGTAATAAAACCAGACTCCATACAATGTGGTTTCATTTACAGAACAATAAAAAACTAATTAGAACTTAATTTTTTTAGGCTTTTTAGATGGTTCTTGTTGAACAGATCCTATATCAGGTTTTCCTATGTCTTCAGTATTTTCATAGCCATCCAGAGTTGATAGTTTTATTGATGTACCTTCCTTCTTTTCTGCAACCTGCAATGTTTTTTTTATTATTATTTAACATATTTTAAATTTAACTATACACAATATCTATAATATAATTTATTTCAATAATGTAGAGTAACATTTAAAGATAAACAAAATGATTATTAATGAATAATACATTAACCAAAAAATATCATTTTTTTTTACTTACTGTAGGACAATCCTTTCTCAAATGTGTGACATCACCACATAGCTTACAGCATCCACCATTTGGATAAAGACCCTTAGGATTATCTGGACATTGCCTTGCCAAATGACCCTGTAAAATGAAATAAGAAATATTATTAAACTGTATTTAAGGTGTACGAGATTGGTATATTATATGTAATTAATATCTAAATTCCTTTATTCTCAGTACTATACCTGAGTTTTGAACACTCTGACATAGAATTTAAATGTTAGATAGAGAAATTCACTAACTAAAATACATTTGATGAATATTAATTTTTAACCCTTAAAGATAAGCAAGCAAAATTATATTTACCGTTTCCCTACATATGAAACAGGTTGCAAATCTAAACTCCTTGTCCCTCTGAACTTTGCATTCATTCTGTCTGTGTTCTGTAGAACCGCACTTAAAACACACACCATCTGCAGAATCAACTCCTGGTATATTAGATCTTAGATCTGGGCAGTCTGATAAATTATGACCTCCCTTCCTGCAATTGTAGCAAACATCTCTTTTTAGTCTTGCCAATGCTTTTTCTGCCCTTCTTCTCTCTAATTTTATAGTTCTTTGAACTTCACTTTTGGGTATACCTTTTTTGATCATACTATTTTTTAACTCCTGTATCCTCTCTGCGTCTTTCTTCATTATAGGAAATCCATCAAATCTCACTAGTTCAACATCCTTACCATTAATAATTAATTGAAAACTTTTATCGTTTATTTCTTTCCTTCTAATAGGCTTATCCCCATGCTTCTTTTTTTGCTTTGTTAAATTATTTACTTCTAAATTAGCTGGTTGATTTTGGATTGCCTCTGCATTATCAACTTTATTCATTTTACTGGACTTTTTCATCTTTTTAGTTGTTTCTTTTATATTAGGGTCGTTAACTTGCTGTCTTTTCTTATTTTCTTTAATTGGTTTCTCCTTGGGCTGTTCTATTACATTGCTTACATTTTCCAGACAATTATTTGGAGATGATTGTAATAATTCTTGAGGCATATTTTTAGAGCTATCATTTTTTATTTTTTTCTTCTTTTTCTTTTTCGCATCCGTACTGCACTGAGAATACTCACTGATTGCATTTGTTTCAATGTTTCTGTTCCCTTTTGCTTTTTTAGTTTGTGAACTCTCTGAACGATTTTCTACCTTGCTGGTTTGCGATTCTGGAAAATCACACCATTCAGCTTTACGTTTTTCAACTTTGCGTTCTTTCAGAAAATTTTCATAATTCTCAATTCTCTGTTGTTCTGCCTGAAAAAAAAAATATTGTAAAATACTTGAAAGAAATGAGAAATCAGACTTAGCATTTGTTTAGATGCTGATTATTTACTTCTTTTCGCTTTTTTGAATCTTCTTGTTCTGTTTTTGCTTTCAACATTTGTTCTTTCATTACTTCCCATGGTGTACTGTCTTCGGGTGCTTTTAGGTTAGAAGACTTAGAACCCTTAGCTCGAGCAAAGCGTGTCATATTTTAAAATTACAATATACACACACATATATAATTCATAACTCGTTAATTATACACAACTAATATGCAAAACTATAGACTTATAAAAAAGTCGCCTACGCAAAATGTGTTCTTTTTAAAATTGCAGCAACCTTGAATAAACCAAAACACAGGCCAAATGATATTAATTGACGTATATCTGACAGTTGTACTTTTTATGACAGCTTCACTGACATTTATGTACACTGATTATGATTAATACTACTGAGATTAACTTGCCTAGTTTTATTGCATCGAAATATTCTTTTTCTTACCTAAAGCTTTTATAGTAAAAAAAAATCTACCTTAAGATAACGCAAACTTAAATGAAAGAAATAATTGATATTTAATACATCATACGATTTTACGATTTTAACGCCCCTTAAGGTAAAGCAACTACGAAAAAAAGTACTATTACTATATATCATGATGTTAAAGTACATGGATTATCTGTTAATGTTTTATGCTTTAAAAGAACGCAAGAATGTAGGTAGGTACGTTTTACTTTAACTGGAAGGTAGACATAAATGTTACGTCTCAGTTTTAAAGCTCTTGAACAATTGATATTCGGTATTATAAAAAGGTACCGAATAAAAATAATAATATATATCAAAAATGATCACTTCTTTTTAAATTACAATCGACTTGATAGGCCAAATATATTTTTTTGCTGTTATCAAGAAATGAATAGTATTATGGAGAAGAATGGAAGTAACAGGCCGTCCAAAATAATTCGGTACCGAAGATATTATTGCTCTGTATGTGATGTTTACACGAATTCCGGTAATCAATTTACTCAGCATTTGGAAGGAATTCGACACAAGCAGAGACAGACGAGTAGAAATATGGATTCTTCTACCTACCAGTCGGTTGATTGCGTATATGAATACGATACTACTTTTTATGTTCCCGTCTTCATCGCTACATTGATGACAGTTTTTATATTTTTTTACCTTTGTCTACTTTTCTTTAGCAAAATGTTATAATGTTATAATTATGTACACTTAAGTGGATTAACGATGCCTTAAATTTCGCGCCTTAATTTTAATTGGCGGAGAAGTCGTCCCCAAGCGTTCACGGCTTCTATGCGCACGAACGAACGCGCAGAACAATGAGGTAGCAGCCATTTTATGTCGGTGCCTAAGAAAAACATAATTCGAATGGCCAATCTTATCGGAATTGTGTAATTAGTGTTCTAATTTATGTGTTTCTGCACACGCTGCTTTTGTTAAGTGTTCCTTCATATAAGTGAGTACATTCTTTCTCCTCTATTATGGTATAGTACTAACGATAGCTATAATGTGTAATGAAACATTACAAAAAGTGTTTTAATGGTTTAATTAGTTGACAATCTTAAAACTAGTTGCTATTCTAAGACTACGAGTTACTAATAAGAACAAGTTAGAAGTTTTTCCTCGTCAAGTGTAACACTGTTTGTGTTTACATAGTTCAAAAAGTCGAATTGTAAATCTCAAACCGCTTAGCATATAATATTTTTAGGTACGAGATATGACATAACTTTCCATACAACAATTGATTATTTAATTCGGTGTATCTATATTGTTTACATTATGATTGTAGTGGTCATTAATTACTCGGCCATAACAACCGGCGTCGCGCAGCCTCTGGCTGTAAGTTGGGGACAAAATTCAATAACGAATTGGCCATTTTATTGATGGCGGGGGGAGGTTGGGTGGAGACATTTGGAGGTGGTGATTAAATTTTCGAGTGAAATTAAAATTCTTATTAGAATGATTTATTAAAAATTAAAGTGTTGTACAACATAGAGGCAATGTATATGTATGAACAATAAAGTTTAAAGATAATTACAGTACATGTGTACTGTATAGATAAGCTGCATATAGGTATAGTAGATAACTTTTACTCAATTATAAATACAAATATCAGAGTAAATAACTTACATATTTAATATTTTGTGCAGACCCTACTTAAAACCTTATTAAAAATAATTCATGCATTATATATACAAATCTGTATGCCTTTGGTGTGTTTTTTTTGTGGTACAATAGTCAGGAAATTCTTATAAGAACTATTTCATCACCATTATTTGAAAAAATAAATCTTCCTTTATTAAATAATTGTTTTATTTTAACATATTGTTTATTATTATTTACGTAGAATTGAAATACACTAATAATTTTCAGCCAAATTATCATTCTGTCAAATATAAAGTTTCTTAGGATTTTTATTGCAAGGGTGGTTTTCCATCCTAAAGCTTTAACAAAAGAGAAATAAAATATAAGACAAACAAGACATTACTTTGGCTTTACTAAACATACAATCCTATACAATTTATACAGTATAGGAGAAAATTGACTGCAACATATATACAACATAATACAAATAGCATAAAGTGGCCTTACCTGACTTACATCACTATGTCCAAAATTGAAGCAGGGATTATCTAGCATACTTTTTGGGATCCCCTTGGAATTATGTCAATATAATCAGTACTTAAGCCCTGAGTTTGTCTGTTCTGTAGCAGGCGGCAGGGTTGCATGATGGCAGACAGCAGGCACCATTAGTTTCCCAGCACACTGGGGCGTGGGCGTCGGGGGTGTGGCGCGGGGCGTGGGCGTCCCCGTGCCGCCCCCCGGCGACCTCCTCGCCACCATCTCCATGTTCGAGCAGCAGATCAAGGCTGAACCTATGAGGTGAGTTCATCTGTGGCTTAGAAAAGACAACGGTAGCCATTTGTATGGAGTAAATGAAGATGCATAGATGCTGTACCGACTGGACTGAGTATATCATGTCAGATTATGGAATTGAGTGATATGATTTTTGTGAATCTCAGTCATATTGCTTAATACAAAATTGTGAAATGAGACCTAAAAGAATAAATCCATAATAAAACTCTTTCTTACAGTTTTTACACATCACACTCTCATGTGAATACTGGCCCTCCAACTATAGTCCGCACCGATTCACATGGCATCATCAGTATGAACCAGCACCATCCCCAGGAGGACTCAAAAGACAGCCTCATAGTACAACATCAAGTACAACACCAAGACCTGCTCGATCAACATCAGCAACAGGATATGCAACAGGATGATGAGGTAGATAATGTAAGTGTCAAATGGTGCAAGCTAATGTTTGTTTCTTAGCCTTTTTGATATAAGTTATTGTTTAATAGTTAGCAGCTAATGTGGACTTGTCATCTGGCCTTTTATTGATGTCCCCAATAAAAGATAATAATACAGTTCTTTTCTTGAAACAATAATTGTTCTAATCCATCTGTTAAGATACTAAGATTTTTTTTGGACCAAATCCAGACCTGAGAAGATTGGGGTAGCAGTTTGTTAGACTCATCTTTAACCATGCCAACCGGCTTATTATGTAGTCCAAATATTCATACCTCTAACACAGCATTAAGTTTTGCCTGAAATAAAAAGGTGGGGACTATATTATTTAATATTTTATTATTACAGTTAAGTTTCAAAGGAATGGATGACGATGGTGTTGAGATGGACATGGATGGACGGCAATGTTCACAGGTAAGTTTAACCTCGATGAAGAACTAAATTTTCTTGGAGAGAACTTCAAAATTGATAATTATTTTTGATGTAAATATCATTTTTAGGGTATGGGTGTTGACATGGGAACAGTACAGACGAAGATGGAAGTGTCTAATGGCCAAGGGGTACCACGATCTAAACCACAAGCATGCAAGGCGAGTATTATTTAATATTGTTAAATTGTTTAAAGATTATTTGAAACTCTTAGAGAAATAGGCGAAAAGCTTATATAGAGCAAGTTATATTAGGTTGATGCAGCCATTTAGCAATGCTACTTGTGTTCGTAGCTGCTTAAGTTCTGATTAGGAAACGGTTCTTAATTGAGACAAGCATGGCGATAAAAATTTGAACATGAAATCCACAAGCAATGGCAAAACAAAAGGACCAATCACAACGGCCAAGAAGCTTTAATTGAGCTAAAACCAAGTACCATAAAGCAATTGTATATACATGTATTATAACTATCTCTTCAATATCTAATAATAGTTAATTTAGAGAAATAGACAAAACAAAATCTCAAGCTTAACCAGTTCCAAAGAGATACGATAGGCAGCTCTTAATTCTTGGACAATATGCATTTGTTTATGTTAAACAATTTCCTTGGTTGCAGGTATGCGGTAAAGTGTTGTCGTCCGCATCCTCCTATTACGTTCACATGAAACTTCATTCGGGCAATAAACCTTTCCAGTGCACGGTAATTATTATTATATTAATTAAATCTTTTATGATTACAAAATATATAAAATAAAAAGTATTCATTCGGGTTACATTTTTTTTCTATCAATCTAGTCTTAATCTGGAAACCCTTTATGTAAATAATACTTGTTCCAGGGTTTCCAGCCAATTTTGCTTGAACAAACGTAATGAGATATAACTTTTTTATATAAATAGTGAAGATTAGCCCTTATTTCTAGTAACTATGTAATAAACATTTGGATATTATCCAACAAGACAATCTTACAAATTGTAGCTAAACGTGATAGATATTTATCAAAAACAAAATAAACCCCACTTTTGAAAATCTTTTTTTCCACATATTATTGCATAGGATGAAAAGAAAATATTAATAGATTTTAAACTAACTCATGTTTAAAACGCACTTAAGGATTCTATTACGAATTTTATTTTTAAAAAATAGGGTTTTCAACCTGAAAATTACAAAACAACATTCGGGATTTAAATTAATTTACAAGACTTGTATAACTAACTTTTGTTTGTATATAATAAACTTTTTAATTGATATACACAGGTATGCGATGCTGCATTCTGTCGCAAACCATATCTGGAGGTGCATATGCGCACGCACACAGGCGAAAGACCATTTCAGTGTGACCTTTGCCTCAAGCGTTTCACTCAGAAGTCCAGTCTCAACACGCACAAACGCGTCCACACTGGTGAGTTTGTTAATGTGTCTAGCGGAGTCATTTACCGTGTGTATGATGAGGATTAATCCATATATATTAAAAAAATAAAAAAAACAATGAATGCCAAATCGAATTTCTACACTTATATAGCTTAATCAGTTAAGCTACTGTAATAATGATTTTGGAACATTACAGCCGAAATGATTATTTCACAAAGACTAGACCATTTTGTATAAAAAATGAGGCTACTCTGGATTAATCTTTCCATCAAGCATATTGTTAGGTGTCTATAAAATGTACCACTAAATGCCTTATTTACATGTATTAAAAATGTAACTCTCATACCCAAAAAGCGAATAGTGGCACATGTTTATTGCTTCAATAGAATATCCTAAATAAAAGAAAGTCTTATTTCTGTTATGAAAATACATTTTTTTGTTTACTAAACCTCTTTTGCTAGGTATGAATCTTGTCTATAAAATAACACATAGGGCATTTGTAGAAGGACCTTAAAAAACCCGAGTACCATGAGGGATTAATGAAAAAGTCATTTGATTTTACACTTTGATCAAGTCACCCTCCTCCTGTTTTCGCGTTACAGTATTTTTTCTATGTATGTTTGTGTAGTACCAAGTAGTATGTAGTATTATTTGTTAGTGGTTTTCATTTGCCAATTTTATTTATTTTGCTTACACGCAACATTTTACTGGGTAGACCTCGCGTATTTTTGACACAACCGTCGATAATAACTGTAATGATGCATTATTAAGTTGTTTTTCCAATTTAAATCGAAAAATATCATATAATAGAATTTACATTTTTGTTTTGGCGTAAAATGGAACTGTAACTGTTAATTTACTATTTGTCGCTTGCGGCCTCTGGACAAAGCTTTATAAAATATAACTTTATCGACACACCTTTGATTTCCTTAAAAGACATCGTATCGTTTAAGACGTTAGGACACTGGTGCGACTCACAGTCGGCGTACGAGACTTATTACCATCCAGATGTGAATAGTTTTTGAGTCGTGTTACTAAAGATAGCTATAGGTCAGCGCGAGAGAGTGTAAGGTAACAGGGGGAGGTAAAGAACGCACACTGGTGTCATAATCCACTGTGAGTTCTAAGCGTGGCTTCGATTTCTGTAGAGTGTATTCGAGATGTGTGGCGTGGGTTTTAGATGAGCACCTTCGGGCATTGATGGTGAAGGACCGGCCGTACAAGTGTGAGCTCTGTCAGATGCGCTTCACGCAGAGTTCCAGCCTCAACCGCCACAAGAAAATACATACGGGTGGGTTTCCTTCCGCACCGACTTGTGCTTCAATCCTACTAAGCCTAGTTTATCCGACCCCGTAGGCCCCTTAATTACATTCGAAAGATTAATAATTAATAGTAACATCTAGACCCTTG
Source organism: Leptosia nina (assembly GCA_963661955.1). Classification (NCBI taxonomy): domain Eukaryota; kingdom Metazoa; phylum Arthropoda; class Insecta; order Lepidoptera; family Pieridae; genus Leptosia; species Leptosia nina. The sequence continues at coordinate 11,051,553 of CAVLEF010000280.1, forward strand.
CGGGTCAAACAGGTCGTCCGATACTTATGCGTGACGACTTTGAGGCAGCACGGTTTGATATTCTTCGTCACGTACCTCCCCCTGGGCGTGTGATCGAGTGCGTTGACTCGCTAGGCTATTCAAGTTGCGAGGGTACAAATTGCTATATCGATACTCGTATACCTTATAGAGGAGCACAGACGAGCCCTGTTAGAGAAAGTGCGGCCGTACCAGTGCCACATCTGTTTTATGCGCTTCACTCAGAAGTCCAGCCTTGGCCGACATGGAAAGATACACACGGGTAGGCCTTTTGCCCTAAACTCCTTAGTAGACATTGAAATACCTTACATAGAGCCACGTCATTAGGCACTGACCGAGCGTACGAAGCGGGATAGTTGTTGTAGCTGAATTTTGTTGCTATTTCTAGAGGAGCACATCCAATCGCTGATCAACAAAGTGCGCCCCTATCAATGCGACATCTGTGACAAGCGCTTCACTCAGAAGTCCAGCCTGGGCACCCATAAGCGTATACACACCGGTGGGTCCCTTGATATATTATAGCTTCTATAGGTATCTAAGTCACAATCGCGAATCGGTTCCGTTTCAAACTATCGTTGTGGCTTCGACGCCTTTTTGTGAATAGTTTTGCGGGCTCCCCGACGTCCCTTTTGCATTAAGATTAGCGATTTGGAAGTGTTTCTCGCATCGTCAGGAACACAGAGCTGTTTTTATCGAGCTAAGTTTTATTTGTTAATGTACACAGGTGCGCGCTCAAAAACTATTCACAAACTTTAACAAAAGCATGTGAACGTTGTGAAAGATTTAAGTTACCGTAGGTGAGAAGTCTGATGGACAAATAACCTGTTGAAATTCCCTCATGGTAGTTTTTTAGATGAGCGAGACATCGGTAAAGTTGTTTGAAATTATTTGTCCATCGTCCATTTTGTTTTGTTTCTCTGTCCCCCCGCGTGCGGCGGCGCAGGCGAGCGGCCCTTCCAGTGCACCGTCTGCCTCAAGTCCTTCACGCAGAAGTGCGCCCTCAATTTGCACGAAAAAATACATACGGGTTAGTAGCCCACTACTACATTATAATAGTGATTCTTTCGGTACGATACGCAACATAAACTTCACGCACCCACTTCATCTAGCGTCATGCTTTTTCCTGTTTTCCGTTGCCTGACCCCTTGATTTATGCACTTTTCAATCGCTTTCATCTCGTTGCTTAACTAACTTTCTGTATCTTTTAACTCATGAAGCGCTTTTTCGTACTTCTGCACTCGCGTCGATCCCAATTCCCGAGACAATCACATCCGCTCAGGTCATTACGCCGTCATTATTTCCATTCCGTATAGATTTTCATTACTGAATACATCATTGTTTCATAAATATTAACTATATTACAAAAGCGGTAATGCAATCGCCGTACAGACGCAATCGCGACAGACGAGTCGTTTGGGGGTAGAGTCGAAATAGTGTAATGTCGAGAGTCACCGCGTAGAGATCGGCCGGGGTGGTTTAAGAGCGCTTTAGTATTGCGTCGGCGACGTGCGTTACTCGCTTTTGTGTGTGCACTGGGCGCAGTGCAAGGGCGTCCATTCGCGTGCGGGCTTTGCCCGGCGGCGTTCGCCCGTCGCCCCTACCTGGACATTCACATGCGCACGCATACAGGCGAGCGGCCCTATCAGTGCGACGCGTGTCTGAAGCGCTTCACGCAGAAGTCCAGCCTCAATATACATAGACGGACGCACACAGGTGGGTGTCAGTCGGGCCGGACTGGACCCCGCCCGCCCCCGGCCTCTCCTAGCCGCGTCTCGCCTCTCGTTCGGCCGGTCTCTCGCGATCGTTCTCACTAACGTACCGAATAAATGGAGCGGAGTTAGCGGCGAGCGTCGACCAGTCCGCGCCGCGACTCCGTAGCTTAGGGCGTCTAGCGTCCTTCCGGCTCGCCGCCTCTATAATGTAATTTGGGCACCAGTCCAGGGCAGACCGTTCCAGTGCCTGTCGTGTCCCGCGGCCTTCACCTGCAAGCAATACCTGGAGATACACACGCGGACGCACACGGGCGAGCGGCCATATCAATGCGACATCTGCCTGAAGCGCTTCACGCAGAAGTCCAGTCTCAACATTCACAAGCGGACGCACTCAGGTACGTGGCGTCTCGAGTCGTAGGGCCGCACGGGCGGTATGCGGGCGCGGGCGGGGGGCCTGCGCGCTCTCTCTACACTACGCTAGAGCAACACCCCGGCTCCGGGCGAAGGTCTGTCGGCCTGCCTCCGCGGGATCGGCGCACAGAGTCGGGGTGCTGCTTGAACATTATCTACTCTGCTAATCAGACCGCCTTACAGTGCAGGGGCGGCCTTTCCAGTGTCTGCAGTGTCCCGCGGCCTTCACCTGCAAGCAGTACCTCGAGATCCACAATCGCACGCACACGGGCGAACGGCCCTACCAGTGCGACGTGTGTCTTAAGAGATTCGCGCAAAAGTCGACGCTAAACATACACAAAAGAACGCACACAGGTGAGCGTAGCTATGTCCGTACTTGTACTTTCATTTATTAACATCTCGTTATGAGGTTGTCGGTGCCACGTGTCAGGATAGTCGTGAGGTTGAAGCGAGCGAATGACTAACGTTGTGTGATGGGTAGTGCAAGGGCGGCCGTATCAGTGCATGGAGTGCCCGGCGGCGTTCACTTGCAAGCCGTACCTGGACATACACATGCGCACGCACACAGGCGAGCGGCCCTTCGAGTGCGATGTCTGTTACAAACGCTTCACGCAGAAATCCACCCTCAACATTCACAAGCGCATTCACACCGGTATGGAAAACGAGTTCTGTACTGTAACAGGGTTGCCATCTGTACCATTCCATTTACAATCCGTGCATTTAAAAAATATTGATGTAACCAGCATCGTTTGATGGCGGCCCTTAACAAGACCTCATCTACACTATCGGTTCGTTTACAGTACCGGTCTCGATTCCCTTTAAAACTATCAAAAAACGAATCGATAGTCTAAATTTGGTTTTTTATTTGTAAATCATTGAATGTGGTTTGTGATAGGTAAAGGGCTTATTGAAACTGTTTAGCCGGCTATAATTAAAAAAAATTAAAACGCTTTCCGGGGTATTTATCGGAAATAAATTAGTTAACTTATTTTCCTCTACGACCCAATGTTCCGGATGCTTTGCATCATTCTTGGTCACAGGGTGAAGCTGTAAGTTAACTAATATTTTTCGCGTTTTAAACAGTTAAAAAGTGAATTATTTAAATGTGCACTATTCGCATACTACGGTTGTAATTTAATTAGCAAGAGACAGCGTTTGCCTTTGTCTCTTCAAAATTGACGCCTTAATCAAAATGCTTGAGTTTGAACGGTAATTCGTGTCGTTCGTTTTCAATCATCGCTTAAGTTTCGTGAAACTGTACTATAACTGCAAGCCTTCGAAGTGAACGCAAACGCATGCGTATACGCATTCACCACATTAAGACCAAGAGAAGACGGCAAATTGCGATAACAGGTACAAATCTGGCCGAAAATGATGTGGCACCGACAACGTTTTAATATTTCATTTTCATTCGCTGCATCATCTTCAAGTTTCATGAATACCTTATTTATTATTATTTCTTAGCTTTGGATTCATTAATTTTTTCAGATTGCATTAAATTGCCAATTGCATCTTGCCGTCTTTGTAACATTTTGCTTATCTGTGCTTCGTTTAGCGCCATTACGTAGAATTTGCCTTTTTTGTTTTCACTAACATCACTCAGTACAAAGAATTTTCGTCTGTAACATTTGTTGTAAATTTCAGGGGAACGCCCCTACGCTTGTGATATCTGTCAAAAAAGATTTGCCGTGAAGAGTTATGTCACGGCTCATAGGTAAGAGAAGTAGATAGATCTGTACTAGTCTAAATGTATTGTTCGTTGAGATAAGACGTCTATCTTGAATGTGATAAAGATATAGCAATCGTTACGTATATATTAAATAAAAGCATAAAAAAGAGTTTGGTCGTTATAAAAAGAGAGACAGCATAAACATTTTCCTTTTTTTAAAAAACAATCGAAGTAAGATCATCATTATCCAAATATTTGCTACAAATTATAGTCACAGATAATATAAATCACGTTTAACCTCTTCCTGATATCAGAAATTCATAATTCTTTCTACGTATATGAAATAAATACAGAAAAATTAAAAATAACTAGCCGTAAATATAAGTAAATAGTAAATCTTAAATACTTAATTTTTACTTAAAGTCACGGTATTATTTTTTTTCACTTTTGTAACACCCCCTTTAAAAATAGTCCGAAATATGGATTCCAAGAAAATTTATTTACCATAATAGTCCACGTTTATTATATGTACTATTCGCGCAAAATACAGACTTTTTCTTTGAATATCGTATTTCTCTCTTTGTGAGAATCATTTTCTAAAAATTGGCGTGCTAAAATCATAATTCCACGATGGAATATAGAAAGGATGAAGTCGCCAGCGCTACTCACGTAAACAATTTTTCTGTGTTTTGTGTAATCTATAGTAGTGACTTACAAAATAATTAATATGAATATTATATATTAATGTATATTATGTTAGATGGTCTCACGTGGCGGACAAGCCGCTGAGTTGCGAGCGATGCTCTATGACGTTCACGTCCAAGTCCCAGTTCGCACTACACATCCGTACGCACGCGGCCGGTCCCTGCTACGAGTGTAGTGTCTGCGGCAGGACCTTCGTGCGAGACAGCTATCTTATACGGTATGTTATTGTCTTAATATATTCAATTTAATATTTTATAATAGATTTATATCGTCTAGTCAGCAAATCAATATAGTGGAAAAATGTAGTAATTACGACATTGAACCTCAAAATGTTATTGTTAAGGTTGAATTTACAATGCGCGAAAGGTGCACGTATCAATGTGTTCAAGAAATTTGTCGATGACTTGAAGAAGCAGCACAGAACGCTATGGATGACATTTCAAGTCTCACCTTTCGCCAATTTTTTTCATCTCAAATCGATTTTAATTTTAATTTAGTATAATTAAAAGATGTAACCTATCTAAAAATGTAAATGCATAACTTTTTTTCGGTGCAGTCATCATAATCGCGTGCACCGCGACAGCCATAGCAACATGTCGGCCAACAGCGGTGTCATCAGCAACGCAGGAAATGGAGGGAACAATTCTAGCAACTACGATTCGCCCGGCGTCTGTGACTTAAGGTATGACTCGATCCAATTTACTTTTTTAGATTGACTATTTTTAGACAGCTTCAACAAAAACTGGGAAAAATTTTAGTAACTTGCAAAAACAGTGATCGCATTAAAAACTTATTTCAACCTTTAGGTATGTACAGTGTAAACAGAAGGGGGGTCTTCGTATTTATAGCATCAATATGTTCAAACATTTTGTAACTCATATATAACGTTAGCTGTGGCCGCGCCTTCACCCGCGTAGGATCGTTATTTTGGACATCAAAATTTGCTTTTGCAAAACTCCTCATCATCTTTATATGATATACGTTTTCCCCGTCTCGTCATTCTTAAAAGATAGACATATACTATCGCGGACATTTTTTAGAGTATTTAAAAATGATTCCATTCTATCATATATATTTTCTAGTTTCTTAAACCATTTTCACAATGCACGCAACGAAAGCCCTCAAAAATAAACAATTTTCCTCATTTTTCCTACATTTTTACTTCCCCTACGCTTCTATCACTGCGACTCGCAGTCTGGTAATTATTATAGCCTTCCTCTATAAATGAATCGATTTTTTTAAGTTTAACCAACACAAAAAAAAATCGAACCAGTACTTTCTTTAGAGTTCTTGAAGTAGTAGTTTAGTATAGATAATGATGTTTTTGTTACAGCTTTGTCCCAATGGTGAACCGATACCTAACTTCTCAGGGTACGCAGGTGTCCCTCGACGGCACTACCAAGATGTCCGCTATGTCGCCTCAGTCCATCGCATCTATTTGTAAGTGCATGAAGAGATTTTGATTTTTTTATTTATTTAAATGCTGTGGTTTTTTATATGGAAGTTAGATCTTAAATTTGTATCAAACTATGAATCAAATTCTCATGTGAAGTTTGTTTACAGCGTCCCCCCCTCCGTCGCACACACCCACGCCGCAACCCCAACAGATGACGTCAGGGATGCGACTTTCGGACTGATCTATTATACATATTATAGGTAAAATTATTTGATATATTGTTACGCCACATAATGTTAGCCAGAAATAGCTGAAAATTATAAAGATTTTTTTTTAAGATAGAGTAGATCAAGGTGCACTTGATGGTACCTCATCCATATGACATCTAAACAAGATGCACTATCGACCTAATCCGGCTATGCATTTTCGAAATCCACTGACTGTAATCCAAACGCGATTAAACTTCACGACTTTTTCATCTGTGGACGGAATTTCGATATTTCTACCACCAGTTTAATATCCAGATTTTCAGAAGACCAACTTGTTTCAGAAAAATTTAAAAATTGATTAGCAAATATATTGCATTGTATGGGAAGTGCACCCATTACCCGTTAAGTATCTATATCCTAAATCGGGCAAAACTTAGAAAGTTACTTTCTTCAAGACTTTCTATTGATACGGTCTCCTTTCCGATAAAGAGGCAATGTTCTAAACCTCATTTGAGTTTTTCTTAGTAGAAGTCACATGCATCTTGTTTAACGGGTTAATATTATAAAGTGTCCTTTGTGATTCAGCTCTCGATTGAAGTATGGGCCGCCGAGTGCAATACCAGATGAACGGCAGCCAATAGCAGCTACCGGTGCAGTCGACACGAGACGGCACTTACACCACAGATACTAAAATTATTTTATATTCTTCTATTTATTTATACATATTTTTGGTCGGCCGTGATGAGGAAAGGTTAATTGTGCGGGAATGGGATCCCTCGAGCCGAGCACGTGTCGGGGTTAGATAGGGCTGCTACCTCATGGTTTTGTATCCGTAATAACTGGTTTTATTAACAGATTCTGCCCTACATACCTATCGCAAGATTATCTGTAAGAATACAGGTCCGGTGTCCTATTTTGCTACATAGATGTACCTAAACGAGAGTCGTCGCTAATTAGTGTAGTTGGCAGCCCTAGTAGTTGTAGCGTGGTAGCGGTACCGCCTATGTGATTGAAATCCACGTCTGTGATTTATATCTACCATCACAATATTTAATACAGTGGTGGCATACATAAATCGTTACTTAAAGTCTCATCGTTATAGATTGTAGGCCTAAATTTTTGATCTCATATTCTAATTTGCTTAGTGATAAATAATCTTTCGGAATGGTGAACGGTATCTCCAGTGAAATTCTAAATTCGTGGTTACTCGCTTGTCATCACTTTCCATACATTCATGCGTTAGGTTTAGCGATTGATGCAGGAATCCTCTCGTTCGTACTCCCGATAGCTTCATCGGTGAGCGAAGATGCGGCGACTTGCAGACAGTCGCTCAACCAGTTCATAGTTCACTTTAGAGTAGTGGAATATTAACAATATCTTATTGCGATGCTTTAACTTAGATGTGTCTGTGTATATCGATAATTTTATAGAACTGTTACCGATGAGAGGTCGAATATTTTGATCGCTAAATTTTAAAGGACTCTTAGACGATACTCCTCGACACTTATCCGTAAGAACGCTTTAATAGAGAAAGTGAACAGAATTCACACGAAGATAATAATAATTATAGCGTACGAGTACAAATCGATTGAACCGCAGAGTCCTAAGAGGCAATAATACAATAATGGCTTCACAAAATTAACTTTTAATATGATGTATATTGGAGTAATCCAGAGAAGTGCCTGTTGCAACATAAAATTGGCAATATTTTTTAATAGTATTTCGTTCGTAGGAGAGTTACGTTAGGTGTTCAATGTCACAGTAGAGCCGATAAGTGGAACTTGCACTTTATTCTATGCACAGAGCGTATCTTTTGTGAAGCTTCTCACTGTAACTTTGTGTGCCTTCTAGCAGTTAGCGCGGTTAGGCGATACGACTCGTTCCATTGCGTTCATTCTCATTCGCGTCCTCCACGATCCATCTCTTACTGACTTCCGTTTCGCGTACTAATAGTTTCCTCCTTTCGGGACTGTCGAATAGCGTAAAGTATAGTTGTATAGCGCAGTAGTCTTCCATACCTTGAGACGACGTGCAGTGTCCGCTGCGGGGGTTCCGTGTGGTTTGCCATTACGATATCAAAGATAGATTGGTGCCATTCAGTGTAAATGATGCGGTAGAAGTAAGTTTATAGTTAAGTTCGCCGGTCAGGGTAGAGTGGAAATAAAATACTGTACAGCGTTCACCTCGACTCAGCGTCTGTTGTTTCGTTTCCTCCTCGTTGTTTGTTTTCGATACATTATTTTATTTCCATCGAGCGTGTGTCCAAGTGTTGAAGGTCAAAATTGTAAATATTCGTAGGAGTTATTTATTCGAATGTCACGGGATTGATGAGTCGAAGTTATATTGAACGATATGATTATTTCGTAGAGGCGTAGTTCTACGGGATCGGGTCGAACTGAAGCGGTAATAATGGAAGTAATCGTAGTGATTAGGTCAGAAGTATACTTTCTTATTTAAATATCGAAATTTCCTCGTAGATATACATATTAATAATGAGATATATACATGTGAATGTTGTTTGATAGTCCTCAATATTTTTTTATATTTTGATAGTTCTGTATTGTGAAACACGAGAAAATAGGCCAATATCTCATTTATCATTTATAAATAAAATTAAATAACTAATAATAATGTATGTATGCGATACTATAAGATTAACTACGAGACGGATGCATTTAGTCGCCCAGGAAGTGAAAGTATAGATATAGAGATAACATCCAAAATATTTTACCGTGTTTTCGAAAGTGACGTTTTTATTAAGTTTTTACCAAGCCATTGAGAACAGTATTATTTAGGGAAACTAGATGTTCCAGTTATCGGATAGTCGGCTATCCTCTACCAACTTAGTGATCACCAATGAAGAATAAGATCGATTATTATTTACCTACAATATATAATATATATTTAGCGGCAGCGTCGAGGAGCTCTGAGCGATGTTGTGTAACCATAGTTATGAGAACGGAATAGAAACACCAACATAGTGAACTAGTTACATAAAGTATATAAAATGTATATTGTCGTGTGTCCGCTCCCCGCGACTCAGCGAGGATGCAGCTTCTTATAGATTTAGTAATATATTTTTGTTATATGTTCTTGTCATTACCGTGATTGTTTTTTATATTACATTGCTTCGTCTTCGCCATCCTGACCGAGTCCAGGGGTCGAGCGGAGTTTATAGAGAGCGGTTCTTCTTCGTTACGACATGTATCTCTATATTTACAACCCTTATTATGTATCGAAAGGGGAGAGCTATATATCGTAAATGTCGAGGCACCGAACAACAGTCAGGATGCACAAATTCGCGCCGATCCACAAAAGGTATTTTTGCAGGCGGTTCTTTACCGGGTCGGGGATGTGTGCGTCTTTTCTGCCCCAACTATTTTACATACAATACGATGTTAGTTACTAAATTAGAGTGTAATCGAGCTATAATTTTCAGTTACGTAATCGTCCCTAATTTCTTTAGTCGTACTTCCTCCATTTTCCAACCGTAGAAAAGACTGAGATGCTATGGATCCACAACGTGTACACCAAGAATACTCAATGGGAAAAAATATGGCGAAATTTTATCGGTTTGTTATTTGTTATGTTAATATCGGAGCGGTTGTGGTGTTGGACCAACCAGTTTCTTTGTAAATCTTTAAAAATTTTGTTAGGAAATCGTACATATCTTAGCCGTTGATGATAAATGTATACCTATAACCGTTGTCGAGGCAGTACTAGTCGTGGGGGCTACGGCCACCGAACACCGCTCGCTCCCGATCGAGGAACGCCTCCGCGTGTCGGGGGGGGGGGGGGGAGTGCGGACGGCGCTTCCTCCACCGGGAGCGGTGGTCTATCCACTTGAATGTGCTAGTTTTATTGAGAAAATAACAGTGAGCCTTGTGTAATCATTATGACTAAGGTACATAAATATTTAGTTCTATAGTACTTTAGATTTACGCGAACTTCCGCTTTGTCAACATATTGCGTTGCTTACATCATAATCATACGAGAGTACAGCCTAAGGATTTTAACGTTTTTTTATATACTGAGAGCTATTCCTAAGTCACTGATTTTGTACTATTTATAGTTGTATAACAAATTTTATCGGCTTTAAGCCAAAAAGAAGTTTTGGAGTGTTTTACATACCTACTTTTAATTCCTATTTTATTGAAATTCACAACAAACATCATGGCATGATGCTTTTTGCTACGGTCATTTAGTTATAGCTCTGCAGGTGTTTATTGACCAATATTTTTAACTGCAACTGTTTTTCTTTTATTGTTAAAATTTTTAGGCTAGTTATATTTTATGAGATAAGTTAGGTTCGTTAACTGTGGTGTATTACATTGCACGTGAACATTGCACCTTTACAGCCTCGATTACTTCAGAACTATATTATTGTTTGTTTCTTTATAGTTGCATTGTGATAAAATTTATAACTCAGATGGAATAGTACTTAGAAGGCATCTACGGTCCTTTTATACTTTTATAAGTGGGTTTTTTATATTCTTAACCATGGGTTTGTTAAAAACATTGCTTTTTCGTTGCCTTCGGAGACTGGATTTTACTTTGAAGATGGCTACTTAAGGTACTATCCATCTTTTACTTAAGTTATTTTTTATATTATCAAATACATTATTTTTTTTATATTTATCGTTGATTCTTTGAGAGTATACCGTTATAACTCTTATTCGTAGTTCTACTCTTATTGTTTACAGTTTTTCGTTTATGGTATGTGTATACCATTGTCTTTGAAGACGTGACGCGTAAGGAGGCTGTAAGGTCCATTATGTAGTCAGCATTATGTATATGCTTTAATGTGATTTTTTAAATGTACTCTTTATTATCATTAGTATCATCAATCAATATAATTAGCGAACTAACAAAGCGATTTTTAAAATTTTCATTTAATAGTGATTTATATTGAGATCAAAATAAATACAGAGTTTATTTAATTTTATGGAAAGTATACATTGTAAAATTATTCGATAGTGCTCGAGTTATCGAGCCCTTATAAAAAGAAATTATATGAATGCAAAATAACAAGTCACGATTCTTTTAGAAGTCGCCATGTAGTGGAGAAAAATAAACGTGCCATGATATTTGTGGCTAATCCGCTTGTTTATTTCATGAAAACCCTTCCTCCCATATTTTAAAGAACAATCAAAATAACCATAGTAACATGATAGAATTTGTTTAAAGAAAACCAAAAATTAGAGAAATTAGAATTATTAAAAGAAGGTTAGTGATTTGTACAGTTATTAGTTAAAACACTTGTGGATTTAAATTCTATATTTAAAACTAACAGTCGACTACAATTTCCTCCTTAACTACATTCGCGTCTCCAGCAGGAGCTAACGTATTGTCAACTATCGGTGCTGGACTCCGATAATACCTGTTGCTCACGTGGTGTTCCTTCAAGTATTCTCCCCCCATCTCGTAGTAATTCTCTTTAGTGATGCAGCAGTTCTCGAAATCGTTACCGCTCGCGAAATCGCGTGCCCCGTGCCATGCATCCAAGCTGGGATCGCTCGCTGTTACCACTTTGTGCGTGGATTGGAACGGCCGCATTTCTAAGAGTTCTCGTTCAAGGCGTTCCTTGAGACCTGCAAGATTTATAGACGTCATCAATTTTACAATAATGACGGAGTCATGAGAATGCATAAACGTTTTGTAGGGCTCGTTAATAATCTACGGGTCGCGTGTTCGATCCCCATTAGGTCCAACAAATCTAATCAATTTATAATTTTTCTGAAACATGATAGACTTCGTATGGGAATCTGGATATAAAATAGGTGGTAGGACTGTCGAAATTTCGCCGGGTCACCTTTACCGGGTTTATTACCTTTCGGTTTCAGTGTGTGGACTTCCGAATATCTAAAGACAAAATGGGTCATCACCGCATCTTGTTTACTCGAATATAGATCCTATAGGCTCGGGTGTTAGTAATACCCGAGCCTATAGGATCTATATCGAGTAAACACCATGTTTGACTGTCCTCCTCTACGTAAAAAAAAAAACACCTTTTATAACATAATGTGACATTACCAGGGAACTGCGAGCACCCGCCTGTCAGAAACACGTTGTTCGCCAACAACAGCTGGTCTTCCGCGTTGAAATGTTTAAAGACATACTCCATAGTTTCCGCTAGACCTGCCTCCAGGTTTCCCATCATTGATGGTTGAAATATCAACTCGGGTGCTCTGAAATTGAATAATTACATAGTAAATAGGTTATATTGTCTATTAAGTTATACAAGGAAACAACTACATTGATAATTTTCTTCACAAATTTATACCATTATCATAAAGCAGAAGGGTTTGTTTATTATTTTCTGGATTATTTAATACAAGGCTTAACCCGTGACCAATAAGAGCAAAGAAACGCTATACGTAAACGGTTCTTGAAACCAAAATATGTATGATATAAAGACTCCTTTTTAAACGATCTAAAAATATGTCCACAAAAGTTCTATATTTAAAGATTAAATTGCCAGAACGACGGGACGCGGTCGACGTCGTGGACAACAGCTAGTGTAACGTGACAAACTTTTTTACCAACCTGTAAGGTTCAATAGCTAAATGCAATTGATGGTGCATACTGGAAGGCATCTGAGGCTCGTATTCCCGTAACGCCTCTTCTAGTTCTACGATCCTCTCACCGTCCGCATCTGAATCTGAGTCGGCGTCACGACTTATACTGTGGAAGTAAGATATTTAAACGTACTATTGTTAGAGAAATATTGTGATGACGTTATCAAGGAGGGGGGATAAGAAGTAGTGAATTTGATCGTGCCGATAACTTGCCTAAAGTGAGCCTGCTCGATTGCAAAGTATTGTGTTATTTAATAATTAGAAAGTAATAGTTTATTTAGTTTTTTTTTGTGATTTAATAATTAAAGTCTAAATTTAAATTTAGAAAGAGCCAGTAAATAATGATTGCCTCTTTTTTTATTATATTCCACTTCCATTCTTGAAAACAAACTATAGTCATTTTACAGAGCTTGTTTTTCTTAATGGAGTGATTAAATTATGTACCTTTTATATACATCCCAATCTGAATCCTGGTTGCCAAACTCGTCACCAGCAGCCGCTAGACGAGAGATAACACGCATTCTTTCAGCGGCTGCTGCCGTGCGCCTGCGCACCATTGCAGCTCGACGGGCACGACGCGCTTCACGACGTGACAGTATCTCACTGTACTGTAAAATTAAATTTTTTTTTTTACCTGTACTTGTTTTTTTTTATTTTGAGTGGGATTAATTTTTTATGTATCTAATGTTTCTTTAGGGTTCCTTCATATAACATCTAAACGAGATGAACGAAACATCTAAAGAAGAAATAGGGCGAAACAGGCCCTATTTTGGCATTGGATATTCGGAAATCTACAAACTGAAATCGAAACGCGAATAAACTTCACGGCTTCATCTGTAGACAGTGGTTCGTGACGGGGACCTTTTATATACCTAATTAATATCCAGATTTCCAGAAGAACTTTCAGAAAAAATATAAAAATAATTACAAAAATGTTGGAATTGGTGAGGATCGAACCCACGACCGGGAAATTGTTTGATAATAATTTAATCGCATTTTAATTCCCATAAATTATGAAATCACCCCAGTGCGCCAATAAAAATGATCTAAGCGCAAGACCAGATACAAACCTTAGCCCTGGTTTCAGTAAGCCAAGTCTGAAACGCGACGGGGTCCTGTGGCGGTTGCATGCGACCACTGGGCCGTGGCTCTACGACCTCCTCGGGATTCGCAGCTGCCGCTATGCGCTGTTTGTTCTTCTCTATTCGCATATTAACATTTGCTATTTGCCTCTGAAATTGAAATAAAAATGTTACTATGCATTTATATGGTATACTAGCTGATCTGGCAAACGTTCTTTTACCATAATCTGAAGTATTTACATGAATAGGATTACCACAAAAGACACTGTTGCCGATATATTAGGAATAATTCTTATATATATTTATATATTTTGTTATCTTGAACCGTTGTCGCAGCACACGTAATGGAAACAATTTTTTCACATTTACCGCGGTCTCTTCGTTCCTATCGGTCGCAGCCTGATATTTTATAGCCTAAGGTCTTCCTCGACAAATGCTCTAACCAACACGGAAATAATTTTTCAATTCGAACCAGTAGTTCCTGAGAAACGCGAGTCAAACAAACCAACTCCAGCTTTAGATTATAATAGATTTATATCGATTAACCGCAAACCTGTAGATCGGCGTAGCTCTTTATTTCGAAAGTCTTAATCGCCTCTTCAAACTCCTGAGTGTCGCCATCTTCTATTAAATCCTGTAACGAAAGACAGTGTAGGTGTTAGACAAAACATTTTAAACAAATATATATAATATAAAAAAATAAACTATATAAGATGTAGATACCTGTATAGCAAGCAGTTGATTCATTTGCTCTTCATCTTCAGCTAACCTTTCTTCCCGTTTCCTTGCATTTATTTCTAAGAGACGCCGTGCCATTTCCTTCTTACGCTCTTTTTGTTGCTCCGCTAGATACATTACAATGTATTAATTAATCTAGTATTTATTATAACAATACATGAATAGGCTAGTGTCACTAGTTGTTGACCACCACAAAAAGACACATACTTCTAATCATTAAAAGGTAGGGATTGACACCTATACTAATATATCAGCTGAAGAGTTTGTTTGTTTGTACGCGCTAATCTAAGGAACTACAGGTTTGAATGGAATTATACGTTGGTTTAGAGCATTTATCGAGGAAGGCTATAGGTCTATAAAACATCGCGCTGTGACTAATACGAGCGAAGATACAGCGGGATATGTGAACAAAACATTCAAGATACCTAAAAAATGTGTATGAAAGAATGATTTATCTTTAAGTGATCTAAAAAAAAGTCCGCGAAGTCTATATGTCAAGATTTAAAGATAAGAACTTGCAAGAACGACGGGAAGGGATGCGATCGGTCGTGACTAAGGGCTTAGTTTATAAATATTACGCGGATTTGCAAAAACTAATTTGGATGCCCAAAATAACGATTCTCGCAGACGAAGTCGCTAGCACAGCTAGTCATTGATAAAAAGAAGATACTGATATAAATACTCTATCTACTAATTAACTAGGTATAAAATGAATGTTGAAGGGAAGAATTATTTAACATTACAATAAATATATGTTTAAACTTCTATTACCTGTAAGTGCAGAAGAACTTGTGTTTTGCACATACGGTAACTGGATTCTTTTAACATGCCCATCGTAGTAGTCTGCATTTGCCCATTTCTTTATTTCTTCCTGATAGTCCAAAACAATTGAACAGTGCTCATGCAATATCTCTTCAATTCGCGACATTGTTATTGCATTTACATGCACTGGGTACTTTAACTGAAGGAGCTTGTGTAGGTAACATATAATTTCACTGCCCCCTTAAATTTTTAAACACAAATGATTCACTAGGACATTTTATTAGGCGATATATTCAACCTTTAATGCATTATAGGCGTTAAAGAGTTTTCATATTTTTCTTAAAACATATACTAAGTTTATTCTCAATAAAAAGTTATGATAAAAATATTTACCTAAATTAATTCTTCGTGCATGTTCAGCAATAACATTTCCCCGAATGACAGGGATGATATGGATTGTGTGGTATCCAAGATTTATAATGAGGCCTGAATCTCCAATTTGGTTTCTATAAAAGCTAAATAGAGAGTCAATTCCATAGCTTACTGCGGGAACTCCATATCCTTCAAAGAGTAGTTCTGACATCACTAAAAATTATATAGAACATTGCATGTACTATGTTGTTATATATGGCATGTACCTAATATATATTGATTAAAAATAGTAACAACTTAAAAACTACATTTCAAGGGGGTTTTTTAGCAGCGGCAGTTAGAAGTCAATCATACATGGTTTTCTCTTATCTTGTACTTAACAAATACTTACATTGCCTTGAATAATTAGGTGCAACAAAAGCTTCAGTCATAACAATGGGATGTGGAACACAGCCTTCACTGTCCAAGCCCAAATGTGAAAAGATGTAATCACACACAAGTTCTTGGACTTCAAAGTGAGTCACAACATTTTTGTCAAATTGAGTTTTTAATTGGAATCTGAAAAACAATCACTTAGTATATTGTTCTTATAATATTTACACTTTTAACATACACAATAATATGTATCATAATTTGTGTATTAGCTGTATTGGTTTTAGGTCTGGAGGTACATGAGAAAGTAATGAACAAACATAGTTTTATTTAATTTCGATACAAACCTAAATAGAACACTATTACCGGTTTAAAACGCGAAATGTATTAGTGAAACTTTTGAGTTTGTTTGTTTGTTTGAGTATTGGAATTGCTAAAACAAATACTGACCTAACAGCTTCGATATTGATAATATCATTTCCTATTTGTATTGGAGGTGTAACTGGAGGTTCGGAGTCCTTTTTACAGCGATCTTTACGGGGTCGTGCAATTAGATTTTTAAATATTAAATGTGGTTCATCATTTATCGACCACCCGACGCGGCATTGATATGAACCTGTAATAAACGGAAAATGGAACAACTTTCTAAGATCAAACGAAAAGATGGTCATAAATAGCGAAAATTATAAGTAATTTACCATTATCTATCACTAGCGGAATATGTCCAAATTTGACTGTAGGCTCGTACTCATGAACTATATCTGGCACTGTTTTATAATCCTTCAATACCAATACATCCTCCATTTTTCGAAAACAAACAGAATTCAAGAAAAACTAAATTAGTGCAATAACTTAACCTTTAAATTACCAATATTTACAAATAAAGCATCCAAGCTACTATTACCATAGAGAGTACTATTTAGCACTTCGACCGAACAGATGAACTCTCAACCATAGATTATATAATATAAAAAATTAAAACTAAAAATCTTCTTTGGTATTATATTAATATGTTTTCTAGTTATTAGATAAATTCTAGTATTTAAATAAAACACGTTAACGGATCAAAGTGGAAAATGTATTGGTTAACTCATAAACAATTTATTTTATCTAATATTTTTACTACTACTTTATGCATTCCAAACGCCCGAAGTTTACTAGAAGCTATGCAGCCACCGTGGTTACCTACGGGATGTTTCTACTTACATGTCAAATCAAGTAATTAAATATAGATCGCGAACTCAAATAATATTTTGTCGTTAAAAATGTTTCGTTTACTTTACCTTTAAAATACTACTGGTACCGTTTTTACGTAAAATACATACTGGATTTAATGTATTTGTTTTAACGCAACGCGAAAGCCATAAATATAGCTCTATTTTTTAGTTTAATTTTCTAATAAGGTATCCATGTACTTCAATAACCTGGACAAGTAATAAAAACAATGGTATTATGGCTTTAAATACTTTTATTACGTTAATGGCGCTTGTTACATATTCACGAGTCGCTACAATTTCTACGAATTTAAAGAAAACACCATTTATAGAGTAAGCATTTGGATCATTTTCAATAACAATAATAAAACTCGTATAGGAATGTAATTTAATAGCGTTAATAAATAAAAATCTATTAAAAGGCGATTATATATCGATCTATGATATAAATATAGAGTTGATTTTTCCAAATAACAATTACTAAAACTGCAATATTTACACGAATTTAAATATAAATAACATTTCAAACAGTTTTAACTTTCAACAATGAATAAGATGCGGCCAGTCAAGGGCTGTGGTAAAGCTATTTACAGTGTTTATAATACTTGTGTCATCTGAAGGTAATGCTTCGACCAAGAGTTCTAGACAACATTAACAACAAAATACATGATGGCTATAATTCTTAAGCCTTAGCTCCAACAACAGTACCGGCCTGCTTGTCAATTTGTTCCTTTTCCAGCTGTTTGCCAAGGTATTCCCTGTAATGCAAAAGTATGATGAAACCACAGAAAAGACCTGATACAGATACAAATGTTTTAAATATAAAACAGTTTAACGGTTTAAGACGCGCAGCAGCCGAAACGTCGGGCCGAAGTTAAAAATAATTTCAAATAAGTTTAAGTAATATATGGCGTTTTAAACCGTTAAAGTGTTTTATTTAAATGTATAGTATTCGCGTAAACTATAGACAGTATCCATAAAACAACATATTTTTTTTACAAGAACATACCAGTTGTGAACCATTAGTTTCTGAACGGCAAGTAGAGCTTCATAGCGCACGTTGGGGTCTTCGTGGCTCAGGAGGTACATAACGCGTTGCTTTCCGCCTAGTTGTTCGATGACGCTGTAAAAAAAGCTCTCTTTAATGTTTTCTCTCTCTCTCTCTTATCTAGAAAGAATATCTATATATCTATAATAGAAAATATAGTGTTTCTATCTAACTACCAAAAATGTTAGATTTTAAACACGAAGTAGACAGGTGTGCTAGTAAATCCTCCTGGATTCATTTACTATGCCAACTTCTGCTTTGTCTTATGTAGTATTAATATTTTCATTAAACAAAATTCTTTAGAATAAAATGTTCCAGGTACAATATTCAAGTAAGTGGAAAAGTTGCATAACTTTGACATTGGCATTTGTTTACATAACACAAAGTCATAAGCTACAAATGATTTTTTAAATATTTACATCTATTAAAAGAAAAGACAAGTCGTTTATAGGACAACAACGCATTCTCAGTGGGTTATAGAGCATCTCTATTATAGAGTTATTAGTATAAGCAAGGTTTATAAATCACTTAAATATACTAACTGCTTGCCACGGGGGTAGTGTCGAACGTATTCTCCGATGTCGTAGCAGGCGACAGCGAGAACTATGGGATCGCGGCTCTTCTCTAGCAAGTGAACTAGGGTACGAAGGAGTTCTTGACCGCGCTCGTTCAGCCTTGCAGCGTTCTCGCGCCAGAACTTAGCAGATTTGTGCACGGGGGACCATTCCAATCTGGAAATTGGATGGATGGTGATTAATGAAATAGGTAATGTTTAACAGTAAAACAATAACAGTGTACCTGTTAATAATTTGTTTTATTTACACTCTTGATTTTTTTAGCAGTTGAAATACAAAAAAATATATAACTCACCGTCCACTCTTAACTTCAGTAGCGTATTGGTCGAAAGAACTGAGGTCCTGCACTGAGGCCTGAAGACGCTCGTTGAGGAACTCCACATCATTCATAATATCTTCGTCGTCAGAACGCTTCTGTTCCAAGATCGACAGCTGCTTCAGTACTTTGCATTGCACCATAGCAATGCAATGCTCTTTAGCGACCTGTACATATTGAATGGGATAAAAGTGTGTACATATAACATTATCCATACAGACATGTGATTCTAAAAATTTATCTACATCAGTTATGCCGTTTAAACGAACATCGTCTCTATTTTCTTACCCTTTAACGTCTATTTAATTATTTTTCAGTAATAAAGTAAATGTAGTTTACTTTGAGAATAAATGTTTGACCATAATGTCAAGATAAGAATATTATTATCAAATTATAACAATAACACATAGACATGTAAATATACATTTTAATTGCAAGTATATCTCTTTTAATATGCCTCACCTGTTGATCTTCAGGCTTCTCAATCAAGTTCCTGAAAACAGCCAAAACGATGCGCGTAACCTTCTCCTTGACAGAGTCGCTCAGGATATCAGCTAAGATGGGGATGGCATTGAACTTGTTCATCTTTTCCGCCAACAACGGGTTGAAAGTTAACACCCACAGGCAGAATACAAGCTGGTATTGGACCTGAAAAGAAGAAAGTTATTTTATACTTCAGATTAAAGAAAGAATAAAGCTTAAAAAATAATAAACAAAATTGTTGGACAAAGAATGGCCACATCTATTATGCAAATATTTTTTAAACTGTACCTACTATGTACTATTGATATTGCTTGTTATTTCTTACTCATACCCACTAGATAAATTATTTTCTATTTCTTTTTCCTGTACTTCAGGTTGCCTGGAAGAGATCGCTTCTTAGCGATAAGGCAGACTTTATTTATAGGTTAGCATGTATGATTTTTCCTCATTAATATATATTTTATGTGGTGTGTTTTATAAATAATAAAGCATTTATTAAATACTAATTAGTATGATCTTTTGTTGTATACTGCGATGGACACGAGCGTCTTTTTGTATCTTTGGTACCCTACATCTCTTTTATTACCTGGAAGTTGACCCTTGAGGCAAGGATGGAGAGCAGAGTAGAAATGCCATCGACGGAGAGAAAGGCGAAACGGTATTCGTCAACGCGAAGCATCATCTGGAGGCAGCGCGCCACCGACTGGATGTAGTCGTTGTTCTATTAACAAGAGATAATGTAAATTTTATTAAGTACCTTATACTATATATTTCTTCTACAAAGCTTGTAAGAATCGCACAGTTTTCAATCTATAGGTATATTTAGACACTGCAATATAAGATAATAGCAATCTCCATCAAATATTGTTAAAATATTAGTTTACAAAATTACATAGCATAGAAAACAGTAGTCACAAATTGAAAACATTAAATATTTCAAGTTGTAAGCTTTACATCAAAGAGCTTAAACAAAAAGCTGGCCCATACAATATAAATAATTTCAAAAACAAAAGAAAAAAAGTATAACATCATTCCTCAACAGGCAAATTACAGTGCCTCGGTATAAAATACATAAAGTACCTTAGAAAATATACATAGTATTGCATGACGGTTGTAAATTACAAATTAAATAATCCTAAAGTACACTTTTCTGATACATTTGCTGCTTACTAACTATGTACTTCTTAAAAGTATATAATCACCTTCTGGTTTACAACTCAAAACATAATATATGACCTATAGAAAAGAAAATCAGAAGCGAGTTTATACAATTCTAGTAGTCAAATGTTAGTAGGATAGTTAAAACTGACAATGCAAGCTCCAGTGTTATTCAAGTACAAAAATGGTTATTTACAAAACAAAGTAGGTACAGCGCAATTTTCGCGTTAGTGACACAGTATGTCCAGTTATAGTACACCGTTACATTCACGTCTCGCGGCTTTGTCAACACAAAATACCTTGTGGAGGCCCGGAGGCAAGTCCTCGTGGGATTTCAGAACATCGAATGAGCTGTAAAGGCTCGAATACTTTTCGCTGTCAGCTTTCTCTGCGCTCTTGTCCTTGTGGTGGTGCTTAACGTGTTTATCGGAGAAATTTTGTTTCTCGTGCTCCAACATAACCTGCTCAGCATGCGCTAACTCGGCAGACATTTTCTCCGCCTTGCCAGAAAACAAACCTCGCAGTGATAAAATGCAAACCATTTCCATAAAATCCCAATGGCGAAATAATGGTGATGTAATGGCGCGGTCGGACACCCGAGACAGGTGAACATTTCATTAACCATGTTTATGATTGTTAACCCAATGCAAATGAAGTCAGATAAACGGTAATATAAAAAAGAATTAACAATAATATAATATAAAAACCTCTACAAACAATAAAGATTAAAAAATTAATAACACAAGTTACAAATATTATAGAGTATCAAATTAATTATTGTAATTCTCCTTAAACAATAAGTCTTTATTGTACATATTTACTGTCTGGTGTGTTTTAATCACAGGTATACCATGGTTAGATAAATGTTCTTATGTTATGCAACTGTAAATAAAATGTATTAACATGCCATTCATATCTAAAATATAGACAAATATATAAATCAATACAGACAAGAAACATGCTTTTTGAATGCACACAATGCTGGAGGATGCAGGAAAATTCCAATGTAATTAATGTTCTCTTTCTGTTATGTACTTAGGAAGAAGCAGTAATAGCAGAATAAGTTTTAATATCAAGATTAGAAAAACAGCATTAATTTCAAATGCCCATATCACCTCTGCATTTGGAAACAGTACAAACTTAAAAGATAGCATGATGATTATGTTATCAATTATCTCATACATATATGATTTCTTACAATAGTACTGCTCTCTTCCTAATATTTCTTTTGTCATACTAAAAAGAAATAGCAGTGAACATATACAAAAAAAAACCAAACTTACAAATTGTATACTGAATCATGCCCAAAAAATAACCACTTACATTTGACTTTAGTTGGTCCTTGAGCCATGACAAGTAGAAGTGTAGATCACTTTTCTCCATCAGCTGTGGGTGCCAGCACGCTAGCTTCGCAATGATGCGAGCCGTCATATGCTGCACAAACTCATCTTGTCGGTTCAGCAGATTCAGGAATGGCTGCCAGACATTGCCATGCCTTGATTGACGGAAGATCTTCACTCTAGATTTGTCTTCCTAAAAATTTTTTATGTAAAATACTTTTTAATGATTATATGTCAATTAAGCATATTTTAAATTAAATTCTTTCAGAGTAAGAGTAGGCTTAAAGCAGTATACTTAATAAAGGAATAATTCACAACAGGTAGACTTTTAAGTGGTAAAACAATGTCTTTGGAAAACTGGATGAAATACAAGGTTAAGGTCATTTGCATCAAGTAAACATATGTATGGTACATATAACAAATATTTATATTTATACTTACAGATAAGATGTCATCGATTAGAACTAATACATATTGAATGGTGTTATCTTTGCTGATGTGAGTAATTAGGTTCAAGAAGACATCAGCACAAGCTTCTGGGTTTTTGTCTGGCAAATCCTTTTGACCACGTTGATCTAGGTTCACAATAAAGTCATGATCGCGCTGAGTGATCATCTGCGACCTACAAATTATACATTTTTTCAAAGAATGAAAAATGATTAGGTAGACTTTTATTTGTATGTGTACTTACTGGAGGTAAGATTGCCAATTTATTTGACTTTGCCGAATCTCACTTGCTCTAATTTGTAGCACGCTGGTGGCAGCAATCATATCTGAAAACAAATTTCTTGAATAGATAGAGAAAAATAAATTCACGAACAAAATGTTGAAAAGATATGTTTTAGGAATAAACTTACCGATTTTATCGTCACCAAGCGTGGGAATTAGTTTGCTAACATTTTCATCGTTAATGTTAGCCATTTTGGCTACTTTTTATCAAGGAAAAAACGCCTTACAAGAAATAAATGTTACGGAAATTAAGTTTCCGAAAACACAAAAATGGTAGATCGAACACTCAGCTGAGAAGTCTTGTGACTTAGAGAATTGTCGTTGTCTTTGCTTTATTGTTTATGGTTATTCAAAGTATTGCTTACCTTCTCTAATGTAGACCTTTCGGGCTGTAAGAAATGGGATAGAGGATAGATAATTTAATTTAAAAATGTTGCCATTGCTGTTTAGGTTCATAAACATAATTGTCAAAGTCAAAACTAATAATAGTAAAGTAGAGTAATGCCATCTAGTGTTCATTAAGAATACACACAACTTTTTATGATTTTACATTAAAAATTGTATTACCTAAACTTAATAACCTTACAATTTTATTATGAGTTAAGTTACTTTATAAATAAATGTACACATTTTTTTATAAAGTATCTTCTGTCCGTTCACACATATAACTGTGCATATACGTGACAAAATAAATTCATTCTAATAAGTACCTATTTAAATAGATCGCATTAAAAAATGTAAATAAGAAAATATGTATATATACACAACGAAATTGTTATAAAAGGTAAGTTTTAGTCAAAAGTTGTAAAATATTAAAATTTACTCTAGAATATTTTTTAGATATTTAACATTAAGCTTATTCGATATCACAATATCGTTAACAGATATTTTACTATTAGTAATACCCTTAATCACTGTTTACTAATATTGTTACAATTTTTAAATTAAACCTGTTGATTAAAGGGTTACTTACGATTGTACTTTTCATCATCTTTTGGTTTTGTTGATGTTGTTTCCATTTTTTTTTCACTTAATCAATTTTGCTCACAACAGAATGCTATAATTTAGTATCGTAATTCATATTAATATATTTTAATAACAAATTGACTTATGTTACAGCTTCATTATAGTCATTTGGACCTGTGACACATTGTGCTAAAAATACATTTTGGGTACTGGCCAGTTTCTTTGTCATGGCTAGTTTGCAATCAGAAGCAGGTTGTCAAAGTAATGACCTAAATAATCAATTCCCAATGGAGGTAGAATCCTCTTTAAGATTTCCATTGGACAGTTCAATGAGAATAATTTTTACTGGATATTACAATGGGTTTGGTGTGGAGGTCAGGGGAATTGAAGAAATGTCAATGTTGTACCACATGGGTTGTTTTGGAAAGAGTACTAAATCTAAATCTAGACCTAAAGCTATTAAGAATGATGAAAGTCCACAAATTATGAGGAAAAGGCAATACCTCAAAAGGAACTATTGGTTTAAAAAGTTTGAACCCACAGAATCATGTACAGAATCAAATAGTTTCATTAATCATGTAGATAGTTTATTGACCAAGCTCCTTAAAGATAGTGCTAGTAAAACAAATGATGTAATAGATTTAGTTTCTAGCGATGACGGTGATACTGAGCAAAATGACACAGTGGAGTCCAAAGATACCTTTACTTATGGGAAACAAGCAACAGTTGTTATTGTACCAAATTCTGATTCTGAGGATGATAATTATTTTCTTAA
Source organism: Leptosia nina (assembly GCA_963661955.1). Classification (NCBI taxonomy): domain Eukaryota; kingdom Metazoa; phylum Arthropoda; class Insecta; order Lepidoptera; family Pieridae; genus Leptosia; species Leptosia nina. The sequence continues at coordinate 11,076,181 of CAVLEF010000280.1, forward strand.
TTTGAAGCCAAAGTGCTGTGTTAACCGAATAAAACTGGAAGAAAAGCTAATGCTGACTAAGCAAGAAGCATTTTTCCTTGTATATGGACTGGGCTGTTTACAAGTGTTAGATAGTGAAAACAAGGTTTTAAAAGTAAAAGATTGTTGGAAGCTGTTTGCTGAAAGTGACAGTAGTTTCATTAGGAAGTATGTTGTATATCACTATTATAGATCTAAAGGGTATATTGTGAAGCCTGGAATCAAGTTTGGAGGAGATTATTGTAAGTTATCAGTACATTGGAACTGAAAAGGATTTTTATAATATGTGACTTGATAATTTTTGTTTTAGTATTATACAGAGAGGGTCCTGGTATTAACCACTCCGATTTTATTGTGGTTATAAAACATGAATATGACGATTACAATACATGGTTATCTATTTTAGCCCATGTTAGAATGGCTGTTACAACTCTTAAGGTAAGTATCTGCTGAGTAAGATATATTTTACAAGTTTCTAGTTTTTTATAAGTTTATAATTTAAAATAAATGTTGTTTGCAGGAGATCTTAACAATTGAAGTAATAGAGCCAAATGCAAACATGACTCTACCAAATGATCTTAATAAATATACTGTGAAGGAATTGTTGTTAACAAGACACCTTCCTGTAGTAATAAATGCTGGTAAAGACTAAAGCTGTTTATTTTTGTAATGTAAAACTACATGTTTACAGTATTTACGCCCTTTTTATTGGTTTTTTAACGCCTGTACTCCTATATTCACTTCTTTCCTTCAAGTATTCTTCTGTACATATTTTTTTGAATTCCTCATTTTTATACCATTTGCCTAAACAAGTTTTCATAGCACTATTTTCATTCCTACATTTAAAAACCATTAATAATGAAGAATCCTTGCAACATTCCATAAAGTGAGATACTTCATCTACACACTTTTCAGCTTTTGCCTTTTCTCTCATAAGTTTTGGTATTAAAACTTCTATTTCCACCCTTCTTAGAGACTTATCATCTGGATCACCTGTATCAGAAGACCAGATTTAGTAATTGACTCTATAAATTCTGAATTTTCGTATACATGGTCCAACGCCTTACCTAAACCTTTAGGTCCTGATGAATATTTTGGTGGTAGAACTGAGTGTTCAGCTGCTGTAGTCATAGTTTGCATGATTTAAATTCTTACAACTAACTAGTTATACGATAAACTCATCAATATCTCTTAATAATTGCAGGAACTAACAGGAATTAAAAAAAATAATCTATTTTATAGTGAAATCCTCAAAATTCGCATTTCGGCATAGTAAAAACACGACAAAAAATTCAATCAGCTGTAGAAACTAGATAAACAATTGTCGCAACCTTATTACGGCCACAGATAAAAACATAGCAGCATATATATTGTAGTCAATACATAAACGGCACAGAGCTAAATACAAGATAGATAACTCATAAGATAATTTGAACACTCTATGCCTAAATTTGTAAAAACTCCATTTAATCTGTGTTTTAAAAATGTGAATATGATTTGTCATCTTATTTCCGAAGAGTAACAATAGTTGTGTTAATTATTTTTACAAATTAACAAAATATTTCACGTAAATACGAAAGAAAACCAGTATAATAAATAATTATAAAGCTGCCCTAAGACTGTTGTCGAATAGTACGTGTAAATTATCTTCTTTATTGGGTGTGTGATGCGGTGTTGTTAAAGCTAACGCTGTGACTTGCATTTTTGTTGTAGAATTGTAGTTAAAGAAGTAAAGCTGCAGTATGGATCGCTTACTTCGTCTTGGAGGCGGTATGGCTGGTTTGTCTCAAGCACCGCCTCCAACAGATGCTCCCGTTGTGGACACCGCGGAACAGGTGTACATTTCTTCGTTAGCACTGCTCAAAATGCTTAAACATGGCAGAGCTGGTGTTCCCATGGAAGTTATGGGCCTCATGCTTGGTAATTTTTTACAAGTCATTGATTGTAACATTAGCTACTATTTCTTCTACTAATATTAATTCTTGTTTAACATAGGTGAATTCGTGGATGACTACACTGTACGTGTAATAGACGTTTTTGCGATGCCTCAGACGGGAACTGGTGTGTCGGTTGAGGCAGTTGATCCAGTATTCCAAGCTAAAATGTTGGATATGTTAAAACAAACAGGACGACCGGAGATGGTTGTTGGATGGTAAATTTTGTTTTTTACTATAGCCATACACTTGTATACTACTTTTTGTGCTTACCTGACCTAATAATTTCTTAGCCAAGAGTTTGAAAAGTAAGTGATATTTTTGATCATGGGGTCTAAAGTGAGTTCACTGGAACTATAATTTTAAAGTTTAGAAAGAATATTTTTAATCAGTGGCAGAATTATTATTGATTATTTATGATGTTTGTCTCCATCTAACTATGTTTATTTAATCTAGGTACCACTCCCACCCCGGGTTTGGCTGTTGGTTATCTGGAGTAGACATAAACACGCAACAGTCCTTTGAAGCTTTGTCTGAAAGAGCTGTAGCTGTTGTTGTGGATCCAATCCAATCTGTCAAAGGAAAAGTGGTGATTGATGCATTCCGTCTTATTAATCCCAACATGATGGTTCTCGGGCAGGAGCCTAGGCAGACCACCTCCAATCTCGGTCACTTACAAAAGCCCTCTGTCCAAGCTCTGATACATGGTCTTAACAGACATTATTACTCAATCAGCATAAACTACAGAAAGAATGAGCTGGAACAAAAAATGCTTCTAAACCTTCATAAAAAGTCATGGATGGATGGTCTCACCCTCTCCGATTACAAAGAACATTGCAAAATTAATGAAACAACAGTGACAGACATGTTGGAACTTGCTAAAAATTACAACAAAGCCCTCGAAGATGAAGAGAAGATGACACCAGAACAGCTAGCCATTAAGAATGTTGGCAAGCAAGATCCTAAGAGACATTTAGAAGAGAAAGTTGATATTTTAATGGCAAACAACATAGTTCAATGCTTAGGCGCTATGCTCGATACAATGGTGTTTAAATGATTGGCATCGTAAGAAATTTTGTATGTTATGTTCTTAAGGTAAACAATACAGTGGCACAGTAAGGTTTCAGTCCCTATGTCTTGAATCTTTCTCACCAGATATTTACTTATGTAATTAAAGTAAGGACCTTACATAAATAAATTCAATTCTTTTCTATTTGAACTTTTTATTAATAGAACAGTCTTTGAGGGGCAATTTCTTTGCAGATATCTGCTAGTCTTTCCTTCATGCCAGGATAGTTATGTATATTTGTGAAGTCGATGTCAAAAAGTGGCTTTAAATTTTTTTGCGAGCTTACAATTTCCTTAATAATTTTCTTGACTTTTAAAAATGCAGCTTCAGTATTATCCATGTTAACCTGTGGGATATATTGAGTGCAATTATTCTGCCACAAGTCATAAATTGTATGATGGTTATATTATTATTGACTAAAAAGATCATGTACTTACAGTGTCCCAAAAAAGACCAGGTCTCGTGCGATGTATTTCATCATAGTCATCTTTTATAGTAGTTGTGAAGGTTTCCGTTGGAATCTAGAAAATAACACATTTAGTTGAGGAAGCCATTGCTGAGTCTATTTATACACTAGGTGTTGTTTAGGCTGTGCTGTGCCCAGCTCGGGCAACCAATAAAAAATTTATTTATTTATTTATATTTTTCACACAACATATGCACACAATTCCAATGAATTAAAAATAATAGTAATATCTATAAAGTATGGAGTGTAACGGGCGGCCTTATCTAGCGATCTCTTCCAGGCGACCCTTAGGAAAATAATGTAAAACAACTTAATTAGGGGAATGTGCAGAAGTCTCTATCTCGATCTAAATAATTTTACGTATTACTTATAATAATGTAGGTGGCTAGGGATTCAATCCCTGGACGTCCTGATTATGGTAGTGGGTTGCCTAACAAAACTGTAAGAACATATTTTTAATTACATACTTGATCAAGTTTTCAACGTTTTCCTGAAGAGTCACGTACCTCTTTGTAATTACCCATTTGAACTTTAAAGAAATCCGCTTCGTCTAATCTGCTCTCATGTTTAGTTACATTATCTTTAAAAAATTGAAAAATAATTATTGCTTACACACAAATTAGGAAAGCTTTTAGAATAATACAGTTTAGCATTGAAGAAGGTAAAAAGAAGTAAGAATGCTACTAACATGGGTCGGCAAATATTTCACTAGCCTGCGCTAGGCCATTTTCGGCTAGGAACGCTAACCATAAATCTGAATCTCTTTGTTCTTTATCCCCATATGACCTACCGACTCTTGCGCTTATAGAAGTTCCAAGTAATACGTTTTCCACTAAAAACAAATATTGCTGGTAAATGGTAATGCTATGGTAAAATGTATACAACGGATTCATCAACGTGATCTTATTTAGTTTTTTATAAGCCTTATTTAAACAAAAATAATAAATTAATCCCCTTTCATAACATTGTCACTTAAATTACTAACACAACTATTACTGTTATAATATGTTCGTGTTATTCGTTCGTAAATTTGTATTGAATGAAGAAAGGCGATGCATTTTTAAAATGGTTTTATACGATTACTTTCTGCTAGTTCTGTTTGACAGTTTGAGCTCTGCGCAGATCATTTGGCACGTCAGTCATGCTTATCTTTTACACTCCATACATTCGCAAATGCGTTGAGATATTATTTAAATGGCGGTTTAGGGCAGGCAAGCATGCGGGTTCGCTTGATGGTAGGTGAAATACGTCAGCAATAGAATGGCTAAATAAGATGTGTTGTCGGCCTATTTCATTAGGTATTAGACGTTTTTTACTCACTTTCTCTTTGGGGTGCGGGTTCAATGTACATCCCCGATGGATCAGATTCGTCAGCCAAGTCTGTGTTATCCGGGGAGGTAAATGCGACTGATTTGGAAGACTTCCTGCTGCCAGCTGTAAAATTTTCCTCATTAATAGTGTAATAATTTATATTTATACGTCACTATACATTACCTTTCCAATTTCTGTGGTACTTTGAGTTATCAAAACTCTTTGGTCTGTTATAGGACCTTCCCGACCTCCTGGAATTGTATTCTTTAGTTAGAAAAATTATTAACCAAATTAGAAATACCTAAAATTAATTTTAAATGTTTTCTTAATTTCGTATATAAATATAATGCGAAATTTAATTTAATGTGTTTTAATGCGGCACCTACATATAGGTATGTTTCTTATGTTATATCGTGTTTAGAGGTTATATTATCAGAGCGTAAGTATAAAAGGAAGGCGAATAGAGATGAAACACCTGAAGATCAAGTCCACATTGTCTCGATTCTTAAATTAGTATAATCTACTATAAATTTATATCTACTTAAATAGCTAGCTGTTTGTAGTTTACACGATATACACATTTTAATACAACACTTTGACGGTTTAAAACGCAAAATATTTATTAAACTTGTTTATTGTTTATCTTTAATACGAGACGGTTCGGATGCTTTGTAGCAGCCTTGTTGTTCGCGATTTGAATCGTTAAAGTGTTTTATTTAAATAGCTACAAATACTTGAAAAGAATACGTGCGTTTGACCGTAAACGTCACTAGTAAACTCGTCCATGGGCTGCGAGTCCTTGTACAGAGAGTACATGCTAGTGTCAACTTGGCTGCTATTTTTCTCCTGATCGCTCTTACAAGCGTCCCCGAGAGATGAGCTGCTCTGTAAACGAATATATCTCGTAGCAGCCGTGCCACAGTTTTCGTGCCAACACATAATGAGAGCGGATACTCACCGGAGTCAACACAGTGAGTCTGTTGACATTCTTATTATATTTACGCGGTTGTCGCGACTCACTTTCCATTAGGAGGGAGCATTCTGATTCGATTACGAATTCACTCTGGCTCTTATCTTCTGGTATCGCCTGAAGTACCAAATATTATATGTATATAAAACGTGTTACAATTTTATCCGTCAAAAACGAAGCGCGAGAGGTGCATGTATCAGTAAGTTGAAAAAAATCGACGATGTAGTGTGGGACTCAATTGTTGTGGCAACAGCGCGAAACGCTGACTTTGCCGGTTCAAGGCCTGTCCGAGTCGTACAATTTTCCAATTTTTAATTTAAAAAGGAAGATTTAATTCGACCGTACATAATATGCTATTGTATTTTTATCTTTGCTGATAATTTCGTCGTTTGAAAATTTATTGGAAACAGGGTGTGATGATGAAGACCTGACTAAAAGAACATAAGAAAGCGTAAGTAATCTAAAACCGCGTTAGCCTATCCGAGAACAACCAAATAAATAAAGGAGAAGATAATTCTAGGGTGGGTATTAGATTAGTCTCAGTTAATTATCTCTTAAGCTGCTTTCTCTTTAATTGTGCCATTCTCCTTGTCATAATAAATCTCATTATTAAAACGCACCAATAAAATTTCGTTTAGAATTCCGTAAATGATAATTCTGCCAGATAAAAGAACTTGTAGTGTCGATATCTCCACGGTGTTAGATTGCTTCTCTTCATTCGCCAAGTCTCTTTTTCTGTAACAGGAGATTAAATGAAGTTCTCTTTTGCTATGTAGGGCATGATAACAAATGCCGGCGCCCGTGTTAGAGTTTATTTATAAGCTAGCTACTAAATAAAATACTTTTACGTTTTTAAACCGCGAAATCGAAACGTCGGGCCATATTTAAAATAATTTCTAAACTAATTTTACTGATGTATATCGCGTTTTAAACCGAAAGAAATATAGAATTATTACACCGACAACTGACAGAATGTCTGATTGTAGGCGGGCTTTACGTGTTACTCAGTGGAAGGACATGAAAGAGAAGAAGGGGGGACTTTTATACCGTTGGGAAGCTGAAAAGAAAAGATTCACTGGCATAAACTTGTGTCACAGTGCACACGACTAACAAAAATGGGCATCTTTGGAAAAGCCCTATACCCAAACCGTGGTGTAAACCATTTTTGGTGTTTGTAATTAATAAAGTTTATAAATAAATAATAATAAATAATACTTATCAAGTTATATGTACCTTGAACATAATACATTACACATATTTATATTATTAACATAATTTAAGCTCACTACAAAATTTATGTTAAATGTAATATCATAACCAACAACTACTGTAAAACAGGACATAAAAAGGCTTATTATCTTTAGTTGATCACGCCTCATGAACGAAGGTAACGGTTTTATATCACACATATATATGTGTGATTTTAAACCATACGGATATATCTAAAACATATTTTAAACAATTACGCCATAAGAGCGCATCTGCACGTAAATATGTGAGTAGTTGAGTAAATATTTTTTTCATACATTTTTCGCACCAGTTGCCTCACAGCTAGCGCTCGTTTATCCGCACAAGTTGTTAATATCAGATAGGGCTGGCGACCCCTGAGTTTCAGCATTAGAGCACCAATTAGATCCATAGTTACGATTTTCACTTTACCATCTTTGACATAGGCTTCTTCGCGGCCTGTACAAAACGTTATATTATAATAAAGTAGAGTTAATTTCAATAAAAGCGGTTAGCGGTAGATTGCGAGATATATAAGTTAATTTATTTCCAGCTAAACGTTTTGCCTAGCATTGCGTTAAGCGCGAGAGGTTTTGGGTACTAATCCCTGGAAAAAAATGATTATTTCAGTCAGGCAGGGTCTGTACCCTATACCCCAACTTCTGTAAGTTTGATCAGGTTGCTTGTAAATAAAAATGAGTAAAGCGGACACATAAATCTGTTCGATCATGCTCCACGCAGAGAAATACAATTATACTTTCTCTCCGACTTGACGTACCTACTATATAATATATTTTGTGTTTGAACCGTTAAAAATGATTCAATCAAGTGTAAGTGTATTTTTTTTATATATGCAATTAGTTAATGACAAAATAAAAATTAAATACTATCTGATTTTAAACCACTGTGTAAAATTTCTTTCGGAGAATTCGAAGCAAATTAATCTGTGGAATCTATCAGCTTTAAAACCAGGTGATTTAATAAGCTACGAAATATAAAATCGTGGCAATCTCGTAAACTAATAAGACTAGGAATGAACGAGTTATTGGATTAACTATCAAGCCGAGTCGAAACTAAAGCCTAATTGAAGTCAAGTCTAACTCAACTCAACTAGCTAGAGCTATATATTCTGTATGCCTTTGATGTTAGAGTACTACGCTACTCCTGTATTTAATAAAACTTTTTTATCGGTTTAAAACGCAAAATATTCCCCTGTGAACGCAAGACGACGAGTCGTAGTTAAATATTAAGTAATATATCGCGTTTTAACCGTTAAAGTGTTTATTTAAATGTGTACTACTCGCGTAACTATAGACAGTATTTAATGTATTTCGGGTTTTTGACTGTTATTTTTTACTGGCTGTGACCGCTACTTCGTCCGCGTGGAATTGTTATTTCGGTTATCATATTATTTATTTTTGTAAGCTACCTTCTCAACTTTATAGATTATAGCTAGTTACCCTCTTGTTATCGGCCGCGTGTCTTTGCGAGTTAACCTTAAAATAATAGACATATATTGTCGCGGATTGATTTTAGATCATTTAAAACAGAATCATTTCGGTATTTCGATCCATTTTTGTAACGCAAACAACGTAAACGCTGAAAGACGACTAATTTTCCTCGTTTTTTGTTATTGATCACGGCCTGATGTTTTATAGCATTTTTAATAAATCATTTTTAAATGGTTCAATCATGACAAAATTAATTTTTCATTTGGAACAAGTAGTTCTTGAGATTAGCGCATTGAAACAAACAAACTCTTCAGCTTTATAATATTAGTATAGATTAAATGTCGTACTACGTCCTACGATCAATATTCATTTATGTTAACAAAATATATGCTTTTAAATAAAACCCTTTAACGGTTTAAAACGCGCTATTTTTTTTAAACTTTTTTTAAAAATTTTTTTTTCTCCGCCCCCCGGCTCCGGGGGGGGGGGGGGGGGGGGGGGGGGGGGGGGGGGGCCCCCCCCCCGGGGGAAAAAAATTTTTTTTTTTTTTTTTTTTTTTTTTTTTTTTTTTTTCCCCTTTTTTTTTTTTTTTTTTTTTTTTTCCCCCCCCCCCCCAAAAAAAAAATTTTAAAATATATGCTTCTAAGATACTAACTGAGGCCGTACGATTCGCCGTCCACCTCGCTATAAGTAAGAAATTCGCCAGCCAGCAACATATCATCGAATCGTTTCCTTGTTACTTGTTTGTAATGTTCCGTCATGTGGTGAAATGCAGTTGTATGCTTAACAGCTAATTCCACATGCGAGCTGCATTCTGCTGCAATACGACGCGCCAGCGAGCCTACGGATTAAACTTTGTGAATTTCTCTCGAAACTTGAAATTCGTTTAAACTCTCAAATGTCCCACTACTGAGAACAGGGTACTCTACAATAGAAGAAAGGCTTGGAACAATTCCAGTGTTAGACTACAGGTTAAATACCATCACTAAATAAGTAGTGGTAACGCGGTCTGACTTCCAAACACGTACTTCAAACTCCACTAAAAACCTTCTATAAACAAATCTTAAATAAATATTGTCTGTATTTTACGCGAGTAGTACACATTAGTTAAACTTATTATTATATTAGTTAAACTTATTTGAAAATTATTTTAACTTTGGGGGTTTTCGAATGTCTTGCAGCAGCCGTGGTTACGCGGACAACAGGCAAATAATTTTAAGCAACGTATTTCGCGTTTTAAACCGTTTAAGTGTTTTGTTTAAATTTCAAATACTGACATTCCGACCTCGTGATGTACGGTAAAATGGACTAACTACAGACCAACGAAGCATTTTGAAAAGCCTGCAAAGTTAATTTTAACAAGCGGAAAAGAAAGGAGACTGTTTTAGACAGGTGCAAGTACTTTTCGTTTTTCGCTTTGAATGGTACATTAAAGCAATTACGATGCAATTAGGGCGTTTAAACATTCTGTTCTATGTTACGTTTGTTTTGGTCGACACCCAGTTAATTAGACCGACTTTAAAGGAAAAATACAATTATATATAAGATCTACCTGGCAGTGTTGTCTGTAGCAAAATTATAATAGCTTCATTTGGACGAATATTCTTATGAAAAGTTAATAGAATAGTTTTATGAAAGCAGATTTATTTTGAAAAATAAAGTAGTTGTCATATATAACTTTTTTAATTTGTGAACACGTTTAATCCCAAGAGGGTTGCAAACACACTTATTAGAAGAGAGTTCAGTAAACAGAGCTTTGAAAGTTGATTCTAATGTTTTTGACATTACATCTATCCTTCCACAAAGCTAAGCAAAGCTTTATGACAGTTCCCACAACTGGGACACGTGCAACGTTAATCTATGACGCTGTCAATTGTCCATAGATAATACATCTTGTCAAATATTTGATTTTTGAGCAAAAACGAAACTAGTAATTGATTCTAAAATACAATCTCTTTTTTTTTTTAGATTATACACAAAGATATCTTGAAATTGATCCGAGTATCAAACTCCTAACCTCGCACTACTTGACAAAACGTAGATCGCATAAATAACATATCGACGACTGCATTGTTTATTGCGTTATCGGGCAGTAAATTATCGTTACGGTCATTCGGCGTGCTGCCAAACATGCTCTATCTTAAAGCTATATCAGAAGCCGTGCTCTAGACGAGACTGAAAAATTTATTCGAGCCTTGAATACGACTAGAGACTAAATAAATATGAACTTCGAAAACTTTAATATTTTTCACATGATGGCACTATAAAATTTTTTCGACTGCTACAGCACGAAACGCTGACGATAATTTTTATTTTTTTTCAATTTATTTTCGATTTTAAAAAAAAATATTAACTTATTCTTTCTGTAATAAATTGTCTTGAATATTTATTGTTTTTGCACAGCATTGAAACCAAGTCTTCTAAGTAATAAATCTAGTAGTAGTAGTCTAGTAATTTATTAGATCATTGAGAAACTATATGAACACAAGACGACTTTCTCGAGTTTAATTTCTTCCGTCTAAATTACTTTTAAATTTTAATAATAATTTTCTAGATCTACGGTGAGATATAGGTTGAAATACCTATTAAGTATTTTAATTGATTGTCAGGCGTCAAATTTATACATATTATGATTTAATGACAATAAAGTAAATAAAGATTATTCTTATCTATTTGTCCTTCCTAAATATTAGGTTATTATAATTACTACATAATTCGGAACGTTCCCGCTTATTTATATTAAAGGTGCTACGAAGTGCTACGAGGGCGGTTGAAAGCGCTATAATTAAAATTCTCATTAAACTCACGTTTAGTTCTAACGTGTGTTACTTTACGGTTTTATATGAAGCCACATTACGTTTATATAAATATGGCTAAAGTATGAAATATTATTACATATTGGTAAACTCTTATTGTATTACCTAAAGCAAGATACATTGCTTTAGGTACTAACGATTCTAGAAAAGTAACAATTATTTGACCGTGACAATTTTTGTTTCCCGCATATACATATCTCTCTGCATCTCTCAATTATTATGTTTGTATTGTGTGGTAAAGAGATAAAAAATAAAATGTACATTTTTTTCATGATAGATAAGTACTAAGTAAGATTTCATCTCAGCCATATCATGTAAATTCGAAACGCAATTAAACTTGACTGCTTTTCCATCTAAAGACGGTGGTTTGTGACCCGGACGGAATTTTGATATTCCTACCACCCATATTTGTAATAATATAATACATTGTGTAGAAAAATGCCGGACCCGTTGATTATTAGCCATACAATGCTACTATAACACCAAAGAACCCGTCAAAAAATGATTATTAATTTATAAATTAAATTACTACTAACTAAAATTTACTAAGTAAAAATATTAAGTCATGTTATTTATACGATTTAAATAAAACAACTAACTATTAAAACGCGAACGATCCGACGTTTCCGATACATTGCAGAAGCCGTTCAACTAATATCGCGTTATAAACCGTTTTTGTTGTTTTATGCAAACTTGTTATATTTATAGTCTTATAAGGACGATATAGATTTTCACCTTTACCAACAGCTTCATAACCGACCAATATGACAATGGGGACATCTGTGGTGTCGGCGGGTGGATTGTGGGGCGAAACACGAGAGCGAGACAGCTGCTCGATATACAGTAGCCGCAACAGGCGACGTGTTGCGAACATAAACACGTCCGGGTTCATATTCATCTTACGGGTTCTCTGTAATTTGGGTTCATATTACCTGAATGTTACCGTTAAAGTGTAAATAACGAAAGATCCCGTTTGTTTTCACTAAACATTAATTGTATGTTAGTTTCGCGGCCATTTTAAAACGCTACTTTTAATTTCGTTGGGTCATCGTAATTCCGCAATGTCATCACGAGGAAACCATTGTTGAGTATCGTAATTTAGAAAACCTTAATATTTTTCACATGTAAATTTGATTTGACTAAATTTTCAATCTAAATTCGTTTTGGAATTTATAGACTTTCCAGACGAAGTCCAACATGTTTCAGAAAAGCCATGAATTTCTTGAAAAATTACTTGCACGTGTTATTATACATGACGGCATTATATAAATTAAAATATTTGTTTATATTGAATAATTCACGATGCGGGCAGGACTTGAAGCGGCAGCACAGAACGCTGTGGATGTCGTTTAAATGCCCGCAAGTGTCCTTTTTTTATATAAGTAGATTGAAAACTTTATTATTTTTTACATCTATTTGAAATTAATTTACAGTGAATTTAAAAATCTTAATTAAAATTAAAAATCGATTATACATTGATACAATTTGCATTGTCGGTTTCAGTCCTGCCGTGAAGTAAACATTATCAATTATAATCGATTTTTAAATTTAACTATAAATTAATTCGAAACATGTTGAATCTCGTGGAGATCGAACACACCGGTCGTTTATTATTAACAATAAAATTGCTGCCATTATACCAAAGGCGAACTTGTCAAATACGTATAATTGTAAAGTAATCAACGAACTTGTGCTATAGGATCCACTTCAAAGTCGTCGAGGCTAAGCAAGAGCGGAAACGTGTTCACGACAACATCCTTGTACCCGGGAACGATGCAAACCGGGTTTGAGCGAAAATCGAGAAGAGTCAGGCGTCGTAGTTTATTCATATACACTGCCAGTTCTAGCAGTGAACTCAATCTGTTATTCCTGGCGTGGATTTCGCGGGGTCTGGGAATATTCGGGCATAGTTTATACACAGCAGACACTTTGATACGCAAGATTATAGCTAACTAGCTGTGCCTGCGATTTCGTCCGTGCGAAATATTTGTTTTGGGCACAATATTATTCATTTTTTAAAACAACCTCCTCAGCTTTACACATTATTGCTGTTACACATATGTCATCCGCGTCCCCTTGTTCTTGCAAATTTATATTTTTTTAGATCATTCAAAGAAGAAATATTCTTTCGTAATTGTTTTTTGTTCTCCCAACATAGTCTTTAGTTTTATAATATTAGTATATATTAAACAAAGTATTAAATGCTGCACGAGAACCCCCAAATAACGTTAATGTAAAAGTCATGCCAAGAAGATAAAGTAAAAAAAAAATCCGATATGGGCCGAATATTCGGTGACCAAGTACCTACTTACTTGGTACGTAAGACTACTGGACAAATACATGTAAGAGTGGTCACAAACGGGCAAAGGGAAAGAGAGCAAGGGGAGAGAGAGTAAATAGCATGAGGTCAAACCTGCTGCAGCCTGAGAAAATTTTCATAGAAGTCAAACTGTTTTCATTCAAATTCAAGTATTCAAGGTGGAGTAAAGTCCAAAGGCCGGCGTTATCTCCGAACTCGAAGTCGGAAATGTTGTTGTAAGATAAGTCGAGCCAAAGTAACCGTAGATGATTGAGATTTTCCAGCCTTTGTATGTGATTGAAGGAGAGGTCTAAGCGTCGGAGATATCTGCAAAGAGAGAGCAATAACCATGTCTTTTTATTAAATAATTAATAATAAAAAATACTATAATACCTACTACATACTTCCTTAGTTTTAAGCACCCACACAGGATTCTAGTTGACCCGATAAACATTGTTTTAGTTATATATGTACATTATTTGATATGGTGAAAATTGTATAAAAAAAAACTAATTATGGGTATGAAAAATAGATGTTGGGCCATTCTCAAAACTTTTAGATATATAAAGAAATTCTTAAAAATAGCCGTTTGGAAGAAGTTCTGTAACAAACATCGGCGTATGAGTTTTTTGCATATTTGATTTTCTTTTTAAATAAATTTACAGGACCTACGTAGTGTACGCTACAGTATTTTAGTTACCTAAGAGTTTCAAATCCTGTTATAAACTTTATATTATTGTGAGATAAGTCAATCACCGTGATAGACCAAAAAGCAGCTAAATTACGGATTTTCATCACAGAATTAAATCTGTAATAAACTTCAGTGAGGAACCATTGCGCTGAAACAGATTATCATAAGAAAAATATAATATACACTGACCCCACTTTTTTAGAATTACCAATAGAAACAGCTCTAATTCCTTAGGACTCGACACAACCTTTCACTTCCAAACAATACGTTTATTGAGGCGATCAGATCAAGAAAAGTACATTACTGTTATAATAAAATACTAAACGTACGTGTTTCGTAATCCAATACCGTCTTGAAGTTATTAAAGGATACATTTAGATATTGAATGTACGGAAGGTGGGAGAGTACGCTGAGGTCATCTAAGAGATTGGAAGACAGATCCAAGTACACTAAATATTTGTAATGCTTCAAAACATCGATATTCGTGAGAAACTGAAAGATGCATTTAATTTTATTAAGTTCTTATATCGTACACGTACTTTTTCTTGTATCAAACGTCAGATTTATTTTAGTAAAACGTAGTAACGAGAAAATTGTTTAAATTATAATTAAAAGGCACGAACACCTTCTACGTAAAGCTGGCAATAAAAGTTTTCCATGTTACAGCGTAGAACGGTCGAAATATTACTAAAATAAAATAAAAAGAAGTGGGAATTTTTAAATCCGATATTTTTATGTATGTTTCTGTACATCTATATCAATACATTTCGCGTGTTAAACCGTTAAAAGTGTTATATTCGGTTTTGGCATTTGGTGTTGTTATCTGACGGAATTCCGATATTCTTAACATTTATTTAAAACTTCAGATATTGGGTCTAACTTTAATGAAAAAATGACTTGGTAGACACGAATGAAAAGGAATCCCCTACTATGGGTTTTCAGCCATACTTTGGATCAACTAGTGCGACTTACCGTTTACCGCTACTAAAGCGACGTAGCGGTCTACGTGAGAGCTACGGTGCTTATCCGCTACAGTTGCTACGTAAACGAGTCAGCTACGGATATCTATTAGATTCTGTCTATGTAAAGTTTATCCTTATAATACAGTCTAACGCTTTTCCAAGCTTGAGTTTGATATATTATTTTAATGTAAGACTTTTGTTGGATTATGACTTGAAGTTAATCTATTTGTTTTTAATTGGACCCGACATTTGGTAGGACTGAAGATGGAGTGTTTCCTTAATGTAAAAGTCAAATTCTCGTCCGCTATGTTAGCGTCATTTCTTTTGTCGTGGTATTTGGGGAGTTGCTGGGTTCTTACAGAAAAGACTTACGGTAACCTCTCGTTTCGGTGTTCCGGGTCATAATTAAAGTCAATTAACTTTTTTAAAATATATTTTACGTTTTTAAATAAAACACTTTAACGGTTTAAAACGCGATATATTAGTTAAACTTATTTGAAAATAATTTTTAACGTTTTATATTTTACGTTGCAAACCGTTTAAAGTGTTTAAATTAAAAAAAAATATACTTTTCTTTCCACCTTGAGAATTACACACAATCCACTAGATTTGCAAATAGCTACTTGTAGGGATGAAAAACTATCATCTCTATATTCATAGATATGCTAAATACATTTAGCTTCTATATCTATACTAATACATAAAGCTGAAGAGTTTATTTGTTTGCTTGAAAGCGCAAAAAAAAATTTTTGAGGGAGGCTATAAGCTGCAAAAAAATGTACTGTGTCTAATAGGAGCGAAGAAACAGCGAAAATTGTGAAAAAAAAACGGGAAAAAAATAATTCAACTTTGCGGGTTTCCGATGCAAACACTGCAAAAACAGTTCAAGATATCCAAAAAATATGTGTCAAAGAATAATTCCTCTTTAAATGATCTAACAAGATGTCCACAACACTGTATGTCTATTTTTCAAGCACGGTGAGACACGACCGTTGGTAACAGGTGAAATTCATAAGGATGAAGATGTGATTTCGATGCCCAAAATAACCACGCGGACGAAGTCGCTGACACAGCTAGTTATTGATAACGGGAAATGTTACTCCGCAAACATGTTCGATAACATATTTACCTCTGGGCCCATTATAACATTCCGAAACGTTTGGCAAGCTTACCTGGGACCCTAAATCCAATTTAATACATACGTAGTCGCCCAAAATCGGTGATCGTCTCAAATAACTGAGGCATACGCTAACCAGGTCCCTTGTGAGTACACCACCTTCAATATCGGGTATTTCGTCCGCATTCCTCACACGTACTAGAGGCGAGTACGAGTCCTCATATAGCTCGGGAAAGTTATAGAAACATCCCCACAGTTGGTCTTCGTTCATAAGTGGCGTCATATTTATTGGAAACTGAAAACGTACATTGAATTTTACCTGGGTGTACATTTTTGTAATGTTTTTGAAACATAATCTAATATTGTCTGTAGTTTACGCGAGTTGTACACATTTAATTAGAGCGCCTTTAACGGTTAAAAACGCGAAATATATTAGTTAACTTATAAATATGCTAACTAATTTATTTCACAAATAAAAGTGTTTCGTTCAAACAGAACGATCTTAAATTTTTCGACAAAAATTCGGTCATATTTCATTTATATCAGAAGTTTCTATCTACATAAGGCGCGCAGTTGTTTGTTTACATTGTTTATTAAAATTAGCTCAATATCACAAACTCTAGAGTTCAACATATATATGTACATACTAGCTGTGCCCGCGACTTCATCCGCGTGGAATCGTGACTTAGAATAGGGTAGAATTTTTAATTAATTAGGCTGTCTATTAGTTTATGTAAGGGCGCATTTAAGGCAGCCAATCTATGTTCTATGTGTAATGTGTGTTTGCCGCAATACTCTCACCTCCCATCACTCCAACTCTAACTCCTACACTCACTCCCACTCCCACTTCTATTCCCAAAAAGCCAAAGAAGAAAGTTTCATTGTTTTAGCTTCAAAAACCACGAATTTCCTTACAAACTTTCATCCCCTTTTTCAAAACCTATCAACCCTTTTTTGGCATTAAAAAGTCTTGTCATTTCTCAGGCTCTAAAATATCTGTTTACCAAATTTCATTTAAATCAGTTCAGTAGTTTCGGAGTTAAAGCCGGACAGACAGAAAGTCTTTCGTATTTATAATATTAGTATAGATATGAACAAATCAATATGTTTCCTTTTAGTATAGACACCAACGAACACATTTTAAGTAATTTACAACTCGTTATTAATCTGTGGATTATGAAACTACGCGATGAGTACTTCATAATTCCAAGAATAAGGAAGTTTTCCGTGAAACAAAAGGGCATTAAAACATTATCAAAACAAGGTCTGAATTAAAATATTTTAACGAAAAAAGTTCGGTGGCGAGTTTTTCTTGCCTACCTGTTCAATTAGCTCGCTCTCCTCATCTTTATTCTGAAACTTGGACGGATCAAATACCGGCACAGATATTTTCTTGAATGGCAGCGAGAAACTTTTGAACCTCTGGTCTAAAACAAACGTTCATAAGGCTCTTAATTAGTTATCCATTAGATTAGAATCCGGGCTTCGGCTTTAGGGTGCGATTCTCAACTTAGATTTACTTTGGCGTACAATACGTCGACTTACAGAAATAAGTGCTAATATTCGATATTAATGTATATATTATCTGAAAAAAAAGCCTGATATAAAATTACGACAGCGTGATTAGTTGGTTTTAGCCTCCATCATAAAATTGATGTTCACTTGAAAGATAAAATACCCCAGCCATCTAAGCAAGATATTTTTTTTTCATCTGTGGTCTGGACGGTGGTTCATGACCCGAACAGAAGTTTTGATATTCTTAGCACCCACTTAATATCTAGATTTAAAGACGAAATCAAACATTTTCCAGAAAAAATATAAATTGAGTAGAAACATGGGGATTGCAACCACGGCCATTTGATCAGCCGTACCTTGTTACCAAAGGCCAGAACCAAAGGACAAAAATGCTTGTTTCTCCCCCTGTATCGTATAAAAGTGTGTAAAGTAAATTATTAACACTGACAGTAGTTTAAGCGAGTAGAACAAAATTGAAATAAAACACTTTAAACGGTTTAGAACATGAACCGTATTAAATATTTTATAAATAATAGTTAATCTTATTTATTATAATATAATATTTTAACAAATACATTTCGCGTTTTAAATCGTTAAAGTGTTTTGTTCCATTGCTATCCTTGCCGTTTCACTGTTGAATTGTAGACCCCTATTATACCCGCGTGACTAAACACCACATATGTATGTAAATGACACAATTATGGTACTTAACTGTTGTTTATTTTACCGCGCCTGTGTCGAAATGTAATACGAATCTATTTTTATAAGATAATTGTTTCAAGAGTGTTTTTCCAACAGAAACGGTAATCTCAACTATAAATTAGGGAAGAGGACTCCCTTCCTTTTTGTTAATTACTTCTCGGAGACAGTAAAAAAATATAAAGACTTAATTGTTACAAAGGAATATAAACAGACAATTTAATGCTTGAAAAATCTTCTCTTTAACATATTTTTATGTGTAAAAACAGATAAGATGTAGTACGGCTTTAAATAAAACACTTGTAACGGCTTAAAAAGCAAAATATATAAGTTTACTTATTATTAATTCGACATGGTATTTCACCTACCACCAAGGAAATGCCATGCCTATCATAAATAAAGACTTACATTAAATTTGATTTTACATGTAATAATTTAAGGCTCTAACATTTGACAACGTTAATTAGGACTAATAAGGTGAAATTTAATTTTACAAATGCCCCAATCAACGCGAAATTTAAACACGGCAGGTAATGTAATTAGTTAGCCAGTCGCGATGCTGACAAACAACTTAAATCATATAAACTACGGACGCCCAACGAAACTGTATCCACGTTGATATGGATGAGTAATTGCTAAAATTGTAGGAAGCGGTAAACCAAAACTATATCATTTTCAAGCAAACGTCCATTTTCAAAAATTTCATATGTGAGGAATTCGTTGCATATTACTGTTATTTGCGATTTAGACTTGTAGATTTAATGAATTTTAGACGATCGCTTTGGTCTAATGGTAATATGACTGACAATAGAATACAAATATTCTTAATTGTAAACATGACAAAACGAAAAAAATAGATGGAAATTCACGACAAACGGACATTTTTTATGTTTGAAAACTTTATTATTTTTTACACGTTGCACATGAAGGCACTATATAATTTAAAAATCGAAAATAAATTGAAAAAAAAATCGACTCGGGCAAGACTTGAACCGGCATCGTCAGCGTTCGTTTTGACTCGGTAGCTTAATAGGAGAGCACGGAACGCTGGAGATTTTTTAGTTTATTCGCTGTCTTCCAAGCAACCGCGGTGAAACTGAAAACTCAGTAATAAAAGAGGTTTGCGTGACAGCTGAAAAGCGTACTTAAACTATATATATATATATAATAATATAAAAATGAGCTTAATCTAAAATAACGTTTTAGAGATGAATTAATTTAGTAATTAATATATTTTACTAAGTTCATGTACTAAGTTACTTAATAAGAGATAAAATAATCAACTAGTTGTGGATTCGATTAATTTCAACTCTAACATGTTTCTAAAATTAATTTATAATTATTTTGAAAATGTGGATGTTAAAAAGGTGCTAGGAATAGCGAAATTCCGTTCGGGTCGTAAACTAGTAAATATGGAAAAGCCGTAAAGTGAAATTGTGTGCGGTATGAGTCTGTAGATTTCCGAATGCCCAAAGCAAAAAACGATTGTTATAACATCTTTAAATTTTATTAACCTGGAGCACTACATCCTCCATCATGTGAACACCACGATTGTGCTCCTCTGTCATGAAAAGATATACTAGTACTCGTTAACGTAGGATCCGTTTCATGAGTCTTTCAGTCATTAATATAGAAAAAAACAACAGATTTCTCTTTAAATAAATATGCAAGTTCTTGAAGAAAAAAATACCGATTTAGCATCCAAGAGCCTTTATTGATTGTAACAGACGTTGATCTATTCACTTCTGTGCTCTCCACTTAAAATTAACACCATTATGTTATCCCACAATGGAATATATAATAATATATACCTCTAGATATATCGTCCAAAGCCAATGCAGACATGTAGTTAATCCTAGACACTTCCGTCCAGGTCTGCAGCAAGCTGCCAAACGGTACAAATCTCATGGAACTCGAAATCTTTCTCTCATCGTCGAGTGTTGGGCTTCTCGAACTCATATTTTACAAATATAGTTGAATATTTTGTATTTTAGCGCTGTTGGATTTCATTGAATTGACATAAGCTGTCAATTATAATATAAACTATATGTCAAGTATTTATAGTGACGTTGTTGTGTTGGGTATAAATTATTTTTATTCTGTCAACACGTTACAGAGTACCAAATATAGCCTCTATATTTTTTGTATGTAAATACGTATATACTAAAAGAAAATTTAAAAATTTGTGAGGTCATTTCAGTGAATTTAAATTTGTTGAAGTTGTTGATCAGATTTGTTTGCCGTACCCACTCGAAAATAGTTTTCTATAGGATTTGAACCCCATCCCTCACCCCCACTCTTTACACAATCATATAAAAAATCATCCCAAGCAACAACAGGTAAATTATTTCATTACACATTTAAATTTTCTTGTATTTAGAAATTTTTAGACCGATAAAAAGATTCTCATCGTGTAAGGTAGTAATAAGGTACAACGGGCGTATCAACTTACGTTAAGTATGCATGAAAACATTTTTTAGTGATGGCATTATATAAATTAAGAATCTTTAATAGATTTTTTAAATCTTAATGATTAAAAAAAAATACGATGACACGGCCAGGACTTGAACCAGCATCCCGAATGATCAGCGACACACACAAAATTTGCAAAAATGTTGTTTATATGTATATCAAAATTTCTAATAAAACTAATCGAACAGTACACGTAACGCATATTAATTCGCGTCACGTTTGTAAACATACTTGATTGATTTAGTGACACACGTAATATTAATTACATTATCGATTAAATACACAAATAGTTAATAATTTACGCAATTTCCGCGTAAGCCTGACATTAAACAACGGATAGTTAATACGGATTGATGTTTTCATACACTAGTGTTTAATTATCTGGGTTTGGCGATAATGTTCAGATGGGAATTAGCTTCCATATTGTGAAGTTGGTTTTATTAGTCGATTTCGGTTGTTGTCGATAATGCAGTTTTTTGTGAAAGAAGTTGGACTTAACAAGAACAATAAAAAATATAACCCATAACAACATAGGGATTGTGTAAATTCTTACTAATTATTCTTAATAACTTCCATTATTCTACTAGCTACTTAGTTTTGCTACCTATTATAACAAAGAATTATCTAAACGATTTTTTATCTGTAAATACCTACTCCATAGTGGTATAGAATACCATAATATTGTTTATCTATCAATGCTTGCAACCGATATAATGACTTTGTAAAACTACACCAGTTTAATAATAATAACCAAAAAGTTATTCATATAATATTCTGAGTAGTAAAGATTTTTTTATACCATTTAAGGTGTATATTTTCTGTATGTAATAGCAATTAGAGCTACCTAAAGTTATCAGGCAAAACTACTCAAGAATGATTTTATGAATGAAACCGAAATATTATAAATTCTCTGTAGTTTAACACACTACATAAAAAAAACTGGTTCAAACGCGAATTATATTAGTTAGGTAATTTAACTAGCTTGGTTATTATTACTATATAAAAATTAGTTGCTGTAGTCAGAATGTTTTATAGTATGTCTATAATTGAGTACAATGTGGATAGTCTATAAAATAGAAGTGCATAGATAAATGTACATTTTGACGATCGTGTAGATTATTTAGTTCTGTAGTGATAAAAATGAAAAGTACGCTGCAGATTGTTCTCTGTTTATATCGTGTTTTAGATTACGCTTGGGTGTGTATTCGCTATTCGGACATACACTTTATTATTCGCATTTTATGGCCCTACTGGAATTGTCGGTCTTTTATGATACCTACTAATTTTAGCATCGATATGGCTGTGTAATTAAGAATATCTTCATCCAAGCAAGCTTATACTTAAAAACTAGCTGTGCCCCCGCCACTTTATCTGAGTGAAATTTAAGGTAAATACTGTCTATAGTTTACGCGAGTAGTACACATTTAAATAAAACACTTTAACGATTTAAAACGCGATATATTAGTTAAACTTATTTGAAAATGATTTTTAACTTCGGCCCGACATTTCGGATGCTTTGCAGCAGCCTGGTACAACCGAAACGATCCGCATCCAAACGTCGGGCCGAAGTTAAAAATCATTTTCAAATAAGTTTAACTAATATATCGGTTTTAACCGTAAAGTGTTTTATTTGAAATTTAAGGTATTTATTTTTGCAATCAGCCTTCTCATCTTTATAAATTATATTTGCTACCTACGACGTCAATCACGTCGTAGACATTTTTTTAGATCATTTAAGGAAAAATCATTATTTTTCATTGTTATTTAGTTCTTCACGTAGTGCAACGGCTAATCATGGCCTCGCGGTTTGCTTGTATCATTTATTTCAATCAATTTCAAATGAACACATTATAATAGAACAAAAGATCTTTTCTATTAGCGTAAGTAAAAGAAAAATTATAACATTTTCAATGAAGTTTATCTGTAAATAAGTAATTTAAAACATTAAGAGGCACCAGAATATCATTATGAAGTCATTAAAAGTTACTAAAGTTTCGAGTGAAAGAGGTTGGAATCCATCATGGTTTATTATGATCTTTAAGGCTGCAGAAGTGAAATTGTCTATAGAGAGTTTTATTAAAGTAGGCTGTTAAGGCACGAATTCTTATTATCATAAAAATGGTATTACTCGAAGTAAGTGAGCTTTCTTTAAACGTAGGGTTGAAATTCGTAACGTCTTATAATAAAGTAGATAAGATTCTACTTCTTATTTTTGATGTCATTGGCGAATAATTTTGACCCAAAATAATAAAATAAAATACCCAACTGAATTTGAGTTTGTGTTAATGTCATCTTTTTGTGTCGTAAGTTCGATTTCAACTGGGCCCAAAAAAATGATGTAATTACTGTTTTTCTTACTCTACATTAAATGAGTCATAGTGATATCCAAATTTGTATGTTAAGAAGCCGTTTCACTCTATGGATTGAACTGAATAAACAAAATAGGTCGATCGCGCATCTTGCCTAAATGTTAATGGCTATGGTATTTCACCTTTTATATTATGTTTGTCCGTCATCTCCTGTCACAAATTTCAATGACATGCATTTTTAATTTGAATTACGAAGAATTATGACCACAGACTATGTTTATTTGATTTTTTTTTAGTTTTATGTTTCAAACGAACTACGAAAGTCACCGTCGACCTACCTGCAATTTATAACTTAATTCATATTAAATACTGTCTAAAGTTTACGCAAGTAATACACATTTAAATAAAATACTTTAACGGTTTAAAACGCGATATATTAGTGAAACTTATTTGAAAAATGATTTTCAACTTTGGCCCGACATTTCGGATGCTTTGCAGCAGCCGTGGTCACGGGGAGTCTCCCCGTATGTATGTATGTACGTATTTTTCAAATAGGTTTAACTAATATATCGCGTTTTAAACCGTCAAAGTGATTTATTTAAATTAATTCATATTTCAAACTTACCTTTTAACAATAACTCACTTTTCCGTTTTCTTGTTCGTGTTCAGAGGCAACTGTAAATACTTTAGACGAAGCAAAGTTCATGTAAAATGCAAGCAATATAAATCTGTAAAAGTACAGTTGCAGCGTGTTTTCTCTAGAGGAAGAGCCAACGTTTTCCATCCGAAAGCGCAGGCTGTAGATGTATTTAAAATTACGTCAAGAAAATAATCTAGGAACTGGTTTTGTATTATCAGTAGTGTGAACTGATAATCAAAGTGCATTTTGCATTAACCTTGTTTTCGGTTTTGAATATTGATTACTGACTGTGATTGATTCGATTTGAATTTCCGATCAGGTGAAAAATATGTATAATAAAATTAAAACTTAGTTACGTTTATGAAAATTTTGGAGAGGTATTTGTAACTAGGAATGGTGTCTTACATTAAGCTCTCTGTCCTTTTTAAAAGATTTTTAAAATTTTTTAATTTTTAAAAGATGCTTTCATTATTTAGCTTAAGCGGCTAGTACATATTAATAAGGCACTTTTTAACGGTTTTAAAAGATAAAATATAACTACAGCTCTCTTATATGTAATAAACGTAAGTTACTCCTACCTTTTGCATTTTGAATAATTTATTAAAATGTTCGGATATGAATCTGGGTATCTCAAACTATTTCGTCATATCTTTTCGAATCAACATATTTTCGTTGCAACTTAAAAGTTTAATAAAGATGTTAAAAGATTTAAGAAGTTTCAGCGGGTTGCGAAAGCGCTGTGCAGCTCAGACGGGAAGTAGTTCTTAACTTCAACAGATTGCAGAATGGATTTTGTGTTGGAGACTGTTCGGTGCCAGACATCGAGAATTTGGAGCAGTTTTAGAATCGTTAGAAGTGTCACAACCAAAAGTGTACCAATGCTCCTTTTGTTTAAAATATAGTAAATTAAATTCTGTTAAAGTTATATACCACTTTCGTAGAACCGCAATTGTCTTTTTGGCCTCGTGATTTCTAGTCAACGAATCACGCCATTCAAGGTTCGAATCGGATCAAATATCATTTCGGAATTTGAAACTTTTCAATAACTAAATGAATTTGAAAGTGATGACAAGGTCACCATGTCCTTAGTAGCACTGAAGGAACACTAAGGCAGCATGGCGAGCCTAAAATCCACATAAGAGACACGTAACTAAAAGTGGAACGATAATATGTTGAACTGAATACATGAATCGAAAAACCTTCGCGGGAACGGATAAATAGAAAAGAACAAAAGAAATACGTGTCTAGTGAAAAACTGGGTTTTTAAATACGTTTTACAAAGAAACAAAGCATACAAATTCGAAGCGATTTGTGAAGAGGGCTGACAAATGAGGTGTCGCGTGGACTACGAGCGAGAGTTTCTTTTATCTGCGGGGCGTTAAAACGACCACAATAGATATTTGCAACCACAAATAAAACGTCCGAGCCTTTAATTTTATGTAACTCACATGCTTGTTTTTTGGCTTCTGTTACGTGTAAATAAAGATAAGCTATATTCATGCTGAGCTAAAATAAACTACTTTGATACTTATGTATGACTAGTACTTTTTAAATAAAACACTTTAACGGGATTAAAACGCGATTATAAAAAATAAAACACTTTAACGGGAATAAAACCCGATATAAACGCGCTTATTTAAAACGCGATTAAGCTTGTTTGAAAATTAATTTTAACTACGGCCCGACGTTTCAGCGGGGAGTCTCCCCATGACCACGGCTACTGCAAAGCATCCGAAACGTCGGGTCGTAGTTAAAAATATTGTCGATTGTATATTATGTACAATATGCTATAAAAGTGTTTAAGCAAAAAATAGCAAACTTTCACCACACCACATAAATTATGCAAAAGGTACAGTTGAAATAAATAAAGACCTGTCAAGAGCTTGACGATTTAAGTATACGATCTTCAAAGGCAGGTAAAGTTCCTTTGGTACAAAATTACATAATATATCCGTAATTGAAATAATATGTCGGCTTCCTAAACGTGAGATACAACGTTAGGGATACTTTGTAAAATCCAAGTTTAATACAATAATTGTATCTAGTTTCACTTTTTGTAACTTTAAATTTAATTTAAATATTTGTCTATACTAATTCATACGGCTGAAAAGTGTGTTTGTTTTTTTTTGATTAGAATTATATTTAAATAATTGAATTAGTATAGACTAGATATTATAAACGCGCTAATATCAGGAACTACCGGTTGGAATTTAATGTTTTATTATTATTATAATAAAAAAATATCCGCGAAAATATAATTCGATCTTTTAAGATTAACTTGCAAGAACTACTGGACGCCACCGTCGTGGGTAACGGCCTTAATTTATAACGATGAAGAGGAAGTTTGCAAAAACAAATTTCGATCCTCAAAATAACTATTCTACGCGGACGAAGTCGCTGACACAGCTAGTAAGTTATATCTGTAGTTGGGAGTTATTCAAAAAATGTAGGTTGGTAAAATTGATACATCATTACTAATTAATAATGTTAGACAACCCGTTAA
Source organism: Leptosia nina (assembly GCA_963661955.1). Classification (NCBI taxonomy): domain Eukaryota; kingdom Metazoa; phylum Arthropoda; class Insecta; order Lepidoptera; family Pieridae; genus Leptosia; species Leptosia nina. The sequence continues at coordinate 11,102,650 of CAVLEF010000280.1, forward strand.
GTTATTTAGTTGATATTTAATTGGTATTTACTAGGTGGAAGAGAAAATATCCTATAATCTAAACTAGAAGCTGTCGACTTACTTATGGCATTAGTCATTCTAAAATCCGTTGATTGAAACCGAAACGTGATTACAATTTTTCATCTATGGACGGAGTTTTGATATTCCAACCACCCTACTAATATCCAGATTTTACTGATACAGTCCAACATCAAAAGAATTCTGATTTAATTTCAGAAACATGTTGACCTGGTAGTGTATTTTTTTGCCAATCTACACTAATATATAAAGCAAAAAAGTTGAATTGAAAAATATTTTTGTGTTGGTAGATTATCGAGGAAGACTATAGGCATATAGAGGTATAGTAGATATAGGCTATAAAACATTACACTGTTACTAATAGAAGCGAAGACAGCGGGAAATGTAGAAAAAACGGGGAAAATTTTTCATCTCCGTGGATTTCTGATGCTTACGCTGTGAAAACGGTTAGACACCCAAAAAGTATGTATGAAAGAATAATCTCTTTAAACGATCTAAAAAAATGTGTGCGACAGTGTATGTCTATCTTTTAAGATTAACTTGCAAGAACGACGGGACCCTAACGACGGGACGCCACCAACATCGTACTTACAACCAACAAGCTTACCAACAGCTTAAATTTATAAAGATTTGCGAAAACAAATTTAGATGCCCAAAATAACTATTCTACGCGAACGAAGTCGCTGTTACAGCTAGTATAGATATAAATTTAATATCTGTAGTATTGTTTGTGCTTCGTAACTTATTCTGAAAAAATGTTTAAAAATGAAGAACAAAAAGATATAATATGACAGTCTATATTTTTGATAATAAAGTATTATTTGATCCGAATAATACAAGGATGCCTTAACTCATGAAAACGAACAACTGATTCACGTTAGCATAGTAAATAAAAGATAAAAAACGTACCCTTGTGCATTCGCGTATAAAGTGCTTCCTAACTGCAAACTATTCCCGTTTCTGTTTACTTTATAAGTACCACATTTCCGGGTCTGTATCACGCTGTCGACATTGTATATAGCTGCTGTTGGATTTTGGCAATGGGGCGCGTTACGTGAATTTTTTATGCAGTTGGATTACTATTTTCTCTAACAAAGCTTAAACTAACATTATAACTTTCATCATAGACTATATTATCTGTTCTTAATAATCTTTTTTTTAATGATCGACGGAAATCCACAGACTGAGATCGAAGCGCGTCTTAACTTTACAGCTTTTTTCATCTGTGGACTGTGGTTCGTGACCCGGACGGAATTTCTATATTCTTACCACCCATTTAATGTCCAGATTTCCAGACGAAGTCCAACATGTTTCGGAAAAAATTTAAATTGAAAAATTAGAAACATCTCGAACCCGGTGGGAAACGAACACACGACCCGTCGATACATACATTGCTACCATTAGACCAACGGGCCCGCCATGTAAACAATTAAACGCAATTTACAGAAGTTTCGTCAAGTTTATCATATTAATTGTAGCTATGCAGTTAACTCGTTCTAATAAACTTACATCCATTGTAATAATATATATTTCACAATAATTTAAATAATTTAATTTTTCATACACAATAAATAGCGCAATCAGTGGTTTAATTTTACCCCACTTTTTATGTTTGAAAAATACAAACACATAGCAGTGATCAGCTGTCATGCATTCTACTATTTGCCTAAATTTTAATGACACTTTGAATATGTTTGCATTCAAATTTCAAACAAAAAACAAACTAACTCAGTTGTATATCTACCTTTTTAAGTAAAGTAATTTATATTTTTAGTAACGCCATTTTTCTATACATGTCAATATGTTTCAATCAATAAATATTAAGTTAATGAAAACACGAGTAATCAACTCGAGTAACTCAAAGCAATTAATTTGCTTAGACAACATCTTCAGTTGTTTTAGCGATGTCTAAGCCGGCGGTGCTCGTTAATACTTTTGTACGCGAAAAACCTTTGGGCTATTGCGTTGACCCTGTTTCGAAATTTTTTATCATAGTCGAAACTTTATTGGGCTTAAATCGTCTCCTATTAGTGGGGAAGTTAAAAACTGTATGTGTTCTTCTAGGTTACGGTTATTCTGCTTTAATGGTCGTTCTGTTCAATTACATGACATTCGATTATGATTTGTGGGAGAAATTTCCCGTAGCGACAACTATCGATATTATGTCGTTTCTTCTATGCGTTGTTATTAGTTCGGTGTTATGGAAGCGCGTGCGCAACTATTACATAGAGCTGTCTCTATTCGATGCAGAGGTTATGTGTGAGGTGAAACTTTCGCGAAGGTCGATCGGAAATTTGGTGCAGTCCTTACTTTCCTTGATGTGTCTACTCGGTTTCTTTTTGATATCGTTTACCGTACCCAACTCTTTGGCTTGGCTGGGAGCTATAGTCATGCCGATGAAAGTTTTGCACACCGTCGATTTTCATTTCACCGGCCATTTGTTAAGCCTTCTCGTTCCTCGTCTTCAGTTAATCAATTATTTCTTGGAAGATTTATATCCACAGGACGAAATATGTAAACGATGTCGCTTGGATAAAGCTATAAAGATTAATACGAGACAAAAGCGGGAAATTAGCATGATTGTTGATTATTATAATAGAATCATAAAAGCATACGACATTTTGAATGATGCAATAAAATGGCAGGTAAATAATAATAATAAGTTAAGGCAGGTAAGTTCAAATTATATGTAGACTAGATGTTAAGATGCATTTGTTATGAAGAAATAAATATTTTTTTTTCATTTCAGCTTCTTTTTATGATTATCGAAACATTTTTAATAGCTTTAAGGGATTTATATTCCATAGCTTTGCTGCTATTTTTTGTAAAGGAAGTAAGTATCGAAAATGTAGGTACTAAATAATCATAAGTACGAGGAAATATTCAGTACTAATACTCGTAATACATACCGATTTCTTCTAGTTGAATGTTGATGGTATTCTCCTGATGCTGAATATTTTGACAGTGAGATTCGTCCCAATGCTCTTGGTGTGTGTAACTGGTGATAATTTACAAAAGGAGGTTCTACATTTACAGGAATTGCTTGCGTGTCGGCTGTATGAAGGGCGTTTAGGTGAAATATTCATTTGTAGTTGTAATTAAAAATATTCTCATAAAAAATATTATCTTATAGAGAAAAACCAGAGAATTTGATTTTATTATGTTAGGCAATGGACATGAACGTAATGTCAATTTGTGTGTTTACTGATAGAATTATTAGTGAAAAAAAATACTTTTATCTTTAGGCAAGCATATTGTGATCAGCCTTCTATATAATGCCTGATCATTTTTGACGGTCTCGTTAGTCTAACGATAGTAAAATTAACGAGTCATGGGTCCGATTCCCACCACGTCATACATAATAACATAATAAATGGATGATAAAATTGAAATACCATACACTATTGAAAAAGCCGTAAAGTGTTATTTCGTTTTCACTTAGGACAGCGCACCCCGTATTGATGCTATATGTCTGGAATGTTAACTTAACATTGAGTTAACCCTATACTTATCGTACTCCTCTCTATATAAAAAATAAGTTTTCTTTCGGAACCCATACGTGATCAACAACTGGGCCTCGGAGGTCTCCAACGGATGAAGGATGCATGAATTATTTAATTGGTTACAGATAACCGTGATCGAAGGCCCGCCCAAGCCCTCCTGACATTGACGGAGGCACGCAATCTGTCATTCTCACTTTTCCACATGTTCAACATCGACATATCACTGCCATTTAAGATGTTTAGCCTACTTATCACATATCTCATCATTCTGCTACAGTTTGAAAAAGTAAACAGAACATCCTAGGGGACATTATAATAGTGATGTTCTTTTGCTTTACAAACACTAGTCTATATTCCTTTATAGTAGTTTTTATTATTGTAAACCAATCCTGTGGTGTTTATAGTTAATAAAGTTTAATAAACTAGTTAACTGATAACTTATATTAAAAATCTATTGGTCAAGATAAATTAAAATTCTATTTATCTACAGCGCTGTAGATGCTGGATCAAGTCCCGCCCAGGTCATTAAATATTTTTAACTTTAAACAGATTCTCAATTAAATAATGCACTTATGTAAATGTGTGTGTAATGTTGTGTAATACATCAATTAAAGCAGTTATTTAAAAACTTAAATGTTAAGAATAGTTTAATAATTTTTTTTAAGATCTTTCTAAATACCTACTAAAATTTACGCAAGTAGAACACATTTAAAAAAAACACTGTAACGGTTTAAACGCGATATATATATATATATTTTTTTATTATTGTTTTATTATTTATAAAACACACCACAGAAAATATATTAGTTAAACTTATTTGAAAATGATTTTTAACTTCGGCCCGACGTTTTGGATGCTTTGCAGCAGCCGTGGTCACGGGGTGTCTCCCCAGTTAAAAATCATTTTCAAATAAGTTAAACGAATATATCGCGCTTTAAACCGTTAAAGTGTTTCATTTAAAAGATCTTTCTTTCAGTGGGCAACTTGATTTTCGTATATCGTTTAATCTACGGTAACTGTATGTGCATTCTTTGTGTGTAGCAATGTGTATTATGGAATTATATCTTTATTATCTGCATTGTTGGTTATTCTTTGTCTCTATAATAATAAATTAACAGCATTATGTACGAGTCGAAAGCATAAGTTAAATATATAAATATTTGTTGTATACATCCAGGTTGATAGCCATTCTTGAATATTTTAAAATACTTCAAACAAATTTATAACATGCTATTAGAGTACACATTTTAAAGTCTTTTATACTAGCTGTGCCCGCGACTTTGTTCGCATGGAATAGTGACTTGGAGTAGAATTTTTAATTATTCAGGCCGTTTATTAATTTATGAAAGGGCGCATTTAAGATTTTTCCACGACTTCCAAACAAACTTTCATCCCCCTTTTCAACCGTTATCAAGCCTTATTTGGCATTAAAACCTTTCTCAGGCTCTAAAATATCTGTGTATTAAATTTAATTTAAATCAGTTCAGTAGTTTCGGAGTTAAAGCCGGACAGACAGACAGACAGAATTACTTCCGCATTTATAATATTAGTATAGATATAGATAATTACTGCGCAAAAATAGGTTAATAGTATTCCTTCAGAAACCGTAACAGCTTCATTGGCCTGGTACTTAAATGCTCTAAAAATGCCTGAAACGTTAAAATTCCATAAAAGGGTCTGCGGCCGGCGATCCCAGATCCTTTATTGAGGTTTTTGTTGACAAGGCTCTTGAACGTTAAAATTTTCAATAAAGATACCTTTTAACTTCTCTCTTAAGCTTTATACAAGATGTTTAGGTCATTATCTATAAATCAATTGGAAAATGTTGCCATAATGATCCTATCTCGAATCCCAGGGACACTTAAATTTCGGTCGGGCTGGGCACAGAAGCTTGATCAACCAAAAGAAATATATCTGCTGAATACACCATGTAACCGCCTCTGTAGCCAAATGGTTAAATGTATTGCCTAGCATTGCGTTGAGGGCGAGAGGTCCTGGGTTCGAATCCCACGGAAAAAAAATGGTTACGGTCGGGCAGGGCACAGAAGTCTCATCAACTACTTGCCCGTTAAAAGAACGGATCAATGAAACAGACACAGAAGTATGTTCGCCCCATTTCACACTTTTTTTATACACCATGTAACTTAAAGTTATACTAGATTTTAATTCAACAATTTACAAACTTATTGTATAACTCTAGAGCGCTGGTGTTACACTTAAAGAAACATTTTTAATTAAAAATGAAAGTTTTAATTACCTTGTATATGTATTGTACTGATATAAAAATGATGATATTTTGTTTCCTAATACAATATTTTTCTTGACGTTAAAAAGCATATATTTATTAAATAATAATATCTACGAGTCCGAAATTTATTATAAATATATTATAAATAAATGTATTATCGTCTGTACGAAAAATCATGACTGTTAAGGCGGTCTTCAGATCGTTAAGCCACTAAAGGCCTGGCGAGGGGCCAAGTTATTCTTACAAAAAGTTCATCAATCAATGAATTACGCTCTTTGAAAATTGATTTCAAATAGAACACGAACGCGTAGCGTTGGTGTTAATATTTGTATTACGAGTACATTCACTCCAGTAGTTTAACTTTATTTGATTAATTTATTGAATAACGTCGTGTCATAAATATGCTGATATAATATTATTTTGGATAAGTACTGAAGCTCAAGCTTTAAATTCTGAGAATCGGCGCACAACTTTTAAATAAGGATGCAACAGGAAAAATCCCAAGGGTTTAGAAAGATTTTCTTGAACTAAACTGAGAAATACTTACTTACTTATAAAAGCTGGAACACCATCATGATGTTCCAGCTTTGAAACTGTGAGGACAACTTACTACGAAGTTAATCTGTTTCTTTTACAAGAATACTTTGTTGTGAAGAAAAATATTTTTATTCTCAAGTCCCCAAAACCTTCCTCAAACTCATAGGTAAAGAAACAAACAAAACGACTTTCTTTATTTGTCTTCTGTACTACTTCGCAAGTAAGTCACAAATGTTGTTGATAATTATTACAGATATATTCACGCAATTTTTTATTCATCAGATTGTTATTTGAATAACGTCTCTTTGAAGACAGAATGGTAAATCTCAGCTAAGTGTTTCGTTTATACGAAATTTTTACTGCTTTGTAACGAAGCGATCCATTACCTAGAAATAATGAAATTCTCAAAGATTGGAAGATGCATACTTGCATACAGTAGGACTAGTATTATTAATTAGACATATTTATGGGTGAAATATAAAAAAAAAACGTAACGTAGACAGATATAAAATGTATGAACACAAATATTTTTTTTTTTTTGTATAACTCTTTCATTAAATTCTAAATTACTACATACTTATGTATATGCGTAAGAATTGAATTTGTCACGGAATAACTTCAATTTAAATATAATAGATGTTTGTAATTAGTTTTATGGTGTAAAATTATATGAAGCATAGTTGAGTTTTTTACTCTATAGGTTATTGCTATGGTACTCGCAACCTCTTTTATTGGCCAAATAATAGCTTTCTCCTTATTTATTGAAGTTTTTTTTTTATGGTCAGATCAATATTTTTATTTTATAACATACCAGTCTTATAAAATGTAATTTTGTTGCGAACTATTGCTTCTAAACCCGAAACATACTTACCCACTAAACGTTTTTAAAGTAAATACATGTCCCTTCTAATTGTGTAGTAAGTTACGTATACTTCAATCGTTTTCGATCAGTAAACACTTAAGTTACTAATATTTATCTTTCTAATAGCTACGATTTAGCGAGAATTCGGACATCTACGAGAATAAATTGCCGTAATCAGCCTGAATTTGGAAACGTACTGGAATCGATTGGAACAAGAAAGATAATAAATAACGAAGATGGTAGAGATACTGTTGACGTGAGCGACAACATTGAGCTATTTGCAGGTATTTTATTTATGTATTTTTACATTGTACATTTGCTTCACTATCAAGTTTAATTTTAATTATTTAAACCATACAATCATTACCATTTCATAGAGATAATTACATTTTATTTTAGATTACACATTAGGCGGGAATCGAACCCACGACCACAGCTTACCATGCTGTTATTTTATTAATTGAAATGGTAATATTTAATTCGTTTCTAATGAACATTGTAGATATAAAGAAATCTAATTGTACTTTGTATATGACATTTGATGTTCAATTCTAGGACATTTAGTATTTCTCGACCTCGACATCTTAATTACTCAGTAATAAACGAGGGTTAGCAGTGGTAAACTGAACTAAATATATTTTCCTTAACTTACCCCGAAGTTCGAGCACATTTACGGGCTCGTTCAGAACTTTGAAGATAGAGTTGGGACTCTCACTTGTGAAGACAATTACCAAGATGACCGGTATACAATATATTGCTTTATTCAAGTAATTACTTGACGTTTAAGATTCGAAAATCAAAAATAAATTGAAAAAATTTTCGACTCGGACTTGAACCAGCATCGTCAGCTTTCGTGCTGTAGGTCAATTGGTAGAGCAATTATTTTCGATTTTTAAATTATATAGTGCCTTCATGTGCAACAACATGTAAAAAAATAATAAAGTTTTCAAAATTTAAGATTCGTTTTCAGAACTTAGAACTATATATTGGTCAAAGATAGATCACGCTGAAGTTTAATCACTGTATTTTGGCGAAACATTTTAATCGCTCGCATATACACGTCCATTTGCTGAATATTTATTTTTGCAAACAAACTCGTCATATAATTTATAGCTATATATCTATATTTTACAGCTAAAGCCTTCCTCAGGAAATGCTCTCACCAACACAAAAAGAGCTTTTCAATTCAAACTAGTAGTTCCTGAGATTAGCGTGTTCAAACAAACAAACGAACTTTTTAGTTTTATAAGATAAGTATAGATATCGTTAATTATATTACACTTAAAAATAGCCTGGGCCGCGTCGCCGTGTTAACAAATACAAAACGGTTACATGGTTCAAAAGGTATGGGTTTGAAGTATTCCGCGGCGCTGTACGTCGATCTAATACACTTTGTCCTGTATGTACCTATTCGTTAACTTGGCTAAGACCCCTGGCAATATATAAGTAATTGGACTCCAAACCATATTCAAATACAGAATCGAGAAAACAATGGAAAAGTTCAAATATTGATCTTTGATCTCACCTCTGCGGAGATTTGTGTTTCCGTCAGAATATATAATAAGTAGAGATGGACTGAACGGGTTTTTAACCGAAGCCGAAATTAAGCCGGATCTCTTCATATTGGCTGCCCTGTTAAACGTTCTTTTGTCATTTGAAGTATTTTGACCTAAATTTGATAACCATAAAAACAGTTTTTGGGAGTTAATCTTAAAAGATAGACATGCTCCTAATAGGCAGCCTCATGTTTTTTAACCCTAGCCTTAAGCCATTCTTGATAAATGCTTAACTAACACAATAAGATTTTTTCAGTTCCTGAGATTAAACAAACACGAAATCAAACTTCCAGTTTTATAATATCAACAACAAACCCATAACTTTTACAAAAGGCAATGCTCGAATGTAGGATGATGTGAGTGTTTCCGCGTTTTTTTTACATACAATAAGGACTATAATTTACCATGATTCTATGATAATCACATAAGTTTTATAAGTGTTTTTAATGTTGATAAAGGCCGCAATTCTGTGTCAAAAATGTAAACCGAAGTTAAAACTGTTCGCCTTCCCTAATCTGTTCGCTAGGAAGGATTTGGCAATCGTTTGTACCTACCCTTGGGTTTTTGTGGCTTGAGAGTAGTTCCCGCGATCTAAATTTGGCGGTAGAAATATAAATGACAACGATAAACCCTTAATCCGGAGCTACCAGATGTCTCCAGAGGCATGAGATTTATAATTAAAATAGGTATTATTTTACAAATGATAGTATAACTGATATAGTACTGCATACTTAGAAAAAAAATAAAAAGAATAGCGTAGGTCACTCAACATACAAAATCTTTACTTTAACGCAACAGAATATTTTAATAGTATTTTTTTATAATTTGTAACTAAGTTACATATACACATATTAAATAATCTGTTCTTTACGCTGGATTTTCATACATTTTCACACTAATTTCTGATCAATTTTATTCAGAATAGTTAGATTTACTTTCCGTGATTCGAACTCAGACCACTTTTGTATATAACAATGTTAAGCTGAGCTATTTAGTGATATGTATCTTACTTTATGATATAGCTATTATATACTGTAAGTGTGATTTATTTATTTATTTATTGATATATTCTTTAGTTTTTTCAGTTTTAGTTCTTCCTTCCTAAAGAAAGAAAACGCATTGAAAATATATTGAAAAAGGAATTTTTCCCTAATAACCTTTTATCACTTCCATTTTACCAATTAACATAAAAATCCAATTAAGATTCTCGTAACTCTATTATGGCTCTGCAATAATGTTTAGTATTCCTATTTCCTGTTGGAACATTGTAATGGGTTTTGAACTATTTTTTTCATTTAATCCTTTTTTTTTGTAACAGAGGAGACAAACAAAGGTTTTCACTTGGTAAAAAAATATCTATTATAAAAATATTTAAATAAAATATGATGTCACCTATTTAGCCTTATTACTTTATAGAAACCACAGACTAAAACTCAAAATCAATTACTTTCTACGGGTTTTCTATCTGTAGTATATAGATATAGATAAATAATACATACACACTTTTCTTTCTTTCGTGGTAAAAAGTATAACTGACTAATATAAATCGGTGGTTGTGCGTTCGATTGCTATCAAACGAGGAATATCAATCTGTGAATGCCGATCGATTCATGGTAGATCGCTGGGGTCAGACAGACACAAATTTTAACCTCCAAGTGAAATTTGTGTCTGTTTCACCTCCGGCATAACGTATATCTTGCCTTATTCAAATAAAACACTTTTAACGGCTTAAAACGCGAAATGTATCAGTGAAGCTTAATCACAAATTATTTTAACCACGACTCGAAGTTTCGGATGCTATGCAGCAGCATAGGTCACAAAACTGCTAAGCTACCGCCATCTGTTTCGTCGAAGCTAGTATTTTTTCTTCCTTTCCTTTTTGCTCATATCAATTGATGTAAGCAATATAATTATATTAATTTTAATATTCCCTTATGGCAGATCGACGTTAACCTCACCTACTAATTACAATACTTTGGATGCAATCCAAATAACGGAGCAGCTTGTGAGCATTAACGGTCACACAAGCCTTAATTTCACCCTATAACTAATTTCAGTGTTTTGTATACATTTAATTATTAAAAAAAACAACTTTGGTTAAAAGCGACTGTTACACTAAGCTATGTAGAGTATTTTTAGGTAATATATCTTGTAATTGTACCAAACATTCGGATACAAAAAGTGGCTGTTACTTTTCCCAATTGTATCTGATTTTAGTGAATCGATTCCGGTTGCCTTATGCCTATTGAAAAAACTACAAAAAGATCTTCGTAGTAACACTTTCTGATTGGAAATACGGGTGAGATAAGTTTAAAACATTTTTTCTTTCTGTGACCTTTACACCAACTCTAAGTTTTTTATATTTTAATTCAACATAATCACAATTATTTTATTATTTGAACAACTGAAGCATAATATGCGAATGTGGTTTTTATACTATAGTAAAATCAACAACTGTATGCATTTTTACACTTCTTATAGCCCGGTATAAGCGATTCATTTACCTAAGATAATTAAATCAAACACTTTTAACGATTTCAAACATGAAACATATTTTAAATACGAATTGAATTTCGACTTTAGGAAGCCATTGTTACGTGGGGACTGAAGATGGAGGGGGGCCCTTTTCGAATTGCGACGCTAACGCCATCTGTTTCGATGTCTTCTTGTCTATCGGTGTGTCCTTTTTTGGGCTAAAGTGTTTTCTACATAGGATCCAGTGTTAGTAATTTTGAGGCCGTCCTCTCTATTGAATTTTGTGTTCGTGTGATTTATAAAAAAAAAAATTACTAATATATTACGCGTTAATTAAAGATAAAAGTGTAACATTTAAATATGTATATCTCGCGTAAACTCAACATTAAGCTAAAATTCGCATTACAGTAACAAATATATAACTTACGCATACATTTCATGCTAGACATTCAAAAGCTTTCTGTTTTACAAACGATGCGAGTAGGTAAAAAGGCATCGCTCGTTCGAGAGTCTTGTAGATGTAAGAATGGCATTAAAAGAGGAATGGGCACACAATAGTGGCCGACATCCGGCGTTCCAATTTGCATCATTACTAGCTCACTTCGCTTGCGTTTCATAAATCGTACTCCTAAGTATTTTTTTTATATCTATTTATTGACATACAAAGTTAATTTATGTTCGTCCCCTGTGGGGCAAGGGGCAGACATGTGTCAGATTTAGTGATGTTACTAAATCTGTATTTAGGTCGATTTTCCTAATAATTCTAACTTTAAAAATGTTGACTGTTTTTGTTGTACAGTAGAAGACACTGTTTCTCACCGTGATTTTTTTATATTATTTATATCTTACAACGTTTTCAGTTAAACTTGTTTAAGAACTGTATTAGAGGTTAAATACATTTAGATTTAGTTATAATCCTTTAGTATATTATTGTTGTTGTTTTGCTAGCCTATAAGAAATTGTTATATTGGCTATACTTATCATAAGGGAACACTCTGCTTAGTTTTCAAATAAACAAATGGATTTATCTAATATATAAAATTCACATATGTTAGTTACCATACTCCTTCAAAACGGCTCGACCGATTTTTATGAAATTTTTAATGCATATTCACCGGGCTTAGTGAATCGGTTATTATCATATTTCATGCCCCTAAGTGATAAGAGTATCAACCACTATTTTTTATAGTTGTTTTAGTATTTTAATCGAACCCTGCTCGGTAACTGATCAATTATTACTTGTTAAATTATCCCCTCAGGCGCATACCGGTGTATATAAACCGTAGTAAATGAATGTTCAGTGTTTTGTTATTTTTATATGTCCTCATCGTTTACAGTACTTCAAGCCCCTTTTACATGGCATAACGTTTGCCGAGTCAGCGAGTTTTAATTATATAATCCTAGAATTATAATTCTCTTAAAACTTAATCATCGCTCGACTAACCCTGAGTGCGCCTAAATTTTTAAAAGGAAATTTGAGCTGAGTCTACATATTACAGATCATTTAATTAAGGGATGGACTTTAATCTTGGCATCGTTTAAACCATTTAAGGTTAGCGGCTTATGTCCGCTCATACAGCTAACATATGACCTGGTTTTCTATAGCGCAGTTCATTATTTTACCCAACGAGTGACAATGAGCTAAGTAAAATGCATTAAAAATATAGAAATGTACGGGCCTTTCTCTACTAACAGGAAAATTGTCTATACAAAGTTGTCCCAAATCTATTTTTCGAAAAAAAAGAAAATGTCAATGTTAGTCGATAGATAGCTTAATTAAATATATAAATAAGGAACATTGTAATTTTCTCTATTTTCGAGTTATAGGAGATTTTGTGAAAAAATCGAAGAGGACTGTTTTTTCAATGTTCACATGAAAATAAACACATATTTATTAAATATAATCAAATAAATTCTTTTTTATTAAATAATTATCACATATAGAATTCATATACTCAATACTTATATTTATTAGGAACAAATTGCGAGTTATCTTGAAGTAATAAATTAAAGTACAGTAGTACAGTGCTTTTTCCATCCTTTGGTCGCAGCTTTGTGTTCACGTCGCTTCATATCTCTAACTAACTTTCTTGTACCTTTTTCCTTCTTTATTTGGTAGTTCCGTCGTTCTTTTACCTTCAATTGCTCTCTTTTTTCAGGGTAATTTTTTAGCCGTTGATATCTTAATCGTTCTGCAGTTTGTTTCTGCTCTTTTATTTCTTCTTTTGTTTTAGGTTTCTTTTTTGTGGCATTACGCAAATCCAAGAGTAAAATATATTTTCAATATCTTAAAATACTAATCCAAATGTCATCTTTGGGAGCTACTGGTTAAAAAATAGTAAATAGAATTATAGATACTATTATTTTTTACTCCAAAATATAGAAAAGATCTAAATTACCTAAAAGGTTAATTTAAGAAAGAAAAAGGCTATTGGCAAAGTAGATTAGTGCAGGTATTAAGAATAATATTAAAATACACGGAGTAAAATAAAACAGTCCTCTGTGTTATAAAATCCAGAGGACTTTCACAGAGGACTTTATTTTTAGTAAAAATGTGTATGTAATAGTTTAAAATATATTAATAACAAAATAGCTATAAATTATCACATGATCCATTGTTTTGTTAAATTAATACAATTAAAAACTTAAAATAAATAAAATAGACTTACCAGAGGACTGTTCATTCAACACGACCAGATGCGTGATTCTCACACAAACGCGGGATTGATAGTGCACAAAACGACGGTGACTTGGTTTTCATGGTAGCCAAGCAAATTATGTTAGTAACAATTGTTTCACCAAATTAACGGCAATATTTTAATATTTTTGTGTGCGATTTTCAAATTTAAGAGGACTTTCAAAAATAGATGGACGGATTCGGGCACAAGTTTTTTATTCTAAAATTATTAAAATTATAATTGATTTGTTCAATTATTCAATATTATTTATTTATAGTGTTATAAGATTTTACAATAAATTATAAAAATTGAGAATTATACTGATCCGAAAATGATACAGAGGAGTTAGTGGCATTTAGATAATTAATGTATTATTTTAAATATTAAATATTGATCCTAATAATATTATAATTGTTTTCTTTTTCATGTGGAATTTTCTTATAAGAAAGGCGTACACATTTGCAAACTTTAATATTGTCTTTAGTTTACGCGAGTAGTACACATTTAAATAAAACACTTTAACGGTTTAAAACGCGATATATTAGTTAAACTTATTTGAAATACATTACAATAACATATGTATTTATTTAAACTTTAATATTTTAGACATGATTTTACTTACATTTCAAGTAGGTATGTGAAGATTCTAAATTGAAACTCGGTGATAAAAGGAGTGGCGGTGAATTACTTACTAGTTCTCGTTCGTTCTAGGCCCTTGATTTTAGAACTGGTAGTAAATCTGAATTAAGAGTCTGTAGTTTTTAACTCGATTGCCGTTCATTAGTGTATTTAGTAGTTACCTACGCGATTTTGCACTTTGACTATATATCTAAAAAAATTATTATAAATGAAAAAAATTACAAGAGCGACCTGAACCGACACCTGACCTTACATTATGATCGATAGAAATAGTAAATCATTTTATATTTTTTGTTGGAATACGGTACATATATTTGTAAATATTATTTTTCAATGAAACAGACACATTTGTGTGTCCATCCCATGTCCCAAACGCCTTGACTTTAAGTATTAAATTCAAGATTATTTTAATATACAATGTTGCCAGAGTTTAAAATTACTTCCCGTTAAATGAGGGATGAAAATGTGTAATAAAAAGGTCGCGTTTACTCACTGAATAGAAGGGTGCGGAGAATACAAAATAATAAATCAATTTTTCGTTAAATTGTCCTGTATCGCTTATAGAAGTATCATCAATCTTCCCTCGATGACACTTAGTGCCTTTTGTATTGATGTTATTAACATAGAATTATTATTTTAACTAATGTATTGGAGTAATTCTTATAGCCACAATAACATCTGTAGTTATTTATTTATGTCACTAAAGCACTAGGTTTAATCGATGAAAGGTATAGGTATATTACCCCAGCCCACTTAAGTGTGCTGATGTGTTGTCGATTTATTTAGATTACGGAACATTCGAAAATCTACAGAATAAAACTGAAAGGCGGATTTCAGTTTATTGGCCGCAACGGGCCAGATAGGAGTTTTCGGGAGTGGTACACATTGAATAAAACACTTTTGACGGTTTAAAACCCGAAAAGTATTACTTATAAAATATAAGTATTTATATGAGATAAAAGAACCCCAAACAACAAAGTATACAGGTTACGTATTGAAAACCTTTAATCCGTTCCTGAGTGGGTATTTATTTTTTCGATTGACTGAATTTCAATTGATTTTATGGTGGAAGTTGAACTGATTTTCCGCAATCGGAGATTTCTGTAACGGTCTATTTATTTTTATTATTTTATTGCCAGGTTTATACGTATTACGAAACGAACAGTTTTTAAGCGCCATTTTTTATGATAGGAGGATAGGCAAGCATGGGATTGACTGGGTGGTAGGAGCCTCTTTAATCTAGTTATCACAAGGAAACTCAAACCAAGGAAATCCTGTGCTTAACGCAATGCTAAGCAACGTGTTTAATCCTTGAGCTACAAAAACGGTATCTGAACATATTATAAACTAATTGTATTGTAGAAATCACTTTTGACTGTTTTAAACGCGAAATAATTCAATAAACTTATAATAACAGTTGTACTGGGAACGTCGGGCCGTATTTCAAATAAATTAAAAATAACTTGACTAGTATATTTCACGTATTAAACTACTCGCCTAAAATAGAAAAGTAAGTTAAATCCTTTTTCCCCGCGTAGTGTACGAGGCGAACACAGTTCTAAGTCCGTTTCACACAAGTCGCCTGTAAATATAGACCTATTTACAGGCGAGTTGTACATCAGACGTGCCCTGCCTAACCGGAACAATCGATTGATTCTACTGGATTCGAACCCAAGACCTATCCCGCTTAACACAAGGTACACTACACGTTTATCAATTTAGGTACAAGGCGGTCATAAACTACACAAGTAATGCTATTCGAATATCTTTTGTTTTTCACAAAAAAAAAAATTCATAATTTTTCAAAATTCTTGAATTAACGATAAAAGGATACTTACATATAACAAACTTTTCTTATTGTGTAAACTATAATTACAGGTTTGCAAATAAAAATGTAACATCATAAAACGTATTTGAATAAAAAAATTGGTGTGGTTTTAGCTTAATTTTTGAGTTGAAAAATTGTGAGAACGGGGTGAGTGTCAACAAAGGCTTTAAAACTTTTCCGCGGTTAATTTGAGGCTCAGACAAAAGCGTTATGGCAACGTAAAAAGATAATTTTTCAACGGGATTTTACATAGAATGAAATATATAAAATCCTCCTTTATATTAAACACTTTTAACGTATAAAATGCGTCCGTTGAATCTGTGAACTTATTTCTAAGTATAGACTACAGTTAACGTTTTCCCCTCACCATGGTTGCAGCAAAGCATCCAAAATATCAGGTTAAGAATAAATTAGTTTATAGAGCTCACGGTTTGAAATAGTAAAAATTAAGTAATTTTCCTTTCCGTTTTATATTATAACGGGTCAAAAAAATAAATTTTATTTTATACAAAATTTTTAGAATAGACTATAAAAAAATATAACGTTCCAAATTTAAATTATAATTTAGAATGTTATTTCAGTAGTAGCAGTGAGACAAATGAATAAATTTTCCTTAGAAGTGAATTTAATGTAAGTAATATGAGTATAGAAGGAATAATACATACGTTGTATATCCAAGTCCCTAAAGTATTGTGAAATTGAAACTTGTAAGTACGCCAATACCAGCAGCCCCAAGGCTGCCTTGCATCCTGTTTTCATCATCTTCCTTTTGTTCTAAAATTATTATTGGAGTTAGTATTTCTTACTTTCAAACAATATTTTAAACTATCTGGTAATTTTTAAATATTAGGCTACAAAAGTTTTGTTATTATTTATATAGAAACAAATGACAATACGGGTTGGTGGCTCGGCTAACTTGATATATGCCATTCTTCTAATCATCGATTTCGTCGATTCTATTATATATATATATATATATATATATATATATTTGGTTAATGTATAACTATGTTTTCGATTAAATATCTGTAAGAGGACTATCCTTCTTTACGTTTTATTTGTTAATACAAACTCACTCGCGCACGGTAACCTGGGCGGGAATCCAAAATGACCGCGCTCCTTACGTTTCTGACAATTTTAATTTTTTGACAACTGATCCTCTTAGAATACAGATTCTCACTTACATATGTTAAATACTTATCTATACTCATATTTAGATAACAAATGTATTATTCCGCTTCGTCACAACAAATAAAAATATTCAAAATATTATTCAACACTGTGTTGAAAATATCAGTTCTCATTACATAGTATAAAACAATGGCGCTTTTTCTGTCCCTATGTGCGCTTAAGTCTTTAAGACTACGCAACAGGATTTTTATGCAGTTTTTTAAAATTAATAGAGTGATTTTAGAGTAAGGTTTTTATATACAACGTTTATAGTTCTCCCTAGTGTATTTAGTATCAGCATTGCACCCGAGCAAAGTCGGAGCGGGTCGCTAGTTATATATTTATATGTAATTAAATAATATTTTTAATAAATTACGAAAGGGCATGTAAAATATAATACAAAAACAACTAATTCCATTCAGGAATTAACATTTGTTAGTGGCGTCGAGGCCAGTGTGAAACCGCAAACGCTTTCAATAAAACTTAATTTGAATAATCTATATTGAAAATTAACGCGGGACATTATCCACGGAGTGTAACTGTTACTGATAATAATGGCCCTCGTTAGCGATGCTTATATAGTATTGTAGTATTTTTACACTGCATACTTTGCTGTAACGTAAATATCGAAACTTAAAAATTTTTGAATATCTGCTACACTAAGCAATATTTTGTCTGTACCAATCCATAATACTTCTTCGTTCTTGCAAGCTATGTATATCTTTTAAGATTTTAAAAGATAGACATATTGCGTCATGGACTTTTTTTAAGATCATTTAAATAATCATTCTCAAATACATCTTTTTGGGTATCTTGAACCGTTTTTGTAGCGTACGCCTCAGAAACCCATAATGATGAAGGATTTTCCCAAATTTGTTCACATATTCCGCTGTATCTTCGATTTTCAGTCACAGGGTGATGTTTTATAGCCTATAGCGTTTACGATAAATGTTCTAATCAACACAAAATAAATTTTCATTCGAACTCGTATTTTCTGAGATTAGCGCGTTCAAACAAACAAACAAACTCTTCAGCTTTATATACTAATACATAGATTATAGGATATAGATAAATATATAAAAGAAATACTACAAGGTTGATTTGACTATCAGGCTACGTAGGTGTTATGGCATTAAGAGAAATCCGATTACCCCAGAACACTTATTCTTCAATTCTCGAAAGCGATTATTCTCCTGTCCCCATGTTTCACGTCTTCACAGATGATATGTCCCGAAGCTGACAGCTGTAAATGGAAAAGCCTTTCCTAGTTAAGCGTAATATAATATGATGGAATAAGTTGACATTTTCCGAGCAAACATAAAGGTCTACTGGAAATGGTACCGCGGTAAATATGTAAGTTCATTAGACGAGAAGTTTCGTCGTGTAAATGTCCGAATTCATTTTTAGAAAGCGTCCGAAATATATTCTGTCACCTACACGCACGTTTTATATTCATGGAAGCGAATACCTTTTTGAAAAGTTGACCAAAATGAAAAATGCATGTTTTACAAAGCTTCGCATTCCTCTTTTTAAACTTGCACAAGTTTCAATAGTGGACGAGCTCTACGCGAATTTAAATATACATAATATTTTGCTGCAATTAATAAACGTATTTACTGAGCTTTCAATTTTGTATGTCATTCTTCATGCAACACTACAAATGTTTTTCTTATTTACATACGTTCGTCTATTTTTACCGGACGATGGTGAAAATAAAAGGAAACAGTAAAATATAATCCGTATAATGAAATGTATGCTGTATTTTGAAGCGAATCGTAATAATTCATAAGGTGCAAGTACAGACAAACATGATGGAACTTAAATCTATAAAAAAAGAGCTGATGTATTTCTTAGAAGAAAAGGCAAAATTTCAGAATAGAATGTTTAAAATGTATTACTATGTCTAAATGTGGTAGTTGGTTCTTGTCTAAGTGCTATGTAAGTAGTTTCACCAGTTGGTTAGGAAAAAAAACCCAGAACAGGTCCTTAAATGTCCCGTAAGCAATTACCTGGATAGAAATGTAGTAGCTCTCTCCACGATTTACGCTCAATTAAGCCGCTATTACGGCGACTGCTCTTAGTTCGATGGAAAGTCAAACAGTGTCGCCATTTTGTGTACAATGCTTTGTACATGCACGGTTCATTTTAATCAAAATAATTTATATGTTCGATGACTATATTTATAAACAACGATCAAAGATACGTTCTATCTAGACGCAAAAAACATACCGAGCCTCAAACTTCTATAATAAACGACCCAATCAATCGTTTGAGCGGATCAAACGATCCAGATTGTTTACAATGGGTCGTGATTTATTTATTCTGTGAGAGCGTACGAACAATACATTTGGGTATTCATACATGGTATTTTCATTACATATAGTAATCATTATACGTCTTCATTATATGTCTAAAATAGTTTCATGGTTGCACCAGCATACTGTAGCGGTGATAATAGTTACGAGTGACGATTCTTTTAGCGATAAAAACTTCTTTAATAAATAGAGATGTCCAAATACCTCAATTTTTCCGTTGGCCGCACTAGTGTTTATTTTCACATGATTGACCTGTTCAAGGAAAATTAATAATTTCCCCGCTCTATTGATGAATATTGCTATTTAATAAGTCTACAGGTTCTTGCAGCGTAGGTAAAGGAATGTAATAAAGAAACGAGAAGGCTTTAGGAATTCCACACAAAGTTACTGAGCGACGTTGAGAAAATTTTAATTAGGAATTTATGCAAATATTCGACCAGACTTAGCCAAAAAGATTATTAAAGTCAAAGTTATCACGGGTCGCAACCGCGTTCATTTTAAATGGATCCTTGTAATTATTTCGCGTTTTGACGAATATTGCAGTCATTGGGCCTTTAAGTATGCTTTTCAAGTATTCAGTAATAAATTAATCTTCACATTATCATCTATCTTTTTATGTTACTATATTATGTTTTTGTAAAGCAACAAGCGACAAACCAGTAAGCGGGTATGATGGTCCAAATGATATGAGATATGTAATTGCTTTGCGCGGAAAACACGTTTTGATAACCGTAGATTCGTTTACATTAAACAATCGTTATCAGACTCCACGCGTGGATTAAATAGTAATGGTGGCTAACCTCAGCCATCTACTGGAACCGCCGTTATTTCCAACGCATTTGCATAGTTAATTTAAAA
Organism: Leptosia nina; assembly: GCA_963661955.1. Lineage (NCBI taxonomy): Eukaryota > Metazoa > Arthropoda > Insecta > Lepidoptera > Pieridae > Leptosia > Leptosia nina. The sequence goes on from CAVLEF010000280.1 coordinate 11,123,358, forward strand.
CGTTGTTTCGCTATATTTACTCGAGTTGAAGTTAATTAATTCATTTCGGGATCTGTACAGTCAAATGTTATTATTACTATTTATCATGGCTAATTAAGCTTCTTTTCGGTAATCTTAAATGATTCATAATCTTTTGATTTGTTTCTTAGTACTTCCAGATATTCAGTTGCTTCACTGTTATAAATAGAACACTTAACGGTTTAAACGCGAAATATATTAGTTACCTTATTTACCTGCAAAGCATCCGAAACGTCGGAAACGTATTTAAATTAGATTGAAAATTAGTTCACTAGTACATTTCGCGTTAAACCAGTTAAAAGGTTTCATTTAAATATGTAATACTCGTGTTTTTATTTTCTCAATTATGTAAGAATTATAAAAAAATATTACAATGATAAAATTACGCGACGTTTTTGTTGTCGAGTTACAATTGAGATTAGCATTCGTGTTAACTTCTCACAATAATTTTAGTACCTGAGATAGTTCTACGGAAAAATAAAACTCGATTCGGACCTTCTTTAAACGTAAAAACCACGAAAGCTCGACACGGCAGAATGGATGTTATTCGGTAACTTGGTTGTCGGTCACGAGACGGTGCCATCCGTCTTCGTTACCAACGCGAAATTTGGAGTCAACCTAACATTCATCAACCGACACTCTCAACACCTTGCAGACACCTGAAAAATGGAGTAGACTCGCTAACCTAATCTCACAGGACTGCCAAGCCTGAAGAATTACTTATGTTACAACTTCTGATTGCTGAGCATTTATATCACCTTAAATCTTCTTATTCATCATCTTAAGACTGCTCTAAGTGGATCCAATTTGAGATAATTGCGTTATAAGGACAAAGGTTTGAAAACTTTATTATTTTTTACATGTTATTGCACATGAAGGCACTATTTAATTTAAAAATCGAAAATTAATTTAAAAAAAAATTTCGATTTTTAAATTATAAAGTACAAAGGTGGTTGATAGCAAGTAAATCTAAAACTGCCACATTATTCACAAAACTACAGAACATGAATTGGGTTCGGGTTCTGGGTTCAAATTCCGGGTCAAGTCAATTAGATATAAAGATTTTTATAGATGTCCTCGTGCCAGTCGGGTTTTTTCAAGGAAGGAGTGTTTTGGGAAAAAAAAGTATTATATAAAATATTGAATTTAGACGTTTAATTTAAAAAAAACAGTCAGTCAGAAAAATCTTGGCTTTTCGTGTGCATGCTTATGCCAAAGGAATAACGAAGGCTAAAACTGTGAGATGTCATCTTGTTTAGTTTTTTAGGTAAATGTATGGAGTCGCAGGGCTCTCTCGAAAGCACCGTAGCGACCTGGTGGTGTATTTACTAGTTTTGGTCGGTTATTGTCTCCGAGGAGGTTGTAGGTACGATTTACCACACTCCCCACATCACTATTGCCTGATGTGGGCGTGCATTAGACATATAAGCCACCAGTTTAAAAAATGGTAAATGGCTGTAGTTGGTCTCCCGTCCTTGTCCTTTCTATCTTTAAAAGTCTGTATTTCACAGTGGTACACACATATTTGAGTTTCTAGTTAAATTACCATAATGCATACATTACAAAGTTACATGCATAGGGAATAAGTGAAGCTAACTTTAGAGGAGAATTTCCCTGAATTGAAAACCGCTTTCGACTCGCGCCGTCCACGAGTACGTAAACCGGAAATAAATTGTTTAGTGTGTTATGATTTACACGAGTTTAAATGTCAGGCCAACAGAGATCAATCAATGGAAAGCGGCTGAAAACTGTTTCAAATTGCGTTTATCTACGTTGATTTATTGTTTACGAAAGCCCTTGAAGGGTTTTGAATTTTGACAACACCGGTAATCTGTTTGAGCCCGGGGCTACATCGTTATGACTCGGTAACTCATGTTATTCAAGACAAATAACTTCGGTGTCTCATATGCTAT